>OY390736.1:30114752-31425254 GCA_959613385.1 Geotrupes spiniger | reverse complement strand
TATTTATTGCTATTTCGATTGGTGGCATTATTCAATAATTATTATTGCATCTATTCAACTATTGGGTTATTGTAATATTTTGCATCAAGAGAATTTGTAAAAAGAAAACATAAATAATATTAATCGAAAACAATAATTTAGGTATGTATGGTAAATTGTATGGTATATAAGATGATTTTTTTCAACGATAGAGAAATTCCGTACAAATTAATTTCACTGCGGATTTATTTTTCTTTTCTTATTTACAATTACACAAATATGTTTTTTTGTATAAATTGATAGAGTTGTTTGCTTAACAGATATGCAACGGATGACAGATAATTGTTTCAGAAAGAAATAATAATTCTAATCACGACCATGGCAAACATTGCAATTACGTTGAGAGTTGAAAGGATTAACAATTTACGATGTATAAAATTTGCTTTGTATGTGGAAACCCGGTTTTTGAAATTTCGTTGACGTTTATTCCAACTTGTAAAGCTGACGTTCACTGACGATTAATGATTGAGTGCTAATTTTAGGTTATGGGTTTACCAGGAAAGCCAAGACAGACAAAACGCTATTCAAAAATATACGCCACTCGCTCTATCGTTTTGAACTGATTCTCCTTTCTCATTGGTCAAAACGATCATATAATTTTACTATTTCTTACGTGAATCCCTTATTTTACTTGCATTTAATTCACCTGCTATTCTTTAGTTAAATCATCAGAATCCTTATTCCTGCACAATAACATGTTCACGTGCTATTCCTAATACATAATTCTCATTCGATACTAATCCAAGGAAACGCTGCGTTTACTTTTATTTCATACTTGCACCCTTACATTGATTTAAAGAGCAACCAAATAGATCGAAATATTCCAAATTATTAGGAATTTTTACTACTTTCTTTGAAACCGAAACAAATTTTGGTATCAGGGTCGTTTTAAGTGTCAAAATATGTGACCCACTAACCAAATTAAGAAATAAAATATTTGGGAGGTTCTATTATTTATCATTTAATTGTACATAGGGAAATTTTAATGTCAGCTCCATAGACAATATTTTAGTTTCTCATTTATAAAACGTAAAGTCATTTTTTTACCCCAATGTTGCTTCAAACACAGATTTAAACCTTAGTTAGTTCCATGACAAACATTTCATAAGAATTATTTCAAACCTACTTAGTGATCTTTGTTGTCACTCCGTCAAGGGTGGTCTACTTGGATGTTGACATAACACCCAAATTTCAGGAGCCACTGCACAAATGATGTGAAAACCAGAGTCACACACTTCAATAAATGAACTTATGTTTTTTTTTTACTGGAGATGATTACGTTTTATTTTACCTATCCTATCCTAGCATCTTTTTATTGTATTATTGACTGCAGAGGTGATTGGCTCGCAACAGTGCTATGCAGATGCGATCAATTACCATCGATAAACACAATGGCTCAATGTACTAGGTTGGTCCGACAGTTTTTTTATACGTTATGCGTATATTAGAGTTGACATTTGTATAGATTATGCCTTGGTGGCGTTTTATTGTGACATCAAGAAAGTTTCTTTGTGAATTATTTTCAGTTCCTATACTGAAGGCTATTCTGGGGTGAAATAATTTAAACGTTTCTGGTATGTTATTGGTTTTATCTTTGGGTATACATGTAATTATATCATCAACATATCTCTTATAAAATGATATACTGTATTATTTTTTTATCTTTTTCTCGTTTTTCCATTACCAGGTTGATATTGATGTTAGGCATAGTCTTTGTCTTTGTTTACTACAGTTTCTATTGTGATTCTTTTTTTTAATATATATGTTGCTAGATTAGTGTTTGTATTATTATGTGATATTACTTCTTGGTTGAATTTGGTGTGGGGGCTTTTTGTGCCAGTTGTTTATTATTGAATTAATTTTAGTTTGGATAGTATTTGTTGGGAGATCCAACATACTATGAATTACTGGAGATGTTAATACAAGTTAGACACATTTTCCTTTGTATTATACCGATCGCAATTACATATAGTTGGCGCTAAAAATATGATTTTGTATGAGCTAGGTACAGACGAACATCCAAAAATTTGTATAAGTTTTACGTAATCTTAATCTTTGAACCATTTTTTAACTATAAGGGTAAATGATACCCTTGCAACTAATTACCTTGAATTTTATCAGACAGATCATTTGTTTGCTTTCTACAATATTATTTTCTGGTGTATAGTAATGTATGTGTAATAATTTTTAAGAACGTTGGATTCCCAAAAATGTGACAAATATTAGGATGAATTAATTATGTATCACCAAGTTTTCAAATCAACTGAATTGAATTAAAATTAGGTTTCCGATGTTGCTGCACAATCTTCTAATTCTTCAATTCTTTTTGAATCTGCTTTGTTTAGTAAAATCTAACAAAATAAGAATAATTGTGAAGTTGTTTAATGTTATTATCGTGTCTTTGATTTTTCTTTCGATTCATTTATCTTATTTTTAATTGACGGATTTTTGAATCCGGCAAATTTGCGTTCGAGTTTTCTTTTACTTTTAGCCAACGTATTGCAATTCTTTGCGATTTGTTTTATTCCCTCTACTCTGTTTCTATTAATGTTAATTTTCGTTTGTCTGCTTTACTTCTGATTTTGAATTAATGAGTTTTGTGATATGCTATTTTTTATGGCATTTTGTAAATGTACGCGATGAATTATGTACCACGCGAGAGTCCTTGTAACAAATAGAATCAAGGTACCGTTAAGACGAATGGTCGCATTTAGTATTGGAATTGGAAACGAGGGAACGGAAAAGAGTTATCTATCCTGTTATCACAACAGCATAACCTATTAGGGCGCCGCTGCCTCGACCTGATATTTCCACGACGAACCCTGAACACCGAGCTCTTTTATATTCGAATAAATGAATTATTCCGAACGTCGCACAAAGACGACGATGGAACACGGTACCTTTGGTTTCAAATGAATGTTTAATTATGTCATTTTCTCCGACAGTGCGCAGCTTCGACGTTATTACGATATTACATTTTAATTATTGAAAAGAGCGGATCGGTCCAAGAAAACTCCAATGCTCGTTATGGACGTAAAAATGTTTATGTATTAAGATATAAAATGCTGCAGGTATCAAACACAAAGGATTATTTAAGTTGTCATTTAATTTTCCAAATTAATATGACTACATTTTTTAACATTTTATCAAAAGATAGTCATGGGGAAAATGAAAAATAAATAAATGTCTACCACAGTGCTGTACTTTTTACTACAAGGCAAGAATTATAAGAGAGACACACGAGACTGTCAGGAATTTAAACTTTCGGATAGATTCACAAATTTTCATGTCACGGCCAAACGTGAAGCGTAGTATTTTTTTCTGCATCACGTGTAGCGGCTTAATGTTGAATTGTTCCGCCCCACAGCAATGTTGTACACTAGTAATAATATAGTCTTAATCGAGTATCCTCGTCTCGATGATTTGTTACGTCGCGTTAATCCAGTTTACAGTCTGCATGAACACGTTTGAGTTGCTTAGTCACTTCAGCATAGGGAAAACCGAAAACCTTGACAAATTATTTTCATTTAACGATTTTGCCAATGTATTCTTTAATATGATGCTTTCGTTATTTAACTGTTAAATCATATGCTAAGTTAACTTGTTGGGAATCGTGAAGGGGTCTCTAGTGAGAGAAAAGAGTTTGAAAATCAAACCAATTAAACGTTTTCATAATATTCTATTCGCGAAGCACAAACTTACACCGTCTATTTAACATTTCTTCGTAAAGTTTTGACAACTTCGTGGCAGAATAATTGAGTAAGGAATGTGTTTACATAAAGGAATAGTGATATTTTTTTCTGTATTAAATAGAAAACATAATTACACATAAATTCTAGCTTTATAACCGTGTATATAAATTCCTTAATTTGAAGCTGTCCGCTCCAAGCTACACTTCATCCTCGCGTGCTTAAATAAATTCGTTACCTCGCACTCAACCTGCATCCCTAACCAGACGATTTTATTCAAATTCAATTAAACGAAAACGTATACATTTACATGCAAAGAATCTCGCCGGCGGCGCCTTTTATTTTCATAAAATATGTGTGCGCAGACACAGAGAACTTTGTGGATGTGTACATTTTTAGTCCGTAATACATCCTCCATGCAAAACGTTGGCGGCAGCGAAATATAAATGACCCAATTTATATAAAAATGCTTTTCCGCGTTCGTGATTTAGTTCCTTCAGTTTCAATATACCGAAAACGGGGACGGTTATTTATGTTACAAAGAAATATTACAATGCGAGTATGTGGCATTGAAACGCCCGAGTTGAAAAATAATATAAAATTCCCTTTAATATGGTCCTTGTGTCGCTTAAAACCCTTACGACTAACGAACAAAGCCGTGGATTCTGTCAATGCTCGCTTTGGGAATAAGGTAGAGGACGTGAATTTTAAAACCGGGATCTTGAAGAATTGATAAGGGGCCACGGTTAACGAAAAAATTTCACGTTGGAGAAGTAGTTAGTTTAAAGGAAGTCACCTTTGTGCTACCGTTGAAGTTGATGGTTATTCGCATGGGTAACTTATTCAAATACACTTGTGCGTTGAGGACGTTTGATTTAAAGAAGCTATTGCATTCGGAAATTTTAATAAACTAGAAACATATTACTATTTATTGACTGGGGTAAATCTTAACTACAAACACAATAGATACAAGAATATGGGCAATAAATATTTATTAAAATATTTTAGTAATAATTCTTTATGCAAAGTAAGTCAAATGTTTAATTTAATTTTTTTTTAAATCAAACCAGAAATATAATGTGCAAAAATAAATGTTTCCAAATGTAAATCATCAATACATAGGAAGTTAAATTAATCAAAAAAAAAACACTCATAATATGTAATTATACGAATTGTTATACTGATTTATACTCAAAATATTATTTTGTTCCACTGTAGCTAATATCAAATATTAATGTTTGATCGTCAAACCGTTTTTAAAAATTCTTTCTAATTGTTTAATTTTTCATCGAAACAGATTCCTTAAATAAGTTTCCTATACCCGGAAAATATTTGTCTTGACAAAAAGTCAAGACAAAAAATCCAAGACAAAAAAGTGATAAATGATAGCGGAGAATCGGAACTCTGTTTCGTTGACTACGGGGATCACTTATATACGAGTCCTCCTACGGCAACTGTAAGTAATGTACAGTTACGATCATTCGCTAGAGGACGGTCAAAATTGCTTAGTGTAAATTCTCTTTTAGTAAAGTAATCCAACGACGTTTTGCTTTTGTAATGCCACATTGACGTTTAAATGCGAGCGCGAATGTCAACGTAATTAAATCATTTTGAGAATACACTGCACACAGAATTGCAGCTATTTGGCAACCCTTAATTAATATAAATATAATATAGATAAAATTAGTTATCAAGTTGTTTTTGTTCTTACACAAGTAATCATGTTCCCAACCTGATTCATTTTGCAAATTTATTTGGCTTAGAGTGTCTAATTGTAATTTTTATTGTTATCTAACATAGTTTACAATCTACATTTTATTTAATGTTAAAAGATTATGTCCGACCATGATATCATTTCACCATCAATGTTTACACCTACTATATCATTTATATAAATCAGTAAAAGTATAGGTACAATCACCGTTCCCTATGGTACACCATTTTTTATTTCTCCTTCTTCACTAGAAGTATTTTTATTTGTTGTGTTTAATTTATTAAATAATTTTGTAATACAAACCGTCTATCATTATTCAAGTGATGGAACAACGGTATATGTAAGATATTTAATAAATTATTATCCTGTTTAAAACCATAATATAATAACATGTTGCAGAGGTGTTACCAGAGTGCATTTGAGCGCTTTTAAAAACCTAACAGTAATTGACATTTCAGACTATATTTTTATTATTTTTTTATTATATTTTCTACGCAGTTGATTTGGTGTTGAATAAATTAATTTAACAATATCACAATTTTTTTGATATTTTCTGAATTTTCCATAAAATATTGAAAAATTGAATTTTTCAATACGATATACTACATATATGCTTATTGGCTTCGCATGCCGTCACTATGTTTGGTCATACTTCGTAACTTAATTACCTTTTCGTCCTTCATATAATAGTATGTTATAGTCGGAATTTAAAAAATTGCAACTTTACCGGTGCAGGAAATCTTGGCAGTATGCAATATACCCATCGATCGACCAAACTAAAATAAAATTATTGTGTGGTAGTTTCAATTATTGCGTTGAAACGCGATGTTTAATACCTAAATTGTGATATTGAATTCACCGTATTGTACACGGATCAAGAAAACCGATCGGTTGAACAAAAAAACGTCGTTATTGAAGTTGGTATTTACTTAGAAGTGAAATTTGTTCCCTCCGATGAACATTCTACGTAATTTTGTATAATTGCGTCGTGCAAAAATCTGCGTCGTAGGTAATGGCGATATTTGCTTAGGTACGCTATATTTTCGCGTGAGCCATACCTCGACCTCGAGAAATCCCGATATCTGGGGACGACACATTAACCACGCTATAGCTGTTACCGCCTGTCATACTTGATTGTTTAATATTTCATTAACAACAAACCAGAATTTAAGTTCATAATGTTTTTATTTCTGGCTTTCTGTACGCTATTGTATTCGAATACCGAACTGGGATGCTAAGCGTACATAGTCATTCTAATTTGTCAGAGTTATCGTGAATCAGACTACTTACTGGGATATACAGACTACCAACTGGGCTCATCAGACCACGTATAGATGGCGCACATTTTTTTTCTCACTCGGGCTTGCATATATATACCTTCAAAGAATGTATAGTATGATGAGCCCCGAAATGATCCGTCATGTATTACATCTACAACTTAAACCCTACCTTCTGCTACCACTGACTTTTCCCTTATAACACACAAATTTAATTAACTTTTCGTTATTACAAAATCAAATGACCTGTTATAATTTATGCACCGTATCCAGTTTCACCTTACCACGGTCTTAAATTTTACTCCCACTAAACTGAACCGTTTTTCGTTTTTATGGGTCTTTATACTGCGCTTTTTACGTAATGCATTTCGTTGCTCGAGATTATTTTCGGTGTTATTGTTGGATCTAAGATTCTGCTTCCTCGCGTTCATGACTTTCTTGTAATATAATTTTCATATAAAATTTAATTAGAAACCCAGAGAGTTAGCACAAATAATAATAATAACATTCATATTAAAGTTCCGTTCACAGAGATATCTCAGTAAATGTGGATTTAATTGTCGGTTTATTTTTACAAGAATTGGATTCTATTAATCTTACAAAAAAAAACATATCGCGACCTTTATTTGTTTAATTCGATACAATACCATTGAAAAAACTATTTAAATGTGCAATAATATTGCATTAATGTTAAAGTGAAGAAAATTCACAATCTTTCTGACGAGGAATTTTTTGACAAATGCTTATGTATTTAGGAGATCATATTTATTGATGCTAATTATGAATTTTTATAATCAGTTAACGAGTTTTTTGATTTATCAAAGTATTGCATTTAATGAAATGTCAAATACCCTAACCAGGTTCCTAACAATTGTTTTTTTTTTATTTTTCAGAGACGTTGGGGATTGCAAAAAGACGGCTTTGATACCCTGATAGCATTTACTAAATGTTATTTGCCATATCAACGTCTGTAACATTGTTAATGCGTGACCATGTTCCTTGAACTAGTGCTTCCTACGAACGAGTGGTTCTATGAACCAGTTGTTCCTATCACTTCATCCTATGTTCCGTCACTCGGATTAAAACACTTAATGGAAAATGTGATGTAGCTTCTTTGGGTAGACACATAAATAATTATGTGTTTAATCAAGCGAACATAGCACGCAGCAACGTGGTTTGCGATAGTGTGAGGTAAGTCGCCTGACCTCCATGGCTTGACGCAATGCTAGTACAGTCATAACTCCTTGTTGCAAAGCAGGCATTCGTTTTAAATACCTGCCGCTGTAGCTGGCATAACAATGCGTGTCACACAATAGTAATATCATTTACTTTACGAAATTTAAATACATCATAATTATTACTTTACTTGCGGCTTCTCAAATATCTCATTGTAAATAACTGTTGCAATTCACTTTAATATGGGAGTATTCAATTCAGCGACTAACAGGTCACAACATCTCTAAAAAAAATTTTATAGTCGAGAAGTAAACATCGTATAATTGTACAATTATGTCATAAGTCTTCTTCGAAATAACTAAAATGTACATAAAAAAAACTGTATCCAGTCACACGATTCGATTTAATGTAAAACTGAAACATTGTATTGGTAAAAGTTGTCTAGCACTCTTCCGAATTGTAAGAGAGAACAATCTTCCACGATAAGTGCACAATACAATTTTACCAGCTTACACTTGCTGTCACACACGAAATGCATTTTACTTCGAACTTCACGAAACGTGATTTGAACTCTTCGACATTTATTTGCATTCGAAGAGTGTGTGTGTCTAGGAAACTCGACTGCAATCAGAGGGACACGTGAATGAACAAATCGAATTAATAAGTGATTTGCAATAGATGAATATACGTATGTCGTGGTTAAAAATTCTGCAATTGTTCGAAGTTCACTTTGTTGTGAAATTTGAAAACCGAATTTCAGGCCTGTGTTGTTTCATTGATTCCGTTGGTGCTCGATAGTCGGGTTGAAAAATTTAGAGCATTCGCTAAAATAAGGTTCGTTAATGTGCGAGTACAGTCTCCAGGTAGAGAATGCCTCTGATTGGATAATTTATTTGTCTAAGGTCAGGAAAATAAAATTAGCTAATCTGCTCCAGCGATATCAAGCATGATATAAAATGTTGTATATATTAAAACGCATTGGCGATCAAACATGAATGTGTTATGTTATATGACTTGTTATAATGTTTATTTATAAAACGAAAATTGTAACTGTTAAAAATTCATTTATTCTATAATTTATGGTTATATGATTTTAACAACTTTTGTGTGTAATTAGTGTGAATCTGTGAATATTTTAGTTATAAATAACTAAATAAATAAATAACTTAACTACTTCAATTTTTCCACCCGAAACTCTAATCACCGGAAGTAATTTCTCGATTAATACAGTTGTAGTTACATTTGGACTCTAATGTGCGCCAAACACGTTATCGAGCTTATTACAGTGTACTTAACTACAAGATACTTACGATAAGCATCGTGTGTTATGGGGCGCTCAGTGCATTCCGCAACGCTAATATTTGTATAATTACAGAGAGAATTAATTCCCTTACTAATCTAACGAACATTGTTTAACCGACGCAGGTGTTTTCGCGGCCCGGCGAGTCGGCGCAAGTCCCAATAACAAAACCTATTATAAAAATACGAAGTCATTTCCTCGACGACGAGCCTTTTCGTGAAATATATCAGAAAATCGTAACGGGATAGGGGCAGAAACATGATTCCAGGAAAGTGCAATGTGATGAAATACTCTGATATAACCCAGCAGTTAATGATCCTTGCAGGAGCGTAGCCGATTCTTTCGTTGATATTTATTTCTTACCGACCATTAGACCCTGCTTCTATAAAGGTTTTCCCGCTTTGTTCTTGTTCACAATGGAAAATGTTGCGCAATAATGGCTGATATCATTGTGGGCATTATTAATACATTAAGTATTGCATTAAGCCTTAGATATAATAAATACGTCGTATGCATTTGTTTTTATTGTGATGGGGTTTTAAGCAAACACAAATATATTTTAATAATAAAAATATTTCATATGATGTCTAGTGACGAATTAACGAGGAAATGATCACTCGCATTTTTCTGATGCTTTAGAAATTGCAAAATTCATCGTTTATTACTCTCTTTAATAATCTCCACTATTCGATGCCCTTTCGAATCGAACGATAAATTCACACAACCCATTCATCGTCCGGTATCAGTATATTAAATCCTAGCCGCGTGTGACGTACGCGGATCATTGATTCTTGTCATTTATAATTTTAGTTCAAACGTAACAATATTTATAATTGTAATGCATGCAGTACGTGCAGCAAAATGATTGATGGTAGCACAAAAACCGATTGTTTCGCAACACAAAATAAAAATAATTACATCGGCCATGTGCCACGTAAATATCGAAATATATACATATTTTCATCTATTGTCCGGCATATTTCGAATCGGCAATAAATGAAATAAAATTTCGGCACGTCATGTCGAAAACGTCTGTTTTAATTAAAATAGTTTTGGTAAAAATTCGCATTGTGAATAAATTTCGGGATAATTTACACGCGGGATTTAAACGCATTTGTTTCAAACATGTTGAAACAAATGTGTGCAAATGACGGATTTTAATCGCATTACCTGTAATCAGTCACGATTACTTTGAAAAATTTTACTAGGACGTTTTTTTTTTATTCATTTACGGAATGGTGTTAATAAGTTTGTTAACCGAAATTATTGTATTTTTGCGTTCTGTTGCAAATCAGTTTGTAAGTAATGTATGACTGATGGCATCTGGCCCTCTTCCATTATGCATTTGTATATGTATTTATTAACATATTTGCTGGCGTTATACTTACGACATTGTTGACTAGAATTATTTAGTGTGGATTTACTACGCTCATATGGTAACATGGGGGCAAAACACACCAAATTATTCGCAATCTCATCAGCCAAACACAACCAAACTTTTCATTTCTAGTTTACTATCTGCCAACATGCCAACAGTACCGTCAAATGGGGTGAGTCAGGACATGGGCGTGAGTCGGGACCTATGTGTTTGGATTTAAACCGCCCTTATGCCGATAAATTCACAGTACAGTGTTAAAATCTACTCACCGATATCACTTCTATTGAATATTTATATTTTCACTGTACAAGTCATATGTGTTCGATAATAAAAATGTGATTTTCCTATCAAAAATTGCGATTGTTTTATTCATTGGATAGTTCCTTTTGGACTAGAAAGAACACATTTTTCCCTGAAGTAGGCATATTTTTTTTATTAATCAGTAATGCTTGTACTTTGAGGTTATGGTTTTACTTAGCTAATGTAACGTAGTATTTTTTTGCATCGGGCCATTTTATTTTTACACTACATGTCCGGACAATGCCACAAACCTTAAAAACCCCACTAGGGATTAAGAAAAGAAGTAATTATTGCAAAGGGGTCTTTATTGAAGCATTGCGACATGTGCGAAATAAACGAATGACCTTTAGAGAAGCGCAAGGGGGGGGGGGGCAATTTGGAGGGATAATGTGTCCTTACTGCATAAGAAGAACAAATCCTTGTGGATGTTATTATGGCAGCATCTGAACGGGGTTACCCCTTTGAAAAAAGCGACATAAGACTTCTAGTAAAAGGTTTAAACCTTAAAAGATTTAAACCTGCCAGGCGACGACTGGTGCCTTATATTTATAAAATCCCACAGGGCCGAATTAAGTAAAAACATTAAACGTTCTAGAACTGCTGTCTCCAGTCTCCATTATAAATAAATATTTTGATATTATTTTGATTCTGACAAATGTGCCGCCAGAAAACATGGTCAATTATGCAGAAAGAATTATCGATTCTACAACGAGATTCAGAAATGTTTGCAGTTAGTGCTTCTGGCGAAATGATACCACCGATGGTAATTTACAAAAGTGAACACATATGAAAAAATGAACAAGAGAAAACCAGATATGACAGAAGTAAGAGCGGATGGTTTGATCAAAACCTCTTTGAAGAATGGTTGCATCCATTGCAGTGCTATATTTTCGGAGATTAGAGGGTGACAAAGTTCTATTGGGGATAATTTGGCAAGCCATTTCTCATTCACAGTCGTCCGAGAATGTCTGAAAAATCATATAAATTTGTGTTTTTGCACGCAGCCGCTCGAGGCCGCTGTTTTTGCCCCAATAAAACGAGCATGGAGGAAGATTCTCACTGGATGTAAAAAAGAAACAAAGGAACTTTGCCAAAGCAAGTCTTTCCAAGGATGTTGCATAGTGTCCTATTAGAAATTGGGGCTAAAAATAGTGCAAACATTAAAGCTGGATTTTCCGCTGTTGACATATCACCATGTGATAGGCAAAACGTTCTTAAACGTTTGCTCTTGAAGAAACTGTCTTTTACAGAAATGTTTAAAGAAGTACGAAATCCTACAAACGACTTTAAATATTAATGAACATGCACCTCAACAAGGTACTAGTGGACACTATATTAATAGTCCTGTAGAAAGCAATATAGGGAATGAAGATATTAGTGAAGACGATGAAGATGTTATTGAAGAGGATGAAGATCTTATTGAAGATGATGAAAATGTTTTTTATAGAGAATGAAATACAAACGGAAAATTTTGAAAAAAAAAACGATTTCTTAGAGGTGCGTTTTCAACTAATAATACTGATACATTTTATTATGTCATGTACAAGAATACGAATCTGAGGATTCTATAATAGTTAGTTGTTTAAGACCAAGCAAATTGCACAATCAGTTTCATTTTCATAACTCGACATTTCCAATGTTAAATTAAGCCAAATTAATAAGATCCTGCCAAAGCCAGATATGTGACGAGGAACATATAAATTTTCCTCGAGGCTAAATTGTGTTTAAGAACAAAGTACGTATTCTTGTTATTAATGCCAATAAATAAAGTTTCTTACGTTTTGTTTTTTTAAGCACGAAATAAATCCTGACTCACCCTAGACATGCAAGATATTGGCCAAGCGGTGGATTTTAATGCCTTGTCCCGACTCACCCCGAACACTGGGATGAATCTGGACAGCAAACAAAAAAATTTTTCTCCAAATTATGTTGCCTTTTTATTGAAGTATTTAGTACAAGTTATAGCTTAGGCTTTGGTTGCAACATGGTTACATCCTTGGACCTTCAAATTCTGTTATTCAAAATGTATCGCAAACTGAGACTGGAATCACCCCAGTTGACGGTAGCCAATAGGCCGTATAGAGGAATTGTAAATGTCGGTTATATTGTTGCTTATTTCATAATTAATTGATATAATTTTCGTTAACAATTGAAAACTTAATATAATTATACAAATGTACCTGATAATATTTCTTCAATTAATATTATATAATAATAAGGTTCACATATATTTTTTGACTTTGAAAGGAAAATAAATGAATTCATCTTCATCAGCTGAAATGTACTCACGATATTAAAAATATCTTTTTAGTCTTAAAAATGCCCATTGTATCACTAAATAATACTTTTTGGGCGCACCAAATAAAGCAAATAATAAATATTTAAAATAAAAATAAATTATTAAAAATAGCGTAAGGATAAGAATAACAAATTAATTAATTATTTAATTATTAATTATTTAATTATTAATTAATCATAATATCTAAATGTCAACGATGACGAAGAACAGAATTTAAATTTTAATTTAAATTCAATTAAAAAACTCGGGCATTTAGAGGGTAACGAACTAGGAAACTAGCTGGGGGGGTAATTTTGTACATGGCAAGAAATAGTACTGGATATGAGAACTGGCAAAAATCGTGAACCTATATAAAACATTGTGCGACAATGTTTAAAGGGGATTGATTAGTTCGCCCACGTTCCAAGAGTATAAGGTCCAGCAGTGTGCTTACAAAGTTTTCCTGGACTCCCAGAAAAATAAGAATAATCGGCAAGACCAAAGTTATAAACAATTAACCTGCTGTGGAAATTTTGTACGAAGATTTATTATTTAATAATTATTAGTTATAACAAGTTTGTCGTGGAAATTCTGTATAACTTGAGAAAAATAAATGTAGTTATAAGCAAATAAATACCCAATAGATATTTCTTGCTGATTTACGGTTAAAAAATATATAAATATAATTAATTTTTAAGCAGTTAAATAGCCAATAGAAATTTCGTGCTAATTTACGACTAGAGAACTATTGTTAAAATTTATTTATAAATAATGAAGCCAATAGAATCTCTTGCTAATTCTACAAAAATATTTGTTGTAATTTATTTATAAACAATTCAATGTATGATAGAGTGTTCTCGCTAATTTTATTAACAACTAATCAATAGGTCACAAAATTACCGATAATTTTTACGGACAGAGAATTGTTTATTTATTAACAATTATAAATAAATAATAACATTTTGTTGGTCGATTTTGACAAAGGAAAGTTAGCGTTATAGTTTTTGTTGCAATGCGACCGTCGACCGAGTCATATGGTCCGGACAGGTAATTACAAAGTAAAATTTATACAAAACGTCGACGAATAACGCAAAACATTTAAATTAAACAAGACCCGGTAAAATTATTTTATTGATTGATGCATGTAACGGACGCTGCACAAATCCCGACCATTAAAACAAGCACGCGTGGTCAAAATTTTTTATTATAACAATTTTTCAGGATTACCTCACCCAGATTTTGATTTCTAAAATCAACACGAGTTTGGAAGAATTTGGTCACTTTAAGTTTGGAATTTTACGGCGAGATATGGTGCTATCAGTGCTATTCAATAACGCATATATAAATTATCGAAAAATATTTGGAACGGTTTAAATAAATAGAATGGGTTACAATTAAAAAATATGAATGAAAAATATTCGACATTTTGTTTAACATAACTTTTACTTGCGATATTATACTGTGGTTAATATAAGCAAATAAATTAATTTTATCATTTTGACCGTTTGCTAACCGTTGGCAACTATCAAAATTGTATAAGAACAACTAGTCGTCACAATCCCTTATTTTTCTAGTAGAAAATTTCAAAATTCATTGTCTGATAATCTCTCGAGAAACAAAGTTAATAAAGGTATAAAAAATTATTATTACCTGACATGGTGGATAATCAGTGTCCGATGTGACCGTAGCTGCTTACATGACAGTAGATTAAAATCGCAATTACACAACACTATTGCACTATTGTACATACGAACACAAAATAATTCGAATGTACAAAATGTTTGCGAAATATCACCACCGATTCTAAATATGTCCCTGAGCTTAAATTATTTTGAAAAAATTATCCATATTTTACTACGAAACACGACGGCAGTAAGCACAATCATAAACTGACTAATATATCCATTGGCAAAACATATGTGCAGTTACGTAAGTATGCACTTCTTTTAATGCGGACCCTTTTTTTCTACCTGCAGTTTTAGTGATAACATGCAGCGACGCAGTTTTATCTTTGTTAAAACGTTGCCAATTTTTTTATGAACGACTGAACCAGTCTTTATACCTTAGGAACATCATTACAACGTACGCTATGAAATTTTTCTGTGCAACTTTTTTGGATCTTGTAGTCAGATATCACGATTATGAATATATAGTAGCCTTATGTTAAAATTCGCGACCTCTTTGATTCGATAGTAAAATCGTCGCAGTTAAGGAGCAAAATCTTTCGCGGGAATACGAAACTTGCCGAGTAGCACTGGGTAAATCATATTAGTGCATGCAACTTGCGGGACATTTAAATGTAGGATCGTGATTAAAATTTACCAGGACTACAACAGAGATTTTTCCGTAGAAGGTAGGTTTTTCGAAGGAACTTTTCAAATAAAAGTTAAAATCTTATAAAACCCACTTTTACGATAACTTCATCAGAATTAATGGTTTGATGGTGCAGGAGCATTTCATGGGGTTACAATTTTAGATGCAATATCACAGTCGAGCGAAACATGTGGTTTTACAAAGCAAAATTTATGAAAAAAAGATTTTTAATTAAATTGAATTAATGATGCATATAACGGACGCGATCATTAAAAGAACCAGTGTAGAATTTTTCGTAATAACAATTATTAAAATCAATAGTATTAGAATGAACCCTGACGACACCTAACCTAGAAGAAACCAGATGCAAAGAGTTCTAATATTTCTATAATTTTATGATTTTTTTTTATCAGCGAATGCTGTGATTTCAGTTAATACTTGTAATAAACTTGTAAATTTTTATCACTTGCGCTACGACACTTATTTTATCTTCGTTAGTAATGTCTTTGGATGGTTCAGGTAGGCGTCTTGTTGTACTCTAGTGTCCTTTTGAGAATAGTGCACATTCCAATACGTAGGGTCCTGTCGAGGTATGTATTCTTTTTGTAATAAATAATAATACATTTTACGCAATTCTCAAATTTTCCCCAAAAAAATACTTCGTAACGCAAAGGAGAATTTACGAAAGCATGGTAGACATATAGTCCAGCTTCTTCATTTTTGTTGCAATTACCCGCAGTGCATAACTGAAAGGAGCTACTTTTGAAATTAGATATTCTGCATGTTTTCTCCAATTTAGATGCGTATCTATTTTATTCCTAAAAACAGAGTATCTGCTGATGAGGTGAGTGATTTATTCTCATACATCATATCTAAGCTCTTATTTCCTGTAAATGAAAATTTGTTGTTTTTCCACATTTAGCCTTAGATTGTTTGATGCAAGCCATGTTTCTGCTGATGTAAGTGCGTCCATAGTTTCGTCCCTTAACAAGTTCCTTTAGATTTGTTACATTGATTATCACGTGTGTTGTCGGCAAATGCCCTAGAGCTTGACTGACTTTTTGGTAGATTGTTGGTATATAAAAGAAATAACAGTGGACCCAATATTGATCCTTGTGGTACACCTTTGTCAATAATCCCCCATGACAATGATATTATTGTAACCTTCGACAATGTCCGCAATTGTAATTTGTTTACATTGATAGCCAGGCACTTTGGATTTGTTATGAGAATTAAGAATCCATTGCGAATTTCGTTAAATTACAGCTTTTTTATTCGTTTCTGAACATGGGAACAATATTCCCTGTAGCCGTGCCTGCTTACTGCCCTTGTTACTCTAGTAAGTTTTTCAACTGTTGTGTATAAGTCGAATTACTTAACAAGTCTGTCATACATTACTACACATCCTTTTAATCGTCCGGGTTGGGACCTCCGACTTGCCGTACAATGAACGACATTACAAACTTTACAACAGAGACATATTATTTCATTTATTTTATACTTTCAAAATTAAACGTATAAATCGGAGATCATTTCAAGAAATGCCACGTTCACGGACATAAAATAACTCGAAGTCGGTAGTTTGCCATTTAGCACGTCCCGTGTCCGTTCTAGCAGAAAGCAATAGTGATTTATTTCCTTCGAGCACACACACAAACATCATTTCAAATGTTTGCGTCATCTTGAGATAAATATCCGAGTGCGTCGCACATAATTGATAACGTTGCTTCGCTCGGTTGTGTTTATTTTTGACGATTTTTTCAGGACAGACCAACCCCCGATGTGTACTTTAAGTTATGAGAGTGGGGCGAATAAATACTGTGATTACTGGTGTGTTTTTGTTTCGAACTCGCACGAGGACGTGATTTTCGTCAGCGACAAATTGATTTTCCGATCAGCTTATGGCTGTTTACACCGTAAATATTTTATGCGTTTGGGTAATTATTTTCCGATATATAAATGTTTTATGCGACGTCGACAGGATGCTCGACGATAGCGTCGATCAAATAAAACTGGCTGGGTGGTGGCAGAATAGACAATGACGCCCAGCGACGTAGTAATTAGATTTGTTGACAGTTGTTAATTATAATAAGTTGAAATAATCAAGGAGTAGGCCATAGCGGATTTCCAAACCCAAAATCGATGCATATATGCACCTGAAGGAGAAGTATAAAGTATAGTTCACCAAACTGCCCCGTGGATGTCGAGGGGTGATGAGGATGATACCCAATATATTATGTATCTTATAGTCATGAGCACATTAAAAAGTGCAGAACAATATCAACGAAGGACACCAATAATATAATTGTTACAAATCCATTGCATCAATTTATTAAAATGGCAACCATAGCACCAATATGTTAGTTTCCATATATCATGTCACATAACGAAAAATAAATGAAATAAAATATCTCCATGAACGACATAAATATTCCACGCATATAATCTACACCGCATAAGGTAAAGAATTGAATTTATGTGACCATAAAATCAAAACGAATGGACTTTTTGAGCAAATATAATATTTGGTAAAAATTGAAATATATACCTCGCTCCTGCATATGCAAATGAAACTCGTTTTGCGAATATATATATCAGCCAGAAACGCACACCCAAAACAACTTTCGGCAGAATATATTATTATTGCAAATTTTTTAAACAAATTAAAAACATCGTTCGACCATGCAAACCAACCACCGCAAACAGCGCATAAATGTTTAATTTTTATTCATGAATACATTTTTTTGCGCCCGTCGAATCGCAAACAAGAGTAGATTGTCGCGATGCGATGAAATTTATTAATCTATAAATCTCCAAAGCTTCAGGAATTTGTTATTTGTCATGCTTGTACAATTTATATATCACTCTTGCTTAGATTCATCCAGCGGGAAAACAAAGCGCAGTGTTGACAGCGTAATTAATAGATCTCTTGCAATAAAAGAATGACAGAAAGCGGCACTGTTGACACGTTTTTTGTTCCACACATTCCTTTTGTTGTAGGAATGCCTCTAATTAATATTCATAATACATCGCATTTTTATTTTCCCTTGCGATTTGTTTACACCAACGTTGTCCCGAAATTTATTATTATTTCGACATTGATCTGAGAGCTAAAACTAAGCTCGTGAAATTAAAACTCCAAACGCTCGAAACAAATGTTGGAATTTGGGTAGAAAATTGCGACATTAAAAGAACACAATTAGGGATAATACGGAATTTAAATGCCTCTGAATATCCAGATGATAAACATCAAGTTCAAGCAGAATGTTACGCTAGAGGTCAGTCAAAGAGCTTTCCCTTGGCTATAAATAAAAGTAAAGATGTTGAAAGGGAAATAATATTGAACATTGTTTTCTGAAAAAAAAAATGTTAGAGATGCGTTTAGTAATAGAATTTTATAATTAAAAAAAATTAAATAAAAATTTTAATTCAAAATTAAGATACAAGGCATATGTTTTAAAATTATACTAAGTGAAAATACACATACACACATATTCACCACTTATTAAAGCAAATGAATTTTTAAATAATTGACGAAGCAGTATCAGAATATGTATCAACGGAATTACAAAACTAACATTATTACGTTCGTGATTTGCAAATAATCTACCGCAGTTAAAGAAAAACATCGTTTGGATTTAATACAAGAATATGCTTACAACGACGCAACTATCAATAAAGGTTCTTTATATGTTTGGCGATTTAAATGAAATAACAACATGCAAAGCCTGCAATCCTCATGGAGAGGCTTTAAATTTCAAATGCAATTACAATCAATTAAAAAAATATATTTTTCTGTTTTTTTTTATCTTTTTTAGAAATCAATATTAGAAACAAAATGTAAATTAAGAACAGAGATGAAATGATATTAAATGGAAAATGTTTTTATGTAAATAGATAAAACGAAGAAACTAATTGATTTTGTTAACGTAAATAATTACGCTTTTTGGCGATTTAAAGCGACAAATATGTAAATTTTGTTTCTGCCGTCGGTGTATAAATGATACAATTAGAATAATCTAAAAAGAACGAAAATTAATAGTTTTGTCATTAAGCAGGCATGTTCAAATTGTGGCCAATCAGAGTCGAGAATTCGCGATCAAGTTTGTCAGACAGACAGTTTTAATTTTAATGCACGGGTGAAATGCACGACGTTTTCTGTGTACATTCCTAACATACAAAACATGAGAATGTAAAATTACAAAATGATATTTGTAATTTTATTGCATCCTCGTTGAAATCGACTTCGTATAATTTATTATTGTTTTATGTTTATGAAAGCTTCAAACTGTCAATTCTCATTATGCTAAAAAGTTAATATTTGGCGACCAACAATTTATAATTACATATATTTATTAGATGCATTTTTATTAAATAGTTATTCAAAATGGTTTATGATTCTATCTCGACAGTGTGTTGAATTTGGCTTTTTAAATATATTAAATGCCATTTTTCCTTATACTAATAAAAAAAGTCGTATGAATTAGGGCAATTAATTAAAATGTTGGAGACATGATCAAGGTGATATCAAAGTGACGCGATCAAATTAATCTCCATCTAAGTAAGTCGTAGTAACTTACTACCTATGTACCTACAGTCTGCCTTCTGATCAGATGTCTGAAACCCTGATGTAATCCCTAATCTTCTTCGTTATCATGAGTCTTTCCCACAAAGTAGGGTAAATAATTATCAGTGTTAAATGGGATGCAACAATAACCTTGTATTATTGAAATTGACTGGTCGCTGGGCACTTGGTGAAACATTTTTAATAATACCAAAAATAAAAATAAAACACTTGGTTTAGTTTCAAAAATGTAACCTCGTTTCCATTAAGTACTGCTCACACAGCATAATTTAATAAATAGATAAACTTATGCATAGCCGGGCAGATTGTCTATGTTATCATAGCTCAACGAAGTACATTGAGTAGTAACCGAATTCGCATGAACTAGATACCTAGTATTATTCTAACCCAACCCGGCGGGTTGGGGTGGATTTGCATCTCGATGATGCAGGTGAATAGTTGGAGACACAAAGTTATCGAAAAAAATCGTTCTTATAAAAGTTAACGATATATCAAACTTGAAACAACTTTCGTTTGAAAAGTTCTTTCGAAAAATTCATTTCTCACTGCGACAGTTTGCTGGAAAATTTAAATATAAGACAGTCAGTTCAGTGCAGACTTTTTAGGGTAGATTTTATTTTTCTGTATGCTGTACTATTTCTATACAGAGTGAGATGGTGCATATTTACAGCCAACTTGTGACCCCCTTTGTGTATATAAGGTGGAGCATGGCCCAGATGTGAAGAGGGCCAACTGCACTGTTATGGAGACGTGATTCCGTTTTTACCAGATAGTAAAAATAATCTATAATAATAATAATATTATAATATATTATAATAATCATTAGTTCCAAGCCATCCTTGCCACTAACTGTCTTAACAGCTTCGTCCGCGAATAACGTATCAAAATAATCAATACATGAATTCCTTAAGTCACTAATAACAAGGAGAAAAGGAGAAAAACAATAGGGTCCAAAATACCACATTGGGGAACCTGGCAATTTTATTCGATTTATAACCAATCTTGATTGAAATCATTTGAGTCCTCTTTGAGAGATAATATGAGATCTACCCAAAAGGAGCACCTCTTATTCCATAACTGGAGTAAAGCATTGTAGTTGACAGTGCAGGAAGAACGTGTCAGGTCGAAAAATAGACATCAAGTTATTTCTATTGTATAGAAGTTATCCAATATATACTGATAAAGGAACAATTGTAGATGCATCAAGATGCATCAAGCTATGCCGCATAGCATAGCATAGCTATGCTAATCGATATTCGGTGATCACGACAATAATTGCTAAATGGTACAATCCATGTTATTCATTCACACAACGTCGCAAATTCTGGACTAGCATATCAGACAGTAGCCTATAGACTGTAGCATTGGCAGTTTTGTACAATTTAACGGAGTGAACATTAAATGTGACTCCCATTAATTTAATCTTCAAACGTCACACACGTTCAAAACGTCAGTTATCAAAGTAAGAAAAAGCAGATAGACCCTGTCCACTAGCAATTTAATATACTAATTCTGACAGCAAACCAACATGCACAACA
This sequence comes from Geotrupes spiniger, assembly GCA_959613385.1. Classification (NCBI taxonomy): domain Eukaryota; kingdom Metazoa; phylum Arthropoda; class Insecta; order Coleoptera; family Geotrupidae; genus Geotrupes; species Geotrupes spiniger. The sequence continues at coordinate 31,403,667 of OY390736.1, read as the reverse complement.
ATATAAAAATAATGAATTTACTACCCAACCCGACACAACATGTTCCGCAATTCGTAACGGTACAAATACGAATTTTGAATTATGAAATATGACAAAATCCCATGTACGAATTTCTAGAGAACTAACTTCCTCAATTTCGTCCATAATATCGCAGGATACGTCGTTAAAAATTTAGGAGTGCTGGGCTTCTACCACCGAACGTTTTATGCACCACAAAAGTATGACTGTGGATGTCTGCTGCCGCAAACTTTCCTTTAGGGAATTCAATCCTCAACAATTTTATTTGATGTTTTATCATATTTTTTAGTTTGCGCAGCGCATATAGTGAAATGCCGCGGTGCGCTTTTTTCATGTAACTTTGTTTATTCTCCATGGACATCTATCGGTACATACTAAAGACGTTATCTAAATAAAATGTTGAATAGTCCGTTTGTTGAAGTAACTCCGTCCTAGTTCCATCTTAATGGGATTTTCGACTGTTGGACATGTAAAATGTTGTTTATCGCCCCAAAGGTGTAAAGCACCCCGTATTAGAATAAATCCAATTGAAAACTAATTACAGAAAAAATCGTACATGAATTGTATTGTCGTGTTGTAGAAAATAATTTATAAACTAAGCTTTGGAGTAAAAATGACGCATCGCCGTTTAACAACAATTTGTGTAATGGTAGAATATTACTTTTATATTCCACCTATAAATACCTCTACCCCCACGCACAATTAATCACGCGTGCCCATCCCAAAAATTTCATTTTCATATAAATGATAAATTATCAAATTTAAATTCCATTAAAATTAATAAATAATTAATACCCGCGCACCGACTATACGCACCGCTTTTGCATTATGTAAGTAAATTAGCCCCGCGCGATCGTTACGGAATTATTACCTACGTAAAGAGGGTTCGCAAGCGGAAAATTTACAGATGAGTGTGAGCCGGCGATTAAGGAGGCGAGCGAGACGGTACATATGTACGTGAAACATAGTAAACTTTCCTCGCCCATTATTATAATTAGAGGAAACAGCTTATCAAATTAGTTCGGTACACATGTCGATGAAAATTCACACACACAATGCGCCGACTGAGACAAAATAGAAAATTCTTTTAACGCGGAAAGGAGATAAGTCGAAATGTACAATCAGTCGGTGCCGAGTAAAACCGTTCGCTTTAACAATGTGAAGGAAAATAGCAAATGTCAAATTTACTGTTGCGGAAACCGATCAGATACATTGCACAATACACGTCGATTTGTGTATGGAGTGAGAATTATCGCCGACGGAAAGGACGAGAATAAATGCTGAGCTTTTGATGCAGTTCTCGCGAAAATTTTTGTTAAAGTGCGACGAGTTTCAGCAACTTGACTTTGCATATTTGAGCGCGTCGTGTTAGTTAAATTATATTTATTCTTACAAACTCGATTAAATAAAATAATAGCCCGTGACAAAATAAGTTTTCTATGTTTACTCGTTACTGAGTTAATAAAATCACTGTTCGTTTTACATCTGCTTATTGTTACAATCTCTTCCAATGCTAAATACATTGTATGTGTATATAAGAGCAAAATAAGTTTCAATTGTAATTTGATTGATTATTATTATTAATTATTTAATGAAAATGTATTCGAAGCTGAAAACAATAAATAGTTATTTATAAAGCAATATAAGAATATATGCTCAGATGAAATTTCATAATTTTAGAACGAATTTGCGTCACACATTTCTAAATATGTCGACATTTCAGGTTATAAATATTCGCCTGAAGTCATAAAATTATTAGTATACAGTGATATAATTAGAAAAAGATAAACAGGTCTACAATAATGTAGTAGGTCGTGGTTTTAAATTAAATTTGGAACAAAAATTGTTAAAAGATCCAGAACGTAGTTCTTGGTACAAAGTTGACGTTGAATTTAAATATTTGCCTTAAAAATATCTTCAATATACTAAATTTGCAATGAGACTGTAATGTATCAACTATAAAACTACAAAGAGAGTTAAATCATATGGATGTTCAAGGTTTAATATACGTGACCTTGGTATAAACAACCAATTGAGAATTCACAAATATTAGCTCCAAAAATTTTAATTGAAAATGGTAGCAGAAAACGTCCAATAGATTAGAAAGATCATGTAAAGGATGAGATTAAAACTATTTAAACGAGTTGTAAGTGGACATAATTGCCATTAGGCCATTTTATATGATTTTTTTTATTTTTAATTATCAACAAAAATTTTAAATTTAATTTCATGCAATTTCCCTCCAACTTTTTGATGTTGACGTGGTCTAACTGCGCCAGTCTTTCCTGTTCCTACCAAGTTCAACAAGCTCCTGGATTATCTACCCTCTTACACTGCACATCTCTGAAATTGTCTGCCCCAGTATTTCTTGGATTCCTTTTCTTCACTTTCTTGTGCTAATTTTACTGCCCTTCGTTTGGTCTTCCTCTTAATTTATTCCTGTAATCTTTTTACTGACATTCCCAATTCTTGTATGTATATGCTCTTGCCCCTTAATTTCGCTTTTTTGTTCATCCCCTTTTTCCCTTTCTTTTGTCAATTTCGTCAATATTATCTTCTTTCTCCCCATATTGAACGCCTCTTCTATTTCCACCTCTATCTTTAGCTCATCGCTTAACACCATTTTGTCACCCGCTTCCTTTCCCTTCCTCTTTTCACTTCTAGTCCCCGAATTACTAGATTCTTCCTTCTGTCTTTTCTAGCCATTGCTTCGACCTTCTCTTCTAGCTTTCTCATTCTTCCGTCTGACTCCATTCTTTCTCTAGCCCATCCCTGTTCCACCTGTGTTCTCCACTCCCTATCTTCCTGTCTTCCTTTACTATTCTTATCTATCCTTGTTATATTATATATTGTTACTTTTCTCAACGAATGACACTTTTCGTTAGAATTCAGGTAGCTATGGACGACCAATGTTAACTTGATATGTGGACGCAGAAAATTGATAGATAGAGTCATTTTTAGAGTATTTACTTGTACATGTCACATTTATTAGCAAACTTTTAATTAATCATTGACATTTACTTCCTCAATCTTAACGTTTTTCATTCATTCGATTCGATTAATTTCTTTTTCGTGTTTTCTTCAAATTTCAAGAGTAGCGAGCTTTTTACAGTGGAAATTACGTGTTATGATATAAAGTATATAACATCAATAGTGTGATAGAGATTATGAAACTGAAAGGCGAAATAAAACCATTAGAAGGGAAAAAATGACAGAACAGATTTTAGATAAAAAATAAAGAACTTAGGAAATGAAAACAAACTGCAACGCTTATGCCTATTTGTAGAAATTGGTATTCAAAATAATGATTGTAAGAGATACCATCGAAAATTTGTGAAATATGAAAATAGCTGTCCCAATTAGCTCCACTGTGGACTTTCGTTAGGAAATGTGGATAATAACATTGGAAAGTATAGTGACAAATTAACAATTATGAAAAACTAAAGCAAACCAACGATGATGAAATATAAATGTATTAATAATGACTAACTTGTTAAATAATTAACGAGAATTACATAAAAGAATCTGAGGAGGAAAGCAAACAGGGAGAAAAGTAACGATGGGTGTAGTAGTCCTAAATAACCACCAAATCAATAAACCAAGGACGGATGTAATACTTTGATGGGCAAGTTACATTCTTACCCAACACTAATATATAACCAATGCTTTGTTTTACAATAAGTTCTATTTGTGTTCAAGTCCATGAGCTATTTCTGCTCATAGGACAATCGGGTAATCATCAACATCTATATCACAGTATTATTCTTCAAGAATCTCAGCTGAGCTACTATGGCAAACGTTGATTTTTGTCACATGAGATATTACCAGGTTTAATTAATTGATTTTAAATTATGGTTATTCATATTAATTTATCTGAATCTATAATCATAATAAAAGAATATTTAACTGAGTAATAATTTTCATCATCTGGACTTACTTCATATTTCCACATAAATCTAAATCGAGTCTAATAATCTTTTCTTGTTATCCTCGAATCCGTTTGCCGAGAGAAATAAATACCCTGCTGCCTGTTAAATTAATTGGGTCGCCCATTTGTTGCGCAGCTTGTTTTCGAGGATATTACGATTTGTTGTGAAGAAAACAGAAAAGGAAATTATGTGCCTATAAATTAAAATTAACGTCACTGCCAATTTCATGCTTCTTAGTTAATTTTAATCCATTGTAATGCAATCGAAAAATAATATAAAATATAATTATTATTTTTTTCTAGCCCATTGTTTTATCGTTCTTGAATTTTGAAGGCACAAACTAATCGTTAATCCTAGAATGCAATAGAAGAAGTTTGTTCTACATCTTGAGATTTATTCGTCGTCACACTAAGCTCCCTATAATGCTTGCGCAGTCATATACGATATGTATTGTCTCTGGCGGCACTGATAATGAATTCACGTTCCTTTATTTTGAGTATATTGGAATAATTAATTAATAAAAGTGTAGAGGTCGATACAAACAAATATCCTTTGAATTTGGTATAAAAAATATTTGTGGTAAAATTTAATTTCCTTCGAAACCCCATTTTCTTTAATGAAATGCGTTACCTGGGGGGTCTTACTTTGTTACCCCATCCGGCGTGCAAAATTACACGAGCGAATTTATGACATCAAAAAATGCGTAGTTAGGCTTGCGCAATCACAAAAAATAAATTTCTCCTCGACGCAAATTCTTAAGGCGTGAGCTACACTGCGCCCATTAATTGCAAGTGTGATAACATTTTCCCACTGACCCTCGAATAGTTCCAGCACATTCTGAATTAACGTTTCGGATATTTCTAAACAACCCCGATGTTAATCTAATTATTACGTAAACCCGGCCGCATTCTGCAGCAACTATGTGTACAGTAAGTGACGTAACGCCACAGGATTTCAACGTTAGTCCTTTCCGCAAGTCGGGACCCTAATAGCAGGCAAGCCAAGTTGTGAGGCATTCGAGCAATTGCGGATCGATGCGGACGCGAAGTGGCACGTGACGTCACAGTAAAAGGAGACATGTTCTTATCCGAATCGCCACATGATATACGGTTATTGGATTTAGCCGCGCTCTCACGCCAGCGATACGGTTTTTTTCACACTCGAGGACCGGCCATTGTCTTTTTATAATATCTGGAAAGAGGGCAAATTCCTTGGATGGTTTTGTTTTTTATGGGCGATTATGCGGCTTTTATATCTTATAAGATATGCACAAATCATTTTGTCACATCGTGAGACCAAAATATTCTTTATTATGTGTGGATAATAAAAATATTGGAAACGGTTGTAACTTTTAACTAGGGCTTAAGCAGCGCAATGTTTCAGAAATGAAATGACATCATTAGCGCACTACATTGAAAGCTGAAATATTTTTTTGCAAAATTAATAGTATTAAAGTTTCAACTTTGAAACGACGTAATTACCAAAGACATACACAGGATTGGTGTACATCGTATGGCATAATTATTATTGACACTGGAGCAGCAATGCACATATTGGTATTTATATCGAAATTTGTTAAAATCACGGCGCTCTAATTGTAAGATATGAATCACATACAGATCAGAAAGGAAGGTCCGAAGGAGGCGCATGATGTGGCACAATTAAAATATTTCATATACGTTTCTTTATAATACGTAATGTAAAACTGTTAAGGTGATAAGGTATTCACAGTTAGATAAAATGCCCTCATCGAGCATCAATGACAGGTCTATAGTACTCAAGGCATTCGCGAGAAAGTATACAGCGAGCATTTCACATTACATGAGAGGTATAGCGAATTAAAAACTTATGTAAATATTTGTAAATAATGTATCATATAACAGAATATTTTTACTTTTTAGTTTACTAAAACATTTTGGGGCATTTTCATTGGGTGCTATAATAGGGTAGATTTTTATAAAATCGAAACTTTTATATAGATTATACTAAAACATAATTCTCAACATATTAGCGACACAAAAGTGGTAATTTTGTTTCATTAATATGACATTTATTGTTAATTTTGTTAAATTATACACTACAAATAAATTTATAAATTAGGAAACGAATTGCCGACTGAATCAATATGGTACAAAATTAACGATGTATTTCCTGTTAGGACAATATTATAAAAAAGGTGAACCTAGAGCGCCTAAAAAGTCACTTACTTAGATGTAGTCTCATAGGGGACTGCTATTCTGTCATTCCTGACGAAGGAATTAGGTTCGAATTTACGAATAAATATTTAGGGTAGACCTGTTTCATTCCAGTTCATGTAAGTTAAGAGTAATTGTGTTATTAATATTCGACTGGGAAATGTTTTCCATTATTATGACAAGAAATTTGTATACATTGGTAAAGTGTTTTGTCAAAAAAATGGTAAAGGGCCTTGAAAATAATTCAATTTATGTGTATGGGACTATGTTTTTCATTTCTTTTAGTTTGATAAGGGTAACTGATAAAAAATGTGTACACGTACACGTTCCCTTTAGCTATAAAATTAATAAAAACTACAAATTGTGGACGTAGGAAAGTAAGAAACAATTGTTTAAATTTCGAGTTACTATCAAATCAATTAAATCAGGCAGCGACGGTAAATAACACATTAACTTCATATCTAAAAATTCAGATAAACAATAAACAGGTAATGCACAACCCAAGGTGTTTATAAATATTCACGGTGACAAAAGCACCCAATGCAACCAACCAGGGATAATGCAAAACCCTAAAAAAGATCAAATATTTTAATTGGTGGGACAATTTAGGAAGAGAACACGATATTTAAGCAGATGTGTACCAAATATTCACCATCTCCCAGTAACGGTCTTCGCACAACTTCAATAAGCGGGACAAAAAACAAAATAAAAATAAATGCCTTGTCTCATTTATCTGTCGCGAGTGTCGCTGTTGCATTTCTCAATGGCGTCGCGCTCCAACTTCGCTGCTTGCCTTCACTGAGAGACTTTCCTGAGTTAACCGGGGATTCACCGACTTCAATCTGTCGGTACAAGAGCACCCTACGTCATGTGTTTCTGCCTGGCTTGAATGAGACATACACAGTGTCACATTCATTGCGACACATTCATTGTACAAATGGCTCCAAATAGAAAAATTCTCACGCTTAAGCAAAAAATTGAGATCGTTGAAGTTCATAATAAGCGTAAGGTTCTAATATCGCAAAAACACAATCTGCTAATATAATTAAACATAAAGAAATACTTCTAAACAAGTGCATATCGAACAGCAATTTGAATGAAAAATAGTACCAAAATTGACAATTTGTGTTTAACTGGTTTATAGCAGCTCGCCATAAGGGGATTCCTTTGACGGATATGCGCACAATTTTTTTTAGGTAAAGTTTTCTGGTATTACTGCCTTGATGGGCTGTTCATATCAATTCTAAAATAGATAAGAGTGGTGAGATAATTATCTTGTCGTAACAAAAATGCAAAAAAAAAACTTATTGTTAATGTTTTTTTTTCAGGTCCGCTAATACGATGCAAAACAAACGAAATAGCCGAATTTCTGGTACATTTTACATTCAGTGATTCTTCTGATTGGCTCAATAAATTTTGAACCTGCCACAACTTATGTTTTAAATCGATTTCTGGAGAAGGAACTTCGGTTATATCTGAAGATGTTTCGTCGTTCTTGAAAAAATGCATTTCTTTAATTAAGGGATATTCACCGCGAGAAATCTATAATTCCGATGAGACATGCCTGTATTTTAGAGCTTTACGCAACAAAATGCTAATCTAAAAAAAAAGAAATTTGTGTTCGGGGTAACACAAAATTGTAAAGAGGTTTACAATTTTGCATTGTCCAAATATGGCAGGAGAAAAACTCTTAGTCATTGGTAAGGCAGCTAAACCCAACGATTTTAAAAATATTAACATAAATAGCCAGCCTGTAACTTGGAAATACAATAAGAAAGCTTCGATGGCAGAACAAATTATGACAGAGTGGTTGCAAGACCTAGATTGGAAAATGGCAAAAAAATAAACATTTTGTTATGTTTAGACAATGCCCGATCTCATCCAAAAGATATCCGTTAAGGCAAATTTAAGACCATTATTAAAAATAAAAACGAGAAAAACCAAAACTACAATCATTGACGGAGAAGCGACCCACATACATAACTGCTACACAAATGCAAGTAGCCGTAAAAGTATATGGCGGTAATATTCACACACAAACAGATTATCACCCATTTTTGCATGACTTGATGCAACTCCAACGAATGGTGGTCTGATGAGCCCGCAGATGGCGAAACGGCTGTGATTACATCACTATATTCAATATCATTACATATCCCGTGGACGAGTTAGTTTATATAATGGAAATACGAATAAAAGCACTATGTGGAGAATAATTAAACAGCCGTTATTACAGGCCTTTCACTATCAACAAGTACAAGCTTCAACCGAAAGTGACAGTGACAATACAGAAGCTTTTTGTTGTTGACAGTGTTAACTTTGAAACTATCCATTTATGAACATATATTTATTAGTACTTTTTATTTGTTTTTGACCAAAGAACCCTAATGCATTATTATTAATAATAATTAAAGCATATCGTTTATCTAGAACGACGAAACGATATTAAAAATAACGATTTGCACTTTTTTACACTTACACTAAACTCCAAATGCAGGTTAAAAATATATAATTCATAGCCTTTGTATACGACTGAACGATATAACAAATAATGTACAAAACAATAAAAAGAAAATTATTAGTTGGTCTTCTTTTCTTCTAGGTGAACGCCAATCTCCCTCCTTTGTCTGGCTCGAGGATTGTTTTCATACCCGAGCCCTACTTTTGCCACCGCGAAAATTTGTTGGCCAATATTTTAATTTTAATTTTAAATGTAATTTTGCGAGTTTTTTCTTTATAATCCAATTATGTACTCACTTATAATTATACTTTTGTTTATATTTTTTGATATACACACAACACAAGACAAATAAGCTTTCGATAAAGAAGAATCTTAAAATTGTGCTTGAATTTCGCAGGCGTTTGCATTTGAAATCTCGGGAATTTAGAATTTGTTAGGTTGGTGCTTGCTCGTTGAATGTTTCAAAGTTCGCATCGCTGCGAGTCAGGTCTGCAATCATTGACATTCAGACGGCTTAATTGAGTTTGTTCGCACCCTACACCGTATACTTAATTTCATTCTATTGAAGTAACTTGTCATTATTTATTAGGCATGCAGAATTTAGACACATTGATACCTTTAATATGCTAATATTATTTAAGTTGCAGCGCACAAACGACATAAAATTGCTCATCAAAAAACAAGCAGTTTTTTTTTATCTGAAAAATCTATATTTATTTTTTACATTTCCGTGCAAATTCTTTAATTAATAAATTTGTAATTTATAAACAAATCAATATTTTTTTACCCAATAACGACACGTACTTCATTTATATTCCACGGTAGGCAACATATTAAATTTATGTGTCAGTTGCCGGGGAATTGATAAAACCGTGTACTTCGTTAACTCCTAATCAATATGAAAAATGTACCGCGTGGCGTTCAACTCTCCAGAGAAATATGCACAATTTGAGGTTTTATTTTTTTCGCATCCATATTTATGTGTTTTTAATTTAGAGTACCGTTTCATTCTTGTTGTTTTTGCGGCACACAAATATTTCTCTTGCAGCAGTGTTACCCGCGCGGTTAAACATGACGCAAATGAAAGCTTTTACATCGACATTAATATTTAAATAGGAAACATCGTTGTTTCGTTAAATTTACCGCAACTTTTTCGCAAATATTATCGCAACGTTAAGATTTCATGTTTTAAATTAAAATTTTAATCGACGCGTGGTATTAATAAATTAATTGCAGTTGGTGATGTAAACTTTCATTAAATGAATTTGCAAATGACGCATGATTGTTTACCGATAAATCAAGCGGCAGTGCATATTTGATGAAATACAACGCACATAAAATTGCAATTTATCGACAAAAATGCATAAATTATTAAATAAATTTGTTATAATTCGTTATTTCGCAAACAAATAGCAAATCAGTGCGAAATAAACATTTGAATTGGACTCGATATTAATTACACGCAGTGATTTACGTTCGGTCGGACTAATATTGATATTGTCCGAACACCATGCAACGACGAACAAATGCACGTACAATTACGAATCGTTCACATGTAAACTGATATCATACGCTGTGCTATCTGTACTGTGAATAATCTGATAGCAGATTATTACAGGTAGCGGTTACCTCAACCTTGAATTAATGCGATCTAGCACGCTTTATTTGTACTCCTCGCAATGCAAACATGAAAGTAGCTTCGACGCTGTAATTCACTTGATTCACTTTGTAAACGAAACATCCAGGCTGCGAACAAATAAGCCACTCTTTGCGAATTTATTGTTCGCGTCAACGCCACGAGGACAGACACGCATCACTTCACTAAAGCGAGTTTTGTTTTAAAAAATGATGCAATTAAAATTAGTGATGTATATATTTCGACGCCTAATTTGAACGCAGAGTCGAATATTAGCAATAACACTGGCATTCATGCACCCAGTTGTCCTAGCGTCTAACTACTTTCAGAAAGAAACATATGATGCTTAGATCCTCAGAGTTGTTTAACAGCAACCCACCCAACAACCCCTGAAGTGAAATCGAAAAACAACCGATTGCGGAAATAAGACAAGAAATAAAAATGAACTACAAAATAAAATCAATGTACTTTAAATAATTAGCGTAAATAAATGATTTAGTCTGAAATATTGATCGCCAGTCAACATTTTGCATAGACAAACTTCCACAACTTATTGTTCTGTGTAGTCCTTACATCTCAAAGCTATTCCAAACAAATTTCCATTCGATTCTACCAAACGCCTTTGTTTCTGCTATTTTTCTTTCCAATTGCAGTCTTACGTCATACTTCGTATTCCATAAAAGGAATAGAAAGAAACTGCGAAACCTTAGTTTGATATACAAACAGTTTAAAAATCGATTCAAATCGGTACACTCCAAATACATAAAACTACTTATTACCGTTAACAAGTACAAAGTGGTTCACATGAGCTATTAGCGAATGAGCAAGGATCGCAACTTATTAGCCTTGCGACTGACTACTGCATTCCGTTCACAATAACGTGAGCACTTCCACAATTAGCTCAAATCGCGCCTTGTTGATTTTCATATACTGATCACAAAACGAATGTACTGGTTGTGAATTAAAACAAAATTGACAAAGAAATTGTGGAATGAATAGCCATTATCATAAAATGGTATATATCGTATTGTTGAATGCCCGTGCAATTCGTCTCGCCGTACGAAGTCTCCAAACCTCAGCATGAATTAGACATGATATCGACGAATTCTTTTGGAGGAATCAAAAAGCAAAATAAGAAAGAATGAATTAATTAATATGATGATTTCTTGATGTTGAATTTGGCAATGATATTGAGGACAGACAGAAAGACGCAAGCGAACATAAGAAATAAAATTAAAAAGCCAGCATACGTCACAATAAGACATACAAGACATTTTAACGTTTGGAAGGAAGACACTGCATTCGGTCGGTAGGAGATCAAAAGATGGCTGAGCGATTTAAATATATGTCAATAATTGTGTAAATATTGTATACTGTATACTATTGTAACTTAGTACAACAGAAAACGTAATTTACGTCTAAATAGAAAAACGAAAAACGAACAATTGACGAGATTTGTTAGTGGCATTGTATTCAGACATTTATGGGTCACCTTAGCGTGCAATATTTTAGCAAAATGTCAGTTGTATAAATAAACGACTTACAGATGTTTTAACTTTTTTGCAGCAATAGCTAAAATAGACGCCACCAATACGGGTTAATATTAAAAGTTAATATTTTTTGCTTTCTGAAAAAATTCGTTCCACCGGAGTGATGGATATATCCACCGCGATTCAAATCAAACAACGACTATATCAGAAGGATTCAACAATACTACACTACTCCTGTCCACCGACATTCCGCTACAAATTCACGTCTGTAGCAAGACAATGTACAGATTCGAGATTAAAACTTGATATTTAATTTGACAAGAAATGGTGAAAATTCAAGAGATGTTTGAAACTATGATAAAGGAAATCAAGGACATAAAATCGGAAATCGGAATAGTCAAAGAGAATCAATCAAAATTTATGAAGAAAAAATTGATAATATTATTAAGGAAAATAAGGAAATGAAAAACCAAATAATGAAGCTAGATGACAGAGTCGATAGTGTTGAGAGAGAAAAGAAACGAAATTGACTGATTATGGCAGGGATGAATATAGAAACGAACAATAATACAATGGTAAAAAAAGCAGTGGAGAAATTGATGGTAAAGGTCATGAAGACGGAAACAAAGATAAAGTACAAAATATATGGATCGAAACATGTTTAGTGGAAATGAAAAACATGGTGGAGAAAATAAATGTGATAATACTCAAAATTAAGTTAAAGACTTGAAGGAAGACAGTATTTATAAATGACGACTAGACTGAAAAAGGAAAGAAAATCCAGCAATACATTAGAAGAAAAGAACAGGAAGAAATAAACAAGAGAAACAGAATAAAATAATGAGGAAATGCACCGACCTAAAAAATGAAGAGAGATAAAACGACCAATGAAAAATAAGGAACGAATGATAAATAAAAATAAAAAGAATGAAAGAGGAATAAACGGGAAAAACTGCAAAAGTTAATAATAAGGATGACGTGGAAACATAGAAACCCAACGGGATTATTCGTAAACAGGCATTTGGAATGTTAGGAGTCTCAATAATAAAGAAGAAGAGTTAACATAACAATTTAAAAATAAGAACTACCAGCAATTACATAGATGAAAAAAAAATAAAGTGGGTCTATAGAAGTAAAAGGAGAACACCTGTTGATATGCAGTTGGATTAATAGAAACGATAATGCCCAGGAAGGAGCCTGCTTAGTCAGAAAAGAGAATTCCAACAAAATACTGCCATGGAAAGCAGTATCAGAAAGAATATGGAGGATAGAATATAAAAACATGGACACTATCTTTAAAATACTAATTAGTGAGACCAAATGAAGGAGCGGCTAAACAGGAACATGGCGAATTTCGGAGTAAAATGCAGAATGAAGTAGAAGGCGAAACACGCTCGTTGATAATTATCGATGACCTAAATGGTAGGATAGGCAATGACCCAGAAAGATCAGGAGAAGCAATTGTCAAATTCTGTGAAATAACAAACAATGCGTCTGGACAAAAGATCATTGACTTCTATATATTGAACGACTTAATAGTAGGTAATACACTGTTTGTTCATAAAGACATACATAAATATACCAATGAAATGGCTGCTCGGGGAATGAAAGTTAATGGACGTCAAAGTAAAAAGAGCAAGTGATATACGAAATAAACATTAATTAGTTGAAATCAAACTGGGACTAATTACATATCAAAACCCTACCCAAGGAATAGCCAAGTTAGAAAAGTTAGAATACCAATAACTCCAAAGTTACAAATTACAAAAGGAAACAAATATAACAAAATTCCAACTCGAAATAGAAACAAAAATACGAAGAGGCACACAAGAAATAAAAAACATTAGATCCATGTAACCTGTGCAATTACTTTAAAGAACTAGTTAAGAATATCGCTGTTTGAATCGAAGTTTGTGGACTTAAAGAGGCCAGAAAGAAAAAAATGCTATTGGAAACTTATTTAGTGAAAACAAATATAAAACAATGTACGAAATATAAATATAAATATATTGTATAAAAAAGACAAAGAGAAGAAGTGAAAGAAATGGTAAAAGACGCTAATAATTCATGGCAAGAATTTGTTGATAAAATGTAAAGAAACGAACGAGGAACTCGAAGGTGCTTCAACGGTTATTAAGATGTTCACAGAAAGAAAGAATCCATTGAACAACAGAACAAGGAAGGACACACAATGTAACATAAATACAAGTCAGATGGAGAGAGCATTATATGGACCTAGGGGGCAAAGAAAATATCAAATCAAAGGCCAAGCAGGAGTGGAAGAAGAAAACCGAGATCAAGAAAAAGAAAATGAAAACCAAGAACATGAGGATAAAGACATAACAAGAGAAGAAATAAAAATGGGAGAAGCAGAAGAGGCAGCAAAAATACAAAGAAAATGTATGGAGCTCCATGGCACATGCTTTAACAAAAAAAGAAATCAGTAAGGAAACGAAAATTAAAGTGTACGAAATAGCAGTAGCATCCACCTTGACATATTGTTGTGAATCGTCGACCGTGAAAAATCCATTAGCTAAATACAGGGTAGAGAAATGAAGATCTTGCGAAAAATTGAGAGGGTAATAAGAGATAAGATACGAAGAGAAGTAGGCTGAAAGTAAATAATATAATTGAAAAAATCTAAACACAACAATTCATGTTGTATGGCCTTATGACAAGGATGGAAGATGAAAACAGCGTGGGAAATGATAACTGATGGTAGAAGAGGGAAAGGTACACCGAGGTCTACATGGAATGCAGGAATTAGCAGGACACTGCCAGGGAGGAGTATTACATGATAACAAGCGAAAATATTGGCATAGGATTGAAAAACAACAACCTCTACACCTTTGGTAAAAGAGGGCAGGGGATAAGAAGAAGATTTAATTTGGGAAATGAAGACACATTTTTTTTATACATTCGCAAATGTGAGTATCAATATTCTTAATATTTTTGTACAACAGATTAAATTCCCTATTAATATGTTTTAACTTTAATTTGACTTACATTGATTACTATAAATCTTGGGTAGTCGATGTATTATTTCATTCAGTTGTGATTTTATTAAACTTTTGTCAAATTTAAATTTACTTTAATCTTTGAACATAAATTTACAAATACAATACATTGGTAAGATTATCTCGCTTACATCGAAAGAAATGAATGGAATCTTTCTATGGCTGTAATCAACAACTACGTCCAAGCTAAACCTTCTAGATTGTCTAATATGTTTAATAGACAAAGTTGGGAAAAATATATTGCTTGAAACCCTTCCTACATCTCATTACTTAATCGCATATTACGTTGACTCGCAAAGTAAAACGTAGATTTTTTATGAGAAGTTGAAATTTTCTTCAACCACAAAGGTGTTCGCCTAAATTCCCATTCATTCTCTCGCCGCTTACTTCATCATTGTTTCAGTGCCTAAGTGGTTTAGTTTCTTAACTCGTGGTAATACTTGCAACATTTATGTTATTAGCTCATAAAATTTACTCAGATTATTCATTATCTACTGGTTTTAAAACATCCCCTCATTTATTCATAATATAAAACAAAAAATATTGGCATAGCCTCCAAACACATTTTTGAATTGTCCTAAAATTAGTGCATAGGTACTATTTTGTTTCGAATACAAAAAAACAATTAATACATCCATTGATTTACCGTAAATAACGTGCCAGTAAAAATATCGATTATAACTGCACATTCCCGTTAATGAACACGACGCGCCCTTAACGACAATAATACTCGAAATACTCGGACATCGCGTCCAACTACCAATTTGAAAACTACGTTCGTTATATCGGATATCATAAAATGGATGAATTGGTTCAATCAGTGCTGGTAATTGGATTATGATAATTGATAACAGCATTGATGAGTCGGCATCGAACGCGTGGGCGGAAAATCATCTCTTTTTAAGTTTTTTTTTATGTACGCTTCGGGGGATTTTCATATTTTTCTTCATTAGCGTTACGAACACTAATCTAACTGTATCTTAGTGGGAACTGTTCCGATCGAATTCAACAATATATTTAATTAGTGGAAGCTGTGCAATTGATTTTTAGTCCCATGCAGTTGGTATGAATGCTGAACTCGTTACATGTAAGAAATCCAATTTAAATACGACCTGTTCCTGGCGTTCCATTAAATACATGTTTACCAGGTAGCAGAAGCAATAGAATTAGATCAACGGGATTTAAGCAACAGAGCTTTTAGTACATTCACGTCAAAGATTAAACTTAAAATGCGTTCCATTTCAGAATCATGACGTATTTTACCCCTTAGTCTGAAATAATATGTTGCAACTTTACACCGAAGACAGAATAAAAATATCTGGAACATTCGGATGAAACTTCAAAGGGTCTATCTTTAGACTGCAAAGAGAACATTTAAATTTGCCTGATAAAGCACATGCATCAAAGTAAGGTAAATATCAAAATTTTTGCGTCGACGTAAAACGACATCCGCGTTAAGGCAGTACGTACATGTAAACGATTTTTTTGTCACCTAATAAACGAGAACGCGACAAATTAAATCCGGTGTGAGTATATTTTGCGTGTCGTTTCATAAACGACGCCTTCGATCGCATGTATTTCGCTATTTCATCAACATGAATTATTAATATGGAAACTGTGTCAATATTTAACGAATCGCGGTATATTGGGTTATTCTATATATTAGTAAACAAGGAAACTAGGTCAATTAATTTAAACGAATGGATCAAAGAGAATACGGCGAAGAAAAGCAAAAAGGTAGAATATAATTTTTCAATACTTCAATTATTTTGTAATACGTATTAACTTTCTTTCAAATTGCCCATAGTAAAAAAATGATAAAGCTTTTTTTATTACTATTATTTTATTATTACATCGTATCGTTCAATAAAGCTGATAATTATATTTGCATTTGCAAATATATTTTGTATTAGGGGGCATATTCATGGTTTCAACTGCAAGGGAGCACAATGAGCACATGCCACAATCATACCAAAGAATATTAGCATTGACATTATACTGGCCGTAAATGCTTCACATCTTTTCAAGGATCTCGTTTCTTGTTTTTGTTAAGCGAATGAAAGTATCTTCTATGGAACACAAACTGGGGCATTATATTTAATTGGGTACTTACTCAAAAACACCCGATAACAAGCCGAGTTATTTTAAGAAAGTGAAATGCAAACAGGAAAACGTAAAAACAAGGAATGCAATTAAGCAAAAATTCAAATGGCATTTACTCAAATTAAAAGCACTGTGAGGAGAGTAGTGTTCTAATTAAAATTCTAAGATGGGTTAAACGACAAGTTAAGAGATGTTAGACGAGAGGAAAAATTCGGAAAATCAATACCAGCTGGGCCATAGTCGCTTTAAATGTTGACGACCTACCCAGAAAGTTACGATTCTTACAAAATCATTTCACAATTTGTATGTTGATATTTTTTAGATATTTATAAACGAGGCACCGATAGACTTTGCAATCTGCTACACGTTTAGTTTCTCAATTTGCGACAGTTTCACGCATTGATAAATATCTAGATGCAGCGCTGATTAATCGCTTTCCCACTTAAGAACAACGTTTAATTCGATAGACATGCCTCGCCATACTTTTAAAAAATTAACCGAAATTAATTGCCGCGCTGAGCAAACGATTCATTCGACGTAAAATAGCGATTAACTGCGAAAATTCCCATTACATTTTTCCGGCGGTATTTCACCGCGCGGCGAGATTATCAGAGTGTAAACATTTGCAAAAACGATTCATGTGAATTTAAATTTCCTTATTTATTTTCGTAAACGGCAACGAAGGGGAAAAGTGAATTTGCTGATCTCGTATTTAGATTTCGCCTAAAGCAATGTACAGTACTTTCAGCCGGCACGAAAAATTATTCGACTGTCTTCGCTTTCCTTCTTTACTGACTGCTTGCTTTGATCTTCAGAACGGCAGATCTCCTTTCCAGCGCACCCCCCGCCTGAACTCTTCGCCATTATCGACGCCGTTATTTCGCAAATGAAACTCGTTATCTCGTGCGGCGTTGGCGCATGAAAGGCAAATAAAAAAAATCGAGATTATTTTACTTCTGTAGATGCTGTTCGGCCGGTGCAATAAATAATATGGAGATTCCATCTAAACATTTTAACTAAATTAAAACGCCTTTTCCATTTCGCGTCACTTCGCCATGTTTAAATATTCAAATTTCGATTATTATTAGATCTACTTCATTTTATGGTTTTAAATATTCGTTGCCACATTCATTAAATCATAATTGAAGTTGAAATAAAATTTTATTATCCATAAAAATAAATTAATATTAAATTATCTAATATAAGAAAGCTTTTTATATAATTTTTCAAATAAAAAATTTTAAATACTTTCGATATTAAAAATTTACATTTTATGTTATGGTTTCACCAAACTCACGAATTGCGACGCAGATTAAATGCAAATCAATTGAACAACATTCGACAAGAAACACATCGAAATGTCACAGCCCTATCTGCTCGAATGGCCCAACTGTATATGGTCTCCGCGTAGGTTGCCCATTGCAATCTGTCCTTTGGCAGAAACAAATCCTCGAAAATACCAAACTTTACATATTTTCACGTAGAAAAACTTATTATTGTTACCAAATTAATCGTTATTTCTTCTAGATAATTACTGTTCGGTCCCACACCTCATATGTGGATTTAATTAAGACAATTTAGATCCGCCCAAATAATGTAAATATTTCTTACAATTATTTTTAAGTATGTAGAATAGTTTTATGTTAATCCGCACGACCCTGTCCAGGTACAGATGGTGCCGCCGATGCGGCCAGCTAGCGGTCGGTTCGGTCATTTGCATTTTATTACTTATTTTGCCAAATTTAAAATCTAAGAAACTCTTGTCGGTTGTAAAATAGCAATTTACAAATATTTAAATTATTATATGGCTCTCGGGATTTTAGATAAATCCTCTGAACCAAATGTTCCAAACTTGACTTTCTGTCATCGCTTTAAATTCATTCTGTACCAATCACGACAAGTTCTCCATCTTACATCAAAGTGGAGACATTTCATTCCAACCAATTACAGAAAAGCCCGTAGTATTTAAGGAACGTTTTCACCCTCAACCAGTCAGTGTCAAATTATCAGTGTCACAGTGTCATATCATTACAGTATCAAAGTGTCAAATTATCAGTGTCACATTATCACAGTATCACATTATTACCACGACAACAGTCAAGGTAACAACATTATCACGACACCAGTCGAACAGTTCGTATCAAGACAACAGTCTTAACAGTTACACACAGTAACACATACAGTGTATCTTCATCAGTGCTCAATTGTAATTGAGTAAAGTTGTATATTGTAAATATTAATAATATAATAATAGTGTACATGAACGATTAAATAACTCCCAGACGGTAGCGACGAAGATTATTTGGCGTAACTTACGTGAGCGAGATACATAATCAAAATGCTCGTCGAATTTACAACTCGCCACGAGTCGATTACACGCAGTATAATATATATATATATATATATATAGTTGCTCGTCTTCTTAATTTTCTGTTGAATTACATCAATATTTTTAATTGAATTAATTCTGGCTGGTGATTCCATATTGCAAAGAACATCAGATTGGATTGCAGCAAATCATTTAAAATTGAACACATAACATAATCACATTACATAACCTTCTGAAACGTCAAATTGTAGATTAATGAAGTATTTAAATAACTGAAATATATTCACGCAGTTAATGTTCCAGAAATCAATATTGATTTAATTGAATTGGTCCATATCATCATATATTGGAACCCAATCAACAACTTACATCAATATAAGAAATATGAACAAAAGAAAAAATTCATTATCCCATCGGCTATCTGTATATTTTGCAACATGGAATTGAGTTTTGTGGCAACGCTAAGGACATCCAGAGCAAGTTCATAATACAGGATAGAGCACTACGTCTCTTATCAAGTTTGGGCCCACGTGATTCTTGTAGGGATCAGTTTCACACTGCATATTTTTACTTAAGAAACTAGCTACCGAAATATTCAAACAAACGTAACTTCACCCCACTATCAAACATTTATTCCTATAATACGAGACAATTATATTATTCAACTACGATATGATCCGCCAATGAATAGAAAATGCAATTTAAATCCACATCAAAGATATCTTTTACAATAAAATACCTTTTATAATTTAAATGGATTTCTTTCCGCTGATATTCGCATTAATTTAGAATTCGAATTCAATCGAAATACATATTTGCGATATGTTATTATATCTTGTACTGTACATTTACTTTTGAGAAATAAATTTCATTATATTATTATAAGGATAATGGGCAGTATCAGCTTGTAAATTTTAAATCAGTTCAATTGGCGTTCAAACGACGTGAAACTGCATCAAATGAAGAATCATCAACGACAGCAGAGGTACCAAGGATAAACTGTAATAGTCAGGTTAGAATTAAAAGTGTATGTATCAGAGCTAGATTTATGGTCAGATTTAGTTGATTTGATTTAATATTAAGATTTTATAAATATTTTAACAAACACATAATTTATAAATTAAGTCTTTCTCAGATTTCTTTATGTTGTTTCCGTGGAAAAATATCCATTGTATTTTCAAAATAATTAATTAAAATTCTGTACACTGTAATCTGACAAACCGATAAGTAGATCTGGTTGTTGTAAAAGTAGATCAGTTGTCATCTCTACAATACCAATAATTCATTTCCAAACTATTTGCAACTATTGGAATTAGTGGAATCGGTTTATAGTTCACTGATGATTGTTACAGAATAGAGTATGTTATAGTTATAGATATAGTATGTTAGCGTAGTAATATCGCGAATGCATATATTTTTAAACTAAAAAGTTCATCCGGATTTGTATCGTAGATCCAGTTTGTGAATAATTAACATCACTGTTTTAATTTACACCAGATATTTTAAACGCCGTTTAAAATTTTCTTTTTAAAATACTTCAAAGCAAAGCAACAATACTATGTGACACTCAACTCTTATGGTTTCAGACCTGAACAATATCGTTATTGGATACCCACTTGGGGCGGAAATTTCAAATAAAAAATCAAGTTAGTAAACATTTCTGAAACAATTGTAGTGGTTTGTGTGCCATATCTTTGTATTAAATGACGCATAAACGTGAGATGAAGGAGAGGGTCTGAAATAATCGACAGAGCAAGAAAAATAAATCAAAAAAATAATGAAGGATTTGTTCAAAAAATGAGAACGAAACATGGAATATAAAATACAATTCGAACAAAATTGAAAAAAAACGATGAACAAGAAATTGGACAACATACAAACCAGATGACACAAAAATGAAAAAACGTAGTCAAGGACAAAATAAAGTTCAAAATGCTCGCAAAACTTTGAGAAAGACAATATAAATAAAATCAAAAAATGGAAATCAAAAGAAAAATTGGTAATAATAATAAATAGAAACAAATGCAATGAATATTTGGGGAAAAAATCATAGAAAGAAATAAAATGCATTTAAAGGCAAAGCAGCACACATTCGAAAATAAAAATAGCAAGAATCAAAATCTGAAGGGATAAATAAAGATAGCCCAACCCAACCCAACAACAAACAAAAAATGTTTTGAAAGCGGCACCGGATTTGTATTCTTCTATTACTTGTGTCACTTTCAAAATTAATTTTTCATTGGTGCCTTCTGATTGGGTTGGGTTTGGTTGGGTTCACCACGGTGAACATGAAGGATGGTGAGATTCAAAGAAAAAAGTTAAACTAACCTAATAAATTGAACTAACAAACAAATTAAATTGAAAATCAAGAATAAAAAAGCAACTGAAATGAGATACATAGATTAAGCAATTAACTAACATATCAAACAAAACCAAATTAATGAAGAAAGTCAGAATAAATGAATATTTAGGAACAGAATTATTCAATATTACTCGAAGATTACTGTAAAACTGTTCAAAATTATTTTCAATCAAAAATATTTGTGCATAGATGTCAGTACTGATAATACGATGAAGAATTTTAGGATTGTTTATTTGTTCACAAAGATTTAGTATTCGCTGTACCTAAAGGTTCAGTTTAATTCGTAATTACCAATTGAATAAGATATTGATTTAGTCTGATCCAATACAATAGAAAGACAATTATGGACGACGATTACTTAAGTGTCATTTCGTTCGTCATTGTTGATGGTCATAAATGTTGCAGATAAAGTATTTGGTTATTCCTTGACATTAGTTCTTCCTTCTTCATCGTAATTTTACACCTATGCATTTTTATTCCTCCTTGACATTGGTTCTTCCTTGCCCATCCTCTTAAATGCTACTACACCTAGAGCTAGTTCATGGAGAATGATGACCAGGAATATTAAACATCAATTTGTCCTTCGTTGGCATTAATTCTTCATTGTTGCTCATTATAAATTTCACTCGTAGAGCAGTTTGTTCTTTCTTGACATTTGTCCTGTCTCGTTCATTGTCAATATTTTACACCTACCTCGTTGAACTTCCTCGTTCATGGTCATAAATTTTGCACTTTTCGGTCCAGAAATCGTGAAAAATTGATCGATTGAATCCAACCCAATACAAGAAAGACGCCATTGATCATTTGAAATTTTTTATACCCAATGTAATTCAAAAAAGTGCTGGCTGTTGTATTTGATTTGAAAATGTTGGACAAGAGGCCTTACAACAAAAGTTAACGATAAGAAAGCTGACGAGTTTTGAATTGAAACGACAAGGGACAGACAAAACCGACGAAATTCACTATTCATTGGTTACAAGTATTGTTCAACTACAGTTTAAGTGTCGTTTTAATTATTAAATTTTTTATTTTAAATTGCAATGGCAGTTCACCAAATAATTTTTAAATTTGACAAATTTATATCAAATAATTTTACCATGCTCTTAAATTTTACTCCAACTAAAATTTGGTCATTATTAGGGGTTTTTCATTGTTTTTTTTTTACAATTCGTAATATAATCTCATTGCTAGAGCTCATTAAAGCCCCAGAACACAATGATCCTTGTTTCCTTGTTTAGTTCCAGCACAAATATATCTCAAAAAATATTTTTAATTAAATTCTATACTTTTTCTTATTAATATCAAAATATTTATTAGAAACTTCGTCGAAATTTTAGCCATTAAATCCGATGAGCATTTCATTATAAAAGTTATAACTTAAACGAATATAAATTGCGCAGTCAATGTAGCGTGCAGTTTAAATAAATCGAAACTAATAATTTCCCAAAAACTACCGATAACAAACGCAAACGAAATTTATTGCAACGCCGACTTTAATTTCTTTGAGCAACTATCGCATTTCGCCGAAATAATTACTCTCGCGAGTTATCCGTTCACGTGGCCGTAATTTTATATCCAGCTTGAGCTAATATTAATCACACAGGCGAATTTGTCATAATTAATGACACTGCGAGAAATTTAATTTGCGCGGAATTTAAATGAAAACGATGTTATTGTGCTAACCGTGTGTAAAGATTATGCAATAAATGTGCCCGTAGTTGTTATAGGCCATATTTTTAGGTTATACTAGAGAGTTTAATCCGAGAAAGAATTACGACCATAGTGCAGATTAATAGGGGCGGGCTTCAGTAAACCCTAATGACCGGGGTGGATACGGCTGGTAAAAACCTGCACATGCACGAGCACGGGCACGCTCTCAAATTGGCATTAACATGACAAATTAATTAATTCTGTTAACGTGTGTGTTATGTACGTTGCCCTCTCGAATCATTAACGCCCAATTGTTTTACAATTAGGATGTCGTATAAAATATGTTATGTTAATTAATTAATTTTCATCACGAACTTATTTAAATATCTTTCGTTTAAAATCGATTAAGTCGGTAATAATCGACGTACATGTTAATTAAGTTAGCTGCGTTTAATTCCCCACGTGTCCATACACAAGCAGGATACTGTTCCGTAACAGCGCGTTACGGAACCCCCACAAAGGTGTACAAAATTAAACTTTCCCCGACTCCTTTGTGCGGCGTATAAATCAAAACAGGCCGAGACGGAAAAGGATAAAACATTATTCGTTGTATAAAGCTGATAAAATCTAAATTACCGCGGCTCCATTAAGTTTAACTGCAGAGCGTTGCACGACGAATGAATTTCCGTCGGCGAGTTGTTCCGAAGATTGAGAAGTCCAATGGAATTTCTAATCCACACATTATCCACATTCAAAGTTTACGAGTTTGACGTAAACTGCATGCATAAAATTCTAAATATTTCCCTGCATGTCGTTTGACGCGAATTCGAGGCATTCTGCTTTAAATTATTACCTACGTGTGCACGTATTCAGTTCGTGTTGAATAAACGACGCGAATTCAGTAATTTAGGGTTTCGTTAAAGTTTAGGATGTGGAAATTCCTTGACGTACGACGGCGACAAGATCTAAAGGGCCTGTAATAAAAGTGCGCTTCTTTAAAACATCGAAAAGCAAATGGAACGAACGGGGAAGATTTTTTTTGTCGTTCGGGGTAAATACAATGCATTAAGCATTAGAGGACGCCACGTTTGGCATAATGGGATTTCTGTTCAATGGAATATTAAATTAGGCGACGATTGATTGAATGTTTACAATACAAAGTAGTTTCAAATTAACACTGAAATAACTTTGTGTTATAAAAGATTTAATTGATCCATTAAAATATGTTTAAATGTAACGTTTTAGCCAAACTAATTTATAAATATACATTGAAAACATACTGATTCAAATGAGGAGTGATGAGTATACAAACACGACGAGCCAAATTAGCTATAATAGATCGTTAGAAAATTTACTTTGTATTCAAACATAGTATTTCCACAATAAATATTACAGAGTTCTTTGTTAATCAGGAGTATGCTCCGAGGAGCTATGTGTACTTAAAGGATTGACGAATAGGAGATGTATCTAAAGACTTACATCCGGTACAATACAATAGAGTAGTTGATTTATGTTATTTTTTTAGAACGTCAGGTTGAAAACTTGCCTTACATGACATAAAAATTATATAAAGTACAATTTTCAATGATTCTATGTATTTTTTAATATACAAGGCCCAATGCAAGTAATTATGTAAACTATGTGAGCATCATTTTTGAATTCTTTAGTCGACGCTTTACAATGAAGCCAAGAACAATGCTTTTTTAATTATATTTGGTCCCAATAATAATGTCCGTCAATTAACGACAAACAAATTATTTATCAAAATACTTTTTTACAATAGAATTTCACATGCAAATCGTCTCGGGCTATGCGCATAAATTTGTACATAGTCGGAACGCCCGCCATCCGCGAACTGCAAACATGGGACTTTAATTAATTACGAAACGTTGTTCTTATTAAAATACTTTTTACACGTGACTGCCGCATGTAAAGTTTGAAATGTATAATTAGAGTTCCGGGCAATTTCAAATTTACTCGTCACACTAAATTGATTAGTTGTTTCCAACTTTCCTGCTTACGTATCCGGCCAAAGCTCGCGCACGTTCAACGAACTTGATGCTAGTTTCAGGCGGACATTTTATATGTACCTGGAACGTACGTGCCGCAGGTAACTTTTCACAAGTTAAACTGACGCGGATGAAATTTGCTTTTTTCGAACATTTTTAGCTGCGATAAACTATCAATTCGTCACGTTGTGAGCTGCGTGTTGACGTTAACGTTTCAAGTTGACAGTGACGTTTTCGGAGCAATTTAATTATTTATCCAGTAGCACGACTAGCTCACTAGAGTATTTTAAAATAACCATTGGATTACGATACGTATTAATTCGTCAAGTAATGTATCCAATGAAGACGTCCGTATGTCCAAGATTGCATATCTGACTCGATGTAAACTTTGAAACATCGAAAGAACAAGTTCGAAGAAATGTCAATGAAAAATGGATCAAAGTAATATTCGATAAATATAAATTGAAAGGGCAAGCTGTGTCAAAACAAATATGTAAAATATTGCGCCGAATACTAATTGGGTTTTACAAAATAAATCAATATTGATTACACAAAAATGGCCAAATGATAACGTCTAACACATATACTCAGGTCTTCTTGTATTATCAATAGATGAGTTGAAAGTACGCTGAATTTCACGAAAATATATATTTATATATATATATATATATATATATTTATATATATATATATATATATATATATATATTTGTTTAGGACAACCCTCTCACGAAACTGCCGATTAATTCACAAAACTAAAGTATTAAAGACAATAGATTAGGGCGGGTAAATAAATAACGGACTTATCTCTGACGTCATGTTACACGGTAGATCATGTAAATGGCTGAAACGGACCTTATCAGCACATCTAAATTAATGCTTCCCTTAATTGGGTAAACAGTTGCGTGACGCGAGCTACAAAAACAACGGACATGCAAATTTTCAAAAGTTAGTAACACCACATTTACATATTAATTCATTTTCTAATAAAATTAATCTTTTATTAATATTTATGTATTTAAGTATTAAGTGGTTCTTTCAAATGCAAATTTCATAAATGAATGAAAAAGTGAGCACTAAATCGACGGAAACGATTTCATTTTGTGCAAATATAAAGACAGACTTATGCGGAGTACACGGATTTTAAAAAAATACATCTAAATTATCGTGTTCATGAATTTTAGTAATAAACTTAAAAATGATGGTTCTATGGAGAAATAAAATTACAAAAATGAATTAAAAATTACTAGGATTTATGATTTGAATTGGAAAACAATTAAAAACCAAACCCTTAAAATTGGCAATTTTTTGGCAAAAAATTCTGAATTTTTTTTTGTAATTTTCAGAAAATCAAAGATATCAAATTAAAAAAGGTCAAAAATACTAAGTTTTACGATTTGCATTAAAAGTCAAACAAAATTTCGGAAAAATTGATAACAACTGTGTAGAATATTCTCGTGTTCATAAAATTTTGCAATTTTGGAAAAAAATGCAAGGATGTAAGCTGTTTAGCCTTTAAAATCACTTAATTTTATGATTTGAATGAAAATCTAAGATAGCCTTCAGAATTAGACCCTTTTAACAGTAAATTTTGGAAAATTTGCAAATTTCTTAAAAAAAATTATTGATAATGAATTTTAGTAATTTTTTGGAGAGGTTTATATGGTAAATTCGCGAATAGAAGGTAATCAAAATTACTACAATTTATTGAGGCGAAAAATGTGAAATACAAAACTTTCTTATAAAAAAACTAATTAATAGCAAAAAATATTTTAATAATACATAAATTATATAGTTTATATGTTATAGGTTTAATATAAATTAATACAAAAATAGTAAAACAATTATTATATAAAATTTATTTAACTGCATCTTTTGTAGTTGAAGTAAGTTTTTGTATATTTTGTAGTTGGGTTGGGCACCTAGTTTGGGAATATTCCAAAAATTGATGGTACAATTACATAATGAAATACAATTATATAAAAAAATACACCACAACCAACGCCCAGTGCCCAAAAAATATTCAGCTTATAAGTATCGCCTTAAATAAGCCCTGGTTCCAGCTCACTTACAAAGAACTTGACCAAACTGCAAACGTGATAAAAAAATAATTGCCACAGAGTCGCTGAACCAACATCAATAGTTCGATATAACGTTTAAGAAATACAATGGTCAATTAATATTGAAACATTGCTAAAGAAAAAATAGGACATTTAAGAAACCAAAGGTACACATTAATGACCCTAGTGGCGTAGCCTCTAAACACCATCTTTATTATGATTTCATAAAGAAATAAATAACCAGGCGTTTGGATATATATCAAAAGACAAATTACGACATCAAAAGAGAAAATGAAAATGCAAAAAATTAAACAATTTGTTTACATTTAACAAAACGAAAAATTACAGAACAAAAGCCGAAAAAATTTATTGAATTTTAGGACAAAAACGTTAAAGTTTGCAAAAAAGAATGTACGAAATACATAAAGAAATAACGAAAGATGTGAAGCGCAAAAAAATAAGGGAAATGATCTGACATTTTTGAAGAACAACTGACAATTGAAGTAAAACAAAAATGAGTTTTAGAATAATTTATGATAATTATAATTTAATGAAAATTTATTTAAAAAGCAATGATATTACTCGTACTTTGAAAATGCAACGAGGTATAAAAAATCAGAGTGATTTGGCATAAATTACAATAAGAAGTTGTGCCACACTGAAAACTAACCCAACCCCATCAAACCCAACCTAACCCAACCCAACACACCACGTTAGAAGCAACTGAACAAAAACAGAGCATGTTTTTGGAATCATTTTTAAAATTTATTTTATTTTCCATTTTGTTGACGTTTTTTATCATTTCATGATGGGAATGAGAAGATGCAAGTAAGACCATCGACACGTTTAAAACACGACTATAAATAAATTTTAATTTGATCGAATACGTGATAAAAATCAGTAGTGCACGCTTTGATCACGTGAAAAAATATTAGTTGCGATCGCAGCAAGTAGGTTGGTTTAATCCTTTAAAATTCGAAGCTCTTTCGAAGGGATTTAAGTAGGTTGCGGGCAAATTTAGCGAATACGTCTACATGAAGTAGACATCAGCTACTTTGTCGGCAGTGATTTTACTACAAACTAACGTCAATTTAAAGGCGGTGCCGTCGATTCCAAATATTAATATTAATGGTGATAACTGTTTGCCTAAGAACTCTAAGAACTTGGTAAGTTTGCTTGTTTGTAAATCTTCATTGCACAATGATTAGAGTTTCAATCGTATGTGAGTGAAAACATTGCGACTTACTAATATATTTGCCTTCATAACATGGACCCAGTTTTTTTAACAATTTCGAAGTATTTCACCCTTGCTAATCCAACCCCACTGCGTCCAAAGTAGGGGATTTAAAGAATCGACATTTTGCCATATTTTCATGTCCTGGTCGAGTTAAATCATGAACTCTGATCACCTTTATAGTCTCGAATCGAACTATAAAATTGATTCTTTTTTGTTTTTGATGGATAATCATCAACTTTGCTTTAAACATAAATAATATAACTTTTAGAAATCGTAGCTTACAGTTACCTCGTAGGTAAATATATCCAATTACCACATTTTGCAACTAATGATGGTACAATGCATCAGTGATATAAACAACGTCACGCTGGTTACAGCGGCAAATATTGTTGTTTAGATGAACGCAGCCGCAACAATTCACGGAAACTCACAAATTTTGCACGGCGAAGCTAACGAACCGCAAATGTGTGTCAGCGGAGATGGCATAAATTGTACTAAGAAACCACAACATCACCATTGTAGTCTGCGTTACAATGAAATTATTCTACCGTTTCGTATGATTTATAGGACTGTGGTTTAATTAGTTTAAAAACACCTCTTAAATGATTAATAAAAGCAAGAAATAATAATCGATTATTATAATTTTTATCACAATCAGACTCAACCCAAAAAAACAATTTTCAACAACTAGAGTAATTTCTCTTTCAAGCATGGTAATAATATGACAGGTGACGACAACGTTACACGTTTGTAATAAATTCAATTCAATCATATTTGTAAGCATTTGTGGTCTCGTTGAAGTTTACTATGACATTGCTTTAAGAGCCAGGAGTAAATGTACTTACAAGTAAGTAGTGAGAAGCAAAGTAAACATTACATTTGTGGTCAATTATTTCGTCAGCAAATGAAACTTTACTACGACATTGTTTTATATAACAAGAATAGTCGACTGCCAGGCTCATCAAAATATAATAAGGGATAGTTGAAGAGTTTGCTCGCTTAGATTAAAAAACATTATTAAATTATTCCTCAACTATCTTAAGCTGATATTACATGAGGTAAATTTAATTACATATTGTGTATGCATTAAATATTATTTTTTTTAAATAGAGCCATTGCATCTGATATTATTTTGTTTTCTGAACAGACTCGAGTTTCCACGATAGCAATC
This sequence comes from Geotrupes spiniger, assembly GCA_959613385.1. Classification (NCBI taxonomy): domain Eukaryota; kingdom Metazoa; phylum Arthropoda; class Insecta; order Coleoptera; family Geotrupidae; genus Geotrupes; species Geotrupes spiniger. The sequence goes on along the minus strand of OY390736.1, from coordinate 31,374,000 downwards.
TTAACTATCAACCATAAGTACCATAACGACTCCCATCACAACCCCCTCAACTATAATTTAACTTCAAATTCCTAAGCCCAACAAACATTCAACCAAAAATATTTATTTTCGACGTAAACATCAAGTCGCACATAAACCGCGCCTAATTCTTTAAATTACCCTCCGCTCCGATAAAAGGATGTTTATTGCCCGGAAACCCTTAACTTAATGAACGTCAAGTGACACTAATTGTTCGTCGACATACTGACATGCCGGTCTAATTTTTGTCATTAGTGTTTATCTTTCGCGTCCATCCTCCTGCCTTGCGTCCCACAGGGTGACTTCGCCCGCAGTACATACTACGCTTCCATTTACAGATGTAATTTTCTCCGTTTCACATCGCATCGCGCCGTTCAATTTCGAACAAACTTTCTCGCTGGCCGGCGAAATTTTTCGCAGCCACGTTATTGTGCGCGATAAATTGAACTCGCGAAAATTAAAACTCACTTAACGACTCGTTAAAAATCAATCGCGCGCGACTGTAAATCGTTCGGTACCTAATTTGATTTCGCGGGGAGAAATTTCCGTGAAATTTTCTTAACGTGAATTTTAGTTATTGCCAGAGTTTCCTTGGACGAGTTACGCTCGGGCACCTCAAAAATTGTCAATAAGGTGACTAATTGGCGTAACTAATAGGTTGTAGGAAAAGGTCCGTAATTGAATATAAATTTTTGCCATAAGTCATGAGCTGATAGCATGACTCGTGTAATTGATTAGATTTTTATCAAAACTATCGTAAGTAGTTTAAATTGAATAATTTCAATGTATGAAAACAACTGCAATCAGATTCGAAGTTAAGTGTTATAAATCCTGGACATTTTGATTCCACACAGCAAATATTTACGTCGAATAAAAAATAAAATCCAACAAGAAATTATATTTCGGTCAATCGAGTGCCGTACTCTGGGACCAGTTGTTTGTTTTACGTACGTAACCATCCCGAGGCTTTCTATGTAATCTCGACCGTCTTTTAACATCCAACATACTATTGCCCCGCTTCGGGCAAGGTTTTGCGGATGTTTTACTTTACCCAAACACGCAAATGGAACCGCGATATTTGTTTGTTTTTTATTTGTCGCACGAAGCACGAAAATATTTTAATTTCGCAAATTGCAATTTCGCATACCCACGGTGACACATTTTTTTGTCGAGTCGCAGCCGAGATTTTCATTCAATTATCAATCCTCATCAAACGAATGTTACGTTGTACGATCGCATCAGAAACTCGTCCGTCATTTCCGGACAATGAAAAAGGCGAAAAACATATCATAGAAACGTGTCCATAATATATCATCATCAGGGGTGATGTATGCGAAAATAAACGTCAAAATCGCAGTTGTACGTCATGTCGTTTTCTGTTTTTAATTCAGACGTGCACCGATAGAATTTTCGTGTCTTTGTAAATCAAGCAACTTTATTTGCGTACCGTATCCTTGCATTACCCGCAACACGCTAAGCGTCCGGCGAGCCGATCGATAAGTTGCGATAAAATATCAGCGCCACTTGCACGGTTGGTGTTACGTATCTATTAAGCTTTCGCACGTCGCTTGATATGTAGATTCGTTCATTGCGAACTTGCATTTTGGTTATATAAATAAATGAACGTTTGTTAATAACATTTGGCCAAGGATTGAAAATGATGAGAACAATGCTATTGTATACTTTTGTACAAATGCGTTCGTTGATCTCATCCTCAACTTAAATAATCTAAGTAAGGCGATTTTGCGAAATAATATTTTTATGCACTTTCATTAGACGATGTATTTTAAAACAGGATAAATTAAGTTGGAAAATAAGGTATGCAAATTCTCCCACAAATTTCCTATTAGCAATTACTACAAGCGCACCTTGTCGTCTAATTAAAACGCGATTTACTCAAAACCAGTTCGCTTTAATTACTCGCATCCGCGAAGCACAAAATAATTAGTATCAGCAACGTTAGAACTGCGCTTAAATTTCAAAGAAAAAATAATTGCGAAAACACGCTTGATTATATGTACATTCTTGAAATTCTAGCCGGAGTTAAAAGGGATTCTAATTTCGCAGGCAAGACTTGTACGTTGTTGAACATTTCTCGTGAGTCACCTTATAAAGTGAAGAGTGTTAATGGATTGTATACGGCGGCACCGAGATTGCAGCTCCTGAGTTAATCCAAGCCTCATTACACAGACCTCCTCTGCGCTATCGTACTAATTGCGTTATATCAGTACATAGAACACGACCGTGAGATGTGTGCGTGACAGGAATTGAGCATCAATTTTAGGGAAGACGTTTGCCTTTGGTACTCTGACGACATGAATGTAGCGAAATCAGTAAGATTTTCCTTCAAATCGAGTACAACGAAACGATTGCCTTTTTAAATAATAACATGCTATGCAAATCATTTTGAAAAACGTAATATACGTTTAAATTAATTTGAATCACAAATGACTAAGATGACTGGATATAATGAAAATATTAAGGATACAAAAATATTTACTCTGAAGACGCCCTTCAGACACCAGTAGTGGACGAAACCTCGATTATAAACAAACAAAATTTATATTATTACACCACAATGAAAAACTACCCTACTTGAAATAACTTGCATAAATAAAATAATAATTTATATCCAATTTTAAACATTGCCATTATTATCTGACGTCCCTTGGATTTTAACGTAATGATACTGAAACGTCAGTTGATTGGAGAAAGTCGACTTGAGATCAATAAAATGTTAAAGCGCCGCAGAGCTCGGAGCTGTAAATGTAATGTGAGTGTTTTAATTTACGGCTAAAATAAATATTTCCCTGGGCGAATTGAAACGTCGACCTCAATCGTATTTACTGTCGGTCGTGCCACGAAATTACTTCCATGTTAAAATATTTTGATTAAATGCTTAATTTAATTAAAGGTAGTCCGTCCCGTGTTCTAAGTTCTTTGATGTAAGAATTAGAACAATACATAAGGGACGGTTTTAGAATCAGCCTGTGTACAATTTGTGCGAAATATATTATGAATGGTTAATTCAGTTTAAGTAAATGAAACCGTGTGCCCTTAGAAATATGTTATCTCCTATCAACTGTATTAAGGTGGTACGTATGGTTTGGTGACAAATAAGGGAATTGATTGATGTTGATGATCAATTTTTAGCGTTAGTAAATCCGTCGAGGTAAGATTAATTGGTTGGTCAACTACGATATTGGCGTAGGTGAGGGAATTTATATTTCAATAATGCTATACTAAATTTTAAGTTTTAAAGCATCAATGAATTAGATCACTAGGTATATTATATTCATAAATACATTTTTTATAGCTAATTGGTCTGCCATATATTGCGCAATATTCAGTAATTTTAGTAAAGAGCGATCTTTGAAAAATCACAATTTTGAAATAATACAATATATTATGCAGTGACCCGCAAAACTTGTTTAGAATGTTTATATCTTTAACTTTTATTAGAACAATTTATTCGATAACTCGTACTCAAGTTTAAAAGTTTTCATGATAAAATTTAAAAAATCAATATTATAGGTACAGAAGCTAAAATATTAGATGTTATACGTGTAGATGTATGGAAAAAAGTCAATTTGTTGGTCCAGATATTTCTATTATTTTCTAATATTAAAAGATAATCTTAGTCGAAAAATTCTTGTATATTTTCTAAAAACGAACGAAGTTTTTAATTTTAAAAATTTTATAGAAAATCAGAATATTAAGAGGAAAACATCGAAATCAGACAATGGAAGATTGCTCTGCAGTAATAATTAGGAAAATTTTCTTAGTGAAACTTGCGAGTGTTTGGCGTAAAAGGTAAAATCATGATATTGTCGTGAGTCGATAAATCACACGTTTACCAACGGTAAATGACTCTTAAGGTAAATCAGGGTACTTTTGATGGATTTTCATATAATTTTATTATATGAAAATATAAAAGATATATATACAAGAAATATTAATAATAAGAAAGTAAGGAAGAAATATAAAAAAATTGAAGCCTCTGTTACTTATCTTTGTCCATGAGGTAATAATCTAGAAAACAATCCGATTTATTTATTCAAATAAATTGGTAGATGAAAAGTTGTTAGGTTGGGTTGTGCAAATTGATTTAAATCGCAACCTAACCCAATCCAACTCAACTCAACACAACCCAGCCGAACGCCTTAACTACATTAAACCCAATTTTAGTATAATTTGCCTTTCAATTCAACTCGGGCGAGATCTCCCGCGATTAAGATTGTTATTAAATTCAGAGTTATAAGAAACAGGAAATTGTAAATCCAATTAGGTAGATAAGTAGGTTGCAATTTTCTGCGAAGGAGCGATTGAAATAATTGCACTACAAGCTACTGCATTTGAGTATATTTCTAAAATTCTCCGTGTAAAAATCTCAGTCGACTAGGATTGGCTGGGTTGGGTTGGGTTTGGTTTGGTTGAGTTGGGTCGGGTACGAAACTTCACATCAATTTCTAAACTTAGTTCAGTTTTTTCGGACTTTCACTGCGCGTTATGAGTGAAACTTGTTCATTGGGTTTAGCAAAAACCTGAGATGCACTGAACTTTCTTATACTTACTTGTACCCCATTTTACGAAAGAACTTTAAAAAAAAGTTGTTTAAAAATAATTTTTCAACATGTTTGATATGTGACGAAATCTTTAACTCATTTTTGTCAGAACTGTACATTCTGAAATGGTAACCAATATATGTCCAGAGCCGAAATTGTTCACCGAACCTCTTTATCAACTCTTTATCTGTAATTTTAAAGTGATATTACAAGTGGCAAAACAAAATTAATCAGAAACCCTTTATTGAGACATTCTTTATTATGATTTTAAAGAAGGTGTGAGCGCTTATGAGTGCTATGCAAGTGCATGAGCTTTCAGTGAACAAGTATTTTCTTTCGCCAACTCAACCCAACCCAATTCGATTCAGGCAAGGTTTGGAAAATGCGCAAAAGTTGAAAATTAATTATTTAAATTTTGAGTAAACATTTCCACGTGGATTTTATAACATAAGATAATTTATTTAACAACTGACATAGAAAAAATTATGAAACGAAAATTCATTAATTTAATGCTTTAATTAAAGGTGTTTCCACCTCTACTTTAAACGATGGCTTCACAACGGCGAGGCATACTCCAAATCAAAGATTTAATGTCTTCCTCAAATATATTAACCCAAAGGCGATCAGCTGCTATCTTAGATCCTCTAGAGTATTTTGAGGCTGTTCAATGGCTCGTAATCGTCGCCCCATCATCTCCCACATATTTGATTAAAGTCGAGACTCCTAGCAGGCCAGTTCAACACATGAATGCCAACTTCATTCAAGTATTGCGTCACAATCATAACATTATTGTGCTTGGAAAATAAAATGTTCCCCATTGTGATTGTAGTGCATATTGCTCCAAAATTCCTGTACGTGCATCCTGCTGCCCATGTTGCCTCTTAGAAACACATGTAAGTATGTACCTCCTGCAGAACTTAAACCACATACCATAACTGAAGAATGTTACACTGTGTATGGAGCTCATTTCTTCGCCGGAAGACTATAATACGACGATCTAAGGAATTAAGGTAAAATCTGAATTCATCAGAGAACATTTGGTCCCGAACGTTAATATATGAGTTTACATGCTCATGGGCAAATTATCTTCTGGCTCTGCGACAATATCCGACAATATCGATCCAGTGGTAGGACGTGTGGGATGGCTTACATCCCACACTTCCAATAATTTTTTCCTCAAAGTTTCGAGGCTCACATTGACATTTTCGATTCTGGACAAGTTCAGCGGCCTCGTTGTTGTAGTAAAGCGCGTTCTCGAATAGCTAAGGGCGTAAATGGCGATCTTGTAATGGTGCTGTGACGCGAGTGGTCTTCCTTGTACACGACGTGGACAATGGTCACCTGTTTGTCGGTAATGCTGAATCGCCCTAAATATGGTGCTATACCACAACCGGAAATGCCTTCCTCGGCCAAAGTAACCGTTTTAACGCATTCATCACAGCTTAAGTTGCGAGAAATCCTATTCATATAAACATTTAAACTCTTTTGTGGCATCTTTAATATATTTATAATAGAAAATTCGAAAATTACATGAAAAATAAAAAAAATTAAATGGTGCTATAATTTATTGAAGCACTTTCTATTTTTATCTGATGGTTGATGGTCCACCAAAGTAATTCCTACTCGTTCTTTTTTCTTGAAAACCTTAGATAGATTCTTGATAGATTGGTTTGCTCAGAAGTTTACATTTTTGACGATTTTCTCTCTTGCGACTAGATTGACATTTTAGCATTTTTGACGACTTTGATCTGACATCCATTTGTGTGTAATTTTGTTACGCATTCTTTTTTGCAATTGTGACGTTTGATATTTTATGATTAAATAAGATAGTTGACAAATTTGTTCAAGATTATTTTATGGCGTCCTTCTCTATTTGACTAATACCTATCAGAACTAATCGATTGACCTGCGCAGTAGTATATTTATAATTAATCTTTGTGGCGCCTTTAAAATTAACAGACGACACGTCCAACGCTTTTATAGAATTTATGCGTCCGAATATGTTCACCTCGTCGTACAGAATTTTAGAAAGTTGTTCATTACAAACGACGATGAGCAGTTGCTGCAGGATGCAACCACCAAACCACGTCGCAGGAAAAATAGATTTGATTCGAAGTAATGCATACAACCCACGTTGGGAATCACTGGTTCTAAGACCATTACTCTATTTAAAACTCGCTCGAAACTAAGCTGTAATATGAGCCTTAATAATTATATTTCCCTCGAACTATAATTACAACGGCAATGTCAAATTGCCCCAATTAGAAAACCCACGATTGCAATTGCATTAAAACAATAGTGCGTCTGGACGCTCTCATTAAAACTCCCTAACAATCTTTCCAATTCGAACGGAGTCGCCGCCGAAATAAATGGAGCAAAATGATATTAACAGAATTAACGGTTCGGGCAAAACTGTGAGATTGCACATTTTCCGCCATAAATATTTAATGACGTCGAATTACAAAAATTCCATAACGATGAGGGCAATTTTATTACCATATACAAGCTCCTAGAATGCAATAAATTTCCACTAGCAATTTATTTTTGCCCAAGTACCCGCCGTATCACGTATCCCTTCGGCGCAATAACTCATTTTAAACAATCATTTGCCCCTTAATAGTTTATGTAGATTTATTTTATTTAAAATAATGGCCGCGTTCTTTTTTCTTTTTCATGTGTAACTAATGCGAGCAGGTACGGTATGTGTGTGATGGGTGATTTTAAATACTTTAAGGGTGCAATAAATTTAAACAAAATTTCTTTTTTGCTAGTTATCGGCGATTGTTTCACATGCACAAATATTTATAGATGGTTTGTTTGTGATAGAATATTGACATTTAATCTTAGGTATTTATAATTTTTATTTGCAGCCTGATGATAACATAAACATAAGTTTTGAAGGGGCAGGGTTTACAGTTAACTAAAACTAATTTATTTATTATTTGCTAAACTCATAGATATTGAAAAATGGGATTGTCAACTTGTTGTCTGATAAAGTTGATCACAAATATACTATTTATATAAATTGCATGTTGCTTGCAGCCGAACAGGTCAATGTGTCTGGAGGATTTGCCCAATTTTTTAACATTTTCTGTTTTATCAATCATTTTTCGAGTCTCCAACACCGCAGACTTATCACGTTATTGTTATTGTAAATTATCAGATCCACGCTTTCATTTAACTCGAAGGTGTGCTACTGTCTTTACCAACGAACCAATTTAATTTATAATTTTCATCACAAAAATATTACCACCTGTACGTTTCAGCGTCGTTAAATTTAGCACCAACACGTTCGATGGTCGCTCCACAATTTAACATTTTCTCCAAAAGTAATTTACGTTAGTCGCATTTGCAGGCGCGAGTAAGAAGACCGATGGTGTGATTTCCGTTAAAAGTGGAAGCTTTAGAGTGCTTTCGTGTGTTTCAATATAAGCATTAGAAGATGTTTTATCATAGTTTAATTTTTATCTAAAGCTCAAGGCAGGCTTATGCAGCGTCATTACATCCACCGATATTATTTCCATTAACGACCCAGTAATTTGAGACATATTTGAACGTTTAGGAACTTTTTAAAAACTTGCTAAAAATGTGTTAATATACGTCGTATAACTTTTATGATTGCAACTTTAACCCAAATCTACAAATCAACGTGTGTAAAGGTATGTTAGTGCATTTTACAATAGTAATGTTTTTATGGGTCGTTCACCAAATTATTAGCATAATTTTCATGATTATTATAAATCACTAATATGACAAACTATTTTAAGTTAAATTCTCTAAATACTTCTCGATGTTTCAGCTATACATTTTATGACCGAAATAGGAAGTAAAGTAAGTCAAGCAACTAATAGTAAATGTAAGAAAATTTTTCACCACATTGAACAAGCCAAAACTTGAAACTTCGATTGGAAGTAATATGACATATTGTGCTGGTTTTTATTTTTTAAATATTTCATATTCTTTAGCTGGAAATCGCAGTGCGTATTTATTCAATTTTTTAACAAGGCATAAATAATAATTGTGTAATAATGGTAATGTAATATTTGTTGTGGTAAATAATTATAATATATAAAAAATACTACAAGAGCTCTACGTTACCTGTACTTGACGAATAATATAATATCTCGCAATGCATGTAAAGATGTTGAAGTTTCTCTCTCTTTGTATCTCTATCTCTCAGACATACACACAAAGTGGTGCAATGATTAAATACCGTAGCAATAAAATGTCACAAAAACTAAATATGGTAATGAAACAATCGAACGTTTAATTTTATAAATAATATTTAATATATACTTACGTCGAACACGCAATATGTTTCTTAATGGTATTGGCACACAATAAACATCCATTACCGAATCGTCCAATTCTAGTGTTTTATAATGGTGCGCCCGCCCTTCATTGATGTCATCAACAATTGCCATACATTGTTGAAGTTGTTATTGCGCTTACACAAAGCTGAGTAATATCGTGTAGTCATAGTGGGTCATTATCAACTTATTAATGAATTTATATGGAATCAATCTTGTGCTTTTAGCGAACATTGTCACGTATTTTATGTTTTTTAAGCCGAAATTACACAAATATCTAAGTAGCTGTGAAATCTTAAATAATTGCTACGATTAAATTTCAATACATAGGTCGACATAAGCACAATTTAAAAATTCCAATGAACTGCACTTCGATTTCGTGCGATATCTTGTAATGGATATATCACAGATAACGAAAATCATGATTTCTAGCTAAAGTATATTAAATATTTAAAAGCACACAAGCCACAGAGTACAATGGTAATAAATCGTTTAATATTTGACAAAATTTAACACGTAACGTAGATCAATTGGGCCCCCTTTAATTTTGCTCCTGGGTGTAATTTAACATAAACATAAAAACATATTGGATTCGTACGACCTAATACGTCTTCAGTGTTCCAAATATTTCAATTTGCAGGAACGCGTTATTTCAGGGAAGACGCACTCGTAAGTCGTTTAAGATAATTACATAGTTGCCACATATCAGAGTTCAAACAGGGGGAACGTGCAAGATAAGAATTCAAACTGTTAACGTTTAAGTGCTTTAGGTTGCGGCATCATAACCTTACGGCGTCATTACATTAGTAATAGGGTCGTAAAGGCGGGTTAATGTTTTCGAGCTTCGATATCCCGCCTAGCTACAATTCTGAATAGTGCATATTCGTATAATAATTATTATTGGGCACGGACGTTTCCACATTACCCACAAGTATGCGTCCATGTTAATTATAATTGTTCTACGTCTCTAACGAAGAATAATATAGCAACAAAAGGGTACTGTTATATATAATTATAGAACTTCAGATATTTACAGCCAAACGAACATAAAATATTACATTAATTTAAACCCGAAATGTATTTCCCAATTTCACTATCAGTAGAAAATAAAAAAATCTCTCTGCACAGGAGCTAAATAAATGGATTCTTAAAATAGGATGGCAATAATTTATTTTTATAGAGCCCTGGATTTTTCTAGCTTTCGTATCCTCCATCAAGGGCTAGAATGCGTTCCTCAATTATTGATTTACGTCATCTGAATGCCTTTGGTTTTGTGACTTGCGTCCGGTTTACACAGTTGAATATTAGATTTATGAGTACAACGGCTAGCTACATAACTATGAACATAGAATTAAATTGTGAGAAAATTTACTTTGAAGTTAAATACTTTACAAATAAGTTAGTCATATGAACCATTTAATTGATTTTAACGAGATATATCTTATTGCTTTGCGACTTAAATGCTAGCGACATTGGTCGGACTTTTTGGAAATTCCCTTTACGGCAGTGAAGCGGTAATTTTTTGAATGGAAAATAAAAATAAAATTTCAATGCGACGAAGTTAAATAAATGGATTCATAATGATAAAATCATTCTATGTTAAAACAATTAATTTTTGTACCCCCCCCCCCCATATTTTTCTCTTAATGTCCCATAACGACCTTACTTCTAACTAAAAGGCCATAGCAAGAAACAACTTATCCCTAATTTTCACAATAGAATGATTGATTTATGAGTTATGTGTTACTTCATACGGCTGAATACTGTTGCTAGTTTCATGACTTGCGCCTAAATTTCATTATAAAATCATTGATTTATGTTAACGTTAAATATAGTGCTTTTTTGCCTAGTTTATTTTAAAATGTTCACAATTTTTTATATAAATGATTTAGACTATAAATTTTGTTAATTAATAACATTCTTCATCTAATTATTTATACATTTACACGAAATTATTTTTAAAGTTTGTTGCATTATTATTATTGCATATTTGGGGACCACGTGGTGCATATGTGACCTTGATTCCTCCAATGGCAAACAAACTGAAAACATCACCTTCATTTTGAACTCCGACTATATTTCAAAATTATAATTTTAAGGTGCTCTTTGAATTGGAACATTATGTGCACGATGTAGCACACATCCGGTTCACAAGATAATTTTTGAATGTAGTCAATTTTACTACATCCGTCCATTTACACAATAGAATTATTGATTTAAGGGTTTTGCACTACACATTGTTTATTTCAGGACAAACAGTTACACTACTATTCATCTAATCATTCATACAATTAATATATAATTATTTATGTAGACAATTAAAATGTATTTGCATATTTTAGGACCGCGAGTTTCGTAACATACCAACATTAACAACATTGTATCAAATTCAATAAGAATGAAACCATAAACCAATCGAAAACGCCGACATCATTTAATCTTCTTTGAATTGTGCGCGAAGTATCACACATTCGACAGACACGATAATCGCCGGATCCTTTTGGTTTTATGACGTGCGTCCGGTTTACACAATACAGTGATTGATTTAAGAGTTTCGCACGTTAAATTTAAGTGTTTACTCCGCGATACGTCTGTCATTTCACAATGAACGACGTTTTAAGATGGCCAAATAATTATTCATTAAATCAGGCTGTATCAGTTCTTGTTCACTTAACTAATTTCGACTATGGATTTTCTCACAGTAATTATCCTACATATATCATTAGCATTTACTTTCATATTTGAAGTCTGCTTTATATAATATTAACATAATACGACTCGCAGTCTCAAATTAAATATTTCATTCACCCAAAGCTATTATGAATGTATATGAAAGATGACGGTGTACTACATCAAAGGTAAGTGGAACAAAAATCGCGGATGTAGAAAATTATGATTCAAGTACAAATCTCTGCAGAGTTTGCTTCGTGAACGAAGCGGTTTAATGTGCATTTTCAAACGGATATTTATGCATTGTATTGTTTAGGATTAAAGTTTAATGTTCGTTAATTCGTCATAAGCCCCTTACTCATCATTTCCGTATGCAAAATGCTACAAATAAATGAGAGAATTTTAGATGTATTAGAGCAAGCACGCGGAACTTTTTAATACGGGTACTTTGCGCTAATTACTGCACGAAAAAATAATGGGTGGAGCTCACAGGTCTACAAGGTGATAGCAGGTGGAAAAAAATATGACTTTCGGAAAAATTTTAATAATTATGTTGATGGGTGAGAAAGGGCCAATATAGGGTACATTTTATGGATTTAAAGAGAAAATAGAAGGAATGGGAATTCCTATCATGAGTTCAGAACAATTTAAAATTAATGAAAATTGATTTTATATTGATTTTGATTTGATGGGAACCTATTTCGTTAAAAGATTACTAATTTTGTTTGTAAATATAGTGATAGATTTTGCCGTAAACTGAACATCTTAACCCGGACAACTCAATCTTAGCAACTCCAAGTAAAACACCAGTCAACTCTGAAACCATTTGGTCATTTCGTTCTGATAACTACTGTTACGCTACACAAATAATGCATGACGTTGCGCTGAGCTAACTTGCAACAAAACCATGCACACAGCAACTTCAAATTTGCCTTGCACCAGAAAAGGCCTCAAAGACCAATTTGCACGACTTCATAATATCCTGACGCGTCATTAAAATAATTAATCGGTAGGCAGATAAAAAAGTGTTTGTAAACGGAATTATGTGACTGCGAAGATTACCGCATAATTTTTAAATTTACGAGGACAATTAGGGCTAATTATTATCCCGGTAATAGAGCAATTATGCCACCTTCATTTGCAATTTAAATTGCACAGCTAATTATTTATAAAGTTTAAGTTTTTTGTCTCCCGTCGTTTGAAGCGAAATTTATGGTTAAGAAATTAACTGCGCCAACTCTACATGTAATTAATTTACTATTAAATATCGTTCCGGGATTTATTCGAGATTAATGGCCGTGTTTTCGATTGGGCTAAAAAACAGGGCATGTTGTTACCCGGGGCCGAGGGTGTAATGAATGCGGAAATTAATGTCCCGGATCCCTTTGAATAGAGTTACTTTGAGAGGGGCTGTGCAATTTAAAGAAAACGTCCATCACGGATTTAGCAAAGTATTCATATGCTTAAGTTCATATTGGATTACATTGATTTTTTTTGAAAAACTAAGTTTACTCGTATTTATCCAATAGCGTAAATACTTAGAAAAAATAATTATTATTGAAGCATTTAAGGTTTTCTATTCTAATTTGTTGGCTACTCATACAATTCTAGTTCGAAAATTTATTAATGTTAATTATCACAAGCTTACAGTGGAATATTACTCAATGTAATAATTGTCCCTAATTTGCTCATTATATGGCAGGACGTTTAAAAAAACAACATATAATTGCAAAGCAGCAACAGTTCTTATGCGGCTCTCGTAAGTACGCATAAAATGTTGTACTTTTCTAACAAAGCTCACTTCTATGAAGTCAGAGGATGATAAACGACTTGCAGTCCTGGAAATTCTACTATTTAACATAACTCGCAAGAATCCGTCATCTACACCACTGTTTTATACTGAAGCTTACGTTAAACTATTTTTTTATAGTGTGTGTGACATTTCTTTATGTTTAATTTAAATCATTAACTACTGACATATATTTATAAATATAACAATATTCGCGGCGCAGATTTGAAGGCTGCGTCATCTCTCTCTCTCTCTCTCTCATCTTGAACCAATTATGTTACAAAATCGAAATTTTTATGGCACTAAATATTTACATGTACGTCATTCGTCGCCCAGTTATTACGATTTTATTACGTGCGAGCGAGTATTTCACATAATAATTTTGTCACTTAATATAGGCATTAGTTTCATATTTCAATGTCACTTTCTCACGCGTTGGAAGCAAATACGTAAAAGCCGACGCGATGGTTCGTATTACCGACGACTATGTTCGATCTACTGCGAGCAGAAACAAGCGCATGGTTTTAATTAATCGAACAATTTTAGTTGGCCCACTGGTGCAACCTTAATTGCGCAGTTTTTGATTGAACCGGAAATTGTGAAACTTTTTTATAAAAAATTCTGCATTTTTGAATCGACCAATTTTTTGTAGATAACTTTTTTGATTTATAAGTTTGGTGATCGTATAGTAATTGTGACAATATTCCTCAATTTAATGGTTTCAAGTAAACCAGTTTATCAATTCCTTGTTTTCTGATGCTTTAACAGGCCTGCAAGCCACCAATGAAACAGTGATAGAATAATGATTACTACTGCGCACGACGCCTTTATAAAACTGAAGACTCCACAACTCCTTGCAAATACGATTAGATCTAGAAGTACATTAACTTCTTGCGATTACTAGATTTTGTTTACTAGATTTCGTAAATTTTTCCACAAAATCCGTTGGTCTTCATGAGCACTTTGGAAGAAATTCTGGTTAATATGGAATATTCAATTACTGGGATTAAAACGACAAAAAAATGAAACAAAATATAATACGAAACACAAAAAAGTTACGAAAAATAAATGTAAGTAAACTTGCAATCAAACGAATAACAAAAGAATGACAAGTTGTTACTTTGACTATGATTGAGATTAAGATTAAGAGGGCAACACCATAGACAAAGCTACCTCAGCTAAAAATAATTATATAAGAGAATAAATCAATGATTTTTTTCTGCGAGCTGGAGTTATTGACTAAAATTTTATAGAAGAAATTTAGAAAATAAAACCGCCACGACAGATGGAACTATAAACGTTACATACTTTCACAATGATGTATAGTGTTCAAAATATTATTCCCAAAAACAACAACCATTAATATCTCATCTTCATAATCGATTATACAGAAAATCCGACCATTTTGAGAATTGACATTCGGCAAAGGAAAACTTTGAAACGTGAACATTTTGTGTCAAACAAGAAACGGACGTGTGGTAGATTGAAAACAGTTTTATTTTTTAACGAAATTTGGCGAAATCTGCAAAAGACAATAGGAATTTTATCCTGAGCTTGTCTCACATGCTTATGACTGATGCAAAAAAATCGGGGATGAAAACAACAGATGGTAGAAAATTTAAACTAAATGCAGGGTTATAAAAAATTAATAGTGTAAACTATCGAGGAAAGAAAATGCTGACTTAAACTAATCTGAATCAGAAAACATCGAGGATCCGGACCATATAATTAATAAAATCCCCTGGCATATTTAATAATAGTGTAAATAAATTGCATATAAAGAGTTCAGTTAGTTCAGTTAGCTGAGCGAGCTTTTGCTACATCGCCCGAACAGTTGAATAATTTACTTGTCTTGCCCAGCATATTTTATTAAAAGCTAGGAAGTTGTTAGCTTACAAAGAAAAAATTGTAATATTAAATTACATGCCTCATTAATCAATATCAATGGAAGTAACGGGTATCACTCTTTAACCTGGCTTTGGAAAGCATAACTAGAAACAGTTAATTAAAAATGTCAGGATAATATACAACAACGAGCATCAATGTCTTGCATATGCGGACTTATACTCCAAGCAAAGACGACAGCAAAATTAAACAGACAAGACATTTGGAAAAAGTTGATAACATTTTCGAACTGGACATAAACTAACAAAAAACGAAATACATGGTATTGGGCGAAACCGAACTGTTAGCAAATGAAAATTTGCAAAAATTACGAACCATTGAAAGCGATGAGTTTGGCAAGGTAAAACATTTTATACTTGGGGGTCATGATAAACGAAAAAGTACAAGAGGAGCAGGAAATGAAAGTCAAAATTGCAAAAGGTAACAAGAAGTACGGAATGCTGAAAAGCCGAATGAAATAAGAGAATCCGTCAACAAGAATGAACGCAAAATTTATAAAACCGTTATAAAGAGAGCCTTAACGTAAAGAAAGTAGATGAGGATGCCCTTGATAGATGGAAAGGAAAATAATAAGAGTTATATACGGTGAAATAAACACAGAAGGCGATTGACGAAGAAGAACAATTAAAGAGCTAGACATTATATACAAAGAAGCAAAGATAAATAAAAATCCAACAACTAAGGTGGATATGGCATATAGAAAGAATGACCAGAAATAGATTACCAAATATGGTTCTTAGCAGAACCCCAAATCGAAAAAGAAGAAAAGAGAGACTACGGAAGAGATGGCTGGAAAGTGAAAAACGAGAAACGGAAAAGAATGGAATAAAATTATTCAACATGCCCAAGCATTCGCTTCAAAGTTATGTATCTGTTGGATTGGCACAGGTACAGTACTTACTTAAATAGATCACTTGTTATTTCAACATTTTTTCCGAACAAGTCATTGTCTGTTACTCATAGACATTTTTACACTTTGTCAAGATATGAATTTTATTGCAATAATCATATAATTTACAAAAAGTTTGAACATGCGCAATTAGATTTAAGTTATTTATTCTTGCTGGTGTCCCAAATTATTTCATAAAAACTTTCATATTTGCAACGTGCCATAAAAACTATCGATTGATCTACATTACCTTTTAATTAATTGATGAAATTCTCGAATCAATAGACAAGTAAATATATCTAACAGCGTATTATTCAATGAGCAGCAATGATCGTCATTACTCAAGAGTATGAAGTTTGTGATCATCGAACGGACGAAGTGTCGTAAATTTTGTTACTTAAAATTATTTGTTATTTACGCGTTAACTAATCATTGTCAAGATCACTGCATCAGCCAAAATTTTCTTTTGAATCAGAAGTGGCTCTCCATCTTTAGTCATTAAAATTATAAATTAGTATTCTTGTGAATGGCACAATTTTCAACGACGATGTCTTCTGACGTTAGTCACCCCTTACTTTGTGATGAAAGGGCAAATTTCGTCTGAGTTGACAAACTCTTTGAATATGACATATGAAATATCTATACGAACAAAAAAACAATTTTGTATTTTCATTCGTTTCTTTAATTTTCTATACGTTTTAATGTTTACTCTAAATTGATTTATATATTCACCATATTTAAAAATGTAAATTTAAATTAATTATTAATTCAAAATGTAAAATAAATGCAAACACTGCGTTCAATTTATAAAATTTATTGCAATTATAAAAAGGCAATTGTAACGTAAAAATGTTTACACAATGTTGCAGTTAGCGCGAAGCGAATATTGCGCGAATATAACTCCACGTATACAATCTTTCGCCAAGTGCAAACATTCGTATTTATTTCCCAGAAGTATCATATCGTCTCAATAACAGGTCACTAGCCATATCTAAGACGAGTTGCATAAGAGGTATCAAACTACATTACCTATCCGTATGAGCTATAAAAGAGCATAACCACCCCAAGCAGTTATCAGTTGTTCCTCAGCGATCAAGTCAACTACAATACGCCGAGAAACATGGCAGCCAAGGTAAGGAGAAAACCAATTTATATATCCAATTTGAAAGACTCGAGTTTACGACCTCCTTTGTACAATATATAAAACGTATTGGGCGCTCTCGATCTTGTTCATCACGTCTTTTGAAACCTATATATACGTCGGCATGAAAAATGAAATTCGGTCTCTCTGTAAAAATTTATTTACGCGCCGCTTGACTTTGTCGCCCGTGAAAAATATAATTTTTACCGAAATATCAAAATATTCGCATGCGATAATTGGTGATGTGATTTCTTTCGCAGTTTGTAATTTTATTAGCAACAATTGCCGTGGTTCGAGGACAATACCAAGGACAATACCAAGGGCAAGGCCAAGGACAGGGGCAAGGTTCGGGACAAGGGCAGGGCCAAAACCAAGGACAGCAGAGCGGTTACCAAACGAATCAGTATCATCCAGCGGCCATCAGTTATCCGTATGCATCGCAAGTCAACCCGTCGTCCTACCAATCCGCTCAGACGCAGCAACCGGTCGTAGCCGTCCAAACACCAGTGGTGCCAGTAGCCGCCCAAATCGAGCCGTTCGACCCGTTCCCGCAATACGCTTACGCATACGACGTTCAGGATCCATCGACGGGCGACTTCAAAAATCAACACGAGACCCGACACGGTGACGTGGTGCGAGGGCAATACAGCCTGACCGAACCGGACGGTTCCCGACGAACCGTCGATTACTCTTCGGACCCACAAAGTGGGTTCAACGCGGTTGTTCGCAGAACTGGACAGTACGGTTCCGTTGGCGCGCAAAGTCACGGCGGAAATGGTCAATAACGGCCATCGATTCCACCGTGAAACTTATATGACGACCAATGCAAGATACGTTTGATCTTTTTTTAATGTTTGTGTTCTGTATGTAACTGCCTGTATTTTGCTACATTATTAATATATTTTATTGAAGTACAGTTATTACACTTGTTCTATCAAATTGGTGCCACCTTGAAACACTATTTTCCTTTGTTACCATCGAACGACGTATATCTTTAATATTAAAAAAAAATATATTCACAAAACATCCGCCACGTAAACAACCTATAATCACTACTAGAACAGAACAGATAAAAAGTCATTAAGATTCTGCAGCAAATTATGAAAGCTGATCTTGAGAAGGATTGTGGTAACTATTATGTCCTTTAAGATAAATGTATAAACTTTTCATATGGTATTTCCAAAAAAATATCAACAGCCTATAAGATGGGTATAATAAATATGGCGACGCAAAGAAAATGGCACTTCACGCAAGGTGAGTGAAGAAACTAAGGTAAATTATTAGAAGAGGAGCTGAAATTAAGATGACAGCAGACAAGACTTCAAAATAAGTAGAAGCTTAAGATGAAAACCAAAGAAGAGCGAAGATAAGGTAAGAACAAACACGAAAAATACAAAAATAAATATTTTAGGAAATTGATTGTAGTATCTAAGGCAATAATGTTGGAAATCTGTGCTGGGTTTAGAAGTGAACAAGGGCCCAAAAATAATGTGTACCGTCCACATTGTTCTTATCTGACTACAAAATGCAGAGAAAATGGGAGACAACCGTAAATTCTAGGAAACAATTACTGGCAGTTAAATTCACGGTGCGCTATGAAAATGTATGGCCCTTCGCATGGCAGAAACGGATGGGAAGTAATAATGATTCTTATCGCGAGATTATTGTGTGAGAAAACAGTTGAAATGTAGAGACGCCGGTAGAAATAAGACCATGATGAGTTGACCTCCACAGATCGCTATCGCCGGGACAAGGCTTCGGATAATCGAGAAGAGGAAAAAGATTACGCCTTAGACAATTACTGGGAAATGGATCTCCATCCATCAGAACGCAACAGGACATGGGATGCAAATAACAACGAACTAAGTCAAAATTAATAATTTTAGGACTGCCTTCATTTATAACAGGTTATAATTGCGATATTATATGGCGTTTAGTAACGATATGAAAATTAAATTACTAAGCTGGGTAATTGTTATAAAACTACAAACACTTGTTTAAATGTTTGTTTAATTGTTTAGAATAAATAATTATTTGAGGGAGGGGAGGCCGATAGAAGAACATAAATGGGAACATTAGATAGGAGGGTGCAAAGAAATGAGCTTAGAAAAAGAAGAGAATATAAATGGAAAAGATTGGAAACGAAGTATGGGGAGAATGGAGAGGGGAGGGATGAAGGAGAAGTATAGCAGCAAGAAGGAAAGGGAACAGCAGGAAGATGAGGAAACAAGGAAAAGAAGAAGGTGGGTCAGCAAGTGAAGGCAGGAAGAAAAGTTTATCAAGCAATAACATATATATGATATCTAAAGTGAAGTGAAGTGAAGCAAATACGTGTTATGCAACCTAAGGTATATTGGAGATAAAGGCACCCTAGTTTAGAGCACTCTCTTTGTTCGGCGGACATCCGAAACGTTAGGATAAAGTCGTTGTGAACGGTATTGGTGATTAACTGTATTTTGGGTGTCACTCCATTTTGTGGGGATCTACCTGCCACTCGCGAAAATTGGATCTCGTTACAGAACCGTTGGGGATATATTTTCTACTCTACCGAACTTCGTTGATGACCGATGATTTTGTGAGACGAATTATGTTGTCGTTGAATCAAGGTAACGAGTTAATCTTTCTGTGTTCTCCCCTTTCCCCGTATCTGTTAGGCGAGGATAAGAGTGATGATATACGAGATGGCAGAGAAGGAGGGCAGTCTGGGGAAAAGGGTGCTGGAGGAAGTAGGTATAGGGAAAGGTTGGGAAGATGGGAAGACGATTAACAAAATACGTTATCAAAGTAGCAAGAATAAGAAATATAAGAAAGCGGAAACGTCGGTAGGAGAAGATGAAAGGTGGAGAGTGGGATGGAAGCAGGTGGAGGAGATATGGAAACAGGTGTCAGCACAAGAATGAGAGAGAAAGAGAGGGGAATGTAAAAAAGGCAATATACAACGACGGATACAAAGACTTGCAGGTGTATGGAAGGAGGCCAAAGTATTTGGGAGAAGGCAGGTGTAAGTGATATTTGATCTATTTGGATCTCGGTAGTCGCAGAAGTAGTTTGTCATTGTATAGGTTAATCTCGCTGAATATGTCTACAAATTCATTTTTGAGTGAATACATCAGCTATTTAAAACTAACTAAACTTGCATATAAACAAAAAATTTCGTCCTAAACCTGTGAATATAATAGAACTTACATATATCTGTGTAAATCAAGTCATTGCTAGTACGATTCATTTTTCTCAGCAAATCCAATGGTTGAACTAGTAGATTTCCAAATTATGTACAAGAAAGTTAGCAAATAAAAAATTAAAAAATATCGCCAGAATAATTTTCCAAATCTACATTAGCTATCTCTTCGTTCATCATTTTTTTGTTTGTTTTGCTAGATATTAAAAATATGAAAATAATAATAATATCAATTATAAATTCGATACTATTCCTAATACTCGACAACTTAATATTCCCCATTGAACCACATTAATTCCGTTTCTAAGAGACGCAGATCTCCATTGTTTAACTCAACAGTTTATTACAACGTTTCGTTTTTATTATCATAGCAACATTAACTAAACATAATATCGCCTTTATCAGCATTTACATCACAAATTTCCTGCGAGCTTTACTCGCCAAATCCCAAACTTTGTTCCATTCGATTTTATTTAATTCGAAACTTTGTTCAAATGTTTTATCAAGTTCTCCGGCATTCCTGTTTATTGTTTTCCATTAAAATTAAAATCAGTGTAACTTAGTAATTCCTATTGTAGTCCGCTGTAGATATTTGCGGATAACTTTGTGCACACAATTTGTACTCCCGGGAAATTAGTGGGATCTGTTGAAAAGCGCGATCATTAAAATATAATAACTGCATTTGTGCTACAAATTTACATGGTATTTATGACTCGGGGGTAGTCACTTGTGTTTACAAAGCTGCGCATTATTAACCTTTTATTCGTTTGGTGGATGTAAATGATGGCGATATTGAGGTCGCGCAATTTGCATTAATGGTGTGTTCTAAACCTTGCTTATATTTATTAAGGCAGAGCGTTTTTGGTAAGTGATCGGTGGTGAAGCATAGAAATTAAAACATTATAAATGCATTTTGTGACGCGCCCGGGGCAATTAGTTTAAAGTGCTAACGCATGTCTAAATATGACTTGCAATGCTGGCTCATCGCCCAACAAAAGCGGTTTGTGTTGTATTACCTATGATTGACACAAATAGCATCAAAAAAATTCGTCTAATATAGTGTCGATAAGCAGACGTACTAATATAAAAATAAATTAAATTATTGTAACCCATTGAAAGATTTTAAATACGAATTTCCTGTAAGGAAAATTAAGGACATCTATTAAAAAATATTGTCGCAAATAAGCACGTCTATCTCTCAAGCAGCATCTTTTTAATGGAGTAACATTTTTTTGAGCCGGGTACGTAGGCCAACTTTTCTTCTCGACACAATTGCCAATTTATAAACAGACGGAAGTATTGATCGGCTGGTTAGGAGAGAATTACGACTAAAGCGGATTATCAACCCCTCGTGTGATAAAAGAACGAAAATTAAGACGTCTTACACAAAATAAAATAAAATACACATTTATAAGCATCAAGCGGTTGCCGGAAATGGAGTGGGGGAGAAATGCGTTTTCGTACCTAATTTAAAGAGTTGGGTATTAACCGCTGGATTGATGAGGGGTTTCCTTACGATTTCTAGACGTGACGTTTTTACAACCGAAATTACTAACAAAATTATTTTCAGCCACAGTTTCTATCGACGTTCTTCAATTAAATTTTCGACTAGCTTCATTCTTACGTCTTCATTGTTCATTAACAATATTTAATCAACGCTAACTCACTTACTTATAATAAAATAAATGTTTCTATCATTCCCGTTTTATTTAATACGCAAACTTTACTAACGAACTTAATTACTAAGAGGATCATTCCAACTTTACACTTTATCACGTCTAAAGTAATAAAGAATAAGCTACGGTTTCTGAGCACGTGGTCGCGGCGTTAAAACTATTGAGATTACCCTCCCAACCATCTTCGTATTTAAAATTCATCTATCAAATGATCCGGCTGGATACATTGATCCGGTCCCCTCTCGTCAGCCAAACCGCCCCGTTCCGAAAAGACCGCTAACCTTATCCAGTTCAGTGCCGTTCTTATCACGACGTCAAGAAGAGAGAGAGAGCATTCGATTAAACTTCTCGCTCTGTTGGGATGCGGCGACGGATATCCATACGAATGTGTCGCTTAACCTAAATTTCGCTAAATGGGTCGGAAATAATTCTGCAAATATGCCGATGGACTGCACCGGTTCAGGTTTGGATACCTCACGGCTAGGAAGTTATTTCAACTAGTCCTGGCGTCTGTGTATTCACGCTTGGCCGCTCTTTTCAGTAATCTCGTGTAACTAACTTTATAACATATACAGAGTGCGACTGAAGAGTATTCAGAACTTGTGAACAGATTTTAAGAACGTGACTTGTATGCGAGTGTGCTCGCTCTTGCAACATAATCTGTAATTTCGACGGTGTGCTTCGAAGAAAATGACCTTTGTTGTTATAGATTCACCACGAGGGTAAGATTCAAATATGGATTAAAGCTTGCTACAAGAAACAGTACATAAGAAAAGCGATTGCATAGAAAAGATTAATAATTGTAATCGAATATTATTTAATATTTCGAGAATGAGGGCCTTGGACATAGACGAAAACTGTTTTCTATTACCCAACCCAAAGCAATCAAGCAAGCATTTAAATGAAACTGGTTAAAAATTTAACATCAGTCATCAAAAGATAACAAGAACACACCCAGCAAAGACCACTACGCTCTATGGCAATTTAATACAATAATTTAGGGGCAACCCTACATACACAGGAGTAATGTATAACGAATACACCTCTACAATTCGTGATACGTTACACGATGCGAAAAGCTTCAATTGTCTACAATTACGTTTCAATTTATAGCATTTTTTATATTGCGTTCCATACCAGCATCAACAGTTACATGTTATATCCACAATAACATTACGAATTACATAAACTAATCCAATGCAATTTAATTTTTATATTCGGTGACACAATTTTAACCTCGTCCCGTGAATTGTATGCATTACATTTAAAATTATGCTAATTGGATCATCGAACCGTGTGCATAGAAACGTGCGGAATTCAATAATTTGCTCACGTTTCCGATGTGCGAAAAATGCCGGCGAATACGAGGCCGGATAACGAGGAATTGTACGCCGAGCCTCGTTTAGTATGCGTAAGATATAAGAAGCGCCATTAACTTTATTTATATGACTGTCAATTTATATAACTAGACACTTCGGCGTAGAATGACTCAACTTAAAAGTTTTTTGCAAAAATCGGGCTGAAAATTTTTCGTTGCCGACGGACGACAAAAACGACAAAACGCGATTGTATATCTGACGGCTCATATACAACCAATTTAAACAAAAGTTAAATTGTTCGCGTAATTTAATCAAATCATATTCCCTCTTGGCACATAACTGCTGCGAACCGTAATCACTTTAAATTATAATGCAAATTTCGGTTTAAACTCCGTAGCCATCGTTACTTAAAATGTTTATTTTAGGCTCCGGTATTTATTTGCCGCTTTGTCCGCACAAACGTTTAATAGCGTCGACTGCAACGGCGTGGGCGTGATTTTACAGAAAGTTAATTGTTTTCACTGCGCGCGCTTGGTAATACACTGAAATTCACTTTATTGTGAGAAGCGAGGTTCTGATGCAAGTAAGCGTGATTGAATAGTAATTTTCATAAATTCCCAAAATAACTGAAAGTTATTTGCGCCTTATCATGAACATAAATTCAGAAAATAAGAGAAATTATATGAACTGTTAAACTTCAAAGCGAAATACTCGTAATAAATTAAACGAGAAAATTCGCATAGGCAAAATAAATCGATATATAAATAGAAGGAGATATCCATCTTGTCGCGAGCCAAGAGAAAATGAACGGTAACGTACACGTGAGTCGAAATATCGGACGGCGTGGCTGGGGAGCAGCTATATAACTAACAGTTTACCACTTGGTAAGAACAGATACTTCGGACATAAACACATAATTGATTTTCACTAATTTATTTACTAAAAATATATGTAGATGTCTTAAATCACATACCATCATTTCGATAATAATATGGCGAAGTAAAACAAAGTATTAGTTCTGGGTTTTGAACCAAATTTAAAAACATCTACGACAGGACACCTGGTGTAAGAGGCACATTGGTATTCATACATTTTGGCTATTATTAATAGTATTAGACCAATGCGGTAAATTGCCTCTAGGTTTAAACCTAATTTAAGACGTTTAGTACGAGAGCACAATTGAAATTTGAATATGCTTGCCATTAAAATAACTTAAACACGTAAGTAAAAAGAACATATAAATCAATCATCCTATTGTGTGCAAGTCGTAAGAACGCACTTAAATCTTATCATCTGTATCAGAGGTAATACAGAGGTCTTCCTTCATATGTTTCAGGTTTAACGCACATCTTAAAGTTTTTAAACTGTAATAGTACTCGCAAATCAATCGTTCTATTATGTCAATCGGGCGAAAAACAGATATTAACAGAGGTCTTCAAAAGTTTCTTACGTTTGTCTCATCTGTCATTTTTAACGTTTAAAACGGTCGTTTTTATTTTTTATTCTTATTGATTTTCCTTTTCCAATTCAATCCAACGCAACCTAACCTTAAATGTTCGTACATTACATTCGCTCGGCAAATTTTTCCATTGATTAAAAATCGGCGAATACTTAGCAGCAACACAACACAACAACAAAATTATTAAAATTTGTAAAATGTACTAATTAACGACAACAAACTAAAATAACAGAAAATGAACTATTTGAGTAATTATGCGTTATATTTGTAACGTATTATGTAAAAATGGGAAAACTTTAAAAATATGTAATGAAGGATTTAGAAAAACACGTAAATTTTATTAAAATTATAATTTTTGTGCAATTAAGACTCTTTCGTGCATATTAAGTGCAATCTCAATATAAGAGTGTTGACGAATATCTTACAAGTATCGAATGTGTATAAATCAGATTAAAGTTTGAAAATTACAGACAAAATGGTACATATTTGTCGTGAAATCCAGATATGAATAGTTAAATTACTGCAGGTAGTCGGTCATGTGACGATTTATAATTCTAGATTTAGTTAAAAAGTAATAAATTCTCTTACTTGGAAATGTCGTAACGTAAACGTGTTGGTAACTGGGGACGCAGATATTATAAAGAAGTACCTCGCCAGCTACTCAAGAGTATACACGTCGTTGATACACAAACAAATACAAAAATATACCTGCGGATAAACAATCCCATCGTTTTAGTTCACATTTTCTCCTTTACATTAGTCATAACAATAGTTTTAAACAAAAATAATCAGAATTGTGAGGATCCACTCCCGACTCGTATAGTTCAATACCAATACAATTTTCATACGTTAAGTAATTACAAAGTTTTCTTAATGATAAATGTTGAAGTTTTTATTAAGGAAAAAATATTTCAAAATTTGTTTGTCAACAAATATAAAAATCTACAAATTTCCTACAACAGATCAGAGAAAAACTGATGATGAACACAAAAAACGATTTAATCACAGTAATTTATCAAAAAGTAGCTTACCCACATATCTAGCAATTAAACTATCTTTCACATCACGCTTCAACGACCAACATTTTACATATTAAAAGATTTGGCAAAAGTTCAACTTGGAAAAAAAACAAATATAATTTTGGGATTTCCGAAAAAAATATTTAGAAAATATTTGTTGTACTTGTCTAGTACTATTACAAGTTAAAATACATCATGTATATACGCCCTGCAATGTTTAGAACAATCTGTTTTATGTTTTCTTCACAATTTGGTAAACATTTCCTTTGCTGTAATCATTTACAAAAACCAAGACGGCTGTGCTCAAACATTCAATGATGTGTTAGTTATTAAATTTGCCAATAATCAATAGGTTTTGTTTTGCATTTTTAATGGTAACTACTATCGGAGTAAAAAGTTCTGATCAACGACGTTGAATGCCCATATTTAAAAATAAATGGTTGATTCAAATACATTTCACAAACTTTTATTGGACAAGGTCACGTCTCATGAACCAATTTGGTTGGTTTTTGCCACCCAGACAAGTTACTTATTTCACAAAAAAGCACAATAGAGCTTCCTGCTAATTGTGAAGAAAATGTACGTATTTTTATAATTAAATCATCCAAAACCTTAATTAAACAAATACAAACTTCTTGGTTTTACACCCTTTACTTATACACAATTTTAAACCATATTATGTGGTCACATAAGAGCCATTTTTATGGATTAATAATTTATGATTTAATTAATTAATTTAAATTATGTAAAAGGCAACTTTTCATGAATCAATTTGGCATGTCTTTACCATATAGACATTTACTTAATTTAACTAATTAATTATTAATAAAGAATGTTGTGATCCTGTAATAGGAATTGGCAAAATAAACTTTGTTGCCCTGTTTTCATTTAAATACCAAATACGTTTTCATTTCCGAAACACGTTTAAGAACTTTTAGGTTAATTTCTCGTTGTCATGACATGACATGACATGTCACTATTTTTTTTAAGCTATTAATTTGAATAAACTCGAAAATTCTAAACTGATTGCCGCTAAGAAATTCGTTGCAAATAATTATTGCACTACTTCACCTACTCGAGCCTTCGCAACATTCCTTCGTTTTCAACCGCCGTTTTATGGTTACATTAAAGCCAGTTTGTTACTTTTTTATGATTATGGATGATTTTACTTTCAAAATATGCCAATTGTGTTTAAAAATTAACGGTTATATCATACGCTATCACTCCAGTTTGTAGTAATTTTTGTATATAAATTATTCCTTATTATTTTTATATATACACATCGCAATCATTTCTTTTTTGGCGAATATCTAAAACCTGATAATATAACGTTGGTTGTTTAAATCGAAATATTTTCCGTATAAACAAACAACTCGTTAAATAAGTTTAAATAAGTTAACCTAGAAATTCTTGAAACGTCAAACGACGTTTGCAAGACCCATTTTTGGAAATTGCAAAATCGCAACTATTATTGTACTTAAAATTAATTGCATATCTAAACAAAATTAGAAATTGTTCTCCATAGTTACTGTAACTAAAAGCAAATATTCAGTATCCGAATGAGACCCCAAATATGACTAATCAGTAATTTAATCAACAAAAACTCAAACGTCATTGTAAGGGATTTTTATTACCGAACAAAACGCGGACTAAAGGGGAACTGCTTTCTATTCTATTCGTCATCAGTATACATATATTACTTTTTGAAACCATTTTCATGTCAAAATTTAACACATAACGTGTCAAGATTAATTGAAACTATCCATTTTCATAATATAAGGTACCCAGTGTTTCATCGATTTAAAGTAAATAGCTGACTATTAATAATATTTTTGTTTGTGATGTGAGAATGTCAGGGATATTCATTAGCGTATTATATCCAAAATGTAGACGACATGAAGAACATTTATTTATGTGATTGTTGTACTGAACGTTTCATTTAGTTGCGATCGGGCAGATACTAAGGCATTGTGTGCAAAACGTAAACACGTCAAGGATATTTATTAATAAGTTCATTATTTAAACTACATAATGAGTAAGATAGTTATTGCAAGTAATTTGTTTGAGACCTATGAGCGTCAAGAGGTTATTAGGACATGTCTACAAATAGATTCGGCAGAGTAGATTTGTACCGGGTGTACCATCGAATCATCGTGAGCAACCTGTTCATGAGCAATCATAATGCAATCACTAGCAATGCAAAGGCACCTGTAAGTCCGGTGGCAAATAACAGCTATCACTATCACCATCATGACACTAAAATAAATTTTATAAAAATTTGGTTAAAAAAAATATAACGACTAAGAAAATTGCCGCAGACAACTAATAACAATTTCGGAACATATATACATACCTCACACAAAGATAAAAAATGTAAATCATCGTGATCGTTTTTTCGAACACAATACTTCTCCATTTCATTCGATAACCCCCCATTTACGTCATAACGTACCCGCCATTCGGCGACAAAGCGGAATTACAACCACGTAAATTTGATTATAAATTTGATAGTTTATTGAGTACAATCGTCCGAAATAATTAATATTACGAGATAGCGACAAAATATACCTACAAACTAATGCCAAACAGTTCAACAAAATGAATTATTGAATATATTATTCAGATGCACATAAATAATTCACGTGAACTCGAACAGAAATGAATATATTCTGTCGGGTTCGTATAATGAGGAGGGTGAGTGGACAGACAGTGGCAGGTAATTGCATTGTCGAACTTTTTTGTGTATAACATTTCGTGGCTTCAAATCCGTTTAAAAAATTGATCAATTTGCTTTATTCATAAAAATCCGGCCGCATTTTCAAAGGAATATAAATGCAAGTGTATAATTTAGTTGGCATCGAGCTGGGATTACAGGTTGTAAGTCGGAGAAATAATTAATTTAAATCCGACTATGACTACGAATCAATCAAGCTTCCCAATACATACAATATTGTAACATGTTTTAGAATTCAGCTAATACAACACTTAGCTGCATTCTAAAATATGTTACAATATTGTATGTATTGGGAAGCTTTCTGTCAATGACTACCGTGCACATGTAGTGCTTTCTAGCAAGGACGATATCAAATTGACGAAAGACAGTTAATTAACAATTATTCTGCTGAAACTCTGTCATTACTAATATTATTTACGTAATCGACATAACGCCTACCTAACAAATAAATGATTCGACTATCAATAATATTGTAATAACAACAGTGTTTTATAGGCCATATAGACAGCCCCGTTTCCGATATGTTATTTCTAATAAAATCGTTCACTAATCGACATAACCAAATATTGATTCTACGACGAGCAAAAACAGCTAAAGCTGTAAACAACGTGGAAGTACGCCGAGTACAGGCGTAAATGAATAATCAATACAGACCTAATTTTGTGCCATAGCGTCGTAACACCTCCTGCTTTATGCGATTCTCCAGCGATACTGTCACAATCGACAATTAACTGGCATCTATTAGGGACGAATAAACCCTAGTTTAGTGTTATTACTGGCGTTGATTGCTCGAATTACCCTCGATCGATCATACTCGATCATCTTTTTGTAACGATTGTCTTGCAAAATCTGCGCCACGATTTCGACTAATCCTTAATAGACTGTGTGCATTAACGAGCGAGTTTAATGGAATAATTATATTAATAAATACTTGGCACGTGCTGCGACTGGAAACTTGTGGGTTTAGTACGGCGTAGGCGATAATTAGTGCATTTTCGCCGCTGCACTTGACCAGTTTGTAATGTCGAGAGAGGAATTGCACGTTGAAGTTGCCACTGGTCCTATGCAAACTAATTGTAGTAGTGGTTTATTAACTTAATATTAATTTCAACTATTTAAGAAGAACTAAGAAGTATTTAAGAAGATTGAAAAATTCGATTCTATATAAAATAAATTATGTTAACTTGAATCAAATAATGTTTTACTTATCGAGATAATTATAAAATCTTAAAACTATTTGCATGTTAAATAATTTTAGATCACTATCTAAGGATTTATATTGTAGGAAAGGATTTACGTTACCCACTTCAACACATTATGAAACGTGAAGATCACCTGATGACAGCAACGAATTTGTCGAAAGCTTTTAAAACTTTCAGTCCTCACAAAGGGGTCACAAAATACGTGAACTAGAACCCGAAACAAAATCTCACGCAAGTTTTACAAATTACATGAAAAGCATTTTTGATCTTGTCTGTTTATTTAGTGTAAATCAACGATAGTAGACCGGGTACTTTCGCAACTTCAATGTAAATTGCACAAACACGAACCTGGATTTAAATAATAGATATGTAATTAGATTAAATCAAATTAAATTAAGTGATGAAGGAAAAATTAAGTTTTTAAGCGATTTATGTAAAAAAATAAGTAAATTTAATAAAAATTCGCTGTTTGTCACTTTTAGATTTTCATTGACATTGACAGCAGTTTCGTTTTTTCGTTCCGTTGATAAAATTAAAAATATTTTTAGTCGGTACGTTCTCATCTTGCAAAGGGAACGGACGTCGTTTTATGGTATCGGTAATAGTTTGAACCATAACCTCAAAACCGTACCGTAAACGTAAAAAACAATAACGAATTCCGATATTGGAACAAACGAAAGTAATTTAAATTGCACGGCACCCTTGAAATCCGCTCATATCATTTTCCCGACTCTTATAAATAAAAATCCCCATTTAATCGTTTTGTTTTTATAAAGTTCAATTTAATGATTTTTTTATTAATATATTTTGTCCAAATTTATATTGAACATTATCCTCATTTCTCTCATAAATGCTCTGTTCAACTCGCTTGCCTAGTAACGTCTTGTTAGTGAATATGGTAATTAAATAGGTTGGAAAAAAATTAAACAATCTGAAGTCGTTTTGGAGAAACTATTATGCTATTTGTCATAAAAATGTTAAACGAACAGTACAGATTAAATATAGAATATGATTAGTCACATTCGAATCGTTGCTGTAACTATTACGCCCTCTTCAATTGATTTTAATTTTTTCTAATTTTATGTTCATTTCTATTTTTTTACAATTTTGCTTATTTTGTCCTAATTGTATTAGTTTCATATTAATTTCATTGTCAATTGTTTTCTTTATAAATAAATATTCCCATTCAATTTAGTTTATTTGCATTTGCAATTTTTCATGTTCGATTGTGATACATTTGCGTTTGAGAGTTGTTGCTCTCAGTTTCATTCGTCGCGTTTTAAAAATTGCTCCTTATTTCATTTTATTTTTCTAAAAACTCTTACTATTTTCTCATTTTTAAACGCCCCTTTTTAATTTTAATTTTTTTTAATTTAGTATTTTTTGTCTGTTCGTTTTCTCTTGTGTATTTTTAATTTGTTGTATTTTGAGTTTGCATTTTACTTCAATTCATTTATTTTACTTCATTTTCGTTTGGTCGAGTTTGTTTAGTTATTCTTTCGCTTATTGCTGCTTTAGTTATGTTCATATACTTGCATCGCTGTATTTGCTTTTTCTGGGAATTGTACTCATTTTTACGATTTTGGTCGTTTGCGAATTTTGACTTTTGACTTTTGACGATTTTAACAATTTTACTCTTTGTCAATTTTTACAATTTTGTATTACACACATTTTTTTTCGATAATCACATTCTTTGCCATTCGAAATTTGAAAATATCGTCTTTTTACGCATTTTTTGTATTGTTGCGTTTCTTAAATTTTAGATTTTTTTGCATTTTTGTCGTCTCAGAGATTTTATTTCAATTGTTGAAAGTTGACAATACAATTATTCCCATTTATTAAAATTTTAGACAATTTTTGAATATTTACCATCTACGAAATTTTTACATTTGATTTTCTTATAATTTTGGTAGTTGGCCTTTTTCTATATTTTCGGCAATTTTTCCATTTTTGAGAGCTTGATGCCTTGCTCGACTTGTCTGTGAATTTTGAAATTTTTTCTACAATTTGCGAAAAGTTTAACTTTTGAAAATTTTACAAATTTTATTTTTGTTGAATTTTTGCTTAGTTTGATTAAAAATTCTTTCTTAAACATAGATCATTATCTTCACGACGTAGTTACAGTTATCAATAAAATATATTATACTCGTTTAGTAAGACAATATTGTCGCGCTCGTGCGACAATATGTTGCCTTACTAAACTCGTATAATAATATACTATTATTAGCTTCAAGTCATCCGTAATAGCATTTACTTGCTCGCCCTTGAAAATAATAACAAACACCGGAAAGAAAGGCAGAGAAATTTTCTAATTTATTCAAATGCTCATTAAAAAGTATTTTCACATATTTTAGCGTATCTGAATAATTATCCTACGGTTGCGGTTCCAATTTCATCTCCAGCAGACATTCAACACCTTCAAACCTTAGTGTTCTGTTGGGTTGGGTAATGAACGACATTAACTAAAGCGTTGCATGTGTGACCAAAGACACCAAATCAGATGAGATCAGTAACTTAGGGACGGTGGTAACTGATATGGGACAGAAGAGGAAATCGTAGAAAGGATTCAAATAAAAATGTACCACAGGAGTTAAAGAAGAGGTTTTGCAAACTGCAATAAGACCTACAGTATTATATGTCGGCGAAGCTTGGAATTTATTGGTGATTTGGAAGAGGAAAGAAGGGAAGAACGGAAAAGGGTGTTACGAAGAATATTCGGTTGTATTTGCTAAGATGCCTTCAAGCGCAAAAGGCAAATCAAGAAGTAGAAACGTATTTTGACGATACCATTACAAATGTGATTTGGGAAAAAGTGTTAGATGGTTCAGTCATGTGACAAGATCTGGGGGAACAAGGCATTTGATGGGAGTAATGGATTGGGGAACATATTTGGGACCGGAAACCGTGGAAGGATATTATAAAGAAGATACAACTCTCGGGAGACAATATTCCCCGGAAACAAAATTTAACGATCCTAAAGTAAAAGCTATTGAATTTAAATTTCATCTGTTAATTTTCGCACAGAAAAGAGGGTTAACGAATGGTCAAGTTGTTAAGATGAATTTGATTTATTTTTTATTGTGAAGAAATCTAGTCGAACTTTTATTGTGAAGTCTTGACTTTTAGGATGTTTTGTATTTGTAATCAAAACATCCTAATAGTCATGACTCTTCTTTTTGAAGACCATCACAATAAAAGTTGGACTAGATTTCGTCACAATAAAAAATAAATCAAACTCATCTGACGATGAATTTTCACTTTGTGGACTTGGCTGATAATTGTGAACAACTGACAATGATAAACGTTAATAATTAATTACGATCTCCAAAGTGGATTAAGATCGAAGCCGTCAAATTTTATTGGACACATTACTAGTAATCTTCGATTTTGCACTATTTTTTGCGATACTTTTTATATACAATTTTTCATTCGAGTTCATAAAATATGCGATTTCTGATTGGATCAAAAAGGGTGAAAAAAGTGGCGCAATGGTTCATTTTTTCACTCTGTTGTGTTAAAAAAGGTGTCTAAAGTGTAATTTTTTAGGCAACTATTATTAAATTGTTTGTTCACGTAGTATGCTGCGACCACTCTTGTTGTCTTGGTTTGATTACTGATTAGCGTAGACCATTAGTAATGGATAGTGACAGTGAAGGCAGGATTAACTGCAATCCAGAATATGTGGTTGAATCAGCAACTGTTGCAACTATGAATCTTCTGCATACGTTTAATATTACTATTAACAAATAAAAATGAAAATTAAGGTTTTATCGATTTTTTGACTAGTAGAAATTTGTAATCGATTTCTACTGGTGAAAAAGAGTATTATTTTACTCACTCGATACATAAATAACTATTACGAACTGTTTTAATTACTCGATTCTAATATGACCGTTGCTTACGTAATCTTACGTCCAGTAATCCTGACTCTATTATTGCGAATAAAATCCAAAAAATTCAAATCTTTTATCACACTTTTTCATATAAAGCCCACGATGCAATTAACGATTTTTTTTAATTTTCTACTTTTTTTAACTAAGATGGCAGAATTTAGACTGAGAATGCTTTCACTGAGCGCCATATGAACACATCTTGCACCAATGTACAATGGTTTTATTATAGTTTTTACATAAATAATTTAACATTTATCACATTTCATGATAATTTTGAATTTTTGTATCATTAAGCTATTTTAGTGCATGTTTGTGATCGAAAATGTTATATAAAGTTAGCTACGTGTGATTTTAATATTTTTTTAATTTTACTATAATTTTTACATTTAAAAATTTACAACAGGCCCCTATTTTGTCTTATTTGATAAATACCTTATTAAAATTTCAGGTACATTTTATTTTCCCAGACTGGTTCCATCTATGACCATCAAAATTCTATACCTTTACATGCCTCCAATTTACGCGGGATATAAACTTTCCTTGACTTTTGTTTCCCATTATTATGGATTTTCTCACAACTATTGTGTTTTAATATATAATGCGACTATATTTCCAAAATGATAATTTACCAAAACTAATCGAACCTCACACCTGAGAGAATAATAAAGAAAGTAATAGGTTAGGTTGGGTTGGGTCGAGTAGGGTTGGGTTGGGTTGGGGTGATTTTTCTTCTAATTACTCATTTTGTTATTCATTGGTACATTGTTATTATATTGTCTTAATAAATTCGGTCAGTTCTTGTATATTTCGATGATTTGTTTGTGTCCTGCTTCAATGGACTGGGTATCGGTTTCAGTGTTAATTTCTAAATTAATCACTGGTTATAAGTTTACTCATTATTGGCCCATATTGAGTTAAACAATACATTTTCACAAAAAATAATTAGACTATGACAGAGATTGCATCCATCAGGTCTGAGATGTTACGAGATCTATAAGAAATTTATAACATTTGTAACAATGACATTAATAACACTAAACTAATCTTCCATGCTCTAAATTAATGTAAATGTCAAGTATGTTCTTTTTTAAGACGTTTCATTCTCCGATATTTTAACAAGTTCCGACCACAAAAGAGCCAATCCACAGTTTAAAGTATCAAGTGTGTGGTACCCAAATGTCAAGATAAATTCAAAAGCAATGCCTACCATAACCATATACCAAATTGCACCAAATTGTTGTTATTGTGATATTACCTGAATTATTATTAACTGTCGTAATGTTGGAAAATTAAAAATAATTGGCGACGTATGGTTTTCATATTCCATTATACACAAAATTCATGTATGATAAAAACTCTAAAATGAAATTCTAAGCAATTTAAACATCTATAAGTTAAAAATAGATTTAAATTCTAACCAGCCATTTTCTTTCTATTTCATATTCCGCTTAGATCATTGTTAAGACTTAATATTGACTTGATATTTTATTTTGTACAACATAAAATATCACAAACTATACCGTACGTTTAATTAAATTTGATTACACGTATTAAATGTTGTAGCTTGCGTTATTGCATTCTCTTCAGAGTTATGAAAACATACATTAAAACTCGTTGGTAACCACGAAGCAATTTCTGTTACGGGGCTTCAGCAATAAAATATTGTTCCTGCTTAATTTATGGCACTATGAACTTTAACATCGCCGGCACGCAACAACCGCGTGTTTATAATGTTCATCAATTTACACCGTGTTCGAAATAGTTGTGTGTGTCCCACCATTCGAAAGACAATATCGATCGTCGGGCGAACGTGCGCGCCAGTTTATTTACGCATTCTATAATATCGTTGTATATTTGTACGCAGCGCTAATTCTATTTACATATCATTTGAATTTTGCAGTTAGATTACGCCCACAGGAATAAGAGATAATACAAGCCAAGCCCGAAGCGCCGCCTAATTGTGTTCAAATGGAGACCCTTATCAATTATAATTTCATGCAATTATGTCATTTGTCACAATAGGATTGCTAATTTACCTCCCGGTCATTTTATGGCATTATTTTGCGTTTCATTGTGTTTCGAGATCACGGTAAAAGCAAGAATTTTGTAATTAAATGTAATTGCGTACCGATGTTATAAGTCCTGGCTACAGGAAATATGCAATAAATCAATTTATGGTGATTGCTGTGGGTAATCATTAGCCACATGTGCGGATTAAGTCAATGAATGCGAACAAATTGAACAGAAAGTAACAAATTACCAGCCGTAAAATAGAGCGATCACGAGCATAATTGCGTTGTTATTATGCTAATCGACCATAATTAAATTTGCAATCCATACATTACACATACGACCCACTTATTCGTGTCTAAAACGGATGTACTCATATGACGCTAAAAAAATTGCAAATTATACTAATCGAACTTGGTATGACTGATCGAGTTTTTATGGGTTCATTTAGTTTAGTTGAGAGACAAAAGTGGTACACATTTGTGTTAAAGAAATTCATGAATTTAATGTATTTACAACTATTTACATGTTGAGACAATTTCCTGGATTTAATTTAAGTTAATAATTTATTAACAAATTTACGAATTCAGATTATTAGGATTATTAAGTCATTAACCATTTAAAACGTTCAATTTGATGTATTATTTAAATTAAGCGAAACAAGTCCATTGTTAGCATGCAAATGTTGAACCGCTTTAAATAAAATATCACTTACCACTTCTCCGTACAAATTCACCCGGTCCGTTCCATCGTGCTCCCGTTAAACCTGAAAACAAACATCCATTGAAACATGCACAAGGACGTTTAAAAAAAAAGCGATTCGAACAGAACCCGGCGCTGAAATAATTGACGAGGCCGAACAGAGATTTAATGTGTTTAGAGGTTTCAGGCTAAACTTTGCTCTCTCCGTACGAAATAAGACTTGTTTGCAAAGCCCCCGTCTAAGCTCTCTACTTTTGTCGAAAAATACTGTTGTTGACTTAAGCTCAGCTCTCCTACTGTTTACAACTACGCCGTGTCCCGGTTCTACCTTCGCTGCGACAATGAGATACTCGTAAATCTACAACGAAAGTAGTTAGGACTAAACGATGGGGCGCTAAGTAAATTTGCCAACTTGTTTCCTTAAAATAAAACTTCGTCCGCCTCGGCGCGATAATGCGTAGTGTAGCGAAAGTTTTAATAAAGTTTGCTTCAAGTGTGTTTGGCTTATGAAATTGAAATTTGAATAGGGGGGAAATCAAACAGGTTTTTTATTTTCGAATTTTTCGTCGAGTTATCGCGGGGATGCTTTTATTACTGTGAGGTAAAATTCACATGCAGTCTACGTACAAAAGAAATCATAAATTTTCTGCGATTGGTAAGCTTGCAAACATTTATGCCATTATGTTCCATCAAGATAATACACGTGCCTTTGGCCGCACTAACTTTGACAAGTTTAAATTTAAATGTAATTTTTAGTAACTAAAATTTTTCAAAAAATGGGACACACTTATGCATCGATCCAATATTATATGGCAGTGAAACTCTCATAAATGAAGACAAGAGCAAGATAAATCCAACAGAAATGTGGTGGAAAACGATAAGAAATAAACTGAAAATAAAATTCTCTTACTGGCAAAAAACGAAAACTGGCAGCTAGGATAGTTTGGGCGTATTTACAGAATTCCAGATGAAAAACTTATAAAAAACGACGCAGGATCCATTGAAGAAAGTCAAAAACTTAGCACAGGAGAGGAAGAAATGAAACAGAGTGATAAAGTCAGGTAGAAATACTTAGGAACATGTAAGGAAGTAATTACATTTTGCACCTTCGCCATAGATGACACCTATGGCACCTATGACAATCAATATAGTAGTAGTTGTAGTAGTAGTAACCTTTATTGGCATATTTACCCTCGTAATTCTGACAAACAACATATTTTACATAAACATAAATATAAACTTATTTCTGATCGACTCTCCTCCCTCCTAAAACCTCGTGCTCCTTCCTGGATCCTCGATTTCATTCTCTTCTGGTGGCTCCGTTCTCCTTCATTTCTCATCTTGTCCTTGTATTTACAGCAAATTTTGTATTATATTTATTTTCCAGTCACGACCAAACATCTGTTCCTCTTTACTCCATACCATTTTTTGAAATCCTCCCCCAAGTGTTTCCATTCATCTGCCCCTCTACCACATGCTTCGCACCTCTTGTACTCCTCTCCCATCCAATACTTGTTATTTCTCTCCTAGTTTCCACACCGGAATCGAGCCATTAGCTTTTCCTCTTTTCCCGCTATTTAACTCCTCCCAGATATTCCGGCCTCCTATTGTGCACCTGCAACTCCTTGTATCTTTTATTGTACCTCGTTCGCCCTATCTTTCCTTCTCTCTCCTGGGCTTCCACCTGAGCCCACCTCTTTACCAGCTCTCTCTCCACCCGTCGCCCTTCTTTTCTTCTCCTTTCTACCTCCCCACCGACATCCCCGCCTTCTCGTACAGTCTTCTTCTTGTCACCTCCCATCTTGGTAACTCTTTCCCGCT
The DNA here is from genome assembly GCA_959613385.1 of Geotrupes spiniger. Taxonomy (NCBI): domain Eukaryota; kingdom Metazoa; phylum Arthropoda; class Insecta; order Coleoptera; family Geotrupidae; genus Geotrupes; species Geotrupes spiniger. The sequence continues at coordinate 31,335,700 of OY390736.1, read as the reverse complement.
TTTCTCCCACTTCTCTAACTCCTCCATTGCCTTCTTTCCCAAACTTTTCTCTCCCCTCCCCTTCACCGCGATCCTCTCGCTTCCCGTCTCCTGACACACGATGTAGTCCGGTGGCGATCTTTCCAGTACTTTTTAAATGTCCTATGTATTCTCTATCTACTATTTTCCTTGTCACCGCATATTTCAGCCCCATACATCATTATGCCCTTAACACATACATTCCAGATCATCATTTTCTCTTCGACTTTCCCTTTCCTCTTCTCCCATAAACTGGTCTTTAGCCCTTCCACAGCCTTCTTCGTCTTCTTACTGATGTGCCTTATTGTTACACGGGGATGAAAACGAATTTGAAAAGTTGTTTATATATGATGGGGAAATTTGTTATTATTTATAAATAAAAACACAAACACGATTCACTGTTTATTATGGGCATCGTGAATGGCGAAGCGCGAAGAAGTTAATTTCCTGTTTAAATTAATATCTACACTATCTAATTAATTAATTACAATACAAAAAAATATGTTAACCAAAATATGAAAGCGGAGAATGTGAAGTAATGTCTGTTTATGTTACCGTGTCTATCGAGTCTAAGGAATGTCGAGTGCATCGATGACTCATGCGGTTGACAGAATTGTTTATCCCTTGGGAACAAAGGAGATCGTGCACATTACGTAGTCGCGGTTTTGAATTAGATAAATCGCGTGGCGATGGTTGAAACAAAACGTTATAGGAATTACCGTCACTAAGTTACTTGCGTTACTTAAGTTTACTTAATCTAAGTCACGAGGCCCCAGTCGGACCTCGATCGAGACCCTCTCGATACCGTGACAAAATTGAAGCGAGATTTTTAGGGGTTGACTTATAATAACCGATACGTGAAGGGGGTTGATAGAGGCGAGACCGTACGAAAAAGTGATGCGATTGCGGTAACATTATGTGTGCCACACTACAGTTGCTCTCACACATTAAATATGTAATGCCCACTCCCTCGCCTGCTCTATTATCTCTCCTTTCCATGTCACCTGCGATTCTTTCCTTCTGCCTCCTCTTTTCTTAAATATTATTCTGTGTCTTTTTCACTTTAACTCCAGTCCTCTCTTATCAAGGAATCCTTCCAATCTACTTGCCATAGTCTTCAACCCTTTCTCCGACTCTGCCAGAATAACTGCGTCGTCTGCAAAGGCCAACGACCAGATCTTCCCATTGTCCAACTTCACCGTTTCTTTAACATTTCCTCCAGCTGTGCAATATATACATTTAATAGTTGCGGGCTCAGTGGGCACCCCTGTCTCAATCCTCTTGCTGTCAAAAATTGCTCCATCAGTTTCTCTCGTACCCTCACCTTACATGTTTTCTCATAAATCTGTCTTATTCTTGTCACCACTCCTTTTGATATCCTTCTCCATAGCCCTGATCAGTGTATCTCTTCACTCACTTCACTTCACTCTATCAAACGCCGCCTTGATGTCTACAAACATTGCATGGACCTCCCCCCCCCCCCTTGTTGGACAATTCCATCTCAACTATGTAATTGAGTACATATAAATTCTCTGTAAATCCCGCCTCTCCTTCCGGTAGTATCTCCATTCCTTCCACCTCCGCTTCTAATCTTTCTTTTATCATCCCTGCATATATTTTGTAATCCACATCCAGTAACGGCATCCCCCTATGGTTGTCTACCCTCTCCATATCTCCTCTATTCCATATCAGCACAAAAATAGCCACCCTCCAACTTCCTGGAAAATCTCTCCTTCCCATCCATATGTCGTTTAGCCACCTGAGAGTCTCTCTCGCCACATCTCCTCTGGTGCGTTTATCGAACCTTCCGTATCTACTCATCCTCGCTCGCCGCTTTGCCTTTCTTCAACCTGCTCTTTGTCTTCAGCAACACCTCCCAAGTAAATTTCATTATGTCATCGTCCTCCTCGCCCTGATTCATTCTCACTTCTACACCTTCTTCCATCTCCTCCCCCCCTTCTAATAATTCCAAAAAATATCTCCATTCCTCGCTCCCAATATCATTTCTTCTCTTCTTTATATGACAATCAATATATGTAGTCACATATTTTTATACTTTTATATTCTTATACCCAAAAAAACATTTTCATATTTCGTTACAAGCAATGACGATCATTAACACTTTACTATTTCACCAAAACATCGGAAATAAATTATCAGGTAACTAAAAGCTTTCGCCAAAAAATACCAATAGTTCATTAAATATTACGCCGCGAAAAACGAACACAACAAATGTAACGTTTTCGATAAAAACACGAGCAGGAAAAATCGAAAGGTGTAAAAAGGTAGACGGCGTAATTTTATTGGCGGCCATCCACTTTTCCCAAGCGGTTTTCCGGCCCCGCTCCGTCTAACCATGTACTCCTCGGAGGAATTTTATATTTAGTATAACTTTGTTTAATGCGCCGGTTTCCCTATAAAACAAGCTTCGCCGCCGCGAAATATGCAGATTGATGCAATTTTTATTGGGATAAGGAGTTACGAGCGAAATTACAATGTACGACATTCTTGCAACGCTGGCGAACGGAATTATTTAATATTGCTTAGTGGTTAGGGTGGATTTAAAATTAGACACTTTACTTATTCAAGTAGTTTAGATTGTGGTTCTGCATTTTTGATCCTTAATGGCGACGGTTGCGTAATTACGCCTCACGTTGCGTAAATCCTAATATAAGTTTCAGCCTAAATAGGCCTCGCGGGGAATCCTTGAGATTACACGTGAGTGTTCGTTCCTTAAATCAAATGGTCCCCTTCTTTAATACGGCGGAGTTATGCTTGGAGGGTTGATGCGAGGCTAGATATGCGCATGTACTTTTTCAACTGACATTTATGTGTGTGACTGTACACGTGCAAAAGCTTTTATGTTTACAAAGAAAGCGCAGAGAAGCTACATAACGAAGAAATAAAGTGTTTTAAGCGACGCAACATTAATAACATTAATTAGCGTTTCATGTCTCTATAATTGCATTTGAATATGAAAGTTTTGAATATAATCCAAATCCCAATAACAAACATTTTTTTATTCATTGCAATCAAATCCGACGAAACGAAAAATTGGTAACGCATACTGTATTCTAATTTATATCGCGGCGTTAAAATGTAAAGCGACACCCTTATTTTGTCGCAGCGAATTTTTTTATGCGACTTTGTATGCGGATGTGCCACGTCTTGCGTTTAAACAAAAAATTAAAGGGGAGGCGAGACGACGTTTAAAACAGGCAAGAGGGAATTGTAAATCTTCCGGGACAAAAGAAAAGGGAGCACACCAATCCAATTAACAGTTTTAATGACGAAACATTTCGAATTTAAAACAACGAAAAGGCAACATAACTTCGTGTAGAATCGAATTATAAATAATTAAAAATATGATTGAAATTAAGGTCGTAGTCGGCGAAGTGGCCATCTTGTGAATTCAATAAAAATTTGTGCATAAAACCGATTTGTAAAAATTCGGAAAATGTGTAATTCTTAGCCTGGCCGCAACGAAAGACGAACCTGGAATACAAACGTGCCAGCTACGCTTCCCTTCTAAAATACCTTAGTTGGTAACATTATCACATCAACAGCGGTGACCTAGGATTTGTACCACTTGCGCCTTATAAACCCTCCATCACGCTTGTCTCATAAAGTCCCCTTTGCAGCCGACCTTCCTCTCACCCTTACCTAACAAATAAATCAGCTATGCTCTCCGAGTGCGCCGGGAATATCGCGACGAAATTAGCGAGCAAATTGGGGTTTTGTTGCACAAAACTCGCCGGACGGACGCGTAGATTCGTTCGGAATCGATCGGGAAATTAAAATGCAGAAGATGCGTTTTCTCGTATGTAGTCCTGCTGGCCATAACCTGTCCATAAAAGAGAGTTATTGTGCCACTGGACTACCGGATTATATTGCCTCGTAACGGTAATGCCGAATGAATATGCTTCGAATAATGGTGAACTGCATATTTTTATGGCCCGCGCTTCGATGTTCGAGTACGTAATATTGTAAATAATGGCGTAGGGTTTTCAGAAAACAACGGTATTTCGAGCTATGTGCGGGGAATGTGGATGATCGATGTTAAAATCGGTGATAATTATCTAGAAAATGTAAAATTATAAATTGTAGTTTCGTCGGAAAATTTTATGGAAAAACAGCTTTATTTTGTGATAGGTGCACCCCCACTTATACAAATGCATTAAATGTTTCCTTGTTTTTTCCTTGTATATGCTCTGTTATTAATACTCATATACATTGGTCTTGGTATTCACTTATCGCTTCATGTCATCCTGTCGTGAGTTACTCATGAAGTTATAATGTAAAAGAGCACAATTCAAGTGATTTAATCCCACAGACTCCGCCAAAGGCTACGATGAAAGTGCGTTGTCATACAATTGCACGTATGTTAAATACAGGATAATGACTTATGGCATGAATTTCACAGAACCAGGACGACAGATTTAAGGAAGAAAAAAGTTAAAAGCCCTAGAGGGGCGGGGGTAAACATGGAAAGCTCTCGGGTACATGGAACCAAATGGTTACAAAATAGAGGATCTACGCCGAACTAGGTTTTAACTATTGTGGGTCATTTTTCATGTGGGCTTAATAATAATAATATCTTTATTGTCATCACTACAAATGGTATAGTACAATGACAAAAACTATCATAATACTTGGCAATACTTTAATGTCTGCTGAAGACCGCAACGTTTTTTGTATTGTTCTAGTTCCACCAAATGCACAGCAAAATCTTCTTTGGATGTAAACTGGCTTTTGCGCCGGCTGATGGGACATGTTTGCGCATAGACCATGATCTTTTACGGTTAACCTTGTTATACACAATCCATTTTCCTCCCCTATAACCATCCGCTTTAAAAATATATGCGACCAGAAATTCGATCTGTCAAGTTTTTCTCCGTTAACAGCAGCGCCCATTGCTAACCATTCCAGAACGTAATAGCTTTGACACTGTTGACTGGTTGGTTTTAAGAATTTAAGTTTGGTTGCCATTAGCATCAGCTGGTAGTCCAGAACATGGTGCTAACATCACTCACTAACATTAAAATTGCTTTCACGAAATTTTCTGAACCACTTATGGAATCGTCAACGGCACCCTCACCTTACACCAAACATATCTTCGTTTGCGTCTGCAAAGCATTTCTGTCCTTTTGGAAATGAAAAGCATTATATGTCGAAAACGCTCCTTATTTTCTGCCATTTTTGATACATATAGGCTTATGGGTTACTTTCTTGGCAAATTCTGCTTTTACGTCCTTTGTTATGTCCTTCTTCCCGAATAATGTGGTTCTTAGTCCATTATACAAGCTTCATATTTTGCTGTTCTATCATTTATTTCTTTTCCTTGTTTACCATTTTTTTCTATTGCAATTCTTCAATTTTTAATTCCTCGTTTAGTTTGTTTGTCATTATTATGTTATTTTCTTCTTAATCTGCTAACATTACAATATCATCCAGAGACAGGAGTTATATCTACGTTGTCATATTACGTCTTTCGTTCATTTCCATTAATTTTTGTCAAGAAGATATGAAAATTTTAATAGAACTTTTGGTTGAAAGTCTTTCCAAAAAATATGTCACTGCCATCGCAAAGTGTTAAAAATCGTGACAGATTGTAAAACCATTGAGAAAAGTTATAATTTATCAAAAAGTCGAAAATAAATTGATAAAATAGTAAAAAAGCATCGTAAGCGAAGTAAGATTAAGAATTAACTAAAAAAATAGTATAAAGTTTAAACATAAGCATCCAAAATAAAAATACTGTTTTGGTCTTCCATTCGCCTGCGCATATGTACAAAAAATATAATTACAAAATGAAATGAAGCCAACCCAACCCAACTGCTACTAAATCCGATCGTTGGAAATAACAATGTTCAATTTTCGTTTGTTCGCAGCTTTAATTCTACCGAAATTATTTATGTTATTTCAGGATTTTTTTGGGGAAATTTGCTTCAGAATGTTTTTAAACTATTGGCGTGGATATCTGGATGTATTCATATAAATTAACAAGAACAAAAATAAGAACCCAACCCAACCCAACCCAACCTACGCCAACTGGTACTAAATCATACCTTTGGAGAAAGCCATGTTCAATGTTTGTTTGTTCGCGGCATGTTTTGATTGTACAGAAATGTTCTTGTCCTTTCAGGATTTTATTGAGAAAATTTAATTCAGAATGTTTTTAAATCAATTTGGGGCTGTCTGGATGTGCCCACGTAAATTAACAATAACATAAATAACAACCCAACCCAAATCCTTCCGCATTTTCGTTTGTTGTAAAGGAGAGTTTTTCATTTCATTTCATTTCATTTTTTATTTTCGTCCGAAAAGGTTATGTTGGGCTGGGTTCTGTTGCGTTGGATTGGGTTTGTTTATGGCATTTACTTTATGTAACTGTGATTTTTGGTAGTTACTGCGACAATTTTTCTTATAAATTCATCCGAGCAAGTCAAGTGACTTGTAGTTTTAGTCATTTATACTTAGGTCTCAATTACCGCCGGAACTCATACAAGGTACATTGAATAAGTCCACAATCACAGGAAGATAAATATTAAATGATCGTTAAAATAGTAAATATCATAAAGGTCGCAAATCGTAAACAATCGCCAAAAAAATAATAAAAAACCGTAAGAATAAAAATTTGTTAAAGTTCTAAACATTCGAAAATGTGAATGCAAAAATCACAATTGACGGAGAAAAGTTTTATAAATCGAATTATTCGAATTTAAAACAAGAACGTTGGCATTATTTAAAATCGTTTTAAATTAAAAAAAAATATATAAATAGCAACGTCATTAAAAATCGAAAAATTCGTTGTAAATATTAAAAAATAAAAATAAACCATTAAAAATCGAAACAAATATTTGCAATTTTTTTAAACGAATTATAAAATCGCCATAAATTGTAAAATCGAAAAACTGTTGAAAAAAGTTGAAAAATATAATTGTAATTTATAAAAATTATTGTTAAAAATCGTTATGTTGTAAAAAAAAATCGAAGTTAATTTGTAAAAAATTGTAAAATTGTAAAGATTGTAAAAATCATTGAGCATCGTAAGAAAATCAAAACATGTTCACAAACCCATAAAAAATTCTAAAGCATTGCAAACATTGTTAAAAGCTCTAAAAAGTGTAAATGGAAAAAATAAAAAATCGTTAAAATCGTATATCGGAAACATACAAACTGAAAATGCTGTTAAAATCGTAACGTATCGAAAAAGTCTTCATACGTTCTAAAATAATCATCATCCCGAAAAAAATGTAGAAAAATTCTGGAAATCGTAGATACCTTAAGTAAGATAGGTTGTAAAAAATTGAAATTGAAAAAAAAATAATATCGAAAAATTTGTAAAAAATCACTATAACTTGTAAAAAAGCTGAGAAAAATCATAAAAAAATGGTAGTGTATTCAAAAATATATTTATAACAAAATCGAAAAATGTAGGTCTTGTAAAATCGTTGAAAATTATCGTAAAAACATATGAAAATTGTAAAAAGAGTCGTTTAAAATCGTCCTCAGATTCAAAGATTATAACTTGATCATTTAAACATGTTCTTCGTTCAGGCTGTTGCTCTTCATTTTAATGTTTCTAGTTTTAATTCGAATATTTATTATTATATGTGATTGACTATTAAGGATCGTCAAGCTAATGCTGTTGGAGTACTGTGTAATGTTTGTATTATTTTTGCGATAATCTGGTTTTAAGGGGGGGTCCTGTTTTAGGAGGCCTTAAAATAGCGTTTTTGGGGGAATTTTTTTAGGGCAGAAAAAAATGAGCAAGTCTAGTGAACTTTTTAGAGCATTTTATTGCATATTTGAGCATTAAAAAAAAATTTTGATTGCTTGTCAAGTTTTCTCGCAATCACGCCCACCAGTTTAGAAAAATAGATTTGGGCAATAAAAAACAAATCGATTTTTTGAGCCTTCTAAAGCAGGATACCCCCCTAATTGGGAATTTTTTGCCTATAAACCTAAACTTCGCTATCTTATTCATAAACAAAACCCCATCGCCGTTTCATGATAAATCCAGATTGACAGAAAAACTATGGTGACGTAGAAGTTTTGCCTTCAGAGCTCGTAATGTCTGTGTCATTCGATTCATCGACTTGGGTTAGCAATGGAAAATTTGTACTTGAGATTCGTTTACAAAAAATGTGTTAAACATAGTTTTATTATAATTGTGATTGATTGTTTTATTGACGCCGAATTGTTTATAACAATATTAAAAAAGTTATTACTCCTTGATGCGACATCCAAAAGAAAGAACTATATATTTTTATTGAAGTCGATTCACCCTGTTGGTTAACAATGACTGAATTTCTGGTTTAAAGCCCACCAATTGCACTTCTTTCTCAAATAAACGACACACCTTTATAATTGCATTCGTTTCGTTAAACGCTGATTTTTACTACACAATTGCGCCACGTAAGCTTCGCAACATAACGAAACAACTGGTAACTTCTCGATTGACGGGGATTAAACGCGATTTGGCACATGACGCGCGCGACATACGCGCCTTAGCAATTGCATATCGTCTCTTGTTTTGCATGTGGGACGGGGTTTTGGGAGAGCGGTGCCGCTCCATCAGTGGAATGGAAATGCTGTTGGGAACTAAACTTGTCACCGACAGCTGTTTGCCCTAACAAACTGTGATATCGCCAATAAACACTGGCGTTGTAACTATGGCAACCTAAAGACCTGTGTTCTACCACTCGCTTCGAAGTGACGCAGGTCGTTTGCCGATGTTAAACTCGGGGGCGTCCGCATAACTCTAGTTACGACCAAATTCGTACGAGAAATTTCAGTAAACAGTGTACAATGCAAAATTTATACTCCGGTGCATTGCATCATTCAAATGTCGACCGGCTTATTAAATATATATAACTAGGACTTTAGTAGTAACATTTTGATTTAAATCGGTTCTTTACCTATGCGCATGGAGGCATTATTCTCTAAATATTCCCATGTGCGTTAATTTGGATTAAATATTGAAATAAATAAAATAAATTGAGTAATTGCGCGGGGCTGCAGCAATTTCAACTGCGATAATCTGTTTATTTATTATTCAGGACGCTATCACGTTCCTGAATTTATTACATCCGGTATATATATCATCAAGCCGAATATACAATTATCCTACGCCATAAATTAAACGTTTTCTATATCGAACCATACCTACCTTACAATGCGGTAATTTCGATATGAAAATTATTTCATACGCAACTCGAAACGACTGCAAAATGAAGTGGTATCGTCTGCGTAGCACATGTGCATTGTGTAATTATTCCTCGACGCCCCTTTAATTAATTAATATTTGCATTGAAGCACGCCTTATTCATGAAATAATTTATGCTGTACTTGGAAAGCTTTCGTTTTCTAAAACCTGTTGTATACGATACTTGCTATAGAGATAAAAATGCTCTGAGATGAAGTACTCATTAGTCGTTATAACTAAAACAATTTTCGCTGTGAATTATTGCAATGGAGCACATAATTAAAAACCATTGTTTTAATAAATAAGTAAAATATTTAGTGTTAATAATCCGCTAACCAATGCTTTTAATTTAAACGACGTTCACTTTCCAGCACTGTGCAGGAGTCGCGTCGCGACGCTCAGTACAGCCATTGCAGAGAATCAAATTAAAACTTAACCTAACTATGTATTCAGATCCGACTTTGAATTAAACGAATTTAAACCTAAATACAATTTTCACTCGGTGTCGCAGTGTCTGTACAAACTATTAAATGGTAACTAAGACTTTTATTAAGTACAAATGAAGAGTTGTACTTAATATAAATAACGTAACAAAAATTTACTTGGAATGTAATTTAATGTCTGCTTTTATGTTCGAGAAATGAGAATTTATTGTGTATCACAACCTGGTTATTGAACCACTTTGTTCCCATCTGAATTAATCAACCGTTCTCCCACTGATTTATGATTAATCTAAAGTTAAAATTTTTGAGCGGGTAAATTATTTTCGTATTCCGAAATCCAATGTAATTAATGTTTCAGCTTCGCACATTTTTTGAGTATCCTTTTTGGTTGAGCGAGAGGGACGAAGCGACTCCAACACAATTTATTATAAACCTGGATCAATTTTAGTTTTTTTTTTACCACAAACTTGGTCCACAAATCAATCCTGTTTCAACGTAATGGGATATCATTTTAACTTCAACGGGATACAAAGTTTCATGAGATTAGGTGGACCATCAATCCTTTCATTTAACGAATTTATTATTTGAGCCATTAAAATATGCATGTTGTTTCCTAATGTTTCCTAATGTTTCCCCATAATTACAATTTTTGTATCGATATAATCCCGTTACATGATAATATAATTGCGTCCAAACTTGCAAGTATGGCGCCTTCTTAACGTAAAATCGCAAATACAAATTTAAATGCGTGGCGCAAACTTTGCAAAACACTGGAATTGTGTCCAGTGATTAATTGACAAAGTTTTCAGCAACTGCCAGGTCGTAAATTTGTAAAGCGGTCTCTGTCCTTGTTTTGTTGAATTTTACTCACCTAAAATGGAAACAATTAGGCGGCGAGCTTTTCCGACATTGTATAAGTGAAAGTTTCGGAACGAAAAGCAATTCGCACCTTCTGGTGTATTGAAATTGCCGATGTGATGCCCCCGCTGGAGTCTTTGCTTTCAGGCAAAGGGGATGATTTCGCTTTGATGCCTCTATCCAGGAGTTCGTTTCGGAATGTCTTTTATTCTGTGCTATAGTTGCTTACTTTCATAAACTGGTTGTTAATATAACGTTCGTCGAACATTTCGGAGGCGAAGTTATACATTTTTATTTATGACCCAATAATAATTTCAAACAAAAACCAAATACGCTAAAACTAGAATCTATCTTTGAAAATAAAACTTAAAACTGACAAATGACGATATTTTAATTCCAAGACAATTAAAAATTCCATCGTTTTCAAAAAGGGAATCGAAGTTGGAAAATGGAACGCGGATATGAACGTTTCAAAAAAGTTTCAACGCCATCTCATAAACATGACCAAGAACGGAAACTTCGCAAAATTTACAAAACCGAACTTGAGAATAAAACCACGCAGATTTAAACAACGACGTAATAAAAGACAAAGTTCGTATTGCACGTACATATGCAGGATACCTTCATATGCAAAGTGTTTTCCTGGGCTTTGCGTCGTTGATTCTGTTATTCCGCGTCGTCCGTTAGTTCTGAGAAGTGAAGGTCCAGTGATTTCTGACGTTGTGTTCTCTTTGCGCGCACGAACGAAATTGCCGTGTCTCGCTTCCTCGGCGCATATACCTCGTTTGGAAAATTTAGCAAATTGCAAACTATGAAGTTTGCATTTTAAGAACTCAGTTTAAACAAGCACCCGAATATAGTTTTCCACAAACATTTTATACGCAGATATGTATCCTATAATATATGTCCTATGGGGAATGAACGCCTTGATGAACAATTTTATTCGATTCTTTCCTGTTGCTACACTTTCCAGTCATCTTTCCGTGGCCTATCATTTCTCCTTTTTCCAATTGGCCATAAGGACCATTTTTGATAATCTATTTCTGTCTATTCTTTCTATATGCCCTATCGACCTTAGTCGTTGGACCTTTATGAAGGATGTCACCCTCGCTTCTTCCTACACGATGTCTAATTCATTATTTGTTCTTCTTGGCCAGTCGCGTTTTGTGCTTATTTCGCCGTACTTAGCATTTTTCTTTCACAACTATCAACGGCATCCTCATATGGTTTCGTTAGTGACCATGCCTCACAGGACTTGTAACGGTTTTATGAGATTTTCATTCTTCTTGACGCATTCTTTGATTTCATTGGCCTTTTCAGCAATCCGTATTTCTTGTTACCTTTCGCAATTCTGATCAATTCCAGAGCATTTTATTTTGTGTTTCATTCAGCGTCATAGTTGTTAGCCTAGTACCGTGCCTTCAATTAAGGTGGGCTATGATGTCATTAGTTTTACTCCTAAGATTTGTAGCACTGATAGCTGTTCAATTATTTAATTATAAATATGTTTTTCAGTAATATAACTGACAGTTACTTACTCATTTCTCTTCAATTGCGTGTCGCCAACTTTATAAAGTAAACACAGCTTACTTTAACGAGGAATTTAATTGAAGGCACGGTATAAATCTTTCAGGCACGTCTAATCTTCTCATTGGATTGTACATTTAATCTATTGACTCTATCATAGGCTTGTTCGAAATGAATGAATAGCACCTGCAGAGCAAATTTATATTCGTAACAGGTTGTTGGGACTTCTTTGAGACTAAAAAGTGATCATTTACCGATCTGATTCTCTTGATACCTGCCTGATATTCGCCCAGGACACCTTCCATAACAATTCCTAATCTTTTTAACCTAAACTGAAAGTCACTACGATATACCATTTATTTCGTCATCAAGTGATCGGATTTCCATATTTTTTTTTAAAGTTCATTTAAATAATTCTCAAAGGCTACTTTACCGGACCGAGAAGGTATGTTGGGTTCTTCATGGGATTTTCATAGCAAAAAATTGTCAATTTGGGCGTCACGATGCTGTGCGGTTCCAATGAACTTGGAGGTTATCTGACAAAGTTAGGCTCTGAAAATTGAGCTTTTCTTGCAAAGATCTTGCAAACTGAAAGTGCGTAGAACTGTTTCGGAAATGTTGTTTCTTTATAAAATAATACACAGTTATATTCATAATCTTGACTTCATATTTTCATGCTCATTCCTATAATCACACCAAACCAAAATTCTCAACCCAAACCGTGTGAAAATTTAAATTCGATTGTAAAGCTGTTGTAAATTAGCATTTAATGACATCCCTAAAAATACACGAAAGACAATGTTATAATAAAAAAATCACCCAGAAAATATATGAGCATTAGTTGATTCAATGTTGATATTGTTATAACTTAACGTAAATCCTTCGCCCATTTCCAAGTAATTAAAATTTACCAAACCAAGACATCGTTGATAATTGAAAAGAAAATCTCATTGAACAAAAAATGCAATATCACCACAAAACAAATATAGTGTCTCCCCTTAATGAAGTATAAATTAAGTGATAAGTAACCGTAAAATTTGTTAATCGTACACATTTGGCTCTGTTTTTCAAATTTTCAAACCACCCATATAGTCAGAGCCTAGTTGTAATACAGGATCTATTGAGTTGGAAAAGCTTGAATAGTTATCCCAATACGCTTTGTATTGTATGGCAGAAAGCTCACAGGAATAATTCATTAATTTTTTTTCTTTGCCTGGTGTGATGCGCCAGTAAACAATTAAGTTGACCAAAGGTACATTGCCATAAATAAACTGCCACGAACCGGCGCTATATATATCGACGATGTGACACATATCAAAAACATATCAATTGTTAAAAAGGGATCATTCCGTAAATGGTACCTTCATAACGACAGTTCACAAAGTTTTAAAGGTTGATGTCTTCACGATTTTTCGCAACCCCCAAATGACTTATCGCTCATTTCGGCAAACTAGGGGAAAATTTGGCCAGCTTTGAGCGCCACAAAGCTTAAAGAACCAAGTGCTACGGCGCGATTCATAAGAATAGCTTGGGCTTCTCTCAATAAAGGTTAGAATAATTTACTATTAAAATATACGTGGGATGTACATTCAAATAACGTGTTTAATGACGTACATAAAACTACCAGACGGATGACGCAATCCACGCCTAAATTACTTAGCGCAATAATTGATGAATCGCTTTGCCAGTACTTTATAAGTTGTGTCCTGTCATACAATACCTCTATAGTTTTCACAAAAGATTTGTCGCTTTTTTTGTCCATTTTTCGGCCATTTGTCCTTTCTCCCATACTAGTTTTACAAGCTGATATAATTTTTCAGTTAACTGAACTCCTCCTGCTTTATCAGTTCTGCTGATACTTCTTTTCCTCCTGGACTTTTATTATTTTTTAGGTCTTCGATAATTTTCATGACTTCATAGTTCATCGGTACTTCTGTATCACGCTCTTTCCCTCTATTTCTTCTTGTTCTTCCCTATTTCCTGTATTTACTAGTTCATCAAAGTATTTCTTCCATCTCTCTATTATTGCGGTTCAGTCAGTAGGACTCCTTCCTGGTTTACAAAATAGCTATTTCTGCTATGGTAACCTTTTCTGTTTTTTTTTATTTCTTGGTAAAATGCTCGGATTTCCTCATTATGAAATTTTTCCGCCATGGTTATGAGTTTTTTCTCATTGTACAAACTTTTATACGATTGTTTTCTTATGTTCTTATACTTTTCTCTGTGTCTTATGGTTTTTGTTATACAGTAATTCTTGTCTTATTTTCGTTTTCTCCTCTGCTACCTCTATACACTGTTCATCGAACCAACCATTCCTGTCTGTACGTTTTTCGGGATCGTCATTTTAGCGCAGTATCGGAGTATTGAACACCCTTTAGTTTGTTTCCACATTTTTTCCATTTCTGTGGTTTGGCAGCATTTTCCAGTTGTTTTGCAATCTTCCCCTGATATTCTGTTTTAACATCATCATTCTGCAATCTTTCCACATCATATAGCTTGTCTAATTTTTTGTTGTATTTCTTTTGCTCCACTTTTTTTGCAGCTTATCGTTATTAAGAAATGATCGGATCCTGTGTCTGCTCCTCCCATACTTATTAAGTTCATATGTTTTCTTTCTACCAGTACATGATCAATTTGTTTGCACTCCCTGTCGTCTGGTGCTATCCATATCCTTTTCTGTTTCTTTTTGTCCCAATTGCGTACGCGTAGAGTACCATATTTTTAAAAATCAATTACTTGGTGTCCATTATCATTAGATATTTCGTGTTTATTGATATGTTTCTTGTTATCTAATATTTGCGTTCTAATCTCCAATCGCTATTTTCATCTCATATTTCGGAAATTTTTCATATTTATCTTCCAGTTGTTCGTAAAATACGTCCTTTTCAACATCTTTTTTGTTTCTTCTGAGATGGCGTGGACATGACTATAATGATTCTGTTCTTCTGAGATGATTAATCATAATATGATAAGTAACTCAAATATTTTCATACTTATTTGTGACGTTGAAGAAACTGATCCCAATTAACCCCATCCAAAATATCTAATAAAACCATCAGTTATAGACTCGTACCCAAGAACGTCTAACCCACATACGTCTAAACATAAATCACATTTGCTGCACATTTGTGTAAATTTTTTACGAAGTCGCGTTACACCTTCGTTACAATTGGTGATAAACTTCACGTTTATTGATTCATGTGTATAGCGTATTATTTTCATACCGAACTATCACAAAGATTATTTGGGGGCAACCACAGTGGGTTCGCACTTATTTATGAAGCGGGGATAAGTGGCGCCTGGGGACTCATAATGTTCGGGGTGCCGCCACAACCTCGCTACTTCCATTTTACTTTTTAGTTTAGGCGTTGTATCGGTATATCCGTGACGTAATTTAAATAATTTATCACCTCATGTTACCGCAGGACCCCGTAGGATACCGTAGGCTCGTACAAAAAAATCTCACACGTGGGACTTTGAAAACTCACGAACTGAATTATAATTGAATTGGACACGGGGATCATCTGGATAATGCACGTCGACAATGGGATGTTGAAGTACTAAATTGTTATAAGCTGCTAAAAACTGTGTGAGACGTGCACTTTAAGTGCAAGCCTAATTGTTGGTGTGGCTTGTTTTATCCCCCGTTTATTTCGACGATCTCTCGTATCTGGCAATTTCTTGGTAACAATTTAATTTCATATATTGATCTAGAATTATTACTGAACCAATAATTGAAAAAAATATCACAAAAGACAGCATGAGTAAATAAGTAACGCCGACAATCTAATCATCGAATACAACGCCCTAAATGAAAGACATACGAAAATTACTTAATTTGTTTTCAGAGTGAATCGCAGAAGACATGTAATCATCTAAAATACATGTTTCGTTAAATCATCCCCTTGGATATATTATAGGTCATATGAACGTATTCATTCCAGTTTTTATTCAAATCTAATAAAAAGAAATCCTAGGTGGAAAACTTTTATCATTAAAATCACAAACACATTCGCACTTTAAACGCTGAATAAAGAATAATAATGAACCGCAAACAACTCGCACAAACGTGGAAGAAAGTGGTGCACTACATATTATATATTAATCATAAAATCAATAAGGGCGGCGGGGTTATTGAACTTCCAATACAAACTACGTCAATAAAATCAATTTCTGCATGTTAACCCGGCATATCGTAGAAACTGGCGCTCCTTGCAGAAATCAAAGGTACGCTTTCCACAATTATTATAGATGCGCTATCTTTTGTGTGTTTTTTGCCTTCGTAATAAAAGTTGCAAGTCCGCGAGCATTAATGTTCGTTCCCATTGTTTACCAAACCAAAGTTCGTCGGAATTTTTTTGTCCGGGCTTTTTGTTTATCAAAATATGAAAAGTTTCGATGGATTCAGCTCGCACAAAGGACACATATTGTATGACTAATTTTTTCGAAAAATGTTTCTATATTATATTAAATAATTTGACGTCAAAGAATAAAATTGACCTGCAAGGACAACAAAATTATAACAAAATATCCTTCGTTGTGTCCAAATAATAAATGGATCGAAACTAAAATATTAGCATCAAATTGCAAACACATGCAGTAAAATTGTAGTACGTTGAAGCAGTCACGACGCCTGGCGTACAACGCGAACACACTTCCATGAAAAATAGACCTGGCTTGACACAATACTAATCTACTTGACCTACTAGTTCTACATGAAATTACGCCAATTTATTCACACTCGCTCATATTCGGCTTGCGTTATTGGCTTTTCGGAACACGTCGCGGATAAATAAACTGGTAATTGATAATAAATTATAATTCCGTTCCGCTGGCAAGTGCCACGTCATAAAATTTAATTAAAGCGCGGAATTACAAATATCAACGTTGTAACAAATAATTAACGAAAATGTAAACAATAGCCGCGGCGTGGTGTTTGCACTGTTCGAATAATCTAAGTGATTTTATTTGAAGTGCATTAAAAATATTTGCATTAAAATGTGATCGATATCGGTAATTACATGTTACGGCGGCCGCGCTTGTTGCCGTCCATTAAATAACTGGAACGAATACAAATTGAAAATTTAAATTAATAAAAAATGATTTTGCGGACGCGATTTTTGCGGCCGGCAATTTTGACGTTAAATCAGATACAATTAAATATATTTTCGCGCGGGTCGGGTCGGTAATTTAGTTTTAAACATATTAGTTATAAAATTATTTTAAAAGTAGGACATGTTTAATGTTAACCAAAAAAACGAATTACGGAAAGCAGGTGGAAAAAATTAGCACCGAGTTGGTTCAAAGATCAAAAATTAGAAGAATAAAGTAATATTTGGAGGAAAAGCCAACCAATACCAACCGCAAAGGGGTAGAAAATGGAAAATTTTAATTTTAAATGTAGGGTTCTAGAACATAAAAATGAAATGAACATGTCTTACATTAATCGTATTAATAATTCCGTAACTTATATAATAATTAAGCAACTTGTATTAAAAAAAAAATTTTATTCGACGCACTTTGTACGAGTTCCGGCGGTACATGAAATGGAAGCAAACTGAAGATATATATTAGCAAAATAAAGCTATTTCCTCAGAATAAATTAAAAAATCAAATCCAAAACCCCCTTCATAACGAATTGCCACCCAACGTGTCGGCTTTCAATAATCAAAATCCCCCCGACCATTCATAACAATAAATATTGTTATTCTAAAAATGACAACAACATAACAAATATTTAATAATTTAATTATTTTATATTCTTACTATATCATATAACATATTACTTAGAACTTAGTTTCTTGAGTATATAGCTCTAGCTAGGTTTTCACATACTTTTTCATTTTTTCAGTTTCAGTTCAAGTTGAAAGTTGACACTGAAACTGTAACATAAATTATGTCATCAATCATATTAATATATATTGAGTGACGAATTTCAAAACACATAATTGCAAAAAAAAAATTCAGGTATCATGATTTTATTTTGCTGCATGATTACTGTTACAAGGTCGTTGAATTACGCGTTTGGGAAGTAGTTACAGAAGCTTGTATTGATTTGAGTTGCACGCGACGACTTTTAAAATCGGCGTCACTGTAACGTAAATATTGGTGAAAGTAATTTTTTAAGTTTTAACAGCTAAATATTTATTTTTAATTAAACGTAATAGGTTTTTGTGTCAGAAATGTTTAATTTCCTGACAATATAAAAATAAAGACTTGAATAATTGTAGAAATATTTAGATAGGATAAGTAATTATTATTAGGATAACTGTACAAATACATAAAAAGACACTTAACGAGAAGAAGAAGAGAAAAGTGAAAGGAATAAACTCGTAATTTAAGTACCACGTAAAAAACAATTAATAAATCAATCATTCGATTGTATTGCACCGGATCAAAATCATACAAAGCACAGAGTTTAATGTCAGATCGTAAATTATTAACATACAGCATCGAGTGACGAACTGGCATATACATTAAATCTGGAAATAACCATTTGAATACTAAGTAAATTTCAAACTGGATGTAATTTGGATGCGAATTGCAAGTTACATTTGGTTTCAGGCACATCTCCTAAATATTTCAATTCGATTTCAAATTTTAAAATGCTCTATTGTTCAAATTTAATTTTACATTGCGAAGAATAATAATTTGGCAAACGAAAAAGTGAACGGTTTTGCTGCAAAGTACTTTTGTAAATATTGCTAATTGTACTGTGGATGTCTTTCTTAAAACTGTTTGTAAATAGTTAGGGGATGTCGATATAATTACCTTGAAAAGCCTAACTTACTTTCTTAAACGAAGTTTTAAAAATGGCGTTTGAAAGTTATGATGCGAAAATATATTACAGGTCATAAACTTCTCGAGTGATCTTCTGGCCGATTACAATATACCTGTCATCTATGATTCTGAGTCGAATTTATTTTACGACAGCATTTACAAAATACACATCAGTATGATTTGTACCTTTGCCTTGACACGTTATATTTTTTCTGATCGATATCCTCGAATGTCGTAAATCACTTCGATTTTATCGTTCGCATTGTACTGTAATGGATTGGTTTCCATCTCTAGGACTCACTGAGAGAGTCCTACCTCAATGGGAAGTGCTTGCATCGGCAAGGTTCTTACGCGCTGCCAATTTGCACTTACACGTTTTCTTCCACAACGCGTTGCAAATTTAAACTGCATACTTGTAACGCGTCAGTGATAAACCAAAACTATATTTTCTTGCTAATATCTACGAAACCCATTTTCATCATAATATATGTTTTAACTATTCACGTCCTGCATTTCTTCAACATGTCCAACATTTTATCGCCCATTTATTAACTAAAAAAATGATTATGCATCCAATACTAATCATTTTACTGTAATTATTTATAACAATTGGGTTGGGTTGGGTTGGGTTGGATTAGGGGTTTACATTATTAAAAATATATCTATATACCATTAGATAACAAGGCCATACAAAATACGAATCCGTGAATTTAATAGATGTATTTTTATTCGATTTATATTGAATTAAATTTTTGTACATTCATTTTTTTTAATATTTTTGTATATTTTAGAATTGTGTTGGAAATTTTTTATTTGTTTCTTTTAGGAATATTTAAATTTGTGACTTTCTTACACATTTATATGTCCACCGTTGTACGTCATACTTTTGACTAAATCTAACAGTTAGTGACACACACAGAGATAGTCGTGAAACACAACCAGTCGCGATCAATTGCCCGTAATAAATAAACGTTAACGAAATATATTTTCCAGTTCCGGCACGATGCCAGTAGTTACTCAACCTACACTTTTGCATGTGACGGGCGCGTTTGATATTTGAAATGTGTTTGTTAATCTATCGAAGCTACAAGCACAATCCCCGAAACGCTCCCTTCGGAGCGCTGCGGGCCCTCGAACGAACGCAACATTTGACATTTAACTGACGGATCGCCGAGTTCGGAAACGCGAAAAAGACCAGGCTCACTTTTTTCAGTGCCTTATGATTAGTTATGTGGCGCTCTGTGAGTTTATTACATCTTCGCCAAGAGCAATCTACAAGGTCAAAAAATCCTTTACGTTTGTGACAGTTATCCAAATTATCCAAATTATCCGTCTCGGGTTGGAGACGTGTCCTTCGGCAAATCACTATCTTCATTTAGATTGAATACTGCACGTTACTCAATCACTAAATTTAAGGACGTCGACTAACTTATCCATCATTCGTAATACATGAAAATACTTCATTTATCCATGCACTATTTATCGAATTAATTCGAACGTAGTCTTCTTTGGGCAAATGTCTAACCAAATACACCAAGCGTGATATTAATTATGAATGCAGTGGCTGCCATCGCCTTAATTATTATTCTTTATCAATTCTGTTGTTTGTTCCAAAATCTTACACATAGTACTCGTTACTGAAATCCCCCGTCCAATAGCATTTCCTTTACAGTTATTTTTAGAACATCTTTAGATATAAAATTTCGCAACCTGTGACAAACTTTTCGTTGCACTAATAACATCGTCAGTGAGAACTTTCAATGAAGTTTTAGGGAGATTTTCTTAGGGTTTCAAATTCACGTTAATCTAAGTCGACGAGACAGTCGCCATTTTCGTCGTTCTGCCTCTTGTATATATTTAAAACTAGTTATTTCGTAAAAATATGTAATGAACTAATCAAGTAATTATTTTAAATCCGTAAATGTCAGTTACACAAATTGCCAATGCACCTTTCACGTCCACAATGCTCGAAACAATGAAGTATTCGACGGCACATATTAAAACCTGAAATAATGAAAAACTTCGCATGTGCACTGTGCATGCATTTATTTCAGTTGATTTTCGTTTAGTTGCCGCCAACGCTCTCGCCAACATGAACACGAATTCCCGAACTCTTTTTGCTCCCTTTCGTTTCGTTTCGCCCGCAGTGACCGTCGAGCTAAAACGCACGATTATATTCAAAGGCGTGAGCAATATACAAGAGTTTGTAAAACACATATTCATTTGGAAGGCGAGTTAATGCAACGCTATCGGAGCTGCAAAGAAAACTGATAAAAACAAACATGCATTCGTTTAGTTGCGCTCATATTAACTCTAAAATACTGCCTGAACAGACTACACCTAAATTTATTCGTTCAATGGCCCCACGTCGATCGCGCCATGAATGGCACCAGGATAAATTACATAAAATTAATCAAAAAAAAATGTAAAATAAAACGTTGAAGAAATACAATTCAAATGAGAAACAGCATTTGCATTCAAGATTAAATGGCAACGAGCGAAACCTATAAGAAATCATCAAATATAAATTAAATTCCAACAAACTCACAATAGGGATGTATGATAACAATTGGGACCTTACATCAAAAGCACAAATTACAACAAAAACTAATGATAAGCAACCGTAGATACAGAAGTCGCATAACATAGCTATTGAAGAGATTGATGCCTATAATTACTCAGAGAAATATAAAACGTATTTATTCCAAGTCATTTACAAACACCTTGGGGTGGTATTGGGTTCGTTAACAAATCAGAGCATGAAACTGAACACTGTATGATATTTTCTTCTGAAGTAAGCTAACAAGTCAAAAAGGAAAGAATGTTACGATGTTATTCAAAAGTTGTGGATTAAGGAAACGAATGGAACTGGAATGAAATAATTAAAGAAATTGACGAAGGGAAATGATAACCAGCCCAACCCAACACAACCTAACCCAACCCAAGCTACGACTTACATTTGGAAATTGGAACCGAATCACGTGAAGAGAAGAGAAAGAATAATAAAACTTACCACGTGAAATATAATAGTACGACTGCTTTCATTCAGAGAAAATGGAAGCAGTGGTAAAAAAACTCGAAAATACAAAATGGACATAGAAGGCTTGCAGATTCGATGGAATGGTGAGGGTAATATAGGCGGACAAATGTTTGGTGCAGTATTTATGATCAGAGGGTTAATGTGATACACTTTACGACGAGCCGGGGATGAACGTCATACATGAGGATTGCAAACAAATCGAAAACCTTTTCCATATTTATCACCGACTTAAAATGCAAACGATGCTGACTTGATACCGAGAAATGACATAGCGATGGTACGAGTGCCACAAGCGAATCCAAATCGATCACATATTAGTTAAAAATATTCTAAAAATCAAAAAATGTTAAATTAAATTCCAGGAAAGTGCGAAGAAACGAGAAGCAAAAAGGTAAGAGATCTGCAATGACTAGAGAAGAACGAAATGAAAAGGAAAATCTATAATGGGGGTTAAAGAACGTGATGGCAAAGAAGAAAAATGAAATGGTATTAAGGATAATAAAAGTGTCGGAAGAAAGGGCTGGCAAAAGAAAACCATTGAAAGATAAATGCTGGTTAAATCAGCGTTAAAAATAATAGAAGGCACAAATAGAATTAGAGAGAAATTGCTACAATGAAATAATGAAGAATAATTACAGAGAAAATATCGAATAGCTCTGCTAAAGAAAAAAAATAGGAACAATAATTATATGGAAAGGAATTGCTATGGGAAGGGCACGTGAAGGACAAAAAAACAAGTTCACGAAAAATATTAAAGTAAATGGAAGAGGTACTTTGAAGAGACGTGTGGTGAGAGTGAGAAAAGAAAAATGAGCGAATAGAATGGGAGAGGAAGATGAAGATAATAACATCCCATATTAGTTCTGCTCCTTCTTTATTGATTATGATTTAAGACATTTTCGAAGATTTTGAACATTGTACCTATCTTGATAATATCGTGCTATTAAACAATAAAAACGAAAACCTGGGTTTAAAAAATGAAGCTGCAAAAGTTAAATTATTTCCTATAGTGATAAAAAATTGAAAAGGATAAAATTTTAATAATATACTGAGATACAACGATGGGTATTGTGTGGCACCTATGGATTACGAAATAGAAATCTTAAGAAACTAGAAGGACTATAAAAGCAATAAGAATAAGATGATATCAACACGTACCAAGAAGAGGCAGGAGAACAATTTAGAACAAAGTAGACTGAAGGACCTGTTGATTGTTTTAATTGTTTTTTCTTTATTTCGTTTTGAACGTTCTTTGACGATTTTGGCACAATTTTTTATGATTTATTTATAAAAATTGATTAAATTATTTATAAAATAATACAAGAAGTGGCATCTGCAAAACTTGGTGGTTTCAAGTGAAAGTTATGACGTAAATTCTAAAAATATCAAGTACGCGACACTTGGTACAAATTCTTATCAAAACTTGAATCTGTACTCGTACACTACATAAATGCATTGGACATGCAAATGTAATGTGATTTAAAAGGATACAGAACAACGTGTTACATTATATCAGGGTTTTAACACGAATTTCGCCAACAAAGTTGACCATACTTTGTGTTTAGCGCATTGCGAAATTGTACGCTACCAATATCCGTGAGATAAAATGATAGAGGTGCGAATGGATAAAAATAATTCAGAAGACGTTATAAACGCTGATTTATTATGTAATACATGAGCCTAAACTATATGTTATTTTAAAAAAATTACTTCGTTTTTAAACGAATGGTAAAAATAAGGCATGTAACAGTTTTTTAAGAATTATAATGACTTTTTCGAATTTTAACATTTTTTTGAATATGTTTCACAATATATCCAATGTTGGGTGGGGGCCGATCAGACGACGACTTTGACCAATAAGAATGGAGGATTTTATTACGAAGCGTGTGTTTTCGGCACACAAAAAAAACATTTATAATTTATTGTGGTTGCTCCCCTAAACAAAAATAGAATACCAAAAATTAAAAATCTTAAAAATGCTGTCTATCGCCGGATTCTAACCAGCGATCATTTGTATGCCATCCAAAATCTCGACCACGACTCCGCGGTTATATTTGCACTACTGCAACGACTTTAAAAACGTTACTTGCGAAAATGTTACAATCAGGATAATCGAGTGATGTATCAACTATGAAATCGCACTGTAACTAAACGATGCTAATTAAAAATTTTATGTTGCGTTTAAAAATGCATTCCAATGTTATTGCGATATTATCAATTGCAACGTGCATAGGCGCATACGAGTTCACATTTGAACTTTGAAATTGTAATCTGTTTGAGCGCAAATCCGCATGAATGCACTTCATATCCTGGAATTTCATTATTATAGTAGAATTGACCGGTAGTATTAATTAATAGAAATACAATTCTAACAATAAAATCATGAACACTTAATGGAAAACATCGAAATTTATTATTTTTCACAACCAGTATGACACGTGACAATTAAATTAACCCATTAGAGGTGAGTGGCAACTATAGAGACTCAAATTTATTTGTGTCAAATACAATAATGTACAACAAAACGATACAACCTGTCTGTATATTAGTCAGGTCCATTCAACCGACCACATTATTTGGATTAACCTAATAAATTCCACAAATATGCAAGGTAGAGAAAAAATAACGATCTGCACAATAAAATTGTTTCCTCAAAGCAATTTATTTTCTATTGCACGATTGTTTAAAGACACAAACTATTTCGTTAATATTTCAGCCGGCGTTTTTCCAATTACGTTCATAATCCAATATTCCGACTAAGATGCAAAGCTTCCATCTTATATTTAACATCTATTTTCCGCATCGTCTGGAAATCACATGGTCCGCCTAGCGAGAAGTGTCTAGTCTAGTTTTAAGATTTCCATTTTATGTTTCGAGTTACAAAGGCCGCCCAGATAAAATGGAAGCGTGTGTACGAAACTGACGAAATTATGAACGTTACAAACTATTTTACATAAATAACGATTGTTTTGACGCACGAAGCCCGGATTATTTGCCAGATTCGTTATATTACAAAAGTGGGTAGTTCGGTTTTATTGCGCGATTATCACGCCCTGCGTTTCCACGTTCGTCTTTTAGCTCCATAATCGCTGATTGGACTGCACTTAGTTCCAATTTATCTTGGCCCATTGTGGCCCAAAATAGCTCTACTTGCGCGCCAGTCCTGCGACGTTTGTACTTTCGATTACTTTCTCCCCCGTTACATTATAAAGATTTGCATTTAAATATCGTTTATATGTTATAAGTATATTTACTAAATGGTAACGGCGGCAATATCTTGAGAATAATGCAAAAATACAACAGTTCAAAATTCTTGTTGCCGGTATTTAATTCCATTACATTGTGCATTTTGCATTGTGGTGCAACGAAAATCAGTTATACATTAATTACGCCCCCACTTATTATTCTATTCCAAAAAAAAAAACTGCTGAGTATGAAACTCGTAAAATAATTTTAACCACGTTTTACACAAAGCTTGATAGTTTATTAAAATTCAAAGCTCTGGTAAATTGTTAACAACCCCGAGCGAAATTTATAACACCACGTACACAACTTGTTTCACATTTAAGCTTTTTCCCGGATAAAATCCATAGCCGAAAGTTAGTTAGTTATCAGGCCAAAACGACCCCGCACATAAAGTCTGAACTAAATAATGTACTTATCGCCAACCGCTCGATGCAGCTGTTGCTAATTGATTGTAACTGGACATTATCGAAACTCGGGTGCCGCTGCTTACACAGTTAACATGCTATTAGAATCGTTTTTAGGCGAATAGGTGGTGTTGAAACCAGATAACTATTGAATATTCATAGGAAATTTACCACTCCGATAATTAATAGCTTGTAAATGGGAATTTAATAGATCTTGTTTCGGCTCAAGATTACACTGCAACGTATCGATATGCGCAATTCTAATGAGTATTTTAGTCATCGTTGACAATTTCTGCAAGAGTAATGTATGGTTGTGCTTATCTTCCATTGTGCATAGTTCGATCAATAACACCATGAAAAATATTAAAATAATTAGTCGCATAGTGTAAATTTTAATATTGTTAAAATTTAACCCTATTGCAGTTTAATGCAATTATAGTGTAACTCAAATTTAAATGAAGTAAAATTTAATAATCTCTGGCTCCAACACAACACAATTATAAATGTGATATTTTCTTCTAAGATTGTTTTCGTGATATAACCATGTTTCGTAGTTAATCAAATTCGAGTGCAATATGTAATGTAATGCGTTTACAAAGCCGTGCCAAGTCGATGATAAACTTTCAGAAATAAATCACGCGAAAGCATAGTCAACGCCGATACACTGGGAAAGCAATGCAGTGGAACAATAAATCAAAAAATTGTCGGCGGCGAAATTACTTTCCAAATTTGTTCCGGGCAGAACTTGGAACAAGATGAGATTAAATTCTTGGAATATTACAATTTATTAAACAACTGATCCTCCGTTAACTTTTACGAAGGATGAATGTACACGTCGACAAACATTATAAAGTTAAAATAAATAATTACGAGTGTAAATTGGGATTTTTAAAATGCATTCGATCATTGTATTCAACTTTTGCAATGTAAAGAGTAAAGATTAAAAAAAATGATAAGGCAATTGTACGATAATTATGATAACTGCGTAAGAAAATTTGCCGCGGCAAAGTTCAATCCAATCAAGATCATTATTTAGAGTCCCTGACATAGTAGGCGTTGAGTGACTTTGAATCCATTTGACACATTTAAACACCATCATCATAAATCAAAGGATATAAAGGAAATAAAGGAAACAAATTAAAGAAATTTGACTTAAATGAAAAAAAAATCAACCCAACGTAATTCTCCAAAAATTTATAGAAAAAAATCGCGATGAAATATTGGATCATTTGGTTTTCGAAATTTCTAGAATAATTTATACTTTGCATGTTTTGACCGTATGATTCTTGGTCTTTTTCTACACTTTTGTTCTATTTTTGTGAATTAATTCAACCCATATCGACCAAATTAAAACAAAATTCCAAATGATAACCTCGAACCCTGTAAATTGTCGTCTTAAAGCTGGGCATCCAGAATTGTCTTTGTTTATTTCGATTTAATTATTTAATGATTGATTGTGCTTCAAATTTAATTTTAAATCTCAACCCAACCCAAATCTCGATTCAAGTGGCCGTAGAAAATCGAAATTAAAATATATTTTGTAGTTTTTGTCGTCAATATTTTTAAATTTCTTGTTTTTAATAAGAAAATTGGGGTTTCAGTTATTATAAACCTGCCAACATGGCTTTGGGAAATTAATGAGGCATTAGTTGACAAACTGCTAGTAGTATAAAAGGAATTCAGATTTGGGTGAAATTTTTGAATTCTAGAGTATAGACGTTATGTATTTCCAACCTGTATAAACATTTCTATCAGTTTGTTATAGGTTTCTGAAGAATTATCTTGTTGAGGAAATTTTCAGAAATTCGTTTTCTGGCTTTGAAGAATTATTTTGTTGAAAGAATGTTCACAAATTCGTTTTTGGGGCTCAGAGGAATTATTTTGTTGAATTTTCACAAATTCGTTTTTATTACATTATTTTATGTGTTACTAGTGACGAGAAATCACCATTTAAAAAAAATTGAAATCGAATGTGTTTCTTTGTAGTGTATTGATTACAGTCAACACCAAGTTCTGATCACAGCACAGGATTTTTGCGATGACACAGTCGTGAGGGAAATGTCCAAAAAATATAACAAGTGAAATGTCAAACCACATTCCGTGTTCGGGTTATGAAGAATTAATTTTTATTGTTGAGCAATGAAATTTCAATGTTTTCGAATGTGGGCGTATCTCTGTATTGTTGATAAATGGTAAATTTATATATCAGTCCGTTTTGGACTTATATACTTGATAAGTAAGAGACGCTATCCATTCTCTAAACCCAAAGTCTTTTGCATTTTCATTGGTCGTAACCTCTCGCTTACGCTTTAACGTGATTTGCGCGTGCACTGCAAATTGTATGCCATTGCACAATCTACATTGAAACTAGTTTTGATTTACTCCTAAGTTTGTCGCTTGTCTACCCTTCATTTTCAACACCAATTAATGGTTACAGTTAGTACGTTACGAAATCGAGTGACAACTACGTCATCGTATCACATAGTAAACATTTTCAAAAATCTGATTTGGGTCAAGAAGTATAACATTATAAAAATCGTAGGGATTTTCAATAATTTTTGGTCCAAAAATTGAGATAATATTCATCACCCATCAATTCACATGCAAACACAACCCAACCCAACTCAACATGAATACAACTTTAGAAAAATATTTAATTTGTTAAATCGGATTGTCTACTGACTGTTTAAGTCCTACATTTTTTATAACGTTCTCCATTTTGTTTGTATTTGTAATATACCACAAACCATATAATAATCACGGTACGACGCCTTTATCTATATTTGTCTACTCCTCGTCCTGCGCTGATGTGACAGCATGTGACCGGTGTTGCCAACTTTGGCCGCGTTTTGAGATACTAGACCTTGTTCTTTCTTTTGTTACCTCAATTTTTTTTGCGAGGCCTCTAGAGGCGGTCGCCGGCGCGTAGCGCCGCCACTGAACTGGATAATTAAATTGATTCAACATGCTTTTTTTCCGCTTGGCGTCCAAAGTTCGAGCATGTATATTGCAAATATATCACCAAATTGCTTCTAAACATTTTGCTAATTACTGTAATTGTAAAATTGAGCAAAGGAATTCAGTTTCATTAAAACAACGCTCCGGTCCACAACAAAAGCCATATTGCCATGAGCGCTATTCTGAACGCAGGATTTGAATTGGTTGGACATCCCTCATATTCACTCATTGGCCCGTAATGATTTCTTTTTATTTCCAAAATTAAAAGAATATCTTTGGGGGACCAGATATTACGACGATAATGAAGTGATGACGGCCGTAAACGACGAAAAGAATGTTTTTCCAGATGAATCAAAAGTTAGGACCAAATGCATCGACGTCCAGGGAGATTATGTAAAAAAATAAACGTTTTATATTTCTCGTTTCCCTCTATGTTAGGGACCGTAAATCCTGATGTCCCCTCGTATGTAATAAAAGTTTAGGAAATTTTTTGAAATATAATTATTCCAACTATAATTGTTTTATTTATTATGTTATTGGTGCAACGTTCAGTGAAAACAATCGCCGATTAAATATGTTTTATCTTGAAAGTTCATCTTGGGCCACTTCAAGAAATTAAATAATTTTTCAGACAATAGGCATCTGCTACCACAATCCACCTAATACTTTCCATTGTCGTAATACCATAAGCAGAGCAACTGCGATTTAATCGCATAATAAAAATTCATTTTCTGAGTAAAATATCGTCATAACAATGGCGGCTTATATTTCGAAGCGAATGAACAACCTCAACGCCCAAATATGCTAAAGGCTTACTGTTCCATAACAAATTTTTATTCTTATTTGTAGTAAAAAGCAGCTTTTTAATGGAACGGCAAATTTGTGCATCTTTCCACAACGAGCGAGATTAAAGCGTAATTTGTTCGACTAAAATATAAAAGAAACAAATCTCGCTACTAAGATGTTCCGTAAAATATTCAACATTACGTAAGCAAGTAAGCTCATTCATGTGCACGAGGAATAATTTAAATAAATAGAATATAACGTAAGTTTAAAGATACGTTGCGTTATGCTAATCATTGTATTTTTTCTGCATAAATACGAGTTGAGTAGTAACGATTATTTTTATAATACTTCGATGGTCTAAGATGGCCCTAAAAGCTCATTATCAGTAACGTATGTAAAAAAGTTTTGGGAAAATTTTTGAAGTGTAATTACTCAAACTATAATTGGTTTGTTTAATTTGTTAGTACAGAAAACGATTCAGTGAAGCTTTAACTATAATTATAAAGCATCACACAGCAGATTAAGGGCCATGGGTTTCCCAATTTGGTGCGAATGCGAATGTGGATGGTAAGTGTGTTAAACTCTCGAACCTTTTGGTAGATTCCTCGTCGTAGTTCTTCTTCATTTCGGGCTTCACACCCAACGTCGTTTTTCTAGAGAGTAAAGCCCAATATTCTTCTATAGGACGTGCCACTGGAACATTATAGGGAGTTATCCTCTTTAGGTACACATGGGATATTTTGTTCCTGTGGTCCTGCTTTAGAAGGCTCAAAAAATCGAAATTTTTTTATTGCTCAAATCTATGCCTAATATATCTAAGAATATGTATAAAAACGTATAGCGGCTAATTCGCAATATTTTTAAAGATACAGCACTAAACATAGTGAGGTGTCGAGAAAAAAATATACGAACGCATGAACGCTCGGACAAACGAAGCGCGCGCCCATTCCCGCAGTCACATAACACCGAACTATGTACTGAAAAAAGTTCAATCGGTCGTTCGAAACAATAATATTTTGAATTCGTAAGAGCTATAGTAGGATTATAACGAGATATTCCGTAAGTAATCGAAAATTAACATTTTTCCTGATCGTAAACTTTAGAGCGCGTTTTCTCGAGTTTTCATTTTTACGATTTTTCTAAACTGGTGGGCGTGATTGCGAGAAAACTCGACAAGCAATCAAAACGAAACAAAACTTTTCCTAGCTTTAGTAGCATTCTCTTCGATTTGAACTAAAAACATAAATGAAAAAAAAATTCTAAACAACTTTTTTAGCAAGTTGAAATGATTTTCTCTTCCTGCAAAGAGCACATTTATTTTCAAACCTGAGAAAATCTTGAATTTCAAAATGTTGGGTTTTTTTTAGTTCAGATAGAAGAAAATATATGAGAATTACAATTTTCTTTGGTTTTTTTTGTTTCAGACAAAAATTACGAGCTACTTCTTTCCCACCGATTGTAGACTGCAATTGAAAGGTGTTGCACAAATATGCATAAAAATCGGTTCCGTTTAAATATTTTTCTCTCTAAATATTTTTTCTTTAATGCTCAAATATGTAATAAAATGCTCTAAAAAGTTCACTAGACTTGCTCATTTTTTCTGTCCTAAAAAAAATCCCCCAAAAACGATATTTTAAGTCCTCCTAAAGCAGGATCCCCCCTTAACCAATCTTGGATTCTCCTCACGTAATGGCACGATGTGGCCATCCGGCCAGAACATAATATTATCATTAACATGATGCGTTTGAAAAAAAATCACTAATTTGGGGAGACATCTTGCAAGAAAAAGTTGATGAAACTTATAAAGAATGTCAGGGGGAATTGACGTACGAACGAGGCTTTGGCGAGGATGCGATACATGACATGATCGTTTCTGGTGAGTTCCAATTTTCGACGTAAAATAGTTTTATTAGATTTTTGTTAATTGTAGAAACTTTGCGAGTGTGGCCACCAGGGCCAGCGTTGGATAGAATATGTGTCAAGCCGTATACGATAGAACACATTTATGGAGACGAACAACCATACATTTGAAAATAGGCGACGTAGTGTCGATTCCTGTGGTTGACTTCCATCGAGAACCCAAATATTTCCCTAATCCGTAGGTTTTCGATCCTGAGCGATTCAGCGATAAAAACTGCTTGCTTGATTAGGGTCGAGGTTTGCCCTCATGGAAGTCGAGGCTGTGGTTTTCTACTTGCTCTCGAAATTCGAATTTGTACGTGAGAAAACCAAAATACCTCTGAAACCGAAACCTGGGCTAAAAATGGGTTTTGGATAGGTCTGAAAAGACGATCCAGATGTTAATTAAAAATAACCATTATAATAAAAACATTTTTGCATATTGTTATTAATCTTTATTTAGGAGTTCAATTCATTATTTGGATAAGAATAGCAGATAATTCTTTTGATAAACAACGTCATCCTAGATTTTCAAATAGCGAAATAGAGGGAGCTGCAGAAAAGTGTTGAACTATTTGATCGGGGAAACTCATGAACGCCACCGCATTAAACGCAGTATGAGGTGCTCTTCAAAGTCCTTGGTCGCTTAGTCCTGGTTATCCTAGTTTTGATTGCATATGAACTTTGTTTCCATGATTGGGTTTTTTCTTATTGACACTAAAGGATTCTTAATTCCATTTTTTCATATTTAATTGCCCATATTAACTGTTACAAACAAGTTTGATGATCATCTTCCTTGACAAATCATTTGTTGTTCTCTAGCAAGGTTTCTAATTATTCTCGTTCACCAAAACATGCGTTTGGTTTTGTTCAGTTTAATTCGGGACTTATTGACTTTATCTATATCTATCAAGGATAGTCCATCACTGCTCTCAGTTTCAATTAATTGCGCTGGATTCTACTATCAAAATTTTTCCTAAATGGTTGCTATCGCTATTTTTCTTCAACAATTGGTTTGTCCCATATATTTCTTTGCCATTTTCTGCCCCTACATTTTGCACTTCTTACAATTCTCTTCCCCACGTTTCCTTCTCTTTTCTCCCGGCTCTTGCAATGGCATTTTCCACTAATAATTTTTCCCACAATTCTCTTAATCTTCTACAATAGGTTATGATATTTTCTTAATTTCCTCTATCACCTTCGCTTTTCCAGTTGTTTCACTTTTGTCTATTCTTCATCAAACTTTGCTAACCTCGTTCACTTTTTTGTTTTGTTTTCTTGTAAGATTTTACGTTACTGCTGCTTTGTTTTCTTGATATTCCATAGTTATTCTTTTCACTACAATTCTATATATTCCCCTTGAATTTCTTTACATTCTTCATTTCTTCAGCTCACATTTATTTTGTTTTGCCTTATAATAATTAATGCTATGTGCTCCACCAATATTTTATTCATTATTTTTTTCATTTTCTAGGTTACTGACCTTTTCCCCAAATTTTGCTACATCATTCATCGGGATGACTCCTTCAACATTCTCTAGTTTTCCATCGGGATGACTCCTGCTACTCGTACTTCACTCGTCTTGTTTGTTACTAAAGTTTCGTTATCACGTTCCGTTATTCTTTTAATTTTGCTCCAATTAATTTCCTTGGATTTTGACATTTTTCATGTTTTATATTTCTCGAATTTCCAATAATTCTGTGTAATTTTCTATATCGTTTACTATTTCTTGCTGATTCAATGAAGTTCTAAAGCCTCTCGAGGGCGATCCTTGTAAATTGTTGTTAGAAATATTTTGGTTTCCATAAATGGCGACAATGTCACGTTTGGCCATCTGGAAAACCTAGTAAATACCTTTCCGCAATTTTAACTTGTAGGACATTTTGGAAAACTTTGTAACCACAAATATATTGTCAACTTGCAGGAGAAACTTGACAGATTCTAAATATCCAATGTTAAAACGAAAAATTTCCCAAAACTTTTATAACAATTTACTTTTACAAACTAAATTATCGCCACCGTTTCGAACTCAGATTGATCGAAACGCCATAAATCAACACCCATCATAAATCAATCGAAACGAAGTGGAATTTCCAAACGAAAAATTCGCGTTACTTTCGGAAAATTGAATTGATTAGTCGGCGCGAATCGGAAACCGTTGCAGAAGCGCGCCAAAAAAACAATACGTCCGTTCGCGCAGTTTGGTTTAAACTGACGCGTTTAACGCCGAATCCGCGGGGAAACGAAATTACAGCGCTTTTTCATGCGTTCATAAAGTGTAATTCGAGGCTGAAAATATGTCAATTAAAAACTTCAGTAATTGAGATTGATATTGCGATCCGATGTAGATTGCGGCTCGCAACACCGATGTGTTTACAAATTACACTCAGGGCGACGCATTTGCATACTTTGATTTACGGTGTTTGAATTGATTGAGCCCGGTTGCTAGGCGCCGTAAAGCGCCGTGGCCGTTAATTTATTAATAACACCAAATAGAATTACATCCTATTTCAGATCGCGAGTCATGTGTGTAGAAAATGATGTAACGATATGTAAATTAGATTAAATACGCAGTCAATCCCGATTAATGATAATTTAAATACGTCTTTAATGAGAAGTGGACGTTTTTAAAAGTTTTTTAACCACTAATTTACATTCAAAAATGAGATCTATGCACATAAATCAAGTGAAATTTTTATACGTGAAACGAGTATAAAACGTGAAAATGTGAGCCGCACCAACACAAATACAAAATAAAACTCCGCACACACTCAGCGCTTGGCTGATTGAAACGCACTTTCAACAAGCATTGGCGCTCCTACATAGTTCTGAGGAAGGCCTGAAAATATATTCGAGCGATATGAGATTACTATTATTAACGCATAGGACACGCAACACGGATTAATAATCGTCGGAACGTTTATCGAAAAACGGTGACTGAATAATTCATCGACAAACACCCAATTATTTGGTTAAGTCATTGTACTATATTGCGTCTCTAAAATCAGGTTAGTAGACTAGGCAATCGTAATATGTAATCTAAAAATTATGTTTGTATTCACCAATTTGTTTTAAACTGGTAGAATTTAAAAACCACATTTAAATCACTTTTGAAAGTATGATTGTCTTATATAGTAATTATATCTACATTTTGAAGATTTATATTAACCGATCAAAAAATATGAATTGAATTCATTCGAAGTTGGCCGCCACCAATCGATATGAATTTGATTACTTCCTCTTGATGTCTCTGGTATATGTGGACACGCACACTAAGCCACACGAGGGACCAGTTCCATACATCGACTCATGGCGGACACATTCACAAAGGAGATTAACGGGATTTGGCCATGTATCTGACTGTACTAGCTGTACAGTGAACGACACAGGCGCGAGGTATGGATCCCGTGAACAGAGTGTTGCATATATAGGATTCGTAAGCAGATGATTCTAATTATTCCAAAGCCGTTACGTAATTTGGCGATAATTACTGCTGACGGTATAATGTGATATCTAATGCAGTTCAATACCTATGAATGAAGCGACGACAACAAGGTAGCTGTGGAGGATAACGCACACAACCCTGATAATTATTATAAGATTGGTTTATTAAGTTGGGGTTAATTTGATTCAACGAAAAATTTATTTGGTCCATAACATAACTAAAAACAAGATAATAGTAAAACTCCTGTTCCACAAAACTCTCCATTTGAAACTTGTAAGGAACATCAAAACAACAAAACTATTATGGGATGATTGGAATCTTTTGGATTAAATAATTATATTAATTCAACCTAAACTCTTTTATCTTTTACAAATTCCTAAATTTATTTATGCATGCCTCTGTATTTTCCAGTTACATCACGGTCTGTGGACATTTTTCTTCGATCGTTGGAGACCCAATCCTTAATATTATTACTTGAGATATGACATTTTTACCAACCCAGGCTTCTTGTATTTCCACTGCTATGTTCTTGTATCGCTCTTTTTTTTCCGTGTCTCTATTTCTTGAAAGGGGCAAACAATTTTAAGTGGTCTTCGGACACCAGCTAACCACTGAACGATAACCAAAATAAAGTGGTTGAAAATAGCAATTTCTTCAAATTTATTTCAATTAAAAATAAAGACCAACTCACAGAAGACAAAACGTGTCCATCAAGAGAACTTGACAAGAAATTCTTTTAGGGCAGCTTCAACCTAATATATATTCTCCTGTTAAGTTTCAGTATATTTTCAGGTCAGGAACATACATTTTTTTGGCTGCTATAGATACTGACCATGACCCATCAAAGAATGGGTAATTTAACCCATTCTTTGATGGGTCATGGTCAGTATCTATAGCAGCCAAAAAATTGTATGTAATTTATAGATTGCTAGAAATGCTTCTCTATATTTGTAGACAGTTATCGAGATGATGCGACTACATTTCTTTTATAACGATGTGATTATTTAATTCACTTCTCTCTCTTTCTTCCACGCTTTCTTCTACAAATATCAGTCCTGCTATGTCCTTGGCCCTACTTCATATCTCTTCTTTTAATTTCTTTTCTGATTTATGGATTTTCCTTGATTATTTCCACTGTTTGTATTTCCTCTGATATTTTCTTCCATTATTTCCTTCATTAGCTTCACTGTTTCTAGGATCTCTCCTATTTCTAGTCCTCATTGCTGTGCATACATTTTACTTGTTTCGCATTCGGTTATCTTCCATAACTCGCATCCTCGTCTCTTAAAAATGAGGACATCTTTTCACAGGACTTTTCTTCGCTTTTCTACTTTGTTTAAATTCATTTCTGTATATTTCGTTCCGGTGATGTCTTTGCCAGTTTTCTTTTTATGTACCTTTTAAAACTTCTTCACTTCCCTCTGCTTTCTATCACAGCATTTTCCAATTGCTTCCTCTCATTGTCTACTCGCTTTGCCTCTGCTCCCCCTGTTGACCCAATTACTCGAACGCGTTCAAAACACAAATTTTGAATTTTTTTATTGATTAATATTTGTTATCATTTCGTGTTATTATTTATAATTTTTTATTACTTTTATTTTGTGATCCTTTCAGGAGCACAGTTTAAATGCGACAGTTCACTTTGGTTGACACAATAAAAAAAAACTTATAAGATGTGCACAAAACTTATGTTCGCGTTCAATCAATCAATCACGCCGAACACTTATCGACTTGAAAACTTCCGGCGTGTCCGTTTTGTAATTTACGCGTCCATATTACGGAATGCTTTTTAAGTACACTTTATCAAGTTTTTGTTGTTCGCTGTCGCGAGGAATATCGCATGTACTTACGGCTGAAAGCCACTCGCATACCTCAATTTTCCGTCATTATCTCGGACAACTTCGTCGCTCTAATAGAGCCGACGCCGAGTTTATCCCAGTTTTATTATTAATGTTGTTCCGGCGCAGACGTTCCGTCGTTTAAAATAAATCTTATAAGCCAGAAAAGTTTATCGCAGATACTAATTGATTGGAATTAGAAACGTCACGTAGCTCTGAAGCTGAAATTACTTTCCTCTTACACGTCGGCTGCTCGATCGCAGAAAAAGTAATTGCCAAGATACTGGGCAAAGCCTTTGAAAGTTTCAGTTAATTGAACTCCAATGGCTGCGCCTTGTCAATCTTTTCATGTTCTCATTCTGATCTCGAAATTAATTGATGGAGTGCTGGGAGACAAATGTTATCAAGATGACGTCAGTGAAGTAATTATAATTTTAATCGTATGGATTATTTAAAAATTACAACAAATTTACGCAAAGGTATAACAATATTAATTAAGAGTTGCGAAGGTACATTAACAAGTGTTATAAACAGCATTCTTCGTGGTTACCGAAACGGTATCTAATAAAGTGTTACGCGTGATTTTATTGATCCGATTTTTATTCGACGCAGCAACTGGTTCGCGTCCAATTAGGGCAAATGGTTTGTTTTAAATCACGCCACGTGAGAGAACGCTTTTATGTTCACGCGGCGTTTTTGTTTTTCCTCTTACGGCGAAAAACGTGCATGTGTACCAATTACGCGATAATTTCCACAATGGAAGGTAGATTCCACGAGTTATACGGAAGTGTAGCGCAAAATTGATTATCGTTCGAATCATTTCAAGGATTTTTGAAAAATAATACATGCGGTAGAAAATAGTTTCCTTGTCATTGTGATACATAAAGAAAATTATTAACTGAATACGGAAGAATCATGAATCATACTTACAATTTTCTCGCAGAAAATAAAAGGACACAACCTGCAACAAAATAAAAATTATTTTAAATATTATTATATTATCAGTTTGTAAACATCAATATTTGTCATAAGATATAAAACAATTACATTAACGACTCATAAAAATATATTACATTCTGTATAGATGTTTAACAATATATTACTTGTATTAACTAGGATTTATGTTGGTAATTTACTAACTACGTATTTATTGTACCAAGAAGATATTTTATAATCGACACATCTGTATTTATTTTTCGCCTGCAAATCGTAATTATGTGCATTAGTGGTTTATTAGAACGTACCACTATTTACATAATAAACATGGATATGTATTTTGTATGTGGACTTTGGGGCAATATTGAGCGGAGCGAGAAGGTCTCTGTGACCTCTGCTCATTTGCAATATACATTGTCCCATTAGAGCACAAATATGATATATAGATATTGCACTTGTTTCCGACGGGGTACATTCATTAACTGAAACGGTAATTAGTCTAAATAATCTACATACATTGGATTTTGTAATGCATTTATTTCCATACAAATATGACCACGAAATGTTAACCTACATTTGTACAAGTTGCTTAAAACCACATTTTAGTTTAGAATTTTATTATTATGTGGTAATGAATAACCAGGCTGCAGTAAGTATTGGAAAAGAAATACAGGAACATTAATTCAATATTAAGTCTTTTTTAATTTCTTTTAATAACATATTCGTTGTTTCCTTTTCATTTATATTTTCGTTTTCGTGATGAATTCCACTTATATTCTGCATTACGTTTAGATATTTTTCTTGTACAATTTTCAGTAATATTGCTTTTTTGGGGATTTAAAATCACTAATTTTTCCGTTGTTCTCTTTTCCTTTTTTTAAACTTAACTTTTTGTTTGAATTTTCTCACATTTTTAAATATCGTAAAATAAGCTTATTTTCGGAAATCTGTAGTTTTGCCATTTTCAATTATGTGTTGTGGTTTTTTGATTTAATAGTTTTTTGTGTACTTTTAATTCGTTGTTTATTTATTCATGAATACAGTTTTAGCCACATACTCTCTATGATTTTATTTTCA
Source organism: Geotrupes spiniger (assembly GCA_959613385.1). Taxonomy (NCBI): domain Eukaryota; kingdom Metazoa; phylum Arthropoda; class Insecta; order Coleoptera; family Geotrupidae; genus Geotrupes; species Geotrupes spiniger. The sequence goes on along the minus strand of OY390736.1, from coordinate 31,297,234 downwards.
ATTCATCCATTGTTTATCTCCAGTTTGATTTTCTATTATTTCTCAAACATTTTTTTAATGGTAGCTCTCTTTTTTATATATTTTTATCTTTTATTCTTCTATCGTATTAAATATGTTACTTAAGTTTTGTTCTCTTGTCGTGTGACTAAGATTTCAGTTGTATTTATTACGGATTTATAACTCCAGATATGCATTGACGCAAACTTTCGGTTTTACAAACTGCATCCGGTTTGCACAATAGAATGATTGATTTATAATAATCGTTAATTATGATGATATCATGTATTTTTGAATCAATTGACGTTTTAACGACTTGTTCTGTTTCCAATAAATCATAACACAATAAATTTTTTAAAACTATGGAACAATTAAATAAAAAGAAAAAGTAATAAAAAATTCAAAAATGTTAAAAAATCTTGAAATTTTTTTTCAAAATTTCCTCATTGTTTATAAAGAAATCAAAAAATTAAAAGAAAACAAATCAAATGAAAATGTAAATAAAACCAACTGTTACAAAACGTTAATGTGATTCATTGGGCGCAAACGTAAAAAAAAAAATTAAAAATTGCAAAAAATTCAAATTCAAAAAGTATCCGGCAATTATAAGAAATCAAACATAATTCACACATCGAAAAATGTAAAAAAAACGGCAAATTGTAAAAAAAGGAAAATATATTTCAAAAACAACAACTCATAAAATATTTGTTTTTAAATGATGGAAAAAATGAGTTGATTGTTAACATTTTAATGAAAATTAAAAATTTTCAAAAAAGCAAATTTCAAAATATAAAAAATAAAATGCCAAAATTGTAAAAAATCAGAATATACAAGAAAATTAAAAATATATACAAATACGGTAAATACATAAAAAAAATTAACAAAATTAAATATTGTTAAAATACGTAAAAAAAACTGCTAAAATTGTAAAGAAAACACAACCTTAATGGAAAACAAACCTCTACAAAGTTTCTCCAAACTAAAAATACAGTAAAAATATTTACTATGAAAATGTTGATTTTTGCGTTTTTCTAATTGATGGTTTGTGAATTTGAGTTGGGTTGGTATACTTGGTAGAGTATAGTTTTTTTCCGAAATTCACAAACCACAAACAATTTTCATCATTTTCATATGGAAATTGTCAAAAATTAACATTGCGAATATTTTTCACATTTTCATTAATAACTTTTTTGAGTTGGAAAGTCCTATAATACGAAACTCCTCAACAAATTTTCAAAGCTACTTTCAATTTTTAAAATGTTCGAATGTTTCATATTTTTTGAATTTTTAAAAATCATTTTGTTTTGCATTTTGTCATTTTTCTAACTCGCCCAAATCCAAAAATGCCAAACAATTGAAGAGAAAAATAACATATAAACATAATTTACAAAAATTCTGAAAAATTGTGAAATATCTAAAATCTGATCATTGTCTAAAATTCAAAAACTTTGTTTTGCAAAATGTCAATTTTTGTTGCGAAATTTTTTATTAGCCAAATTTTATTAGTTGGTTCGTCCTGAAATGAAAAGATCCTCCCCATTTTTAAAACTGCGAAAATATCCTGTAATCTGTAATTTTCAACATTTTACTTAACTTTGACACCAAAGTGCAAAAAAGTGATCATCGAAATTACCAACATTTCAATAGCGAACAAAATTTCAAAAATATATAAATATAAATAAATTCTATAAAGCAGAAATGAAAATTTATCAAAAATACGAAATTAACAGTCACAAACATAAGAAATTTGTCAATTCCAAAAACGCAAAAAAAATTTTAATTGTCAACGCGCAAAAACTTTCAAAAATGACTAAGTTGCCATCTTCCTACACGATTGTTTCTCTTTTCCTTCTCATGAATATCTCAAACGCCTTTAAAACGCGCATGCACCTTGTACAAGAATTATCTTTGAAATCTAAAGAAAAACATCATTGCATTTAAAATCTCTTCAAGCCCATTTTGGCATCAATATACGCGAGAACCTTCTGCCACTAAGCAGGCCCTCAGCACATGCGCTAATATAATTATTAAAAACCATTGGTCAACCGCATCATGTTAATTACTACGAGGATCAATTTGTATTTCATGTAAATGTAACTTTGATACTCATGATAGTATAGTAAGTTTTGTAACCAGTTTCTGATCGCCATATTACAACGTCATTACTCCCTTTCGTCAGACGAACCAAACCTCTTGTTCTAAACTGCGCTTCTGCATCCACAATTTACCTTTGTGGCGCCCATTGGAATCTCCAAAAAAATAATGATGTTTCTCTTCGGTGTCATTATTCTTATTTTCTTTCGTTCATTTTTACTCTTATTGGCAGTTTACTCATAGCTCATTTTTTATACAGAACCACGAAATCTTCAATCGATAGCATACAAATCGTAATAGTCCATTGACACAATCATAAATGAATAAATGTGTTCATCATAATAAGTAAATTAAAACGCATTGAATTTTAAAATTGCTCTTTCTGGTCAAAATTAATTTTAACATTTAAACGCTTTCAGAGTATTTAAATATTAACGTTTTTGTTTGACTCGACTAATTGAATGATTAAATTATAATGAACAATTAATTTATTTTATTGTGTGGATCCAGCCCTGCTTGCGCAATTGAAAATTCACAAAACGAATTTAGAACTCGTATCGGCAAGCGTGGTTTAAATTTTTAAATTTAAATGTAGGTACATGGACATATTTTTCAAAATATTTTCTATCGCTATCTATAAAAGCAACTGCTCTAATTTCACAGCGATTAATCCAAACAGTTTCTAAACCTCCGAACATATAAAAATCTTATTATTAAACAACCCAGAAATGGAGGTCGGTTTTCCTTAAGACCTTATATTTAAAAAAATATGTTGTGTAATATAATTACGTTGCAATAAATGTTAGTCACTATCTCATGAAATTCTTAGAATTTATTTTATTCCATTTGTTCGTACTAATAAACGACAACCAATAATAATAATAATAAAAGGGCAAGTCTCGCGTAATATTTAGAGCTGACCTACAGGACGTAATTTCAGCCATGCGTGATGGCGTGTTGCTATTGATTATAAACCAGAAGCACGGCCAACTCACGGGTTAAGAGGAAATCGAAACGTTGACGCACTTATTAATCATAGGATAACGCAATTAACGGCACGACACGCCAATGTAATCTGCAGCTTTCGTCGCGCATTATGCATGCAAAGGGTCCTATTATTCCACGGAATTTGTAATGTAATGTCTATATCATGTCAGGCGTTAAGCGTCGACAGACTTGATTGTATCGCGCAATAATTTTTAACGTGTGGGTGGTTACTTTGACATCAATTGACACAAAATATTCAACCGGAGAGCAGAGTTCAAATTGATGACTAGATGGAAAATATGTAGAAATCTTTACACCAGAAATGCGTTCACTAAATATAACGGGCTTTATTGATACACATATGCGCAAGACTGTTTACACACGACTCGCTTCGTTGATTGAAACCAGATTTCGGTTGACATTAATTCAATTGCAAATTTTTTTTGCAGAAATTCCATGTTTTGGAATCTGTCTACTGTTCACACTCTCTGGACAAGGGATATTCAGTTCAAATCGGACCAAGTCGCAGTAGTTTGTTTGTATCAGACCATGCAAGCGCTAAAGAAAATAAATTTGGCGAATGTATTAAGGTTATGACAACTCTTTCGCTGTGTCTAAGCTGGACAGGTCACCACACATCTAAGCTTGAGTGACAAAGGGTTGTGAGTCAGTATTAACGCCATCAGAGTGTGGGAATATTGACGTCTAGATTGCGTTAGTATTCACATGCAAACACTTTACCACTCATGCTTGCATGACTCGATGCACCTTCATCGGATGTAGGTGTGGTGGTCTGACGAGCTCAAAGAAAGCGAAGAGCTGCCACATAACATATTTGCGGAAATTTATTTTCAAATATATATATACAGAGGTATATAAAATGAAAAATTGTATAAACCATGTGACAGTCTCAACTATCTTCTCTTCATTATAGTAATGGGCAAACTAACTGAGAAGGCTAGCAATAAAATAAAATACATACAAGTAATGAAAGATTTCAGATATTTAGAACGGGCGACACATTAATATCCAACTCATTTAATAAGGGTACGACTTTACTGTAACTCCAAAATAATGGATATATATGTATATGCACTAGAGGCCGTGAAGGCCTTGGGCTTGTTGAACAACTTTATTCAATTATTTTCTGCTTCTCGTTGTCTATTTCTAATTCCGGATCTTCATGCTATCAGATCTTGCTCTCCACATTCCAGCCATCTCTTCTGTGAGTCTGTGGTCTACCTTTCTCCTTTTCCCAATTGTTCCTGTCCTCCTTTAAGGTCGCTTGATCCATTTTGCCTATATATCATTGCAACATTTCTATGCTTGCTATGAGTTATACCCGTTCCACTTTCCACAGCTATTCCATTTCTCTTATTTTGGTCATTAATGTCCCATTCTCTTTTGTATTGTCATATCCTTCAAAATCCTCCACAATTTGCTTCATTTCCTCGTTTTGTCCTTCCTTGATAGTCCTCATGTCGCCTCTTAGCTGTCCTATTGCATTTAACTTTTAACTCACTATCTCCAAAATAATTAAAGGAAAACTAAATTGGCTTATGCACAATAAAGATAGTCAATACTTGGAGTGATGAAGACAAAAAACAAAAAAGAAAAGAAAGAGAAGACCAAGAAATGGAATGGAACAATTAAAGGAAATGGGAGTAATAAAGTCAAAGTTAAAACAGGAGATGAAATGTGTGGCAGGAGACCGGAAGTTTGGAGAGATAGGTTAGAGTAGTATAGCAGATAAATCAACGGAACGGAATTTGACGCTCGTGAGGACATAAGAAGGGTTTGAAAAGAAAAAGAGACGATAATTTGAAACACAGTACGGTGCAGTTGTTGTTACCAATACGTTACGGCTCTCAGAAGAGGTGTCGTTTTAACAACATTCTCCAAATGGTGACAGTGTCTAACGTCTCTACCAGCTGAAATATACGCAGTTCAACAGCTATTCTAATCTATTCAATAATAATATTGAATGGTGAAAACTGTTCTTTGCAGTATGCCCATGTGGCATATTATTTTTATTTAAATGAGTCTGAATCTAGTCTACCAGGTTATGGCTATTTACTTCACGGCCAGAACAGAGAGTTGTTGAGCACTCGTACGCAATACATGAATTTGTGAGCTTGTTAAATTAGACTGCACACCAATGTCAAATTTGCATATTCGTAATACATATTATCATAAATTGTCTACTGACCACGCCGTCAGGTATGAGAGCAATTTTGCAAATGGTTGTTCGGCGATCGATGCAACACGCATATATATATATATATATATATATATATATATATATATATATATATATATATATACATATATATATATATATAATAATGTTATAATAAATGTATAAATAAAAAAGAGTCGAAAGGGCTAATGAATTTTCTAATGACGCAAACAGGTCCTAGTCTTTATGCACGAAATTATCAAAACCAGCAACTGCATAAATCGATATTCGATATTTATTTTCGTTAATATTGTCAATGCAAATGACGTTCGCGAATGCCCCGTAAAAAGTTTCCGGTTTAGCGCCAAATTAATAGATCATGTCTGATACAAGGTTACATAAATCCAGGTGCGCGTAATCTACATATATGATCTGCATGTGCATAACATATTAGGTTATTATGCGGCGTAATGGAAGTCCAATCCTGTTCGACATAGTAGAAATGAGCAAACATGGCGACTAGACCGTAGCTCGTAAATCATGGCCCGATTTGGAGAGCGTAAAATCATCTTCATGGACACTTCATAAATAATGGGGCCTGCCAAAATCAGATTACACGAGCCCATAAAGTATAAGCGTGTATTTAAACGCAATTAAAGTTTAACGCACGGTCCTAATTGATGGGCTCCGTGTTATGGATCAATTAATAAATATTGCAAATTCTATAAGTGCATTTTCCAATGATTTTAGGTGACATTTATGAAAACAACTCACTCGTTAAAATTCACGATTTCAATTGATTTGTTGCCAAGTGGACGTACACACAATTCGCCGGCGGCTGCCTTGCTTGTACGGTACACGTAGGGGTTGGATTCAAAGTGTAAAATATGAGCGTCGCGCACCCTATTTTTTTATTTCGATGAGAGGTTGGATTCGGTAAACTTTCAAGCCGAGCTGATCACGTACTCGTAAGCCTCGGGGGATAGCTTTGGGGTACAATTTATATGTTAATAAAAACAGAAATAAAATCCATAAACTACACTGAGGTTTTCCAATCACACTTCTAAGGGGCACGAAAAAAAATCACGCAGAGGTATGCCGCTAATTAATGCGGATCTAATTGCAATTTACGGAAACAATTTTAACTCCTCTGTAGTTGGACCGGTTGTTTCATCCTCTATTCTCACGATTCGAACATTTCCATATTAAGGGGGGATCCTGCTTTAGAAGGCTCAAAATATCGATATAATTCGCAATATTTTGAAAGATACAGCACTAAACACAGTGAGGTGTCGAGCAAAAAATATACGAACGCACGAACGCTCGGACAAACGAAACGCGCGCCCCTCCCCGCAGTCCCATAACACCGAACTATGTACTGAAAAAAGTTCAATCGGTCGTTCGAAACAATAATATTTTGAATTCGTAAGAGCTATATAGTAGGATTATAACGAGATATTCCGTAAGTAATCGAAAATTAACATTTTTCCTGATCGTAAACTTTAGAGCGCGTTTTCTCGAGTTTTCGTCTTTACGATTTTTCTAAACTGGTGGGCGTGATTGCGAGAAAACTAGACAAGCAATCAAAACGAAACAAAACTTTCGTTGGCTTCCATAGCATTCTATTCTATTTGAACTAAAAAGATTAAACATTTATTTTCAAACCTGAGAAAAATCTTGAATTTCAAGATTTTCGGTTTTTTTTTTTTTTTTAGTTCACCTAGAAGAAAATATATGAGAATTACAATTTTCTGTGGTTTTTTTGTTTCAGACAGGAATTACGGGCTACATCTTTCCCACCGATTGTAAATTGCAATTGAAAGGTGTTGCACAAATGTGCATAAAAAACGGTTCCGTTTAAATATTTTTCTCTCGACATATTTTTTTAAATGCTCAAATATGTAATAAAATGCTCTAAAAAGTTCACTAGACTTGCTCATTTTTTTCTGCCCTAAAAAAAATCCCCCAAAAACGCTATTTTAAGGCCTCCTAAAGCAGAATCCCCCCTTAATCAAATGATATATTAAGGAGGGCCTCGGATTAATTGCGGTCAGAAATTAGAGTTCGTGTTATGCTTCGGTCAAAACACAAACGCAGTTAAATTACATCAAAACAATAAATCTTAAAATCGCAAAAAAAACACATTAGTAACTCATAAAAATATAAAATGCGCTAAAACAACTACAAGTGGATTAAATATCTCCCGCTGAAAACCGTACAAAGCACAAAACACCGAGGCGCACATTATACGTACATACATACACTCCGTGCCGTGGCATCAGTTTCAAAGAAAGATAATTTTAAAGCAACATTTGCGTTTGTTCGCCAGAAAGTTGACGCAGTTATTCTCCGTGATTTAAATTCTTCGCCGAATGTGTTCGCGTACAATACACTGAAAGTTAAAATGGAAGCCTTTATTCGCGTCGTCACAATGACAACATTTGCTTGTGACACGAGAACAGTAAAGCGAAATAATGGCGAAAAAACACACTACACTAAAATGTGATAATTAAAGTTTCCGTGCGATTTTCTTCACGGACGTCACAGGGAAAATGTATGTAAATGATGGCTGGGTAAATGTGCAGAATTAAAATGCACAACACAACGAAATAAATGTTTTCAGGTGAAAAGGAAATGATCGGTCAACGAAATTAGTGATTGATGTGGGTGCGAATAAATCAGTACCCACTCCCTTAATAATAATAAAAATATGCCTTTCGCTCTGTTGATACCAAATATAGAAATACTAGTATTTGTAGTAGAATTTAAAAATCTCAATATTAACAAATTAATTTATTGGATAGGACACACATTATTGTCATAGTTTTAAAAACATAACCATAATATTAACAAAATTCTCTTTCACAATAACTAAAATATTCGCCATAGATTTATAAACTATTACACATCTGATAGCAATGTTGACACTGGATCGTTATCTCAATATCTTCACTCTCGATTTATTGTCAACCCATTCGAATATTTTTCTGGTCGATTGCTTCAATTTCATTGTTTCAGCCGCCACCAGAAAAGGTAGATAGTAAAAGTTCCCCCAAATAGATTGTTGTTTTGTGACACTCTTTCTTATTAGACTTTCATTTTAGATGGACTGAATGCATTAAGGGATTATTTGGACCCTTGTTTAATTAAAATTAAAGGATAACATATTCACGATCAGAAATAATGTGCGTATGTATATTTAAAATAAACAACACACAAATTAATTTACATGAATTACATTTACATAAAAACCTACGTCTTTGGAAGAGATATCAATAGGTTTACTTGGAAAAATCTAAAGCATCACTCAAAAGCTTCGGTACTTATATATCGTATTTTTCATTCATGAATTGATTTACTAAAACGATATAACGTCTCAACCGTTTCCTCAGCACGTTACTCATTTTAATTGTAATTTAAGATTCTAAATTACTTTGTCATTGTTATTATAAATAAAAACAATTTGTAAGGATTATATGAGCCTTCATTTCGAACAACTTTATATAATAATTCAATATAAATGAAATAATTTTTGAAGCTATCTATGGATTGCTTCAAATTTTTAAATGACTGCCACCGGCACAGTTTCATGGAGACAAAATACCGCACGCTCAAACGTAGAACAAACAAATTTGTTTCATAGAAGTCTTGGGGTAATTCCTTATCTAAATTCTCTTTAACGAAACTTTGCAAGACTTTGAGAAACGTTTCGATGCAAGAAGTTACCTAGTTTATTTTTAAAGTTGGATTTTCGCATTCGATACCGCAACTTTCGGACGTTGTTCTAACGATTGGTAGTTTAGATAGCTCGATTATTATACGTATAATTTCAAATTGTTACTAGTGCTAGTGATTAACAATCATTGGTACCAAAGAATTAGCAAAGAAAAACAAGTCATAAAATTAATTCTAATTCCAGTGGTGTGGAATCGAATGGAACCGTGGAATAAAAGTTGAACGTATGGCATTGAACATGAAAGCATCAAGTTAACTTGACTCGAAAAATCGCAATCTAAGTCCGATTAATCTAATCTTGTTACATTTATTTAGCTTGACGAACCAGATCTGCATCTCGCATCAATTTTACCCGAAAATATCCCTCAACCCACAAAATCTAGCTAATTGCAAACATTACCTAACGTGTTTTACAAAACGGCCTGGCGTGTCATTGTGATAAGGCAGCCTTGACACTAGTAAAATTTACTCGCGATAAAAGCATTTTTAATATTTTATTCCACGCAGCTTTATTACGCCACAATGAAAGCGTTTAGCGTTCGAACCCTTTCATAATTAGGATAAATGGCCGCGTTAATCAAAATTATATTATCGTAAAATACAAAGATATTCGTATCTGTAAAAGAAATCGCCTCGCAGGACGTTATTTATAATTCTCGTGCACGGTTAAGGCTGACAACAACGTTTTATTTATGTGCGGTACGTACGTATGATATGTTTACTTTTATTTATTTCTACGTTTTGTTACTTTTTTGTACGTCCGCAAATTTCCTTTGAAATATGTTACTTGTTCTGTGGATTCGTACTTGAAGTTAAATCAGAGGAGAAATATAAATAAATGTTGGTGAAATTGCCTCCACAGAGACCAAGTTGACTACGACGTCAACGTCAACGTCAAGGGCGTAGTTAACTTGGTCTAGTTTACGCCATCATCATCATCATCATTAATCCCATTTTATAATTGATATCACTCGCTCCCAATTATCATCAGATCAATATTATTAGAACCCAAATGAATTCCTCATTTTTTCTTCATTTATGTATCCCTCTGAAGCTTTTCTCTCTCCTACCCACCACCTTCCCCCATTCGATCAAACTCTTACTACATTTTCCTCAGATATCGCGTCCTACATCCACAATTTAACATTTCGATATCCTATATTTTCCTACAACCTTCCTTTTCCACAAAACCCATATTTTAATGCGTTAGTGATCTGGAGCCATAAATAAAGCTGCTAAGTTAACACAATTTTAGAAACAACCGCAAAGAAAGTGGCTGCAAATGAATTTTACCTGAGTCTGTGGATAAAGTTAACGTCTCATGGCCCTGGTGCCCTGGTGGAGATGTGAAACTTGAAAAGTTTTAAACGAAAAATTAATTATATGTTTATTTACGTTTATTTATTTAAATGTGCGTCAATGGACAATTTGAAACTTTTGGACACTACTCCACAATCACTGAAAAGGAAAGATAAATGAAAGCGTGGTAAAATCCAAGTAGCCAATTAAGTTAAATCTAAAATCATAATCATTATGAAAAAACTTTCAAAGACTGAAATTTGAACCCCTACGGCGTGTATATTTGCTGTGATGAAGGAAGCATTATGTACTAGAAATATATATCAATGACACGATGTTGTGTATGAATAAACGTGCAAATAAAGTAATTTGTGAGGGCAACATGTATAAATTTAGAACAAGAATCCATAATAGGAAAAAAATAAGACACTGACCGCTTGAAATAATCTTAAAATCATGAAAGCATGTGTAAACACTTATCAATGTAGGTTGTTATAAGAACCAAAACAATAATTTTCACTTAGAATCCAATTCATCCAATCACATAAAAGTATTATGATCAAATATGATCATTATGATCAGATAAACTATAAATGTTACCGTACCATTGGTCGTTACTAGGCAAACGAGCTCGTAAATAAAGACGCGAATATTATAAACAAGTATCTCGCGGCTTATCGAAGAACACGTCGCTCCCGATAAATTCATCAATCTATTCACTACCTCATTTAAACATTCGCCATCACCCTCTCAATAATCAGGCATCCTTCCATAAATACAAATCCCTTTTTATCACTAATTACTAATCTACTACTAATCTTAAACTCTGAATTATGTTGTCTCTGGCCAAATAATTTTGAACTCGAAGAAGCGTAGATGACGATGACTGCGAATAAGCTGACTTCCACGTCTTTTCTATTAATTTACTTCTGTCTAATAATCCTCAAAATTTTAGGCACGGTCCCATTTTGAAATCATCACAGATATTTTGACCATATTGAAACAGTTAAGAGGCCAACTGCTTTAATTTAATTCTGAAAATTAATATTTGCGATTCGTTGTGGAGTAAGGAGTAAGTTGATAATAGAGAAAAACTAAAATCGTGAAAATGATTAATATCGTTTCGATGAAAACGATGATGATAACTAGATTCGAATTTGGTTAAGGTTTGCTAGGTCTACTTACCACTTAATTAATTAGTATTTATTTAATAAATAACGAACCACTTCCAATCCTATTTTCAAACGGAAAGACGAGGAAATGTACATAAATTAATGAAATTGGGTTCACGATTGTTAAGTTTGTTAAATTCATTTGATATGCATATATGTACATCATACACATACATAACCACAACCCAACCAGCGATTAAATTCGCTTTAGGTTGAGTTGGGCAGAATTTACTTGTATGTTTAATCGATTTTCAAAATTATGGTCGCACTAGTTTACTTGCAACATTTTCAAGAAATGTTTCAATTCAACCCAACCCGACCCAACCTAAAATGTACTTTGACAATCGCATTAGAAAATAACGTAAATCAACTGCTCAGCAGTTTGTGGCCGTATAGAAACAGTTACGAGCTGAACTGCCTTAACTTAATTCAGAAACTAATACGTGAACAGTTGCCGAAAATTTTCATTCCACGTATTAATCAATTAGATTAAACGAATTTGAATTTTGTCGCTGGACTGTTTGGTTGGGTTCACTTTTTAAATAAGTAATGAATCTTAACCTAACAATCCTAACCCCTATTCAATTAATTTAGATTTTCTGGCTTTTGTGATTTGTTTTAAATTAATTAATTGGATGAATTTGAATAAGTACATCAAAGGCAAGAAAACTGAACCCAATTCATATTCGTCTAAAAAATTAACTTAACAAATCTAACAAATCAAGAATTCAAACTTATCCAGCAAATCTAAACTCAAATTATATTTGCGTCAGGGCGTTCAGATTTTTATTTATTTATTTTTTTAGAATGCAACCCCATTTTCATATGTGGAATAGTCAAAAACTGTATGTGCTGTAGAGCTGACGATCTTATTACTCATTACCTGGCGCGAAATAGAAAACTATGATGGATAAAATAATTCACTTTGTTTCAATTTGTATTCAGTGTCTGTATTCAGCAAAAATTTCTGATTTTATTGAGAAGGTTGACTAATTTGATATTAACTCAGGTTACGGAGTATCCATGAAGAAGGACATCTATCGTACAATCTATCCAAGATGCACATGCATCAACAGAAATTTTTAATTAATACTAGTAATAACTAATAGTTGTGTGCGTTTCAAAAAAAGTCAAAACGACGAGGAATGCCATTTAGACGTCAATACCAAAAGACTCGTACTGCTATGAGATCTTCTTTGGCTGGCTAAGTCGGTACTGTCGAGACGTGTAACTATTTCGCAGCCATAGGTACACGAAAAACGCGTTATTGAAAATGAATTTCAGCTGATGACAGCTGTTTCGTCCTTCAAGACTCGTCTGATTACCAACGCTGAGATGCATGTTGCCATGCAAACACGAGTTGCGGAAAGCAAGTGAGCGTACTAACGCCATCTAGTTCTCAATACACTCACTTTCGTGTTGCTATGTGATCACAGAGGTCTGCTTTGAGCGACTTGTCGATACCATCGAGACTACTTCGCAGCCGTCGGCACGAAGATCGTTGCGAAGTTAGAAGTCTCGACAGTAATGACTTCTTCGTTGTTAGTTGCAATTAAGCTATATTAGTTAAGAAATATGGCAGTGTTGTCATCAATCTTTTGTGGCAACTTTCTTGTCCAATTTTGTAAACCTATAATTCATGCCAGTCGTTGGGTACAATAAGAGTTTCGTTGCAGACCACCAACAATGGCGTCACGTTATAATTTAAGTTTGTTTATAAATTTCTTTCATAATTAAGGATCAAAATGACTTAGGCTATCCCAATCAATTACATAAAAAATGTATAATTTTAATGAATAAAAAATTTAGATATATATTTCATTTAAAATTTTAACATGTGCAGGTTTTTAATTCGTTATCTGCGGCATAAATGTCGATGTATCCAATATTTAAAAGACAAAATCAAAACATTGCATATCAATAAAATAAAACATTTGCGGCATGGAATATTTCACACTTCAATTCAATTAATTTTTACAACAAATTTAACCCATTAACAGGATAATAAATTGACATCCGACAACGGGGCCTGTTTGTATTTAGCTTCCATAACAATTCACGTGCATTCAAAATATATCAGCACGGCAACATTCGTTGCAATAACGAGATGCACGTAATTTGCATCTGTTAATGTAATGTTCCCTTCATTTAAAATTCGTCCTAGATATGCACAAAGGACGCGGCGCGAAATGCATTGCCAGTTAAATTATGTCTTAAGTACCTGACGTTGCGCTCTTTTTGAGAAGAAAAATACAATATTCTACAACGTCTAAGACATTAATTAATTCATAAAATATTTTCAGCGAACAAACAAACGAGTTTTATATAAAAACGTTTTTGTACACAACGCGATATTGTGAAAATTCAGTTGGGTAATAAAAAATATGATATAAAACACTGACGAATAAAACGCAATTGTGGGTATGTCTCATGACCAGTTCACTGGATGGAACGACATACAACATTTAAAAAATTCGCTGATGTAAAGTCATCTGACCGTCCGACTATCTTTTATCGCTAGCTGGAGTGTAATTTATCAGTGGTGACATTTTTTATCACCACGAATCTAATTATAGTAATTTTTAATTATTAGATCTCAAAATTTATATTCACATCGTTACGGATTTATGCGCCTCTGTTCCTAATAGTTAATTCACAGAACACAGCTAATATTTTATTTATTGTGCAGTTAGAATTAACCATGACATGTATGTTGTTTTTTAATGATTCTCGTGAATATCTCGTACGCTTCCACTTACATTTACGATGCAAGTTTATTGCAGTAAAATTATAATTAACTACAGAATAGTTCTAGATTAAAATTATGCAGCAACTGTGTCGTGAGCATGCGTTAGATACCGCTCCATTATTTTCACCCCAAACAGGGAAATATTGTGTGCTAAAAATATTACGAAGAAGATGCCAGTTTAAAAAATGGTGCAGCCTCCGCATACATAGACTCTCCGACCATTTAATATTCTTGACTTGACTGCAACTTTTGAATTGTGTGCTTGATTCACAATAATTATCATCTTCATACGCCAAACTATTAAAGACAACATATGATTTCCTCGTTTTTAAATTATTTTTTTATCCAATTCAACAACGGATGTAATATTTGATATACGGATTTCGTGTACTAAACAGAACACCCCTGACATTATAAAATAACAAAACATAAACCCGGTTTTCAAGCTGTAAAGCATGAATATTACACTTGAGCGCCATTTCAGTATCGACGTGGGGTCCCGACAGCCCTGCCACTGACATCAAAGTTGGATAATTGTATTGATAATTCATACCAACTGTTTCGTTTAACCTCGCGCACGCCGTATCACGCAGAACCACACATCCTCATCCGTTCGCGCCCATAAATTTTAATTTTCTCCCGCTTGTTTAATTACCAGGAATCGGGATTAGTTTGATGCGCGCTATCCGCAATTTGCACGTTGTACTTGAAGTAAATAATTGTGCATTTGATCCTTATTTATAGTTTGCCTTATTAGCGAGCTGCGCAGGACTATTAATCAAGGACGATTTTTATTTTATTCCAGCGACGCTGTTTAATTCCAGCGAAGCGGGTGTCGTTCGTCAATATTGATTTTGATGTTTCATAACAAGCAATTTAAATTTAATAATCGCCATCTGCGTTTTGTGAGCTCAATTTATAATCCTCGATTAGTTCGGCGCAGCGGATTAAAAACAAATGCTATTTCAATTTGACGTGGTGTTGAATTTGCCGAACATCCATCTGCTGTGGAAGGTATTTGTCGGCGTTTAGTGATAAACCTAATAACGTGGTGATGCGATTATATGCAACACTGCTGCAATCAAATTAGATGCGAAGAGCGTTCGGTTAAATAATGTCGAAGTTGTAGGTGTATGGGTAATTAGCGAATTAATCTTCATCGCTTGAAAGAAAGTTTCCTATTAATGTATAGATACAGGTTATCTAAATTGACTTTTCCATTATCCATATACATATTTTTTATTGTTATTAAATTTTTAAACTTTGACATATTCCGCGGTACCCAAGATTAATTCATAATTAATGTAATATATTTGGCTAATACTCAATTGTTATTATTTAATGTCTGATAATAGAAAATATATTTATGTGTGTATTTGTGTGATGTATGCAATTAACTCTGGCATTTGATCATAACATATTACAACTAATTGACTATGTGACATTATGATTAGTCATGGAATGTTTATGTTTATGAAACGAGTTTGTTCAAAATGGTCATCTTATATCAAACCCATTCCGTCCTTATGAAGCAAATCAAAGCTCTTAGATTGGATATAATATATTTTTTATTGTAACTAAAAATGAACAAAGCTTATAGCTGTGTAGATTTGCTAAAATTTTCAGTTGTTTGAAATATAGTCTGCATGAATCAGTCTGCTTCAAGTCACTAAACCTCCGAGCCGAATAAGCTCACGTGTAATTGGTTCAGAATTTTGAATGAAATACATTCAACTAATTTAAAAAATAATGATCGATTATTTCAATTTGAAAATAAAATTTTTAAAATGTTAGGTTCTTAAAAAACGAGAACCTATATGATCTAATTTAAAATAAGTAACCCATACGACAAAATATAAAAAAAAAACTATCCCAACCCAACCCAACTCAATCTAACCCAACCCAACCTAACTAAAGAAAACCATAACCATAACCCCTCATCATCTTACAAAATATATTCCAATCATACAAAATATTCATGTTCAAACTAAACAAAATAATGTAACGGCGAATTAAAATATAAAATAATAACGAGTTCTTGACAGCAAACTTGAAGAACGAATATTAAGCTTGATCAAATTGTAATCAAATTGACATAAATGAAAAACCCAGGCACGTGAAATGAGGCAAATTAATATCAAATGAAAAGGTAACAGTAACTGAAGACAAATCAAAGAAAAATTATAGGAATAATTAATAAGGAATCTAACAAACAAGAAGTCAAACAAAACGGCATCGATGGGTAGATCATGATTAATAATATAAAAATGACAATAAAAAAATTAAATTAAAGAAACGATTTGACATAAAACAATGAAAGTACACGAAATACAATTAACAATTAAACGTAAACTAATAAAAATGGAAATCAAACAAACAATGCGAACAAATACAACAATGAATCAAATGGACCAAATACAAACTAAATGACATCGACTAAATCAGAAAGGCAAACGAAAATCATAAACAAGAAAATAAAACAAATTAAACTGAAACTAAGGCGTAAGAAAAATGAATAATCAATTGGAAATGCGGCAATATGTAACAAAAACTATAAAAAATACTACGAACCGATGACATGAAACTAAAGAACTAATGAAATAAAATTACCCTAGTAAGCAACAACGAACAACAATGTATTGAAAGTCAAAGAAAAGTAACGAAACAAGACGAACAACATAAACGAGAAGAAAAGAAATACGAGTAATGGTTAAAAATATCTATGATACAATTATTACAACAAGAGAAATAATTGAAACGAAATATATAAACAAATAATAGCTTATTTGCCTAAAACCATTTTGATATATATTGATATAACTATCATCTTTGACTCATATATTAGATCGTCCCAGGTATTACTTATTATAATCAGACTAGTGCAGTCCACCTACTATGAAAATTTATATTTGGAAAATTAAACAAATCGTTTACATAAATTATAAAAGTATTGGTCCTAGCACGAACCCTTGCTGAACCCCATAAGTAACAGAGCCAGGCTACGATTGCACCGTAGCCTTAATATATATAACTTTACACTCTGTAATTCGACAATTATTACCCAAGCACTTATTTCGTTAATCAGATGAAAAACTGCATCAGCTGTACTGCAGCCCTTTTGGAACCCAAAGTGCGATCGGGATAAAATTTTGTGATTATCCAAATAACTTGATCCTAATCAATAGTTTCTAGAATCTTTAAGGTAATTAGCAACACTGATATCGATCTATAATTTCCAATTAGGCTCTTATCACCTTTTTTAAATATTGGTCTTACAATTTGTGGATATATTCCTGTAAAAAGTCAAAAATATAAGCCAAAAGGCATTTCAATATTTCTAGGGTATCTTTCACCTCAGTTGCAAGTACCTTATCAAAGCCAGAGTAAGTTTTCGATTTCATATTTTTTATTATGTTTGCAATGTATTCCTGCAATGTAACTATCGGCTGAAAGAACAATGACCACGAGTTGTCAAAAGGTACATTCCCCAAATATTGATATAGAGTTATCAGTTGAAGCATTGCTTGCTAAACATTGTGCAAAGTTTATAAATTTAACTTTAACTTTATTAGCTACGATCTGTTGATCAGTAGTATTTAGTTCAGAATTGCTGCGACATTGTTTGTTTCGAAGGTTTGATCACTACTTTTAGTATACTACAATACTTTTGGACTTTGAACCCAACCGAACCCAACCCAACAAAACTTATTTCTTATGCTATTCATTTTTTGTTATGCGTCGATTGATTAACCTGCACGAAAATTTCAAATGTCAAATTATGCTTTTACTGTGTGGCTAAACAACCTAGAATCGGTCCTGATGAAACCTAAAACCCTACAATTTCAATATTTAAGAAAGGGCAGGATAAGATGGCATTAGAGGCGAGAAGACGGGTAGTCAGATATAAGCTGGGGAAGTGGATGGAGGGGGAGGAGAGGTTGGGTAAGATGGGGTTAAGGGAGATGGTGACGAGAGAAAAGGGAAAGGAAGAAGTATCAAAATGGGAGGGGGATAGGAAGAAGCTTTACGAAAAAGCAGGGATAGATTGGAAGGAAGCAATGAGGCTAAGGGAAGGCGGGAGGGAGATGGAGGGAGAAATCGGGGAAAGATGGAAGCTTGTTGAAGCCCAAGGAAGAGAAGGGAAAATGAGGAAGGCAATTTATAATAAAAGGTACAAAGATATTTGCGCATATGGGGGAAGACCAGATTATCTGAAGCGGGAAAGATCAGGGATGGAGGAAAGAATCATAGCTAGATTCAGGTGCGGAAGTGAGGAGAAAAATAACAAATATTGGATGAATGAGGGGTACAGAAAATGTGAGTTCTGCGAGGGGGGGACAGATGAGTGGAAGCATTGGTTAGAGGAGTGTGAGGAGGTAGAATGGACTAAGGAGGAGAAAATAAAGGGAAGAAATTGGAAAAAGATTTTGGACGAGACAGGAGGTGGATTGGCGATTATGAAAAAAATAAAGAGATGCAGGGAGAAGAAAAGAGAAAAGGAGAGGATAGGAGAGCAACAGGGGACGTAAATGAAAGAGCAAGCACATGAAAATGTAGATAGTACAATATAAATGGGTATAATATGCCAATAAAGGTCTTTTTTTTTATTTAAGAAAGTAAAATGTACATGTTGGCTACTTTTGGCACACACTTAAAACTAGTTTAAGTTGGGTTGGGTTGGGTTGCGTTTGGTTGGGTTTGGGATTGGGTTCAGAAGTCTAACCTTCATACAGCATGACCCACATTGAGTCCAATCTTAACAAATAAGTACAATTTGTATTAAGTCAATAACATTCTTTATTACTGATCCACCATGTTTTCTGATTCAGTTGGAAACATTTATGTAGTTGAAAGCTCAATTATCGAACAAAATTTACAATTTTAAATGTTCTTAATTGTACCAACCCAACAAACCCATTTTGTAGTTAATGCCTAAAAATATATTCCACAGCTTGGATATTATTTTAATATTTTTAAAACAACCTAAAAATTACCAACCTTAAAACCCAATTATCTTTAACGTTTGTTATTGAGTGGTAAATCTATCTGTTCCGGGAGCTTACCTAAAACAGCCTGAACCCTGAATATTATTGTGCATGGTATCATTGCGGTAATCGTTAGAGAGCAATTGAAACCATGATATATATTTTCGAGTTTTAGACGAAATCCTAAAAGTAACCTAATTCAGAGGGTATTACGAACGGTGTAGTATTACTTTTTATATAAATAAGGATCACGAAAAGAAACTCTTGTATACAAAGCTCAATTTCAGCAGAACTAGCTTTAAAACAAAACAACACAATGTAAAAATGGACATGTTAAGCTGATGACATAAGTGGGAGTGTTAAGTGGATTCGTGAAAGGCTTCAGTACACCTCTGAATCTGGCGCTAAAAGCTTGGCAAAAACAAGACTTGTGGAACGGGTAGTCTCCTGCGGAAGTAGTAAACCATGGTGAGATACATCCCATCAGGGTTATAACTCCAATTTGAATATATAAAGAAGGTTTCGTCGCGTAATATTTAGTGTAGTATACGGTTAGTACAAGTATTCAAGTACTCAGCATCGAGTAGCAACTCATCGGGAGTACGACTAACCAGCACACAATACATAACAACAGTATACACGAAAGTACCTTTCGTGATCCATTGCGCTGGCTGTTTTTAATTCGCGTAGCCTTTAAGGAAAAAAATATTTTGATATTTGACTAATTCTAAACTGTTTTTTAAATTATTTTGCAATGAAAAATCTATATAGAAATCACCACACACTATAATATTTTTAAATTGAGACAAAATACTTCAAAAAAAACATCAACACTACCCCACCTACAAAACATTGAAATTAGACTAAAGCTATTGATATTTAAAAGGTATATGACTGCATGTTTCATCCAACGCTCCGCGATTGATACCCCGGAATTTTTTATACTTTGGGAATTTTACGAAAATAGGACGAGAGTTGTTTCCTTCACTTTATCTTCTGCTAAGTCCCAAGCCTCATTTCCGACGATGGTGGCTGTGATTTTCCATATTATCGATTTTTAATATATTTATTTATTTATATTTGTAGTTCACTAAATTTATTTTTTAACATCGATATGTCCGAGATGGTGTCTGTGACTGAATCGCGATATTAAAACTGGAGAAAACGTCATTTCCCACATTTTTATGCCGCAAAAGCGCAAGCAAAATAAATACAGGACAATATGCATAATGCATATGGAAACGTATTGCAATTTGCATGTACAAGTATACATATGGAAAATGTTAGCAAAACGGCGAAAAATTTGAACATACGTAGCGGGAATATTTTAAAAGGACGTGGACGTATTAAGCTTTCAACTTAAAAATTATAGGAGGCACGAATTGTGACGTTTACGCCATGTTCCGCTAAAATGTCGCCGTTAACAAACGTGGTTAAAATTTGTATGGTGGCTTTGAGAATTGTTCTATGTATGTAGTGTTTTTTATTTGTGATTTATTTAAATAAAATTTAAATTTGTCAACTTTGTATAGTTATTTTGAGTTCTTTCGTGAGATATTTTAAATTCTTCCTGCCACTAACAAGGTTAAGCGTGTTCACAATTGTTTGTCACGTTTCTTTTTTGATAGAAACAAAAACACTTTTGCTTAATGAAAATATAATTTAATTATTCCCGTTCGCATTACATGCCATATTTATTATATAAGTTTAATTTCTTACGTTATTATCTTTATGATATATTCTACCAATTCTGCAATCTACGATGAATAAATGTTAAAGTACAACACCAAGCAAAATACCAGCGTAAAACAATCAAAAAGCGGACTTTTAATTAAGTGCAGGCGCGACTTGAATCTCAGTATATGTGTACGTAATTTCTAGACTGTGACATGCATGTTTTATTGCAGAAGTACATGTATTAGTGTAAGGAACAACGGCCGTGCCATTGTAACATTTGTGAAAAGCTAATGCTAACTCTGGTTATTACAGTTGTAAGTTTCAGCCTTTTATGTTGTTTTGCATGTCAAAGTAATGCTAGCTAGGCTACCATTAATATATGCTGAAGTACAATCGACTCGAAAGTTTACATGTTACGCTCGGTTTAAGCAACGTGCTCGTGCATTTGATACAGAATTGATAAAATTAAATTAAATTCGCTATGCACTTGGCACTTCAGTTAACTTTATCGCAAATACGTCCTTAATACGTCCGCTGGACGAGTCGGAACAAATCTCATTAATTACAAATGACCCCAAAGCGCCAAACTGCCGCATTTGATTTAAATAAACTTCGGGATTGTATTATTTACGTAGGATACTTCGGAAGTTTCGCAGTCGGATACTTCGCATGTGACTCTTCTGGAATGTTTGGCGCTTTAAAACGATCGATCGAATATCACAAGTGCCCGTGGCGCACGAAACAATGGTAATTTGACATCGGATCCTCCTCTCGTCGCGATTAAAAATAGTTAAAGCCAGACGCGAATGTTAAAGTCGAGTGGCGCTGCTTGAAGCGTCGGCTCATTCGAACACAATTTTGCAGAACAATGAATGTGAAGCAGATCGGATTCCGAAATTAACTGAATTGTGAACAGTTAAACTGACTCGAGGGTAATTATATTGAAATAGATTTAATGTATTTCTTTGGAGATTTAAAATCTCATTCAATATTTAGCGATTGGAACTTAAACGACTTCGGTTTACTTAGATGGGAAACGCAGGAAATGTTGGGTGATGCTCAAGGTGTAAAAATTCATATTTAACCTTGGCTAGGGTAAAATGAGTGCCATAACGGGTACACAACCATGATAACAATAAACAATATAAACAACAGGTAATGGAAATGGTGATGAGAGGAAAAGGAAAAGCATTCATACCAAAATGGAAGGGGCATAGGAAGAACCTTTACGAAAAGGCAGGGTTAGCGTGACAGGAAGCACTAAGGTTGAGGGCAAGGAGATGAAGATAGAAATCTTGGAAAGATGGAAACAGGTAGAATCACAAGGAAGAGAAGGGAGAATTAAGAAGGTAAGATATAATAAGAGATATAATTAAATTTGCACTTGCACATATGGGGGTAGACCGGAATATCTGAAAGGGGAAGATCGGGGATGGAGGAAAGAGTGATAGCGAGATTCAGGTGCGGAAGTGACGAGAGAAGCAACATATATCGAATAGACGAGGAGTATAGAATTGGTGAGTTCTGCGACGGGGGCACAGATGAGTGAAAGCATTGGATAGAGAATTGCGGGGAGATATAACGGAGTAAGGAGGAGAAAATAAAGGGAAGAAACTGGAAAAAGATTTTGGATGAGACTTAAGGTTGATTTGACATAATACAGAAAATAAAGAGATTGAGGGAGGAGAAAAGAGAAAAGGCGCGGAGAGGAGAGATACAAGTGGACGTAAAGAAAGGGACAAGCACATGAAACTTTAAAAATTGAAATAGAGGAAATGTAATGAATGCCAAAGAAAGTTTTTTTATAAACAGCAAACACACCAACTTGCCATACATGGAAAATTTTTCAGAATCAATAATCCCACATTATAAAATGCAATAAATGCAACATTGGAGAAACTAAACAACTCATAGAAGAACGCACTTCCGCTTTTCGTTTCTTATTTATCCTAAAAGATTTCAAAGCGTCAGCAGTATACTGAAGCGTTGTTTGATTTCATTAATATCTATAAAAAAAAAATATGAAAATGTGTCTCTCATCTCGAGTGAACGAGTTCGACATAGATTATGCTGGCTTGGGTTCAGTTAGCTTGAATTTGCTTGGGTTACATTGGGTTGGGTTATGTTGAATTGGGTTGGGTTGGGTTAGCTTGAATTGGGTTGGGTTATGGTCTTTTTCGTTCTTTTTGCAATTTAAAAGATTTCACGAATTTAGCATTTCTGATTATTTCGACAATTTTAATCAACTCAGCCCAATCCAATCCAACCCAACCCTGTCCATGAACAATGAATGTGCAATAAAAAGTAAAACGCGTATTAATAATAATAATAATAAATAGAAGGAATCACAGTGACAACGCAAGGAAATTTTATTAAAACGTAAGGCCATAAAAAAGAAATTAAACACAAACAAAGCCAACACACATATCGCGAAAGGCAACATCCACAGTTCTAATAAAATTAGAAAGGATTGAATAGAAAGCACAAAACGCAATTGAAACAACTGGAGACAAAAAGTAATTCAGCAAAGTGCACCAAAGTAAATAAATATTCAACAAATTGTAATCAACATTAGTATCACAATTGATAGATAAAAGAAGAAATGAAACAAAAGTAAAAACAAAACCACAGAAATTAAAAAATAACTAAAACTAACAAACAAAAAAAAACAAACCACTAGAAAACCTACGAAAAATAATCCATTACATATGGAGCGTTAACAGGACATTTAGTGCGTAATCCTCTTCCATTCTGTTGTACCCTGTGCCTTCTAAATATGATGACATCGATGATATAAAGGCAGAGATCGGAGTAGTCATAAAGAATGAAGAAAATAGGAAAATGGATATATGATTAAAAGTCAAATAATTAAACTAGATGAGAGAATCGAGAGTCTCAAGAGAGAAAATGACCTGATTATGGCTATCCAACCCAAGCCATGCCAACCCAACTCAATCTAATCCAACTCGACCCAACTAGGGCTTTCAAAATCCAGTTAAAAATCGTCGCTCTCTAATATAATGTAGCTTTCTTCCAAATTGAAAGGGATGGATGTGATTATTTTTTAATTGTTCGCGATGTTGATATTTCACAATCTTGGGTATTCAGAATTTTAGCCGCGGGCAATGACCCTATTATCAAATTACAATCTAAATTATTAAAAAAAGGTTATAATTCGCTTTCGTTGGCCCTTGAAAAAATTTTCAACACCAACCAAAGCATTCAAAGTCGATTTCAACAAACTGGGACCACTTGAGCTCTAATAACATTGGCTCCAAAATGGATGCACATATCAAACCAAATGGGATAATTTTTCGCGATCCAGACCTTAGTCAATGACCTCACCCTCATCTAAATTAATTGCAAAGGTAATCTTCGTTGACTTTTGAATTTCTCAGCACGAACCGAAACCACCAACGACGACCAATTATGAAAAGTTAATCTACTAGAACTCACTTAAAATATTGGTTGGCATTAAATTGCATTCATTTCAAATTAAGAGGAGTCCAAGCCAGGGTTTGATTACCTGGATATGATCTTGACGATCCCTTTCACCCATCACCCAATCTAAATTATCTAGGGTTTGAAAAGCTAAAAGTGCCCAACTTAAAATAGGCACTTCGATAGATCTTGTGAATCGTTCCCAACTTGAGTTATCCATCCAAACCAAGCTAAGTGAGGCTTCTCGATAAGTACATATTACCATATTAAAAAAGCGTACTAAAAATACCAGACATATATTTAACTTCAGAAATGCAACTATTTAAAAAAAGCAAACAAAAAGAAATAACAACACATGAAATGATTCAAATCAAAAAAGAAGCGAATGCTGCATTAGGGCCTTTTTTCCACATTGTTTTTAGATGCTGAAAGAGCTAATATTTGAAGGGCGCCTCATCTTGGTGAATAATCAATTTTTGAATTTAGATCACGAATTGTATTCAAGTGCATTGCCTCAAAAAACAAGAGAACTTTGGCCAAAATTCGATGTTTTTTGCTTCTATTTTTCTGGTAGATATGTTGACAATGTAAAGTAGATTGTCCAGTTATCTTTTTACCTGTATCCTCGTAATTAATAATAAATAATTACTACAACGTTGTCATAAATAACATATCGGGAGCATAACGTTTTACTCTGCACATATTGTCGTAGAACCATTTCCTCCTAAAGTCAAGAATTGCACACACAAAAGATCTTAGACACTGGAAAACCAGATTCTTACATTCTTGTATTGATTATTCTTTTCTTTCTGGGTCCTGCAAATGTGACCATGGTAAGAACTCACCTTAAGATCTAAGTATTGACCTCGATACTGTGTCGCTCGGTTTTTATCAATAGTGTTATTTGGGGAACTATTTTGCACAATTTTTTTTCATGTCGAATTACTTCACCCCAATTCAATGGTCTGCCAATGTTGTGTCATGATTCGTACCCATATTTTTGGGGAGTAGGCAAAGAAATCGACCTTTCTTCTCATCTTCAGCAGAAAATTTATTTCTTTTGAAATATTCGGGGCTACATTTCGCAGAGATATCTAAAGACCATTGACCATTGAAAAAGCATATTAAACACATCTATATAAATCTGCTAATATATCAACTGTTACCTTAATGATTACTTGACATATTTGTTACTTAGTCCTTATTGCTGTTCTACTCTTGCGGGTGTAAGGCTGGGTAAAGTGCCAGGCCGCTTCAATGTGTCTTCTCTTCAAAATTATTTATTCTCCTGACTTATCTCCCTCCATTCAATACCTATCTATTTGATAGAAGATGACATACATTTTATCTTAGTGCGTACTTTCTACCAAAATGCTTCCTTCTTGTCTATTGATTTTATATCGCTTGATTCTTGATCATTAATTTAATCTTGCAATATAAGTGTAGAACATTTATTATATTCTTATATATTCTTATATAATGAACCAAACGTTTGACAGCATATTTTATTCATTATTCGAATGATTGTGTGATTATGCCATTGCTATTTCTTTTAAACACACAACGTTGGATATCTAGACATAGATAAATGTGGATGCGGACGTGCACCCTCACACTAAAACACCAAACTTAGCATCATTTCATCGAATACGCATCCTCGAAATTAGGATACAAATGTACTTGAAAATGTCCGGGTACATATACTGTACTAGTTTAGCATTATCGATCGTTTCATAATTCCACGTTGCCGTGTATTAATGCACATTACGTACGCGTACCATTTCTCTCGAATTTTGATATTTTATTGACAGTGTGCAACGTTCGTTGCCGTATCTGCACTTCTGCGAGCATGATTTAAATTGTGATCCTTTGTTTAATTACCTCGGGGAGCGCGTCTCGCGCATTTCACTTAAACCGCAGATTTCAATTACCCAAAAGTTGCCGCAATATACCCTTTCGTTTGAATTTTTCGTGCTTTGTAATGAGGATTAGTTCATTATCGTTTGTGTGCGGGCTGTTTGTTTTCGAATTTAAGCCGGTGCTCTAATTCTTCTTTTGTGTGTACATTTGTTCGCATGTTGTGGATATTGAATAACATCTGAATAATGATTCCTGCAATTCGGATATTTCGCTTTGTTCGTCGGCCTTTTATATTTCGGTTTGCATGTAGAGGAATTGTAGAATAGAATAATTAAATAAGTTTTGTAAAACTAAGAAAATCAGACCATTAATCAATAAATAATTCAGTAATCTAGAGCAATGATTATGGACATTATTCAATAAAATGAAGTTTCATAAATCGTACCTATTTAAGGGGGGATCCTGCTTTAGGAGGCCTTAAAATAGCGTTTTTGGGGGAATTTTTTTAGGGCAGAAAAAAATGAGCAAGTCTAGTGTTCACTATATTTTAGAGCATTTTATTGCATATTTGAGCATTAAAAAAAATATGTCGAGAGAAAAATATTTAAACGGAACCGATTTTTATGCACATTTGTGCAACACCTTTCAATTGCAATTTACAATCGGTGGGAAAGATGTAGCCCGTAATTTTTGTCTGAAACAAAAAAAAAACCAAAGAAAATGGTAATTCTCATATATTTTCTTCTATGTGAACTAAAAGAAAACCCAAAATTTTGAAATTCAAGATTTTTCTCAGGTTTGAAAATAAATGTGCTCTTTGCAGGAAGAGAAAATCATTTCAACTTGCTAAAAAAGTTGTTTAGAATTTTTTTTCATTAATCTTTTTAGTTCAAATAGAATAGAATGCTACTGAAGCCAACAAAAGTTTTGTTTCGTTTTGATTGCTTGTCTAGTTTTCTCGCAATCACGCCCACCAGTTTAGAAAAATCGTAAAAACGAAAACTCGAGAAAACGCGCTCTAAAGTTTACGATCAGGAAAAATGTTAATTTTCGATTACTTACGGGATATCTCGTTATAATCCTACTATAGCTCTTACGAATTCAAAATATTATTGTTTCGAACGACCGATTGAACTTTTTTCAGTACATAGTTCGGTGTTATGTGACTGCGGGGAGGGGCGCGCGCTTCGTTTGTCCAAGCGTTCATGCGTTCGTATATTTTTTGCTCGACACCTCACTGTGTTTAGTGCTGTATCTTTCAAAATATTGCGAATTAACCGCTATAACTTTTTATACATATTCTTAGATATATTAGGCATAGATTTGAGCAATAAAAAAAACAAATCGATTTTTTGAGCCTTCTAAAGCAGGACCCCCCCTTAAAAAGACGAAGAAGCAAAATTATGACGTTCAGAATCATCACTTCAATAATTGTTTTATAATTTAAATGCAAGTTCGTGATTGGTTATCAAACCGTGATTCATAAAAATTATGATTTCTACTACTTTTTGCATTCTCAATTTTATCTATCTTACCAGCTCGACCACTTCCCACCGATTTTAAGCAGCGTCACAACTATTTATGTTGAAATATTTATATTAAATGGATTTTTGACAGTTTCGTAACAACCCTTAGAAGTACATGAGGAGATTAGTTTAGAGCTTTAACGACGCTTTAACATTAATAACCAACAATGTCACGTTTATCAAAATTAAAACTTTAAATTGATCATAAATCTTATCCACATGACTTAAAGACACACAAACGAAAATTTAAAAAAAAATACATAAGCATTACGTAACTTTCATGTAACTAACTGCAATGTGGGAAAAATCAAAACTATACATTCTATACATTTCACAGGAATCGTGGGCAAAAAACTTTCGTTTGTAAAAGCATCCATAGCGGCGAAAAGCACTAAGCTTACCGTATGAGATCGCGCAAATCCGGCAGAAAACAAGAAGGCGTGCGAATGGCACTCGAATCGAGAGCTTTGTGACGGAATCTGCGTAGCCAGTTCACGGTTATGAGTGAATTTCGGCCGGAATTATTTGTATTTGCGGCCGTAGAGCTTTCGAACGCAGGTAAAGTCGGTCGGCGCGAAAAACTCGTGAAATCGTAATGATTTGTATTTTAATGAGCCACTTATGGATAACGCGGTCCGCGAAATGTGATTTCAGGCACAGCCCGCCCCCACGTGCGATTGATTGATCGACTTGAAGCGGTTTCAAGCTCCGGCAAAAATGTTGTGAACTCCAAGTTTATGAATTTTATGAATTCGAAAATTGTGAGGTTGAAATTTATGCATTGCTGTTTTTTGAACGCATAGTGTGCAGATTTCATGAACGCGCGAAATAAAGCGGAGTATATAATTATTTTTTATTGAAATAAAATATAAAGTGGTAAAGCAAATAAAATTGAAATAGTCAACAATGAATTTTCACTTATTCTTGGGTACTAGTTCCTATCGGTTCAATTGGCACCCTCATGGTGTTAAAAATCATAACTTCAACAGTGTAAATTTACTTCAAGATATTTTGCTATTTCTGAGGTAGATGCCATCTCAATTTATTTAATAGGGGTTTTGCATGTCCCTTAAATATTTTTAAGCTACAAATACAATTATTTATTGAATTTGTAATAAATAATTGTCTGTCCAAACATCGTGATTAGATTGACGAAGAAATAAATAACATTTCTAATAAAACTTTAACTTCTCATATTTTTTCTCCTCGGCCAAATCAGGAATACTCTTATTATTATTATATTCTTATTGTTTATTTATTTTTCAATCATGAGAGAGTTAACGAAAGCTACTTACAAGGACATACATATATTACAAATTATTTGTAAATTTCTTCTAGCCGTCGCATGAGCAGCAAGGATGTTTTTATTTTTAAATTATTAAATTATTATTATTGTTAAATTACGCCATAAACTCACTAACGAACAAACATAGACGATAATCTGATATTTTATTTACAATACCTGACATAAATGTCCGGAAAAAAACTTTTTTATATAAATATTGTTGTCCTGGACAACTAATTCTAGTTGTAAGTCGTCGTATGAATTAACTGTGGTGGAGAGACATGCACAAAAATATTTCAAACTTACATTCTTTGGATAAATTCCCTGGTTTATCAACTCTAAACTTCCAAAATCTCCACCGTTATTAAGTTCATTAATTGTTTTTGTGTAATTCTTAATTTAATAAGAAAATTAAACAAATTCTTGCTTAAATATAATTTCCGCATTTTCTTGATTAATATTTCTCCCAAAAATGTCAATTTATCATTTCCAGAGCTGTCATGGACCCCTTTAGGCGATTTGGACATCCAGCACCCAGTCTTTTGTTGGAGATGTTTATATCTTTTTGATACGTAAACAATTCGAGTATTTCTCGTGAACAGGGTACGCAGGCAACGTATCGAGCACCAAAATTTCCACATATAAATTGTTTAATGTGACATGAAAATTTCTGTCAATTAATATCATTTCATTGAAGCAACTTGTTGATATTTAAAATTAAAAAAATATTAAATCTTTTTGGATTATATGTAAAACTGCCTGAATGCCCCGTTAAAATATCGTACACTATTTTTAAGAAAACTTCACATTCATTATTACTCATGTATACCTCTACGTCATTGTTCGTCGATATGAGTCCAACCTCCGATAATTTTGTTACAAGAATTTGCAATCCAACCCAACCCAACCGAACCCACCCCTCATATGCACTATGGTCTGGTTCCATGCATGATGCTATGGTGCACTAGTTCGATGGATTGGTTCTCCTCAATAGTTTAACCATGTTTTCATGGTCAAGCTATTCATCGGTTTCTGCACTGATATGGTGGTGGAGTCTAGCAAAATCTTGCTTCAATTGCATTGCAAAGTTCACGATGATTTCAGACGTACCACCGGACCATGTACAATACTTCGCATATGAAATGGTTCGTATGTTAATTGGTATAGCCCCAGACATGTACATCATACAACCTGATCAAAATGTTGTGTATATCACCAATTTAATTGCTTCCCAAAAGCCAGCTGTCATTTTTATTATGTTTTTTTATGTTTCAACCAACATAATTTTTGTATGCATAGTCGTTCCAGGTTCGATAGATAGATAGATATTTATTGGTCATGAATGTAAATACAAGTATCTTACAGTATATGATAAGTCAAGTGGCCAATGTCTTCAAATATAAATAATAATATTTAAGTCCATATCCTATCATATATGTGAAACGAAATAATACCATACTTTAAGCCAATTAAGCATTTTGGTATAAGCATTTTCTGTAAAGAGTTCAACAGAGTTTTTTTGAATTTCCTGGAATTTTGGAACCAGTTTAGAAGCAGTTTATAAAAGTACTGGCTCAAATGGTTGTACACCTGCAATAATTCGTACCTTTTATTTCAATAGATTTCTTATTAAATCTTATTAATGTGCTACTATCAATTTTCTCATTGATAGAGTGAAATTAGATGACTTGAATTTTTCCAATATCCAGCAATACACCGTTATCACCGCACCAAGCTATCAACTGAATTATTGCTTTTTCAGCAGCAGTAACAACTTATGTAACTGATCATGCTACAATAAGCATATGTGTATCGTTTATCGGTATATAAGCTATAATTATGGTGAATAGTAGTGACACCAACATCGTACCCTGCAGTATGCCCCTGTTCATTTCACCAATCTTCGATAATATATTATTAAACACATCTGTTGTGACCGTCGAGGTAAGATATGAGCCAATCCATTTATTCGCCTCACCCCTAACTTCCTCAGCAACAGCAAAATATCTACAGAGTCAAAGGCTTTAGTCACATCAAATAAAAATGTCATGATCTTACTTTTTCTCTCAAGTGCATCATCACAAGTGACTTTGATTATTTGTCCAACTTCCGTTCTATTGACTCCCGTCGGAGTCAGCTCCTTCGTATGGGGGTGCTCGATATAATTCTGCCATATTCGCAAAGTGGTCGTTGATTGCTTTGGTACGGGTTTATCAGCCTATATTAATTCCATTTTCTGCTGATTGTTATAATTTTTTAATCCCTTAACTGATTTTATTTTCACATATATTCTTTTCAGCATTTCGTATTAGATTTGTATAAAATCTACTGAGAGTTGATTATTTACTTCGGCCAATTCACTTAGCAATTTAGAAAGATTTCTAATTTTCGGTGTTATGTTTTCCTTCCTTGATTTGACTACACTCAAGCTGCTATTTGATCACATAGGCCGACTAAGTCGGTATCGTCGACACTTGTAACTACTTCGCAACCCTTGACACACACGCATGCCCGGTTTCATCCTTCAGGACGTCAGATCACCAATGATACATCCGCTGATCTCAGTCGCTCAAAGCAGACCTCTGTGATACATAGCACGTCTAGATGGCGTTAGTACACTCACACAAATTCTTCGTATCTTATGTTTGCATCATTACATGTATTTCTGCGGATATATCGTTGGCGACCTAATGAATCTTGAAGGACGAAACAGTCAATGTCAAGAAAATCTCTTGCAAAAATTATGTCAATTGGAAAAAAGTAGAAACTACATAATCATCAAATCCGATAAATATAAAAATTGAAAAATAATTTTCCAAAGAAAGTCGAAATTACCACAAACGCAAAATACAAAGATTGTGAAAATTTCTTTGGATTTAGACTCATTCTGGTGATATTCTATTTTAATCAAATTTTAATATTGATCATCGCCGCAGCACACTATTATTTCCCTCGTAAATTTTAATAGTTCTATAGCACGAAACTGAACGATAACTCGACACAAAGTTCGATGATAATGCATTAAAAAAACAAGTGTTCTTAATTATTTTGTACTAAATATCTGACAGTGCATACATTTATGAGAACACGTACTGGCAATAAAGATATTCCGAGATTCTGTAAGACCAACACGTCAAGCGTGTTCGAGCACGTAACATTGCGTGCGTTTCGACCGGAAAATAAACTATATATTTGCGTTCGCATTCTTACCCCGTTTTACATATTTAATTCCCCACGAAGACACACACATACGCACGTGCTAAAATAATTATACGGGGGTAGAATATTTATGAAATTCGTTGCGGATGATGAATTGCACGATGAATTGTCGACCTGCTTTATATTCTTCCTTTTGACGGTGCAGAGTCAATGGCTTTTGGCGCTTTGGTAGTCTTGCGACTCAGGAAATCAATCTCTTGTAATTTACCGAGCACTGGATTTAATTTGCAGGGGATAGTTTCTTTGGGGTCGTGATTAATAGTCCTATATGTGTCGGCGACACCAAATAAACTTTAGCTTGTGTTCCCATGCATGCCTTTCGATATGATTGCAAGATCGCTCGTTGTAGCAATTGAGAGTTTAACTATGGGTAAAAATTATATTGGAAATGCATGTAGAACTAAAGGAATGGTTCGAATTTCACCAATTTATGACCCCAGCGATCGATTATCGTTGACATTTTTTTAGATTTCAGAAAACGAAATCAACGAAACACATTTACTTGAAAATCCAATTTGCACCTAACACTGGCACTTATAAAACAATTTTCGTCTTCCATCAAATTAATCGAATTTTATGAACAATTAAGCTCACAAAGCTTCGTTAGCCGCGGCTTACTTCACTTGCGTTAAACAAAAGTTCTATCGGGAAACTAATTATTAACGCGAGAAATATTTTAATGCCAATTATTTATAATCCTTTGTAAATTGAAATTTTGTTGTTTTGTTGGTTAAATCATTCATAAATAATCAGTGTTACGTGAACGCAAACTAATTAAGTGTGCGCGGTGTATGGCCTGGTTACCTATATAAATTGTGGTTTGTTTAATGTTGACGATGAGATGGGTTGCTTTTGTGTATTGTTGCATTATCGCGGCTGAACGGTAATTTGTTATCTTTTCTAACTTGTGTGTTGCAGCGACAGGTTTAGATTTTGTTACGTCGATGGGCTGATAATCTTAGAAAGATTATTTTGACCAAGGGCTATTACTGACTTGCAGATAAAATGACAGAACTCTACTACAAATATTTGCTAATTGTCTTAATGGTCTCATCTTATCAATGATTCTGTATTTTTATATCATGACACATGGGTCTATAACAAAGTTAAAATATCTTCAATATATTAATTACAATAGTTATAGACACAATTTGACAAGGACATGGGAAAATAATTTAAATGAAGGAAAATAATTTTGTAGATTAAAATTACTGTTGGACTGGTATTCGGATACCGAATAATTAAAAACAGAGTACCACGGAAGTGGAAGTCTGTACTTATTTATATTTTAACGCAATACAAAATATGTGTGTTAGGGTGGGAAAACGTACGCGATGTTCGTGGACCTAAAGGCGGCCTTTGACAAAGTAAACAGAAGTAGAGAAGATAATGGCAAGGATGGGAATATCGGAAGGGATACGGTCAAGGATCGACCAAATATATGAGGAAACATGGTGTAGGGTGAGGGTAGGTAAGGAGAACTCTGAAAGATTCCAAACCAAGAGAGGGGTGAGACAGGGATGCCCCCTGAGTCCGCAACTGTTTAACATATACATTGCCGAACTGGAAGGGATACTAAGGAAAGGACAAGACGGGGGAGTGAAACTAGGAGCGGCAAAGATATGGTCGTTGGCTTTTGCGGACGATATAGTTTTATTAGCGGAGACGGAGAAGGGGTTAAAAGGAATGGCGAAAAGGTTATAAGGGTTCACGGACAGAAGAGGGTTGGAGCTAAATACAAGGAAATCAAAAATAATGGTGTTCAAGAAAGGAGGAGGGAGGAGGAGGGAAGTAAAGATAACATGGAAAGGAGACATATTAGAGCAGGTGAAGGAGTGGATGTATGTACCTGGGGTTCGTAGTTAGAGAAAATAACAGCGGAGAAGGACAAATGATGCATGCATGCAGAAAGGCGAGGTTAGCCGAGGAAGGATTGAGGAGAAATCTGTGGGGAAAGAGGAGAGGGAATTTTCAAGAGACATTGAAGATATGGAATACATGTATAAAAAGCATTTTGATGTACGGGGCGGAAGTATGGGGGTGGAAAGAAACCAGGAGATTAGAGAGGATACACATAGGGCAAATAAAAAGGACTTTGAATCTGGAGAGATCGTCTCCAGATTACATAGTTAGGCAGGAGTCGGGGAGTGAAAGGTTGGGTGTAGAGGCAGGGAAAAGGGCAGTGCGGTATGAGATGATAGCGAGGGGCGGGCCAGAACAGAGACTAGTGAGGTTGGTAATAGAGGAGATAAGTAAAAGAGGAAGTAAGGGAACGGGACTATCAAACTGGGAGGAGTGTAGACGTAAAATGTACGAAAAGGCAGGATTAGGATCATTGGGTAGGAGAGTGCAAAGAGATAGAACTGAACGAGGAAGAAAAGAAGAAAGGAAAAGACTGGAGAAGGTAAAGGAGTACAGACAACAGAAGGCAGGGCTATCCCAGATATTTTCTTGTTGATGTTCAAACTGTTTCACTGATAATTGCCTGAATGTGCGTCGGCTAATTCCAGTGGATAAAGGTGCGGGTTACAATTTAAAGCGAATACGAAATAAATTTGTATAGCCCTAACATTTATTAAAATAATTACAAATATTAACTTGCAACTTAGAGTGTCCAAAAACCGGGTCTTGTAAACTTCGTTCAACTTTTCTATTCTTAGGTTAGCCTTACTTTGACACACATCGCAATTTTTTTAGGTTTAGGAACCATGAGACAAGCCAACGTGGACAATTTATGTCCAAGTATCTATTGAATCTCATCGTTTTCATTAAAAACGGTGAACTGACTGTATAGTGATAGCATTCTCCATGCCCATTGATCAAAACGATCACACGATTACAGCCAGTATTCAAAATTTTCACTATTTTATTTACGACATATATAAAGCCTCATTACAAAGCTTTGATGCGTACGCCAAACCGTTCCTTCTTTTTACAATTAA
Organism: Geotrupes spiniger; assembly: GCA_959613385.1. Taxonomy (NCBI): domain Eukaryota; kingdom Metazoa; phylum Arthropoda; class Insecta; order Coleoptera; family Geotrupidae; genus Geotrupes; species Geotrupes spiniger. The sequence goes on along the minus strand of OY390736.1, from coordinate 31,262,087 downwards.
ACGATTACATAATTGATAATTACGCTAACTTCTGTATTTGTAATAATTTTATAAATTTGAAAATTTTGTATAACTTTGTCAATTAAATGAATTTATTGAAATAGTTTAAGATGCAACCATTTTATTGAATTTCGTAACTTACAACCTCTTTGGTTTAGATCGTTTTAAATGGTCCTTTTGCTAATTTTTATGGTAAAAATTTCTTTCACTAAATTCCGTGGTATTTAAGCAATGCATGTTTCGTTATTTTAAATGATTATATTGCTGTGTAAATAATTATGTATAAGACCCCCCCCCCCAACATTTTTCTAATTAATTGGTCAGCTGCATCATGCTTTTATCTCAACATTATATCGATGTAGAATCTGCATTTTTAAAACATTTAAACTTCATTTTCCCTATATAAGGGGAAATTGTTAATTTAAATTAAACGAAAATTACGAGGTGAACAACTCAAGTATCAGATTTGTCAGACTGGAATTGGAAATATAGTAATTTTAAACAATATTGACTAATTATGTTCCTTACACAGTCTAAGTATAAGAAAGTTCAGTGCGGACCACTGTAGATTTTTTTCTACTCGAGTCTGAATTCTTTACTAGCTGTATGTGCGATGAGTGTGGCAAATAATTACGGCACGATTTTACAAAAGCCTATATATAAATTTAAAAAAAAATCTATTCGAAGCAATCCAAAATTTAATAACGAATTTCTAGTATCCTCTAGTACTTCAATACTTCACAATTATGTCGATTTTCAGCTCGAATTATCAAATCTAATATTCACTTTCTTTTAAACAGTTGATTTTAATTTATCGAACACAGCATCGAAGAAAATTTTTGATTTTGCCCTGGACTGTGCCTGGAAGTTTTTAAAACCAGTGGCTTTCTTACAGAGTCGAACCGAAAAGCCACAATTTTTATAACAACTAAACGGACACAATTTGACCTTTAAATTAAATTGTACTTTCTTGATTTGTATAATGGTTTTCACACCCGAAACATGAAACATGAAAAACGTGAAAAATCGAAATCACTTAATTTTCTACTCTTAGCCCAAAAGTGATCTTTGGATTTCTAACCTCGAATCCAAACTACATCTGACTTAATTTCATTTCTAATTTTACAAACTAAGATTTGAACATTGCCCTTTCTATCTCCGAATACCTGAAAATTATTACAATCTTTTTGAAATGCAATGTATTCACATTGAGTTAGGTCAGGTTCGAGGATACAAATCCATGCACGAGGCCTCAAAATATACAAAAAAAATCATTAAAATTGGCCCCGATTTACCTTAAGAGTCATTTACCGCCGCCAAACGTACGACATTTTAATAACCCAATAATTACAACGTTATTTAGCCATAAATATATTTATTATTATTCCATAATTCTAATATTCTAAAAATATTATTAATATTATCTCGCGGTTGTTATATTGTTATACTAATTGCTTTCAACAGTGGTGTGCCCCGGATGTTTCACATTTTTGTTCCGTGTGAAGACTTATACTGCAACATAATCATTACTAGTAATTTGTTATTTATGTAATAAAAAATATATATAATGAATGCAGAAACATAATGTATATGCAATTGAATTGCTCCAAAAAAGTAAAATATAAGTCTACGTTTAAAATGATCTACATTAGCAAATACAATGCAAAACACATATCCATTATGTTTCTCTTTATATATTTTTTTATAGCCTTGCAACATAAAAAATAATATGTTTTTTAATGATAATGTTGCATTCAAATAGACTTCACACGGAACCACTAGATAAAAATGTGGCTTATACTCATTCGTGGCACGCCACTGCTAAAAGCGATTTACATAACGACCTCTCGAGACGAGAATATTTTAACCGACACGTTCTCTGATAATTTCAGTCCGAAGGTGTAAACGTATTGGCGAATTTGATTATGAAATATGTTAAAATATTCACACGAAATAAGTGTATTGTCTTTGTGACTATTTAATCATACATACAACCTCGACGATTGAACGCTTTTTAGGGGAAATTGTGAAATTCAGAAAAAAACGTTTATTATAACGATCGACGCGGGATCGGTTCCGACAATAAAAATGACCCTTCAAAATAATTGAAGAAAATCGAGTGATGAAAAATTTAAAAAAATTGTTTCTATTCTAATATTTATTGCAGTTGCGCCTTTAAATTATTCGTATGTTACGACCTGATGCTGGGACATAATAATTTACGCCAACTTGATGAATCTCATAAACGACCCTTGACTCACAATATCTTGAAACAAACTATATATGCTTTTTTGTATTTAACGTCAGTATTAAAAAAATCGATGTTATAACTAATTTACGAAATCTTAAAATGAAAAGGCACTCATCAAAAATTGAGTCGACGTGAATGAAATAAAATAAAAAAAAACACCCCTTCTCTAATTCAACTCAATAATTTTTAATTGTCAATAAAGCAAAACGTATCTGCACTCGGAGATAATTCGCGGCGGTGTACTACTCGAAAGTTGCATTAAAAGGAAACGAAGCAATTGCGGCGAAATTGGAGTTAAAAAGTTAATAATAATGGTGTTCTCGTAACGAGCTTTTGGCCGATATAAACTTCCGCGTTCATATTTTATTACGTAATACCTTTTCGTGTCAGACATGGACGAGATTATGGATGCATTCGAACTTTTTCAGCGCGGTATAATGAAGTACGCTTTATCATTTTCAGGAATAATGTTTCGTGTAACTTTAAGTGCGGCGGATTTTTAAATCTTGGCAGTTTCGCGTTCGTTCACAGCGTCGCTTCTGATTCTCCTATTTGGGTTTATTTTACTGTTTCGTGATAAGGTTACGTAATCTTTGTCGATTGGGAAATTTGTTTAAATATTAAAAGTACAGTTTAGTGTGATTAGTGGGTGGTTTGTTCGTTTTTGTGAGCTTCGGCATGAATTGCAATTTTAAACCCCCCACGCATCACACCACCGACGCAGTGAAATTTAGTTTTCTACAATCCGTTATAGCAAGATACGATGGGCAAACAGTCAAAATAATTTACAATCTCTGAAATTATCTCGAAATCTATTGGACAAAGAGAAATATGTAAAATTAATACCTGGACGTTGCAAGCAAGTCAATAATATGAACTACATACGCATACTAACAGGTTAACAAATACTTAACGATGGTCATGAATTAAAATCCGCTATCGCAGCAAACGATAACCAACGTAATTTACAAAACAAAATTTACAAACGAGCACGTTCTCGATGTGAGCTGTACTACAAGACAGTCGACAGTCGAGAGAGTGAGAATCAAGCCGATTCCTTGCGAGGACAACTCCAACACGGTCGATGATGTCATCGTCGCAGTCCACCACTGGGATTTTAAATATATAGATAAGATAAAATATATGGAAATATGTTGACATAGCCTACATCTAATTTAAAAAGCGTGGGGCTTAGGTTGGGTTAGGTTGGGTTAGGCTGAGTTAGGTCGGGTTGGGTTGGATTGGGTTGAGTTGGGTGTATTTATGTACAATTCGATGATGTGAAATATTGCTATATTTGATCACCAAGATATTTGGTGGCAGTTCTATTAAATTATTTTAACTTCGGGATTTACTGCATCTTTAGGAATGATTTGTATGTCGTATTTACAATAATTAAGGGGGGGTTAAATTAAGAAAGGCAAAGATATGGTTGTTGGCATTCGCGGATCACAAGGTATTATTGGCGGAAACGGAGAAAGTGTTAAAAGAAATGACGAAAAGGGTTCAACTATTCACGGATAGAGGAGGGTTGGAGCTTAACACAAGGAAAAATAATGATGCTTAAGAAAGGAGGAGGGAAGATGACTGAATGAAGTAAAGGTGACTTGGAAAGGAGATATAACAGAGCCGGCGAAGAAGGGGATGTATATAGGATATGTAATGACAGAAAACAACAGTGGAGAAGGACACATGATACATGCGTGAATAAAGGCAAAAAGAGCGGTGGATTGAGGAGGAATCTGTCTTAAAGGTTGGAAAGGGTACACTTAGGGCAAATAAAAAGGATACTGAACTTGGAGAGATTAACACCAGACTATATATATAGACTATAAGGTTGAGAAAAAGGACATGGAAAAGGGCAGCAAGCTATGAGATGATAGCGAGGGGGGAGGGGCAGAACAGAGCCTAGTTAAGAAAGTATGGGAGAAGCTAAGGAAACGGGGGAGCAAAAGAAGGGAAGAAAGCAGGGTAAAACTGTTTGAAAAAACAGGATTATCAATAGAAGAGGCAGAAAGGAGAAAAAGAGACGGTAAACAAGGGGAGAAGGAGATAGTTGAGAGCACAGGAAAGGGACAGCAAAATAAGAAATGCAAGGTACAACCTAAAATATGAAGGAATAAAAGTAGAGGGGAGGATACCAAGATACTTAGCAAGGTTCAGGTGCGGAAGCGAAGAGATAGCCAATAAGAACTGGATGGAAGATAAATAAAGGAGGTGTAATTTCTGCGGAGATTGTGGGATGAATGGGAACACTGGGTAGGAGAATGCAAGGAAATAAAACTTAAAGAAGACGAAACGAACAAAGAACTAGATTTGAGAATATGGAAACAAACTGACGTCGACTAAAAGTATAAAATAAAGGGGAATGAGGAGAGCAGGAGAAGGAGGGCAATGGAACAACAAGAGGAAGAAAGAACGACAGAAAAGAGAAAGGGGCGGTAGGAGTAGGCAGTTATAATTAAATGAATTGGTCGACATACCAACATGAACATTCCTTGATCCTTTTATTGTGCCAATATTTTTCATTTGACATACATCATAGTTCTTGGAGGTGATGATTCGGTAAATGTATTTTATGGGACTAGTTGGTATAACTGTGTGCAGGGTGAATTTTTTTATTCGTTAATTTTTGCAAAATAAATCGTATTTTTGCGACTGAAGATTTCAAACAAGAATGAAACGCGACCATTACACCTAATCAAATTTTATCAACGTATTCACTTAAAGTTCGTCGCATTCCATTGTAATATTGACGTCAATATCATGTTTTTGCAATACACCTGCCATTAATCGAATTACTTCCAAAATAATTTTACACCTATGATATTGAAAGCTGCCCAAAAGGAGTAATTCAAAGCAAAAGTAAAATTAACAGCAAAAGTTTTACTCTGGTGAGTGATTTCTGAGGCTGCGATATCAAAACTGGTCAAGTTGCGTGCGTTGGTAATAATAAGATAGTATAATTAATATTTTCGAATTTTCAATGTTTTCCTATTGTCTTCTGGCATCTAATATTCTCATTCAGACTCTCCAATTAAAACATCCTAATGATCTGAAGGTGTTCTTATAATTACCAACTACATAATTTGTAAACAAAATGTTATCTAATACACACGATGAGCGACGTAACACACTACTTAGAAACTTCTCCATACACTCGTTTCCTTAATCCAAAAACTAATTTACATAAATTAAAGATGCGAAAGTGTACAAGAAATTGCGGTGCGATTACACGTCGTAACTATGATCATTAGCAAACACCTCCGCGTCAAACAATTTAACGCCCAAATTTGAGATAATGTGTGTAACACTCAGATCTTAAGGCGTTTCGTTACAAGTAAGTGATTATTCGAGGGTGTGGGTTCAGACCGAGTGCATATAGATATTAGCGCATCTTGGATTAGATTACATCCAGTGGTAAACGTGGCCAGATTGTCAACACACATTCGCCCGCTGCTCGATTATGATGATAATTACGAAAATTTCATTTGTCTCTAGCGATACACTAACCTTATAAATGTTATTTGCGGGTACTACTTTGCTGGCGTAATCACATTACGTTATTATCTCGTTAGTGCTGGGAGAAGTGATAATTAAATTTTGAATATTACAATTTTATGTTAACGTTGCGACGTTGTAGCCACGCAAGTAATTTGTTTCAACAACAAGGATAAAATATACTATGGAAGATGAAAGAAAATGCTTAGAAATTATTTTATTTTATTTTTGAAGGTACATACGTCTAAAACTAACTGCCGCGCCTCAGCCACTGCTGAACAGTTTGGTGAATAAAAACTTAAATTTAAACGATGATATAAATCCTAGTACACTTGACCAATATTTGTTGCTTTAGATATTATCATTAATGTTCATAAGAATACCCTATTATAATCCCCGGTTGCGTTGCAGTCCACCAAATTTCCAACGTATAAAAAATTACCGGCGCCAGCTCTGACGTAACTTCAGAAATCTTAAAGCATTTTTCAGTTTCGTTACGTGTGACTGTTAGCTTTCGCTCGAGTGTGATCGCCGCGAGTTTCGCAAAGCTCGTTTAACAATTCCGTCAGTGTTGAATGGCAATAATTAAAGTACAGCTATACAATATTTAAACTCGTCAGGGCATTTCGCAGTTTTCAGCTGCTCGCTCGATTTAAATCGTGAAAAATGTTCAATAGGGCCGCATTAACCATCTTGACGTATCCAATCAGGGCGGAAAATTTTAATTTTGGGTCAATTAAATCACTTCAGGCGTTCGGACGTTTAGTTAAGCGCGAAGCTTTAGATAAATGCAGGCTGCATATACATTTACTTAATAAATTTTAAACGATGAATAAATATGAATTTATATACACTTGCCCCAAGTTGGGGGCCAATTATATTATGAATCAATAATGGACGTGAATTGTTATAAAAATGAGGCAACGTTCCAATTCCAATGTATTGTGAACCATTATAAAATACTTAACATGGGCCAATAGCAAATATAATGATGACGTGCTTCTTCGAGGCGAGCCTTATCACTTACAAGGACTAAATACCAAAGTAATTAGTAGTCGAACTTCGTCAAGACGTAACATAAATATCTTCCAGTTTAGTAGTAACTGGGTTCATAGTAAAACAATATTTAATCGTAAGTGTGTTTATTATGAATCGACGCTATACTATATTAACATTCAAACTACACGTTTCTCTTATAATAATACAAATAAAATTTCCTCATTTACTTATAAAGTCATATGAACTACTTTTAATCATAAATAATTTACAAATTACAAATATTACAAAAGCAAATTAATACAAAATTTAAATTGTTTATTTATTTAAAACTTAATAGCAATGTTAATTAAATGCTAGTTACCATTTTTTAGATTAAAGTTAATTTATGAAAGCCCAACAAGTTTTATTTCATTTCATATTCAATCAGATTTGACTACAATTTGCTTGAATGTATAATATAATGACACAATAAACGCACCATAAAGTTTACTCGCGACAAAGGACACGATTTGTATTTTAAAATACTTAACAGGTTCGTTTTCTTGAATATTGATGATAAAATACATTGTTACGATAGATAACAAAGTAATATTGCACCAACAAGACGATATTTATTAAGTTTAAATTATTAATTAAATTGCACAATTTATTTAAGACCAAAGATGATGGACTTTAGGAAGTATGAAAGGATTAAAATAGAAAAATTAAAAAATGGGTGAATACAAGGAAAATTGGAAATACTAAGGCAAGTGCTAGTAAAGGCAAGTGAGCAGGTGTGTGGGAAACAAAGAGTAGACCAAAGTAGGGGAAGGACACAATGGTGGAATCAGGAAGTAAAGGACAAAATAGAGAAAAAGAAGCGAGCTTGGAAGAAATTTCAACAAACTAAAATGCGGAAACACATAGAAGAGTATGTTAGAAAAAGAAACGATACAAAGCAGTAAATGAAACAGAATAGTTGGGTGGAGTTCGGGAATAACATGGAAACAAACTAAGAAATAATAGGCTTTTTTGGAGTTACATAAAAACGTTAAAATGGGAGAAAATGAAACGAATATGGAATAGAAGGGATGATAAGAAAAATTTGGAAACAGCATGGAGGGAATATTTTAAGGAAAAGTTTAAAGAGAGAAAGAAGGGAGATAAAGAAGAAATGCAAAGGAATGCTGTGAAAGGGCGAAACGGTTAAAGCATTGGAACGATATAACAAAAGAAGAAGTAGAGGAAGCTATAAAGAATATAAAAAATTGAAAAGCAAGTGAAGATGACGTAGAAGCGCCAAAGATGATCAAATATACACACGAATAATAGAGCGAAGACCAAGGAAAGAACTGTAAGGTAAGATAAAAGAGGAGCAAGCACCGTAAAGGAAGGAGAGGCAAATTCAAGACCATATAAGCACCTTAAGAAACATAATGGAAAAATGAGAAGATCTACATATGGTTTTCATAGACTTAACGTCTATGCAAATAGATTTGGAAGTATCAAACAGCATAAGGAGGGCAACAAGAGCACACTACCAGACGAACAAGACTATTTTTGGAAAAAGAGACATAAACAAAGAAACAAAGAAGACGGTATATAACACAAGAATGCTACCAATAATATTGCAAGGGAGTGAAAGTTGGGCAGTGGAAAAGAGACACGAAGGAAAATTTACACCGATGGAAATGAAGGTGATTTGGAAAATTCTGGGAGTGACAAAAAAGACAGGGTGAGAAATGAATGGATACTTGAAAGACTGAAGCAGGATAAAATAACAAGGAAACTAGAAGAGAAACAATTGCGATGGTTGGGGCACGTAATGCGAATGGGAGAGGACAGACCAGTACGAAAGGTAATGGAAGCAAGAAGAGAGGGAAAATGAAAAGTTGGAAGGCCACGAAGGAAATGGAAGGATGTCGACGCCATAAATGGCATAAGCAAAAATTAAAGAAGAAAAACACAATTTATTAATTTGACGATGCACTTGCCTTCTTCCAGAACTCTGAATGTCAAAGCTGGATATTACCGAACCATGAATACAATCAATGAAAAAAGATTGAACCGAGAATGAAATCCTGAGAAAAGAACTTGCGGTAGTGTCTGCGAAATTGGATGATCTCGAACAATGTTCGCGTTTAAATAACATTCCCTGAAAATGTCACTGCATATCTGCTCATGCTGTACAATCTTCACTCAGTCCGTCTGAAAGTGATGCTGTCCACAGGGTTGCATCGTATCTGACCACCACAAGCATATAAAAAGCAGCTTCGTCAACTTAAAAATGTACAATTTCAAAACGATTAACTACAGCCTTCCCAACATATTTATATCTGAGGTTAATTGGCTGGGTAGGTTTAAGAACATGAATACCAGAGATGCAACACAAAAATTTTATGACATTATAAGCAAAGCTTTAGAGAAATTTGCCCCACTCAAAAAACCTCGCTGCTGGTTTCCTTACTGGTACAGTACGAGCACTATTATTACATTTAAATAAATCCGACTGCAGGAATTATATGAACAATGTCGAGAGCAATACGAACCCAACCCAACCCAAAGTATTTCTTTTCTCGAACAAACAAGGAAATTTATAGTATACCCAATGTCGTTACTTATAATGATATGAAAGCAGAAGCTGGACCTGACATATATCTGCTATATAAGTCTGAATACTTCTCATCCAAATTCATTCCAACAACATCCACACCCACCTTTGTCAAGCAATGCTGTAGTTAAATCGATAAGCTCTTTCCGTATAGAAGACTCTGAAGTCCTTAAAAAGATTTGTAAGCTGGGTGTTGTCCTTTCTCAATTTTATTTATACGGAAGAAAATCATGTAATCGCCATATTTTAAGAAGTGACGTTTGTAATTATCGCCCCATCTGCATTTTGTCAACTTTCCCTAAAATATTTTAATCAATTCTTGACGACTACTTATTTTTATCAATAAGAAGCTCAATAATACCTTGAACCGTATGGTTTTTATGATTCATTCAGATCTGTGGAGACAAAGCTGGCAGTGTACGCAGATTTTATTCTGAAACCCATGGATAAACGTATGGCAGTCTGATTCGTAAACATGGCTGAGGTTGGTTTGCATGGCTGTTCGTTGGATTGGCTCTTGCCTATCTGAGAGGTTTCATTCACAGTAAACGGTTTTACATTTGAATTTTCTGAACTTTTTCAGGGGTCTCACTTGAGTCCTCTTTTTGTATCGTCCACATCAATTATATAAAAAATGCTTCCATTACCGTACATTGCTCTTATTTGTCGATGACTTTAAATTCTTCAAAAATTCATCAATGATAGCTACTGCAAACTAATCCAGAACGACCGTCACAGACTTGTGGTATATTGCGAGAAAAACCAACTTGAATAAATGGTACCAAATTGCATTTACGCGCAACAAAAACAAAATAACTTTCAATAACAAAATAAAGAAGAATTTCATTACATCAGTTGAACAAATTAGGGACCTGGGAGTTACCTTTGACTCTAAAATGATTTTTGATGTACATATCAATAATTCTATTTCATAATTCGTACGTATCGTCACTATCAGAAAAGCGCATCGTCAATGATATTTGATTTCTTATTGAATTTAAACAACATAGCAGATACTCCGAACTTAGTTGCACAAGTATATTTTCGAGTAACTAAGCTAACATTAGGTAACAATCCTTTGATGCATATTCCATTTAGCAGCTGCAACTCTGGAATGCATTTCCCCATTAGGGCGTTTATGTCAGTCTTATAATAGGTTTCCCATTGACAATGTCTACCATTTACGCAACCTGCAAGCGATTATTGCTCTATGGTTTGCGGATGTCGTAGACAGGGAAATGATGACATCTGTATAATGAATGTTTAAAATATTCACTTAGCTACTAGTACTACTAGTTGTGAATTTTCTATTTCAATTTTACACTCTTAGGTTTCGATTTGGCTTTAGCTTTAGTTTTGATTTTATTTTATTTTCCAATTACACAGTTATCTTTATTATTATTAGTACTATTATTAATTTAGAGGAACTTTTTTGGATTTCGTTATCTGTTTGTATCCTGAATGACTGAATAAATAAACAAATAACAAGCGACAAACTTCATGTTGCAATGATGTACCGGCCAGAAGTATCTGTTAAAATAAGCAGAAACGCGACTCAAAGTGTAAAACTAAAATGAATGAAATTTCTCAGAGCGAGAAACGAAGACCTCATTCAACATCTACCCAACATGACATTTCAATTTATACCGCAGTACCCAACGAAGTACACCAACAAGTTGGACCAACTTTTTCATTGAAAAACGACGCGATCTCATTATTTACCTTAACAAACCAATCGAGTCTAACATCAAACATTGGGACACATTCGAACAAATAGAGTTTTACCAGGTTTATTTATACATGCAGCGATATGGCAAGATTCGATTTTAAAGTTTTCAATATTTACTTGCAAATGCAAACTTACGTTCGGGTGACCTGAACGACCGCCGCCGCGGCGCGGCGTGCGGAAATGCAATGCATGTAGAGCAGTCCCATATCGCGAGATGTGCAAAAATATTCGCGAATTATTTGTGGAAATTTACATCGCGACGCCATAACATTTGGAAGACTGTGGCGTTACTTATAACGAAATTGCCGAGTCTTCAATGTTCTAGATTTGAAAGTGTGCGCAGGTGTGGTTGCATTATTAGATTAAACATAAACATCAGTTAGGCTGACGTGATCGCTTACGTCATTACTTGCAGCAAATGAAATAAAATCGTGTTTGAATCTTGTATCTAAACGCTTTACCATATAATCGCAAATACATAGCTTTCTATGAGAATTATTTTATAAAAGATTCATAATGATATAAATTATTGAAAACGTGAAAACGTTCAGGATATTTGTTAAATTGTTATCACAGTAAATGTGAAAACGTTAAGGTTATTAAAACATTTCATAATAAAGACGTGAAAATGTTATTAGTTTATTTAATAGCTGTTCAAGACATGCAACATTAAAATTATTATTTATATAATTATTGTTGTAGGTATGAGAAGCGTTGCATTTCGCACATTTCAATAAATCACTGGGTGTGAAAGTAAAAAAAAAAGTATTTAGTTTAACAGTTTATAAATTTTCGAAAACTTCTTTCCGCAAATAACAAACACGCCTCCAGTTTTTGTTTTTACACAAATCGAACGGGAGACGTTCAACAAGTACGTACATCCGGCGAAGCCGCACCGCAAACTGCTAGTTTATATAAACTAATGAATAACTTGATCGATGATGGAGCGTTCCTGAGCTGTATTTGTATCAGAGTGTCCGCTCGAAATGCCCATTTGAACCTCCCATTTCAACTGCAAATACCCAAACCTAATTGCTACAAGCGGTCACCTATGTGCCCAATCTGTTCGAGTTACAAAATCCCGTCCGGCGTCGCTGTCGCTCCTCATTCAACGTTCGGCCCATTTAAAAGGCAAATTGGAAGCTTGTTAACGGACCGAGAGCGACTTTGATTCTGTGCCGGTGTGGAATTTTAGCGTGCAGAGGAAATTGTTTTTCTTGAGTTACATCGTGACGTTTGCATAATCAGATACGTATTTTCTGATTAATGTAAATTGCATTTCGAACTGTACTACAAACAGCTAAATTGCAAATAGAGGCTTTAAATATGGAAATCATGTCAAAGGGGATGGTGACGTCAGGATCTGTTTATCGTTATGTTTGACTGTGTAAATTAATGCGATTAATATACGACGTTTGTAATGCATTCTGACTAATGTAGTGGTCGTTTTATTGAATCAATTTCCTTGCTCCACCCTTAGAGCAAGTATGTCAAAGTTAAACAAGAGATTTTTGCGGATAAATAGCAAGAACTTATTTACAATATTATTTGGAGTTACATTTATTACATAAAATTGTATCTGTATCGTATTTATTAGAATAAGTTTTCAATTTATTTATACGTCATTCGTGATGAGATGATTTAAACATTGTTTGCAATATTATTTAGGGATACAAAGATTTATTAGTTAAATTTATGCGTATAACATTGCATAATCGATGCATGTAACACGACTAGTTAAATTATTTTGATGAATTGACAATTTAATTAATGTTTGCAATTTTATTTGGAGTTGCGTGGCGTTTATTTAATAAAATTGAAAGGATAATTGTTTATTTTACGATATATTATGTTGGACAAATTATCAAATTATTTAAAAATGTTATTAGTTTGGAAATTTGTGTCATTAGTAAACCTTTCACATTGATAAGTACAAATATTTTAATTTGCCTAAATTTGTAAGACTGGTTTCAGAAAAGCCGGCACATGGATCCTACCATTAAAATATTTTACTAGTTTTTTGCGGATTTTTGTTTTATGTTTTATTTGATAACTAATTGTTATAGTTTTATTTACGTTATTAAAATAAAAATACATGATGTGCATGTGTTTTTGTTTTATTTTGTAAATTCCCGGCGGCACCCCCTAATACATCTCCGCGACCCACACTTTAGGAAACACTGATCTAATGGAAGCAGTGTTGCAGATGTGTAACATGACCGCACGTTTTAAGTTCTAACTTTATAAAGCAGAATGGAAAAGTCGTCGAATGTACGACTTAAAATTGTTCAATATGTAGCATTGATTCTCCACTAAATTTGACCTACATCTTCGAGTGTAGCAGTTGGTTACCCTTGCAGACTTTTTATTGTCTTTCCTCTATCACCACTTTTCCCTGTTGTCCCAGGCGACTATCACGTCATTTATTATTACCTTCCCGCATCTTATCTTTGTCACCGACCCGCTATTTCCCCCCTCCTTTCTTATTTAATTTTATCACGCTGTCGTACAAACAACCGCATCGGATATTTAACTAAGTTCGCGAACATCCAGAGTTTGAAACGCTCGCTCGTCTGGCGGAACTTCCGAAAGTAGTGCGCAAAAGTTTTTGATATATTAGCGCGGGCCGCAGACAACGTACCTTGCGTAATTTCACGGCAAACACCGCCCCCGCGGTAACTTACTTATCTGCGCATTTAAACATGATTACGCAATGATTAATATTTTTGCGTCGTTTTTGTTCAGAAGCGCCGCGCCGCGGCACAGCTTGGGTTTTTTTCGTCTTGGGCATTTTCGCATAATAAATTGTTTCCGTTTTGACGCGCGCGTTTTATTTCACGTTCGTTTTTGCGTCCCGCGGAATTTATAAATTATGGTGCTTGGGCGAGCTTTGTATAAATTAAGGCATTATGCACGTGTAGCAGCTTTTATTTACGCTTTTATGGGGGATATTTATAACGAAGTTCATTTTGTTGTGTCGTTCCGGAATAATCGTAATCGCTGCGAGTTGAATTTGCAAAGCGGTGTTGCGACAATTGTTTTGCTTCTCATTTTTTAAAGCGAAATCTATCTCCCAACTGGAAAACAATGGTGGGTTCGTCATACGCGAATAGTAAATATACGAGGGGAGATCATTATTTAGCGTCCGTGACATAATAGTTGAGTGACGTGTCAATTTACGTGTCCGCACGTGTTCATCAATATTACGCCGCTAGCCACGTGCTTCAGTTCGTGGTCCTATTGTGCGTGGTCGCGACTAGGGTTACCATTTGACCGGATAAATCCGGTCGAGACCGGATTTTAAGAGTTTAGACCGGACTCCGCCCGGATGTTATTCAAGACCGAATTTTTAGTCATGCCACACAATAAATCACAGGTGCGCAGAGTTAATGCCCGCACTATTTTCTGATTCCGAATTGGCCAGAAACTTATTAATAATGATACAAGATGTATTTTGGGGTTGTCGACTGATGCTAGCAACGCTGACAAAATATTTTCCATAATTATTCAATATTTTGATTGGAAAACCGGGACGCAGATGAAATTACTTGAGTTGTCAGCTTTGGAAAATGAAACTTCGATAACCATTGCCAATCATTTACTGAGAACTCTTGAAAACTACAATTTAACAGAAAAATGCGTATCTGTCTGCAGTTAATAAAACCTAATTATAATCTACTGAGTTTATTTTCAGCAAAAGACCGGACTTTTTTACAGAAATCAGGAATTTTTACTGCTTGCAACAGTTGCAAACCGGGTTTTCGATTTCAAGCCATGGTAACCCTAGTCGCGACAAAGTAAGTATTTTCGATCGAAGATTTTTTCTAATCAATTAATTATAATTAAGTATTTTTTGCTTGGAGACTAGACCTTAGAGAATATGCAATCGTAATTATTTTTTGTGTACGATAATTTGCCTCGTCACTGTGATTTTTCAATTATGAAGGAGGGAGGTGGGTACGGTTGTAACAATTGTTGTGGGTACGGTTGTTACATTATTAATTCCTCCATTCCTCTTTGTAGATGCCTAGGATACCGACAAGGAAAACAACACGAGGGTGAAATGCCACCTCACACTACCAGGATGCATACAAAAAAGAAGATGGAATGGAAGATGGTGAGTCATTAAGAAGTGCAGCAGAAGCACATGGCGTTAACTATATTTCTCTACTTCGATATGTAAAAAAAGAGATCAAGCCGAGAGTGATGAGGCGGAAAATATTGGTATGGGGTATGTGGCACATACAAGAGTTTTCACTCAAGAACAAAAACGCGCATTTTCCAAATATCTCACCCGCTGTGCTGACATACACTTCGGACTCTCTACAAAACGGGTGAGGAAGTTGGCGTTCGAATTAGCCGTCAAATATGATTTGGAGAAACCGAGATCTTGGGTTGAGAATGAGATGGCCGGTGAAGAATGGTTTCGTTCTTTCATGAAAAGAAATCCTGAACTGTCTGTACGCGCAACCCAGGCTACAAGCCTTTCCAGAGCCACAAGCTTCACCAAGACCAACATCGGATTTTTTTACGACGATCTGCGAGTTGTTCTGGATCGTCATCACTTCGAGCCACAAGATATACACCACATTGACGAGACTGATATTACTACAGTTCAGAAGCCAGACCCAGTAATAGCTCAACATGGCACACGACAAGTCGGGATAATGACGTCTGCAGAGCGCGGTAGCTTAGTTACCTTAGTAAATACCTTGGGCAACGTCATTCCTCCACTTTTCGTGTTTCCTCGAGTTCGGTTTCATGAACATTTCATCAGAGATGGTCCTGTGGGCTCAGTTGGGGCAGCCAACCCATCAGGCTGGATGCAAGACGAAATATTCATTGTATTTTTGAAAAATTTTCAAAAACGCTTCACCACATATCACACGTTCACATAAATGCATTAGACTTTTGCAAAGAAAACGGAATAGTTTTTCTCTCGTTCCCTCCCCACTGCTCTCATAAAGCTCCAGCCTCTGGATCGATCTGTATACGGACCATTAAAGAAAGCGATAAGTTGTATCTGCGATGCATGGATGCGAAATCATCCGGAAAGACTATGTCCATATATGATATACCAGGGATTGTAAAAACTGCAATGCCACTCGCCTTGACACAGTCTAACATTCAAGCCGGCTTTCGTAACACTGGAGTCTACCCATTCAATCGTAACTTATTCCAAGAAATCGATTTTGCGCCTTGATACGTAACAGATAGACCAAATCCAAACATGGCAGAACAACGCGAGGCTACGCCCCATCAGAATAGTCCAGCAGCTAACGATGAAACGCTCTCAATATCGACTCCTGTGCTCAATGAACCTTCATTAGTAACCAGCATGAGCACACATCCAGCTGAAAGTCCAGGTGATAATATAACTCTGTCGGCAATTGTTTCTCCTACCGTCCACAAGCACCCAGTCTGAGTTTTCGCCAGAAGAAGTACGACCTTATCCAAAACCTCAACCGAGGGAAACTTCAAACAAAGGAAGAAAAACCAGGAAATCTGCCATCTATACCGATACGCCAGTGAACGAAGCTATAAGAAAAGAGTACGAAGAGAAGCAGAAACGGCTGAAAGCTAAGCATGCAAAGAAAAAGCATGCAGGAAATTTAATTATTAAATTTCCTGCTGAAAGAAAAACAAAATGAGCAAAGGGAAGGCCGAAACACCACCCACATCATTGAATGAAGAATATTACTGCCTTGTGTATGGAGAACCCTTCTCAGAGAGTCGGCCAGGAGAAAAATGGGTGCAATGTACTGACTGACGAATGTGGTCTCACGAAAAGTGCACAGGCGGTAGGTGAAATTACATTTGTGATGACTGTGAATCAAACTGATGAGTATCATTACGATTCTATGAACGATCAACTGTTACAACCGTACCCAGTCTCCCCATTCACTTCTTAGGATTAACATAACATTTACCATAAATTTGGTAATAAAATAGGTGAAAACGCAAGTGTCTATTTCTGCTATTCTCATAAGATCGCATATCGAAAAACTGATTTTTAGACGTTTCAAATGCATATCTGCCCCTTTATCAATACCATAAATATTTTTTTTAACGACGTCTTTTTCAATTATCTTAATTTTCATTCCCAGAAATGTCACTTAAATCAAATGATATCGTCGAATAAATCATTACCAAACAAAAACGTAAATTACTGAAAATATTCATCACGCCGTAACAAACACGGCATTCACATACGTGTTCCCAAAGTGTCATAAACTTTATCGTTATCGAGTTACGTACGGACACGTTTCAGAGACATGCATACGATGCCGCGTGACCACTGTATCAGGTGAAACTTGGCCAAATCCGTTTATATCGTCGCTAGATAAACGCTGATTGAAACATACTACAGGAAAATTCACGTTGTCCTGCACGTTCTCCACGTAAATAAATATTAATTTGACAAATGGAACGGAAAGTGCGTTATAATCCAATGTCGACTGTGTTGATTTATCAAATAGCTGAAAATTCTAATGGACGAAAACTAACCATGTTATCATAAAAATTGTCAAGTCGGTCTTTGGGGGTAATTTTGGAAAATATAATAAAATGTGGATGTAAGAAATGTAATATTTAATTCTTGTCATAATTGATAGTGTTTTGGAATAAATTACGTCATCCTAGTTGTTTTGTCGGCTTTGTAGTTCGTCTGGCTTTGTTCTTCGCAGAAAATGTGCGATAATGCAATTGTTATCAAATTTCCAACATCGTTGCAACTGACGGTATCGTAGCTGCAATTAACTCAAATTTACGGCACCTGAATACCCTCACCATTCGTGTCAGCAGCAGCTCTGTTCCTGACCGAATCAGCCGATGATTTGGACACTTTCTATGAATTTTCTCTTGAATTTTCATTATAACTTGCAAACCCTCCATGATGTTGTCTATACTGTTAAAGTGTTTATAAGTAATTGATTGGTAACGATCTGTGCCAACGCCAAGTTTTATAACCGATTTTTCTCAAAACTAGAGTTGGTTTAGTATAATAAATGTTCAAGGTATTTATTTGCAGGATTAATATCTGTAGTTATTTACGTGTTCGGTTTTTATTTGTTTCACATTTATTATTGTGTTATATATAAATCTGTTACATCGATTACATTTATTTACGTGGGTTTTCATTTTTACTAATGATTTTTAATTTTGCACACAAATCGAGACTCCAATTTAACTTGTCGCTTTAGATAACATAGTTAAAGTCGTCAACTTTGATTTTAATGTCACCAATAATTTATTTTAATAAAATCACTTTGTATGCACGACACGCACCTAAAATACAAAAACAAAATTAACGCTTCACGGGCGAACAGATTATCCAAATGTTCGGGTTGAGGGTCCTCCAGCGGCGTTCGTTCTAAATTTTAATCCGCGAAACCGTAGAAAAAAATCAGCGCGATAATAATTTTTGCCTTGCGAAGGACCGTTCGAAAGAGGGACGAGAGATGAGATTGAACACAATGGTGAAATCCCTAAACAGATTCAACCCTCCACCGTAAAGTGCACGAACGTTCGCGATAAGTGGCGTAAATATCGGAAAATGTCCTCAAAGCAAACTACTCGCTAGGCCCTGGACGTGATTGAATCCTCTCTGCGGCATATGGAATCAGGTGAGCATTAATAACTTTACATGTGCTTTGACGTCGCGGAAATTGAACGAATCTGCGTCGCGCGCGATTTTGGATTCGTAATAATTATTGTTGAGGCGGGTTTTTTTGTTTATTTTATATTATCTATCGTGGAATAATTTCGTGGGATATTTCAAGTAATTTAAGGATGGCATTGAATTTTATTTTAAGTTCAATGATCAATATGTAGCTGTAAAAAGCACAAATGTAGCTCATTATTAGATGATTAATTAGATGAATGAATTAACAATAATAATAAATAAATTTACCTTGCCGTTTTCACGGCGCATGTAATCTAATTCTATTGTAAAAAATTGTCATTTCATAAGTATTTTCTTATTCATTGTTCAATATTACTGATACTGATATATTTCTGATTATAAACTCATATTACCAGCGATGCATTGAATCTACAATTATATAAAAGCTTCAATAGTCAAAAGTCAATCCGCTACAGAATATTAATTAAATTCTTTCAGCAATGACCTGAAACATGTCGATGGCTTAGCGAGAAGACGTTGCCAGATTCGAAAGATGCTGATCGTGATAGTGATAGAGCTCCACATTAACAAAAGATTAATTTCCCATGATTTTCATGACATATTTCAATGAACAAAAGTTATCTTGTACTTGCATCAAATAGTTTCGTAATTACATTGTATTCATAGATTACCGTTAATTTTGATTTGGTATTTGTTGCAACGATTCGCCCCGGGGTCGAAATAACTTCATAACGATTAAAAATGTCACAGCGGCGCGTTATTTTATTTTCCATTTCATAATTGTGATCTGTGAACGCTTAATGTTGCGACGACGCGCCGTTTATGTAAATCATAAAATCTTACGTGACCCATGAAAATCTGCATTGCATAAATTGCCACGCCACATAATTAATTTAATATGTGAAATGATATGGATAATGGATTATATATTTTTTAAAATACATAACAATTTAAAATTGTTTTCTAGAAAAATAATTGAACGGCGTAGAGCCAATCAACGTAGTAAATCGTTTTATTCTATTGTGCAACGCCGGATGACGCTCATAAAACGATGAGCTTATGGGCTCAGCTTAAACCATTACCGTTTTAAAATGCTTAACAATGCAATCGATTTGATTCTGGAGCCGTTAAGTTGGTTTTGTAGAAAAGATAATAAAAGAGCGAATTAAAATTTTTATTTTTTTTTAAAGCTTCTACTGCGATTCTAAACAATTTACGATAAATATTTGTCTTACATTATTATAAATTCCTAGTGAACATAGCAGTATAGTCTGACTAATTGTTGTTAATTGTTGTGAATGTAGTGGATTTACTGAAATTAAACCAATATAATATTTATTAGAAATGTCAAGGTAGGGATTTGTTTATAATTAAAATTAATGTATTAGGCGTGACGTGTACTTGTCAGGCTGAATAATTTATTCTTGATGGTCGTTAGACATGGCATCCAATTAAATGAACGGGAATAACGCAGAGCCCAAGGGACATAAGCCAGAATTACATGTCGATACAAACTGCTCACTTCAATAAACATATTTCATGCACACGAAGATAACAATTTGCACGATTACAACTCATTTCACACAGTACCATTTTAAAGAATAAAATTTATAACGAATTATATTTCAACTGTAGGTCTACATAAAAAATAATTTATAATATAATAACTTTGAATTGCAAACTTTAATTGTATACATTGTTTATAGATTTTGTAAAAACCCTGCAAATAATTAAATATTAGAAACGTTTTTGTAACTAACATACAACTCCTACCGCCTATTTTTAGTCTTGTCGTTAATTACATGTCATATTTGCACAGCTGGGCGATGCTACCAGGTTGTTCTTTGGTTTAACTACTATGGATGTGTCACAAATGATAGATGTGTGGACTCTAATTGCCTAACGTGAACGATATAATTAGATGTCATGCAATAGAAAAATGTGCATATCTGCTTCATTTATGACTCAGCTTGACTTGCTAATTGTTCCGTTTGATTTTCGAATAAAGAAATGTATTTCTAATTATTTTATTAACTTTGCACGACATTTTCGTCACATGCAAGGCTCGACTTATCAATAAGATATCAGTATGTATGTCATTAATGTACATGGCAACATTTTCAAATTGATTGCATAACAAATAATCATCAAAATCAATTAAATTTGATTGCGTTTGGAATCATCCACGTCGTACAGACCATGAAGTAGTTGTTTATACCAGTTGCCAATGGCTTCAAGAATTGTCAGACTAGCATATGGTGAATTCGATCGACACAAATTAACCGTAACATATGGGCACTAAATTTCAACAAAAACCAAATTCTATGCATTGCTTATAATTATAATTATAAGAAGAATTGAGATTTTCTTAACTTGTTAATTTTTAACTGAATGATGACGTGTCCTGAAGAATCAATTATTTCACAGGACGAAACTTCCTCCACCACAAATCCCAGACCCCACACGAAACTCAACAGGGACGTATTTAAATCAAAAACGAACACCCGGCGTTATAGGACGTGTACTTCCAGCAAATTAAAAACGAGAATCACATAACAGAACATTTCAATTCCATGCAGGTGATAAGGCGCACATTGCATGGCCAGACATCGCCTGACTCCGAACCGTTCATTTGATAATTGGAAAACACAATGGTACGTTGCTAAAACTATTAACTAGTTTCGATGCACATAAACTGCACAAATGAATGCGATCGAGGGTAGCTTTGAATTACATCGGGAAACTTTAACGTAACGCATCGTCGATACACATTTATTCAAAATCGTATCAAATCGCTCACCTTTGACGTATTATTCCGACCCTGCGTTGTTAAAACTGGCCAAGTATTTCTGATTCGCGTTCACTCAACAATGTGTTACCTTCGATAGCACCTTTTTGAAAAAAAGCTAACACGCCACTAAACACTAGTCTAAATGATATGTCCTTTAATGATATAGTCGTCCGTTTGAATAAAATATTTGGGATGATATTACCCTCAGATTGTCACTGTGAACTGGGTTGAGGTTTGATCAATCGGGAGAACGCGCTTCGCACGCCTGCTCGTTCGGCTACCCTCTGAACAGTGACGCCGGCGAGGGTTGCTACCCCTTGTGTTACACAGACGAGACGTTGGCTGACTATCCAGACTGCGCTAAATATCTATGCGTTATCCTGCCCAACTGGCCGTCTACTTACAGTGCTCCCAAGTCCACGATTTATTCACGCGGATTTCAAATATGAAACATTAAATTGAAATTATTTGTAAGTGGTAAAAAGGCTTGTACGTGCGCTCTACGCCACATTTAACATTAATTGGATTTCCGTTCCTTAGAGTGTCAGTTGCATTACACGGAGAAATGTGAAATTCTGCGTCTTAGTTCTAATTAATAGTGAAATTCTATTCTGAATTTGCCTACTGTGATTAAAATTACGATACTAGACTTAAAATCAATTTACGTGTACCCACATTTCGAAATATATTAAATATTAATTTAAACCAAAACATATTAAAATAGAAAAGAAAATAATGAAAAACTTAAAGTCCTCTTTCAACACCAACATACACTTGTTTGACTGGTAATTTAAGGAAAATACATTTAAATCGGTGAAAAACACAAAGTCATTTAGATAGTCAAATAAATAATTAAAACAACGTATTACGCCTGGGTTTTGAACCAAATTGAAAACTTAATATTTAAGCTATTTCGATGTATATAATTAAGATATTACTAGAATTAAGTTACATAATAAAATGTAAAATATAGCAGTTAGCTTTTTGACGATTTATCTAAAACGACAAATAGCTGTCGTACTTTGACTATAATCATTACATTGATAACAGAACATGTAGTCTTCTAACGCATTTCTTAAGACAATGTAATTTGATTTGTACGTCACGATTTGTAATAAAATTTAGAAATAAATACATCTAGTTAGCCTAGTAGGCGTAAACAAGACATAACGTGATTACTTTTAACCAATGAGCATGGAGAATCGCGGCAAGTAGAGTGCGTTCATTCATTCTCTATATTTTCTATATGAAAGTGTCCATGTCGATTTATTTCGTTAAACCATACTGTCAACATTCAATCAGTGTGAGTGTGAGCGTCTAGAGAAATAGAGATATCTCGAAAACGAACGAGAAACAAAATAAAAAGTAGGCTAAGTATTAAAATTACAATTGTGAAAGTTTGAACTTAAGATTTAAACGTCGCTCGAAAGGATGAATTCTGCACACTTGTTCAATTAGGGGGTGAGATTCCGATGCTAGGTTAAAGCTGAATGTTTTTAGTTTATTTTTAATAATTATTTTAATAATTAATTTAATTTATTGAAAATAAATGCAACAAAGGAGGAAAATGTCGAAAAATCATATATCAGGCGAATGAGGATGTTCCGTCAAAGTCTTATTAATTGATCACATAAATGGGCTATTGATATCACATAGGCTTCTACTCGTTCGAAATAATTTTTGAACGGCCGCATGTTTTTGTAGAAGCATTCTTGTGCTTTCCTTTTTCTATTGGATCTATTTTTGATCGTTTCCTTCCATCCATCAATGAAAATCAAAAACTCGCCATTCGCACAGCCTGTCACAAACCGAAAACAACTCAATCCAACCACAAGACGTGCTACTTTTAACAACGACCTAGTATCAATTTTTAAGTGTCGATAAAAATTAATCGTGAAATTAACTTCAAAATTAATAATAATAAAAAATATATAAAATGAAATCTTGATAGAGCGGTGTGATTCGTATTGATCTGCTTAAAATGTTGGTTTTGTGGCGAGCTGTGCGAATCGCTACTTCCTGGCTAAACATCGCATGAAAATTTGTTTACAATAACTTCGAGCTATGTGTTATTTTGATTCGCATTTGCTGCTGCCAAGGTAATAATTAGAACGGAACGATCGCCGAAGGATCCAAACTGTTCTTTTTGCACACACCTGTTTAATTAATCGTCATGGCATTTAAATGCACGATTAACACCAATGTTATTGTTGCATTAAAATCGTGGTCTTAGACGTGTATAACGTTTCGGGAACAAATACAATTATTTTAAACGTACAAGTGAAACGAATGAAAAAACAACAACAGAAAATCTGCTGCGAAGAATGCTGATAAATGGTTGAATTTTTTTAATGTCTACAAGTTTTACAATGTTTTCAAAATGTCACATTTTCGTTGAAAATTCGTTTTTTGTGTCATTCGCATTCTTGGCAATGACTTTAATTTTTTTTTGCAAAATTTCATTTTTTTACAATTGTTTTGGATTGTCTACAAATTTTTGCAGAATGTTGGCAATTTTTTCAACATTTTGATCAAATTTAACGATTTTTTTTTAAATCAATTTTTAGTATTTATAAAAAATTTTAATTGGGGCTTTATAATTTGTTTATTGCATCTTGGACATTCTTAACAATGTTGACACATTTTTCGTTTCCACTATAACATTTTTGTATCGTTTGCATTCTTGACAACGTATTTACGTTTTTTTTAATGTTGATCATTTTTAAAATTGTTTTAAATTGTCGACAATTTTTTTACAATTTTTTCACCAAACCGCTTGAACGAAAATTCGATATTTCTGCGTCTTAACAATGTTGACCAATTGTTTGTTACAATTTTTCAACATTTTGATCAATTTTTTTTAATGCTTATAAATTTTTTAATTCAATTTTTACTAATTTCTTTTTAATATATTAATATATTGTAATACTGGTTGCACGACGTTCGATTGCCGTACGCATGGGTTTGGAGTGCGAGGAGCGAAGCAACGAGTGCTCCAAAGGAATGAGTGCGACAAGATGTCTTGCACAACGAGTGTTACATGCTATTTTTTGTATTTCAGTTTCATTAATATATTTAATTTAATACTAAGATATAAAAAAAAACATTTAGTGAGTTTTAATCTCTTAGGTTGGGTATGACTGACATCCATAATATTTTGACATTTTAGTTTCAAAATACCTAATTTTCAGATTTTCGTTTTAAATATTCAAGTTCTCAGCATGGAATAACTAGACCACATGTTTTCGTATTAGACTATGAACTTTTGCATAGGTTCGGTTCACTGATATTGACACTTTGTATTAAATTTCAAAATAATCTAATATCCGTCATAATTTCTGTAATTTTTGTGCAAAATGGAGGCAGAAAACGCTGAATTTACGTGTACCCCGCCGTATATACGCGAAGCCGGCTGTTGAAAATTTGTTGAATTTTTTTCGAAGTCTCATAAAAGTTAAAGATGTTTACATTATAAACAACTTTTGTTTGAAGAGTTCTTTCAAAAACTTTACCATTTACAGGAAACCCGATTTTGAAAAATTCATTGTAGTCCTAGCAATGACGATAGAAATTCCCGGGCTCGATAGCAGGGGCGGGCGCAGTCATAGTTTCCGTGGATGTCAGATTTTACTAACCTATTCGAACGTATTCATGAAGGTTTGCAATTTCCAATCGTGATCGCGTCAGTTTATGAACCACTGCAGATTTTTTCTTTATGGTATATATTTAAAAAAATGGTTTATCGTTCCATTCGGTTTACGCTCGACAGATTAAAATTATTTTCACTTACTTGCACATCTTTTAATTGCTAATTCTTTTATTTTAATTTAACTATGAATAACAAGTTTGAATTATTAAAAAAAAACAGATAAATGCATATTTTTGATTTCTCATATATTTACTTTTGACATTAATTTGGATCATTTTTATTTTATATAGTTATCCATGCACACAGAATGCAAGGAACTATAAAAAGACCAGACGCGGATACAGTGTGGGGGGGGGGGGGCAATGGGGGCAATTGCCCCACGCTGACTTACGACCGACGCACTTTATTTCGACCAAATTTAAAATTTTAAAATCGCCATAAGGACATCACTACCTGTGTATAAGAATTATTATTATTTTTTAACAGAAAGAGAACCTTATTGAAATTTATTACATGGATAACAAACTAAAATGTTATCAATTTAAACGAATTTTCTGAAATATAGGTAAAACCACAAAAATGCCCCCCATTAAAATTATTTTAACATCCGTGTTGTCAACGTTTTACTACGACCTCTTAAAATATTAAAACGGTATGCTACATCATAAGTGCAGATCTGTTTGGAAATACCACCATTAATGTTCACAAAACATTTTAACATACACATGTTTGATAAGTTTAATTACTTTCGTTATTCGTTAAGTTTGATTTGAAAAATTCTTGTGAAAAATGGAATAAGTAAGTATAACAAAGTTAAGTGCGGACTACTGCAGATTTTTTGTTTTGTCAATTAGTTTCTTCCATTATTATTTTATTATAATTTTTCGATGCAAATATTTCGGGTTTTCATTTTGTCATTTCTTCATTGATTTTGTAAATTTATATTTTTTGATTGATATTGTTGTGTTAAATTTTAATTTATTTAACGTAATGTAAATTCTGTTGTTTATTTCATAGCTCATTTTCAAATTCGTTCGCAAATAATGTAGACTCATTGCGCAAATAAATTCAATGAAAATGTCCGTATAAATCGATTAAACCTACATAAATACCTCGGTTATCAGATTGTGCAACTTCGTCGCGTGGGCCTGGAACTCCAATTCAAATCGGTCACAAAAAATCACGATACGCGACGTCAAATGCATAAAAAACGCGGCCGAAACTCCGACAACAGTTTGGTTGATGTTTTTTGCACAGGTAACTACTCACATTTCTGGCGTTTTTTGTTGTATTAAATCGATTACTAATTCGAACGACGACGTAAAATTTATTATCAAAGCCGGCTTTTATCGGTCAAAATGTTTTTCCGTTTTATATGCGGTGTGTACTCGCGCATTATTTTACCAGAGAACAAAAATTTAAATCACCCGCGACACTATGTAAATTTTAAGCGATGTGCGAACGAAACCAACGCGACCGTCACGACATGCATTAAAACTACTACTACAGTGTCGCCAATATTGACTTGTTGAAAACCCCAAATTGTTACTTTTAAATACTGTAATAGACTTTGTAAAACTGGTCATAATTTATTCTCGAATTTGCAGTTTGATTAACTAAGGCGATGCACTAGCAAAAATAGTAAAAAGTAGCACTTTCAATACGATTTTTTGACAAAAATGTAATTTTATCAAAAAATCAATCTCAAATCAAAATAGTAATATGAAATCCATATATCAAATGTCGTGTTTCGGTACAGTACAACCATTAACATTTTAAACCTCGAGCGTCTCGCTTTAAAAATATATATGTAATCGAAATATAATAAAAATAATAATCATAATAATAATAAACTTTATTTGCGCCCAACAGTATATACCAAAAAAGGAACAACAACAAAACTGTATATAAAAGTTAATAAAAAAAGAAAATAACAACCCAAGATAGCTGTAATCGAACATATAAATATATCGTCAAAATACAAATTATAACTTCTACGAATCTGAAACACAGGACTTCTCGACATGGCATTAGTCCTGCAACAGGGAGCAAAGAAACTCTTATTTCTTTTTGATGACAGTCTCAGCATGTTGAAATAAATTTGTTCGAATAACAGGGAACAATTAATAAATTAAATTGTGCAAAAAGTTATCTCAGGCAATAGCTCTGTGAGTGTCCAAAGAAAACATATTGTGTTCAAGGAGCAACAAATCATGCTCCATATTCCTTATGGGATAAATGCCATACTGCTTAAAACTTAAGTATTTTAGAAAACGTCTGAACTCGTTCACAGAGCTCTAAAATTTTTTTGGACCAAGGTGCCATTAAGTGTCTCAACTTTGCTATGGTGTGTAACAAGCTGGAATATGCTACTGTCTGGAGCCAGCTTACATCTCACATAAACTTTTATGTGAAATGTAAGTTGGCTCCAGACAGTAGAACCATACTCCAGCTTGCTAAGCACCACCGCAAAGTAGACACTTAATGGCACCTTGGTCCAAAAAATTTTTTGAGTTCCGCATAACAAATCCAAGAGAATTGTTACCAAAAATAACAATTGTAGCTGTACTTCTGATTTGATTTCTGACTTTTTTAATACACATTCAATCCCAACATAATAACAAAATCAAATTCAAATTATTTCGCTTTATTCACAGATAATGTCATGGGTGAGAACCACCTGGGATACTCATTTTTATTATTTTAAACACCTGGTGGTTGTGTATACATATTTAGAGCAGTGCATAAGTTGTGAGTGGCTGAGGCCACAGAGTGCTGACTATGCCTTGAAACTGATGAGACAGCAGAACATGTTATGTGTGCCTGCCCCGCAGGGGACCAAATCAAGTTCTGTTTTTGGTGAGATAAAACTTGAGCTGGGCAAACTTGACAAAATCTCACACTCTAAAATCCTTCTCTATCTACAGAGAATGGGGAATTGAGGGTGAACTATAAATAGTTGGGAGCCACAATAGATCCTTGCGGTCGCAGGGTGAGGGGGTTAAACGCCCCACTTAATATAACTAACTAACTCTGACATTATGATTTATTAACATTTGAAAATACAGGACAGCAAAAACTTCCAATTATACAGAACTTAACGAATCACTCCTAGAAATATGTCTTATAGTCCAATTAAATCTTCAAAAGTTCAAGAATTTTTAAAATCGATCTATCCTGAGCTTTCAAAAACACTTTTGTAATAAACTCCATATCAAAGACTACAACATAAAATACACATTCAAATAAATTGACGCTTTGTCATCAATGTCCACTAACGAAAACTTACTCGATCACAACAACAAACATCACTTCTTAAGTAATTCTAAACCTTTAGGTTTCAGTTTACGATCGAGTATCGACTGTCTGCGTTTCTGTTCCTCGATTTTTAAATTCTTATTCCTCTCCACGGCAAAATCGATTTCTTCAGACAATGCCATTATTTTCTCTACTAATTCTTTTTGTTTCACCAATCGCTTGGTCTGGCGCATTCCGTAGGGTGTTGGTTTCCCACTGACGAATGAATAATCAGGCTTGTCCGTTAACACACCGCACGCGTTGGGATTCATCGGAAGGCCCCTTTCTTCGCGCCACTTTTGGTTCAGATGCTTTGGAGTGGTCGTAGATAATAACCGGACATAATTAACTGTTAACCCTGCAAATTTTGTCGTGAACGTGACGTGATAAGGTGATGTTTAAATATTACCGTAGGATCTTGCTAACGTCGTCAGTTTTTGAACGTGCATCTTTCAATTTATTTATATTATTTGTAATTATTTTTAGGTTATTGTTCAAAATTGATGTATAAAACAAATTAATTGAAAGAGAAATACTGCCAACGGTTACAAATAAAAATCCCGCGTACAAAATCTGAACTATAAAATTCACCATTAACTTTGTCTAATGCTAACTAGATGGCCAGCAAATTATGAAAGTACATGTCTAGGTACTTTTCGTTTTAAAAATAAATCTGCATAGTTCCGCTTTCAGGAAATAATACTCTGAAGCAAATCGTAAATTATTCAAAGCAAATGATTTGAAAGAAAAATCGCAAATCGAAGATAATCGAAATTTCAATTATCGATTTACTCAAAATGATACAATTAGAAGGTAAATTGTTGGCAACGTTTTGCATACTCCAAAAATAGTTTTTAAGATTGGCTGCGTGAGCGTCCATGATTAAAGAAGAAGAAAATGTCATTCGAGTAATTATCGATGAAAAAAAGGTTATCGTATGATATGTAATCATGGCGACTCGTCGAAGATCGATCCACAGTACTCCAAATCTAAATTTTCGACCCAACATAAGTGAACCCAAACAAGAACCGCGGGGAACGAAACCAACCACAAAGCAATCAACAGTGAAAGAAGTGTTTGTCATCATGATCATACACATCTGTAAAAAGTCGTTATTCTTCGACACCAACCTCAAAGTGGCCATATATCTCGGAGCATTATTTTTAATTTCGCTAATCGCGGACGTCGTTCCCATACCCAAAGGATACCTATCGAGGTCAGACAACGCATTCAATCAATTTTTCGTGAAATTTGCTTGGGGTTGGAATCTAACCATACTCGTGCCTTACGTTGTTTTATCATCGTACGTATACTGTTGCGGACAAGTGCAGCGAATCACCAAACATCACGTTTTAAGGATTGTCATCGCCACGGCCTTCTGGTGGCTTTGGACGACTGTATTCAACGTAATAGAAACGAACTACGGAAAATGCAACGTAAAAAGTGAACAGTTTAATTCAAAGCAAAGTTGTCTTAAAGGTGGTCATTATTGGAACGGATTCGATCTTTCCGGACATTGTTTCATTTTAATATACGGGAGTTTAGTGCTAATCGAAGAGACCAGATCAATAATAAACTGGGACGCTATAAAAGACAGCATTCGACTCGAAGAGCACTATCGAGTTACAAAGGACACCTCTCACAACACAAACATATTACGTAATTTAAACGCCGAACAATTTCGCCTTTTGAAAATCAACTATGAAAAATACACGCCGTACGTAAGAGGGTTGTTTATTACAATAGCCGTGTTTCAAATTTTGTGGGACGTCATGTTGGTCTGTACGATGTTGTATCACCACATCATGATCGAGAAGTTTTTAGGTGGATCGATCGCAGTTCTGACTTGGTACTTTACGTACCAGTTTTGGTATCCATCGGCGAGGACGATACCCCGCCTGCCTGGCGATGGTTTGTTCAAATACACGAAGCCGAAGCCGGCTGCAGTGCCGGTTTTTAAAAAGAGAACTAGTAACATTGCAAACGGGAACCAACCGATGTTTATGGGACGTCCGTTGAAAACAGACGTTGCAGCATCAGACACAAAAGACGACGTAGTTAGATAAAACGTTTTTATTTTAACACAATTGTAAATAATTAATGACTGGAGAGTTATATTTTTGTATAACTTTATTTATAACTTTGTACAATTAAACCGATTATTTAATTTTTGTTAATTTTTTTAAATGGGTTGTTTATTATCTGTGTTGTTATTTATTAAATCATTACGGAACTTGCTTCATTTTATTTCAATCCTTCCTCCATGATTACATAATCGATTAAATTATCGCAAAAATAAACTTTTAATAAAATAAATATCTTTATTGTAGGGCACAACAACAACAACAAAATACAGTGCGTGTCTATAAAAATAGGGTATTTTCAATTCGTACAATCTAGCATAAAATGCAAATGTGTTCCACAACCGTAAGGTGAAACTTTCTCAAGAAAGCAGGTTTTTCACCAGTAATACTCCACCGACTATGATGGCCACGGCGGCGAAGACGCTGATTCCTATGTACAGTGGATTTTGAGCGGCCAGTAACGTTTTCACGTGGAAGAACGTGCTCGGTATGGTTTTTTTGTAAGATTCTCGCTGTTTAACTCTTTCGTAGTATTGTTCTATGTGCGGGCGCTTGCCGTTCGACCAAAAACGAGATTCAAATCCGAGTTGGTTTAGACGTTCGAGCAGTATTGTCAATCCGATGTCGGCCACTGTGAATCGATCGGTACACAGCCACCAATTTATTTTATCTGAAACAAATTTCTGTTAAAAACCAAATTGTGTAACTAAACTATAAATTTAATAAAACAGATTGCTTAGATGATAATAACAAGTTTTCCGTGCAGACGTTGGTAAAAATGATGCAAAGGAAACGTAACAGATCGAAGAAGTTTGAAAAATCATTGAAACGTATGACATGAAGTAAAGGGAAGTGTAACAACTTGGTCTTAATTAAGAAAGACGTTTACGTGCTCGTACACGATAGTAATGAATAGTGATTGAGGGTAGTAACGTAAATGTAATATTTAAATGGAAACGAAAATAACTATGTTCCATCAAGATTGTGCTACTGGCAAACACAATCCAATGTTAAACAAACATCATGACACGTATTTACATAAGAATTCACTGTTGTAAATATCAGAGATATTCACTGAGAACACTGTGATTATTACATAAGAAAAGTGTTGGATGACATATTTGTGAAAAAAATTCTGATCTTGAATACCAATCGAAATTACGATTAAATTTAATTAAATTATTGTTGTGTGCAAACATTACGTTCTAATACATTATGATAAACACAAATTTATTAACTGTACAAACAACTGTCGAAGGTATCGGTAGATGGGAACATGTAACTGTAGGGAACTATACGAAACTCTAAGAGATGTGAGAAAATAGTGATGTGAATATGAAACTCACAAATTTAGCGATGTAATCATAATATTTGTCACAGCTTTGTAATAAACATGCCCAGACTGAACAGAGGTGATATGATTTACAATTGAATAAAATTATTAAAAATAGCATACAAGGACACTTTTAATTTAAAGATTGCACGCACAGAAAATTAATGTTGACTTTAATGACTGAAATTTATCATACGTATAAAACATTCAAAATTAATATTTTACCAACAAATGGACCACAGTTAGCAAAGAATAACAATAAGGGCATTGTCATTCTTTTTTTACTTCACACAAATCATAAAAATAGTTATATATAATAACTTTTTCTAAATATAGATATATTTTCTAATGAAATTTTTTGTTAATTTCTGTTTTCCAACCATTGATCATTTTTTCAATTTTGTTGAGCTTTAAATTTTCGAAAATTTTGACTGTTTACTGTTCAGTTTTACATTTTCTAGCATTTCCGAAAATTTTAAATAGTATTTGCACTATCGACAATGTGATTTTGTTGCAATTTGAATTTTTTTTTTGAAAAGTTAACCTATATATTACTCATTTTTTCTAGTTTTTTCACAATTGAGACATTTTCAACAATTTTATTTGGCTTGTCAGTTATGACCATTTTTAAGTGACATTAAAATTTTCATTTTTCATAATTCTATCAAATTTTTAAACATTTTCGACAGCTTTTACAATTTTGTGCATTTTGATAAATGTTAGACAATTATTACGTTTCGTAAATTCTTACATCTGAAAATGAAGACTTGGACATTTCAAGAATTGCTATTCTTTTGGTAATATTGATAAATTTTTTTGTGCTGCTTTCTGATCATTTTGATTTTTTTGTATTTTTTTATTTTAATTAATTTTTGAATGTTTGAGATTTTTAACTTTTTCGACAATTTTTTTTTTCCTTTTTGGTTTAGATATTTAATTCTTTGTATTTTCGACAATTTTTAATTTTTTTTTTCAATTATGAGCACACCCACAACTTTAACGTTGTTAATTATTACTTTTAAAAATCCTATTAATTCTATTGATAGGATTTTTTCACAATGATCTTTTGGAATTTTTTTAATTTTTGTATTTTTTTTACAACAGCATATTTCGTCATCAAAAGCAAATAAATATTCGAGAATTAAATCATGTTTATTTTAGGCGCCTCTGACTTCGCGTTATCAGCAAAAATACAGGTAGCATATTTCCATTGATATTGAGTGGGCGATAAGTGTACTTACAAGTTTTCTTTTGTACCACATATTAAAACGTTATCTTTGATTATACTGTCGTCTCTTATACATCATATAATATTATATTGTTAAAATTTTCCATAATTACTTTTAAAATTAGAATATTTGCAGTAAGATCATGCAGCAGAAAAATTTTAATTAATTTAAAAATCTGCACTGAACTTTCTTATAATTAATTTCCAGGAAATTTATGCGATGCGCATTTTTCGACAGAACTTTCCAAATGCATGTTGTTCATCATTTTAACTTCAACAACAAAAACAATAAATACTAAAAAATTAACTAAGTAATTAAGTAAATTTATTTACAGGGCATTGTAATTTTTTCCTTTTATATCATGATACATTTATACATAACTAGTTACTGCAAAATATTAAAAGTAACAATTAGATACAAAGCTAAGGCTCTCTAATTCTAATCTAATTGCACAGTTCTTTTCTTGATGATAGTTTCGATATCAGCATAAAAAATTTATACGATAACATAAAATTAAATCCAATAAAGTTAATTGAAATTGCGCAACCAGATGAAACAATTTTCGTGTTAGTTTCGTAGCACCGAAAAGCGAAGAATTATTCGGAATCGATCGATAGAAAAATAATTATAAATTACAATATAAATGCTTCCAACGCCAAATTTATTTATTATATGGTACAGATGATTTCATGTAAAAATACGACTAGTACCCGGTTATTACTTTACCTAAATCTCATTTAACCTTAATAAAAATAAATTATTACAATTAGTTACAGTTTTCAAGGCTTGTCCTATTTTTACACGCAATCAGCTTAAATATGAGTGAATGTAAATCTAGTCGCATTATTACACAAGAACGTTCTATTTGAACATCCAATTATACTAAAGTGTCCTTCAAACATATAACATCTTAAATGCTACTAACTATAACTAATCTAAATATAACGATACGCTAGTTTTAATAGGCATGTTATTTTTTACGTTTTTCACTTAAACTGACGTCCTAGTTCATTTTATTATAATATACGAAGACCAGTGAGAAAGTTTTTGATCAAAAGTGAACGACGCGTAAATTTGTTATTTTATGACATTTTTTTAACTTCTAATTTTCTCTTCTATTCTCAAAGTAATAAACAAGAGTTGGAATAATACTGGGTAATAATAAAATAATTGCAATATTACAATCGCAATTAGAATTTGTAGTGCGCACGGACGTGTAAAAAAAAATATTCATTTCACGCGTAATCGTAAAATAAATGCATCATTTATTATATGATAATCCATTTTGACTTTACTTATCAAAGTTGGAATCTTCCCCTGAACTTAATATCAGCTTTGTTTTTCTTCCTATGTGGACAGTTCTTAAATAATCAAAATCATGCGCAGATTGACTTTAACGTTATTTATTAATGAACTTTAGTGTGCGCATGATTTTGATAGTTCAAGTACAACTCAAACGATAACACAAACAGAGCTATAATTTCGTTCAAGTACGAGTTTGGACCCAAGGAATTTGACGGCACTTAAGAGCACAGCTTTTTTTTGAATCGATAATAATAATAATAATTGATAGCGTAGTCCATCCCTACGTATGCCTCATCTTATCATATTTCGTACGGATCAAGTGGCTTACTTACAGTAAAAATTATTTTCTGTAGATTTTGGTGATTTTCAAATTTTATTAGCAATTATTGAAAAACAATGGCTATATTTTATATGTATCTATAAACGAAATACTTAGTACTTATACCTCAAAACAATAGGTCAATAAATTCTAAAATAATTGGAAATCATGCCACGTTTACAGTTTAAATATTCAAGCGTCATCTGTTGTTAATAATTCGAATCTGGTTAATGACATCAATAACAACCAAATTTCATACTACTATTATTATTATTATTATTATTATTATAACTATGTTAAATTATTGACATTCAGGTTGAAGCCAAGATCAAATTTATGTTGGCAAGAAATCGCAACATTGTGTCATTAATGAATAATTCGCGTGAGTCATCATCGCACCCGTGACTAATTTTACACGTGTAACAAATGTCAATTTTTGACATTGACATTGACAACTCAACATCAGTCACCAAACAATGGGCCCGTTCAGACAACTCCAACTTCTGCGTTGCTTACACATTTGATTGGTGCAAACTTAAAACGTCGGTAATTTTATGAGGTTTGAGCCAATCAAACGTCTCTATGCACTAAGAAACTGCAGAGTTTGAATCGGTCAGATGCATAATTCATTCTCGGGGAAAACTAAACCAAATTCTATTTAAAATATGTGTAAGGGGGTGTCCCGAGAATAAAGTAACAATTCGCCGACTTGCATTGACCAATGAATAATTTCCGTCGTGAAAATCGCAAATTTAAAAATTACCGCCCAAATTTAAACTGTCAAGATCAACAGGGTTTTCGAAAGAGGGCGCAGCCTGCAGTTTCCAGTTTGACGTCTTCAGAAACTGACACGTAAAAGTGCGTTTTAAAAGTCGAAATTTACAAAACATCATAACATTATTTACTAGGTGAGTTGTTTAGCATTTTAAGTTGTAATTTAGAGGATTTAGAGGAGAAAGGTTGCAGACTTTTCGTACGTGCCTTCGCTGTCGCGCCGTTATTTAACATTGTTTACATAATGCTAGTAAATTTGAAATGACTTACAATTCGTTTAAATGAATTTACTCGTATTGTGAGTGAAAAGTGCGTAATTTTATACGATTTTATTCGTCGGGGTACAACGCAATTGTACACGTACAACTCGGTAATAAATAATAAATAATTTGTCCATAAAAAGCAGACTTGTGAGAAGTTATCTTTACAATTTTTGCTTTAATGACGTTATATGTGTTTTGTGTGATATTTGACAACTACTAAACATAATAAATCAAATATGAATGATTTACCATGAAATAACTGCTTGTGGGAACTCAGGCAAGTAATCCTTAACTCCATTGTTAATATTAAATAAATTAGATAAGATTAATTCCATCATAAATCCAATTTTTCTTAAGTAATAAACCATGGATTAGGCATTTTTATCTAAATCTGACCAGATTTAACACAACTTTAAAAATGTAATGGATTTTGAAATTTAAAAAATGTATGACTTACCACCAATATGTCTGGATAATTCTTCCTCGACAACAATAAGTACTTCGTCGACTTGAGCGAGAACTTTTAAGTATTCCTCTTTGTTGATAACGATCGTGTGCTTCTTTTCCTGCAACTCGGCCTTTTGCAGCAGAATCTTTTTGCACTGTGGGTTCAATTCGGCGTGTGACCTCAACGTTTTGCTGCTGTTTCGTTCTGCATCTGAAACAAAATCGTTGTGAACATCGCAGATGAATGACACTCGTCGTACTTGCTAGTATTTTCCTGACGGGCGCGAAAAACGGAGCTTTGGGATTCTCCACGACTTCCGGGTGGAAGAACGAACCCATCGTGACTATTCCGGACTGTAACTGGTCGATGATGTACCGGTAATGCGTGACGCGTTGCCTGATTTCCGCTCCTTGGTCCATGGGTATCAGTCTTGGTGTGTCTCCTGGTGAATAAAATTGGTAACACATAATTGCAAATTCGTTTTAATTTACCATTGCTGAAATTGTCCTCTAAATAATCGATTATCCTCGTGGAATCGGGAATGAGCTTCATGGTGTCTTGTAAAACGGGGACCTCACCTCTCGGATTAATCTGCAGGAACCAGGGCTCGTATTGGGCTCCTTTAGTTATGTCGACTAGATGTTCCTCAAACGGCAGTTTCTTTTCGTGCAACGCCATCACTACCTTAACGAGAACATTGGAAATTAATTAATTGTTTCAAGGAAGTGTTAAAAGGTTCAAATTAAAATAACCTTACTTCTTTCAAATTGTTTGAGTAAACAAACCGCGTGACTGTTACTTAAAAATTCGCTTTTTTTACAAATATATCGCTAAAATATAAACTAAAATCGTTTTATGTGGGTAAATGATTTTTGTATCAAATAAAAAAGTTATAATAAATGTTACGGTACCTTTTGCGAATAAAAAGAATAATGGTGGTAGTACAATAGTAAGCCATTGGATATGTTAATTCGGTGACTTCCATCGCCAGCAATACCGGACATGTTACAAGAGCACAACTTGGCGTTTAACTGGTTGAAGTAAATACGTAATGTGCCGGTTACGCAGCAGCAGCAGGAGCAAAACCATAGAGTTTGTGTAGATATGCTCTCTCACGCGTCTCTGCATGGATTGGACAGTAAGAAACGATCGTGAAAATAGATGTTATCGTAATATTTCGCATGATATCTCTGAACTTGTTTGTAATCGTTTGTCGGTCAGGAATAATTCGCCGACGATTTATTTGGTCTGATTATCTAGTCTAGATGATCGAAAAGGATAATATTCTATTTACATAATTTAATTTTCGTAATATAATCAATACGACACAACATAATATTTATGGACATTAAAAAATAATTTATTCTTTAGTTTTTATTTGTGTGGGATTGATTTTATTGCTTTTTGTTCCATTTTTTGTTTATTTTAGTGTCGCTGGGTCCTTGATTTATTTATCGTGGCTTAAACCGCAAACCATTTCTTCGTTTCTTTGAATTTTATTCCATTTTTGTGTAGTCTGTTTGGATTAGCATTTGTGTTTATTAAATTCCTTTGGTTTCGTTTTTACTTTTTGGCTTCAATTCGTTTTGTCTGTTTCCATTTGTTTGTGTCTGTTATTGTTTATTACACTTCCTTCTGCTTCTGCTCGTCGTCGAACGCTCTGAAAATGTTTTTGTTATAAATTGTTACCACTAAAAAATTTCAGATCGTTTAAAATACACGCCCACGCCTGTTATTAAATTTGTAAAAATAATGCTATCAAACTCTTCTACAGCAATTGGAGTTTGGTGTTGGTAATTGATCGGTGGCTATGCTGTGGAAACGGCGAGTCTTTCTTATAAGTCCACACAAAACAAGAAATGAACAAAGGTTGGTTTTGTCGGTCTCTCCCTGGTGGGTTTATTTGGCAGAACGAAAGAGCTATAAAAAATACTCCAAACTCTATTTATTTTTACAAACCAAACCCGTTTAATAATTGTTCATTTCATATTTTATGAATGATTATGTTACAATCATCAATTAGTTTTAATCTCACACGTTTCTTATTCTCTTCTTTATTTTTATTTGTTTAAATTTAATTGTTCCCCCGGATTAATTTTACATTACTTTTTTTGTTCATTTTCGTTGATTAATGTCACTGTACATTTGATTTATTTATTGTCGTTTGTTAGGATTAATTTATTCGCGATTTGTTTGTTATTTTAGTTCTTCATACTCTTCAGGTTTCTTGTCTGTTTTATTCTTGTGTGGGTGGTTTTGAAGAGTGACAGATATTTGGAAGAAGAAATAAACAGAGCAGTAGACAGAATTTTTAATGGAATAAAAAAACGTTTCTAGCTAAGATATAAAATTCAAAATAAATAAAAATATAAGTTGTCAAGAAGGTAGTCACGCCCATTCTTACGTTTGGAATTGAATGGAGGGGAATAAGGACAAGTCACAAGATATTAGAGGATGGAAAGAATCGTGAACAATGAGTAAGTGGTACAACTTCCCACCGAGCCTTACTCCCAACAATAAGGATTAAGTAAGTAAATTAAAAAATGTAAGAAGAATTAATCTATAATTAATATTTTAATGCGATTGGAACTATTTATTTATATATAATGACATTAATACAACAATAATTGCAGGTTGCAATTCATTGTTAGAAAAAATAAAAGAATATTTAACAATTATCAATCAATAAGAGCAATACATAAGAGCAACATTAAAATTTAATGTAATAATTGAGATAATAATTATGATGGCACTAGAACACAATTTTTACATTAACAGATAAAATCGTAGGCGCCAGCAAAAATATTGTAGATTTGTATCTACTTCTTTAAACATGAAACGATGACACCGCGCCCGTGCAATCCATAAAATGAAATAACATTTAAAACTCTAATGTAACAATTAATTATTAAATTGAACAAACTGCGCTATGGATAATCGTTATAATAATAAAGGAATTTTTTTGAATATTTCGCTCAAAAAGTTAAATTTACTCCACTCCTGCAGGAGAGATCTGCTGAATAAGTTCTGGGGCTACAAGTCCATTCTCCACCAAACGATCGAGTTCAAAGTTTGTATTAACAAACACGGTACTAGTAAACCAATGCCGTGCAGCTGGATCTGGATCAGTAAGTTCAGTGCCTACTGATCATTCACAAAAGACCAAAAACAACGAGGTATTAAAGAACCATCACTGCACGACCCTCGTGGCTCAAGTGGCCCCAATTTTAGTAAATCACTCAAAACATATTATCAAGTTAAAGCCACAAGTAGTTTTTTTTTGTTTCTTTATTGCAGTATACTGAACAGAATTTTATATATTCTTGAAACTTTAAGAACGTACACCCATTGTTATATTTTTCATGCTCCACATAGCTGAAAATTACTGCAATTACCCCACCTAGCACCGCGTAAAATTTTTTTTTTAGAATAGGTAACAAATGCAACTACAAATGTAAATTTGCAATTTTTTAAGGTCCTTTAATCATATACGAAAAATTTTAGCAAGACTGCACTTACAATGGAAGCAGCGTACGCCTGTGGTCAAAGAGAAAATAATTTTGTCCCTTACACTAGCTTATGTTAATGAAAGGTAGAAAGAAGGCACTACCAATGTTCCTTATCTCAGAAACGCTGACCGCTATTCTACCATACAGTGACTTTATTAAGTCACTGTATTCTACCGTTCCCCATGCTCCCCACTGCTCTTGAACTACAGCTACTACCCAAACCGTCCCTTGGAATCCTTTTGTAAACTCTGGACATAATAATTTTGACCAAGAAAAGTGTAAATAAACCAGAAATACCATACATTTTAATAATTGCGACTGCCACAGTAACTTATGGTAGTTACTTCCACTTCTGCAAATTATTTAAACACTCAGTGATAAAAACAAGAAATTAAATGCCTACGCACATCGTGAATGACTAAATTCCGTTGCCATAATTAATTGGCGCCCATGTTGTGCCCCGTCAGCAAAACGTTGGTATCTGGTCTGTAAACTTATCATTTTAATTAATTAAAATTAAAGTAATGGCTTTCTACTTTAATTATTCAACTCTGTTTGTTTCAAATTGTTATAACGGCAAGATCAAATATTTTTATTATTCCAGAGATTAGATAAGCCATATGTTGGCTGAAAATGCACCGGCACCATTTTATTACAGCATTGATTGCAACGTGAAAATATTTTTATATATTTTTTCTAGTAAATCTTAAGGGACAGATATTGTTTGTGTATGTTATGCGTTAGACATAAACAACAATTATATATCGATTCGTTGAAATAAAACCCCGTGAAGTCATTTTGGGGATCAGGAAAGTAACACTGCATCGACGTAAACTTGTTTAAAATATATTAAAAGCATTAATACCCAGTCAAATATCAATATGACCTGTTGAATGTGAAGTATGTCTGTGTAATGTTCTGGACAGGAGTTTACCCCGAGTTTACAAACGTTCATGGGTACACACACTCGACGCTTCGTCGTTTAAAACAGGCTTTGTGGAACATCAGTATAATTCTACACTCTTGTACAAGAACTACTACAGAGTAGCTTGTTGGTGTTGTTCAATGTCGTAGGTAATACTGAAAAGCAACGATAGTAACGATAACTCAAATTTGGTTATTGTTGAATAAAATTATGGCGTTTACATGATTCAAATTATTGATAACAGGACGTTTCTAGCGGCGTGCTTTTAAACTAAACAATTTTGTCGAGATATTGAAATTTTCATCGCTAGTCGATTTTCTTATTTTTATTATTATTATTATTATTATTACCAAATGTTAATTTTGTTTAAATTTTTCCTTTTATTATACTTTTCCATTACGGCAAGGTCTACAGGGATATAAAATAATTATATGTAAATCAAGTGGCGAAATGTAAAGCTATTGTACTTATTACGTCGAGTGATAAAAAGACACTTTTTTATATAAAAAGTTCGCGTTTTCGTTGCAATTAAAATGTCATGTTAAAATTTCGACATTACGTAATTAAGTTGGAAAATATAAAGTAGTTACTGTGATTGTATTCATTTACTACCAATCAATCACTTGTGATAAAATACTGTGACATGTTATCACTTATTAAAGTCCACATATTTAAGGCATACCCGACATTAGCGTTACGAATAACTTCTTTAAAAAAATTACGAAACTATTCTCGAAGTTAGGCAACCAAACCAACTGTTCGTACATAAATGAAATCGTATCGTAATGATAATCAGCTGATAACCCGAGATAACTCAAATAAATCATTTTAAAAATATATTTTTTCGTACCAGTTAACAGTAAGCAATTTATGTTTACATACGCTTGCTTACAACATTTTCGTAATTCACAAAACATTACTAAATAAAGCAAAGAGAAGCACACCTTGATAACGGGGTTATCAAATTTTCTTGCTGGTCGCTAAGATAACACAATTCGTCCGTTCATCGCGTCATTTCTACCCCGTACACATGTTTATCAATAAGCTTTTGCCTCTAAAAGTGGCCACTAACTTTTGCGGTGCAGCTCGAAACATGAGTTTTATACCGAAAGGTCGCTTGGACGGTAAAGTAGCCGTGGTTACAGCATCCACCGATGGGTGCGTATAGCAGAGGCGCTCACGGACTGAACGTAAAACTTTTACTTCCTGCAGCATTGGTTTCGGCATTGCCGAGCGATTGGGGAAGGAAGGAGCGAAAGTGGTGATCAGCAGCCGAAAGCAAAAGAATGTCGATGCGGCGTTAGATAAGCTCAAGGCGCAAGGCCTCACAGTCACCGGCTTAGTGTGCCACGTAGCAAACGGTGAAGACAGGAAAAGATTATACGAAGAGGTAACCACCGATCCACCGATAGTTTCGTTTTAATTGCCGCGTTAATTGCAGGCGAAGTCGAAATTCGGGGGAATCGATATATTGGTTTCGAACGCGGCTGTGAATCCCTCCGTCGGTGGGGTTTTGGAAGTAAGTGTGCGTGCATACCCATAATAATAGCCATGTCAAGTTAAGAGTTTTAGTGCGAGGAATCGTCGTGGGATAAAATATTTGAGATCAATTTAAAAGCGTCGTACATGCTAGCGAAAGAAGTTCTGCCCTATTTTCAAAGACGTGGAGGCGGCAAAATAGTTTTTGTTTCTTCGATTGCAGGGTACCAGCCGTTTGACGTAAGCGAGTGTACCAACGTGAGTAATGTTAGATCAATGTGTCTTTAGCTTCTAGGGGCGTATTCGGTGAGTAAGACAAGTTTAATTGGTTTGACGAAAGCTGCCGGTCTGCATTTGGCCAGAGACAACATAACAGTGAATTGCGTTGCACCAGGAATCGTTAAAACAAAATTCGCACGAGCTGTAAGGATATATAACGGGTAATATAGCAAATATTTAATTGTGTTATTGTAGCTCACCGAGAACGAAGATGCCGAACGCCAGGCTTTATCACGGATACCAATGAATAGGTAATGCATAAAACAAAGTGAATTATCACCAGCATTGTAATTTTTTTCTTTTTCATTAGATTTGGAGTTCCGGCAGATATAGCTGGTACTGTAGCATTTTTAGTGTCAGACGATGCAAGTTATATAACAGGAGAGACCATTGTTGCTGCTGGTGGTATGGCTTCACGATTGTAAAATATATTTAATTATATTCAATAATAATTTATATATTTTTGTATGCAATTCTACTGTAATATATATTTTGTATTATTGATGTATTGCTTTTTGGGATTCTAAGAATTTTATCTATAACAATAAAACTCCTTTGTTAAATTGATTTATTAAATGATATCTGGGTGTCTATCGGTGTAAAATGTGAATTATTAATTTGAAAATTTAATTTCCGAAACAATCAATAAAACAAAACCTGATAACAAGCAAAAAAAATTCCAATGTGAACTTTGGATACCCAATTAAAATATTTCGGTTTATGAGTCTCATTAAAACTATCTAATGCGAAGGACTTTCACCTGCAGTCATAAATCATAAACGATGAAACAATCAAATCTTGATTGCACATCTAATTGTAACTTACGTACTACGCTGAATTACTTTTTATACCACGTACACTATGTTTGTTAATAAAGTATCTCCATTAAGAGCTCTTTTGAATGTTTGCGGTGCACGGAACGTTAGTTACATCCAAAAAGGTCGTTTCGATGGACGAGTGGCTGTGATCACAGCTTCCACTGCTGGGTGTGTAGTGCAGATAGCGTTAACAAAATCTGATTTATTATCTGATGTAGTATTGGTTACGGAATTGCCGAGAGGTTGGGTAAGGAAGGCGCGAAAGTTGTAATCAGCAGCCGAAAACAGAAACATGTTGACGCAGCTTTACAAAAACTTAAATCGCAAGGTTTAAATGTCACCGGTTTGGTGTGTCATGTGGCTAGCAGTGAAGACAGGAAAAAATTATTCGAAGAGGTAAAATTTCCACTAAAATTTTTTTTGTTATACGGTACATAACTTGCAGGCAAATTCGAAATACGGAGGAATCGATATATTAGTTTCCAATGCTGCTGCTAATCCTGCAATTGGTGGTGTGTTAGACGTATGTAGATATTTTGGTTTAAATAATATTTTTGCCTCCAAAATTTCATTATAAAATTTTAGTGTGAGGAAGAATCGTGGGATAAAATTTTCGAAGTTAACGTTAAATCGTCGTACATGCTGGCGAAGGAAGTGTTGCCTTATTTACGCAAACGTGCGGGTGGGAAAATAGTATTTGTATCGTCAATTTCTGGATACCAACCTTCCAATGTAAACTAACACCCTAACAAATTAATATTGCAATAAAGCGTTTAGCTTGTAGGCGCGTATTCGGTCAGCAAGACCAGTTTAATTGGTTTGACGAAAGCTGCTGCTTTGCAGTTGGCCAAGGATAACATAACGGTGAATTGTGTTGCACCAGGAATAGTCAAAACTAATTTTGCAAGAGCTGTAAGATTTTATTATGTATCGTGTAAAAAAATTTATTTTGTATTGTTTTAGCTTACTGAGAATGAAACTGCTGAGAGACAGGCGTTATCTCAAATTCCAATGAAGAGGTAAATTATTATTATTCATCCAAATTTATTATTTATATATTTATTATTTTTGTAGGTTTGGACTTCCAGAAGAAATTGCTGCCACAGTGGCATTTTTGACTTCTGATGATGCAAATTACATAACAGGAGAAACGATCGTTCCTGCTGGAGGCATGGCGTCCCGATTATAGTTATTGTTTACAATAAAAATATAAATTTCATGTCTGTTTTATAAAATATAAAATATATATATATATATTTTTTTTAATAACAAAACTTGTTAGATGACAACTAATTT
This sequence comes from Geotrupes spiniger, assembly GCA_959613385.1. NCBI lineage: Eukaryota > Metazoa > Arthropoda > Insecta > Coleoptera > Geotrupidae > Geotrupes > Geotrupes spiniger. The sequence goes on along the minus strand of OY390736.1, from coordinate 31,217,574 downwards.
AATAGCACAATTAACAGAAAAGTTGTGACCATAAACGTAAATTGATTACACGATACACTCGACCTTATCTATTAATAAACAATGATTAGGCAAATACTTGACACAAAGTTCAGTGTTCACATAAATTTGCAGTACCAGTCGTGTAGTTTATTGGACTTTTATAAAAAAAAACTATGAGTTTTGTATCAAAAAATCGCTTAAATGGAAAAGTGGCTGTTGTAACTGCATCGACGGATGGGTAACTTGCAAACATATATCCATTAACGATAAATTAATTTAAATTTCGTACAGAATTGGTTACGCCATTGCCGAGCGGTTAGCTAAAGAAGGCGCCAGCGTCGTCATAAGCAGCAGGAAACAAAATAACGTGGATTCCACTCTACAAAAATTAAAAACTCAAGGATTAAAAGTCGCCGGCATCGTATGTCACGTCGGCAAGGCTGAAGACAGACATAAACTTTTCGAACTCGTACGCTTCCATAATTCCATGTTTCCCGTCAACTAATTGTAATTTCTAGGCCCGTTCAACGTTCGGCGGAATCGACATTTTAGTATCCAATGCAGCCGTCAATCCCAGCGCGGACAGCATCTTAGCCGTAAGTCGCAAAATAATTACTCGACACGTTGCCATCACGATTTTTGCAGACCGATGAGAAAAGCTGGGATAAAATTTTCGAAATCAATGTCAAAGCGTCGTTTTTGTTGGCGAAGGAAGTGTTGCCGTACATGACGGAAAGGAAGGGCGGTAAAATAGTTTTTGTTTCTTCGATTGCTGGTTACCAACCGAACGAGGTAAGTTAATATTTATAAATATGATGGATTTAATTGCCGTGTTAGATTCTAGGCGCGTATTCTGTTAGTAAGACTGCACTTCTTGGGTTGACGAAAGCCGCTGCACTTCAACTAGCCAATGATAACATTACGGTAAATTGCATAGCTCCTGGGATCGTCAAGACAAAATTTTCTGCTGCTGTAAGTTGAATTACGTATCACCAAATCCTACTGTATTCGACGGTGACATGTGACTTGTTGAGAGTGACGAGACAAAATAACATCAAAACAACCTTCGTTGATATAATTATCAATGTATACTTTTTTTTCTTGATTAAATTGAATAAATTTTAGATAACCTCGAATGAGATTGCAGAAGAGATAGCCTTATCAAAGATACCACTTAATCGGTAAGTTTATGTTCTTCCCCAAATCAATTTTAAACAAGTCGTCCTTTCAGATTCGGATCTGCAGAAGACATGGCAGCCGCAGTTGCGTTTTTAGTTTCAGACGATGCAAATTACATAACCGGGGAAACTATCATAATTGCTGGGGGAATGTCTTCTAGATTGTAGTGAATATATTGGTTTACGCATATGTGATCTGTTTACATGGCCATAATTACCATTTAATAACAATGTTTAACTTACAATGTCATATTTGTTATTCCGAATAAAGTTTGCGGCAAAAACTTATTTTTATGATTATGCTTAGTGATGATCTTTAGCAGTGGCTCTACAAAAATGTTGGGAGTGGACATGGACCCACAACTATAAGGGTATCAAGCTATCATTTAATTTTTATAAATAAATAAAATTAAAAAAAAAAACAATTAAAATTTTTAAGTACATATGCGGGAGGTGGTAATACACTGTATTTTTTTTATTAAAATAATACAAAACAGGATTGCGGGGCTGATTAAGGAAATATGGAATGATGAGAGAATGCTGGAAAACTGGATGAGGGCAATACATCCAATATATAAAAAACACCATGCACACACTAAATCAAAATTAATTGAGGCAACGTTTATAAGATGAAATAATGTATGTAAAGAAAGAATAGTGGGAGAATATCGGCGAGGTTTTAGAAGTAACAGATCAGTATAGACCAAGTAGTCACCTTGAGACAAATCCAGGCAAACTGTTTGAGTATAAAATGCCACGGCTTGTATTATTTATAGATTTTAAGCAGGCATGTGATCAGGGAAGACGTAAGCAAAGCCATAGAAATAGTGGAGATTCGACAGAAAATAATTGCTTTAATAAAGATGACATTATATGGAACAAAAAATGCACTTAGAATACAAGGAAAGACGTCCGAGAGATTGACTGTTAAAAATGGGTTAAGGAAAGCAGATCCACTGACATTTCTATTTAACTTAGCGCACTTAGTGCTAGAAAAAATAGTGATAGAGAGTAAAATATAACAACAGGAAAAATATATTCGAAATATGTGTTATGGGAGAAATGGCAAGAATAATGCAATCAAATGTAAGTTTAAAAGATAAAGAGATAGGGACCAGAATAGCTAAGGCCAATACAAGTGTAGAGGTGCTAACAATTATTGGTAAAAATAAAGATGCACAGCCCTTTCCAATTCTGGCGATTCATGACAAAGAATTTAAATAAAATATCAAATTTGCATATTAAAAATTATATTATTATTATAAGAATATAAAATTTTGTTTCAAAATAATTTTTTGTCCTTGTGGTTAAACTAAATTTAAAACTTATTTTATTTTTATAATTTATTTACACATTCCACTAAGGATAATCGTTCCTAGTCATCCCACTAACCAACCATAGTCCTTTTCCTGCCCCTCGCTCTGACATCTTCATACTTCGCCAAAACTTCTTTAAATCCACCTTTGTACTGCTTCCGATACGACTTCAAAACTTCCGAAAATATATTTTCGTGGATGTTGTGCGTGCTCAACAGCGCCCTTTCCAAAACATACAGATCGACGCCTTTATCTTCCGCGCTGGTTTCCACATGGGCCAGCCCGAAGTCGATCAACACCACCTCCAGCTCCTCGAAGCTATCGAAATACTCGTCTTTGTTGCGTCTGTTAACGACCAATACGTTCGAAGTCGTTAAGTCACCGTGGATGATATTGTTGGCGTGCATTTTTCCCACGAGAACTCCGATGCTGTGCGACAACTTCTCGATAAGGGCATCGCTCGCTTTGAAGATAAATTCTTTGGCCGTTATGCTGTGTTCGAAGTATTCCATGTAAATGGATCGTCTTTTCAAATCGACTAGGAATATCATTGGTGTGCGAATGCCCGCGGATTTGCATTTTAGCAGAGCACGACTTTCGGCTTTGATGCGTTCTTTGGTCAGGAAGGTGTCCAGGTCGGGGTGCCGGTACTTTTTCACGAATCTTTCTTTTATTAAAGTGGGTTTGCCCAGGTATGTCCCAAGGTACAATTTGGCTTCAGCACCTTGTTGGAAAAGTTTAAAATTTTCCATTTCAAATATTGTACAAATTAGATGTGTATTTCAATGTATCAAATGTGCAAAAACATAACCACAAATTACATCTCGATGTAAACATAACGTGGGTATAATCAAGTTACGCGTTACGGTCGTACTGAGGCAATGGAAATTCACGACTTATAGCCCTAAGCCCTAATTACAAGTTTGATAAGCCAATAAATGCATAAAATGAAATATTGTCACGTCAATTAATACAAAAAAATCACTTAAAATCCATCCTAAATTGATGGTAATTATGCTTTAAAATTCGATGAGTATTTATTAAATAAGAGGACGATCGTTTCGTTGTTATTGAGAGCTCTTCAGCAAACATTGCAATCTAAGTAATTCATTAAAAGTTTGATGAAAATAAAACTCACCATTCACATAGCACGTCATTACCAATTACAATATGAAACAATCGTTGTGGAAGAATCCAAACCAGGTAAATTATTTTATATAATAAATGTTGCTTTTCATCTTTAATAAAAAATTGATTCCAAATATAAAATATATATAGAAACCGTTCTGTATGAGTGTAAAGCATGGCCCCTAGTCAGGATCGGCTTTAAGTAAAGAAGCTCTGCAATCACACCTTGACTGTGCTGATATTTTGCATTAACAGTCTCCTTACGTCATTTAAAATCGATTTATTTAGTTCAACAGACTAATTTATTATAAAATAAAAACTATTTACAATCATTTCGTGTGACAATTTAAGTTGTACAATAATCCTCCGCATCTCTGCGTATGCACATCAAATGAAGCGGAAGGAAAATAAACGAAAGATTTAAGATCGGGTTGGGTTCTGTTTGGTTGCGTTGATGGAGATTCATTTAAAATCATTTTTTGTAATAAAACTGGACATGAAAGTACCTTTCATGGAATTTTTTACACCTAAATTATTGTATTGGGTATTTTAGTAAAAATCTAAAAATCTAATTCTATAGAGAAATCAAATCAAAAAAATTTCAAAAGTCCTAAAATTTATGATTTGAATTGACCGTCAAATAAACTCCCAACATTTTTTGGCAAAAATTTTATATCGAAGTTTTTTGTGTTCATTAATTTTTGTAATTTTTGGAAAAATAACTAATATATTTGAGGTAATAAGTATATTATTATTTTTATCAACTCAGCTCAACCCAACCCAACTCAGCTATGTGCACGTTCTTTTACACATAGTTATTAAACAAAATAATTGTAGATAAATAAAACTATAATTGTTTATTGCTCATATAGGTTCTCTGGATAAATTCTAAGTTAAGTTTTCTTATAAATGTATCTTAATTATCGTACAATTTGCGAGTTTTTTTTACGACTAACGAATCCTATTTTTAATCTTACAATACCAGGTTAAATGCAATGGTCGAATAAAATTACTATTAATTAGTTATTTGTGACCATATAGCAACTTGATTGTGATTGTATTGACGCCTAGTTGACATTAGTATATTCACAAAATTACATCGTTATTTATTGCCATTTAAATTAAATTTTTTATGTTAGTTTTCAGTGATAACATTTTTTATTAATTTAAATTATGGTTTTCCCATTAGGTGAATTTTATTATTTCTATTGCTCTAAATAGTCGAGAAATAAAATAATTCTCATAAATTGACGAGTTATTCTGTGCAAGGCAAGGACTGGTACGCACTATCGCAACCTAGCTTAGGGGGTGATCAGTTCCCAAACAGGGCCACGGCAAAAATAATTTTCAATTAAAGCTAGCGGAACAAACGTGCAATCAAACTTGATTTGCTGCAATTGAGCTCTTCCATGGTTTTGGTACCTTTTCTGTATTTCACTTTTGAGAATATGAATATATATTCAAGGAAAAGGTAATTTAATTTAATAGGTCAGACAGTTTTTTCAACATGAAGAATAATTCTGCAGTGTGGTTCGTGTGATCCCAAGAAGATACATGTTTAGAATTTTTGGAGAAGCGATTGCTTATGTGAGACCAAACTGTATGTTAATTAGTAAATTTACCTAAACGCAGATAGTATCTAGATTTCTTGATTCACATATTGCATTTCACAAACAAGTAATGAGGATGTAAATAAAACAGCTTTTAACGGAGAGCATGTTATTGCGGAAATTATATACTACAAATTTAATGAATGTGTCTCACATTAATGTCGCATACAAAACGTTTTTTAATTAATATGTAACCCACAGAACCTTAACGAAAGCATATATTTGACAGTAACAGTAAGCGTATAAGTCAAGTAAGTTTGGAGCGTTTCAATTGTTGAAGATAATGACGTTGCACCGGCTTGTGTAGTGCTAATTGTTCTAGAGCTTCATCTATCGTAAACCACTGTCTTTTTCTGCCTATCGCCCTCGAATCTTCCCACTCTTCCAGTTCCTCTGTTACTGTCATAACATATACCTCGGTGCGATGTTTATGTTCACGATTCTGGAATCAAATTAACACAATTCATCATTAATTCGATTTACGCAACACTGATGTACTATGTGGTAGGGGGCACAAATATAAATATTGATTCAAAACACTAAACATAAATAAATAAAGCCACATTACTAATGTTTTTCGAATCGTCAACATCAATTAACATAAAATTTCATATTTTGAGAATATTTCAAACGGTTGTAATAGTATCTAAATAAACCAGTTTAAACCCTTGCGGTTTTTATTAAACAAATTTGAATATTTATAAAACATAAGTCAAAAAATTAATATCTAAGGAATTATAATAAAAAAAAACCTGTAGTTGTGCTCATTAACTTTTATAATACTGATCAGCACTGAAAATGTAAATGAGAAATGTATTATCAATAACACGTGCTTACTTCAAAGACTCCGAGGCTGCGTCCTAGTTTGCCAACAACACCGGCTTCTTCGAGAACTTCCCTCGTAGCTGTGACACTTGGTTCTTCTTCTGGTTCCACCCCCCCACCTGGCACAATCCACTTTTCCGGTCTTCGAGATGATGTAACTAATAAAACCTAGTTTTGAACGTAAAGCAAAATCAGTGCAAAATATGGAAAGGTCAACCTACCACATGACTGAATTATTTATCTCGTGAAATTTTTACCTAAAGAGACCTTGACAGAAAGCGTTAATCACAATAATAATAATACGCAATAGAACGAAGGGCAACGACCGAAATTGCATCGACCAACAATAATAATGTCCACATGACAAGCAAGCGAAAATGTCAAAAGTTTATAAACAGCATCAGTACACAAACTACAAACTGTTATGCAGCGAAATCTTACCTCAGTTTCGGCATCCGAACGTACACAAATACAAGCGGCTCGCCGCCGAAAACCCTCGTCGTCGTAGATACGGATGGAATTTGGTTTTTCTTTTACCATTGTGGGTTTTCGATAAAAAATCAGAACTAAGAGCAACTAACGCAAATAATATGTAACACAAATCAACTGAGACGTAAACGACCTAATGGACAGCCATTGCCGCTAAAATTATTTTATCACACTTTTTTTCTACAGAACGATTTATCCATTTTAACCTGAGCGTAGAAACATTTACAGATAAAACTCTTACACAACAATTAATACACTCTGAATTAAAATACAAAAGTTTGTAGCTAAGAGCTAGCTGTACGTGGAAAACTTAAGGCCCATGTTGAGCTGTGTAACTTTGTTGTAGATTACTCTCACACCAGTTCAAACAGCAATTCGCGTCGCGAATAAACTTTTGTACACCAGCTGTCACCTTGTCACCCCGAAGAAACACAAATTTGACAGCGTCGCAGACGTACCAACCTCTGATCTAGCGGTCTTTTTTGTGATAGGTTATGGATTAGAAATATCGAGACATTCAGGTTATGTTGGTGAAATTTGGCGCCAGACGTCAAAATCAATCGCATTTATTTGTATCTTATCTTACAACTAGTGATAATAAAACGAACACACACGTAATAAATATATGTACCTAAATTGTGGCTATTATTTACGAACCGCAAGACCTAATAATATCCACATAACGAAAACTTCGTTCGGATATGAATGTATATGAAGTCCGAAGATAAACTCGCTGTTCGGAACATCAACATTGATTATTTCAGACGACCTGATTACGTCTACAATTGCTGAGAAATTCGTATAAGGTAAGTCGATAATGTAACCATGCACCTGCAATTTAAAGTTGTTAATTTGAAACAAATGTAATTTATCGTACCATGTGAGTGGTTTCAATTGGGTGTGCGTTTAAAACGATCTCTTGCTTTCCAATCAAACAGTTGTATTCGGCTTTGTTTATTGCATTGCTGAAGAAACTAGACACGTAGTGGTTCCAAATCGTTCTATTATACTTCCTCAACTTCGTGATTTTTTTCCGCAACTTTTTCTCCAGTTGCATTTCCAATTCTTGAACGTCGGCCACTGTGTAATAACTTAAAGTTTTTTGCATTGAGTTCGACGGCGATGTTATTTTATCGTTGAAGAGCGGACGCCAATCAGATCTGTTCGTGAAATTATACTGAGTGATGCTGATGTTATTTGTGCGTTGTATGTTCGTCCACACCTGGAATAATAGCGTTCATTTTTAGTTCGACATTTATGAGTGTTCTTACATTTGTTTCATCGATCACACAATATATTTTTTGCAGGGGACACAATGGATCGACGACGTTGTACCTTGTACCAGATACTACATCGTATATGAAATGAATGGCTGTGTTGTCTTCGGGATTGTGTTCTCGTATCAACACATACGCGGTGTCACCATGCGGCACACCATGTCCTATCAATAACCATGTTTCCATGTTTAATGCCAAAAAATAGCAAGTCAATGCGATTGCATGATCTGTTATAGAACCTATCATTAACTGCAGCATTTGCTAAAAATTTAATGATTAATTAAATTCGAAAATTGTAATATGAAAAAATATAAAACATTACTTGTGTAGTTAGCCAAACTTGATCATACACCTTATTGGTGTCAGAAAACGGAATTAATGAAACATATCGTGCACATTGCTCAGGCGTTGTATCAAAATCATCCACATTCATCTGCGGAGGTTCCACCGCTCTAATAAACCTTGTAACGCACACCGTTTTCGCATTGATGTCAATCGCAAGTGTCATAAATTTCCTATTGGGATAATTCGCTTTATGATTTTCATTCCAATTTAAAATGTGACAATGAATAAACGGTGGTTCGCTACTCGGTAAGTCCTCCTGAAATATGAAATTGAATTCAATGTGAAAGAACTAACTGTATAAATAAATAATAAAGTATATATACTTACCATATTTATAGTAAGCTTTGGCATGTTTGGTTCTATCTGGAATTTTAACGATAAGTGCATGGAGTTGACCGAATTATTCGCGGCGGCATTTCTGGAAGACTGCACTTGTATTTTATTTGCGTTGTAGTCGTAGCGCAATAAAATTGGGGATTTCACTTGGAAGAGTCCTTCGACCTGGAAATGGGCGAATTCGATAATTTATATTATTAGGATTTTAATCATCTACTTTATGGCTATAGTAGACTGTGGATAGAGGCACTTCGATGTATCCCAGCCAACTTTTTATTTTCTTTTCAGAAATGTTTTCAATGATCTCTTCGAAAATGTTTAGAGTAATTGATCCAGTTAATGAATTCGGATTGAGGTAGTCGACGTAGCCCGGCCTTAAAAATGATTGTAATTGAATATTTAATTAAAAAATTTAAATGGACAAGTGTAATCAAATAATCTCCCTTGACTTTCGTTCTTTTCTTAAATTTCTCATCGAACTTACTCCAAAGGAAAAATCAATTCTTCGTCCCAATTCGGATTGACGCCCTCTCGAACACCGGTCTGCAGCGATTTATTTTGATACTTGACTTCCACAAACGTTGATATATTTTGACCGTAATTTGATTCGTCGATTGGTTGAGATTTCGACAGTTTCCTCGGTTGTATTCTCTTCGGTAGGTTCGTGGCCGATATCACGTGGACGATGACTTTTATGGGGGTCGTGCATTCGGCCGTTATTTCTGAATACGCCGGTGCTGCAAGTTTTGGTAATGGTTTGGCGATAGCTGGTTGGATTTTAAACCAGTTGAGAAAGTTAGCGATGAATGTTTTAAACCAGTTCCTAGAAATGATGCAACTTATGTCTTTGGTAATTTTGTGTTTATTGTTTGGCTTCCAGTGTAGTAGGGAAGTAATGTAGGTTTTTTGTTTTATTTAATTGAAAAGCGTTTGGACTGTTCAGTTAAGTTTTGTTTTATAGTTTTTTGTAACTGAAATTTTGCATTAGCATAGCTGCGATGGTATATATGACACTTATAAATAATTCTGTTGATTTAGGAAAGAAGGATGGACTGTACAAACCACCACAACCACTGTGTGAAGTACAGTTTTAAAAGTCTATGAACAAATTGTGGAGAGTGAGCTAAGGAAAATTGTACAATATACAATTATGGAATCGCAAAGTGGTTTTACCATCTTTACCCTAAAACAGATAACTGCAGAGATTTTACAAACGACACATAATGGATATTTCGCCTTTATCGACCTGAAGATGCTATTTAACATATCATAAGTGCCACGAAGAAATTTTACACAGACAAGGTGTAAGAGAGCATAAAATGATAAGAGTCATACAAAGTTTTTATAATAAACATTATGTCAATTGTATTATTAGCCAGAACATGAAATCTCCGAGCTTTATAACCATAGACAGATTACGACGTATTTGTGGATGACATAATAAGGAAATGTAATGGAAAAATAAAGAAAAATTATCTATGGGATATAAGAACCTAGAAATAGTTAAAATCTAGCACAGCTTTTAAGTGTGTAAGTTAAGATTTTTAGTGTAGGTTTGTCCAAGGGCTTTGAGGAGTTGACAAAAGGTTTCAAATTTGGTGCATTATAGGCCAACTGATTGTCTGTAACCATAAAAGTAATACTTTTACCGTTGCATTATTTATTAAAAATTTCAAATATTTCATCTAGAAAAGAATATATTTATATCTATCCACCTGAATGGCAGTTTTCATTGTAGCATTATAGTTCACATATCTTCAAGCTTAATAATTACATACTTACTCGAAATATGGTATCAGCTTTTCGTTTACAACATCTTCGTACACCAAATTATTTTCAGCACTCCTACATTGCTGAAAAACTTTTGTATAAATCTGTTTGAGGTATTTGCGCCCATACGCCCTTTTCACGTCAACATTTTCACTGTGCGTGTCCTCGATGTTGTTTCGCTCCTCACTAATGCGCTTTTTGTAAGAGGCCAGGACGTTAACAGGCATTTCTTTAAGCCTGTTGGGTACGACCATCCCTACGAACTCGGGTTCGTTTTTATTCCGCAGTTCAAGCACTTTGAACCTGATATTGTCATTTATATTGACGTTGAGTTTGAGCGACTGCAAGTGTGGACTGCATCTAAAAATGCACGTTTAATTTATGCCACACATTGTTAAATGCAGATACCTAAAATATCTATGTGGTAACGCTGATGTTGATGGCTCGTCAATCCCATACGAATTGATATAATCGAACAAAGTGGTATTTTTCGGATCTTGCGGATCTAAATTCGCGCATTTCGCCCATTCAACTAATTTTGAGACGTCGATATGACCATCGCTATTAGTAAATGCATCGATGTTGTCATCAACATTCGTAGCTATTACTTCGTGACTAGGTCGTTCCCAAGCCACGTGGCAGTTAATTACGCCTGAGGTGTTCAACGTTTCGTTTTGGAACGTCGGCAAATCGTACGTTTTCGTTATGGTTTTCATGTCACGTCCGCTTCCAACTCCTGCGTGTTTGTAGTGCACCAACTCCGCTTTACCAAACGTACATTTCGACGGCTTACTTCGTCTGCGACCGTCTTCTTTTACGTCCAATTTTACTTCGCCAATTTGTCGCTTCAGCAGCGAGTTGGGCTGTTCGAACACTTCGACGAGGATGTGCTCGGGCACGTTCGTCAGCTGCAGCGAAAAGACGTCTTCGAAGAAACACGAGAACGAGTCGTTCAACGCCACAAATTTCGACTTGCAAACCTCGACGCCGTCGCACGAAATTTTTAAATATATCCTGGTCGTTTTCAGAGCTTGTCGTCGCAACTGCTCTTTTTCGACGACGACGTCCTTGGTGATCTCATTGTCGCGGGCCAAGTTGAAGTGCAAAATCGGTTCACCGGGTGGCCTAAACGATTCTTTGAATTTCTCCACGACGTGTACATTTATTCGGGGTTCGTCGATGTCAATTGTGGGCTTTTTCGGTTTGGGCTCGTTTTTGCTTTTTTCGGATTTCCATTCTTCTAATTTCTCCTTAAATTGTGCCATTTTGATCTTGTATTCGCATTCCGTTTCGTGTATAATTTCTGAAATTGTTTGGTTTATGGCGTCTTGCATTTGGCTGTGTTCGACTTCGTAATCGCAATCCTCTTTGTGTATCAATAGTTTGATTGAGGTGGTCGAATAGGAGTTGTATTCCCGGATTTTTTTAATGGCCGTCCACGTTTGGAGAATTTGGTTCGTATTTTCTCGAAGTTGCTTCGCCATGTTGTGGTGTTTGTTACGCATTTCTTTGATTTCGTTCACGTACGTATTTGTATCGACTTTGTCTCCCAAAGCTTTCGAGGCATCTTCGGAACTTTTCTTGCTGCTTCTAAGTACCTGCAAACGTTTACTGGTTCTTTCTACGTTATTACCTAATAAGGCGTTCCTGCGAGTTTCGTATAAATTTAATAATCGCCTTTCAAATATGTGCTCAACGCTAAACAGTGGATGATGTTGAAATTCTACGCTTACGACGTTTATGACCAACACTTTTGGTTTTGAGACGTTTTGATAATCGTGATCTCCTACGTTTTTGGGCAACACATATTCCGGATTGAAGTTGAAATTTGGTGAATTTATTGGCCTATAACTGGTGCTGACGAAGGGATTTTCAATGATGTTGAGATTACCGTCACAGTTGAACCATTTTCTGAAATATGATTGGTTGTGTGCTGGGTGGTGACAATTTAGGGATGTTTGCAATTATTTACTTGTCATCGATGCACAATAATCGTTGTTCCAGTACGTTTATGTAAGGAATTGTTGGCGATTTGGGTACATAGAACCCCTCTTCGGCCAAAAGTCTGGGTTCGTCGTGTTCGATTTTCGAAAATATTGAAACTGGTTTCCTAAAACAAACATGTGGTGCAGACACAATAAAATATCAATTTTTACCGAAAACCTGTATATAACGTACACTTCAAGTGTATTACAGACACAAACCTATATCAAAATATTGGTCATAAATCGTGGATTATACCTCTCTGGCTCAGTTTATGTAATAATTTATGTTTGATTTATTTTAAATATTTTTAAGTGGATGAAATGGAAAAATAAAGAAATTATTTACCCAAACAAGGAACTGATTGGATATAGAGGTCTGGTCCCCACAAAAATCGAACGTTTTTTTTGATATGCTAAGACACGAAGAATATGGTAGATGTCATGACAAATTAAATTGAGAACTTAACAATGGAAATAAACATAAGAAGGAAAGAAATGATAATCAACAGCACATGCAATGAAGACCAAACAATAAAACAGACCCTAAATTTCGTAAGAAATATAACAAATGCAGTGGTCCGCACTCAATGTTATACTTTAAATTTATGGCAAACTGGCGCAGTCACGATGACAAGTACATTTAGATTTGCTTTCAAAATATGAAGTTTTCTTCCTCGCTTTATACAAATTTCAAGATATTTGAAGGTACTTACAAGAATCAATAATTTTAAAACTATATATACAATCATTTTCCTTTACAATATTATTCTTATATAATTTATATTAATATCAGAATAATGTAAAGGAATTTTTAATGGGTACCTTGTTGGACGCCATAGCAATTCGTCTTCCGCGCTTTTCACACTTTCCTCCAATAAAACGGGTAACGCATTTTGCACGAAAAAATTGTCGATTCCAGATTCGACCAATACTTCGGTTGATTCAATGGCCACGGCGTTGTTTGTTTCAAAATTACCCCCTGCAGGGTTCTGCAACGTAATTATTACGAATCACCTTGCTAAAGTTGCTCACTTACAATTTCATCGTTCTGCGTCTCTTCGCAAAAGAATATGTACTTTTCCGTTTCGCTGAACTCGCCGGCCACTTTGCCGGAGTACTTGTCCAGTTCTGCGTCGACTGCGCTGTTTTCCTGCTTGATTAATTTCAGCGCTTTTTGGATGTGCACAACGCCGTCCGCTTGGCCCCGGAACGACCGTTGCTGTTGCACTTTCGACAGCGAAGAACCCGCCTGCCTCTTGACCGACTGAAACCGTTCCTTTATTTTGTCCCTGTACGATTCCGATTTGGTCGTGAACAGACTTTCGTGGTGCTCGGAATTCGAATGGTCCGTCGTTTTATCAGAGTTATCCCCGATTGCGTAGGTCGTTCTTTTCTTCGCGACCGGTGGTAAACGCTTGGGATTAATTTTTTTCGCATCGTTCGCAGTATTTTCTTCGGAACTCAACGTGCACGACTCAAGCGATCCGTAACTTATTTTGTTGTTCTTGCGGATTCTTCCCGAAGTCGACGGCGAGTTGAAATCTACCATCTCCATTACTTCGTCCTATTTTAATTGTAATTTTAGTGGTTTGGTTTGATATTTATTGTTTGTTTACCTGTGAGGTTGACATTGTTGTCTGATGACCTTAAACTGCAGAAATTAAATTTGTTTGGTTTTGTGGTTGTCATGGCAACATGCTTGGTTACAATTCTAAAATAAAGTTGCAGGTGCAAGTGGAATTAATTAAGCGGGCTACTCACACACCTGCCGCAGGGGCGATCTACTACACAAGTGACATCTTTGGGTGACAAGCTGCTAATATAATCTGTGTACCCATCATACCCATCATTTAAGTTGTGCTGTGAACTATGTGTTTTGAAGCCAGTTAAAAGATTGGCTGTATTTTAGTGATAACTTTAATGATGCAATACTATAGGAAACTATTTTGTTTATATATAAATCCTAGATATTAGATCACCCCCACTGCATTTGAGAACACATTTTTTTAGGATTATTTGCATCCTTTGAGAAACTCTGTAATAACAATAAAAATTTGATAATAATTATTATTTTACATTGCAGATATCAAAAATGGCCAAACTTTCAAGATTGAATATTTGCGGTATCAGAAGTTTCGGTCCTCACGACAACGATATGCAAACCGTGAGGTTTTCCAATCCGGTTACACTTATACTGGGTGAAAATGGCTGCGGCAAAACAACCATCATTGAATGTTTAAAATACGCCTGCACTGGAGAGCTACCTGGTGGGACTAAAAGTGGCCAGGGTTTCGTCAACGATCCAAAGTTATCTTCATCCTCCACAACGAAAGGGCGAGTTCTGTTGAAAATAATCGATGCAAAGGGAAACAAAGTCGTGATAAGTAAAGCAATGAAACTGGAGTTGAAGAATGCGACCCAAAAGTTTTCCTCCATGGACTCCACCATACAGGTCACTAAACCCAATGGAGAAAAGATGGATTTATCAAGCAGATGTGCCGACATAGGGCAACAGGCGTGCGCTTTCATGGGGGTCTCAAAATCTATAATCAATAACGTGATATTTTGCCACCAAGAAAATTCACTTTGGCCGTTGGAGGAATCGAAAAAATTAAAAGAGAAATTCGACGAAATATTCGACGCCACCAAATACAACGTTTGCATAGACTCGACGAGGAAACGAATCAAAACAGAAAGCGTAAACTTGAAGGTGTTGAATGAGAATGTCATAGGCAAGCGCGAGAAAAAAAAAGCCGTGGAGAAAGAACGTGCTAAATTAGAAAGCATGCAAGAGCAGATCGCGATATTGAAACAAGGCATTGAAACAAGAAAGCTCGAAATGGAACCAATAGAAACTCGAATCAAAGCCATATGTGAGTTAGAGTGTAAGCTTGGTGATCTTCAAAAAAAGTTGGGAGCCAAAGACATGGAAAAGAAGAATGTTATTGAAAAGCAAAAAAATTTACTCGAAAAGTTAAAGGGCGAATTTGAAGGTAGCGACCTTGACTTACAGAAGGCGATATCATCGTTCGATGAAAACTTCTCGAAAACTGATTCTGAATTGAAACATCTCGAAACTCAGAAGGATCGCCTTGAAAAAGAAGAACTCGAGCAAAATGGAATCGTTCAAAAGTTGCAAGTACGTCTCGGCCAGCTGCAAGAGGAGAAAACGCAGCAAGACAGGATGATCAAGGAAAGAAATGAATTAATGAAGGAGTTGATACCGCAACTCGATCCCACTATCAAATACGATGCAGAAAACATCGATGAAGTGAACAAAGCGATCAAATCGTTACATGATGCACTCGAAAAATCAAAATCAACATTTCAAGCTCTATGCGATCGATTCGATACGGAAGAAGAAGACATGCAAAGGAGCATCGACGTTTGTAGGTCGGAACTCATAAAGCTCGAGCAAAAAATTAAAACAAATCATAGTCTAGTCGCGGAAACTTGTAAAAAGGCTCGACTCATTAGCTCGCAACTTAAGAAATTGGATATTTCCGACGAAGAACTTGCACGTTACAATAGTGACATTGACAAACTAGACGGTCAATTAACGGCACTTACCGACAGTCTAGATACAGAATTGCTGGCATCTAAAATATCAAAAAACAAGCAAGATATTAAAACAACCGAAGCAACTTTGGAAATTTTAGAGAAAGAGTACAAAATTCTACAAAAAAATTACCTGGTTGAAAACAATATCGAAACCGGAACACGTGATATAAAGAAAAAGCAACATGAAGTTGAAGAATTAAGAAGTAAATATTTCGATGAATTAGAGCAATTATTTGAGGAAGTTCCTAACAGTAATTACAAAATGTCGATCGAAAAATGCCGACAAGACAACCAAAATAAAGTTAATTCCATAACGAGATCTGTTGAGGTTACGAAAAAAGATGTCACAACGTTTGAAACTAACTTGCGTTTTCAGGAGGATAAGTTGCAAAATTTTACAGATGAATTGAACAGCGATGAAAAGAAAATATTTGATTTATGCGACAATCGGCCGTTCAATAGAGTTTCCAGCGATATCGAAGCCGAAATAGAAAAGTTGCAAAAAACTCTTGGTCAGTTGCGGGCGGCGAAAGTAATGTACGAGAAATTCGTCAGAGACTTCCAAGCAGAAAAACCTTGTTGTCCAATTTGCGACAATGATTTTAATAACAATCAAGCGGTCGTCAGTAAAATTGTCACTAAAATAAAAAGTCGAATACAAGGTATACCGTCTGAGCTTACAAAATTCGAGGACAAGTTGAAACAGAAACAAGAATTGTACGATCAAATTCAGCAGTTAAAACCTGTTTATAAAAAAACGGAAAAATTCAAAAATACTTTAATACCAGATTTAAAGATCGAAATACAAAACCTTGCAGGAAAACTCGGCGATGCTAAAAAAGATCTCAATAAATTGAGCGAAGAATTGTACGACCCACAGAAAAAAGTCACCATTTGTAATAAAATAATCGGCGATGTTGCGTTAATCGACAGCCACCAACATGAAATAGGGAAATTGGAAAAATCGACGAAGGATCTCCAGACGCAATTAATCAAATCATCGAATAAATCTAGGGAAGAAGTTGAGGATGACATCGATGTTCTGAAGATAGATCTAGTAGAATTACGACACCAATGTGAAACTGACCAAAAGAAATTAGACCTTCACAAGACCAAATGTCAAGAATTACGCGAGCAAAGAAACAAAACTGTCGAGAAACGTCTTCAGCTTGAAAAAACAATGCAAGACAAACCGCACTTAGAGGAACAGTTGAAAGAACTTACGGAAAAGGAGAAAACCCTAGGAGCCACAATAAAGGAACAAGAAAATCAACTGGAACCCGTCAACGAGAAATTAAAAACAGCGATATCCCATTTGGAAGAGGCTAAAGCAAAAAATAAAGTGGTCTTAGATGGTGAGAGAAAAACGGCTAAAGGGCTTGAAATGAAATACGGAACTCTCGAACGGAAACAAATTGAAATCAAATCGTCCGTTGAAAAAGACGTCAATGGCCAATTCACTATCACATTGAAAAAATTCGCAATGATCAAGCAGGAACTGGACGATTTGAAAGATAAAATGGGGAAAATTTCACAGCAAATATCAACATTGAAACAACTGCTGGTGAGTCGTGAGTTTGAGAAGAGGAAACTCGAAGAAAACTTAGAGCTGCGAACGTCGCGCAAACAACTCGAAAAATTAGCAGAAGAAATTGTGTCGTTAGAATTGCAAATAGGAGCTTACAATTATGAGAAACTCCAAAAAGAAAAAAAAGGCTTGCAGTCAAAGTACATTACTCTTGAGAGAGATATTTGTAACATTGAAGGGCAGAAAACTGTTTTAGAACAGGCGATAGCTGAATCGACTGATGAATTAAACAAACCGGAAAAGAAGTACGCTTATAAATTCTACAAGGAAAAAGCACTGGAATTAAAGCTCATTGAAAATTCTGTAGCGGACATGAAATTGTTCGTAATGGGACTAGAAAATGCTATTATTGAATTTCACAAAGAAAAGATGCTAAGGATCAATGAAGCAATAAGACAGTTATGGACTGCGATCTATCGTGGCAACGACATCGACTACATTCAAATCAGAACGGAAGAAGCCGTTAGTAAAACAAGCAGGCGAATGTACGATTATAAGGTGGTGCAAATTAAAAGTGACGTGGAACTAGAAATGAGGGGTCGTTGTAGTGCAGGTCAGAAAGTGTTGGCTTGTTTGATAATAAGGATGGCTTTGGCCGAAACTTTCAGCCACAATTGTGGTATTTTAGCGTTGGATGAACCGACAACCAATTTGGACAGAGACAACATAAGCAGCCTTAGCGAGGCCTTAACACGGATGATAAACACCAGAGGAAGAGAAAAAAATTTTCAACTTATTGTCATCACTCATGATGAAAGCTTTATACGTACTCTTTCGCAAAGCGAGGGCATTGATTATTGTATTCGTGTTAGTCGCAACGGTAATGGAAATTCTATGCTTACAAATGAAAATATTTGATAAATTTCTTTACTATAAATTTCAGTGATAGTTTATTTCATAAGTGCTATTTATTTTTGTACCGTTTATTTCGTTATAGCATAAAATATCTTTTGTATTATTCTCAATGTTAATATAATATAAAATAATAATAATATATTTCTTTGTAAGTGTTTTATTGGGTTCCTAAATTTATGTAACAATAATTATGAAATAATCATTCGGTGAGAATATTGAAATGCTTACGAATAAAATAATTATTCGCAATGTTTTGGTTTTTCGTTTAAGAAATATAAATAGCAAATTGTACAATTTTGTTAACTTTGTTGACAGATTAATTTTTATATTACATTGAATTCTTAAATTTCGTTTCCAATAAAAGCAAAGCAATATTTTTCAGTTTTAGTTGGGCAAGTTTTAAATTCTTTATTAAGAGTTTATAAAGACCGGGAAATAAAAAGCAAATTATTATCAAGATTTTATTGAACTTCTCCACATGTAGCTATGACTACTTTGTCTGAGACAGTACCAGATTTACTGCCACACCTCTCAATCCTTTTAACGACATCCATTCCACTAATCACATGGCCAAAGACGACGTGTTTTCCGTCTAACCAATCGGTTTTTGCTGTACACACGAAAAATTGAGATCCGTTTGTATTAGGTCCTGAATTAGCCATTGATAATGTCCCAGCTCCCGTATGCTTCAAATCGAAATTTTCATCTGCGAATTTACGACCATATATCGATTTTCCACCAGTTCCGTTGTTATTCGTAAAATCTCCTCCTTGGCACATCTATATTACAAGTTAAGGTCAAAAGAATGAGATGAAAAAAAACGAAACTAGATATTAACTATACAAGTAAATGAAAAATTTAAATCAAAGGATACGAAATCTGGAATAATTCTATGAAAACTGCTGCCCTGAAAGCCATAACCTTTCTCATGCGTGCACAAACATCTGAAATTTTCCGCAGTGCGTGGTACAACATCTGCCCTCAACATCATCGTAATTCTTCCAATCTCCATCTTGCCAATTTTTATATCGAAATACACCTGTGGATTTTTAACTTTCTTAGTAGCCACGTTCTCAGTCGTTTCCTAAAAATTCCAATTAAAAAAAAACTCATGATGAATACTTAAGTTACAACTTCGGTGTTAGATTTTTCAGACTCTTCAGTTACGACTTTCTTGATGGTCTCCCCGGCGTGTTGTTGCAGCCAGGTGTCTTCCGACCACACGGGCCTCGTCGATCCTTCTTTGATTCGCTGGGGTTTCGCCAAATTTACTCTGATCGTTCGCCCGAACAATTCCGAATCGTTCTGAAATTGTGTTCGTTTTATTGCTGCAATAGAACGTGTTTACAACGAACCATGTTGTCGATAGCCGCTGCTGCATCTTCCGAATTCTCGAATTCTATGAATGCAAATCCTCGATGCCTTTCGGTTTCATAATCTAAGGGTATTTGGATATCGACGACGTCGCCGAATGGTATGAAAGCTGCGTTTAGGATTTTTTCGTCGACTTCTTCAGCCAAACCGCCGACATAAATCGTTCTCTTTGAATTGCTGCCCATCATGTGGAATTTTAACTGTCAAATTTAAACTGTGAATTTTAAAACAACATTGGTGTTTGTGGTTGGCAGGATTGAAACGACTAAAATGGATGAGAACCAATGTCGCCAAATTAAAGATTATTAAGGCCATTTACGTGCAAATAGGGTTTTAGGAAATTTTCATGAAATACTCAAAATCTTGGAATTCTGAGGGTAAATTGAAATTGGGTTGAGGGTTGGGTTGGGTTGGTATTTACTGTATTTATATTTGGGCTTTAGTACACAATAATCGAGCAACAATGACGAACGAGGAATATATATTTAAATTTTGCGCCATCGATTTTTTTAGTTGACAAATAAAACGTTAAAATATATGGACTTAAATACTAAAAAATCCGTAGATTTTATAATTATTTGATCATACTTGAACAAAGTCATCATATTCATATCATAATAAATGACATGAACGTAGTGTAATAAGAAATAGGAAAAAGTATTTGCACCGATTGGCCACACTTGTTACTGGTTGGCAATTTGACATTGGTGTTCCATAATCCGTTTTTTTATAGTTCAATTTGTCATACATTTTGAGGTTAAATTGTTTATATCAGAATAATAATTGTTAAATAAAATGGACGACGAAAGTTTACATCGATTGGAAGGATCGAGCAATCAAAAAGGAGGATTGATTGTAAAGAAAAAACCTCCAACATTTAAAATTCCGCAACCTTCACTCTTAGGATTAGACAAACTTGCCGCCGCCAAGAGACGAGAGAAAGAAGAAACCTCGCGGAAGATGTCTTTTGCGTTAGGAGACGACGACAGCATCGAAGAATCGAGCAGTTTAGAAAAGAAACATTCGAGACAAAGTCGAAAGTTCCGACAACCAAACCCCGAAACTCCAACGTACACAGGCGGCATCACAGAGGAGGCCAGGCAACGCCTGCTCGAGCGTTTGAACACAAACAAGCTCAAAGAAAAGGGCGTGTACGCCAGCACTAAAGATTTAAAACATAAAAAAGACGACGACAATCAAAAAAATAAAAGATACAACAGCAAAGAAAGACACAAATACGACAGAAACAAACACCGGGCGGACTTGCAAAGCTCCCATCGCGATTCGAAAACCCCGCGTTTCAAAGACGAGCCGAGAACTCCCAATCTGAGAGTCAAGGACACGACGTCTAAGTCATCGTGGGACGACGACGATCCCGTGCCGGTGAAGAAATCATCATGGGATTTTCCAACTCCCACGATTCACAAATCCAGCGCCGATTGGTCGGAACGCAGCGCAAGGTCCCGCAACGACGAGTCCGAGCATTCGCATAAAAGATCCGATAGGAAAGATAAAAGTTTCAAACAACGAAAGGGTAACAAGTACGACGACACGCCGAGGGCGACCCCCGCGCATAAGTTTAACACGTGGGCGAAAGATCGAAAAAGAACGGGTGCAACGCCCGGGGTTAGAGACGAGCAAGGGAATTTAAAGTGGGACTCGACGGTTGACCGGCAGCTGTGGGAAGAAGAACAACGACGAATCGATAGAGAATGGTATAACATGGACGAAGGTATGAAGTTATTTATCGGGTATGACCGATAATTCAATTGTAATTTTAGGGTACGATGATGAAAATAATCCATTTGCGACCGTCAGTGATGAGTACACTAAGAAAAAAGAAGAACAATTGGAGCTACGCAAAAAGAAACGAATGTCCGCTCAACAGCGGCAAATTAATAAGGACAATGAGCTTTGGGAAAGGAATCGTATGATAACGTCGGGGGTCGTTCATTCTGTTGATTTTAACGAAGATTTCGACGAGGAATCTGTCGATAGGGTACATTTACTTGTTCATAATATCGTGCCACCATTTTTAGACGGTAGAATTGTTTTCACCAAGCAACCCGAACCTGTTATACCAGTCCGGTGAATTAATACACTTCGATTGCAGGTGATAAATATGATTAATTTTGTAATTTTAGGGATGCTACATCAGATATGGCTATAGTAGCTAGGAAGGGATCTCATTTGGTTCGTGTATACAGGGAGCAAAAGGAACGACGTAAAGCTCAAAAGAAACATTGGGAACTGGGAGGAACTACAATAGGTTTGCTTTAAATTCAAATTATTTTAACAATATCTTTTGTCAATGAATCTCTCGATGAAATATTTGTGTTTCCAACAAAGTTTTTTACTTAATGAATCAATGAAAAATTATTTGTATTTATTACAATTTTTTTGTCAATGATGTTCTGTGGAATATTATTTGCTTTTTTAACTTTAACAGTCATTGTCGTTGAAAATTCCAAAGAACCTTTTTATAGGAAACATAATGGGAATTAAAAAGAAAGAAGACGAAGAAGATAAAAGGTACAATAAGGACGATGATTCTGCAGATTATAGAACAGATCAGAAATTCGCCGAGCACATGATTAAATCAGAAGCTGCCAGTGATTTCGCCAGGAAGAAATCTATCGGCGAGCAACGCCGATATCTTCCAGTATTTGCCGTGCGACAAGAATTATTGAACGTTATCAGGGAAAATTCTGTTGTTATTATTGTGGGTACGTATAATCTTAATTTACTTACAAATTGCATAAAATTTGTTGTACATCAATTGGTTTAAAGTCATTGTTTTATGCTTAAAAAAACCACTTAATATATAAACACCAAATCAATAATTTATTTAAGTATTTTCACAGGCGAAACCGGAAGTGGTAAGACAACCCAACTGACGCAGTATCTACACGAAGATGGTTACAGCAAGTACGGAATGATAGGTTGCACGCAGCCTCGTCGTGTTGCTGCCATGTCTGTTGCTAAACGTGTTAGTGATGAAATGGGCACACAACTAGGTAAATATTGATTGATTAATAATTAACCCTAGATCTCTCGCCCGCCCTCTGTAAACGTTCACATGCGCCACGGTCCTTTCGACCGAACGTTACATCAGTTTTGTATACGAATAAAGTTGAGTACGTTTCTCTGAGTTGGGACTTTCGAAATTCTAATGGAATTTCACGCTTATTTTTTTTTATCGTTCCCAACACTGTCAATTTTTCTTTCACCAAATCAGCGGCAACTGGTATTGAGGTGAACCAGTTGTCCATTGTCCTGAATTAAAATTTTACCATAAACTTAACAACACTTGCGGTGCTATTGTCAACTTGATAAGGACCATTTGGTTGTTCGCCAGCATAAATGTCCATATTTAGCGTCTAACAAGTCTGCGAATCAACAAGCGAAAATATCTTGATGCCATAACGGGCTGGCTTACTTTTTATGCATTGGCGAAAGCCACATTTCCCCCTAAACGACTCCAACATTTCATCTAACGTTGCATTCACCCCAATGACATAATTTTGTTGACAACGGTGAACATCAAATCCATCCAAAAATTGCCTTTTAGCCAAGTTTGTCAGTGGTTTTTCTCAAAACTCTGTCATGGATGTCGTCAAATCTCAAGCATAGTTAAAGAAACGAGAACCGACTTTTTGACATTACAGATCGAAAAAATTCAACACCTGTGCGGTTTCCCACAGGTCTGTAATGTTTATGTTCTGTAAGCGTAACACACCAGCCATATACAAGAGACCAAACTGAAGAGCTCTTATTTCTATTGCATCAGTATCTCTTGCATCCCATTCTCGTGAATTTTTGTAGCGAACAGATCGAATAAAAATTTTAGTGTTCGATACAATTTCTTCGGGAATAAATAATTCCCAAGAAAACACAGTTGTTACTGATTTAGCTTGATTGGTCAGGTCTCATGAAAATTGTAAACATTTTTGCCTTTTTTTTTCTTCCCAAAGTTACTGGTGGAACTCTTCTGCAGATTGTTTTGTCTTTACCAACATAAGGATTGATTCTGTGTGTCACGGTCGAATCGACCGAAAGGTAAAATATGCAACGCAACGCCAAGCCAGAATTCATACGACTGCCGAATACTAAGCTAAACCGGTTTAGGAATTATCATGGAAGGGTGGGGTACAGCATTGCGCGTTTCGACAATTATAAGGAATCATATAAACCGTTGGTCTAAAAACACCGTGCCCCAAGTGATCTAGGTTAATTAATTATGCGTAAAATTTTAACATATTATTTAAGAAATGACGCAGTATCAGTAGAAATATATATGAAAGTATTTCATTATAGTAAATTAGAAGATGGTCCCTGCTTTCTATTGAAACTTACTAGTAATATACATTTCATTTAGTTATAATAATGTAAATTATTATCATTTGTCTTTGACCTGTTACTCCTTTGTAATATTAAAATAAAATAAGTATGACTTGTGAATTTCCTCCTCGTCTTCTTCTTTCAGGTGACGATGTTGGATACGCCATACGTTTTGAAGATTGCACATCCGAAAATACTGTAATTAAATACATGACTGACGGCATTCTCCTGAGGGAAAGTCTGAGAGAACCAGATTTGGACCACTACAGCGCAGTCATCATGGACGAGGCCCACGAGCGTTCGTTAAGCACAGACGTCCTGTTTGGGTTATTAAGGGAGGTAAGTAATCAGGTTTCACGTTTCTGATCGAGCTTTCGCATCTTAAGAGGAAAAGAATATTCACAAATACAACAAATTTTCAAATAAAACAAAGAAAACTTTATTTACAAAAATATCACAGTAAATACAATTAGATAACATAAGAAAAGATTAGAAATGCGCCGTCGACGGCTAACTTAATACGAAATATTGTAATATCATATATAATATGCAATTAAAACCCACAACTCTGGATACAATGTAAATATAATATTTAGTATGTGAATAGAAAACTTGAACAAACACCGAAAATGTTACTGAAATTATTTATTTGCTCGATGTGCGTCGTATTCTTTTCAACATCGCAAATCCGGAGTACCGGCCGAAATTGATTCCTTTTACATTTTCGCTTGTCTGAAAAGAAAACAATTATGCTTATTCAAGTATTTCAAATGCGAATCATATAAAAATTTGTTATAAGAGTAGTAAAAAAGAACAAAGTTGGTGTGGAAAATCAAGAAACTAATGTAGCAATTAAGAAATGGCACTGTTCATCAAAGCCTATTCAAAACACGTAGATAATTGATCGCGAGCTACTTCCTATGTTTTCAAAGTTATTAAGGATATTTACCTCATCAATTAAGTGTAGATCAAAATTTAAGACATACCAGACTTTGTACTTTTTCCCGTAACTTTTGCTTTAGTAAAAAATTATGTACTCACATGCTTTGTTCGATTTACCTGAGGTGTCCCATATCTACACCAATATGTAAAATGTTCGCTGTTGTGCCATTTCGACTTCTTATTGATGGCGTACGTGATTTGGTTTCTAATTATGTCTTCGGGGTGCGGTGTATCGGTTTTGTCCGCGTGATTGTTTATTCTTAGCGACGTGCCGAGCGGCCAGAATTCATTTAAAGGGTAACTGTGCACTCGTGAGGTGCCTTTGTGCACAATGATGGAGTATATGGATATCTGCTCGGGATCTTTACTTTTTTCTGGAACAAATTACAGATTTTGTTATTAATCTTTAATTAACTATTCGTTGTAGGTGTTTGTAAAAGGGGCAAACTATTGAAATCTTTGGATTTAATAAGTTGATTTAATTATTGTTCAGAATTAATGGGGTCAATATTAAAAATATTAAAATCTGGGAAAATTCATGGGACTATAATTATATTGTTGAGACTTTGTGTTCAATAAATGAGTTAAATAAAGTAAACTGAGCCTTAATGTTTATCATTAAAAATTAATTGGCTCGATATCGAAAATACTAAAATCTGTTTTTCCACCGTGCGTACAATTACGTATCAATCCGTTTTTTATCGACTGATTCGATATTTACGTTTTATTGTCTATGATAATGTGATAAACTCATTAGGAGCCTAAGTGGTTATATGACGTTAATTTATCGCCAATACGTCTTATTTTTAACGCCACAAATCGGCCATATTTTAACCGAATTTAAATTGGAATGTCGTTGGAACGCTGCCAAACGGATTTGTTTTAAGCCTCACCAAAACAAGGTGAAGGCGCCCATAAAATTTCGCAATTCTTTTCCAACATGTTTGAATAGCGAGTATTTACGTTACACTCGAATAACAGCTATCGCGTGTCGCAAGGTACGCACGTGACGATTATCACGTAGGTATTTAATATAATGCATAGTTTATTTTAATTTTTAATTTGCGGTTTAGACGTGCGGGCAAAACTGTGGAAATAATGCCGGAAGTATTTTCGGCAACTATGTAAATTTTTAATTTGACGATTGATTGGTATCCCATGACTAATCAATAACTTCTGTTGAAGTAATTTAGAGTCGAAATTGTTTAATAAACATATATCCGAAAATTCACAGAACTACAGCCAGTAAAAGTGAATGTGCTGAAACCTATAACAAAATTTTATTTAAGTTGTTATTTACAAATTCTTTTCAAAATTATCTCCAGCTGCTGCAGCACAAAGTCTGGCCATGCGTATAATTTATTTCACAGCTCGCTCCACAATGCCACAGCGTAAATAAGAAAGGCTATAGATGTTGTGGAACGAGCCGTTACATCAATTGTACTGGGCGTTGTGTTGAAGTAGCAGTTCATAATTTTGAAAAGAATTTGTTAATTACTTTGTAAATATATAATTTAAAATTTTCTTACACATCATTTTAACACTCAACGATGTTCTGTTAACAAGCATTTTCGAACACATGTTTATTAAACATTTTCGACTCTAATTACTTCAACACGCCATTAAACTACGGACTTCGCGTTTAATTATATAGTGTAATTGTTATAAAATTACTAATAATTTATTGCATTCGATCAAAATTGAATGGAAATTTTATCTCTCGTCTTAAATCATATTACATTCCGTTCTGAAAATAATAGCAATGGAATTTTGTTTACGTTAATGTAACTGCATTCGTAACGAACCAGTGGGTTATTGTTGGATATAAATACAAATGGTAATCATGTGTAGATAAACCTCTTTCGCCAAGTTACAACACTTGTGAAGAATATTAATAATGTTTCCTGTTATTGTTTTGTGTATAATATAAATCGTGGGCGATTAATTAAAAGTTTGGTGGTATTAAATAATCCCGGCTATTTCTACCACTGCTTATTTGCGTTAATCTATGCTCACAGAAATACGACGAGATGAATTTACCAATTAACATTCATTCACGTAAATGCATCAATCAACTTGGATTAAATACTCCAGTTGAATAGTTTGATTATTATCGTCGTATGTATTTTCCAACTTTTGATAACGTTATAGTACACGATGTTGTTTGTTTGTAATTTAACACAAAACATTCTAGAAATATTGTATTGATATTTATTCTAAATCTTAGAAACGAATCATTATCATTGTGGACTTAAGTGGTCGAGTTTTGCAGTTTGACAAAAACAATTCAATTACTTATCGGCGCGTGCACCAAGTGCAGGCGCAAAATTCAACGAAGTAAGGTTTCGATTTTCAAGGGGATTTTCTTATCATTTAATTATGCTTGATAGCCACGTGATTATTTAAATTGCTGATACGGTTATCCGGAAATAGGCCGATTGCTCACCAATTACAGCGTTTTGTCACGTCCAGCACTTGGGTAAATTGACTAATTAGCCTATGAGCCCGAGATTGTGATCTTATTACGTCGTGTTCTGTCGTGGAAAAAAACGCCACAATTTGAATTTATGACGTCCCCGTCGCACAATGGACGAGGTGGGGGACCCATTTGAGTTTCGAAACCATTGGCGGCGTCCATAAAATTTTTTAAAGGTTTTAGTTTTGGATTATTCATTTTAGAATGTTTAGACGTCCAACCCAATCTATAACACGATATATAAAAAATTATATTTGATGTCATATTTACGATTAGTGGACATTGCTGACTTGGGTTAAAAGGGATTTTTTTTGGGTTAATGAAACGTTTCGTTTTAGTTTTTGATGTTTGTGTTACGTGGTCATGATTTGATCGGACCATAAAAATAGTGTCATATGCACCATCTAACTAACTAACTGACTGACATAGGTCAGAAATGAACGATTATGTTGTCGCCATCACCGCTTACAATATGGCTCATTGTTTTTATTGCAACTGAATCTGGTCTAGATTTATTATTTTTAATTTTGTGTTTATCGTGCAATTGCGCTCGAGTGCAACAACTCGACGAGCCGAAACAGATTGCGCAACGCAATCGTTGCGAAAATGGAGCGAAGCATTAGCAGATGTAAATGGTGCCGATTTTATCAGGTACATTATCAAGTTTCAGATCTTTAAACGTATTTGCGTAACAGTCGTCGTGGCAAGGTCGCTCGGCGTTCAAATTGAAACTGCATCTTATTTCCACTTCAAACTGGTTTCGCGTTTAAAAATGTAAATTGTACGGCATGTTTGTTTGTGCTTTGCATTTTTATTGTTGTTGACGCCGCGCGTTTAAGGAATCCATAGGAAAACGTCGATCGCCACGTTGATTAACATTTCAGATCGAGTGGGTTATTTGCAGTTCATGGGATGTGGGGGTATCAATTAGTGTCAGGTGCTTGGTTTGCCCAAAAGTTCTAAAACGTAGGTCGTAGCGTCTCGCAATCGTTCGGTCATTTGTTATTTTGAATTATTTTGATTCAGTTAGATTTTTACCCTCGGGTTGGATCGGGTTTAATTTTTGACTTTTATTTCCAAATTTAACACTATTTCTTGTTTTTTAATTTCTATTCGTTGATATTTCTTGTTTTTCGTCTTTTCATATTTTTCTTCTTTTAGTGTAGTTTTTATTTCTGAATTTGTATCAATGGGTTGTGTTTCCTATTAACTTATTTTGCCACCCAATTTTATTTGCTTATAATTTTTTTTAATGTGTAATTCGGTAGTTTCATTTGGTTCTCTTATTGTTTTTGTTTTTCTCGCCGGCGCGTTTTTGACCGCATTATTGACAGGATGATGAATTGGTTATTTTTTCTTGCTTTTTTTGTATCAACCGGGTTGTATTTTAATATTCTTCTTCTTATTATAGAAATTGGTTTGCTTTATTTATGAAAAATTGCTTTTTGGTTATTTCAAAATATTTCATAAAATATGCCAGGTGAACGAAAATATGTTCGTGTGCGATAAAACAATTTTTATGATTATTTACAAAATTAATTTTTTGTTGATTTTTTTCGTATTAATTTGTAATTTTCTGCATGACTTTTTATTTCGAGATTTATTTATTTTGAAATATTTATTTACATTGATTTTTTTGTATTGCACATCTATTATTCCTCGCGCATGTATACCCAATGAATAAAAATAGAAGTAGTGGTCGTGACTATTTTAGAATACAAAGCCCGGGGAAATTACTGGGATCGAGCAGCGCCGGACGTGGTCTTTTAATTTCTCAAACTTTGACTTACCGTAGCCGGGCGTCCAAACAGCCACTCCGTAAACGTTCTCCTCGCCCTCAGTCTTCCTCTCGACGATGAAGCCGGTTTCGACGACGGCACACAGGACCTTCTCCTCTTCGTGCGCGAACCACTTCGACTCGCGTAGTTTCTGACCGACCACGTAGCTGCAGGTTCTCGCAAAGTCCTTCTGGCGATTCGCGAACTTCTCCACGTTCGTCGCGCTGCTGGTCTTCGGTATCGGTTTCCTCTCGGTGAATTTGTAATTGGCGTCGCTGAAGCGGTCGTTCACTTGGTAATGTATCGCCTCGTACAGCATCATTGCGACGTCGTTTCGGTGTTTGCGCGACAGTCGCGGTGAACAAAAACGACGGGGCTTATCGCCTATTATTAACGGTCGCGATAAAAGGTGTTTGAATTATTAGATAAATCAATAAACGCGCGGTCCGATTGCACTGTAATTATGGAAATGCTGCGGAGCAACCCGGTTAATGAGAACCTTGCCGCCGGAGGTCTTTGCCATATGCACGATTAGCCGCTGGAACTTTTATGGCGCTTTCTTTGAATAATTCTCGACATGTGGTTGATCACGTTGCGTTGTATACATCGCAGTGTTTACAGTTCCACGGATTCTGCGTATTGTGGTCGGTTCGGAACTCCGCGCTTCGCGGGTGTCACCTTTACGTCGAAATGCACTTGTGAAATATTTATGAATAATCATTTTAATTTGCTATAATTGTTGCAAATTGCCTGTTTGTGTGTTAAATCGCATGTATATGTTGTAACGAGCGCGTAATAATTTTCTTGCAATTCCAACTCATATTTATTGGTAAATAATACCCAATTTTGTTCGTCGAAATTTGATATCCTTCACAGTCCTAAAAATTGCCTGTTTTCTAGTTTACTCATTAAAAATTTCATCTACATTTGCAA
Organism: Geotrupes spiniger; assembly: GCA_959613385.1. NCBI lineage: Eukaryota > Metazoa > Arthropoda > Insecta > Coleoptera > Geotrupidae > Geotrupes > Geotrupes spiniger. Next base: position 31,187,467 of record OY390736.1, on the reverse strand, counting down.
CAAAAAAATCTAACATCGTACAAGTTTAATTGTGACCACGTGCACATTTTTGGTTTTAAATTATTTTATATTTATTTTATATTGACAATGTTATCGTGGTCATAAATTCTATTTATATTGACATTAATGGGCGCCTGGATAATTTATTTCCATCGTAGACTACGTCCTTGATGTTAATTCGATGTCATGGCTAATGTTTTCGGGCGAGGCCAAAGTTACGCGATGCCAAAAATATTTGCTTACAAACATAACTGTTTACTAGGAACAGTGGAAAATTTGGCGATTTTTCTACGCACAAGTCTTGATAATATTTTCAATTTTAAAATGTGTAACACTTGCGTGTACTCTTGAAGTTGGAGTAATATTATTTGCACGTTTGCACTATTTTCTGAAAATTTTATTAATTAAAACTTCTTAACCTTAATATGGGTTGCCTAAAAAGTGCGTGGGTCTCGCAGACTGCGTGTCGCCATATAAGGTTACTATTGTGGAGTTATTCAAATCACAATAATTTTTCGGTTCATTAAATTTCAAAATTATTTTCCCTCTAGTTTTTAGTATAGAAGCTCTTTTTTGTTTTTAAATTTCCATTTTAAGAGTTTTCCACGTATTTTTTCATCTCACTTAACAATAATTCTATATGAATCAAATGAACTCTTGAAAATTAAAAGAAAAACGAGTATTGGAATAATATAGTAGTAAAGAAAAACAACATACCAAACATAATACGAGCAGAACAGGTCTTTTCCAGTCGCGTTTTGCAATTGTGATTTTTCATAACACATCTACACATCATTTAAAAGGATCCATTCGCGGCGTGCACATTTTCTTTTTCGATCAATAACGTTTTAAGCGAGTTTTTCGAACACAGAATGTTCGCTGGAATACTGTGTCTGATATTTCTTATCATTCCCTGTGATATGCAAGCTAAGCCACGACGTATTTTCTTTATCTTAATGTCCAGGGTTAACGGGGCTTAAACTCCTCATTTCTTACAAATTTAAAAGCTCGTGCATACTCATCGCACTGTCGACGAAGTATGGCAACTATTTTGAAGTATTGTCAATTTTGTAAGCTAGTTTATGTCTTGTTGTAATTGTCCTGGACAGTTGAGTTGGTGGTTTAGTCGATCACGAAATTATTGAAAGATAAATAACATTATTAAGCTTTGCTTGCGATTAAATCAAGTTGATGGGGACTATATTTTCTGAATTGTCCACCACGTAGAGCAATTTAACCATAATTTTGATAACTTTCCAGTCAAGTTCAGCACTGCTAAATGTGGTAAATTATTGATCACACGTTCTGAATGTCTATTAAAAGCAAAAATGTTTCATCGATGAAAGGCATAATAAAAATAAACTGAAATAAACAAGAAACAAATTTATTTTCAATTTATTTATATAGTTTATATAATAAAAAAAGTATTCAAATTTGGATACGAATATTACGTCATCATCAATCATCAACCTATCAGTTTCGAGAATTACGAAGATCAATCAAAATCTTCTAAACGTCCTGACGTCCGATATAAAGTAATTTCTCCACGTAATTGTCCGTGGATTAATGTTAGGTGGGTGGGGGGTGGAGGGGTCGCAGTTTTGATTTTAGCAGGACGTGTCTGCTAAAATCAAACATGTAGTTTATATGAGAAATGAAATAAAATTAGAAATCGACTCGATGATGCTAATTGGTTTGAAATTCATTTTCTGATTGAGAGTAATTTGACTACAAAGTAGTTCTAAGTGTAAAGTAAATCAGCTGTTTTAGAAAAAAATACTGACTTTTGGATTGCACGTGAGCGTTCTGTGTGGATTTTCGGACAATAAAAATATAAAATAATAATTAAACAATTTCGCTGATAGAATAATCATTTTTATTTCCAAAATCTTGTAAAATTATTGATTAATTTCTTTAAAATTCAGATTCGAGAATTACAAACAAAAACTGCAGTGGTGCGGTTTGTTAATACTAATTGTATTTTGTTTGCTATTTTATTTTGTTAAACGAGCGCGAAAGCGCCATAGAGGCCTTTGGTAAAATACATCATTTGTTTATAATTTAAAGTCCTATGCTGTCAATTTGAAATAATAAATAACGACATCTATTAGGTATTAACATACAGGGTGTTTTCTGCATCCTAGCTTCCACCCTCTTCGAATTGGGTCACATATTTTTTTTAAATGTATTTTTTTAAAACCATATTTTACTATATTTGAGACAAAATCGATTCTGAGGTCTTAAAACGTTATATCCGTTAAAATCTCGAGTTCGAACATTTTCATGATTAGTAAAGTTCTTATGCATAAGAAAGTATAAGAAAGTAAAAATGATCTAAAAGTGTCGTTCATTTTAAATTAATTTACGTAATTGACTTTTATTGTTGTTGTTGTTTTGGTTTGGTTTGCAATTCGGCCGATGGGTTGATGGTATCCTCTACTAAATTTCAAAATGCATATAGCGCCCCACTCACATAGTTTATTGAAAAATAAATAACTCAAAGGGCAGAAACGTGAAACAAGCAGTCTCGGCCTAATCTCAATCGTTACGAACAGTCTTAGTTTAATCTCAATGGTTATTTATAGCCAACTCAGATTAGCTTAGCTGTTCTCATAATTTATGATTTTCAAAAAGAGCATTTGATACCAATTTTTGAAAAAAATACTGCTCTCGGCACCAATTGGGATTAGACTGGCACTGTCTCATTTCACGTTTTCAAAGCAAAGCAAAATTCGGCGAATTTTGCAACTATCAAAGTCTAACAGAAAACTGTAAAAATATTTATTGACCAATCTCTTAAAAATAAAAAGGTTTTATCCACAAAAAACATAATACATTTTTATTAAATTTACTTAAACTAAAATAAATATGGACCACGTTTTTATTCATCACGCTTGTTATATATAAAAATATATAACATCATCATTAAGCGATCAGATTCGAGAAATACAAGCAGAAAATTATTTATCAGAATCTAACGTGACGGCACGGCAGCCAATATAAAGTAATTCCACGTAATTGTCACCGTAGACTTTCGGATGTGATTAGGTTACGATTCCGATTCGGCCAATGGGTTTATGTCGTTTTCTACTAAAGTTAGTAACGGGGTATCAAAAAATTAATATGGGTTGCGAATATAGTTTTGATTTTTTTTCCTTATTTTCTAAATTAACGTCACCGTATTCACCACCAAATTGCTCTGGCTATATTTGCTTAATTTGAAAAGTATTAAAGTCTAAATTAATGGACGTTCAGAAAACGAATAAGAAATATCAATTGAAATTTAGTTAAAAATGTGTCGGACAAAATACAATAAAAATAACCCAAAATATATAACTATCAAGTTTAAATGCAAACAATAACAAATAACAAATATTCATTTCTTTAAAATAAAAAGGTTTCATCTGTAAAAGACGAAACGAAAATAAACTTAAGTGCATCTCGAAATGGGCGTTCGGAAGACACAAATAAATTAATGTTTGAATTTTTTTTGCAGATAGTGGCTCGTCGTCACGACCTAAAACTGATCGTGACTTCCGCCACGATGGACTCCAGTAAATTTTCCATGTTCTTCGGTAACGTGCCAACGTTCACCATTCCTGGCCGGACGTTTCCGGTCGAAACCTTGTTCAGCAAGAACCCCGTCGACGATTACGTCGACGCGTCCGTGAAGCAAGCCTTGCAAATCCACCTGCAACCGCCCTCCGGTGACATATTAATTTTCATGCCCGGCCAGGAAGACATCGAGGTCACGTGCGAGGTAGGTTTATGTTTACCGATTAAGAATTATCCGGAAGCAACAGACCTTCGAGCGCATGTACAAGTTATCTTGCGACATGTTTTTAAAGGCTATTGAATTTTAAACTTTACAATAAAACGCAATTAAAACGCAAAGATAAGAGTACGTTATCTGTATTGTTGTAGTTATCTCTGTCGCATTACATAAAGCAATATCAAAACAACAACGGCTATGAGTGTTTGTGTACAATGTGGATGATATGAATCAAATTTATATAAGTTTCATTTTATTTGCTGTGTGTAAGTCTGTTACAAAAGAAACTCTACTCGGTACAGGTTCACTGTCTTCAGTGTCATTTTTAAAAATATGTAGAAAATTATTCCACGAAATTGTAAAAGATAGAGGAGAAAAAGACTGCATTTGCAGTTCCTAAATGAAAGTAATATCCAATGACATAAAAAATATATTCTGCTATAATGTGATAAAACAACCTGATAGATAGAGAAGCCAAACACAAAATGTTGGGTGCAAATCTAACAAATACCATCTGTACAGAAAAATAAAAAAAAATGGATTTGAATATCAATCCACAGGAAGAACAACAAGATTTTGGACCTATAAGATAATATTTATATTTATGTAACAAAAAATATCTGCAAATTATATTAAATGATGGATATGACTTAACATGTGACCACTCCCCTATAATAATGACATTAAGTAAAAATATTATCACAAAAGAAGCCAACTTTGGCAATTAGAACCAATGACTGAGATGGATTTCGAAAAAGTCTCTTATTTCATAGAACCGAATGTTCATTTGAAAACTGAGAATATTTAGATCAAGAAGCAAAACCTTGTCACATGCATTCAACAATGTGGATGGAGTAACACAAAAGAACAAAAAAAAATTGGTTGGTATTAAATTACCCTGAAGGCATTAAAGGAATAGTTAAGGAAACAAGAAAACCAAAAAAGGTGTGACAACAAATCTTACGCAATAACTGAAAAAAGACATATAAAAAATAAAAAATTAATCAGTACATCAAACCAGAAATGCACTTAACCATATCTGGAGAACAAAAACCTCATACTGCGGACCCTGCTGCTCGGTGGGAATAAACGAACAGAAGAAGCATATCTTCAAAACTTGAGAAATAATAATACGAGCACATAATATTCATTAGAACAAGAAAGATAAAACATTTTACATATCCCTCAGCAACGTAGCAAATGTACATACAACAGAAGAAGCAATAACTAATGAAAGTGAACAGTTAAACACTAACCAAGATGAACGAATAATAACACTAACAACTCAAAGTCAATAATGAGATTAAAAGAAATGTCAACCCAAACAAACTGCCAGGAAATGACCTAATCACTGGCCTAACCAAACTAAACTAATGCAAAGTTTCATTGAAATATGTACCAGAGAACTAGCAAACCAAGGTAGGATGGCATTGTCTGATTTCATTGTTGCCAATCATGTCAGAAGTAATTGAAAATCTGTTACTAAAAAAATTTCACAAGTCATAGACAATGTTACAATTAATACCATTGCATCAGTTCGAGTTCTGCAATAAACATTTCCTCATCGAGTTAGTTGCTTTTAAAAATTTTCTCTATTTCAACTATTTCTTTTTGCAGGTTTTAACCGAACAACTCAGTATCAGTATCAGATCATTATTTGTAAGAATGAAATCGTGTTTTCCGAAGTTTTAGCATACGCCATTGGGGCACAGATCTTGTTAAATCATTTAATTACTTTGTTGCATTAATATATGCATATATGCATTAATTTATCGAGTTAGATGCTTTTGAAAATTTTTTTTCTGTTCCAACTATTCCTTTTTGCAGGTTTTAACCGAACGACTCACAGAAATCGACAATGCTCCAGAACTATCAATACTACCGATATACTCCCAGCTGCCGTCAGATTTGCAGGCGAAAATTTTCCAACGTTCCCCCGAAGGGATTCGCAAATGTGTGGTCGCCACCAACATAGCCGAAACATCCCTCACCGTCGACGGCATAATTTTCGTCATAGACTCCGGCTACTGCAAACTGAAAGTTTACAATCCAAGAATTGGTATGGACGCCCTGCAAGTAAGTCGATCAAAGCAACATCTTTAACTCTGTACAGACATTCTCGTTGATATTTGTAGCCATTTTATTATAGATATATCCGATAAGCCAAGCGAACGCAAATCAAAGATCCGGACGTGCTGGACGTACCGGTCCCGGACAGGCCTTTCGATTGTACACCGAACGCCAATACAAAGAAGAACTACTCGTCACCACAGTACCTGAAATACAACGGACTAACTTGGCCAACACGGTCCTGTTGTTGAAATCATTGGGCGTGCAGGATCTGTTACAGTTTCATTTCATGGATCCACCCCCTCAAGTAATTACTTTACTTTGCTTGAATTAACGGTTTTAATTATTCAATCATTCGTAGGATAATATATTAAATTCGTTGTACCAATTGTGGATTTTGGGCGCGTTGGATCACACTGGGGTCTTGACGAAATTAGGAAGGCAGATGGCCGAGTTTCCCCTGGATCCCCCACAGTGTCAGATGTTGATCGTTTCGAGTCAAATGGGTTGCACGGCTGAAATTCTCATTATTGGTAAAATCAATTGTCGTCGTAAGTGGATTTATCATAAATTGTTTTTTAGTGTCGATGTTATCAGTTCCGTCTATATTTTACCGGCCGAAAGGTCGTGAAGAAGAAGCCGATAGCGTCCGTGAAAAATTCCAAGTCCCTGAAAGTGATCATTTAACGTACCTGAACGTGTATAATCAGTGGAAGCAAAACAAGTACGTCTCATTTAAATTATTAGTGTCGCAACTGTTTTATTTCGCTTTATTTCCAGCTATTCATCGCATTGGTGTAATGAGCACTTCATCCACATAAAAGCCATGAGAAAAGTGAGGGAAGTACGTCAGCAGTTAAAAGACATTGTAATTCAACAAAAATTGAAGATAGATTCTTGCGGTACTGATTGGGATATCATCAGGAAATGCATTTGTTCAGGTCTGTTATTTCTTTTGAATTAGGATGTTTTAAAACTATATGCGTATTTTTAGCTTATTTCCACCAAGCGGCGCGTTTAAAAGGCATTGGGGAATACGTGAATTGTCGTACGGGGATGCCTTGTCATTTGCATCCGACGTCCGCGTTGTTTGGGCTTGGAAACACTCCCGATTACGTCGTGTACCATGAACTTGTCATGACTGCTAGGGAATACATGCAATGCGTGACGTCCGTCGACGGACACTGGTTGGCCGAGTTGGGCCCAATGTTTTTCTCTGTCAAGGAAACTGGCAAATCAGGCAGGGCGAAGAAGAAGCAGGCCGCTGAACATTTGCAGGAAATGGAAAACCAAATGCAGGTCGCTCAGGAAGAGATGAAGGCACGCAAAGAGGCCGCCGAGAAACGAGAAGCTGCGCTCAATAAAGGACAGGAGATTATTTCTGCCGGTACAACTCCGAGGAGAACACCGGCTAGGTTAGGTTTATAGTCACCAGTTGTTGTATCATAGATATTCCAATATTTATTTTCTTGAGCATTTTTTTAAATAACAGTGTCAATAAAATAATAAAAATTATCATTGACTTTTTATTACCGAATTTATAATGAAATTGGAAAAATGAAGAAAAGTGTAAGAGAAATTTAGATTTTGTCTTGTGGTCTATTTCAGTTTACTACACCAATGGAAAGCTATATTGAATAAAACTGCATTGATCCACACTAAACTTTCTTATACTTTTAATTTATTAATTTCCAGCAAATTGGCGCAATAACGATGACGAGTTTTTTAAAATTTTAATTTTTTTTAGCTTTATAAGAATAATTTATCGATAACATATAACTTTTTCAAGATATAGAAAAATGTGATGATCTAACTTCTTCATTATATACAAATCTTTAGTTTAAAATATCATTTCTCTAGTTTTAATAGTTTAGGCATTAGAGCCTATGGACACACACAGGCGTCATTACGAAAATAGTCGGAATAGACTGAGGGAAGGCCAAAACATGTATTTCTATGTAAATTTTACCGTTTATTAATAATGAAACCATTAGTAAAAATGATTCATTTGTGCGTACTTATTGTCACTTTAAAGTTGGAAGTTGTTGGCAACCCGGAGAGCATCTCCAAAAGCACGTCATAATCCAGTCTAAAACCCTGCTAGTTGCTGGAACATAAAATTAGATTTCCATCGCAATGGTTTCAGTTACACTTACAAGATGATGCTCTTCTCGGTGAACGACATTTGTACGTGGATGACCCTGCAGATATTTATTAAGTTCATAAATTTACATAATTATTTATTAATAAATTACGTGAAGATAACGGTTCATTATTCGACCTCCTTTGGTTTTCATTCTGAAAATTCCTGGTGTAAAGTTCACCGGCGAGGAGGTTTCTCGCGCCCCTGCATTTCCTCACGGCTGGAAAACTTCTTTCCGTGCAACTTATACGCTTCTCTAAATAAGATGTTTCATCGGTGGACATTTCTTCGTGGACGCTGTCTGGATGTTACGAAATGTTGTGCGGTTAATCTCTGTAAATATTTATTTACCTTCATCTTCAAAATCTGACCATATCTTAGGGCTTCCTTTTATGAAGACGATTTCTTTGTCGAACATGGACTGGATTTCCATACCGACTGCCGATGCTCTGAATGAAATAATTAGTAAAGGCGATTAGTGAGTGTGTGGGGGGGGACCTGCTCAGTGCGGATGCTGATCTTTCGAACGACGGCACTGACATGTCATCTTCAGTCATGAAGCAGCATCTATGCAAGAACATTACGAAAGAAAATGTCAGTTTGATTGAACTAGACCTACTTAATTTTAATGCGATGTTCATTGAAGTTTGTGGGAATATGCAGCAAATTACTCATTTACATTCTCTTCGTCACTATTATTTGGTGCTGTATTATATTTTAAGTTGTATCAAATGGGGTAGATAGATTTAATATTACTTTGAGACCATGTATTACACAAACATGTAAAAGAGGATATTAGGAGAAAAGAAGGTGAAAGATGTGTTTACAGACAAGGACATGAAGGAACTTTGTATTAGACAAATTGTGGTTGTGACACTAAAGCTTCTTGTGTTAACAGATTTATTATGTAATTAATATTAAATTCTTATGTGTATAAGAACCAAATCAGGATCGAAATAAATTCTAATGGAATCAAAATCTTTAATGAAACACAATGCCATATTTAATTAAACAACGCAATTGATATTTAAAAATTATTTGTAGTGATAAGAACATGATTCATTCGATTTTGTCGGTTCCCAGAATATCATTTGTGGCAGTCACTAAGATGATTTGGAATATACAACTAAATGGAATTGAAAAGTATGTTTAGAACAACCGACTGAAGAATGTCATGCTGGTGTTGTTTCACAAAAACATTATACAATGTATCAAAATTTATTAATAAAAAGAGTGGAAACACGAAGAAACCTAAACCTATCATAAAGGAAAAAAATCCTCAACTGCAAGAAAAGAAAGTGCGTTTAGGAAAGATAAAGATTATAGATGGTACTACTAGAAACCAGACCTGTCTGACAAATAGGTAAAGACTACCACGGACAAATATTTATGAGACAACAAACGCTGATGAATTATCAGAACTTGAAAGAAAAACTATGTAAAATGTAGTTAAGGCCCACAAGGTAAAGTTTCTTTGGGAATACATTTTATTGACTTAAAAACAAATGTAATTTAAATTATTTTTTGAAGGCCTCCACGTCTTTCTTTTACGTGACTATATTTTTTTATGCCTAACAAGAAAATTAAAAATAAAACAATACCCCAATAAGCAACTACGAAAGCTGGTGTCAATAAAAATAATAAATACAAATTCAAAGGGCGAGGAAATGAGGGGAGGTATAACCAAAGCAATTTGAAATTAAGAGTAAAATTAACAATGAAATTGATGAAACGAAAAAATATTTGTAAAGTGAATAAAATAAAATGTTTATATAAAACGTTGAAATAATTGAAACACCAATAATAAATACGTGTTATTTTTTAACAAAGACGAGAAATTATTTTTTTTTTATTTTTTCGACAAATATCCAGGTCGACTGTAAATATTTACTCCTAAGGAAATGTATTGCAAATTTTACATAAAAATCAAAAAGACCTTTGAGGCACGGAAGTATTAAAATTGAATTATTATAACAGAAAATTAAAATATTTGTGGAGGCTCGATATCTAAGAGAAAGAGTTAAAAATGCATTTTTCTTCATAAAATTACTCCAAAACGGAGTAATTAAACATTTCAGTTGTTTTGTCATGTTTGGTAATGGTTAATTACTATTTCGCGCCAAATTTTAATTTACAATGAAAAAAATAATTATTATAATTACAATGTTTTTCAAATTATTATATTTGAACGTACGGATATTAAGTTTCATTGTAATTGTTTTGCTATGAACAATATTTCACGTTAGTTTATAACTAAAATTAAACTTTTTTTCAAAAGGAAACGGCTTTTTCCGTACCTTCCGAGCTTATCGTACATTATCTTTTTTTCGAATTTTGCTGCAGGTGAAAAATTGTCGGAAAAATTTTCCCGGTTGTGGAAAGCTGAGCCATTTTTTCTGAATTTACTTTTATTTGTTCTGATCACTAGCACTAATCACTAGTGATTAGTGTATTTGTTTAAATTACATTACTAACATGTAACCTGGCAGTTACGAAAGCCTTTTGGCAGTAAACGTTACGCCAAGAAAATTAAAAAAAATCATATCCTTTTATGGTGTAAAATTATTCGTTAATGTTATAGCTGTGGGAGCTAATGTAGAATGGGACACGTTTAATGTATCTAACGTAACGAATGAGCTCGTTTGGTTTCCTCTTATGCCCCGAACATTTATTGTGTGTGGCGCCCATTTGTAGTGACTGTGATGCACGGTTAGAACTTAAATTAATTTTTCATGAACCAGTGGTTTAACTACATTAATAACCCGTATGTTATAAAAGACAAAAACTTGACACCACTCGAAAAATATTACGTAGTATTCTCGCTAATTATATCTTCGGGATACGTGTTGTAATATAAGGTTAATGATAACTAACAAAGGCCAATTATCTCAAGATATTTGCAATAACAATTTGCATAGAAACTTTTTATGAGCTGCAATAATTCTTAACGTACATAATAAAATAAGCAATGTGCAATGACAGTGTTACCGTTAAATTTGCACATTTTTGCGTTTTAACGATTCGATTAATATTAATCGATGGAGAATGGAAACTTTTATAATTCTCACCTATTTACGTAACGACGCCAATAATTTCGCTGCGACGAAATTGTGCGGAATAAAAACAACAAAATCGCTTGGTCGATAAAAAGTAAAAGTGGTTATTCAGGATTCTTTATAATTTCACATTTCACATTCAACCGGAATGCGCCTTCAATAAATTCCAAATAATTGTTTTCAATTATATTGTAAATAAATTACATGGTCTATATTCTAAACTATGTTAAAATCACACCATTTAGTAAAAAAATAACTAGTGAAATATAAAAATGTATGAAATATATACAAAAAGCATTTGAGTCATAGTATGTTGTTTTAATTTAATTAACGAAAAGTGCACTAATTAAACTAATTCGGTTAATAAACTTGCATAAGCTAATGAGTCAAATGACTTTTAATTACACAAATGACCTATTAACCGTATAGGTAACTTTTCGTGCCGGTGTAAATTTTCAACAGCCTAAATTTGGTGCCGTCGTTTAATTTCAGCTCGTACGACGGATTGAAGAACTTGTGGATGCCATTGCATAGTATGTATAAATATCCTTCGGAGTCAAAAGCGAAGCTGTCGGGCCAAATCAAAGTTTTATTGTTCTGATCGATGGTTTTCGAGTTGTTGAACGGTTCGTAAATGTTCCATCTCCCAATGCCGTACGTGTTCAGTAATCCGTAGTAAAGATGCCCTTCATTATCCATCGCCAACCCATCGGATTGTCCTTGTTTGGTGCCCACGGTTTTGACGAATCTCCTCCACGAGTCGCCTTTGCAAAACTGTTCGTTTTTCAAGATCCTGCTGCTTATGGCGTACAAATTGAATCCGCTCAACGCGCAATAATACACGAGTCTATCTTGATCTTTTTGGTTCGTTAGCGGCGATAAAGCGATGCCATCAACCGGGACGAGTTTATCGTTCTTCAAACCATCAACTGTGAAATTGGCGGCTTCGACTTCGGCGAACATGCTTTTATCGCGAATTTTCCAGGCGCGCTTCTGCGCCTTCGAGAAGACGATGATCCCCGGATCGTGGGCGCTATTTTCGGTTATGTAAGCGAACCCCCCGTCGCTTTCATCGATCACTAGGTCGTTGAGAAAACCGCCATTGGCCGAACACAAGTCGTTCGAAAATTCGAACGTGGTGACGATCTGCCCTCTGGTTTTCAAATCCAACAGGACGATTTTCGGTGGACACGACGTGAAATTGTTGAAGCGATTCCCGTCCAACACCCACATGATCCCTTTGGAATCGATCTCCATGCTTTGGACGTTTTGCAGCGTTGCGCAGTTGTTTCCCGTGTTCATCCTCCAGCTGGGGTACGGCCTCATGTAGACGTTGTTTTTGTATTTGTTCACTTTGGGTATGACGGCTAGCGTCGCCGGGCTTCCGCTTCGGATCCGCGGCAGCGCGAAATAAATGTAATCTTTGTATATTTTGACGCCGGCGACGGCGTTGTGCTCCGGAATGTACTTTTTCGCGTCGACGGCGTTCTGGTAATCGTCCGGCGACGGCCACGTGAAATTTATGTAATCCCATTGATACTCGACTTCGAATTTGTCGGTGTTTCTTTTTTGTATGACGTTGGTTTCGGAGTTCTGCAACGCGCAGTAGCTGATGAAGATGAAACCGAAGTAATCACAAATGTTAAACACTTCCATCATCGACGTTGCCATTGTTGTTTTGCACTGCGACAGCGACTTTTAAATACTACCGCATCTAGAAATATAGCACCTATATAATATAAAGTTGGTATCGTGGACGTGCGTCCACCAGAAGAGGGGGCACGATATAATTTGCTCCTTTTCCGCAATTTTAATGATTAAGGACAGAACGTTTTCCAATTTATAACAGTATTTTAGTGGGACGTTATTGCCAACAATAAATCACTGTATTTTAATTCGCACGCACAATTACACTTTCTGTTTCTATTCTTGCGTTTTATCGATTTAAAATAATGAAATTGTATTTCGTTAATCGCGAGTTAAGAACGGCTGTGTTATTCATAGAGTCACATTGGCGAAGGTTAAGTGTTCTTGTTTGCGTATTAATGTAGAAATCCGGTTCAAGTATAAATTGTAGCATTATAATTTTTATTCTTTGGATCGCTTTGTGTCGCTGCTTATGCATTTATATCGCGCAATAACTGGCTTGTGTCTTAAGGAAATGTACAGGTGTTCGAGCAAATCGAACTTTGAAGGTCAGGTTGAAACTTTTAATAAATTTGTAAAATGTGTAGGTCTGCCTTTCAAAGTTGGGTTGGTGAACTTGACCGAAGATTTGAATCGATAAGAAATGCGAAGCCTTAAAATGTCGATTGTTTACGTACTTAATTAGCAATTAGAATATACATTACATACACATAAGGTAATGTGTCCGCAAGTGATAGGCAATCAGCGGTTATAATGACATAATGAGGTCTCGACCAGTAACGATAGATCTGTAACCTTTTCTTAAGTCTATTCGCCATAGTTTTTTTACTTCTGTTGTCCAGGAGTGACAACAGGTGGATTTAAATTCTTCATATATGACTTCTTGAATTTATTGAACACGAAGGTCATCATGGAGAGTGTGATTCGATATGACTATTATTATTGCTATTTTATTTAATTTTTTAATTAAGTGTTGGACCTGAAGACTGAGGCCCTTCTGGTTGCAGTACCTCGCGATGTTATAACTACGCCCCTGGTTAGCTTGGGTTAGGATTCAAACTTGTATTGGGCTAGAGTTTCTTTTTACAGGATTCCATTAAATTGCTTCGGGTTCAAACATAGTGATCCTTATAGTTTCAGAAACTTTTGTGACTGTTACGATTTTTAATTACATAATTACTTGTGGATGATGCTGGTCCCGATTTGGGTTGACTAAGATCTCCATATAGAATTACAGCTTTAACTTCTATTGGGCTGGTATTTTTTTTATCATTTGTGTGGGGTTCTGTTTAACAGTTTCTAGTACTAGTCCATGGTAGTTGTCAACCCAGTGTTAGGTTCAGACATTTTTGTAACTGTCACGTTCGTTCCTTAATGTCTTCTTACAATTTTAATTAGTTTATAGTCGACTGTTTTCACTAATAATTATCCCTGTTTTCTATGGACGGGCGTTATCCTGTTGGAAAATATCGTTGGGCAACGTCTGCATGAAAGGTACTAACACCGGTTCCAGGACGAATATAGCGATGATTATCTAAAGTGCCTGGGACGAACACAGAGGTGATCTTCTACCGAAACAAATCGCACCCAAAACGCCAGGTGTTAAAGCTGTATGACGTCTTTGAACGAAGTCTAGATTTCTTCTTTCTCCTCGATATCGACGTACCTTCCTACGATCATTATTTGCACACAAACAAAATTTTGATTCGTCACTGAAGACACTGTCGTTCCATTGCTGAATCTAAAGAAGAGATTCTGCTGTAGACTGTTGCCATTGACACGCGGCGGTGAAGAGCCAGCATCCAATCTATAGCAGCAGACCTTGCCGTCTGAAAGTAGTATCGTGTAGCCATTTTTCGAAGTCGATCTTCACGAACATTACTGCGACGTGCAGGTTTACAAGCTTGATGATGCCACTGTAGTGTGGTCCGGATTCACCCTTCTACCAATTTCAAGAAAATAAATTACACCTTCTTTCATGCCAATAACTGGATCTAAACGTTCAATGCAAGTTTTTGAAATTTTTGCATTTTCATAAAAAATGTGTGTATCCTCCAATAGGATATGGTAATAATGCGTCAATGTGTAAGTTCAATATGGAGGCTTTGGATACCATGGAATAAGATTTTTGTTCTTGATGTTTGGATAGCCAAATCGATTGTTCGTAGTTATTATCTGACATTAATTTTTTCACTTCACTATTTCCATTGAAAGGTAACGTCGAATTTTATGATGAAATTCCTTAAATCAAAAATTAGCTAGGCCTACATTAATTCGATAAAATCGAATGCTTTATTAGCGTTGACCCCAAAAGTTCTTGGGGATACATGAATAGCAATTTTTAATTTTGTTTTTCAAAGCTCCTTCTCATCCAGCATATATCTAGATCATATTCAGGAATCTGAGGTATTAAGTAGCATCTCTGAGTAATCGGAAACCAGAAATGACCGCGGAACCGGGATCCTCTTTAAAGGACTGTGCGTATGCCTTGACCTATCCTCTGTGCTACATTTTTAACCTATCTGTTAGTACTGCTAGTTTCCCCGAATTCTAGAGATCTGCCAGGTTGACCAGTTTTTAAGAATGCCGCAAGAAATAACATCCCAAACTATCGGCTTTAGGAAGGGTAGATCAACCTCCTCCACCTTCCTTCCGGCTTGTTTAGAGAAAATCGTCCAATTGCAATCGGAACAATTGCAGAAAATGTTGGTGTAAGTACAGCAACTGTTCATTGCATCGTACACAAACTGGGCTACACCAATATTTGTGGGCAATGGGTTCCTCGTCTTTTGTCTGAAGACCAACAGTGCTTGCAAATGGGTATGTCTTTGTAACACCTAAGGGAGTACAGCCAAAATAGTTGTAACTTTCTCTTGTCAATAATTGTTGGTGATGAAACTTTGTGTCATTATTTTGATCCATCCAATAAGCAATGGAAACATTCAAATCAACCACAACAAAAGACATATAAAGCGCAACCTTCTGCAGGCAAGGTAATATTGACGTTGACATGCTTCTCGACTATGACCCTTGTGGTGAGTTTAAAGGACCTAAAGCTCCATCAAGTAAGACGAAGACGTCCAGGGAAGCTTCCGCGTGGTGTCATACTGCTGCACGACAATGCCTCATGTCGCAGTAATAGAAAATCTGCAGCAAAAGAAATCGAAGATTTTTCATTTTTTTGGGCCACTGAAAAAAGGCATTCAAAGGTAACCGTTTTCAGTCGGATGCAGCAGTACAAAACGCTGTGAAATAATTCTTCAAGCAACAGCCACAAGAATTCTATGAGAAGGATATACATCGGTTGGTGAACCAATGGGATATGTGTCTTAATTGTAGGGGTAGTTAGTTGTAAATTTATCTGTCAATAAAGCTTTTATGGACCATAGACGGGTTTCAATTTAACAAGCCTCGTGCATATCAACGACGTCATCACGATTCACCAATTTGCCAGCCGTCTTTGTGCAGTTGGAGAAATTGTTTGGTGTTTTTTCATAACTGGACTATTTACCTCATTGTTATAGTGTACTTCTTTTCCAACGACAAGGGTCCTGGATTTGATTTGCATCGAAATGAAGTATGCAATTCGTAGATTTGATTCCGACCTCCGTGCGAAGGTCGAAACAGATTCCTTCTCAAAACATTAATACCCACCATTTTCTCTCCTAATCTTAATTAAATTCGTTCATTAGGCACACAATAGTTTCGTCATAAAACAGGACTCATTTAATCATTGATGAGTTCTACTATTAAATTAGAGTGGTGTTTGGAAAATACAATTTCAAACTGTGGATCATGGTAACCAGTGGTGACAGTGGTCCAGATGCTATGTCCAGATACTACGTCGAAGACGATTATTATTAGTATTGTGCTTCCTGTCGATGATTTTGAGCAATAGTTATTTTATATTGTCGCATTCTAATAATTTTATGCTGGGTAATCACCAGTGTAATACATTGTATTATAAATATTTTAAATAAATGACTGATTGATTAATTGATCGATTGATTGATTGATTGATTGATTGAGTGTTTGATTGATAATAACATAGGCCTAAAGGAGGTCAGTCCGGTCTTGTGAATCGCTCTGCGCTTCAGATACTTTAAGGAAAGTGTACTTCCCTCATTAAAAACAGTTTCTGTAATTGTTATGATATAGTTCCCCACTAATTGTAAATAGTACAAATACGATGCAATTCAAATTAGTTGCAAATAATTAATTATGACTCTGATTAATGATTTTACACGTATGGCCAACTACGGATTTTCCAACTTGATTCCGGCTTTTGTGTTGCACATAAAATCGCTCCTCCGAACGCAATTACTTTACTTGTCACAAGCGATTGCACATTTTTTATATTTACGATGCATAATTACACTACAAGAGACCTGGCCGAAATTTTAAGAAAACGAGCAATTGATTACATTAAGTGTAAACGCTATTGCTGTAAATGACTTTGAGCATGTTATAGATCTCGTAAATGTGTCTAATGAGCAAAAATACATTTTTTATGCTTACATAATTTCTCCGTTGCTCAACTGCGTTACAGTAACCTAAACAAGGTAATCGAAGAACTATTTTAATGAAAGTTTATCGAATGATACCGTATACTTAGAAGTGAAAATTTCATTTTAATTCGTGTAGGGTATCATTACATACGGTCGCTTCCTATAATAGACCAAATTATTACCTGATATAAGAGAAAAGAAAATGTACATAATTATTATAGTTAAGGTTTACTCAGGACGATATTTTACCGACGACTTACGTAACTGATATAGTTTTATACAAAAAAGATCAAGTACATTATTGCATAAAAAAATAAAAAAAAAATTATATAAGTTTTAATAGTCACATTTGTTAGTTGCACATTCTTTTGCTTCCTGAAAAAGTGTTCTTTATCTTTGGGTTTGGTGGGGTTGAATTATAGTGCTTTATATTTAACTTTTTGATATTTTAAATTCTTGGCTAAGGATTTAATCAAAATAATGTCTTGTTGTTTTAATAATTGTTCGATGCTTCGACAAAGACGATGTACGAATTTTATCCCTGAAAAGTAATATTTATATTATTTTAAAAAGGAGATATGGGAAAATCAATAAAATTAATTGCACTTTAATGTACGTGTGAAATAATTTAGTCAATAAGAGACTTTAAATGAACAAACTTATATTCTTTACTTCTCCTATTGTTATCCTTTATATTCGATAAATATTTACATCAAACATATATTTAAAAAATTAATTATACAAATAGCTTCTCGTTCCGGTAAATAATCTAAGCATTCTGAATTTAATTCCATCATTAATCGTTAAAGGATACGTCTGTGAAAAATATTTATGTATTCCGTTCGTCAATACGTACAAAAATCCATTTGAATCGAAGCCAAAGGTATCGGGCCAAACGAAAATTTCACGATTTTGATCCACCACACGTGCATTGATAAAATTTTCATACACGTTCCATTTTCCAACGCCGTATAAATTCAACAGACTGTAATATAAGTTCCCTTGGTTGTCCATAGCCAAACCGTCGCTTTGTCCTTGTTTGGCGCCAATGTACCTTACGTGTCTCCTCCATCCGTCCGATCTGACCAACCGTTCGTTTTGTAAAATTTTGTTGCTCACCGCAAATAAATTTAATCCACTCAACGCGCAGTAGTACACCAGTCGTTCTTGATTTTCATACTTCGGCAAAGGTGACATCGCGATGCCGTCAATAGAAACCAATTTAGTATTTTGTACTCCGTCCACCGTGAACACAGACGCGCCGATTTCCGCGAACATCGAACGATCCCGCAGTTTCCACGCTCGATTCTTATTTCTGGAATAGACTATAAGTCCAGGATCGTGATCGCTGTTTTCGGTTATGTAAGCGTAAGCGTTTTCATCGACGACCAAATCGTTTAAAAATCCCCCGTTTGTCGAGGATAACTCCTCAGGAAATTGATAACGATGGAGAACTTTTCCGCGGTTGTTCAAATCCAGCAGGAGTAACTTGGGGGCGCACCTTGTCAAATTGGTCACTCGATTCCCGTCCAAAACCCACATCACACCTTTACGATCGATTTCCATACCGTGCACGCTTTGCAACGCCGCGCAGTTTCCCTCCTGGTTCATCCCCCAGCTCGGGAACGGCCTCAATAACGCGTCTGTCGTCAATCTTCTTGCATTTTCGACAACCGCTAACGTCACAGGCGATCCCACCCGCAATTTCGGCAACGCGATGTAAACATCGCCTTTGTAAAATTTTATCCCGGACATGACGTTATTTTCGGGTATGTACCGTTTCGTTGATGTTGCTGTCACGTAGTCCAACGGGGATGGCCACGTAAAATTGATGTAATTCCATTCCATGGTCACTTCGAATTTGTCGGGGTTTCGATTTTGTCTCGCGGCGTTTTCGTCGCGAAGCACGCAGTACGAAATGAACAGGAAACCCAGATAATTGCAAAAGGTGAACACTTCCATTTTAGACGAGTTCGCGATCTGCAGGATGCCGTGATACTGATTCGCGACGCTGATCTTTAAATTAAATTAAGTGAGAGTGACTTTGGTGTCGGCTTCGGTATCCCCACAGAGTTCGATTATTATTTTTTTTTAATCTTTAAGCCAAGTATAAATATAATATCAGCTTCAAATATTTAATTTATTAATTAGCCCATTAAAAATTTGCCCTTAAAAATGTGTTAAGATTTGATTTAGAAATTGAAAACTTTCCAAACACATAAAACTCTCCAATTTCCCAATTAATTATAATATATGCTCGGTTAATTACTGTTATATAAAATTAGCGCAATTTACGACCCCGGTGCAAAACGATACAGATCAGTTCGTTTGAAATTACAATCTTCCGTAAAGAATTAGTGCATTAAGAAGTTTATTACGTTGAAGTTTATGTAGCAAACCGTTCGTTAAAATAACGAATAACGCCCTTTCAGTTACAACACAGACGGTCAGAATTGTTTTAGTATTTGCCCATAAACATTTTTGAGTTTCCTGTGAGAAAATATCAAGTTTCTTTCGAAGTATTGAATGAACTTATCCACGCGTTGCTGCAAAAAAATTACTACAGATCGCGAGAGTGGAAGGTTGTGTAATTGTAAATCACAATTTCTTAAATTTAGTAATACATTTCAGATATAAATTTATTTTATTTCTGGAAATGATTCAAATTCGTGTAAAGAGCATAAAAGTACATTTATTTGGTAATTTCGTCGATGATGGTAAGGCCCATACAAAATTAAAGTTACTACAAAGCCCGGAAACATCAATATCAACAGAGCAAGAGCAAAGTGAGCAAGAAATAAACTAAGTCGTGTATACATAAATTGAGAGAACAACGAAACAAATGCCAACGTCAATGTTGAAGTTAAATAAACAAAAATAAAATAATGTACAATCGTATTGATAATAAAACTAGAAGCAATTAATAAATAACATGCACTTTGAGTAAATGTAAAAGAAATTGTGTACTATTCAACGGTCCAGGGCGTCGAAAAGTAATTATTAATTAATTATTTCTAAAACCGAATCACGAATTAGTACTTTTAAGTCAAAACTGAAATAATTTCTTAATGGAACTGGAGTTGGAGCACGATATTCAGACGAACAGAGCTTGCCGTTTGTAAATTGTATTTTTGATGAAAACGCGTCTTTTATTTGTGGTGACGTAAACGTATTAAAAATTGAAGTTGGGGAAATAAACTTTCGTTAAAGTATTTCAAGAGAACGTGGCCCACAGGAGAATTGTTATATATAAACATAAAATCTTATTAAAGCACGGATTCAAAATTTGAAACGCTCGCAAGAATCTATTTGTTTCACTCATCAAGCCAGAACATAGTGTATTTGAATCTCATATGAGTGTTCCCCTTCGACAAAGTCTGATGAAAATCGACAAAATATAACTAAATGTTGTTCGAAAAATTGATCGTGGAAAATTCATTTTGGGAAAATGTATCGTCTGGAAATTTCATCGGGGAAAGTTAAGCTCGTCTGGTTTATTATTGTCAATAGTTAATTTTGACAGTTTTAAAGTTATTTTTAACGACGTTCATTTCGATTGGTACTGTATGAGTAGTTTTGAACAAATACTTATGAAGCTTTACTGTTTCTCCAGCCTTTGTTATTTCTGTTGTTATGACACTGGAATTAGTACATAAGAAAAAAGAAAGCAAACATTAGCTGACTCAAAGCATTTATTTACCAGGGGTGCAGCAAAGTTTTTTTTGGGTTGGGTTGGGTTGGGTTGGGTTGGCTATTAATGCTATCCACATCCTTCGGCTAGTGCCTGTGGCGAAATATTCAAGTAAATTACGTCTTTCCCACGATGAAATTTTCGTAAAGCAATTATATATTTCTCACTAATTTTTTAGCATGTTTTTGACTAGTCTTCAGTTATGACGGATAATTGCATGTCGTAGTTTACCGATTATGTATTTTTCGATGCTGGCTGCTGCATTGATTTTGATTTCAATAATTAATTCACCACTCGGTGATAGAAACATCTAGAAACATGATTTTTTTTTGTACCTTTTACTGCCCTAAATCTAGCTTGTCCTTCCGGCTATATCTCCATGTATTCCACTTCCTCCACTACTCTTGCCCCTATCAATTCTGCATCTTATATCCCATGTCCAGCAGTATAACCCCCCTGTAATTTTCAACACTTTCCATGTCTCCTTTCTTCCAGATTGGGACTACTATCACTGCCCTCCATCTTCCAGGCAACTCCCTACTTCCCATCTATATATCATTCACTCATCTTATGGTCTCTCTCCATATCTCCTTTGGTGCATTTAACCATCCCTCAGCGTCGATTTTTCAATTTACGCTTTATCTTCATTAGTTCTTCACATTTAAATTCGTCCATTCGTTCCACCTCCTCCATCTCTCCCCGTCTCTCCACTGCCTATGTTGAGCTTGCCAGCCTCATGTCATAGTTGATTTTATGTATATTCTTATTGATTATCAATACCGGAAGGACGGAATTTGCAATAATAAGATTTGTGATACTTTAGACTGTGCATATTATGAACACTGTACTACAGATCACTCTGTTAGTAATCATAGTGTGGGTGGGCAATTTGGTTGACAAAAAGATGTCGAGCAAACGAAACGTTCAATTATAACCGCCATAAATACCAGATTTTAAATTTAAGAAACTGTGCAATCAAGCGTAGCTCAGGATATTTTAGAAACAGGCCATTCATTACCACCACATTGTCTTAAATTAATTAAAGATGCGCAAAATTAAGGAGAATTCGGTAGTTACGAAAATATTTCGACACAGAAATGATAATTTAATGAATTTTAACAACTGGCCTAACTATATCACAGTCCAGCTTCTTTCAATTGCTTGGTTTATGTTAGATTGGATTTGCACTGCTGACCACGTGATCGCTACACGTAAACGTACACGGAATAACAAGTTTAATCCTGCCTTAGATTCTACTGAAGATGGCACCTTAGTTGCTAAAATGCGTATGTGATTTTATTAAAAATCAAGTGTGATTAGGCTAATGCAGCCATTTTTTGCAGCGGTTGTGTGCCTCTCTGACGTATTTAGATATTTTCCATTGCTGGTACATGAAACACATTTTGTCTTTATTATACTTTATGTATGTAATTAGTATGTAAAGTATAGTAATCATAAATATTTTCGAATACTCTCTCTCTCTCTCTCTCTCTCTCTCTCTCTCTCTGAGTGATTTACGACAATTCTTAGAAAATCATCAATATAATTTGTACAATTGATTTCTAGAAATGTTTAATGGGCAATTATAGTTCATAAGTCTACATATTTTTATTGAATTTACCGGACGATGTAAACCGTAAGAATAAGACCGAACGGACAGTCATATATATATTTTGTATATGTTGTATGTCATTTGCGACCTGGAAACATATATATTTTTTGAAAGGCTTATCTAGAAACACTCAACACTCAACTCATCATCGCCAATCTGACGAATTTTTTTAACCATCAGTTTCTTGAGAGCTTACATAATCATCTCCACGTGTCACGTTTCAAAGTCCACTTCTGGTATATTTTTTCTGGCCATGGCTAGAACTAACAATGAACTAACTTAAACCACTAATGATGGACACTCTTTGGTACAGAATAGATGTGGCAGCAATGAAATTTAATGAGGGAAATTAATAAATGTCTAGGCATAAATCTTAGAACATAATGTAACAATAAAGTCACCATGCACAACAGCTCTTAAGCTTGCAAGCAATTATAGAAATAGTAGAGTTTCATGTATTGAATGCACATTGGATTCCTTGGAGGACATGCAAGCAACCGCCCTGTGATTTGGAAAGTAACTAAATAATTTTCTGTAATTGATTCGCCGAGTAAAAATTATTTCAATTAAATCAATGCAAATCAATATGAAGCCCAGGCCTGGAATATACTGCAGAATATATATAATTTCTTGTAGTGAAGTGGAAATCAGCAGAAAGCAAATAATATTTTAAAAGAGGGACCATTAACTGGCTCAATGAATAGAGCGTTTCTTTTAATCTAAATCATACGATAAACTTTAATAAGCACTAATAAATAAAATATTAAAATTCAACGAATAAGGATGAAGCTGGGTATTAACACACGAAGACCGTTGGAAATTCTAGTACTGCAAATAGACAAGAGAATAACTGGTAATAACAATACTGGTAATACCTGGAAATTTTAATAAAAGTCTAACTTAACATGTTATGTCATAATAGAAAAAGATACGTGAGTGGAAGAACAATGTAACGAATTGAAAAAGTTAACATCATCCAGAAATTGATCATAAAATACACCTAATGGGCCAATAAAATGGATTTGACTACTTGTATGAGTAAGAACATTTTGCAATTGAATTTGGAATGTTTTGGCAAAAGTTTGAGAAATCCCAAGATAAATAAGTAGTAATTATTTTAGTCTATACTTTGTTTTAAACATATATTTTTACGATATTTGTGTTGATAGAATTGTTATTTTAAAGTGGCCATTTTATTTCATTACTAGATGAGTATCCCAATCACGGCTCCTTACTTCCTTCTCACCTGTTTAATTTATAAAAGTTTATCAAAAACCAACACCAATTTGGAAGAAATTCAGCCATATATATGTTTTATTGGCAACGTAATCAATAAAACTTGAAGAAATTGTACAAAACATTATTCGGACCATTAATTTTATAAATAAGCCAACTCAAAATCCTAATGAAAAATACGATATGATCCTCGTTTTTGGAATCCCTTTTCAAACTCTCGTCTTTCAAACAACAACCCAACTTTTCATGGGGGTGTGCTTGAAGAACCAACCAGGTTCTTCAAGCACAAGAAAAAATAACGCATTGGGGCAAGATATAATTTTTAATGGCTGCATAATGGTAATGTAATCGGGAAGATTTTATGTGGCATTAAAGGGAGTATTAGGTAATAGGTTTATGTAAGGCGATTGCAGCGCCCGATCTAGGGGTGGGGAACCCGGACATTTATTCGGGGCGCCAAAATTTGGGGGCACCATTTCGGCTGTAAATGTGAAAAAATATTGATGTGTTAAATATCCAATTAATAGGAAATTCACATATCGATCACAAGTACGACTTTTTAATCTGTCCCCACAAAAAATAATGTCTTTCGTAGAAACCATGCTAACTAGTAATTGAGCTTGTGAATTGTATCCTTATTCGAAAATTTTATACCTATAACGATGATACATAAATAACTATTGCTCGCCATATCGACTAGATTAGAACCCTGTTTTTTACTCGCCAGATTATACATGCGCAGTGGTGTGAAGAGGGGCAAGTCTGAGTTATATACTAACTACTACTGATTTAGTTTCATGCATTTAGACTCCAAGTGGTTTTATGATAAATGTAATTAACGAAACTTGAGCATGAAATTGCCGATTAAATAAATTTAAGAGAATTAATAAAAATGTTTGCAGAACATTGTGATTTTTTGTGCAATAATACACATTTTTAATAACATTTAAAAATGTAAAAAATGTATGGTTATCAATTTGTGGCTAGGTGTAGATATTTTTTAATTAGATTCTACTGTTTTCTAGTACTTGACTATTAATTTTATGTTATGGGTGTTTCTTTCTAAATATATCCTTTTATTAAAATTTAAGTAAAATTATTTGATTTTGCTTAATAAGTATATATTTTAAGTATAAGAGGTTATAACATAGTTACAAATGCGAGTTGAGGTGGTGTCAAAGTCCCTTCTACCAACCCAACCCAACCCAACTTTTCCAATCGGCAAAAGCGGCCGTAAAAATGCCATCCGTGAATGCACAAGACTATAACATGTACGTTTGAACAGACGAACCACGAATACTTATTTATTCCATTGTATGTTGAGTATAGAAAATATGTGTAAGTGCAACACAAGGCGATTAATTTTTTGCGACGTTGATCTCGGCAAATTTATTGCGATAGTGCCCAGTGACTATGAAGCCATGACACATTTATCATGTCCAATAATATAAATAATATAATAAATATTTTAAATCGTTTAACTGTGTGCGTGCGTTGTAAAATATGCAACGCTCTCGCAGAACGAATTTGTTTAATTACCGACCGTTTAAGATGAAAAGATTATCCCGTTTCAATTACGTGAAGTCCGCAAGCCGAAAGTAATTAACTACGGACGCGTTAATCAGCTGTCAATAAGAGTGTCAGCGTAGATTACCATCTCCGTCGGCTCATTTAAACATCAAACATGTTAACCGGGCACTTATTAACAAAATAAATGGGTTTTGTATTTATTGTCTCGCGTCTTCTGATAAGTGAAGCATAGACGCGTTAATTTAACCGACCACGTTTATACAATTTTTAGTGGGTCGTATTTGGTCTAAGACATTTTAAGACAATTTTTTACTCATGTTTCTTTTGAAGAAAATAAAGAAAACACTTTGGTATTAAGAAATATTTATTTTTGTGCAATCTTAGTTTTACATTTTTTACAATCCCACTCTACTGTTTAGAATTTCCATTATTGTTATTATGTTTTATGACCCCGCATCCGGTGAATATAATAGAATATATTGATTTACATATATATTCAAATTTTATTCACTTGATTTTAATTTTATTTTTGTTGTCCTGTGAAATTTTTCCACACCCTTCTATCTTGCGCCATGGATTTTGTCTCTCTTTTTGTAACAAAAGAACAAAAGTGCATTGGCATATTGAATTAAAAATAAAAAAATACATATTTAATTATGATTTTATTGCATTTAATATATTGTAAAAAATCGTCGTGTTTTATTCAACTTTATAGGGGTAACAGTTGCAACATTAAATTACTGGTATAAACCTATTTAATTGTTTGTATTTTTTCTTCTTGCGTGTAACTCATTTCAATAAAATGATATTATTATAAATTATTTGATAATTATACATAATGATAGATACACGTAATTCAATTATGTCGATGTCGGCTAACCCAATCATTCCTCCATCTTGCACCGATCCATTCAAAAGTTCATTACTGTCGAAATGAAACCCAGTAATATCGCCAAGAAATATGCATTAACATTTTTTAATTTCCTTGAATTCGAGCTCCAGGAATCCACCGGCAACTGTTGTATACTCATTATACAACACAATCTGTGGATTCGATGCATTCATGAATGTGATTATGCGTTTACATTACAAACCAATTAAACGACCAGGTCGCAGAAAATAAAATTAAATGTTGTGTGAAGTCAATTTAATTGGAGAATAACTAGTAATGGATATAAAAGCAAATACCGTTACAATTTATATAAGTATTTGAATTAATCAAATGAATAACGTTAATGATAATTATCAAATAATTTATGTAGAGTGACGACATCGATTTAATTGTAAACTGGCCGAAGAAAGTTAAGGTCTTGTGCTTTATATAAAACTTGACGTGACATAGTGGAGTTTGAGTGACGTTGAATCGATTTGAGACATTAAAGTATTAATTAATTGTTGTTACGTTGGTTCAATTGTAGTTTTGTCACTTGTTACCTGTTCAAATAATTTAGAATTTAAGTAGACAAGTTTGGAGAAATTATAAAAATCGAAAAATACGAGGTTCGTGCAGCTATAAAATACTTGCAAAAGAAAGAGTTGTCGCCAAAAGAAATTTATGAAGACATGGTAGGTGTATTAGGCGAGGGTGCTGCTTCTTACCATGTGGTGAAAAATATGTCTCGAGAATTTAAACTGGGAAGACAAACATGTGAACATGCGAAGGGTGCTGGACGTCCAGTGACTGTCACTACCCAAGAAAATCGTATACACGATCTGGCAATGACATATATGACTGGCCATTCGCCGGATAGCTTTAATTAAGAAATATTTTGGGGCTAAAAAAGTTGTCTGCTCGTTGGGTACCACGAATGTTGATACCTGATCAGAAACGTTCTAAAGTATTGCATTCTGAAACCTTAGAACGATATTTTGTCGAATAAAACAGTTTTAGCATTATGAGTGTTTATTCCAGTAATTGGAACAAGTACATACACCGACGGCGACGTGGCGAGTTAATTTTATAGTATCAAATAAATCGTAGACCAAACTTTAAAATGTATATAAACATTCGCTGAAGGTATGTCGGCACACCATTTTATTATCAATCCCACTTAAACGTGCACGTCGCGTATTGTCGAAAATATGTTTTTTATCGGATGGATAGATAACCAATAGTAGTAATTTAGAGTAAAAAACGGCAATACTGCGCAAAATCGTTCAATGATAAACAAGGAACTACGCTAACGAATAAGGATAACAAAAACTCTCGGCTCGTGAGTGGTATTGAAATTTTGCACGTACGAGTTTTTTACTTAGTTCCCGCAGATACGTTCGATTGTCATTGGATGTATATTTTTGCTGAACTTATGCGGTGCATGGTATTATTTTACGTTGCCGTAATGTAGAAATTCCGGGTTTTGTTTGTATTGTCCAAAATATGTTTTTATGCCAGAGATTAACAAGTGATAAACAAGGAACTGCACTAAATGAATAAAGATATATAAAATTCTCCACTTTTGAATGTTATGGAAATTTTGCATGTACGAGTTTTTTATAACATACTATTTTCATCGCGACAGGCGGTGGTTACAATAAAATTACTAATTTGCAATTAAAACGGAAATTTACAAAGATACCAATAAGAATAAATTTCACGTCGATTAAGACTACATTGTTATATAATAACATGAAGTTAATAGGTCGTAAATATGCCGTATGTGAAGTAATTGACGTAATTGCGAAACTAATATCACGTCGTCCACATAACGAATTGCGATTGGATGGATAAATGCGCTAGTTTTACAGCTCGGCTGGAATATTACGCGAGCGTTTTAGGCGCCACGTCTATGCATCGATTTATTTATGGGGCGGCTCGCTGTGAGCGAAAGCTCTTTGATTTCATATAAATTAGCTACAAATTACGCAGTGAATTTACTAGGCGGTTATTATCTTCTGTTATATACCACTTGAAATCTCAATTAACCAGCTTGTCATTCACTTCTGGAAACCTGTTTTGATGACATTATGCGATGTGGTGTGGGATTTATTTCATTTCGTTTGTTGAGCAGAGGTAATTTGTGAACACGTCGATTGGTGCCGGCGGCGGGGCAAATCAAGTTTCGTGTTTCTGATGCGTGCATTGGGTTCCAATTTTAAGGCGGTAGTAAAAATTCCCGGTGCGTTTGCTTATTCCATCGGTGTATACAACAATGCATGTTAAAGCTCGTAACGATTGTTGCCTGACCATGAGGGGAACAATTTCACGAATATTGTGTTTGAAATTGTAGTACAATTAAATCGAGACGTTGAAAACTATAATGGAATGTTGTTATTAGCTAATTAGTTATAATTTGAAAAAAATGGAACTGAAATAAAACGAAATATGGTACTGGGGATGGAAAAGGTCAAAGACAAAAATATTAAGATCATAAAGTGACTATCGTCGGAAAAGAATGAAAAAACGACAGTACGAACGAAATATTCAATAAAATGAAGAGGAAGAAAATATTTTTCACAAATCAAGGGACAAGGAATAAGAACAAGATAAGAAAATAGTACTGTTTATTACTCCTATTAATCAAGAAAATGGTTAAGGATCTGATTTTAAATTAATAACAAACCAGAAGCAAACGAATTTGAGACAAATGCACAGGATGGGCAGTCATACATTAAGTATTATTAAAAAATCAGTAATACATAATCGCATGGTCAGGAGTAAATGAAACGATGGCAACGTTCAGATATGTGACGATACTGATGAACGAATAATATCTAGGAACAATAATGGAAATGAAGTACATGAATCAAAGTTTTTAAAGAAATAAAAAAAAATTAAACGACTAGGTAAAGAACTATTATCTACCATAATGGAAGAAGAACAGTAGATCGTTGGAATCATCGCCATATGCATTGGCCATCATTTAGACAAGAACGCTTATACATACGAGCAGATTTGGATAAACAGAGAAATTCGCTATTGAAATTTCTTAGTTAATAGCTATGGAACAAAAAAAAGGACGTAATGGTTAAATGAGGAGGAGAAATAGTAAGTGATCGCTTTTTAACAAGAATAGCACCACGAGGCACGGAAAAAGTACAGATAAAACGAAATAAGTAAATGAAAATAAAAAATCTTATAAAATAATGGGGGATGCCAGATATTAAGAACATATTAAAATTAACTCCATACGAAATGAAGCTACGTAGGTTGGGAAGGTGTTCCATGGATTAGGTTTGATTGAAAACAAGATACGAGAACTTACAACCTACACTACAATTAGCTCCAATAGAAACCTGAAGAGTTACAAAAATTAGAAAATAGGTCTCAAAAAGAAAAGTTAGATGTTATGAAAAATACCAGCAGCAGTTGTAAAGAAATGTTAAGTAAAGGAAGGGATAAACGAACAAAACGAAACGTCCAGGAAAGAAACGAAAAAGTTGGATAAAAACAACATTTTGTTGACTCGCCCATAAATATCCTCAGATAGTTCCCAATGGAACTGAAAAACAAAATAAAGAACTTCTCAAGCAAACAACTTAACAAAAAATGAACCGAAATGAAACGAAAAATAAAATTGACGACAAAAAGGGAGAAGATCGGAAACATAACAAATAAAATTGGACACAGAAAGTATACTTAACAAAAACCAGAACAAAAAAAAAACTATATACATGACAAGGAAGAACCAACTAAGACAAGAAATGCGAAGACTTCATCCTGAACATTCAAATAGGCAATACTGAAAAAAATTAAAAATGAATCAATCACATGAGGTACAAACAATATAATAGTGACTGGTGAACTAAATGGAATCATCATCATTACTAGGAAAAAGAGAAAAATAAGTTAATGGACTATCTCTTAGTTAATGCACTGTCGAACAAAAAGTACACGCGAACGATGATAAGAAGCAGAAACAGGAACTGGTCTTTTTTGGCATTTTGAAAACTAATACGCACCAAAAAGTAAGACTGAAAAAAAGCAAGTAAACGAGAAAGCACCATCGTATAAAATAGAAGAAAAAATATCACGAGGCGTTCGAAAATATTAAAAACTACTCCAGACGAACGCTTGCTTTGGATGCATTCGGTTAGGTTGGAAACTCAATAAAAAAAACTTCAAAAATAGAAGCCAAAATGGAGCCAAACATTGGAAACTATCCAATAATAAATAATAATAAACCTTTATTGGCATTCTACTATACTTACAACTTTATAATTATAATCTTTTCCGCCTTCCATTGCCTTCTTCACTTTTTTCCTCTCCTCCTCCCTACTGATCGCTCTTTCATCTGCCCCTCTTCCCCATGGCCTTCTTGCCTGCACCGTATATTCCTTTAGCTCTTTGAATTTTCCTTCCGTTTTCTATTCTTTTGTCTCTTCCTCTTTATATTCGCTAATAACTCTGCTCCCTTTCCCTTCTCCCGCATCAGCCTTCTCCAATCTCTCCACATTTCATTTTCTTCCCTGTACCACCCCATTTACTCACACTCATCTCATCAATGATGGCAATCATCTATTCCTTTTGCATATGTCACGCACCTCTTAAGCTCACCCTCCATCCAATATTTGTTTGTCCTATTTTCGTTGCTGAATCTAAACCTCGCTATCATCTTTCTTCCTCTTGTTCACTTGTTTCCACCTCTCCACTATCTCTATCTCGACCTTTTTCCCATCCACTCTCCTCCTTTCCGCCTCTTTCTCGCTGACATCTCCGCTTTCTCGTATATTTTTATTCTTCCTTTTCCATAACTTTCGATATTCTCTAGTTCCCCCTACCCTGTTCGTCGCCAGATTGACTTCTATCCATTCATCCATTCTTTCACCTTCCCGTTTCACCTGTACTTCCCTTCTCCCTCCTTCCTGAAAACCACCACCTTTGTCTTCTTCGTGTTGAGATCTAATCCTATCCTCTCCAGGAAACCTTCTAACTTTCGTGCCATCGCCTTTAGTCCTTTCTCCATGTTTATTTCATCATCTAGAAATGTCAGTGACCATATGTTTTCCTTCCCTAGTTTCACCTCCCGTCTTGTCTTTTGTACATACTTTAGCTTTGGTATATATAACAATATAAATAACGAAAAAGAAGGAACTACATGAATAAAATTGGAACAAATATTATCAGATACATAATAAACAATATCAATAAAATTTACTCTACGAAGGTGTAAAATAGAGACCACAGGAAAAATGAGGAAGAAAGGTCCTGACGAAGGGACGTAAAAAGGAAGAACAGAATGAGAGATTAGAAATGCAACAACGAAATGAAGAGCGAATATAAATATAAAGCAATATCAAAGACAATAAGAAAAAAAATTAGTCAAAGAATGAGTGAAGAATGTGAAAAACAATTTTAGATAGGGAATAGGATGAAAACAAGGATGCACCTTAAGTCACATTCTGTTCAATACCATCTTGGATAAAGAAATAAAAAGATGCACACAAACACTGAAAGAATATGGAAAACATGAAATGTTCAGGTATTTCATAACTGTGGCATGCAGAAGATGTGAGCAGATTCTGAAAAAACTTCCAACGAAGAACTGAAAAGAAATAATCACGATAATAAATAAATAGCAATGAATAAGTCACAACGTAGCATTGCAATAAAATGATATAACATGGAAGCAGTTGAAAAATTCAAATATTTATGAGCAGAAATTAACAATGCAATGACAAACAAACAAAATAAACGCGAGACTAGGTAAGAACGTCCAAGATAATAAAGACAAACTTACCAAGCAAAAAAGAGATTCCAGAAAGCATCCAAAAATTGCCAGGAAGGCAGTGACGTTGATTCCATCCTACAGGAACGAATCGTTGACCACAGGATAGAAAGATAGAAGGAAACTGGGAAGTACCGAAATGAAATTTCTGATAAAAAAGAAAAAAGGCACGATAAGAAGAATAAAATAAAATACGAAATATGTAGACAAAATCTGAAGAAAATACCAACATAACTAATAAATGACAATACTAATGAACTGAGCAAAGAATTGAAGAAGAAAGTGTAATATAAAATGCTCAGGGGTAGAGGAAAGAAAAAATGCCCCAGAATCGGAAAGCAGCAGCAAATAAGATAATTAATAAAATTAACAAATATGTGGAAAATATGGAATAGAACTTTAGCTCAGCTACACATCAACATTACATCTAAAAGTTGAATTTTTAGGTAAAAAAGTAAGTCTATTGTATTGTCAACAATAGAAGAGCAATTTTAACCAACTGGATGAACATAACCAGAGATGAACGACCAACCAAAGTGGCTTAGTGACGAAAGTGCGATCAAAATACTTTTTACACTACTTATAAATTTTACATTATTGCTTTTTATTTTCTTGCACTTCTTTCGTCATAGTGCTCAGGTTTCGATGTTAAAATTATCAGAAAATGTATAGACCAAGAAACAGTTTTGTTTCTCTCTTAGGGCACAATTTATTGGCCATCAAAACGAAATTTATTCAAATATTTCAACAGCTAAAGGGCACCATCATGTATAATTTAGTGCACCGTTCCGAGTAGGTAGCGTGTTCTAATTCGGATTCCTCATCGTCTGAGCACGAAAATCACATTTCGTTGCCCAAAACGGCGAGATTTAACCTTAGGGAAGGCGATTTAATTATCCGCCGACTACTATTTTGTTCCAGGTCACGGTATAAAGTGAATCGTGTCAGTGCCACCATTAAAATCACATCATCGAATTTTTTTTACGTAATTTCACCAACATGTTTAAATTTCATTTAAACGACTTGCGGAAGAACTTTTATTTCGAACTTAAAAATTGCATGACATTATTAGTTTAATTGTGACTGTAAATGCGATTACGTGGAACCTGTGCTCGAGCAACTGTTCCATAATTATTAAATTTATACAAATTGTTTCATAATATTACCATAGGATGTAATTTGTTGCGATGTAATCACCGTTTAACATATTGCTTCTTAATTAGGTTGTTCATCATTGCTGCCACGATAAATTTTTAATATGTTTTAGCTACATATATAATTTTTCAATGCATATGATTTATGCGGCGAGAATCCAGTCCAGATTTCCATTTTATATTTAAACTTACTGGAAAAACATTGTGTAATTATTTTCACTTAATATCACCAAAATTTAAGAATGCGTCATCGACATCATTTTCAAAAACTATTGTTTTTTAATTATAAAGCAACGTTAACTAGCTACTGGTTTTATAGCTTAGCTCAATTGGTAATTGCCGCTCTTTAATTGGCGGCATAAACCAGTGGAAGTGATATTCAGAACGTTCATACTTCGTGAATACTCGTTTAAAATCTTAACGCGTTCGGAACATATTTCATGATTTTCGATCAGATGATAACTGCCTTCGTAGCATGTCATTTTCGTAATGATCATTAAGTAGACGTAATCGACATGATTTCAATAATTACATTCAAATTATGTCGGCTCGGTTATTTTGTTTTTAGATATTTTCGTTCGTAATTTATTCACGTGTGCATGTCGTAAAGTTATGTTTTTTAATTGTGATTCGTAAAAGGATTATTTTAGAAATGATGGTTATTAAAAATCAATAAATAACGGAGTTTGTTGGTGTGTTATTTTTACTTCACACTGTTAGGTCCTGACGTTGCCCCTCGATCTTTCATCTAGCAATGTTTCACTAACAATATTTTTTGTATATTTCTGTTATACAAGATGTTGTTATCTCGTCCCCTGTCTCAATGAAACATCTGCTTTAATCTTTCCCATTTTTTAGGTCTACTACTCCCACATCTATCCCCAAACACACTTCCTTGCAATGTCCTGTGTTCCTGCTAAAACGTCATGGTGTTTGTTTTTCAATAGATTCCTTTCTTCAAGTAATATACTTGTTGAAACATCTAAAAAGAACACTCTCATTGGAGAAATCAACGCCTGAGTATATCGTAAGGCATGAGACTGGGAGCGACAGATTGGCAGTCGAAGCAGGGGGTAGGGCGTTGAGGTATGAGTTGACAAAGAGAGAAGGGACGGAGCAAAGTTTGGTAAGGATGGCAATAGAGGAAGTAAGAAGCAGAGAAGATAGAAGAAGGAAAATATCTAAGTGGGAAGAAGGAAGGAGAAAGCTACTGGAAAAGGCAGGAATATCAGAGGAAGAAGTAGAGAGGAGAAGAGGAGAGGGGAAACAAGTGGAAAGAGAAATAATAGATAGATGGAGGCAAGTAGACGCGCAAGAAAGAGAGAGCAAAATAAGGAAGTCAAAGTATAATACAAAATACAGAGAAATAAAAGTGGACGGCGGAAAACCAAGATATTTGAGGGAGAGGAGGACGCCGGAAGAAGAAAGAATCATGGCAAGGTACAGGTGTGGGAATGAGGAAAAATCTAACAAATATTGGATGAATGAGGAGTACTGGAAATGCGAATTCTGTCGGGAAGGTGATGATAAATGGGAGCACTGGATGAGAGGCTGCAAAGAAGTGAAGATGGAGGAAGTGGAGAAGCGGAATGGAGGAGATTGGAAAAGAAGCATGGGGGAGAACGGAGATGGGGTCAGATTCTTGACAAAGTTAAGGGAATTGAAGGAGAACAGGAGAAGGATGGTGAGGGAAATGCAGGCAGGAGACGACACCTAGGAAGAGAGATGAGCAGGTGTAAGAAGAGCCGGGAGAAAATAACATGGTATACTAGGTAGAAAACATGATGTAGGAAAACAGATATGCCAATAAGGTTTTTTTTTTTACTTGTTGAAATGAAAAACATATTTGAATGTTTTTTAGAACCATAGCAATTCAAATTCGTGGGATTAGAAGAGGGTGATTTTGAAAACGACTAATTTAGGAACATAGTCACTACAAATGTCGTGGATAGACTTTTACATTAGAAATATTACTAAAGAGTTTAGTCGACATTGGAACGATGGCTGGCTCAATTACTTAGATGTTTTGACCATATGAATATGGGCAATTCCTCAACTATCCAATGTATTTCTTTTCATTTTCTCTATGGAATCGCCCCCTCCCCAAAGGTTTTCTCCATCATCCTTGGATTTGATTATCCTCGTGCACGCAAACTTCACATGTTACCACCCCATTAGCTGAATCTTTAAATAATTTCTTTTCATGGACATTATAATCTTTTCCATGCTCAGGTCCTACTTTCTTTTCCTCATGCAACTCGATCTGTCGGGTAAGAAATTTATCGAATTGTGCCAGCATTGTTAAGTAGTTTGATTGAATTTGTATGTGCGTTTAAAAATGTACAGGATGTACACTCGCCCAACATGAAATTATTTTTTTTTATAACGACATCCATCGGTATTTTTCAAACGTAATTTCCTTAAACGGTCCTCAAATTAAAAACAACAAAAACGAGGTCACCGTCATAAAATTCGCTGAATAAAGTAGTTACTACTAATACGTGTTATTACTGCCGACTTCAGAATAACAATTAATTGCCGTAATATTTCATCAATAACAGAGTAGCGCATGCTGTTTCGAATTACATTCATTGCTTATGCATGAGGCGCGTCTCGGTAGCTCCCGAAATCCGATCGCCGTACGCCGAAAATAAATTACCACAGTGATTTAAAATTATCCGCACTGGTCAAAGTGCTTTCTCGTTATTCTTCGTCGACTTTAATCGAACTTTTTCGCGGAGATAAGAGCCGATTGTTATTTTTTCGTCCGATCGTTCCGTACGTAGGCTTATTAAATGTTTTCGATAATTTACGACATCGTAATGTGCATCATTACGAATAAATGAATTTTAATTTCGGACGTAACGGATTGTTGTGACGTAAAATTGCGGTCGATGTGAAATTGGTCATATCAGCGACGTCGCCAGCATGAAAAAATTATAAGTATACGAAATAATTCGTGTTTAATAATATTTAATTGTGGTTAAGGAACATTGTAGAAAACATTCGTTAAAAATAAATAAAAACGAATGAGAAATTATTTCAATTCTCTCCTACACTTTACTTTTCCCTTATGGTTGTTTTTAAGTTGAGCCATGTTTATCGATCACTGGTTCTAAACATTCAAATTATTTTTTTCATTTTAGTCTGCAGTCTGGGAAGTCATTCCCATACAAAACCACAGCTTTATCCCAAACGCATCGACTATATGAAAATCTAGACATTTCCAAGCAGTATTAAGTAGCGTGTAATTTGTATGTAACGTCAAACAAAGTAAATTACGAAGCAGGTAAGCGAAATCAATTTAATAGCAACCATGTTCACGTTAGTTGTGCTGATTGCAGCCCGACGATCAGGGGTCAATGCATTAAAAACTAATTGTTAGGTGTATCAATTTAAAATCTATCGCAAAGAAGAATGAATTGCAGAGGTACCGACATTAGAATACATGGGTGCACATCATTTCAAGAAAATAACTTAAGATAAGAAGTCACAAAATAATGGGTACACTCCACCAACGTTCCTACATGGGAGTGAATTGTGGGACATTGAGGACAAAAGTAAGGTAATAGCAATACGGGTTAAATTCACGACGAAAATACCTGGAGCAACAAAGATGGATAAGAAGAGGAATAAGTGAATAGTGGAAAGGCTGGGGTAAGAAACAATAACAGGAACATTGGTACAGAAATAGCTGAAATGGCGTGCGGCAAGAATGAGAATGGATCAAAAAAGTCGCAAGAGCGCGAAGGAAATGGGAGGATGGGATAAGAGAACTAGGAAAAAGAAGAGGTAAACTATTGAGGAAATCAAAAAGATTCCAACCTGTAGAGATGTAGACCTGTAGAATGTGGCTGAAATAGTCAAATCCAAAGTCGTAAGGCAAAATTACATTAGAATAAGCATGGAAGGTGATGAAATGAAACGAAAGAAAGAACAAAGAAAGAAGAAGAAAGAACAAAGAAAGGAGAAGTAAGAACAAAAGAAAGAAGAAGAAAATGCGGTGTGCACTTGGACGTAGAAGGTGACCTGCAAAACATAGAATGAAGTGGTACAGCGAGGTTGACGAAGGCTTGAGCAGGACAGGAAAAAAGAAACTGAAAATCTATAAATGGAGAATAGAGAAGAGAGTTACGGAGTTACGGAATGATCCACCACAGACCAATTGATATCGAAAGCGTCATCTGACCATAAAATAACATGCGTTCCATCTGAAAGCTAAATGTTAACGATGTGCCCAGAAATCAGCCAATTAGCACCGTTACGACTAAGACATGACTGTGTTTAGTACACTCTGATCCGGATTTCAAGGCAGTGTGTAGAATTTAAAATTTTTAATATCCTTCCAGTTTTTGGGTTGATGGACTTTTTTCCAAGACAATCTTGGAAAGCATTTTTAATTGTCCTATTGATAATTTATAACATTATCTATGTTATCAGTGTATACTCTCTAATGTAAGACAGTTTATAGATTTTTTTAAATTAAAGAATTCATCTTATATAAAAGATTTTTCAGCTATCCTATAGAAGATTGTCCAGGTTTTAGATTTGTCATGTTGCGTATTGGAATTTTAGCTAATACTAAAGTTTAAAAAATTAAATAAAAGCATCGTCAGAAATATTCAAATAGAACATTCTTATAACAAACAGCAATACAAATTGGGGGGGGGGGGCACAATACAAAAAACAAACAAAATGATAACAATCCCAGGCATTTTATAGTGACGTTGTATTTATTTAAGCGTCACTGATTAATGTCTTTCACCCCAATCACGATTTTGTAGTCCTTGATTAATTTCATGTAATGGCTGTACTTGTATCGATTTCTGGAATTTTTTATATCTTGTGGTTTTGATTCTGAAGAAATTTACGTCTTGTCTTGTCAATTCGCAAAAAGTACATACAATTGTGCTGCCTAGATTCAAGTATACATTTTTAGATACAGCTTTAGAACAATCATTTTTTGCAAATTATGTGTTAGTTAGAAAGAAATTGGTGTCCAATAGATGTCAACCCTCGAAGTGCCGATAATGCGGACAGAACAGGAATAAAAACGAAATAACAAAATTAAGAGAAGGAAACATAACTATTAACAATGAGGTATGAGTCTAAGCAAAGAAAATTGAGAAATTACGCAGACAACATTGAATACTTGTATGGAGTATATAAAAAAAGAAAGAAGTCAAGAAACGTGAAGCAGGTTTAACATTTGATATACACGTTCCACATGAACTTAAGGAAGGAGTAGAAAACTTTATTAAGAAAAATCTGAAAATAGAAGCAACAGTCAAGCCGGTCACTAAAATGCACCATAAAACATGTTTAGTAGCATTAGATAGAATACATAGTAAACTGGAAGTACCGAGGAATAAATTTAATGGAACTCTAACGGAAGTTAAAGATAAAAAGTTCTAAATATATAACAACGATTTAACTTTAACTGAAACAGATTCACAAATATATTAGGAAAATATCAACGGTAGAAAGAGGGAGAGGAAATTACGAATGAATGGAAAGAATGGAAGTGGAACGCAAAAAAGTAAAGAGGCGCCAGTGGAAAAAACCAACCCAAATCACGCTTAAAGAAACTAGGATGGAAAAGGAAAAGAGACAGGTAAACATGACTATAGAATAGGCAATCAAAAATGTAACAAGCAAAAGTAGTACTGCAGGACATTGAGCCAAATGAAAACAGTATTATAAATCTAGGTGACTTCACATTGTTTAATGCTGGGGGGTGGGGGGTAACATGGCTTCTACTAAAGAAGAAAAGATATGTTAATGATGTTAAATTCTATTAAATATTTTTAAAATAATACATTGCCCCATATATGTGCGTCTCAAGTCAAGAAATAATTTTAACCAAATTTTACAATTTACGACACGTTCGGAATGCGCGAGTACACTTAAATGCTGAAAATAATTGCATATCCCATACTTATCTATCACGCGTGAAGTGACTTAGCAGATCCGCTCGAAGCGATAATAAGACGTATAACAAAAATAATTTAATGAAGTTTGAAACAACAAAGGACATGAGCAAATTACAAGTTGCGTCACCAATTCGGGGATTCGGTTGACTGAAATTATCAATAAATGCAACGAACTTTCAACGAAAAGCAATTGCAATAACTTCCATCAAATGCTGACTTATTAAAGTAATAACTTAACTTACTTGATTTGAATAATATTTCAAAGACAACCCAAACCACAATAAAATTGAGCGTCAGATTGCAATGCGTCTAAATATGTACATAAATGTTCCTGCAATACTTTTCTGCACGATCTGTCAAGGACAATGAGGATGTGATTTCAGTAATACAGATATGGATGATTAATAAAAAAGTCAAAAATTAGTTCTCATCCAAAACCAGTTATCAAGGATATATTGATCCGTACAGAAGTATAGTAGTGACATTTTTCTTCCTGTATATACCCCCTCACCATCATAAGTTTCTACGAATTTATCAAATATTTTGAGCTGATTGATTATGTAATATTATCGAGTATTAAAATGTTTTGCACGATGCACATATTTTCAAACGCATTTAATTTTTCAATTATAAATTAGTATTCAACTCAAACGCTTGCTAATAACCGGCAGCAAACGGGATCGCAAATTTTTTCAATGCCCATTTCAAACGACTAATTTTCATGGAAAATGTCTTCTCCTTGTCCGGATTTACATAATCACATAGACCGAGATAAATTAAACGATTAAATCGTTATCGCTGAATGCCATGGTAATTAGTTTGGATTTATGAAGTTACATTGTATTAATCTGCGGCGCAATTTTGCCATTTAAATACCTCGTCGTCGGTTGATCAAATAAATCAAGGATAATAACTAATTATAATTGTAATAAACAATTTTGAAAATTATTTCCGAAGTATCTCATTTATTCACCCGCAGTTTGCGAACGCGGGCGGTCCACGGTAGTTCGAATTCTCTAGTTCCTATTCATTTCACTTATCTATTTGGGAAGAGCCGATGAGACGTTTGGGTCGTGCAAGATAGGGGGCCACCTGCAGCAGTCCTTTCATTCCGAATTCAATGACTAATTGCATTCGATTTGCCCCCTATTCACTCAGTTTTTCGTTTGCGCGTTATCTGCGTGGTGATCTTTGCTGCCGTAAAAACTTAGATGGCACCGCATGGACGTAATTACCATATTTTATAGCAGTCCCTGATAGATAGTTATCTTTATGAATATTCACGAAAATTCACAGAAATTGGTGGCCAATCGTAAAATATAAATTATTTCGCTTATTCTTTGTTACACAAAGGCAATTTCGACGAAAAATTCAACTTTGTTCATTTCATCGACTGTAAAATGTAGGGCGAGAAATTTGATCCGCAAAATTTATAATGGACGCGGTCCCGACGTTAAGCAATTAATACGTATAGGAACTGGCGATAAAAGGACGTAAATATTTATTCCATTCAATTAAAAATCAATAGAGTTATTATAAGAATGAGCAGGAAATATCGCATTGCTTATTATGAATTACGATAATTGATTAAGTGGTGTATAAGGCTTCGTGAGTTGTATGCGTGCATTATTCCAATGCGAACGTCAGTTACCAAATTGTAATGAGAGATTGATTTCACCGACTGTTTGATATTAAAAGCAGTGTAGCATAAAAGTAACGCGGATGCGAACAACGCGTACAATTCTATGAAACACAATAAATAATTTGCTCGTAAGGTAAACATTCAGAAAATTAATTCGGTGCAACCAATACAATGTCTGCTCCAATTTAGTGGTCCGTTGCGTAGTGCCTTTTAATATAATCAAAGTGTACCCTTCGTACAATTTGATTATATAAATTATTGTTTTCAGTTTCATGAAGTTTTATGTATATAAAAGTGAAATAATCATTTCTCGTAGCTCAAAACTCATCTACAATATATTTTTACTTACGCTAGGGCAACTTCTCTATTTATTATTAATTATTAATTTATTGTAAATGGTTGGTTGGTATGGTTTGAAGTTTGTATGGTTTGAAGTCGCTATTCCCTTGGAATCAAATATCAACTTTAGCATTACAGTAATATACAGCATATTGTGACTGTGTTTGTATCAGTAGAGGAGAGTATTGTATCATGCCTCTGAAAATCTTTTACATCGAACGAGAAGGTTTTCCATGGAAGATTTATTGATTCGCATGATATTTGCACGATAATCTTAAGCACTAGTCATTACATTATCACAACCTCAAACTGAATTGTTCTGATTGTTTTTCTTGCTTTTATCGTCGACATTTTACATATTTTTTATTTTGTTTTATTCTGCATTACTGTGTTTAAATTTACGTGAAATTAATGTGGCAACATAATTTAAAACATCGAATGCACTTCAAATATTATGTAAATAAATAAGGGAATAAATGTACAATACATAGTAACATATAGTAATATATTGTGTGATATGCCAAGTGGTCTTACTTATACCATCGATGTGTATAATTAATTAATATATTTAATAAAATTTCATTGTTTACTTTAAAATATTCATTGATGTGTTAATATTCTTTAATAGTGAAAAAATCGAAACAAAATCTCGCTTCTTATCTCCACTGGCAAGTTACTAAAACATTTCAGACGATTGTTGACACCGTAAGACTGTAAAAGTCTTGACGCACTAAATCCACGTTCCTTGTCTTGTGCCCATGGATGCCTTTGTTTTTATTAATATACTTACTACAGTATACTGGTATCATCAGCACATAATCCAAGCTTGGATGCAGCTGTACATTTCTCCGGGAGATCATCGATCGTAATCTGAAACAAGAGTGGTCCTAAAATTGTACCTTGAGGTACCCCTGTGCCTATCCATCTTATGTCCGACAATCGTTTATATACACTTGTTGGGATCTCCCTGCTGCACCTCTTATGGCTTTACGATAGAGCTTGTCGGCTAATAACGCATGGCCTACGGAATCGAAAGCTCTTGTCATGTCGAAAAATAATCCTGCAAATTTTTCTTCTTGTTTCTAAGGTAACTCTTCTTGCTGTTTTGAATTTGTTTGGCTATTTAGCCTACGATTAACTTGCGTCATTTCGCATAGCAGTTTCAATTTATCCATTCATTTGTTGATCCATTTGTTGACTTTGTTGATTATCTTTCTCTTAACCCGTATTATGGGAAACAAATGTTTCAGTGAACTTTTCAATTATTGACGTCACGAACACAATTTCGATTTCAATTAAAGTCGTTATTTATGTCCTTAATCAATGAAGGGCGAAATGTGTCCCTTGTTCTTTTTCGTGCACTGCCTTCTCATGATATTCGTTCTTCAAACAGTTCTCTTTGTTACTTTAATCTCCGCTATCTGATGGGTACGATTTGATAAATAGTTCTGTTTGACAGTAATGCTGCAGTCAGATATTGTTGTGAAGAATAAATCGATCTCCGATTGAGAATTGCTTTTTATTCTCGTAGGCACACGTATTTTGTTCGTCATGTTGTAACAAGCAAGTTAGTGAGATCTCTTTGCATTATTCCTACTTTTTGAAGGTCGAAATTTAAATCTCCACATACAATTATCTCGCATTTTCTTCTGATTGATGATTCAATGTATCTTCTAATTTATCGAGTATCGTCAGATTATATTAGGGGATCTATATACACAATTTATTGTAACCGTATTTGCAGCGAATGAAGTCTCGCTGTTGCTATTTCAAATTCTTTCTCTATGCGGCAGCTATTTGAAATCTTTTGCACCAACAGCAAAAATGCATAAAACACCTCTGATATATTCATTTCTTACAAAATCAGATATTAGTGCAAGGGTCTTTATTAGCGAGTGCTTTATTTCACAACTCCCTTATCCAATGTTCACTTGCTAAAATCTCCACGTTTAATTGTTTGTTATAAAGGTCCTGTATATTTACGTGCATTATCAGTAACTTTTCGTTCGTTCTTTCAGTTTCGTGTATAAAACATGGTTGCTATGCTTCCGTTCAATTTTTTGCCTCGGATTACTTTTATACGGTTCAAACAAACATTGACAACCATCGTACA
This sequence comes from Geotrupes spiniger, assembly GCA_959613385.1. Lineage (NCBI taxonomy): Eukaryota > Metazoa > Arthropoda > Insecta > Coleoptera > Geotrupidae > Geotrupes > Geotrupes spiniger. The sequence continues at coordinate 31,144,356 of OY390736.1, read as the reverse complement.
GTCTACCCATTTCTTATTTTCATTTTTGCGCTCTTCTAACGTATGTTTGCCAGCACATAATGGACATGTGATGTTGAATTTGCAATAGCTCGCAAGATGTCCACACTTTTGGCATTTGAAGCAGAGGTTTATATCTAAATCCTCGGCATCTAGACCATTCTATATTTATTTTTCTGATGAACGAAATACATTTTTCATTTTGCTGTTACATTCTATAATGAATTAAAATTTATTTTTGTACAATTTCGATCTATTCTCACACTTAATTTTAGTTGCGTTGGATCAATATTCTCTCTTATGTCTTCGTATTTTTGATATTAAATTTTTTTTTTGACGTAAGTGTAATCACTTTTTTGTGCTGTAAGATGCAGCGCCACTATAACTCTTCTTTTCTAGATGGTTACTTAAATTTTCATTTATAGTTTTATGTTCGATTTTATTGGAAATTTCATTTTTATTTTCAACGTCCAGAAGGTTCTTTATCAGTTTGGTTTGATCTTCCAATATTGTACAATTTAATTACTAATACTTATGACTTTTATATTAACTGTGTCCTTAATAATAGTCCGCGATGTTAAACTTTCTGTTTACCATTTGTTTCCCGTCATAATTGAGTAAGAACAAAATAATCTCATTTAGTCCACCTGGGTCTTATTAATTTTTTTTGGTGAATTCGATTCGTAAATATGGTTATGGGCAATATTTAAATATTGTAAAGGTTGTAGACTTGTAGAAATTAATTTGCTTTATGTTATAATGAAGTGAAAATCACAAGCGACGACTATTTCAGCGCACGTCTGCATGGAGTGTCGTCTATACGTAAGGACTGGGACTACATAATAATTGTAAATAATTTTGAAATTGCAGTTAGAAAAAAAACAACTATAACAAATATGTTTATGTTATTTTATTTTGTGGTGTTCACGTTGCTACCATCTTTGTTTTCTTAAGTAACACCAATAGTTGTCAATTCAATTTTTGAAAATTTCTTTACTACCGGAGTTCATAAACAAACTAAAAAACTTTTTTGAATATTTACTTTTTCCGCCTATTTCTTGCATTTGTTAACATTATTTTTTGAACACAATAGGATTTACAGAAACAAGTTGCAACTCGACAACCGGTCAAAGCTCGCGAATTTCAGCTGAAAATAATGTTTGCATAGTTTTTGTTGCGAATTTCCTGCCCCTGTCCAATAAAGCATCTCTCTATCTCGTTTTATTCAAAATGTCAAAGTATTGTTATATAAAAATTCAGCACTAAAATGATAAAATGTGGTCATTTTCAAAAATCGTGTTTGGCTTGGGTCGGGTCTGGTCGGGTTGGGTCGGGTTGGGTCGGGTTGTGTTGTGTCGGGTTGAGTTGGGTTTGGGTTGAAAATGCAATCATTTTCTTGTGCAACTCTTGAGTTTAGGTACCTAATGTAACTTATGTTGTTTCATGGTTGCAATTCTAAATATACAGCGTTTTAGCAAAAGCAAATGACTTCTTCGGGTAATTCCTGAAATTTTTTAAATTTCACAATGAGGACGAAGTCCCAATCAGCGATTTTATTTATGAAACATCTGCAACTATTTTTTTTATTTGCAAAAAAATTTTGAATATTTAACTATTTTGATATTTTTGATGAATTTGTTTGTTTTTGACATTTTTGTAAATCTATACCATTTTCAGAAATGTTAAAATTATAATGTTGAATTTGCTAACAAATTTGCAGTCGCATTAGTAACATTTACATTAGACAATCACGATGATCATGACAATTAACATAATTCTAAAAATTTGCGAATTAGGTAAGTTTGGAATTTTTGTTTCGGCAAGTTTGATAATTTTTGCAATATTAATGATTCGATTTAAGATACTGAAATGTGCTACAATTTTGCGTTTAAATCACGTTTATACAATTTCGGTCTTTTTCATAAATTATGAGGATACTACACAATTATAAAAATGTTTGTACATTTTTATGTTTCTTGCATTTTATGAAATGTTGATAAGACGCCAGCCGTAGAATCAAATCATGAATAATGAACGCGGATTCACCTAAGCTCTGAATAGAAAATATAATAATTAAATAAAAAAATTAAAAATAATTCATCAAATTATTTATAAAATGACGAAGAATATAAATTAACATGTATTAACATCGCTATTTATAACCTAATTGAAAATTAACTGATTTTTATCACGAGATGTGAACAACTCGTGAAATATAAAGCTTTTTTCTAAGTGGTTTATAAAGGTTTTTTTTTAATTAAGATAAGATTTCACGTTTTCCTTGTAATTAAAATGAATGTGGAAAATATGAAGCTATTGCCATCGTTTTATTATGCATATATTATTACTCCGACTTTTTATAAATAGAACAAATTTTCGCACTTAAATGACATTCGTTGAATTTAATTTTGCAACCGAGTCGGAAACAAATATAAAGCAATACTAAATATAGTTTAAGAATTTAAGAACATTAAAATCTTGAAACAATACGATGAAGATGTCCATCTCATCACGAGGCAATACTCAAAAATATCTCGCATACCGAACTGAATAGAATTATCACATCAAAACAGAACCATAAATCCACAGATAATAAACAAACCATCAACGGGAGCAGGTCGGAGGTTTCAGGTTCACAATTGAACAAGAATCGATTAAAGAGGGGTGTCGAATGGGTACAAGCGAACATTCAGAAGGCAAGTTATGACAGTGGTGGTAGTTATGCTGTAGGTAAACAGTCTGGATGCTGATTACGTGTTGTAGAAACTTATTCATGATTTTACAATTATAATTATTAAGACAAACACGATTACAATGGTAGTCAAGGAATTTGTTAATAATTAATTTATACTTATGTTATAAAGATAACCATGATTGAATGTGTTGGTCTAGGAATTTGTTAATACATTAATACATTATTCAAACTTATCATTATTAATTATAATTATCATTATTACATCAATTGTATCAGACATTTTTCGAATTTATTTATAATTGATTATTATGAAGACAAACACTCGTTAGTCGAAATTTGTTCGTAAGTAATTTTTAATTTTTTCATTGTAAAAGTTTTATGAAATACGTGTGTTAAGACGTCGACGTAATAAAATTACACGAAACATGTGCCATAAGAAAAAACTCGCCAATTTTCTTTCGTATATGGTGTTTACTAACCTGGATATAATTGAACAATTTGCAAAACAAATAACTCGCTTGTAAATAATAAATTGACGAGATCAGTTTTGCCCACAAGTTTTGGAATAAAAACATACAACTGATGATTTTCCTCGTAGACATCACGATATAATTAAACATGTAACCCAATGGGGAATGTCAAAATTAATAGACGATTATTATTATACTTTTATGTTATACCATCAATTTTTTTTTGTTTACTTGTACTGACTTGATTGAAATTCTTATTTTTTTTCAGATCCTTAATTTTGTGCATCTTTGATCATGGTTTAAGGACGTAATATTTTTATTTATTTTAATAATTTAAAGCATGTGCAATTTTATTTAATATAATAAAAATAATATACAAATAATTTGCAATATTGAATCAGTCTGTTAGTAGTATTTTAGTTCGATAACAGGGAGGTGGGGGGTGTAAAAGATCCTTCAGAAAGCAATAAAGTTATGGATGAAACTGAAGTCACCCAAAAGAAATTCAACCAAGATAATTCGAGTGGGGCTTTCTCTACCAGAGGAATTTGGTTATCATTTATTTATAATTATTATAATAGAGAGGAAAGTTATTTGTTACAAATTGACTTATAATTTATCACTAATACGACAAACTATTAACAGTATAGTTGTGAGGATTTCTTAGTAAATTATTCATATGTGGTAGTGGAAAAACTAGTGAAGAATTGTAATTAGGTTATCTTGTTCAAGTTTACTTTTTAATTATTTTACTACAAGACTTCGTTTACATTGTTCATTTCTTTAATTAAAATCGCGTTATAATAGATCATAAAGATTAAATGAAAACATGCGCTGCTAAAAAAAACAGGAAGTCAAGCTCTTGATAATAGTGATTAGTATCGAGAAGGGACTAAATCTGGAGCAAATAACAAAAAGTTTCGTCGTCGCAGTGCCATAATTTTAGAAAGCTTATCGACTCCCATTCACTGCCTTATATATGTAGCACATATTAACTTTTTCGTGTGCATAAAACAGAACTAAGTGCACTTAGATGAAATATATTGCTCGTAAACTAACCACGTTCGACATCAACATTAACGGCGTTAATTAAAAATTACGTATTTAAAAATTTACGTAATCGACAATAAATCAGAGTCGTTAATTTGATTGTAAAAAAAGGAATAATAGAATCATGATTTAAGACTGTGGTGAAATGTCCCCAAATTATACGTCTGAAAATCGAAAATAAATTGCACATCGCTAGAACCCCATCAGAAACACAGAAGCCGAAATATCTGTTTCGACTTAAATTAATCACATCCTGTGCAATTATGTAGCAATGATAATGGAGGACCCTCGAAAGGATCATTAAGTTATTGCCACCTTTTTAAAAAATAGCGTGTCTTTTGACCTGGAACTACAACCAGAAAGATTTAATTATAAATAAAAAAATGACATCGAACGTGCAATGCAATTTTGAATGTTCGAAAAGTCGTTGAAATGAAACGGAACAATGGCCCATACAGACCGCATTATTTGGCTAACGGTACGGCAAACGCAGAAAAGATCCCAGATAACGCATGCGATTCAATTAATGGCGGAGATCTGAAATCTGAACACAATATCGAAACTCTCGAAAGGTTGTTAAGTGAATCATGCCAGTGCACCTTTGCCCGAACCACTTGCCAATTAAAAGGAGTTTTGTGCGTTCGATACCGTTTGTTGGTCTCAGAAACAAAGCGTTTGTTTTATTCGCTTTTTCGGCTTTGTTGCGCCCGTTATGGATCAAGTGCTTTTCTTTTGGTAACTGAATAGAAAGTTAATGGCGTCGGATAAAGTGAAAATAATTACCCACGAAATGCACCAGATCGAGTGCACGTCGGTTGCGATCGCCAACAAACGCGTTGTCATAAACTTTTCAGTTCTTTCAAAGCGAAAAAGTGCGCCATCACCAAATTTTATAATAATTTGTTTTGAGATGTAAGGAAATATTTGTACCACGTAAATCACAAAGTAAATAAATTGAGATTTTTAAAAGGTTCAGAAACTGAAACGAACTTTTGTTTTCATCGAAAATATAAATTAAGGATTAACGATGGATTCGTTTATTTATTTATTTATTTACTCAAACGAACGAAAATGATGCAACATGTTTTTAAAATGTCTCATTAATTATTACGCGTTCGTTTTACACTTTATGACCTAAATAAAGGGCATTGCAATCTAAATTGTTTATGGCTAAAAGTTTTTATGGTAATGATTCAAAACGAATTTGTAAACATTTAACGAGGTTACATGGACATGTGTTGATCGTTCGTTCCTCTTTGTTTATGATTCTAGTGTTTTGTCGTTTCAAAATACTAAAAACACTGCATGCGAGGGATTCACATGATAATATTTGCTTATACCGCCAATGTGTAAGGAAACCACTCTTATGGAGCTTATTACGTAATTATCCGAGTGATTTACGTAACTTCGTACTTAATCGACTATTGCGGTATTGTATATTATGTACCGTACGTGCTCGTGCTCTTATCTAGTTTATAAATAAAACGATCGTATCGCGAATTTACGGCGTTTACATTTTAGTTAAAAAGCTAAAAAGCTGGAAATAAAATTCGATACCAACCAATTTCAATTAAATTTTCGCATAATCCATAAATCTTTAATAAATCGTAAATGTAAACATCGGATACATTAATTAAAGTTAACAAGACCTGGCCCAATTATAGTCTTCATGTAATATTTACGACGGTGGTGCTTACCGCTGTGCATTAGCATATTGTGAGTATGCAGACCGTGTATTCTATTGTTGTCCCGTGCCAAGAGCGTCTTGGATTTCATCATGCAACTTGTGTCTAACGATTCGAGTTTTTGCCGTCGGCGTATTCTTAATTTACGTTTTTTGCTATTTGCGTTATTTTTATCGGACCATTTGTTTAACGAGGTGAATGTGCGCCTGCCGTCGTCACGCAACCGGTATTAAATTTATCATTTTATTTAACCCATATCCGCCGCGGACGTGCAGCGCATGGCGAGTCCGCTCATTCCTTCTTAATAATGACAAATGTTTTCATGTCGTTTTGGAAAAATGACTAAATCATCACGTTGGAATATCTGTAATTAAATTTTATTAAGTATTAAGTTGACGCCACTAAATTTTTTTTATTAAAGTTTTATCCCTCGCCATCCAATTAGACTAACCACTGACCTCTCTTAAAATAGTCGTAAATCTAAACTGTTATTGAATTATGGAGATGTTGGAAATTGAGATCTCGTTATTTCAAATATTTCGTGTCCCGGTGTGTAATTGTTGACATTCTGGCGTTTTCATTGGATTTATATAAATCAACTTATTATTGTAAGTTTTACTTAATATACATAACTTTATTGTAAAAGACAATTGCATTATCGAGTACAATCCCTTACTTGTGCAAATTCAAACCAGTACAATGTGTCATTCATTCAATGTTTTCATGTACAAGCAATATCCTCGTTATTCAGATGCGTAGATCCATGGAGCATCTTATTTTATTTCATTGTCCCTGTTGCTCATGTTATCTTCCATAATTTAATATTTCTTCTCATTCTAAATTTATAATCATGTTACCTCGTTCCATTCGTCTGTATATTCTTTTCCCCATTTGTGTTTTGCTCCACATCAGTTTTCTGGCAGATTTATGTGCTACCCCGCGATTTTCTACTGCATTTATTTTTTTCTTCACATTCTTCTTTTTATTGGCCTTAAGAGCTCTTGTATCCTACGCCGAATTAATCTAATGTGGAGCACAATTTGAGATGCAAAATAAGTTGATGAGCCAGGTAATGTGACGCCATAACGAAGTTGAGAGGACGTTCAAACGACAAAGCCTTAAAATTAACACCTTGCTAAAGCTTTCTAATCGCGTAATATGGATAACAGTTTTTTTTGTATGGCGATGCCATGTTATACAGAAATAATCGGCGTTGCTTCTGAGAGGGATTGGTCATTAAACTTTATTTAATTCCATTTATATAGTTTGATGTAAAGCAAAGTTTATTAACATTTAAGGATAAATTATTTTTAAGATGCTGGTGAAAAAACTTAGCATTATTTGTCGTTTTTTCAGGCAAGGAAAAAATGCATAAAAACAAGGAAAGGAAGTATTTTAGCGACTTGACTTTCGATTTTATGCTATAACATGCACTGTTGGATATTTAGCTCAGGCATTGTTGGCTAATACTGAGGAATGAAGAGGAAGCGCATTATCTTCCAAACAGAATGGGCATTTATTTACGTTATGTGGGTGATCCTGGTTTTCAGGTAGGTGTTACAAAATTATTGTTGTATCTAAATAATCCAATTTAAAAACATCAAAAACTTTTAGGTTCTAGTAGGAGAGGACTGTTCTCATCAGAGTACGATCTGCAGAACAGTTGGCTGTGAGTGACATAAATGTTCTACAAGACATGAGGAAGTAGAAGAAATAAACCTCTTTGGCAAGAAAAGCAAAACTTGATATTTTCGAAGATTTTTTTGTACTCAAATTACAATTCAGCTGTTTGCACCAATAAGTGCACAAATCACTTGAAATTCTGATGAGTGATTTACAAGTGTGGGCGCTTCTTGGCCAGGATAGTAGGATTTTATGAAATTCAGATTTCACGATTAGTCAAAGGACAAATAGCATTCTTGTGAAAATCTTCTTATGCTATTGCTTTGTGGTTAATCACTCCTTACAAAAATCCTCACACACCTGTTCAGTTGTATTAATGAGGAACATGACACCAATAACAATTTCAATGCCAAGAAGTCATAATATCCAATTTCGTTTTGCATATTGTTGTCAAATATCTCAACGATGAAAATGATTTTGTAGATATTCTTGACGATGATGAGAAATATGAGGAAAATACTAATCAAAGAAGAATGCGAGGTATTCAACGGTGAAATGAACTGGCACGAACTTTACTTGTACTAAGATAAGAAGATAATATGTTTTAAGTAGGTTATTTATAAAATTGAAACGGAAAGTAGCATTAGATTGGTGGATTGAAATGGATACGAATAAATATTTAAAACTAGAATATAAATTGAAGTCTTAAATTAAAAGTAGGTGGAATAAAGAAAATAATTGCGAAAAAAATAGTGAAATGATTTAAATATATTTAACAAAGAGCAGTGAATGCAGACCTACCGATAACTGAGATCGTAGATCGGAAAAGACAACGAGAAGAGGAAGAAAGCCCAGCGCAAGTGTTCAGAAACAGTAAACTAACTAGAACCCCAGTTAAAGTCAAACCAAGTTATTTACTATCAGAAGTGGTGAAAATTCAAGATATGATTGAAAATATGATGAAGGAAATCAAGGATACAAAGTCGGAAATCAGGATCAAGAAAAATACGAAGTGGACCATAACAGAAAAATACATAAGGAAAATACAAGCTACAGAAATGAAAGTCTTGCGAAAAATTAGGGTGGGTTACCAGTTACCAATAAGAGATAACCAATAAGAAATAATAATAAGATACGAAGCGAAGTAATCAGAAGGAGACTGGAAGTATTGAGTTTAATTGAGAAAATCGAATCAAAACAACTCAGCTGGTATGGACACATGACAAGAATGAACAGTGATCGTCAAAAAAGATAAAATTCCTACAGCCATTATTTGAGCATCCAAGCAAACATAATCTCACCTCATGGGTCATGAGGTCATACAATAGCTTGTGAGGAAATTTGTAAAAAACAAAAGACCTAAGAAGACACAGAGGTGCGCAAATCGACTGAATCATTATTTAGTGAAAGCAAAACGAAGAAATTTTGAAATATCAAAACATTACAACAACAAAAAATGCACAAGTAAATGGACAGTAGGAAATCTAAAGAAAATTAAGAGATAAACAATAAATATGAAGATAGGGCCACAAAAACATGCAATGCCTTACAACAAATATAGGACAAATCGAAACAAGATGGAGGGAAATGTAGCACAAGGTAATAAAGAACGAAGAAGAAGTCGTAGCAAGAACGACACGACTATGAGAAGTATGGCTGCGACTGTCAATATGCTAGGAAACAAAAGAACAAGCATGGATTATATGGGGGAATGAAAGTGGAACAGGATATGAAAAACTATGAAATAAAGGGAACCATCACAATGCAATAAGTAGGAGGAAGAAAATGAGCGAATAGACAGGAAATACGAAGACATAACACGGTATCGTCAGAACTACAAATCGAAACAATCCCACGACGATTAAAGCCCAGGAAAATAAACCACGAATAAAGCGAAACAAGAAGAATAGAAATATAAAAACAGCGTGACACAATACCATCCTCAAACCATTGGGAAAATGGAAAGAGTATTACAAAAATATGCCAAATGATCAGATGATGAAGAGGATAGGGAAATTCTAACAAGAAAACCCTACAAGTCGAAGATTGAGCAAAAACCCTACAGAAACAGAAATCTGGGACGAAATAAAAAAAATTACGAAATCACGAACAGTTTAACAGACAGCAGAAGAATAGAAGTAGGGTTTCTGATTAGTAAGAAAGTCAAACGTCCTGATAGAAATGCACTAATCGTACCCTTATATGAGAAAGGCGCCATAGAAGACTATAGTGACAACAGTGGAATAAGATTCTTATCATCACCACTATTTTGGTCAACAGCATTCTCATGATTATGGCTACAACGCCGACTGTAGAATCAACTTAGTGAGCTGTGGAGTGGTTCCAAAGGGTAATTAAAAGGGCAAATTTTGAACTTTGCCATTATGCTAGGTATGTTATTATTTTTGATTTGAAGCATATGAGATATGTTTTCATAACATTACTAGACTAGACATATTTACTAAAGTATAATTGTTTGCCAATTTTCTAGACGTTAGTTAAAAAATATTTGAAAAATATTAAAGCTCATTGAGGTTGAAGTTGAATTAAAATTCTGAACTGCTTCAGCATTTACGATAGACACATTCATCTACATAAGCAAGTGGGGAACAACAACATTGAACGAAAAAATTGAAACCTCGAAATATCGCAATGAATCGCCCATGATTGCAATTGAAGCAACTAAATCTGATCCTTAGACCCTTAGACAATTAGACTACCTCGTAAATCAATTCTTGTGCACAATCAATGCAGGCTCAATAAGAGGCGTATCGACTAATCAGAAATTCCAAAGATTAATCACCGCCACGCAAGAATTTACTGGTGACTTTTTTCCAATTTCATTATTAGATTACAATTACCACCAAAGTCGCCTAACCTACACCCAATGAACTTGAACGACTATCGAGACGAAACCAGAAACCCATCCGATCCATTCTAAACTAACTTCTATTCTATTTTGGATTGAACTATGCATAACTAATTCACCCGTTACTTCCTGACCTCAAATTACACTATTTCTGTTCCGATTCGTCACGTGACACCGGTTACCGGCGTCGGTACCAATCATTAAGATTATTACACTTATACGACTTGCGCATTAGCATATTTTTCCGTCCGCCTCTTATCTTGGGAAATCTTAACTCGACCAAACCTGTCCTTCTTTTGTGGCGCGGACGTTATACATTGTAATTATTGCAGTGGACACATTATAACAGCAGGTCGGTGACTAGATTTTAGATGTTTCTGCGTCGAATGGCTTTAACCCCTAGCGGTGCTGAAAATATTCGTTAAATGTGACTCGTTATGCATTCCGCTTCCTAGAAGTCGCCGGTTAATGTTGACACGTGTTTCGCTTGCTTTACGTTTCCTTCGACTTTACTGGTTATCTTTGTGTGCGCATCTGATTTTTTCGTGATAAATTTTATATTAGGTAACTGTGAAGTAACTGTACGAGAGCGCGGAGGTCACCGGCATTGCTCAAAGTTGCTATGTAATAGCATCTAGGCTAAGATTCTGTCATCTATATTAAATCAAAGTAATTAAACAATTAGAAGTGGATTTATTTTTGTTGAAATTTTAGCGGACTTATTTATCAGATTTTCTGGATGTTAATTAAATTGTATTTCTTATTTTCGAGGTGGTCATTTTTGTGCGAATTAAAATTGGTGTCAATCTGATGAGCATAGTAAATTAATCACTTGGGTTGTATTATTTCTATTTTTTTTGAACTTAATACAATTTAATTATTGTTTAATGCCAAGTGATTCATTCCATGCCATACTTAAGTATATGAGTCGGTTGTTCAATACCTGAGTGGTCAAACATCATCAAAAGTCGTTGTATTTTCTTCTGACCGTAAAAGTTTGTGTACGAGAAAATGATAGTGCTTTTGTAATCCTGTCTGGTTACATATCTTTTGGATCCTTGTGCTCGACACGTTATTTAAAATTGTTATTAATTTTGAACCTCTTAATTAGTACAACCTTAACCGCTACGTTTGGCCGAACTTCTAATAATAATCTTTGTATTAATTATTTAATTAATTAATAAGTAAAAAATAAGTAATTGATGATAATACTTATTTTATTCATTATACATTTATGCAACCTTTTCAAAATTAAAATTCCATCCATATACCCAAATTAATATCACATTTGTGTATTAAAACACGGCGATATATTTAAATGCATTCAAAATGCCCCATGCATACCGATCTCGAAAAATAATAACGCATTGCTAATTAATCGCATTCATGCATGGTATGAGATGTCACTGTTTGAAAAATGTACATAATTTAGCAAATACTAATGTGAATGTATGAGGGCATCGTTAAAGAAACGTTATTGTTTCTGTTTGTAACGTTTATGAACACAAATACGAGTGTTCATAAATCGTAAAATTTTGAATATTAAACTTCATATTAGTTTTATTGTATGTAAATGTCAAATCAAATCAAATAAAATCAAATCAAATGAATGAACTCAAACTTTTATTAGTGCGGGTTTCTAATTCATGCCAGGGTAACTAAAATAACGGAAAATTGCATTTGTTTTCTCGCGTATGTTAATAATATGTTGTAATAGTTCCACCGTACAATCTTTTATGAGCGTGTACGTTGTATAGTGCCATAAAGTATAACAATGAGCTGCCAGGGACGTACTCGTCAACAAATAACCAAAGGCGTCAATATTGTAAAGAAAATTATTCTTAAAATAGGAACAGCACTGACGTATGTGTGGTATGTGGTGAAGACGTTAAAGATGAGCAGAAAGAGTTGAGTGGCATTCAGTCATCACGAGACAAGTTAGCAAGTAACGAATTTCAGCTGCCTGCTTGCTTAGAGACTAATAAAAATTTTTAGTTGAAAATAAAAGAATTGAACTTTGCAAAAGAATACATTGGTACTATTACTCAAGCAATTACACAAAACAAGATGGTTGAAAAAAAAATCAATTTAACTGCAATAGATTATATAATTACAAATCAAATTCTAATTTGTTCTGTTAGGGTGGTAGATGCTGTTTCGTCGGAGCATACAGCACAGTCATTAACGTGCGTGAGTTTTAAAATTTTAAACGAAGGTCGGAGGGCGAAAGAAGTTCAGATTACCGACTGGAAATTGGTCAAATAAATCTTCCAAGTTTTACAAATACCTTTTCAGATTACTGAACAACGTTGACCAATATAAATGACCCGTTTTGGAATTGGGATAAAGAAGGTCCAGCTAGCGAACATATAACGAAAAAATAATAATTATATCGACCGAAAGAAATTTTATTTTATACAAGTCACCAATTCAAATAGCAAAAGACTATTAAGGAAAATTGTAAATGGGAACCGTGAAAGGAACACCAAGTCAAATGGTGTCTCTTAATTAAGGGCTATTTTTTCTTTGACTTTAACACTGCTATGAATTCTATTGTTGTTATATTTGAAAGAAAACACGTCTCCCGAAAAATTTTGTTGTGGAATAAAAACAAAGCTGTTAAAAAACGGGGACATAAAGCTGTCAAACTTAATAGCACTTAAAGGTGACTCGACAACCAGTCGAATTTCGTTAATTTTCACATTTTTGACAAAGCTGGCAATCTCGGTAAAATAGTGCCGCAACCAAAATTATTTCTCCCTTTCTCTGTAATATATAATCCTTCACAACGTGTGCTTCCGACATAGTGTCATTATCACACGTCATTCATAAATATATCAGATATCTAATTTAGATGACAGTGGTATCTAAACTGCTGCACCGGAGTACGTGATATCGTCCTCAATCGCAGGATATGTACTATAAATTGTCTTCCGTTGATAGGGTGCGACAATTTGATTTCGAACGATATCACTTAAGCCCTCGATAAGGTTTGGCACCCAGGATTACTGTGCACAATGGAAACTCAGTTACGTTCTCATTACTACCAGGTCCTGAAGTCATATCTAACCAATCAATCCTTCTCCTTCATCATAAAACAACAAGAAGAAGTTATCGACCTTTATCCTATCAAATATGGTGTGCCACAAGGAAGCGTGCTTGGCCCTATACGCATTATATACTGCTGATATACCAGAAGCAACACATTCACCGTCAATTTTGCCGATGATACCGCCATCTTTGCTTTGAGATTCCTAGACTGGCCTCTAAAAATGAAGCTCTCAACAACAATCAGATCTGGATAAAGACTTGGAGAATCAATCAATTTCGCACTTAGAAGGGAGACTTGTTGTGTCACTCTAAACGGACATCAATTGCATAAACTAAGTGCGCAAAGTACATTGGAATCCACCTAGATTGAAGACTCAACTGGCAGGTCATCATTAATGCAAAGAAAAAACAGCGTAACTTAAAGCTCTGTAAGTTATACTGGGTGATCTGACGAAACTCAAAACTTTAACTTGATAACAAGTTATGGTGATAAAAGTGGTAAAATGACGTGTGAAAGAAAAACCCTTTGTATATTCCTCCGCCAAAAGATCTTAATTTTTTTTGAAATCTTTAAAGTCTCTTGGAAGGGCATTTGCTGATTTCTTTCAATTTTTGTGTTGCGAGAGATTTATTATATTACATAAATATAGTGGTGTTATTTCGTATCATTTATTACGATTACTATTTGATTGTTATTTCGTGGTGCCCTTTCAACATAGAAAGCATCACAAGTGGCATTGACGGAGCTACGTAGCACAATTTTTCGGATTTTGAGTTGCGTTGCCTCGAGAAATTCTTACCCAATTCAACATTTGTAACATTTTTATTGGCATAGCTTCATTTAGTGTTAGCGAAATGGCATAATTTTTTCAGATGGCAGGGTTTAGAAATTATTTCTTAAATTTTACTACAAGATTGTGGTGCATGCTATCTTGGAATTAATTGCAGTTTAAGAACATTGTAGAAGACCCAACTGGTCTTGACTTTTCAGGCTTTCCGCTGATTAGAAGTTCGATTGGTATAGAACAAGGATGACTTACGATTATCTAAAATCTTGACATTTAACACATTTTCATATATTAGAATTTATGATCTGTATGGGTGGGTAAGAACCATGGTGCTTCGGTTATTGTTCACGAGAACATATGCTTCTACCACAAACCCAGAATTCCAAATTTGTTTAATGGCGACCTGGTAAACGAAAAGCTTATCATCAAGAGAAGATTTGTTCTTCGCATTTATTTTTCTGACGCAATTGTCTTCGTGTTCTTTGCTCATTGTTAATTATTATTCTGTTATTACAATCCATTTTATTAATATTTACTGATCAGATCTACAAAATTATTAACCCAAAAAATTGTTTGGTTGGGTTGGATTTCAAAGCAAATGAGTGGCACTATGTTGAACTCCAAACTTATCATAACTTCTAAATAATAACCCATATAAGCCAACCTGTGTGAATTTTATCGTTTCTACTTATTATATTTTGAATCGTCGTCATTTGCGATCATTGTTTATACTTTTAACGTGGGCTTTAATTTAAGCCCGGTTGACAAAGTTGGATCAAATTACCTGCCAATTACCTGCCAAATTTTCTAAGCTTTTTTGTGCAACTTGACCGAATGGTTATTCTGATATGTTTGCAATTAATGGAAATGGATTCAATTCTATTAAAACTCACTACCCAAAACCAAAAAATTCAAAATCGTTTCTCGACGCGTTGGATTTTTGTAATTGGTTCGAGTTTATTTCTTCTTAAAAGCCATTACGCAAATTTATTGAACCCAACCCAATCAAACCCAGATGAGGTTTGATTGTGTTCTGTTGAATGACTAAACCCACGGACATTATATGGACCATTAAGTATCTTACTTAGCATGGCTAAGTAACGTAATATATTTCCAGAAACTGAAGGCGTCATGTTTGCTATCCATAGTAGGGTCATAGCTACGAGGAACTGTTGTGGCCAAACATTACTAATAACAAATGCAAAATGTGTGCAACAACATAAAGCATATAATAAGAGGATAGTCTATTAGCCCCCACAGTAAATACATCATAATTCTCATAAATAAAAAAGAAAAAACTACTTACGTAGATATGGCTGTCTCTGGACCCACAACCTGGAAAAGAAGAAAAAAGATAAAATCGGAAAATGCCTACTATCTATCCAACGAAATTAATGACATGTGGGTCTATGAAAAAAGTATATATTTTTGCTCAACAATTAATAGCATTCCATTTCACCTTGATACAAAAATATCTATATTATTTCATTTCAATCAAATTTTCTTATATTACAAAGCATTTTATTGTTACTAAGGGTTACTAAGGAATTGAATAATTCTTTAAAAATTTTGTTCCCATATGAAGTGGGGGCTAAAAATATCCAAAACCAATTTCTATGAAATAGCGCCTGAATTGAAAATCTGGACGCTATTATTAGAGCCGGCCCTGGTCAGGTGATGCTACAACATCCCTTTCTTTTTCGAGCTTTTCCATATTGTCGACTTTTCTTCCACAATTAATTCTAGCAAAATCCCACTTCTTATGAATGTTACACGTTCAAGTTTATACTTAATTGTGTCTGCAATTGATTTTTCTTCTATTTCAACAACTGCCATGCAAGCGTTGGATATAAAGATCTTTAGCCAACGACTACTGTTTATGGAAAGGTGTGTCGTTTTTCCATACTTTATTACGACTTGCGTTTTGTTAGTTATTTACATGAATATTTATTGAACGGCTGGAAGCTATAAATAGAAAAAATAAACACTGGCACAATTATTCATACTGTTAATGATATCAAGTGTCCAATGGAGGTATCATTTATTCATGCAAATGCTATTTAGTTTATACTTCTTCAGGTTCCATACCGCATACGCCAATAAATTATTTACTTAAATATTCATATCGAAGTGCAAAGGTGCAATAACTCTACATAATTCATCACAATGCAAATCGTGTATGCAGATCGCAATGTTACTTCTGTCGAGCGCCTGTTCTCGCAGTGTTTACCAATTTCTAAAACTTGTCGGACGACACGCTCATTAGCATTTTATCTTCGCGCCGCGCCCGTCCCGCACCAAGACATGATTAAATAGTGTACAATTATGTATATTGCGGCCAGTTTTAATTAATATCGCTTGTTTTCTTTATCGTGGCACTTACTTTGTGTGACGTTTAATTTATGTTTTGTTGGCGTTTATCGGGCACTAAAGTGTTGTCACGTCGCGGTTGGTTTGCTAAAGATGCCTGTTTTTGATCCATATTTTTCGATCGGTAGTTTTTAATTTATAATTAAGAGTCACGTGACTAGGCGTTGAAAGTCGATTGTGGTCATGTAGAGCAATAGAAATTAGTTTCCGGACAAGGACTCGTATTAGTTAAAACGTATTATTTAAGTTACTTATTAAATTCCATTACAACACAACCTTGTTGTTGTGTTGTTAGTGGCCGAGGAAGCAATGTCGTAACTTTTTAAGTGCAAGTTGACTCTTTCGTTTATATCTTTATTAACGCAGAAAAGTTTTATGTCACGGTAATTATTATTGTGATGTTTCTAGTGGAATAAAACTAGTTAACTAATTCTCCGTTTGTATGATTATATGTTCTCTGGGTTGATATTCTTGTCATGTCATCGATAAGTCTTTCGTGGTATAATAAAGGTAACGATTCTACTTCAGTATAGTATTTCAGTATAGTATAGTATAAAAAATTGTGGCCATAACTTTATCAGCGGATGGCAAAACACGAAATTAGCGGGGTCAGCGATGCCACTCCATACTTTGTTGCTTCGATTCAGGATCGAAGTGGTGAACCCACGTTTCATCAACAGTGACGAATCGAGAAAGAAATTCATCCGGATCTGCTTTAAACTTTGCCAAACTGGCCTCAGAATGCAATACTCTAGAATGTTTCTGATCAGGTGTCAACATTCGTGGGACCCAACGTGCAGAGAACTTTTTTAGTCCAATATATTTGTTAAAATATTTTTTATAGTACCATAAGAAAAATTCGTAATTTCAATTATCCGGCGAATGGTCTGTCATCTATCTGTAATTACCATATCGTTTGACCGTTAACATTTTATTGGGTAGTGACAATCACTGGTCGTCCAGCACCCTACGCATGTTCACATGTTTGTCTTTTCAGTTTAAATTCTGGAGACATATTTTTCACCACTTGGTAAGAAACAGCACCCTCACCTAATAAACCTACCATGTCTTCATGAATTTGTTTTCAGACAACACTTTCTTTGGCAAGTATTTCATAACTGCACGAACCTCTGATTTTACATTTTTAGAATTTCTCTAAACTTGTACTTAAATTCTAAATTATTTGAAAAGGTAACAAGTGACAAAACTACAGTTGAACCAACGTAACAACAAATGATTAATACCTTAATGTGTCAAATCGTCTAAATAATGATTTCCCATCGTATTTGAATGGAAAATTAATTTTCTCACCGTACGAACAAGTTTCTAAAAATAATATTATTTATCAATTTACCCGTTTTATGTGGTATTCGTTACATGCAATTTATGGTAAACGATTTATGGTTTGCCTCAATACGAAACTTAATATCAAGATTAACGTTAAATGGTAACACAGAAACAATAAGTATCTATTCGCAGGGTACACACATAAGTAAATCTAAGTAAACAGCATTTTGATTAACCGATAGCCTTACGCATGGGCCACAAATCAATCACTTCGAAGTCTGTCATTCTTCGAAATGTCACCAGAATGGTCAACGTCGATATTAGATAAAAGCCCGTATAGCGAACAAGTGCTATCCACGATCGCAACAGGTGTAATAAACAATGTATGTAGACGAACTCGTGCCTTCCTTGTACGCCGGCTTCTACGAAATCGGTTACATAAAGCTTTATACGTTCATAGGCACGTTTAAATACTAATTATTATTCCCATAAAGCGCTACCACAATGGCAGTGGAAGGCCTTTACAATTCAACGTAACACATGTACAGATTTTTTACGCCGGTATCGACGTCGTCGATCTCGATAGCAGGATGTTGAAAAGTGCGTTAAAAAAATCGGTGCGTCGTCGTATCTGTTGCATTCGTAATTAAAATTTCGAGTAGGATAAAAACGCATCCTTCTTCTGGGTCACGGGATAAATGTGTCATGCAAAGCAATTTGAAACTGCGCCTTTTATTTTAAGTAAATGAGCGTTTGCGCAATTGCGAAAAACTTAATAAGGATTTCCGGATGCATAATGTGTTATTACCAGACTCTTGTGCCGGTACCAGCGTCGCTGCGACTATTATTAGCTAAAGTAGTGCCATTAATCATCGTAATTCGCGCAAATGGAGAAAAAAGAATCTAATTTAATTTTATTTATTATGTGCTTCAGCACGTGTTTAATGACGTCGAATTATAATAAGGGGCCTTATTTTCGAGCTGGCTTGCATCCTCTTGCGTTCGACTCACGTTACCGCTTCGAAGATTACGTAGGTTGAATTGCAGAGCGAAGCAAAATGTGTATGTAACAGTAATTTTATAAAATCAAGGAACTCAGTGGATTAGCAATTAGGTTTTTTTCTGTTTTAGCGTTCGTTTGACTTTAAAACTTATTATTAAGTAGTTACCACCCTAGATCTTTTTGCTTTCCAATTGCAGGATTTTTATTCTTTTGTTATTTAGTCCTTTGCAGTTTTACATTCCAATGTAGATATACCGTGCGATCAAAAGTTTTCAGTTTAGGGTAGAATATGCAAATATTTTCATATCTTTGATCGGAATAACATCACAATCCAGTTCGATAATTTATTTATTGTCTAATATTAATACCAAGTGTCCATTTTCAAACTCGAGCATATTTTACAATGTATTTAACGTTCTTATTGATTCCTGCTCGACAATTCAACTTACAGGAAAGGCAAGCGTACCGTTAGGAAGAAAACATTATTTTAATTTTAAAATATAATTTAAAACTTTGCGATTCTTAAATATTATATTAAAATTTGACAGCATTTGTTATAAAATTGGCAATTGTCACCGGTTCGTTTGGTTTGGTATCGTTTAATTAAATTTCGTTATTATTATTTTTGGACAGTTTATATAAAAAAAGTTTTATATGTTTTTCGCAATTTAATTTTTGGAATTTTCGTATTTTTGACAAATTTACCAAATACTTACTATTTTGAGTATATTGAAATTTGCGTTTTGGGTACCTTAAGTTTTTGGATTTAACTTAATTGTATATTTTTTAATTTTCCTTTTTGTCTTTCATTTTTGGAAAATGTGAACTTTTTATATTTTTTTTGCAATATTTTATGTTCTTGATTTGTTGAATTGCTTTGTTAAGGTTTCGTTTTACAATTATTTGTATTTGTTTTCCTGCGATGTCCTTTTATTAACCTTTAGATTATTGCCCGGCATATACCGATATTTTAATATAACTGCGTTTTAAGCAAATAATAAAATTATTAAGTTATAAGTCTAATACATTGTAAAATTTCCAACCAACTCTTAGGCCGGTTCGTGCAGCAGTTCGTGAAGCGTTTCCGTTGCCTTGGATTTGCAATTCGTTTCTATTTTAGACAGATAATTTTTTCAAGACTCGAAATAATTTAATTTGTTGATAAATATATACTTATAATAATTACTTCTTTCTATTTAAGATCTTCTTATCCCTGAGCCTACGCACAAAAAATGTGTATGAATGAATATCGATTGAAAGTCGCTTTCGCTCAACGAAGCGAGAAGAGATCGACGATCGTTTGGTAGACGTATGTATGTGTTTGTACATACGTAACGTAACGTAATATGTTTAAGTAACATGCGCGTCTGTTTGTGAACTAAATAACAGAGGCGTAGACTGTGTGTTATATCTTTAATTCAAAACTCTGTCATTGTATGGAAATACGTAGTAAATTTTTAAATGAATGGTTTTGAGTGAAGCTGGTCTCTAACAGTTGAGTGAACCTGTATTAATACTTATTCGATAATGTTGTAAAATATATTTAAATTACTATATGTTAATGTTATTGATCTAATCCAACCTAATCTAATAAATTTTTGCATAATACAGGCACTCACTATTCGCTCTGCTTGTCACAAACCGCCACACAATATAAGGTCGAACGTGCAGCCACGATTAAGGACGAGGTGCAATCAAATGGTATGAGTTCACACAAAATTATGAAAGCATATATAATAGTTTGGTTGATTGGGTGATTGTGCAGGCAAGCTGAAAACGATGCGTTGAAGAGAAATTTAGTGAATAACTAAGTTATCAGAGTTCTATTTGCATAGCTATATCTTGGTTACAAAAAGGCTGTTACTAATGATTAATTGAGTGGACTCATTTTGACCACATAATTAGCATAGTACAATAGAAGTACGCACATATGCATAGACGTGTAATTATTTCATAATATATTTTTATTGACGAAGTATTTAATGATGCATTTTTTCTTTACTTAAAATTATTTTCACATTTATTCACGACGTTTATATATTCATTTAAACTCAAAGGCTTATATTTTTAACGACAAGCCAATTTGTCTACGTAAGAATTTAGCACATGCACTTCGAAAGAATTTAAAACGAGAAATAAAAATTAAAAACACACCGCAAACTGTAGTCGCGCATGTGTTCAAAATTCGATTCGAGACGGGCGTTGCGTAACTCTCGTGAAACCTATGCAAGGAATTCCATCATGCCAAATGCAAATTTCTTAATATGCGGTTTGGCAGCGCATCGCACAAAAGCTATGCTAAATATCTTATTATATTTCCGACGTCCCGATGCCCAAAAGATCCGATTGAAAGAAGCTAATAATATAAATTATACGGTATCATTTTCTTGTTTTGTCAGTAGTTATGACCCGCGGGCCGAAATAAGGCACTACCTGATAATTTTCTATACGCATGGTGCATAATTCCACAAAAGGCCGAGTTAATTGGCACGATTTTAAAATTCCTCATAGGACTTCCTTCAACTGTGCATTACATTTACATAACATTTGATTTAATTGCGAGCGCGGAAATTTATGCAAATCGCGTAAAAATTATGCAGAGTGCCCAGTGCCCCTTCAAAATTAGGCACGTTAGATAAATTGAGTAATTTCGTCGATGTTTTCAAAGATAAAACGATTTTTAATTTCTAAATTTACAATTGCGCGTTCAACTTATTATGAACATTTATTTCATTCTGATTACACTTATTTACCTTAAGATTACCATTTTATTGACTTCGTCTAGGTTAAGGAACTTTACAACATTGATATGTGTGTGTATATTTATAAACGTAATATACTTTTACGTATATATCGATATACAATCTATTTTCTCGTACATACTTGGAAATAAAGAAACGTTAATTTCGCAAAATTCACAATACAATTATTAATTTTTAAAATTAAAATTATTAGTATGAGTAAAATAAATAGTGTGTGAAAGTGATAATAGTACAGAACTATACAAATGTGAGGAATTGAGCTGGGAAGATTACATCAAATTATTTGTAATGCCAGGGGTTTACATTGAATCTAAAATTTCGACGAACATCACGAATTGAAAAGGTTAAGTTGGAACAACTATGAGTGTTGAAAATATTTATAAATGAACATAAAATTTGCAATAATTTATAAACAGTATGTGTGTTCATAAAAATTAATTATTCGTAATATAAACTGTTCAGTTATATGAATTGATGACTACAAATAGTATTAAGAAAAAATAACGGCATGAAGAACAGGCCTAAGAGGGGCCGCACCTTGCAATTGTGTAGCCAAGGCGTGTGTTTGCTCGAGCTCCAGACGCCAAGTGGTGGGTGTCAAGTGTTTGATTTTATATTTAAAGTCAGAAATATGGCTGACAATATTTTTTAAATGTCCATTGTCGTGTCCTGTTACAAAACAAGCCTTTCGAGCTTTAGTTTATTCTCGGTTATTTTTTTAAATGATTTACCTGGTTAGTCACGTTATTGGTTTCTAATTATACTGAGACGTATACATGTACGAAATTTGTACAAAATGTATAAAATTCATTATATTCAACGTCCAAATAATTTAAGGAAAAAATCGTGTTCAAACTTCGATTAGTTATCGAATGTCACTTTATAAGATACTTTTTATCCAAAATTTACAACAAAATTAGGTTACGTCCGATAACTCGAATAGAAAATAACAGTTTTATAAATTCTTCTGGCCATATGTTGTGTCCCAATGAAGATACATCTAATAAGATATGTTTTGAACAGTTTAGATTAATAAATCGTAATTGGATAATTAAATTTATAAAAGATTTAAACACCTGACATACGATTTTCGCGTTTATTCATTACAAAAAATATATAACTAGTTCATATGAACAAATTCTTAATTATAACCATTTAATTTAATATAAACAAATCTCTGACGTACGCCTTTCACATTGAATAATTTCAACAATAAATTATAATTAGTGCTCTCAAACAAATCTCTGACGAATTCATTTCATTTTGGTCCAATACAACAATAAACTTTGACTCATGAACATAAAAATAGCGGGGTGTTTCTTGTTGGTTAAACACGATGATAAATAAAAATAGTTCCTATGAAATAAATCTTTGACGTATGCCTTTTATTATTTAAATACAATGAATTATAATTGTTTTTTATAGACAAATCCGCAACGCATGCAATTCGCGTTAGTCAAACATAATAATAAATCATAAGTATTTCCTATGTATCGCGTTGGTTAAATACAATGTTGAATTATAAATGTGTAAGCTAATCTGACAAGCGCATACTTCCTGTCAGAGCCTACTGTATAAATAAATTTCTTTGACATGTTTCACATTGATCATATACTGCAATAAGGACATATAAATCCATGACGTATGCATTTCGAGTTCAAGCTCAAATTAAATAATATTAATTATAAAAAAAGCATCAAACAATTCGAGTAATTTCTATAAAAAAATAAATACTTGAATAAATAAATTAATGTTTATAATTCTCTGCAAATATTTATTAGTAGTGTAAGTCCATTGAAGTCCTTGACTACGTGATTCTCGTTGGTCAATTGCAACATTAAAGTATTTTATAAAAAAGCATCAATCGATTGTTGTATTAAATTTTTTTAAAATTATTAAATTATAAATTTAATTTAAATTTATATTGATAATTCTCAACAATTTTTAATTCAAAATACATTTTATTACGTCGATTCATACACAAGTCGACGATTTACGCCCCCTTTAACAAAAAAGTTCGTAAGGTACCAACAAAGCGTCCCAATCTTTGAAACAAACTTATCCTTACCATACAACACAACTGTGTGGTAAGGGTAAGTTTGTTTCAATTTATTTGCCAACCACAGTCTTCAATTTATTATTATGTCTAAATCTTGCCAATTAGTTTGCATAACATCGAATGCAAATTTTTCAAATTTGAATATAATATTTCAAAATTGTTGTATTGGTGTTATTCATGATACGTATGCATCGAATTTTAAATAAAAACGTTTATAATATATTCTAGGCGACTTGTACACGTGTTTCCGTCTCGTTCGAATTCGGCTGTAGGTTACACCCATTCTGCGTAATCAATATTAATGCTCAAATTAGGCCCTTTCACGTTTTTAATTTTATAAAATAAAGAAAATTATTTGATTTTATCTTTTCTTTTTAGAAGACTTGCTTCCTCGAGTTCTCGTACCTAAGACATCTTGCTGTGTAGATTGATACATTACAATACAATGTTAACAATCACAATGAATGAATAACGTCCTTAGAGATAATTAAAGTTAAGATAAAAAATAGTCTACTATAGGGTTTTAAACGGCTCATGGTTTTTAACCAAACATCATCTGGACAATTCCATCATTACATCAATCAGCAAGTTCAAAAATCCCCAACACACTGTAAACAAGTATCAATTTCGCAATTCATAAAAAACAAGAGCGTTAACGATGTTAATGCGAAGTGGGTGGGAATAGTCAGCTATAAAGAGGGTACCACATCTGGGTTACAAATAAGAAATCTAGTTCGACTTAATTATCGAATATGTTTCCTTAATTGTAAGAACCATTTTCTAAATGATGTTAACACCACCGCATCGTCTATATTTCAGTAGTGTTTATTACGGCGAATCCCGTACTTGACGAGGGTAATGTTGAGGATATTTCTTTAACATGAGATTTTTTTTAGGATATCCACTTAATTCGCGCTCGTTTGATTGTGATTGACTTGTATATAATTAAGCCACGTAACCAATAATTTTTAATTCTGAAGATTACATAAATATATTATATAGAAATATATCAAAAATTGCATGAATATTTCATACACACGAAGATAACGGTTTGGAGTTTATAGTCAGAGTAATTGCTTTTATCGTTTTCTACAACGCTTCTTATTTTTTGAATTTTTTGAATTTTTAGAAAGAAAGCTGAAACTTGTTCAAAAGCAGCAAGATACTTTTTCATTCACAACCACTGTTAATGAAAAAGCATTATTAGTAAATTATAAAGTTGCTTATTGCGTTGCTAAAACCAGTAACCCGCACATAATTGCTGAAAAATTATTTTGCCAGCAGCTGTTGAAATGGTACACATAATGTTTGGTAAAAAATAGTTAAAAACAATACCCCTGTTAAATAATCCTATCTAAAGAAGAATTAGTGATATGGCAGAAGATACTCGAACACAAGTTGTGGAAAATCTTAATAAGAGCACACACTTCTCCCTACGAATCCACCGATATATCTAACTGTGCCCAATTTATTACGTTTGTAAGATATGATACAAATAATGACATTAAAGGAGACCAATACCACCGGAAAATGTTTATTCAACACTTTTGTGAAACTCACAAGTAAATATGATATTGACTGGCTTATATGCATTGTGATATGCACAGATGGTGTTAAAGCTATTACAGGCCATCAATCTGGTCTTATCGTCAGGTTACAAGAAATAATGCCTAATGACAAATGGAGGCATTGTTCTTTACATCGAGAAGCCCTTGCGTCAAAAGTTTTACCACCTGAAATAAAAACCGTCATTATTTTGTAAATTCCATCAAAGGAAAGTATTTGCAGGCCCGTATTTTACGAAAAATCTACAAAGGCATGGGTGCTTTATTTGCAAATATTCTTTATCTCAACGAAGTAAGGTGGCTTTAAAGGAATATATCACGAGCAGAGCTTATAATATATTTGCAAGACGTGAAGTCCCCGTATGAAAGGCAATTTTCCGATCCTTTTTGGCTTCTGAAGCAATATTTTGAACAGAAGTATGCAAGCCCGCGACATTAATATAATTACAGCTGCAGATAAAATGAAGGGATTTATAAGAAAAATTGATTTGTGGTCGACTTCAATTGACAAAAGGCAGTTCGATCTATTCCAGTGCATTTATGAAATTATGGAAGAAGTATCCAATTATAATGTTACAAATTTTGAACAATTTTTGCAGCCATGTAAGTTGCTTTGTTCAATTTAAAACAAAAGCTTTCTGATTATTTTCCAGAAGAAATTCAAAACAGTTACGACAGTTACAGATGGATACTGAACCTGTTTTTAGACGATTCCGTTCAACATTCGAAATACCAATAAACATGAAAGAAAAACTTAATATCAAGTGATGGAATTGAAGCTTGAATTTGTTTCCCAGAACCCGAACAAATTTTAGACGAAAAGGATGCAGGAATACTTGGCGTATGAAGATATTAAAAGTTTGGTCCCATTTGTAACCATATTTATGCAAGTTAAGTTTCTCATCTATCATCTCATCAAAACAAAAGTGAGAAATCGCCCCGTACCTGAAGACGATATAATTGTGTGTGTCTCAAATACAAAGCTTTGTAAGACTGGTTTCAAAAAATCAGACGCATGGGTCCCATTAACATTAAAATATTTTACTTTATATTTTGTTTTGTTTCATTTGATAACTAATTGTTATATTTTTATTAAAATAAAATACATGATTTGACAAAGTGCTTTTGTCTTGTTTCGGAAATTCCCGGCGACCCCCTTGGTACCTCAACGCGACCCACACTTCGGAAACACTGATGTAACTGATGTAATCGACGCTAACCTTAATTTCACCTAATTCGTGCAGCATCCTGGACGTATCGTGATTTCAGTTCGCTCTAATTAAATTATAGTAGTTTTCCTCACCTTTTATTTATAGTATATTCTTATAAAACCATACAATCGCACTCCAATGGAGGGAATGAAAATAATAAAAAAAAATGTTGTAGATTTTTCGCAGCGACTTTATTGCACCCGATTTTATTTGAGCGAAAAACTAGCACCCCCGTTCTTATTTATTTTGCACTGTAGTTTTTAGTACTGTCAACATCTCGAGCGTTTTATGGCGGCCAGAAACTATATTCGGAACAGTGATAATGAGGGTGCGATGTGGCCGCACAAGTTTTGACACTCTTGAAGTGCTGAAAGCTTTTTTCTACTCGACTATCACTTGCCCTAAATAAATACGAGTGCGTGGGCGTGCGTTCCATGCAATTATTAGCGTTTTACGTGGACGGGGGCATTTCATTTTACGACAGGCAGCGGCGGACGACGGTGCTTTTATGCAGCAACAGTTTTAAATCGAGGAAGTGCGTTTTCAGCTTTTACGAGTGCCGAGCTCGCATGCGGCAATCCGCCAACTACCGCGGTAATAAAGGTGGAAAATTGAAATGTGTTATAAATTTTATTATGATTACGCACTTAGCGACACCAGGAAGTTAACGTTAACGTCTTTATTCGAGACAAGCGACGCAAAATCAATTTTGCGGAATGCGATATATAATTTTCACTCATTTCATTTCATCATATATATTTAGCTGTAATTTTCTTCATAATCCTTTAATGTTTATAGTTATGTTGTTATCGTTATATTTGCACGATGTTCATAAATTGGCCTGTGCAAGTTACTTTCGTTAATTTGTTGGATGTAATCAAGTGGTAATTGTAAAATGTTTCTAATATTCGCCACCTCATCTACGTTAATTTTTTTTAATTTTTATTTATGAAAATACTCCAAGGTAATTAAATACGTACAACGTTTCATCTGAAATAAAAACTAACCTCGTTAATTTACCAACGACCCCTTTCTTTCTCATCTATTATTTCAATTTATAATTTATGTTACCACGTTAATCCACTCGACGAGCAACTGCGTCTTTTAAATCTGATAACGGAGGTGTAACTTTCGAGAAACAGATGGCCTCTAATATCGTGTAAACGGCCATCTTTCCCTTCATTATCACTCTCGCCGGATATTTTAACACCTACATAACAAAAACTCTCGCCTCTTAAGGATCGATGGTCACTTTTGTTTGTACAAATAGGGTAGAAACGACGATAAAACCGCACGCATTTTCCGGAAATTGAGGTAACAGCTAAAAATAAAAAGATCATTTTCAATTGTAATGGTCTCGACATATTTAAGACATTCCTTTCCGTCACGTACCGGCGCAAAAATGCCAATTACCGCACAAAATCGCTCGATAAACAAGCCCCACTTACGAAACGGTCAACAAATAACACGTGAGATTACGTCTGGTAAATGAGTTAATATGTGCACGCGAAAGGAATAGGAGGAAATGAAAACTGCAGACGCACGATAACCGGCAGCAAATACACATTTTCCATAAACGGATAACTAACTATAGAATTGTCCCTTAAAAGTCTCTTTAAAACGGAGTGATAAACAAAAATTCCCCAACCGCAGTACAAACATCTGAGTATGTAGAACCAGCGTATGGAATGCTAATACTGCCTTTAAAAAGTTTTAATAGCGACAGGAGTTTTAATTTAAATGCGGCTATTGTTTCGCTGCAGCCTTGGCGTGGGTTGTTAAAGTAGCATACTCGACCCATAAATAGTTCAGTGTAAACGTTTATTTCATTTTGCTGTACTACATATAGAGTGCAATTTATGTATTGGACGGTTTCAGTGAGCATACGGACATTTCATTTATGTGTGCTCGATAATTAACAATCTATTACACTAAATTTCCAATATAGGTAATTTTTCTGGATTTAAAAATGGACACAAAGTGAATTGTCATATATACTATTAATGACAGTTGAACTATAACGCATCAGTTTCGTAATCGTGACAATTTTCAATTTTTTTCAGATACTAGTGTAAACAGCAACCAACAAACTAACTAACAAACTAACTAATCGCCAACTTCTGCGAACAAGACACCACAAATGAAATTCGAAAGAGAAATTAATTGGTTGGAGTATAATTTTATCTATTTTTTAGTTAATTAAAACTTGGTTAAGCTACGTCTCTTTTTAGCAAATCTGCATTTAAAAATAGCAAATACAATTGATGATTGTCAATTCTACGTTATTGTCTTCAAAGCAATAGAGCTGTCACGAATTTACCACTTAATTACGTCATCCAATAGGAACATATAAAAGTAAGGCTGATTTCTATCAAAAATATCAAAGAAAAGTGCATAGATTTAATTTATGGGTCGTCTGTTTTTAAGCTATATTTCAAAATAACATTTTTTCTTACTCCAGTATTTGGCCCAATATTTTAATAAAATTCAAATTTTCATCCACTTTATTAAATACACCATCATGTGAAACGATAAAGACGGTTAAAATTGGGTTGGGTTGGGTCATTTGCACATTGGAGAACGTGGGTTGGTTAAACCCAACCCAACGGTAACATTTTTCAATGTTTCAATTACTTAATGGTGGGGTGGGTTGAGTTATGTTGGGTTGGGTTGTTGTGCTTCTTGAATGGTATTCGTGCCATTGTGATGTCATCTCGAGATATTCACTGAACAAGTGCCAAAGGAAGAAACATTTCCACGGAAATTTGAAACAGTCGAGCATTCGAACAATCGCAGACGTTTGTACGGTCTTTAAAAAAAATCCGAAATATTTCAGACTAGAATTATGAACCCAACCCAACCTAACAGACGTTCGATCTTCTTCTAAGGAACTTGACAGGTGATATCTTTGCTATACGATTACAGTCCACTAATTGTATACAGTTATTAAAAATTACCTGTGGTAATACTGAGAGGGAATAACTGGTAATGATTTTGAAACGCATTGGCTCAATTAAAAAAATAACAATAAAAATAAGAAATAAATAAAAAAATACAATGATCTTAAAAATTGAATCATCAAAAAAAATTAATTTTGCAATACCATAAAAAATCCAAGTCCATTGGAAACATTTAAATTGTCTTGAATATTCGTGTTTTGACAAATCGTTCATAAACCTTGTAAAACTTCTTAATCTGAATTCATTATCCACATTAAAATGTTAAAGAATTTGCCCAAAGCCACAAACAAATTGAAATTAAGAGAAAAGAAAAATGCAAAGATTAGTCTTGCCATTGTTTGTTGATGACTTTTTAATTGTATTGTACTTGCTAACCCAACCCAACTGTACTTATGGACAATATTGCATTTTTTCTGTAATTTCGGGCAAAACGTCCTCAGTTGAGTAACTAATTTTAATTTTTCCGAAACCAACATTTAATTTGGATTAGGTTGAATTGGAATATGGTTAGTATAAAATGAAGTCGACCCAACAATATTTAAGACAATATTACAATTATTATTTTAGCATTTCCGAAATCGACAGTTACGTTGGATTGGATTGATTTTGGAAAATATGCTTCTCTTCTATTCGCATAAATACAAAGACAACCTAACTTAAGACAACATTACAGTTTCTTTGAGGGTTTGGGCAGAACGTCTTCGATTCAATAATTATTTATCTAATTAACCTAACATATGCAATATTTGTGGAGAAAGCTTTAAAAGGAGGTATGATATGGTGAAGCATATGGTTTGTCACACCGATGAAAGAACCAACAATTGCGACGTTTGCACCAAGAGATTCAAAACGAAATTCAATTTACTGGATCACATGAAATGTCACAGAGATGAGAGGAACATTTACCCCAAGATGTTTAAAACCGAGAGCAATTTGCTTGTGTATGTCGAGTGTCACATGGATGAAAGGAGATGCAAATACGATATTTGCAAAAAAGGATTTTAAAAGTAGACGTGAAGTGGTGGATCATATGAAATGTCACAAAGACGAATCCAACCACAAGTATGTGCGCCAGGAGTTTACGAGGAATCACATGAAACGACACTTGAAAAGTCGCTCGAATGAAAGAAAAACTATAAATGTAAAAAATAAATGTTTGTGCCAAACATGTTAAGAGTAGGCATTAAGTCGTGGCGTACATGAGATCTTACCCTAATGAAGGAAATATATTTGTGCAAAGCCTTTTAAAACGAAGCACACTTCGCTAGGGCAATATCAAACATCACGATGTTGATACAAACAACATGATGTTTATGACAAGAACTTTAAAACGAGAGGTAACGTGGTAAAGCATATCTCATGAGAATTTTAAAACAAGAAACAACGCGCTGGGTGATATAAAATACACGGACGAATATTTCGAGTGTGAGGTGACTTTTTATCATGAAATTGATTTAAGGAATCATACAAAACAACGATGTAAAGAAAATATGGAGATGTACCAGGGAATATAACAAATGTTTATGAATTATGAAAACTTAAGAAAAACGGGGGAATGATTGTGGCTATTACTTCATGTATGGATATCATAAAAGTTTTGACTGATTTGACTGAATAACATATGTGAAAATATTTTCGAACGTGTTTAATTAAACGCCATTGATACATATAACAAATGCGTTCATGTTCATGCACAATTAGAAATTGGCGATGTATGTATGAGATCATGTAAAATGTTTAATTTTAAATATATGGTCGAATGATGAAAACTTAGTTTAGTTAACTACATATATTCTCATGACTATTATATTTTAACGATTCATATATTTTCAACTCAAATTGTTAAAATTATTTTATTTGTGAATACAAATTGAATAGCAAGCTTCAACTGCGGTTGTGAAATAAGAGAATAATGTAACAACAAAGTTATTGGCAGTTGGTAAATTTATAAAATGTAATCTAATGTCGAATGCTTTTATTAGCAAATTATTCCTATGTCTTCATGGGTAATGTTAGGATTTTGTGATTTTTTTTGTAATTTTGCATTTTCGTTTTACGAATTGTTAATATATATTGTCAATTTATAAAAAAATTTTCAACTGTCAACTGCCAAAAAAATTCAAACAAAAATACCAAAATATAATGTTAAGAAATTCCAATAATTTCAAATTCAAAAAAGTTTTAAAATCCAAAGTTCGTTTCGAATATTCAAAAATAATTATGAAATATTCAACAATTATAAACTGTTGAGTTTTGAGAAGTTAAATTGAAATGAGCAGGAGTGGACCCTAAACACCGCTTCGTTGAAAATAATTTCAAATGTGATGAACTTGATTAATAATATAATAATTATAAACAGTGATTGGTTATATATAACTTGATTGCCCCTTGACTAGGTGGTTGGGTTGGGTTAGGTTGGGTTGGTAGCTGAAAAGAATCCTTCAACGAAATTCGCGGCTGATAACATTAGTAGCTGAAAAGGATCATTCCAGGAAATTAGCAGTCGAAAAGGATCATTCAACGAGATTTGCGTCTGAAGAGTCAACGGAATTGACAACTGACTTTTGAACACGAACATTAATTTGATTTCTGTTTTTGTTTTGATGTCTAAAAGTAATTTATGAAACAAAATGAGTGTAGAACACAAAACTGCAAAGACCGTGAAAAAGAATTACAGGCCTTACAAGCGTTATGATATTTTGACTACAGGCGGTGAGGAAAAGCTAATTGCGTCGATCAAGGAAGATAATGGAGAAATCAAGTATTACGTTTATTACGACGACTTATTGAACATTCTCGAAGAAACGCATGTTGCTGTTGGGCACGGTGGAATGACAAGGATGCTTAAGGAATGTAACCGCACGTGTAAAAACATAACAGTGGAGGCTATCGTAACATATTTCAAGCTATGCCAACCTTGTCAAAAGAAACGGAAGACAATGAAAAAGGACATTGCCATCAAACCTATACTTCATAGTGAAATGAACTCACGTTGTCAAGTAAATCCCATAGACCTACAAACCAACCCTGACGGAAATTATAAATTCATATTAGTTTGCCACGACCATTTTACTAAATTTGTGATCCTCCATGCACTTCGAACTGAACGCGCATACCATGCATACCATCTCTTGAATATTTTCACCAATCTTGAATATTTTCGTTCCGATAATGGTCGGGAATTTTGTAACCAAGTAATTGAACATTTATGCTCTATGTGGGCGGATGTTAAAATCGTGTCAAGGATCAGTGGAGCGTGCCAATCAAGATATCGAGAATTCGCTCAGCATGTGGTTGGAAACCAACCAGTCGTCAAAGTGGTCAGAGGGCTTGCAATTCATCCAGGCCATTAAAAAATTGAGCATATCACGAGAGAATTAAATGCTCCCCCTACAAAGCAATGTTTGGTAGTCCAATGAACATGGGCCTTACGACGTCAGTGATTCCTAATGATATTATTGGACTATTAAGATCTGAAGAAGATTTAGAGAATTTGTTGCATTCGCACAAAATGCAATTGAACAGGACAAGGAAGACAACGTTGTTGAAAATGAGTCAGAGGGGATATAAATTATGACAATGTAGGGAACAAAATATAAGTAAACGAAATTATTTTAATTCAAAAGATGAGGGAGAAGCAAGTAACCAATGATACCAATGTAACTATTCAGAGACAGAAAACGCAACTCAAGCTCAAGAAAATCCAATTCCGAAAAAGATAGAATATGTCCAGACATTAAAAAAAGCAAAATCAAATTTGGAAAACCAAGCTGAAAAAATTAAAAGCCATGTCGGTCATAAATGTCCGAATGTGAAAGTTGTTGTAAAGACTGAAAGTATCTGACATTGACAGAGTTAAAACTGATCCGAAAATCATTATTGCAGTTGTGGTAGATGTATAGGACAATGAATTTTACAAGCAGCTTTATAAAGATAGAAGAAGTTGTTAAAGGTAAAGAAGTTTGTCGTTGACTGGACGACAAGGATTCAAAAAATATAACTGTCTCAAAAAATTCTTGTCTAAGAAATGCGTTTGCGAGTCATAATTAGTAATGCATGAATAAATTTTTATTTATCACTTCCGCACAACTTTTTTTATCAGCTTATCCGTTTATTGTAGTCATTCCCATTTCATAATGATCACAGCGAATATAGTCCATATGCTGGTTCCATTATATTGCCGGCACATAATAGAGTAGGGTTAATAAAAAGAGGACTGATTGTGAATGGATATGATATTATTATCAAATTAGTAAGGAAACGTACTAATTCGATTCAAAGATGACTCGATAAATTTTTACGCCACATGAGTGTCTCAAATGGGGCCGCCACTGGCAACGACATCAAGCTGTCTCTGATTTAATTCACATTGCCACCGCGGAAGCGAAGTGTTAAAACGACACGTTATTGTGTAAAACGCACGCAGATGGTCGTGCAAGGCGAGTTCTTTAGTTGTAAGCACAAAGTACATACCGTTTCGACCCAACAATAAAATCTCTACAACATATTGTTCGGTTATTTATACTAAATTTCAAATGGCTGAATAGATTTTACGGCATGTGTGTACTAATGAAGCATCGAGCGAACAGTTCGAGACATGCATAAAAGAACTTGAAATAATCAACTCTTTGTGGCATTCCGACAATCTATACCATTTGCGGCGAAACGTAATTCTGAGTCCGACGTAAAATGCTCGGCGCTAACTGAATTTCAAATCGATCCGGCAAACGCTTCGTTATAATTTCGGCCTATGCATTTCGGATTAAAATTACGCGGCATTATGCTAAACTCGTGGGCAATTTGTATCACCAAATATGGGAATCGATAATAATGTAAATATGTAAGTGCTCCGCGGTCTCGAAGAGTGCACGTCAAAAATCGACGGGGCCCGGAGCGAACGACCGCCCATGCACAAATTTGTACGACTAGCAAAACGAAACACAAAAATCGTCGTCGGTGATTTACAATCTTTAATGATTAGCCTTTTGCATTGTGCAAGCATATTTTGAATACATTAATGATCCACTTACCGCAAATTAGCCTATCGGTAAATGTGTAGTTACAAGTTTACTCTCTTTGGTCGTAGCCGAAATTTGAATAAAAATGTAACTTGCTGGCGACGATCCATAAACGGCGCCCCTGAACCACGTGTGTGTCAGCTATATTCGCAATACGACAGGGTTGTGATAATTTATAAAATGAATACAATTGAACAATACTTAACTCTCGTCCTTGTATACAATAGCAGGTCCTTTAAAAAGTTATAATTAATAATTAATCAAATAACTCTTGTAATGAATTTACTAGCCCACGTTGTTCAAAACGTTCTTAAATTCAAAGAATTAAATTATATATTACATTTCCATTTTTATTTTCTACCAATGTTGGTTTTGAATTACTATTTAGAAATAAGTTGAAGACTACAGCACCATTACAAGCCGCAATTTACAACATTATCCATATTACAAAATCATCGTCATTTACATACATAAATAAAGGTTTATTTGACGTCGTCCTGCACTTCTCCTGTGTCAAGATCAATTTTTATCTAAATGGAAAGACAAACGTACGTGTCAAATTAGAAATTCCAATATCCAGCCAACGGCTTAATATTATTTGCTTTTCAGTATCAGTGACCATTGATATTCCTTGAAACTCGAGTCCTAAATAACTAAATCAACATATCGCGGCCGATGCAGCAGTAAAACAAACATAAAGTTATAACGAAGCGACCAATCCTTGCACTTTGGATATTAGCACCATCGAGGCAATTTACATTTCGTTTAATGGTGGAGGTGAACACACCAGTAAATCGTCGAATATACAACATACATCTCTTGCGTTTGCATAAATATTTACACAAACGTACATAAATTCGACTCGCGATTAACATAAGTGAAAATCATTGGAATAAATAAATCCTATAAAATGATAATTTAACGACGAAAATAAAAAGACCCCCCACCGATTTTGGGTGAAATTAACTTATTTAACATTCCGGCGAGTTGCATAAAACGCCGAGCAGCAAATTGCTGGAAAATGACATACAAATAAGAGAAAGTGTATGCAATCGTTGCTGTTCTACAAATGTGTAATACACACTGAACACGAGTCACGTATTATCGTGAATAAAATTTGCGTTGCGTTATAATCAATTGGGATCGCGCAATCGCTTAATACTACGTGCAGGAAACCATTTATTTATTACAACTAATGTGACATGATCTGATATTAAACTACGGCCTGCCTTGGCCCAGTTTTCGTCGCGTTCGATATGTCGCTTTGCTTTTATTAACCTTTTTTTCTTCGCCGCGATAATTTACCTTCGTTTAATTAAGCGATCGGCGGCGCCGCTGCTAATTTAGATCGAGCCGCAAAATAAAATCGATCATAATAATAAATAACATGCCCAACAAAAAAGTAACAAAATAAATAAATAGAAGAATCACAAGCTCATTAAGTAACTAAATAACGTACACAACAAATAATAATAAATTTCATTGCAGAAAAACTCAATAATGCAAATAACGTCGGTTGCAATCGATTTTTTTTAAAAATTAAGAGACACAGCTGGAACAAATGCTCTGTCGATTTTTTGGAACCTCTTCGTCCGATTATGCGATTGTATCAACTCAGAAAAATAACCAATCTAAAAGCAATTTCGTCGTTGCCGAATTTGACAGATTGATTCGCTGCTCTGTGAAATTTATATGAGATTGGGCGACATTAAGACACGAGGCAGGTGCATTTCTGCATAGCTAACGCAAATGTGTAATGTCATGAGTTCTAAAATGAATCGCTCCGGTTACTTATATATAAACGGGCGAGTGTATGCAAAGTGCGTCGATGTATAAAAAATCGTCAACGTACTTAATCCTGAATTAATTGATTATAATCTGTACGATTTTTTTTATGTAAAGGTCAATGTTTTTCATATAGGAATAGATAGTCGAAAAATGTAGCGCCGGTTAATGCGATTATAGCAATAATACCTTTGCAGTTCATGACTGCTAAATAATCAAGCAATCAGAACAACTTAAACCACGAGAGAAGGCGAATTACAAAAATGAGTTAGTAAAAATAACAAAGAATTAAATCTAATTAGTTAATAAAAAAATTAATAAATTGGTACAAATATTACAAACAATATCAAGAGCAACAAATTTGGAGGAAAGCTTAAAAATATAAACAAGTTTAAAATTGGATCATGTCCATGAATCAAGACTGAGTTGGGGTTCTTAGAAGTAAACTTCATAAGGATTGCGACTATGAATTGGTCCTGCTCACATAGATGTTTTCCTCTTTCCTTCAAAGTGAAGGTGTCAAAGTGCGGATCAATAAAAAATATATACAAGGAAAGTTCGTTGATTTCTTGATCCCTATTGAATACAAAATGAATGAAGAGGCAAACCGGAAGATCAACTGGATATAAAGAAAATATACAGGAAAATATTAAATAAATTGAAATATTTATCATAAACGAAAGTACAGGCATAAAATATATAATAAACTCTTGTGTTGATTGCTTCTTCCTGAAAAACCAAAACGAAAGTTTATTTCCCTATTTCAATTTTATGATAAATCTATCTATAATTGAAAACATGGAATTCAAATCATAGTAATAAAGTAAATAAAATGTAGCTGGGCTATTGAGCTAGCTAAAATAATTTGCAAGGATTGATAAAAGTATGAAAACTAAGGATTCTAGGAGAAGAGCAAACCAAGCAAATTTGCTGTTCTGTACATAAGATGAAAACTGGAATGAATATAACATAAATACTAAATAACATAATAATACAGGAATGGATATCAACATCCGTTTAATTTGAAACGTAGTCCATCACACTATTTAATTTTTTTCTAGTTTTTTAATTCTGAATTGAAGATAAACACG
Source organism: Geotrupes spiniger (assembly GCA_959613385.1). Taxonomy (NCBI): domain Eukaryota; kingdom Metazoa; phylum Arthropoda; class Insecta; order Coleoptera; family Geotrupidae; genus Geotrupes; species Geotrupes spiniger. The sequence goes on along the minus strand of OY390736.1, from coordinate 31,107,017 downwards.
AACTAAACCCATCCCTGTATACAGTTACTTGCATTACTTGTACCGGGCCCTGTTCGTTGAATCGGACGTACCCAAAATCTTCCGAAATCTATTCCAAAACAGAAAGTAATAATTTTCAAAACGGTGTGTATAGCCACATGCTCGCCTTGTTAATTTTTAATTTGTACTCATATAGGCGATATACACCTACACGTTCGGACGTTCTCGCGTACCCTCGTTTTCGTCTAATCCTTCAGAAAGTCCATACAAATCAGCTCTAACGTATTTCTGTCGACGTTTAAATATTTTGTTACATGACTGCATATACCTCGCGGATGTATTGTTGGTGATCTGATGGGACAAGCATGACGAAAAAGCTGTCATCACCTGATACATCCATTGAAATGTATTTGTGACACAATTGTATGACGTGCCCATCACTGCGAAGAAATTACAAATCTCAACGGTACCGACTTAATCGGTCAAGGTGTGCTATATGATTACGTGAGCAACTTACGCGAGGGTATCGAGGTCTGGATGACGTTAGTACACACGTATTTTTCGCAACTCAGGTTCTAATGAGTCTAATTTAGGTTGTCTATTTTAAAAGTTTTTTCAATTTTTATAATTTTAACGTTTTGTACTGCATGTTGTCCATATTCACTATTATCGTTATTTTGAGATTTTAGTGAATCTTTTACGTTGGTTTTTGGTTATTTCGAGAAATTTTTTATTTGATAATTTTATATGTGAAATTTCAATTTCAATTTCGCAAATTTTTAATCTTTTTGGAATAACTTATATATTATAACTTATTTGTTTTGCTGTTTTGATAATTTCAGCAATTGTTCAACATTTCGTTTTTGACAACTGACGCAATGACATTTTTTATCAAATTTGAATTTGTCTGTTTCTGTTTTTGTTGTCGTGAAATTTTTTTGACTATTTTGACAAATTTGCAAATCCGCGCATTTGATGATTTTAAAAATAGGTGACAGTTTATGCACTTTTAACTTTTTTTGTACCCTCACATTTTGTCGCCTGCTATTTACACAATTTCGTCAATTTTTACTTTTTTAATTTTTGCCAATTTTTTGCCAGTTTTTCGAGTATTAAAAAAAACATTTTACATTTCTTGCAATTTTGAAAATGAGCAATTTCCAGTTTTTCAAATTACAGCAGACCTTGGATATAAGTCAAATATTTTGAACATTTGTTTTAAACAGATTGAACAGCCCCCCCCCCAATTTTGTCATTTGCCAATGTAAAATTTTGCAAATTTACAACAGCAGTTTAAATTTTGCATCATGCACAATTCAAATTTCAAAAAATAATTAGTTGTTATTACTATACTGTTAATCCCCACTGTCCGAAAGTATATTGAAATGACACTTTACGGTTTTTTATATGTACATAATCCCTACGTAAATAATACACAAATACTTAATAATAATAAAACCATCGATCCATACAATTTCATCAAAAAACCGCTTCACACATGTTTAAGGATCAAGTGTTTATTTCATGAAAAATCACTGTTTGATGAGTTTTTATTATTCGATGCATTTCAAAACGACCGCATAATTGTTTCCAAGGGCTACGTCAACGTCACTTCACAATGTTTCACATGACGGAATTTGGCCAAAGATTTTTTACGCCAACTGTTCTAATTATTTAAAATTATCCCCCAATTATAATAAATCATTTAAACTATACAACTGTACAATATTTCAGATTAAATCTGTTTACATCAATCATAGTTATATTTTTTGGTCATATTACAATATGAAATAATAATAAATGCAATGAAAGCTAACCATAAACTAATGATGAATTGCATTATTAGAATATTTAAAAATATTATTAGAAATAAATTTTATTTTTATGATATTGCATTTAAAACTATGACCAAAAGATATACGATGTTATACTGTAGATGTTCAATTTCATTGTAAAGAAAATTCGTCATGTGTACTTAAAATGATCATAAATATGTATTTTGTGAACGTTTCTTAAACAATATTTATCTGGTTTACACACATGTTATACACACAGTATTGCTTCACAACTTGCAAACAATTCCATTTTAGAAGCAATTTAAAATTATGAACATTCAACGCAATTATGACACCCAAGGGTATATACAAAAGCAATTTTGCAGATACAATGAAAACATTCGAATAAAGAACGCAAACTTATGATTACTTTCGTACTTTGCATATAACGTACTGTTATTATATAACTCGGGAAGATGCAATAATATTTGAACATGTAAATAAAAGAATGCGATGCAAATGCACGAATCCTAAACAAAAGTGTGGAAATAAAAATATCCACAATAAGCTAATTGATTGCATGTGTCTGAAATAGCAAAACGAAAGTTTATTTCCCCACTTCAAGTTTATGACAAATTTGTCTGTATTCCAATATTTAAAAAAATATCGCGCGTTTACATTCTCTATTTGAGTTTTATGACAAACTCACTTGTGACTTCATAATCTACTAGGGGACTATTCGCGCGACTTGTTATGTTTATATGCATTGTCATTCTATGGTTTTCAATTTAATTAATATGCCTGGTTCTCAGCAACTAATGTACGATCACGAAAAACGAGGACAACGTTGATAAGCATAAAAAATTTGTGTTGCGTAAATAATGTTTTTAACGAAAATGTTATTTATGACAAGAGGACGACAGTAACTTCTAGCTTCCATTGAAAAGCGCACAGACAACTGTATACTTAAAAATGTAAATGAAATTTTCGGCACGTAAATATTTGTTATTTTTCTCATATTTTTTTTTTATATAATCGAAAAGATAAAAACAATGATATTATTGTAATATTTGCTTGAAAGCATCACTTCTGACTAATAGAAAATTTCTCATATCACGTTAAGTTAGGTAACAAAACATTTCTTGTTCGTTTGAAAATATTGAACATCTAGTCGTAGGATTGTTACGTCAATTAATTTCGATTTCGAATTTGCCCTTTTTTCTGCTTTTCGTCCCTTTGAAATCTTAATTATAAGAAACTGGATACTGCGCACGTTAGGGGAGAAACTTGATATTTTCGAACTGTTGCTACTCTCGCATAATGGAGAAATCTCCGCGGATATCGAAACACAATAATCGCTTAAAGTTCACATAAATCAAATTAATTCTCGCCGGCAATAAATATTTCTGAATAGATTAAGCGATTCCTTCTGCCTTAAAACGCGCAAGGCGACCAGACAACAATACATTTTTATTGCTAGTAAATCATTTAATTTTAAAGCTATACGCGAACGTAACGGTAACATCGCTTAACCATATATAGGAGCGCATCATTGGATAATTTGTAATGAGCGGTGTGCGATTCGCTGCCGTTACACAACATTTATATGGACATTTTTAACCGCCGTAAAATTTAAATAACTGTAAGTTGGGAGTTTTCTCCAATTAAATTATCCATTACAACGTTATAAATAAAGTTGCCTTTCCGACATTCGACGTACGAAACAAAGATTGATTCGTGGGCCCGTAATGTGTACGAATACATTAAATTCGTTGCGTACATAAACAGAATTTTCACGAAATAAAATACACAACGTAAATTCAATTTATGATAATTCGAATGCAAACGTTCCTAATGAATTTCGTATTTTATTGGGCCGGTTGCGCGCAGCGTGGCTCTACGAAATGAGGCGGCTCGCAGCTTTACGGCATGCGCTACTGAATATTAAACTTCCTTTACGACGTCGCCTTTATACTAATATTGACGCTTTAGTAGGTTTCGAATATGCAATTTATTTAATATCTAGACCGGTCTAGCACGATTTTTTTGCGTCGGCTTTAGTTGCAGCGTGTAGTTAGTGGAAAATGTGCAGAATTAATGGAAAAAAATGCGGACATAAATAATATGTGCTTCGGTCCGAGGCGAGGTTGGCCAAGCTTGTCGATACGCGTAACATGCAACGTTATAATTAAAATTATGTTTTTTGCAACTACGCGGTAACATGACAAGGTTATTTTAATATCCTTGCGCCAACTATTAAACTTGCTTGTCGTCGTTTAAAAACGGCGTAGAAATTAACTGCTTAGGTGCCTACATAAACACCGCCATTAACACCACCGTAACACAAAAAAAACGAACTTCACGCCTGCTGCAGAAACGCGCACGGATATCAACTAATTAGTTTCATTTAAATAAAACACTGCGTTGAAAATTAGACAGCTGCAATTAACGAAATGATTACTTGGACAATTAGTTACATAAAAGCATTAATTCCGGATTCCTGAAGAAAAGTTGCCGCATATGATCACAGTTATCTAAATGACTCGTTATGGGGTAATGTACACATCGACTCTATTAACAATTTTCTATAATGAAAATTCCATTTAAAAATATTGTCTATTAACTATGTCATCATAGGACTTAGGTTCTTTTAATTTTTTAATTCTATGAAAATTTGTCAGCGAAAGGATGTTTATTTTTACGTAAATTTAAATCTTTTTTCTACTCCTACCGTCAATTCATTTATTACAAATATTTAATAATTAATTAAAAATACTGTACTACGATTCTGTTGAAATCGTGACTAACGCAGTTGATAACCATAATTAGTATTTAATTATGGTTATCAGACATGGTCAAGAGTTGATATTTGACAATTTCGAAAGAAAATATCAAATACGAATAATGCAGCAAATTATTAAGGACAATATAATTGTCGTAGAAAAAATAATGTATGCAACTCGGATATAGTGACTATTAACACACATAAATGCTCGTGCAGCTCGTCCAGTTCGTCCAGCTTCCATTATAAGCTCGTTGCATAATATGCTATTCTATATAAATAAATGTTTTTGTAAAGATACTTGCCATGGAAATAATTCTACGTCTCGTGGACGTGGAGCGAATGTGGCTCAGAGAAATACTAGTGTCATTTTCAAGTAGACTAATTAAAAACTCCGGAAATATTGGGAGATAAAATATACTTGCTTCGTTATTATTTGGGATTGCCAATATGCAATCATCGACGTAATGTTTGATCCAAAACTAAGTTGACGATAAAGGCTGTGATTGTTGAACCCATTGCAGTACCTAATTTTTTTTATGTAAGACTTTTCATTTAAGGTGAAATATGTGGAGTTCAAACAAACAACTTAGATGTGCGTGTTAGTGCATACTATTTTCTTCTATTATACTAGTTGCTAAATCTATTGCTTTGTTTGTATATAGAGCGATCACATCTAAGCTAACCAGTTGATAGTTTTTAGGTATTTTTGTGCTTTAATAAATTTTGCAAATTCCCAAGAGCTATAAATATTGGCGATACGCGGATGACACAGTTGTGGTATCCATAAACAATGCCATTGAAGTGGCTTAGAAGAACCTGCAAAAAGAGTACCACAAATTCCAACACTGGGCCCGTGACAAGAAACTAATGATAAATTTAAAAAAAAACAAATTTTACATGTCCGTCGAAATTGTATGGTAGATTTCCAATCAAAATAATAAACAGTCCAGACCTCCTTCATGATACCTTAGATGGAATTAGAAATAACTGCGTTTGTGAGAAGCTAGAGGAAGTGAAATCCTTCAAATATCTCGGAATAGAAATTGACTCTAATTTCTAATGGGGTATAGAGCATAGAGTTGTGAAAAGATTTTCCAAAGGGGAATTGAGGATCGTGAATCACGGTCTGATAGAGTTCGGTTTGAGTTACGGAATTTCCGAGTCTGAGTATCAGTTATACTTCAGTCACTGCAGAACAGAATTGTAAAGCATACGGCACCAGAGGGAACAACTTCGGAGGAGTTGTACAGGTCAGTGGAAATTCTAAACATAAGAAATTTACATAGCCACAAGGTGATCGTGAACAACTTCTTTAAAAAAGTACATAGGGAGAACATACTTCATTCGTACGAAACAAGAGCTCTCGATAAAGGACTGTCATTTATAGTGTCGAAATTCTTCTGAAGAAATCAAGAGCGTAATAAATTTTAGAAAAATTAAAGAAAAAAACAAGGGCGTGATTAATCAAGACAGATTAAAGACTTTATTTTGCTTTATATTTTATTTTTTGGTTTGATTTCATGGTAGATTAGTGGACTGTTACAATGAATAAGACTGCTACTGATAAGCGTTTGCTTAGTGGTTTGCACATTTTCAGTGCATTAACATTGTTAATTTAGTTGATTTAGTTTCATTTTTATTGCTTTGCTTGATAATAATAATTTCTTAAATCGTCGGTTTTATTGGTAAAGATAATAATAATAATAATAGAGTAGTGTTTTTCCTTGGTGGCTTTGCATCTTTTGGGATGTAGACTGATCGAGGGAGAGACAGGAGTGAGGTGGGGCAAAAAAGTTAATGAAAAAAATATTGTTATTGTTATTATATGTTTTATATTTTAATGATATTAAAAACAAACAACTGGAAAAATATATATTTATTATGAGAGTTATTATTAGAAATGATTTTTATAAAACTTGAACCGCACAAAGTTAAGAACTACTCAGATTACGACTATTTATCTCAAATCTATTTTCAGAACCTTTCATTCTCGCATATAAAAAAATACTACGTTCTATATCAATGATACACATTTTTAAGTAAATCTTCCGATAAAAATGTTTACACTTAATCTTTCAACATAACAAATCAAAGACTAATTTGCAAATTGGACCAAAATTGTCTCTGACGACACCAGCATTCAGTACACATTGAATATTGGCAATGGCAATGAAACTGCAATGAAATCAAAATGTATGTGGAAATTTTTTTTTGTCATTAAAATCATAAATTTTAGGAATCCATTTTTTTTTTTAATTTAATCCTAAAAATTTTCTTAAAATTACTAAAATTTATGAATACGAGAAATTTTGATACACATTTTAACAATATTTCAGGGTTTGTTTGGCTCTTAATTCAGATCATAAATATAATACATAATATAATTTTAAGTCTATTTTTATATAAATCATTTTTTTTGGTTTTAAATTAAATGTAGGTATGATAAATTTAAGATATAAATATTTTCTATTAAAATCACAAATTTTAGGAATCCAAAATTAAAAAAGCCCTAAAAATTCTCTCAAACTTACTTAATTTTATGACGACGAGAAATTTTCATACAAATTTTAACAATTTTTCAGAATTTTTGAGCAGAAAATCGCCAATATTGAAGATTTGTTTTGGCTTTTAATTCAAATCGCAAATTGTAGCAATTTTGATTTTTTTTCTAATTTTAGTTCGTTTTAGCGTTTATGCAGAAAAACTGCATTAGCTACAATTGTAAATATCAAACCACCCATCGCAACAATTATGCACACAATGTGTCGCATCTTCAGGTTGGTCTCCTCGGTCCAAGTGATCGAGAATCAGTTTTATCGATCACTTTGGCCGAGAAGATCATCCTGAAGATGTTAAGTATTAAAATTATTTAGGGGACATCGTAACGAGTATTTTAAAATGAAATGTGAAAAGAACAGTTAATAGAAACGTTACGAAGAGTAAACGAATTTCGATTGTGAGCTGTAGTGACGTAGGGTACAGACCCCTGAAAGAATTATTAATATCGCAGACAGTGCATGTAAAAATATCAAAATGTTATGTGAATCCGTTTGACTCGTGAAATTTGTAATGAAATATCAGTGGACGTTAACAATAAAAGTTGGATAAACTGCAGTAAAACTTCAAAAACCATAATCAAAGCAGATCACTTAAGGTATCCAATATATTTCAATTTATAAGAACCACATTACAGGCATTCATAACGGAAAAGCACCATCAAGTAGGTAAATAAAATTTGTGTGACTAATTAATTTCTCCACTTTACACTTCCAGGATTTTGACCACCAATGTTTAAAGTTGATGTGGACTTCAAAAGATGTTTTGTTGATGATTAATAATTACTAATAAAGCAAAATCACTTGTAAACCTTGTCAGTTGTTTTATTAAAGCGTATTAAAGGCTGTTTTAATTTTAAATTAGCCCCTAAGTCGTACTAGAGTAAATTATGTTATTCTTCCTTAAACGCCGACCTATAATTCACGTTTTACCCGCATTTATACCCGGTCATTAAATACTTAGCCAACTATTGAAAATCGACGAAAGCTCGTCCCCTATTACGTGGTTGGCCTGACTTCATGTCTGAAATTCGTTGCAATTACTTTTTAGCACTACTAATATTTTATACACAAAAATGCTTGTCGTTAAAATATCTGCAGTAGATAAATGTTTAATGATTTATTTTTAATTATAAATCAATGCAATTATATAATGAATTTATATTCATATATATATAGTTAATTAATTATGCTAAAACATTCAGATATATTACGATTTGTCTACAGGATGTTCTGATGAAAAGGACAAGAGCAGAGTGGCGCAGTGGAAGCGTGCTGGGCCCATAACCCAGAGGTCCGTGGATCGAAACCACGTTCTGCTATGTTTTTTTCATTTTTTGTTTAAAAGTTTTGTGTTGTTAATTATCTCATAATAGTTTTACAAAACATTGCAAGGAGTAAACTAAGACGTGTCAGCCAATTATATGTTGCTAAATATCTTTCATCACACTCCTCAGAAATAGTTTAAGTGTTAACGACAATAATTATTGAACATGCGGAAGCGATATTAAGTGTTAATAAGAATACATTAGAAGAGATGTAGACGAAGATTTGGTTTGTCTGGAGAAATGATGATTAAGTTATAATTATTAATATTGACAATGAAACTTTCCGAGGAATTAAAAATTTTAAGTACGAACACAATACTTTGAGATACGTTTTGAACAATGCTCGTGAAATGAACTCCGTTATCACAATAACGGCTGTCGGTCTAATCGAATAATTAAAATCAATCAACCTGATGATATTATTACTAGGTACCCATAATATAAAAAAAATCGCAAATATATACTTCAGATTTCATTTCAATGGTAAACAATGGTCCCTTTTTGGCTCTCACGGAATTGGATGTTAAAAATTATTATTTGTTGAATTAACCACATTTAAGCTTTCAGCTCAGACACAACGAACATGCAAAATTGCATGAAATATCACAAAAAATAGAAACATAAGGCATAGGTTAGTTGACTCGATATATGTAACGAAAGTTTATTTCCCCATTTAAATGTTTGTAATACATTCATACATTTTTAAGTAACTTAAAATTATTCCGCGTTTATATTAAGTAATCAGTTATTTATAAAAAATCTTAAAATTAAAGTATCTTAATTCAAATAATTCGCTCATACAATTTACTTCTTTCGTTTATTTGTCAATTAAATTTGATTTTTGCAACTTATTTCTTCATTTTGTTTACAATTTCAAATCCCTTTGGGGTGTCTTTTGCCAAATTGTAAGCCAATTTCCCCCTTCGACTTCTTCTAGATACTTAGATTTAACAAGGAGGGAGGAGGTAGATGGTTGTGGATGTTGGGAAGGATCAATTAAGCAAGGATAAAAATTGACCAAATGAAGACGAGGAGACTCGAATACGTTCCTTACGAGATAACAATTGTAGGAGAGACTTTAAGTTTGAAAAATCTTACATATGTATAGGTGACACAATTTGTCAAATTTATTATGCAACAAGATCTCATTTTTTTTTAATTTAGTTAATCAAATCTGACCCCTTAGAATAGAGTAGAATAAAATACAAAATTAAAAACATGTATTATATGCAATCACTCAAACTATATCATACCATAATAATAAACCAGGAAATGGCTAGACATCGCTTCACTTCCTACATACTCTTATGGTATCAAAAATGCCAATATAAAAGCGTACTCATATACCTTAATCTCGTTAACCGTGCTTATTATTTATGAACCTTAATGGCCATTCAAAGACACCACTTTTTCTTGCCCATTTGTCAAGGAATGCATTATTTATGTACTGCATAATATTTACGTTAAACTAATGAATCGCTTCACGAACAAATTGGATTGTGATTTTTTACAATATCGCGTTTAAGAGCTTTATCAATTTAATGAAGTTTATGCATTATTAGAAACACGTTATTAATTAATAAATAATTAGGATCGTTTAAGTGAAAAATTACAGCAAATTGGAAATGGAAATGTTTAAGAGTAGTGAAATAATCGACATTTTGAGGCCACATTCGACAAATAATTATATAATAATTGTATCTTCATTATTACAGAAACTTAAATATATGTAGTATTTATAAAAACAGTTAATATTAGCATTAAATGGGAAAGTCTAAATTCAGATAAAGATGTCCATGTAAATAAGGAAGATATAACATTTTCATTAACGACCAGGAAGAATTGTTCTAAAATGGTTATAGATACTTATACGAGGCACCCACCGTGAATATGCTTCGACTTTGGATACCACAAAAAAAATCAAGCCACAACTATGTATTGTCACATACGTCATAACCAATATATTCTATTAAAGTTCATGTATAATTAAAAACAATATCGTATTCGAGTCTTTCGTATTTGCATCAAATAACGAAGATGTCGTCACAAATGTTACCAACCCAGGATGTTGGCCAGAAAAATAGTGTAGAACATGTAAGTACCGTGGTGGTAATATGTAGTTCTAGATGCTCCTTATACATTTTAGGTGTCAAAATCATCTCTGATTAAATCAACTAATGGCAGTCAGAGAGGAAGCATCCCATTGGTAAAATGTTTATTGTGAAAGTTGTGGTTCTAAAGGCCGACTGTTTTAGGTGTCAAAGACATCGCCGATTAAATCAATTAGTGGCAGTCACAAAGAAAGCGCCCCATTGGTAAAGACCTTACACTAAACGTAATTTATGTTTGTAAAGCCCGAGTATTTTAGGGGTCTAAGACATCACTGACTAAATCAGTTACTGGCAGCCAGAAAGAAAGCGCCCCATTGGTAAAACCATACAGTAAATATAACGTGTGGTTCTACAGCCCAAGTATTTTAGGTGTCAAAGTCGTCGCCGAATAAATCACTTACTGGAAGTCAGAAAGGAAGCGCCACATTAGTAAAATCTTTATTCTGAACTAACGTGTGGTTCTTAAGGCCAATTATTTTAGGTGCCGAAGACGTCGCCGATTAAATCAATCACTGGAAGTCAGAAAGGAAGCGCCACTTTAGTAAATTCTTTATTCTAAACTAACGTGTGGTTATAAACCCCATTTATTTTAGGTGCAAAAGACGTCGCCGAATAAATCAATGACTGGAAGTCCGAAAGCGAGCTCCCAATTGGTAAGCAAGCCCCTATTGTAATTTTATTTTCAATTGAAATTTTATAGGCGTTGCAACCGCAACAACGTTCCACCTCGCGCCACACCCTAGAACCCATACAAGAAGAAACAATTCGCTCGAGCAGTTCTTTAAAAGTCGCCTCCAAGCCAGATTCGCTTCGAATTTCCAAAGAAAGCTGGAAGGTGTGCCCGAGTGATTCGCGACAGCGCACCACTTGCAGATCTGGAGGCCAAGATAGCACTCGCGTATCGAAATCGAAATCCAGCAACAGCTCGCTGCTGGAGAAGCCGTTCATATTCAGGAACGCCGCTTCGCTTCAAAGAGCGGTGGCCGAGGACGAGAAGAGAATTTTAAATTTGTACTTGACGAGGATCAGGCAGGAAGAAGGCGAAGCGGAAGCGGCAGCGACGGGACGCGTATCTGTTGGAACGTCGGTGATGTCGCAAAGCACCGGAACAACGGATGCCAAGTCGACAACGGATACCTCGGCCGCGTCGGGGAAAATGCGATTGGAGTATCTCATGGGGCTTAGGATGGACGGCGGGGAAGAAGAGGCCTTGACGGCGGAACGGCCGTCGGAAAGCGATCTGGAGCGACTTATTGTCGACGAAAGTGTTGAGGAATCTATTACAGGGACGACGGAAGCGATGAGGCAGGCGCAACGATATTTGCGGATTCACAAAATCTTCGAGTTCTATCAATTTTTGATAGCACATTTGCTGAGCGCTTTACCAGGTACACGTGTACTGATCTTTACGAGTATTTTATATGATTTGCTTTTAGATAATCCAATCGCGTTTCTGTTGGAAATGTTGGATAAATGTATAATTTACAGGGCGGGAATGGGGGAACCGCCTGTTCTTTATGAAAAGAAACACATTGGTAATTCTTCAATTTTTTCACCTAATTTAATAACTTCATCATCAATTAATAAAGATTAATAAATCGCATGTTAAGTGTACGATTGTTTATATTATGTTATCTTTATGTTTAGAAGCTCTCTTCCATCTTATGGACCGCATGGGCACGGGTTACATAAGCAAAGCTCAATACGTCACAGGTGAAATAAATATTTAAAATAATATATTTGATACAAAAAATTAATTTTTCGAATAGGAATGAAGACGTTAGGAATATGTTCGTACAAACCCAACCCACCGACGTCCTCTGACGGAATGATTCACAAAAGCTACTTCGTCGAGGAAGCGTGAGTCGATTGAAATTTATGCGCGTATTTCTTGACCGCCAGTTCGTTGCAGGTACGAAAATTTGGTGTCGATGGTGAACGATCTGATAAGACGGCGATGGATCCGCATGTCGACCGTCCACGTTCCAATAACAACGCCGCCACCTACGCCGCAATATTCGTACGCCAGTGGCCGGACGAAATTAAGCAAAAAATAAATGCGGGTTATCAATCGGCGGTTATTGTTGGTGGCCTTATACAAAAGAACAATGGCCAATAAATGTACAATATAGAGGCAAATATTTAGTAACCGTTGTCATTCTTGAATTATTTATGAATCCGTTTGATGCCTTAACGTCGATGCGTGCCCAATAAATATCAATAAGTACGTAATTTTCGATTTATCGCGGTGCTGCGAATAGTATGTTACCAGATGTTTTAAGACGAACAATTGAAGGGGCTTGAACTAAATTAAGTTTTAAAGATTTTCACGTTAATATATGAACCAGCATAGAGATCCAGTTTTCCAGGTAATTGATGTATTGGAATATCCTACATCCTTCGGTACAATGAGCTATTTTCACCGTTCAATAGCAAACATAATTCGTCATTCCAGACCTATCTATCTTCCAAGTGCAAGTTAAAAAATTAAATTAAATTAAATCTACCCCCAAGCAAACTTATTATTATTCTCGTATTTTTTTGTGAGATGAAAAATGGCACGTGTAAAAAAATTTAAATCGGGAGTTAATCATCAAGATCTTTGAAGCAATGAAGTTTATATTTGGCTATGAATTATTTTACAATGTAGCACCACAAATTACAGATGTACATCATCATCGTCGAACATACTAGGGCGAGCTGATAAAAAATGTATCTGACTATGAAGGAGTTAAAAAACAATAAATCTTTGGCATTTTTCAATATAATCTCCTTGTACTTCTATGCATTTTTTACATTTGGCAATTAACGAAAATAAACCATCAGAATTTTTTTTCGTGTTCTGCGAAAAAGCTGAACTGCCCTCGTTAATGTTTAGAAATACTTGTACCCTTAACTGCCTTTTCAACGTCTTGAACAGAAGAAACTGACAGGGTGGTAAGTCTGGGCGTAGGGTGGATGATTTAATTGGTGAACTTTGAATCCTGCAGAGCATCCTGAACAACCCTTGAGCACAAGAGGCGAAATCCTTGATTTTTTTGAGAGAAATGAAGTACATTTTTCGATTAGCACTGTGGAGTATTTTACCATGTTTTAGTAGGCGTTTCTGCGCCTGGCAAGTTATTAGTGCATAATTAAATTAAAAAAATCGAAGTGTATATTTTGTTCGTTTTTTTTTTATTCCATTTAGTCAATGTATCATTTTCGTTTGTCATTTATCTCCTACTTTCCTTTTTTCTGTTGCTCTATCAATCAATCGAGATGATCCAGGCTACTTAGAAATCAGTTTTGAAAATTTATATGAGGAACCCATCAACGCCTCTTTCTGGTGGATAAATCGTTAAAAACGTTTTGACAATCTTTGCATAAAATTGTAATGACCAAAACATCAAAGCTAGAGCCGACAGTCTTTCACTTTCACAAAACAGTATTACAAGACGAGTAGAGGAGATATCAGTAACAAAGTGTAAATACTTTTCGTTGGCGTTAGATGAAATTTTAACGGTTTAACGAGTAGATCTCAGTTGGCTATTTTTGTTCGCTGCATTGATGAACATTGGAATTGCAAGATTTACTAAATTTACGTCAGCTGGAAACTACAACCCAAGGAAACGACATTTTCACGTAGATTAAGAAATGCGTTGAAAGAAAGGCTTTACCATCGGACAGAATTAAATCTACTTGCACTTATGGCGCACCTGCAATGACTGGGAAAAACTAGGGTTATTACAAAATTATATGGATCGAAAAAAAATTCGTATCATTGCATCATCCATTAGGATATGTTGTGTGCAAAGGACATGAAGTTGGAAGCTATTATGGACCCGGTTAGGTTGGGTTGGGTTGGGTTGCAACTTTCAAGAGGCAACATGTTCATTACTTCAACTTCAACAGAACGTGTTGGCATTTTTAGAGAAAAAAAAATTACCTTTAGAAACTGATTTACTGAAAAATAAGTCCTGGTTGAATGATCTTGCATTTCTTGTTGACATTACTAACATCTAACCTCAATATTTTAAACCTCAAATTACAAGGCAAAGATTATTCACTTTCGACTATGTTTACTTTGATAAGCGGATTTAAGCTAAATTAAATTTGTTTTTAATTAATTTAGCCAACGAAAATATTGATGTTCTTCCCACATCTGAAGATTTGAAAGAGAAACTCGATATCTGAATTAAAAAAAAATAAATACCGCGTATCTCTAACTGAGTAACATATTTGTTGTTACTGTTAACATCTAATCTGACATTGTCATCCAAAAGCAGAATTCCATTTTTGAATTTTCCATTGCATTTTTTCATTATGGCCTATTGTAATTTGCGTAAAATATGAGCATAGTTACCCTTCATCTTATGTGGCAAGTGGTCCATTAGTAAAGTCCCAAAAAATAGTGGCCATAATCTTGCCAGCCGAATGTTGGACTTAAGGTTTTCTCGCAGTGGTGGGCTCTTCTGTTTCCATTGACTCTCGTTTGCTTTCAGGATCATAGTGATGAACCCACGTTGCATTGCCCGTTACAATTTTCTGAATAATTTCTTCGTTTTGTCCTTCACATAGCTCCAGAAATTGTTGAGAAGTTTTAACTCAACGTTGTTTATCGAATGGAGTCAACATGCCCAAATTATTAATCATGGATGATGGTCCTTACACGTTCCCTACGAATTTGGAAACTTTCAGCTCTCGCATCGATTTTCAAGAATCAATTTTGCTACTTTTGGAACGCCACTCCCTGAATTTGATCCTCGCTCCCATTTAAATTGCTTTCACCAAAATGTTATTGTCTTATAACAAGGACTAAGTACACCGTAATCAGCAGAAATGCGATTTTTTTATTTCCATTTGACTGTTTCCCTCTTCTGTGAGAAATTTTATGAAAGCAATCTGCTTGATTTTTTCCATTATTAGAAAAACCACAACTAGTCACTAGGAAAAGTCTACGAACGGCGAGAAACAAAATGCAACATCGACTATTGTGGCAATATCCTGATAGTAAGGAAAATAATAATTTCGAGTGAGTACCATTTTTTATTTTCACACCGTTTTATTCATTGGTGATTCGCTGTTTCATGTCCTGGATCGAAACCAATTTTACAGCTCTCAATCGGGCGACTCGAAAACGTCCACATGACGATCATGTAATTCAAACATGTTTGGAATTTAAATCGTTGAATGGTAACCAACTGGTTATAACGATTGTCTAAATGTTTTTTTGAAAAATATTGGGCTAATAATGCTTATTGATTGGTCAATTAAAATCATCAGACAGTGAAAATATTTACTCGTAGCATAACATAATGCAATGCTATTTTAAAATAATGAGCATCATGTCATTGTGTTGCGGTACAATAAAGGAAACCAAGACGCTTTCAATCTCGAAATTGTAAGGCTAGTAAAGTAGAACAGTGCCATGCTAAGGAAATAAGAAAAGAGTCACGAAGCATAATTTATCACGCAACAATTATTAAAGTAGCATGGCATCAGGAACCATGAGTACCAAACAGGACTCGATTTCATTTCCACATAACCGACGAAGCCAACATCGAAGATTAAATGAAAACGAAGTACACTAAATGCACCGAGTATGTAACGTCCGAGCCAAAGTGGCAGTTTTCGATTTATTTCATTTGGATTATTTGCTGATACCCAATGAATAAAACATTTAAGTTGCGCCTTGCACATGTTTTCGCGCTACAACGAATGTAGTATAAGCCGCATAACACACGCTGGATTACCTTCGAAAAATTTATATCGCCTTTTTGGCACCGGCGAACGCTCAGACCGGGGCCTTTAGCACAAAAAGGAATTAACGACGCGCTCGGGCAGTTTGTACGTGCGCCAGTACGTTAGCAGAGAGTAATCCTTGCTGTCAATGACACCGACTTCAAAAGGATGCTCTCGAACGTGTACTGGCTGCCTCTTTTTATCTATACTTGAATTGAGTCATTGTAGAAGTATTATAAGTGCGGTATTCATTACGGACGTACTTCAGTCTCAAGATATGGTGCCAAAGATACGTTTATTAGAATCGTTAACATAACAGCTGTGAACTCGAAAGCAATTAATTTATTTAAAACTATTTCTATTCGCATGTGTGACAACCTAAAGCTTAAAGGGAAAAAAAATGACAAATATTCGTCATTTGATCTCCACTTTGATTGACGACGGCAAATGTATTTTTAGTTCCTGCATAAAAATTCCCATTTTTCGAGCTCGCCGAGCGTTTTGTATGCGGGTCTTTAACATGTGGTTCCTAATGTGCCCTAGAACTGTTAATTAGGGCGAGCTGAAACTCCCTTGCGGAAACAAGTCAAAGCCCTCCGTAATGTATACATCTAATGGGTCGGCTATGTAAGTTCAAACGGTTAGTAAACATTTTTAATTGAAACAAACTATTTTTTGCTTCATTAAAAATCTTGACTGTAAAATTAAGAAAATAACTTTTCAAATTCATTTGTGTGTAACAACATACACGTAGACTTGGATTTATGTTATATGATAAGTAATTATTATTGGGAATTTTAACAACAAAGTTTCTCGATATTGCCCGATCAATGATTATTTTATTTTATACTTGTGAACTATTATCAGTAATTGTTACAGACGATAAGGTTAACGAGTACCCTAATGTTCAGCGTAAAATATCTCAAATGAATTCAAATTTATTTTGCATATTAACAAAAATATTAATATTCATAATACAAACTGGAACGGATAAGATACATCCTTAAGTCCTGGTACCTCCACTTCTACATGAGCATAATATATGTGGCCTTTCAAATTAATTTTTGTCAGCAGAAAAATATCATATAAAATGTAATAAAAATGTGTACTTGTTAGAACTGTGACAAGAAAGACTGAAGGAATATTTAACAATTAATTTTTCTTCTCGCAACTTCACTTCACCTCAGAATTGTTTATCCAATTCTGGACTCCATTGGGATAATTGTTCTTCAACCCAACCCAGCCAAACCAAACCAAACCCAACCCAATCCAACCCAACCTAACCCAAACCATCCTTACCCAAGTTATTCTAAAACCATCAAACACAATTTGGTTTGATTTCAGGAATTCAGGAAAATATCGTGAACATTTTTAACAATCATTAAAAATCGATTTTGATCTTTAACGATTGCTAAAGATTGAAAACATCTTTATAAATTGTAAAAAATAAAATCGCTAAAAATCGTAAAAATATTGCATTGAAATATAAGTAAATGTCAAAATCACAATGAATTAGCAAACATGAAAAAGTCGAAGATAAATATTGAAGTTTGGAAAATCGGCAAATCATTTTAATTCGCAAAAAATCGAATATATATATATGAAAAAAATCTTTGTAAATTATAAATAAATCGAAAAAGTCGAAAGTAATTCGTAAGAAATTGCGAAAGGTGGCATTAATATATTTTTTTAAAATCATTGTAGTTAATAAAAAATCGTAATGTTAAGAAAAATTGTTACAAATAGTAAACATTGCTAAAAATTGAGAGAAAGTGTTAAATATTTAAAAAAACTTAACTCGAATTGTAAAAATCTTAAAAATATAATAAGTAAAAGAAAAGAAAAGTAAAAATCGTAATATGGAATGAAATCGAAAAAAAAAACTGTTCACTATTAAGAAATTTTGGAAACGTTGGAAAAATGGATGAAAATTATCTTAAATCATAAAATTCGTTAATAATTAAAAAAATCATTATAATTAAAAAAAAATCGAATTAATCTGGAGCTATATTTTACTACAGTTTAGCTACTGCAACTAATACCAGAGGCAAAAATTTGTAGAAGCAATAAATACTGAAATATGCAAGAAAGTTAAAGTCAATATTGTACCATAAACTGGGCATGAGTAAAGTTACAGCAAGGCGATTCCCCAGATTTCTCCTAAGTAAAATATGTGGAGACAATACATTTTTCGAAGAATTTGAAATGTTTGTAAGCAAATCCCGACTGTTTAACGTGGATACGAGTATGTGCTTACGTGTTTCAGGAATCACTTAGATCAATACGTACGATGCAAACACTTCAGTTTAGGTCGGTCGTCTAATAGAGCTGTGAAATTGTATAGTTGGAGTCACGTAGATCGACATACTATCAATAAACAAACACCTGTAGTGTGTAAGCGACATTAGCCAGTCATGCACGAATTGGCTTATTGGCGGTTCTGGTCATCTGGTCTTGTATCATTTTTAACAACACAGGTGATGCAAAATGCAACAATAAAAATTATAAAAAATAAAATATACAATATTAGAAGAACAATAGAGAAAAAGAAAAAAGAGAAGATGAAAGTAGAAGCATCCAATACGTTAGAATTTGGTGCAGATGATGTTCTGATTTAGATTTTGTTTTATAATAAATGACTCAGAAATCTATAGCTAAGTAGGCACTACGATCTATTAGCATTTGTCATTGAGACCAATCCAGATTTATTAAAATATTAAACTGTTTATGAAACTTATATTTTATAATCATAATACTCATTAATCTCTTCCTTTCTTAATCATGTCATCTTGCCAGGGAATTTTTCTTCTTTTTTGTCATTGAAAAACCGCAAGTATTCATCTCTTTTTTGTTTTGCTGCAGTTACAGAATTTGTTCTATATTTGTATGCAAGAAGTACGTCCTTAATGTCAACATCATTTCTCCAAGTTTATTTTTATTAATTTATAGGTTTTTGGTATTTTCTGTGTCGAAATATGAATGTAGGAAGGCACTACCTTTTTTAAAAAATATGCAAAGTACATATTGCTAATACTAGACCGAGTTGTTCAAATGTGGCGGATTTCCCCCACTAACTAGCGGACCCAGTCCGGCAGTGAATTGAATCTTGGATTACGATCGAGTCCACCGGATCAGACCCCAAGGACCTGGTCCGCCAAAAAGTCCGCTGGTGTGTGGCAGGCTATTGATGCTATTGACTGGCCTAAAACGCTACGTTTATCACCCCTAGACGTCACACATACGATTTCAACTGTCAAATCGATGGTATACACGAAATTTATAAAAGATATGACGACCCAAAAACACCTTATAATATTGAACGGGTGCAAAACGAAGTAATCAACGGACCCACAGGTTGAGTTAGCACTAGTTTCAACATTGCTCCGGTTAACATTAGCGATTAGTTTATTAAAAATAGCACTCGGTGCTTTGCAATAACACATACAGAAATATTGCAAGAATATTTGAAGTACTTTAAATAACTAGATTAAATAAATATATTACGAATAAAAAAATATGAATGAGAAATATTAACATTTTGTTTAACATGACATATTTACTTGTATGTTTTAAATTGAGTGAGTAAATGTACAAGTTCATTTTTCTAATGTATGTTTATTTCAATTAAATATTTTTAAAATCTGAATATAATTTTATAAACATATACAAATATGTTTTATGTACAAGAGTCTGATTTAAAATTCTTGTTGCACTTGCAACTATAAAAATGTTATATGAACAACTAGTAATCACAATCTCTGATTTTTCTTGGCGTTTAATGCGCATTGCCTAATAGTTTGGGATATTTGCTATTTCTTGAGAAACAAAGCTAATAAAGGTATAAAAAATAATTATTACCTGGCATGGTGGATACTTAGTGTCCGATGTAACCGGAGCCGCTTACATGTCACCACATAAGCCTGACGTCCACACAAAACACAACACTGCTCTATTTTACAAACACAGTATACAAAAGTATAAAATCACTATAATCTATGATATCGTACAAAATCTGTCTCCGTTAACGAGCAAAACGCGCCCATAAGAAAACCAACCGGTCACAGCATAAATTATTTTCGAAAATCATCCATATTTGAACGTGAGACATAACGGTAACACGCACAATCACAAACTGACTAATATATCCATTAGTAAAACATATGTGCAATTACGTAAGTAGGTTGTCATTTCTTTTAATGCAGATCCTTTTTCTGTCTAAAATATTAGTCATAATATGCAACGATGCAGTTTTTTTTTCATGAACAACTGAGCCAGTTTTTATATATAAGGGACATGATTTTAACGTAAGCTATAAAGTTTTTTCTGTGCCGCTTTTTTGGATGGTGTATTTATCGTGTTTAAGAGTATTAATTACATCCTTTTGTTGAAATTCGCGACCTCGTTCATTCAATATTAAAATCGTCACTAGTAAGGATAAAACCTTAAAAGCTATTTTATATTTGTGACATTGAATGTTCAACTTGGAGGAATCATCCAATGTAATAAATATAAATTGTCTTTCACTTTTGTTTCATCTAAATCTAAAGTGTATACTAAAATTGAATGATGAAACAAATTGACCCCCAAACAAACTTGATGAACGAGTCATTTACTGCACAATTCACTATTTATTTTACAATTTGGCAAACGCATATAGTGCGAAAATTCCAGTTTCTTATTTGTTTTCTTGAACAATAGGGGGCATGGTGTGCTGATCACTTCTTACAAGTTTCTTCTTACAAGTCATGTTTTCGAGTCTATTCGCAATGAAACATTTCAATAAAGTTCGCTGCATTTAATGCACATCAATGAGGTGCTTTTACATAGTTTTAATTTGTTGTTATTTTTGACAACGCATATCAAATCTATATTAAAATAATACTTTGTCCATACCTGAGCAAGTAACTGAATCGGGTTTATGAAATATGGATTTCGAAGCAAACATCAATCGAAGAAGCATCTTAGCAATAATATGACAAAAAAATATTGTCATATTGTTGTTGTTATTATATCCAATACTGTTTGGAAATAAACTTAAACTGATTTCAAGAGCTTAGTCATATGAAAGGTATACTGCGGATATTAAAAACCCAGCCTCTCGATGGCCATATTTATTTTTATATATTTTCTTTTGTATTGGGTTGGATCTGAAGATTTGATGGCTTGGATTTACAACTGATTATTGAATACAATTAATAAATAAAAGCTACAATGAATACTGGGCAACCAATCCGTAAGAATGAAGGTGCATTTCAAATGGAACCCCATTCAACCCAAAATCTATATAAGTATTTTATCGATTTATGGTTTGAATTATTGTTAATCTAGCTATTGTGATCGACTAAATAATGACTCATTTTGTAACGCAACACTCATTTTGATATACACTGGTTATTGTTATTTTGTTTTATAAATTTGTAGTGTCCTGTTATGTAATCTTCTTGGCAGTTGTAAGTAGTTATTATTAACTACGATCGAATCGAGTTCTGTTGAGGTATTCTCCGCTTCGTATTACTTCTCTTAAAAGATTTTATATACTTATTCTTCTATATTTTAGTTTCGGTCTGTGCCTAAAATGTCTAAAATTTGCTATCTGCCAAATCATTATATACATATTACAGTTTATATAAATTTTCTATAACGACCTAATTGTAATTTTCTTCTTTTGGGAATTAAATTTCTTTAAATTGTTCTTCAAGCCCCAAATCTAAATAATGTAATATTTCCGTACATTCTCGCAAAGTAATCAGTTAAAAACGAAATATTCAAACACGTCATCATATAAATGTTTCCTAAAATCTAACGTATTATTATTAAATTTGATACAGCGTTGCCAATCAATAAACACTGCAAATATCAACTTTTCATATTGAATTTCCTGTGGTTAATTTCAATACATGAAGCCAGAATACTATTTTTAAATGTTAGGGTCTACGTAAAGTAGTAGGTTCCTCTTCATTGTTTCGTGAAAACTGAGAGATATGGTGTGAAAATAATTAGTAGTTTGGTTCAAGAGGCATTGTTAAGCGATAAGATAAAGCATTTGTTGCATAAGATTCAATTGCATTGCGTTGAATTCCATTACACACACAGCGCAATACACATGCAGCCATCACAAGTAACATTTACTCAGTGACCAACTACATCATTCATTAATTAGTCATAAAGTAATGAGTTAAAAATGAAATATTCAAAACGCAGTCGCATAGATTTTTACTACAATCTCACCTCTTGTTATTAATTTGATTACAGCTGTAAGACACGTTACCGATCAATAAGCAGCGTAAATGTTACATTTCATTGTGAAATCAATTCATTATGAAGGCAATATACTTGTTTTAATGTTATGTGGTAAAACATTGATTGAGTGAGGTTCGAGTGCATTATGTTGAGTTGACAATGCATGTTAATCCAACCCAACCCGACGAAGTGATGCATTAAATAATTAGAAGTTTACCAATTGTAAAGTAATGCATTAAAAACGAAATATTCCAAAACCCCTATTATTATAAATTGATTAGTTAAATTGATTATGCATATTATCAGCCCAATGCACCTGAACCCAACCAAACCCAACCCAACTCAACATAAGGAAGTGACACGTACGCAAACATTTTTTTTAAAATAAACAACAAATAACACGAGCATAGCTTATGCTGCATATGTTTACGTATATGACTATAATACTTCTATTGAAATATATGCAGCGTAAGCTATAGTCCCTTTTTAAATGTCCCTTACCTAGATAAAAATCCATATTTTTTCATACAACATTTACAACAAATTATACAATACAATACCCAACTACTTGAAAAATCTAAGACAGACATCAGAAATATCAAAAATATTTTTTATATTTATATTTATTTAATTAAAAGTTGTGCTCACAGAACTAGTTAAGTTATTGCGGTTTACCAATGGGCTTGTAGATTTGACATATTTTTTGTACCCTTATTATAATGAAACAAATATTCCAATCTATTAATACAATTCAAAGTTTCACACGTAACAAACCACTCGTAAATTCGATTCGTCTGTTTCTCAGACGTGCATGTGTATGTCATTACCACCCTATTTCAACAAGACGTATCCCAACCTCATGCTGTATCGTTCAAAATGAACCTGCGTACGCACGTAAATTATCGGTCGCGTAAATAACCTCGTGTACGTGAAACTAATCGCTGCCGAAAAAACGACCGATAATTTCCGCTTTGCGTTTTGTTTTTCCAACGGCGTTATCAAAAACCACATGTGTACGATAAGTTTCACCGCATGCATCCGAGGATGAAAACGCGCGAGATTTAGCATAACTCGGGAACCTTTTCTAACCCCTAATCCTAATGTATACGAAGTCCACCCCTCAGCTCAGACACTTGTCCCATTAGAATTCGAGACTGCACGTGTTCTTGTTGCCCCACACCGTGAAGAATGCACAATACAACGACCAGGTATAAGCGAAGGAGTGCGTGTTATTTCGAAAGTAATTTTGTGTCTAGATTCGTAAATGCGAGACGACGTGCAATATTTAATTTCGGTAACAAATATCGCTGATGAAATTTAGATCTTTCATTGTTATCTTTTGAGAAAATCAAAAGTTGGCAATTATGCAAGTAATTAATAAATAACCGCAAATAACAATAAAAAATAAAACGATTAAATTTCAATGACTTATGTAAAACAAATGGATAATTAAAATTACAATAACATCAAACAAAACAACTTCGATACCAGAACAAATTTATAAGAAAATTGCGTAGAAGCGCCATAAAAAATATAGAAGTAGAACACCATAAAAACATATACAAAACCACTTATCGTTAAATTCCTAACAGCTATTCTAATCAATAAACTGAAATTTATATACAACTAGTGACTTAAAGGAAATTAATTGTGTCAAAGGTTGTTCGAAACCTACGACTTCGTAAAGACATTGCATTAATAGCTACAACTTAATTATAAAAGGTATCAAAAGTTTCAAGTTTTGGGTGTGAAGTAAAAACTACTTAGAAATACTGTATTACAAATAAAACGGCGGTTCTAAATATTTTAATAGAAACCAACCACAAAGTCACAAAATCAATGGACCATAGCGTTATCCGACATCAAAGCGCTATCTTGTATTCAAACATTCGCTGAAGCAAGAAGAATGAGTCAATTTTATTTTTATTTACACGACCAAACAATTATTTACATAAACATTAATATACTGTACACACCTTAAATAATTAGAAAACATTTGCAAGTTTTCACAACAATTACTTAAATAAGTGCTCTTAATATTTCGTTCTTAGCAACAATGACTTATGAATTAATCTCGATGTTCGCACGCCATCAACAATAATTTATTAAATAACTAATCCCAACATTTACGTTTTTAAGAAAAAATAATTAAAGGGCATTTCAACGTTAGATACGCACTTTACTTTAAACCCATTACATTTCAGAGGCGAATGATACAAAATTGTTACTTTAAGAAATTTTAGCTGCTATTGCCGCCGTTATTCTCCAATTATTTAAGTTAAATAACGATCTCGATTTTTTTTTCTTATAGACTGGTGATTGTTGGCATTCCGGTACGAGGTCAAGTTTCATTGCCACAATTGAGTTAAGGCCTCAAATTAACATTTTATGAATTTTGATAGTTGCTTAATATTTCTGTTTGTTTTTATTTAAATGGTATAAGTTTAATAGGTTCTTTACAATGGCTTTTTTACATTAAACACTTGGGTGTATGAAAACAGCCTTAATAGACTTAACAGACCTTAATGCAAAAAATGTGTCGAAATAAACTATGATATTGCTAAAAGTGTTCATCGCTTAAGGAACAAGCAATTTTGATGTGTTTACTTAAGGTTTTGGGTGATCTAATTGTAAACTTATGTAAATTTTCTTAAAAATTCGGAATCCGCGTATTGCTGATTTATTTAACCAACAAATATCTCCGCGAAAATTAATATTTTGATCTATGCATAGAATCTGTATAATTGTACTTTGTAATGTAAATTGTAAGCAAATTGGTCTGGTTTGATATTGAAATTGGGCAAAAATACCTGACAATTAGAACTGATCAAACAAATTGAAACGACATAGGTAACAGGAGTGCCCATTTTGATATGTAGCCGAAACCGCAAGTATTAATGACAATTGATTTTGATTGCACTCTTACACAAAAATAGGCTCACAATATGTTAAAGTGTAGTACTTTAAATTAATTGCCTATGTAATTAATTTGATACTTTTAATATTTCTACAGGTCAAACATGAAACCCAACCCAACCCGACTGAATAATTTTAGCAAATATGTTTTAAATCTCTGTGATGTCTGAACTAGACGTCGAAACACTCGAAAACCACAATATTCATAAAACGTGCTTTGATTGATTTTCTATATAAACATAGATAAAATGATTTGATATTTTAAAAATATTTCCGCGTGGTATAATAAATTCAACCCAGCCAAAGTCGTTGCTGCTGCGAGATTTAAGGCGGATAATCGTTTAAAAAAAAATGACACTTTGGTCTCTCATTTGAAAGACCTTTGATGTCCCAATAATATACCACATTCTGTTAATAAAGTTAAGGGTAATGTAGGAGACAACCAAACTCTTCTGCAGACAGGCAGCTGATACTGCAGCAGTCATCGACTGATAGCTTACGTTGTTGGTGATTGGGTTGGATTGACGTCTTCTATTGCGATTAATTTGTTGGGTTGACTTAAATTTGACAACTAACCATCATCAACTGCAGACAATCCAACCCAACTTACGTAAGCTCTCAGTTACTTAAATATAAATAGAGGAGATTTGATAACACAAAATTTCTTGGAAAATTAAAAAATCCAATAATGTATTATGTCCCTAGCTATGATTTGGCTAAAAGTGCATTTAACTTTTTATATTTCACCTTATCTGAGTATCGAGTTAGATTAAATTATATTAAAGTCACAATCATTTCAAGTTGTATCTCCGAAGTGATATTCCTACCCAGACTGAGGTTTGAACCTGCAATCTTTGGATTACTAGCATGCGACCTAGGTCACTAGATCAGTAAGCCTTTAGTAGTTTTCATGGACATAAAAACGGCCGTTAATATATTTATTTATTTGAATATTTAAACTCCTGAAAGCTTTAAGAAGAACATGGTAGAATTAGTCGCCACATATCTGGAGTGAAGATTTTTCCGAGTCTGGGTGGTTGAAGACCTATCGACAAAGAGATCGCAGTAGCTGCGGTCCCACAGGGATCTATTCTGGGTTCAACCTTGTTCGCGTTGTGCATGACAGATTCCCCGTGCAGGCAGGGAACTGGGTTGGCCATCTTCGCGGATGACATAGCACTAGTCTTCCAAGAACGAAAACATCATACACCAGAGACTCAAGAGATTGGTGCTCGTAGTCGCGTCCAGCTCTTAACCAGGAGAAATTCGCCGCTGTGAGGTTCATCAGAAAGACCCCCCCCATACTGATAACAGAGTGGGGAATAGAAGACTACCCTTTAGTAAAGAAGTAAAATATTTAGGAGTGACCATGGATCACTGGATGATCTGGAAGACGTAGGCAGAAACCATCTGCATAAAAATAAAGACAGCCACTTAGTGTTGAACCCAGTAACATGCCAAACAAGCAAACACGACTTAAAAACTATAGCCCAAATATACAGTCCCCAGACCAGCCTTAACGTATGGCTACGGCTGCAAACATCCACACCCGAAAACTTAAGGTGATTCAAAACAAGATCATGTGACAAATGACACGCGCTCCGTGGTACGTAAGAATTGAGGAGTGGTGTCCTGGAGCGATAAATATAAAACTGTTCAACAAAACAAAGGCACCCGGCACCAGGACATACAACGAGCTATTAATTACATTCATGGTGACCCAACGGTTAAAAAACCAATGGACAAGCAATAAGGCGCGTATAGGTCCTCAAAAACTACCAATAAATCCACATCCCAAACACAAATCGGACTGTTCCAAAAGATAAGAAGGTCCATGAACTACAACTACAGTTTGGCCTTAGAAAGATCGCATGACCCTAGTTCCAGGCTATTAATCGATGCTAGTACTGCCTGTGGAAGACAAATAGGACCAATAGGGTATTAAATACACCGGTTGCGGTTGCTGGGAAAATATGCCAAATAAGAAGACTACACTACGCCAAATAGAATTTCATTTTATGTCACGATTTTGTGTTTTAAAGTTGACTACGTTTGCAAAGATAGGATTGCAGTTTATAATTGTAGATTGTTATTTACACATCGTTAAGTTATTTAATGACAATTGTCAATGTTTTATTGACATTGGTTAACATTGTATATTTAACATATTATTTAAATGCTTGATTATGGGATATTTGATTGCTCAAACATTATTTCATTTATTATTTTGCCACATACTGCATTCCATCAACGATTTATAACACACTGATGCCTATTGGTTGGAAACATACACATTGCAGGTGTAATCGTTGGGTCCCCTAAATCCCCAGACAATAAAACAAATATTCGATACCCCTAAGTATTAAGTATCACAAATACACTACATAGGTAGTGCACCGAAGCACCTGTTGTTTTCATTTTTTCAGTAAGCTACCGTTTCTGCTTCGACTGTTATTTGATTTGTAAATAATTGCAAAATCGTGACTATAGGTATTTTTAGAGATAACTATGTTAGGTACCACATTCTCGATAAATAAATAATTTATTTGATTATGTTGATATATATATCTTTCGTCAATCAATGAAAAGTTCAACTTCTCGCATAAAAAATAGATTTCGTCGAAGCTCATTCAAATAACAATGACTTGAGTTACATCATCAGTTTCACAACGCACATCTACGAGCAACCAATTAAACCGCCACTGCGTACATACTCCGTCGACTTAACGTAAATATTATTAACGAGAGCAAAAATCCCACAACATTAGACGCGTAACCGAAAAATTCGGTTTAATGCTGTTTACACGATTGGCGCGAAGCTGCTTTGCCTCTGTAAATAAACCGAATTCGAGTACCGCACGACAGACAAGTCACATGAGCATCGAGAACGAAAGGGTGGATCTTTGGTTAAGTCGGGCCCCGACTTTTTACGTCGTTTTTTGTGGACGAATTTATTTATAGGTAGGTATTATTATTCTTAAAACGGGGCCACATGTCTGGACGGGATTACGTACCGTCTGTTTGTTTTGGAGGCGTCATAATCGTTCTGTGTGTGTGAAGGTGTCTATTGGAAAACGTAACAGAGATAACTATGTATAATCCTCGTGTTTTCGTATTGAATGTGGTAAACGGAGAAATTTGGGTCAGTTGTTTATGGAGAAGTTTATGATGATGTGTTTTTCGATAAAGCTCCTATTAAGCTCAAGTTTTCTTTAGTTCTTACTTCGGGTTATATTAAGAATAAGAATAAAATTCGACCAGTGCCTTATTCAGATGAAATGACGGATGAGTACGATCAGAATAAATCAGACGTTCTTGAGTAAAAAATGTGGATGTTGATTTGGACAATGCAGACTTAATTTCTAATTTTACATTTCATTCAGAGGAAATTGACTTACTTAGTATGAGATTTGGGCCTTGAAATCAATCATCGGAACTGCTAACTTCCAGATCAATGAAAAACATACTCAAGCCGGGTACGCAAATAACTTTTTATCGTATCAATGTCATCTAGTGCAACATGACTGTGAATTTGTTTATTGTAACAATATCTCAGGTTCACTAACTGAAATGGAGGTCATTTATCGATAGTTCAAGCAGAAGTCTCAAGAGAGTCTTACTATACAATGGGAATGTGTATGGTTCAAGTCGTATTGATTATTTCACCCACTTTAGGGAAACATATGAAGACATTGAAAAGGTTTTGAAGTTATTAAAATACGATGATAACTGAAACAAAGTTCCGTTGTTTTCTGTTCCTCTGGGATAGTTGAACCAACTGGTAGAAATATTGGCCTCTTCGAATGTTCATAGACGTTAGAAATAAAAATGTTAAATGCCGAGCATAAGTAGACAGAGAAAAAAATCACGTTTCCACCTCTCCAAAGCAAACTAGTCTAAGCTTTAGATTAGAGGCAACTGCTTCAAATTTCCACGACTAGTTACGAAAAATTGAAGTAAATTAGAATTTTAATGAGAGAACCAAATGTCATTAACTATATGGTTTGAAATTCAGAAATAATTAGTAAAAAGTTAGCCTAATATAGTGAGTGGTCAGCAAAATCACACTGACCTATGTTATCATTTTCTTTGATATCGACTTTACACTTATGTTCAAAGTGTGTAAAACAACATATAGATGTTCTTGCTCCTTAAGGGGGATCCTGCTTTAGAAGGCTCAAATATATGCCTAATATATCTACGAATATGTACAAAAAGTTATAGCGGCTAATTCGCAATATTTTGAAAGATACAGCACTAAACACAGTGAGGTGTCGAGAAAAATATATACGAACGCATGAACGCTCGGACAAACGAAGCGCGCCTCCCTTCCCGCAAACACATAACACCGAACAATGTACTGAAAAAAGTTCAATCGGTCGTTCGAAACAATAATATTTTGAATTCGTAAGAGCTATAGTAGGATTATAACGAGATATTCCGTAAGTAATCGACAATTAACATTTTTCCTGATCGTAAACTTTAGAGCGCGTTTTCTCGAGTTTTCGTTTTTACAATTTTTCTAAACTGGTGGGCGTGATTGCGAGAAAACTAGACAAGCAATCAAAACGAAACAAAACTTTTGTTGGCTTCAGTAGCATTCTATTCGATTTGAACTAAAAAGATTAATGAAAAAAAATTCTAAACAACTTTTTTAGCAAGTTGAAATGATTTTCTCTTCCTGCAAAGAGCACATTTATTTTCAAACCTGAGAAAAATCTTGAATATCAAAACTTTGGGTTTATTTTTAGTTCACATAGAAGAAAATATATGAGAATTACAATTTTCTTTGGTTTTTTTGTTTCAGACAAAAATTACGAGCTACATCTTTCCCACCGATTGTAAATTGCAATTGAAAGGTGTTGCACAAATGTGCATAAAAATCGGTTCCGTTTAAATATTTTTCTCTCGAAATATTTTTTCTTTAATGCTCAAATATGTAATAAAATGCTCTAAAAAGTTCACTAGACTTGCTCATTTTTTTTCTGTCCTAAAAAAATCCCCCCAAAAACGATATTTTAAGTCCTCCTAAAGCAGGATCCCCCCTTAAGAGGCAGACTAGACTGAATTAAAAATCATGAATAAATACTACTGATAAAGATCTCGCTCAGAAATTTTTAAAAATTCACAATTTTACAATAAGGTTTTTATTTGGCCGAAAATACATTTAAATGTTGGAATGCGTGCCACGAAATAATATGATGATTCAGTAAGTAAAATAATTAAATAGCGATTAAGGAGTGTAGAAATTTTCTTTAAATTTAATAGCCAATTGACTCAGTTCGAGTGTTTGAGGTTAAAGCAGGTTTGTGAGCGGGAACTCAAGTTGCTATACTTCCCATAAAACGATAATTAAAAATACCAATGGCAATTATAATCGGATGTGGCTAACGTTTTTGTACGATATAAGTATTTGTTATAGTTGAATTTAGGTTCAGTCGTAGCTTGAAACACGTTTCACGATGGTCATTTTATATTTTTTGGTGACATTGATATCAACATCTATTTCTATTTCTGCTTTTCCTTCTATATCTAGCACAGTGCATAACCCAGCGTAAGTATTTAAATTAAATATTTATATTTTATTATTTTATTTTTATTTATTTTTATCAATAAAACGGTTTAATCATATTCACATTTTAGGTACGCTATTTACTACAGCG
This sequence comes from Geotrupes spiniger, assembly GCA_959613385.1. Lineage (NCBI taxonomy): Eukaryota > Metazoa > Arthropoda > Insecta > Coleoptera > Geotrupidae > Geotrupes > Geotrupes spiniger. The sequence continues at coordinate 31,075,941 of OY390736.1, read as the reverse complement.
GAGGTGAGTCGAAATTTATTGTTAGTCAACCGCTCAGGTTTTAATTTTATTTTTCACGTTTTAGCCTGCCCGCTTATTCCACCTACACCGATAAATGGATACCAAGCCTGCACGGCGGAGAAGTGCACTGCACATTGCAATGCTGGCTATATGTTTAAAGATTTGTATAGTAATACTATGCCGATGTATTGTTGGACTTCATATTGGATTTTCGATTGGACATCGGATAGAACAGCCGAATGCGTTCGTGAGTAGTTCTAAACGTGTTACGTTCTCTGATCGACTTTCGATTTTCGTCAGTTTTGTAAACTTTTGAATTTGTCGATGTTTTATGATATGTTTTAAAGTGGATTAGCTCATACTTCGTTTAGTACGTTTTATAAATGAATTAATGTTTTAATTCACTTGAATTAAAGAAGATGAAAAATCCAAGAAAGTTTTCAGAAGAAATTTTTTATATGGAATTTTCACTCGAGACCCATACAGTCAAACGAAAATTTCGCCATGTAAAATAATTACTTAATTTCATTTTAAGTATACATGTGAATCATTTAATTCCATTATCTTCGCTACACCATATCCTTCAGTTTTATCTTTAACCACCTCGTCCACTTATGAATATTTTACAGCTTCTTCTACATCCACACTATCTTCGGTCCATAACATAACGTAAGTATTTAAATTAAATATTTATTTTGATAGGTCCTAAGAGACAATAAACAAATAATACAAAAAATCGTTTTCATCATGTTATTCAATTTTAGGTACGCCCGTTTCTTTAGAGGAGGTGAGTTGGAAATTATAGTTAGATAAGAGTTGATGATTTATTTCTCTTTTCAGCCTGTCCGTATAATCCACCTGCACCAACGAATGGATTCCAATCATGCACGGCGGAGATGTGCACTGCGCATTGCAATTCCGGCTTTGTATTTAGAAATTTCAAAACGTCTATGCCAATGTATTGCTGGACCACATACTGGATTTTCGATTGGACATGGGATAAAACCGCAGATTGCGTTAGTGAGTATATTTAAAGAACATTTAAAGTAGAAAGAAACCCAGTCACGTACGTACACAGATAACGCGAGGAAGTGGTCCACATTTTTCGACACTGAAAAACAGATTGCAACCGAAAATCGCAATCAAGTTATGTAATGTGTTGGTTTTCAATTCTATTGAAAGTTAAATTTAATTACAAATGGTAATTCGTCTCCTAGACTCTCCTATACTAAAATTTATCCTTCCGCGAACTAAATAATGAACACTATTGGCAACGCCCCATTTGTGCATTTAACGTCTCTAATAAACGTTGCGTGCGTTACCTCAATCATTATATGGTCTATTTGGTTTGTTCTTGTCCTCCGTATCTTAATTATCAGTATTTTGCAGTTCCATCTGATCTTTCACCCTCTGGTACGACCGAAAAACCGATACTTTCTAGTAGATCGCACAACCCGGCGTAAGTGCTTAAATGAAATATGTATTTCAAATTAATTATCAAAGATTGTTATTTTTTAGGTATGCTAGTAATTATAGAGAAGGTGAGTGGAAAATTATCATTGAGGAACAACGCGGAAATTAGGTTTATTTTTCCCATTTTAGCTTGCAAATCTGACCCCCCACCACCAACGAATGGATACCAGTTCTGCACGACAGAAAAATGCACTGCGCATTGCAACCCTGACCATGTATTCCCAAAATTGGCTACCACTTCCGTTCCAATGTATTGCTGGAACGCAACTTGGTATTTCGATTGGACATGGGACACCACCTCAAAATGCATTCGTGAGTATATTTGAATCGTATTAGTCTTATTTGTGCAAATTATAACATACATAAATTATATATTTGAAAATTAAATCAAGTTGCAACTCGTCTTCCAGACCGTCTCTCATACTTTTCCACGTCCACAACTTCGACAACGCTCGCTCCAATCGTATTGCGCAAGCGATCGTAAGTATTAAGTTTTACAACAAGTGGTAAAAATACATTAATCCTATTATGTATATTTTAGGTATCTTGCATCCTATGGACCAGGTGAGCCGAAAATTGTTATTATGTAACAGCTCGGGATTTATAGTTTATTATTCACTTACAAGGCTGCGAATCACAACCACCTGCACCAACAAATGGATATCAGTCATGCACGGCGGAGACGTGCACTGCGCATTGTTATCCCGGCCACGTGTTCAAAAATTGGGGAACAACGTCTCTGCCAATGCATTGCTATAACTCATATTGGGTTTTCGATTGGGCATGGGGGATTAGCCCATTTTGCATTCGTAAGTATGTTTTAAATGAGTAGAATATCTTATTCCTATGAAAGTTCAGCGCACATCCAGTACACATGGTTTCAAAAACATTTACAAATAGAACACGCGTTTCATAGGTAATAATGATTATACGATATAGGTAATAAGATTCAAAGATGCTGCAGACGATTAACAGTAAGAAATGCTTACTTTACTTTTAATAAAGTAAAGTAAAAGGAAACGAAGTGTTTTATCCTGACAACATTGATGACGTTGCTAATGACGTAAGGTATAAGAAAAAAAGCGAAATTTGAGGACCTTATGTTGGGTGAGTTAGAGGCGAAGCTGTAAATGCAGACATTTATATTCGAAGATGCCTCCCCAAATTAGTGAATTTTATGTTCTGGCCGGATCTGGCATCGTGCCATTATGCGAAAATAACCCAAGATTGGTTAAGGTAACAAAATATCCCATGTGTACCTAAAGAGGATAACACTCGAATATTCCACAGACACGTCATGGGGTGGGGTGGGAGTGGATCATATTGTATTAATGTTGAGGTTTCTCCATCGTGTTACCAAATAGTAGAAAAATTGTTTGTCGCTTACATCATAATTTTTGTGATCATACATAAAAGGTATAAAATTTTCTTAAAGAAACATGTTGTTATCATGTTGAGCTCAAACATATATGTCTAGATATGATAACTTGACATACGTGATACCGTCAAGCAACTAGCTTCATGTAATTTATGTCACGTGCCAATCAGTCGTCCTTTAAAATTCCTGAATATCAACGACAAAAGTATCTCCATATACAATGGCAATTAATACATTAACTAAAATATTTAGATTTTAGTTTCTTCAAATTTTAATCTTTCTTCTCTTTATTCAAAAATATTTTAGATAAGTTTTATGTTTTAGTTAGTTACTCCTGTTTGATGTTAATTGTGCTATGTACACATTTCTTAAAAAGAAGATCCTCGTCATTTAACAATATATACACCAATATTAATGGTTACAAAATCAATTGAATTACCGACATAAATCAATTTAATTATTTCCATTTTTTCTTTCCAATCAAATCGTTTTTATTGCCGATTACTAGTAAAGTAAGGTGAATATAGCCAATTACATCTAATATAGACAGATTTCCTACATTTCAAGAAATTTATTAATGTATTTTCATTGACTCATTATTTGTTATCAGCTATCATAGCCCCCACAACTTGTTCCACACCAACTACGTTGACGTGCAATGCAAATCAAGTTTTTAAACAAGTGACCAATACTGTCGGATGCGTAACTAATATCTGCGAATGCAAAGCATGTCTGCCTATAGACAGATCGAAACCGCTGCTTCCCGGACAGTTTAGAGAAATCAAAAACGACGGTTGCTGTGATTATGAGGAACTGACCTGTAGGGCAGAATTGTGCCAGGCTCCTACAGTCTGTAAACTCCACGCAATCTCTAAGGAAATTAAATCCGTCGATCAGTGCTGTCCAACATACAAATGCATAGCTCGCAAGGGATGCATCGCTGCTAAGACGTTTGGAAACGAACAGAAAGATGAGCTTTCTAAGGTATGTAAATGAAACGGTGACGTGTCATTGATTCTGTATACACCAAACTATATTAACATCTTGAAGTTAACCTTTGACTGAAACTTTCTTTATTCTAAGCACACTGTACCAGGAATTACATTTGTCGAACGTTTATAATTATTATATACAATTTTTTCGAAAAATAATTATTGTAATTTGTTGCGTTTTCACCTGCATGTTTAAACTCGACGAAACATAATCTGTTGCATTACTGTTTTATTTTATTTTGCACCAACAAACTACATGGCATGTTGAGTTCTGAGTTTGATCTGATGATGTAAACTGATTTTGATTCTCTTGAATATTTATTTTAATATAAATATTGTGCTTATGCACCATACACACATCGCACATTTTATGAATTAATTGAGACAAAAGAAAATGACGAACTCAATATGACTTATGCTTCAAAATTTTACTACCGTGTGTCTCTCACAAATGTTTCACTCAGGCCTGTAAGTGATTATTTAATTATTTTACTTCGTAAATAATATTAATTAGATAGAAATCAATGTAGTCAAGCGCAACGAATTGTTTTCAGGAAATATGCGAGAAGACATGTTCGGTTCTGGGTTATTCACATTATACCAAATTCGATGGCGGGGTGTTCGATTTCACAGGAGCATGTTCCTATTATTTAGTTCAGAACGATAACTTCGAGGTTATAGGAATAAATGCGGTAAGGAAAATTGACTTCAGGCGTCAATAATTTGCTTATCTTGTTTTATTTCTAGGAAACCGGTTTTGCGACTCATATCAAAAGCATAATCATAAAAACGAACAATCATGTTTTAAAGCTCGAAAAAAATCGAGTGATAGCAGTGGACGACGAAGACGTGATAACGCTTCCGTACAACGTATCCGGGATAAAAATTCGAAGCATTTCATCGATGTTTATATCTGGTGAGAAAAATTAAATAATTTCTTAGCCTAACTTTTACACGTCTAATCTATGCTACTATTGCATTTTTAAGCAAGTTATGAATTTACTTACATTCTAATGTCTCAAGCTTAAAACAATAATCTGTTTTGATTCACGCAGTGCAACTACCAAACGGATTCAATGTCAAGTGGGACGGTGTGTTCAGGACTTATATAACCGCCCCTCGCTCACTTGCAGGCCAAACAAAGGTACGAAAAAATATTGAAGTTTCGTGTCTCTACACATTTCGGTTTAGGGTTTGTGTGGAATATTCAACGCCGACGATGAGGACTTCCTGACTAGCGATAACACATCAGAAAATCCTAATCACGATTTAATCGAAAACTGGAAGGCGGACGATCGGTGTAGCGAGCCTTCGACGAAAGTAAATAAAAATCCTTGCGAAGTTATCCCTGGTCGCAATGCAATCGCTGTAGAACATTGCAAACATTTAAAATCGAGCATATTCTTTGGTAACTTATTGTTGATTATATAAATTTTTATACAGTGCATTTCTTACGAATTGTAGGTTGTCATGAGCGGATCGATCACGAAACTTACTACCAGAATTGCGTTCTTGATGTGTGTTCGTGTCAGGGTGACGTAAGTACTATTGAAATCGTAGATTGTTGGCATACCAGCGTGTTTTATGTTAAGAAGACGTTGTTGAATCATCAGTAATAATCAGTAGTAAATCACCAAGATTAATGTGGAGTTGCATTATTTAAATTCCACAACGAAAGTTTATTGCCCCATTTAAATGTGTGGTATATTTATTTTTTCGTAAAAGCAAATGAATAAATGATTTTAAAGGATCTCATTGATTGGTATGATTTTTATTGCTGTGAATAATCCATGAGGGGAATAGTGCTCCAAATATTTTCTTGAATTTACCCATATGAACCTATGTTATTTAATTCCGAGTTTGACAGCATTCAGTGTTTATGATTATATAATAACATAGTTCATTTCATAATGATATTTGTTCATTGTTCATTATATATTTTTTCGAAATTAGTTGTATTTCATTTGGTTCAGTTTCAAAATTCAGTCAGTTTAGTCGACAGTGGTACCTCCGATAAATAAAGTATAAGAAAGTAAAAATTAAGCATCTTTTCGTTATTTATTTCATTAATTTTGCTACACTACTACAAACTGGATTGGCTTTCAGCTACTGGCCTGTGCATGTTCAATGATTGCCGCTTATGCGGACGAGTGTAAGTTAGGAAATATGACTATAGATTGGCGCAAAGACGTCCCTGAATGTGGTCTACAATGCCCAGATGGGCAGACTTATAAAACATGCTCGAATGACTGTCAACGTACGTGTCGTGATATTTCCATTAAAGAAAATTGCAATGAGGAATGTATGGAGGATTGTAGTTGCCCCGCTGGACAGGCGCTAGATGAAAACGGCTTTTGTGTGCCCATCGAAAATTGCGACTGCTATCTGAACGAAGAAGTTTATAGTGCGGGGCAAGTTTTCATAAAATCTGGACAGGAGATATGGTGAGTAGCAAATATTATGTCATGCCAGGCGATATTGAATATCAACTGAAATGTCAATATTCTATTGCATTTACTTAGTTATTACAGTCCACTGAGACTCAGTCCAGTATAGTTGTAATTACCGACGTCGATTGGATGATAGCTTCAGCGTTCCATTGATTATTTTCAGAATTAGCTAGTCGATAGAGTCTATATTACAATGCCACACTGGACTAAGTTTATGTAATAACAAAAGAATCAATTTTTAGCACTTGCATGAACGCTAATTGGGAATGCAAGAAAGCACAGCTAACTGAAATCGACAAGTACCAAACTAAAGACCCTTCGAAATGTGATTCTGGAAAAAATCTGAAGTATACTTCGTGCAAGCCTCACGAGCAACAATCTTGCCAGGTAATGGACCATTTTTTTCACGCCATATATTTGAAACTATTTTACTAATTCTTTTCGACCTTATCTGATGTATGTGGTGTTGTTCATATGGTCATTAGATCTCGTTGACTTTTTAATCGTCGTCTTACGTTTCTTTCATCTCCAGAATTATTGTGTAACATCATCTAATCGCAGAATGAGTTTTTTGTGATTTTCGGACGATCCAGAAAATGTAAAAACTGTTATTGGATTTTCGATTTTAAATAAATTTATGATGTACTGAAGACTTGATTGTCAGTATTTTAAAGCTTTTCGAAATAATTTAGAATATGCATCATAAGTTACTGCAACCAGACATCGAGATTTGTCAACCTGGCTGTGACTGCAAAGATGATTTCGTTCTCGACACACTAAACAACAAATGCATTCCAAAATTCGAATGCCCCTGTTATCATGGTGGCAGAAGTTACGGCGAGAATGATCATGTTCAACGAGACTGCAATACATGGTAGCTATTTTGTATTCGTCATCGTTAACAAAATGCCCCATGCCATTACTCCCATTTCACTCCAATTAAAATTGAGAAGTTGAACGTTTATTTTTACAGCACATGCAAAACTGGGCAGTGGGAATGCACCCAAAGAAAATGCTCTGTTGGGTGCAGTGCTTGGGGCGACTCCCATTTTAAAACATTCGACGGAAAACTATATGACTTTCAAGGCCAATGCGATTACATTTTAGCAAGAGGGGCAATCGACGAGTTGGGTAGTTTTCAAGTCACCATGGCGGTAGTATAAATTATCCACATGTTTTGCAACATAACACACCTATTCATTTCTAGAACGCTGCTTGCGGTACTTTGGGCGTCAGCTGTTCGAAGTCTATTGCCGTATCTATCAATTCTGGAAAGGAACGGGAAACGATCAAGTTAATACGCGACAAAATTCCTCAAAGAAGAACACACAAAAACCTCTCTGTGAGAGATGTAGGTTTGTTTATTATTGTGGAAGCAGTTGGCATGGGTGTCCTGGTGCACTGGGATAAAGGAACACGAGTTTACGTCACAGTTGATGAGCAATGGAAAAATAAGGTTAGTAAGTTTGTTGTTTCATTCGATGATCACTAGAATTCATGACGTAATTGGTTGCTTTAAAACTTTTACCATTTTGTGTATCGTATAGTGATGATTATGATATTTTCAAATTTAGTGATCATTATTACTGTTATTAGCAGTATAATAAAATAAGTTTTAGCATAGTAAAAGGGAGTTAATAAAATAAAATTGTACGGAGGATAAATTTCCTCCACAGACGTGGAGAAAGATTAGGAGAAAGTTAACTTTAAATAGAATGCCATATGTGGTAAATATATAACTGGTAGCTATTTTATTATTAGCGTGGCTTCAATCGTACAGGTCATACGTTGCTTGGGCGAACCAAGAATTGAACTTCATAATCGTATGACCCAACACAAATTATCTAGTAGTACATATGAAACTAAATGGTGCCCCCACTATAGTAAATAATAATGAACGATGAAACGTGATGAATATTCACAAAATACAAAATTGGTTCATATTTGCCCCCAATGCATTTTTTCAGGTTCAGGGATTATGTGGCAACTATAATGGTGATGACATGGACGATTTCCAAAAACCTGATGGCGCTATTGAAGCCACTCCGATCGCATTTTCTAGATCGTGGAAAATATCCTTATTCTGTCCGGAAATAGGAGAACTAAGGGTACATTTTTAATTTAGTTTGTGTAAAAGGCTTTGATGGTTATGCTTTTATAGGACACTTGTGAATTGAAACCGGAACGTAAGTCTTGGGCGATCAAGCAATGCCAGCATCTTAAGTCCGCCGTTTTCGAGACGTGTCATTCAAAGGTCCCAGTAGATTCTTATTTTGAAAAGTGTACATTTGACACCTGCGCCTGCGATGAAGGCGGTGATTGCGAATGTTTATGCACCGCCATCGCTGCCTATGCTCAAGAATGCAACAACATGGGAGTTCCCATCAATTGGAGAACAAGAAACCTGTGTCGTAAGAAATTTTTTTCATTTCTCATCAAGATAAACCCAACCCACCTTTCTATTTAAATGTGTTATTTTAATTTTTTAATTTATAACTAACATCATTAATATTCTCACAGCAACCCAATGCGATGATTTTACGCACTACAACCCTTGCATTTCGACTTGTCCGTACGAGCACTGCGACACAATGAAGTCTTCGAATCTATTTTGCAAAAATGATTCATGCATTGAAGGATGTAGCCCGAAATTGTGCCCCTCTAATCATGTGTTCATGAACGCGTCCTTCCAACAATGCATACCTAAGGACTCATGTAAATCAGTTTGTCTCCAAATTAACGACAAGATTTACTACGAAGGTGACGTCATAAAGCAGAGTAAATGCCAAATTTGTCGTTGTCGTGGCGGAAGACAAATTTGCACCGACGAACCATGCAAACAACCAGGTTTTGTCAATATCAAATGACTGAAATTGTATATTGTAATTACCGTGAGTCGTTTTCAGCAACAAAGTGCAGCACACCGGTCCCCCTCACCTGCAACAAACACGAAGATGTACAAACCGTTAAAGATGAAGCAGGATGCGTAAAATTCGTCTGCAAATGTAGGAAATGCGAACCGATAAACTATCTGCGAAGATTGCCCCCCGGTCAATTCAGATTGGTCAAGTTTAACGGCTGCTGCACGTACGAAGAGTTCATTTGCAGGCCAGAGTTTTGTCCAGGACCGTCTGATTGTGCACCGAATGAAATTGCCAACGAGATCGACTCTGATGATTGCTGTCCCACATACAATTGCGAGCCGCAAGAAGGGTGCACTGTTACTAGAATGATTGGGGGTGTTCAGAAGGAGGAGGTATTTGAGGTATGCAAAGTAATTCGTTACTTTCTTATTAATATAGGACACAACTGTTTATTTTAATTGATCGTCATAAATTTAAGAAATATAATTTTCAGGTCGGAAAGGTTTGGAGTGATGGACCCTGCACCAATTGCACCTGCCTTTTAGACCCGATAGGAGGATATCAAAGCAATTGTACGACACGCAATTGTTCCTCTCATTCAGAGGGTTAGAATTATGCATTCAAGACCGATGAAGACGACGCCATATAAAATATGTAACATTTCGTTTACACTTAGTTTATAATATTACATTCATTTGTCTATTCTGAAATACAGTTTAAAAAGTACACAAATGCTTATTTATTTATTATTTTCACCTTCCTTGGCAATAAGATAAGGTGAACCAATTATGAACTTAACCTACGACAGTAAGAAGAAATGTCTTGTGTATCTCCTGCCTCAACTTGACGGATACGAAATTCTGGCACAATGGAACAAGGACTGGAAACCGAATTATATTTATTTATTAAATATCCTTAATCATCGTGGCTTATACTCATCTACACATGATACATTTTACACTTAATATTAATATTCACTAAATCTCAGGATTTCGGAGCATTAAACATAAGAAACTTTGGTATGATCCACTTTTTAATTGAGGGGAGCACTCATATTGATTTACTTGTTCCATAAGAGTCACACTAAATTAAAAATCGTGAATTTAATACTATTTTACTATTTGGACCATATTTGCAGAATTTTCGTCACTCACTTAAACGAATGCACAAACCTACTGATAAATATCTCGCTTTGAAATTTTAAAGATTCACAATTTTACAATAAGGTTTATATTTGGCCGAAAATTTGTTTAAATGCTGAAATGCGTGCCACGAGCTAATATAATGATTTAGTAAATGTTATGTTAAAAAGTAATTAAATATCAATGAAGGAGTTATTGTTTAAATTTAATAAATAATATATCCAGTGTTTGAAGCTAAAGCAAATCGTGAACGGGAACTTAAGTTTGTTATACTTCCCATCAAACTGATGATTAAAAATACCAATGATAATTATAAGCGGATGTGGCTAACATATTTGTGCGACATAAGTATTTGTTATAGTTGATTGCAGGTTCAGTCGTAGCGTGAAACACGTTTCAGGATGATCATTTCATATTTTTTGGTTATATCGATATCAATATCTAGCGCATCGCATAACCCAGCGTAAGTATTTAAGTAACATATTTATTTTTGTTATTTTATTTTTATTTGTTTTTTATCAATGAAACAGTTTACTAATATTATTCAATATTTTAGGTATTCTAGTTACTACAAAGGAGGTAAGTAGAAATCTATCGTTAGTCAACCGCTCAGGATTAATTTTATTTTCACATTTTAGCCTGCTTGTTTAGTCCATCTCCACCAACAAATGGATACTACTCCTGCACAACGGAGAAGTGCACTGCATATTGCTACGGTGGCTATATGTTTAAAAATGTGAACACTACTTCCATGCCATTATATTGCAGGAGTACATATTGGATTTTCGATTGGACATGGGATACAACAGCCGAATGCGTTCGTGAGTAGTTCTAAAACGTGTTACATTCCATATTTTCTGATCAATGGCTATTCATAGACTTTCTTTCGTCAGTTTTAGAAAGTTTTATATTTATCGATGATTTATGGTATGTTTTAAAGCAGATTAGCACATACTTCGTTTAGTATGTTTTACAAAAGAATTGATGTTTTAAGTCACCTGAATTAAAAAAGATTAAAAAATCCAAGAAAGTTTTTTATTTTTTATGTGGAATGAAATTTACTCAGATAACTTCCTTATTAAAGTATTTATTTAGACATGTTTACGCAGAGGAATCTTAAATGTACGCCATTTTTTTTACAAAATAATGAGTAATTTATAATTCTTCCAGTTACTACTTCTACATATGATTCATATTTGCAAGATGTTTTAATTTTGCTGTCTTTACTTATTTCGTTTGATCCTATTGTTTTGGAAATCGTGATAAAATATATAATTAATCTGGTATACTCGTACATATGTATTGGAATGTACTATTTATTTTATTATGTATCATTTTTTCTTTGTGTAGTATTGCGTATAAACCATATATTATATATACGTACACACTACTATATGTGTGCCAAAGTTCAATTAATATTTTTTTATTTCAATCTAATTCAACAGTTTTATGCCATTGTTTTTAAAACTATGGCAAACCCGTGTTTCTTTCATGGAATGTCATAACTGATAATTAAATTTTAATATCATTTTGGTAAGGGCTTTCAATGTGAACTTCCAAAGAAAATCTGAGTCCGAAAGACGACTGCAATAATTATAGGCTAATAAATGATTTACAAGGTCTCAGTAAAATGTTTGAAATCGCGTCCAACCCATTTTAAGTGCAACAATTTACGTTGCAACCAATAATGTGTCTTTAGGTATCACATATCCACTGTACAGGTATTCTGCCTAGAGCCAAGCCAACCCAACCATAATTCTCAAGAATCTTAAATATATTCAAACATTGTAGAAACCTTTGCTATTTTTTTAAATATTTTACTAAAGTAAAAATTATCGAAGATGCAAAAAATATCATATTGTATAAATTGCAAAATTTATTAAAATTATCACAACGTAAATAGAATAAAAATTGTAAGAATTGCGTAATACAAAGAAATCAAAATCTTTAGCCACACTCATTCGGTTATGAATATTTTACAGTTTCTCCTACATCGCTGACCCTTGCCAGCGGACTACACAACGTGGTGTAAGTATTTAAATTAAATTTTTATTTCAATAGGTATAACACAATAAAAAAATAATGCTAGAAAATCGTTTTCATCACATTATTCAATTTTAGGTATGCCCATTTCTATAGAGCAGGTGAGTTGGAAATTATAGTTAGATAACCGCTGAGGATTTATTTTCCTTTTCAGACTGTAAGTCTGACCCACCTGCACCAACAAATGGATTCCAATCGTGCACGGCGGAGAAGTGCACTGCGCATTGCAATTCCGGCTATGTATTTAAAAAATTGAAAACTACGTCTACGCCAATGTATTGCGTTAATTCACATTGGATTTTCGATTGGACATATGATGAAACCGCAGAATGCGTTAGTGAGTATATTTTAAACATTAAAAAAAGAAAACCAGTTAGGTAGATAACGCGAGGAAGTGGTCCACGTTTTTCTACACTGAAAAACAGATTGCAACCGCAAATTAAAATCGTTAAAATTGTTACGTAATTTTTTGGTTTTCAATTCTGCTGAAGTTTAAATTTTATTACACATGGTACACATGTTACCTATAAAACATGCAGATAAAGCACCTATTAAGGAAGAAATGATAAAGTACATATATGCAGTATATATTTTCAGATATTCAGATATTCTTCTATAAAAATTATAATATCGTTTCCATCGAAGTACTTTTACAATAATATAATACAAATGATTGCCGTTTTATATTGAAATAGTTCCCACTGAGATAAAATTTAAAGAATGTATCGCACACTAATATCCAAGCTTCTACTCTTACTCCAGAAAACTTAATTATTTGGAATTCTGTGATCTTGATTACCGAAAACACCAATGGCAGTTAATTAACCTAGCCATAACGCTCGGTGCTTCCAAATCGGAATATTCAAAGCACGTAATATGAATGCGACTGAAACGCCAAAAAAGGCCGTACTTTTCACTCGAGACCCATGCAGTCAAACGAAAACTTTCGCCTTGTAAAGTAATCATTTAATTTTATTTTAAATATAAATATTAATCATTTAATTCCCTTGTCTTCGCTGCAGCATATCCTTCAGTTTTATCTCTAGCCACTCTAATTAACTCATTAACATTTTACAGTTCCTTCTACAATCACACCATCAGCGACAGTTTCTTCTACAATCACACCACCGACGACAGCTTCTTCTACAATCACACCACCAGTGACAGTTTCTAGCGGATTACACAACGTGGCGTAAGTATTTAAATTCAATATTTATTTTGATAAGCCCTATGAGACAATAAACCAACAATACAAAAAATCGTTTTCATCATACTATTAAATTTTAGGTATGCCGCTTACTATAGAGCAGGTGAGTTGAAGCTATAGTTAGATAAGCGCTGAGGATTTATTTTTCATTTCAGGCTGCAACTCTGATCCTCCTGATCCAACAAATGGATACCAGTCATGTACGGCAGAAAAGTGCACTGCACATTGTAATCCCGGACACGCGTTTATAAATTTGGGAACTACATCTATGCCGATGTATTGCTGGAACTCATTATGGTATTTCGATTGGACATATTATACAACCGCAAATTGCGTTCGTGAGTATATTTTGACTATTGAAAATATAAACCCAGTTATATAGATAACGCGAGGAAGTGGTCCACATTTTTCGACACTAAAAACCAGATTGCTACCGCAAACTAAAATCATAATCAAGTTACATTAACCATAATCAGTCCAATTAAAAAAATAGTCTTAGCCATGAAAGTCCTCACTAGTTGTATTTCAAAAAACGAATTTCACAAAAAGAATCGTGTTTTAATGTTGTGTGGCTGAATGCAATTTTGCTGTAAACAGTTGATTAAAATTTCTACTTATTACTTATTACTTGATCATCATCAAGACATTTTTATATGAAATCTTTGTTTTGATTGGATTTTAAATGTGTATGTTGAATTGTCATCATTTTCCTTCACCTTCATCATTTCAACTAGATGCTCGATCGTTACTTGCTTACAGTTCCTTCCCATGGTCTCTCATTCACTTCTACAACAACAACAACAACATTGAAGCCGAACGTTCCTGTTAATGTTCACAATCCGACGTAAGTATCAAAAGTATAAAAGTTATGATATCAAAGACAAGTATTAGGTGAAAATAGTTAATCATTTCGTTTCTTAGGCATGCTAGTTACTATAGAGGAGGTGAGTTAATAATTAACATTAAAATTCAATGCAGGGTTTAAGTATATTTTTCACCTTCTAGAATGCAAATCTGATCCACCTCCACCAACAAATGGATATCAGTCATGCACGACAGAGAAATGTACTGCACATTGCAATTCTGGGCACGTATTTCCAAAATTGAGCACTTCGATTCCAATGTATTGCTGGAACGCAACCTGGTATTTCGATTGGACATGGGACACCACCTTAACATGCATTCGTGAGTATATTTGAAACGTATTGGTTTCTTATTCATGTAAGTTATAACACATCCAGAACTCATTTAATTGAACTTTTAAAAATCAAATTTCGTTGCAACTTTATCCCCTACACCCCATCTATCTTATTCATCAATATTTTTCAGCATCTTCTGAAACCGCAACATCGACCCCTACTATCGGATTGCACAACCCGTCGTAAGTGTTTAAATAAAATATGTATTTTTCATGGAATATCTAAGAGTATTTTTTATTTTCAGGTATGCTGGTTACCATAAAGGAGGTGAGTCGAAAGTTATAATTAGGGAGCAACGCAGGAATTAAGTTTAACTTTCAGCATGCAAATCTGATCCACTCCCACCAACAAATGGATACCAGTCATGCACGACAGAGAAATGCATTGCACATTGCAATTCTGGGCACGTATTTCCAAAATTGACAACTTCGATTCCAATGTATTGCTGGAACGCAACCTGGTATTTCGATTGGACATGGGACACCACCTCAACATGCATTCGTGAGTATATTTGAAACGTATTGGTTTCTTATTCATGTAAGTAATAACACACCCAGAACTCATTTAATTGAACTTTTAAAAATCAAATTTCGTTGCAACTTTACCCCCCCCCCCATCTGTTTTATTCATCAATATTTTGCAGCTTCTTCTGAAACCGCAACATCGACCCCTACTATCGGATTGCACAACCCGTCGTAAGTGTTTAAATAAAATATGTATTTTTCATGGAATATCTAAGAGTATTATTTATTTTCAGGTACGCTGGTTACTATAAGGGAGGTGAGTCGAAAGTTATAATTAGGGAGCAACGCAGGAATTAAGTTTAACTTTCAGCATGCAAATCTGATCCACTCCCACCAACAAATGGATATCAGTCATGTACGACAGAGAAATGCACTGCACATTGCAATTCTGGCCACGTATTTCCAAAATTGAGCACTTCCATTCCAATGTATTGCTGGAACGCAACCTGGTATTTCGATTGGACATGGGACACCACCTCAACATGCATTCGTGAGTATATTTGAAACGTATTGGTTTCTTATTCATGTAAGTTATAACACACCCAGAAATCACTTAATTGAACGTTTAAAAATTAAATTTCGTTGCAACGGTATCCCCCCCATCTATCTTATTCATCAATATTTTGCAGCTTCTTCTGAAACCGCAACATCGACCCCTACTATCGGATTGCACAACCCGTCGTAAGTGTTTAAATAAAATATGTATTTTTAATGGAATATCTAAGAGTATTATTTATTTGCAGGTATGCTGGTTACTATAAAGGAGGTGAGTCGAAAATTATAATTAAGGAGCAACGCAGGAATTAAGTTTAACTTTCAGCATGCAAATCTGATCCATCTCCACCAACAAATGGATACCAGTCATGCACGACAGAGAAATGCACTGCACATTGCAATTCCGGCCACGTATTTCCAAAATTGAGCACTTCGATTCCAATGTATTGCTGGAACGCAACCTGGTATTTCGATTGGACGTGGGACACCACCTCAAAATGCATTCGTGAGTATATTTGAAACGTATTGGTTTCTTATTCATGTAAGTTATAACACACCCAGAAATCACTTAATTGAACGTTTAAAAATTAAATTTCGTTGCAACGGTATCCCCCCCATCTATCTTATTCATCAATATTTTGCAGCTTCTTCTGAAACCGCAACATCGACCCCTACTATCGGATTGCACAACCCGTCGTAAGTGTTTAAATAAAATATGTATTTTTAATGAAATGTCTAAGAGTATTATTTATTTGCAGGTACGCTGGTTATTATAAAGGAGGTTAGTCGAAAATTATAATTAAGGAGCAACTCAAGATTTAAGTTTAACTTTCAGCATGCAAATCTGATCCACCTCCACCAACAAATGGATATCAGTCATGTACGACAGAGAAATGCACTGCACATTGCAATTCTGGGCACGTATTTCCAAAATTGAGCACTTCGATTCCAATGTATTGCTGGAACGCAACCTGGTATTTCGATTGGACATGGGACACCACCTCAACATGCATTCGTGAGTATATTTGAAACGTATTGGTTTCTTATTCATGTAAGTAATAACACACCCATAACTCATTTAATTGAACGTTTAAAAATCAAATTCCGTTGCAACTTTATCCCCCCCCCCATCTATCTTATTCATCAATATTTTGCAGCTTCTTCTGAAACCGCAACATCGACCCCTACTTTCGGATTGCACAACCCGTCGTAAGTGTTTGAATAAAATATGTATTTTTCATGGAATATCTAAGAGTATTATTTATTTTCAGGTACGCTGGTTACTATAAAGAAGGTGAGTCGAAAGTTATAATTAGGGAGCAACGCAGGAATTAAGTTTAACTTTCAGCATGCAAATCTGATCCACTCCCACCAACAAATGGATATCAGTCATGTACGACAGAGAAATGCACTGCACATTGCAATTCTGGCCACGTATTTCCAAAATTGAGCACTTCCATTCCAATGTATTGCTGGAACGCAACCTGGTATTTCGATTGGACATGGGACACCACCTCAAAATGCATTCGTGAGTATATTTGAAACGTATTGGTTTCTTATTCATGTAAGTTATAACACACCCAGAAATCACTTAATTGATCGTTTAAAAATTAAATTTCGTTGCAACGGTATCCCCCCCATCTATCTTATTCATCAATATCTTGCAGCTTCTTCTGAAACCGCAACATCGACCCCTACTATCGGATTGCACAACCCGTCGTAAGTGTTTAAATAAAATATGTATTTTTAATGGAATATCTAAGAGTATTATTTATTTGCAGGTACGCTGGTTATTATAAAGGAGGTTAGTCGAAAATTATAATTAAGGAGCAACCCAAGATTTAAGTTTAACTTTCAGCATGCAAATCTGATCCATCTCCACCAACAAATGGATACCAGTCATGCACGACAGAGAAATGCACTGCACATTGCAATTCTGGCCACGTATTTCCAAAATTGAGCACTCCCATTCCAATGTATTGCTGGAACGCAACCTGGTATTTCGATTGGACATGGGACACCACCTCAACATGCATTCGTGAGTATATTTGAAACGTATTGGTTTCTTATTCATGTAAGTAATAACACACCCATAACTCATTTAATTGAACGTTTCAAAATCAAATTTCGTTGCAACTTTATCCCCCCCCCCCCATCTATCTTATTCATCAATATTTTGCAGCTTCTTCTGAAACCGCAACATCGACCCCTACTATCGGATTGCACAACCCGTCGTAAGTGTTTGAATAACATATGTATTTTTCATGGAATATCTAAGAGTATTATTTATTTTCAGGTACGCTGGTTACTATAAAGGAGGTGAGTCGAAAGTTATAATTAGGGAGCAACGCAGGAATTAAGATTAACTTTCAGCATGCAAATCTGATCCACTCCCACCAACAAATGGATATCAGTCATGTACGACAGAGAAATGCACTGCACATTGCAATTCTGGCCACGTATTTCCAAAATTGAGCACTTCCATTCCAATGTATTGCTGGAACGCAACCTGGTATTTCGATTGGACATGGGACACCACCTCAACATGCATTCGTGAGTATATTTGAAACGTATTGGTTTCTTATTCATGTAAGTTATAACACATCCAGAACTCATTTAATTGAACGTTTAAAAATTAAATTTCGTTGCAACTTTATCCCCCACACCCCATCTATCTTATTCATCAATATTTTTCAGCATCTTCTGAAACCGCAACATCGACCCCTACTATCGGATTGCACAACCCGTCGTAAGTGTTTAAATAAAATATGTATTTTTAATGGAATATCTAAGAGTGTTATTTATTTGCAGGTATGCTGGTTACTATAAAGGAGGTGAGTCGAAAGTTATAATTAGGGAGCAACGCAGGAATTAAGTTTAACTTTCAGCATGCAAATCTGATCCACTCCCACCAACAAATGGATATCAGTCATGTACGACAGAGAAATGCACTGCACATTGCAATTCTGGCCACGTATTTCCAAAATTGAGCACTTCCATTCCAATGTATTGCTGGAACGCAACCTGGTATTTTGATTGGACATGGGACACCACGTCAATTTGTGGTAAGTATATTAGAAACGTATTATGTCTGCATTTCACTTTTATTTGTTGTATGTAAATATAAGTATATTCCATAATTGCATTTACTGTTAATCGAGTAATTCGGAGAAAATTCTTGCTTCCAAATTGCTATTAATGCAATTTCTCGGACAATTACCGTATTCTAAAAATATTACATAATTAGTTATGTTGGCACATTAGAAGCTGGGAGTTCAGTTACCTGGAGATATATACTAATAATGTAAATTTAAGCCAAACTAATTCTCTTGGATTACATACATTCAAAGTTGGAAAGATAGCTTCAATAGGAAAATGAAAAGCTACCAGGAATACCTAATCAATGTAATTATTTTTTTAAAGATATCCAATTATACCTAATATAGATAGATTTCCTGCATTTCAAGAAAAACTGAAACAACGTTTATGTGCGTATTTTCATTGACGTATTATTTGTTATCAGCTATCACAGCCACCACAACGTGTTCCACACCAACTGCGGTGACGTGCAATTCAAATCAAATTTTTAAACAAGTGACCGATACTGTCGGATGCGTAGCTAATACCTGCGAATGCAAAGCATGCCTGCCCATAGACAGACCGAAACCGCTGTTTCCCGGCCAGTTTAGAGAAATCAAAAACGACGGTTGCTGTGATTATGAGGAGCTGACCTGTAAGGAAGAATTGTGCCCGCCTCCTACAGTCTGTAAACCGCACGCAGTCTCCAAGGAAATTAAATCCGTCGATCAGTGCTGTCCAACATACAAATGCATAGCTCGCAATGGATGTATCGCTGCTAAGACGTTTATAAACGCACAGATAGATGAGCTTTCTAAGGTATGTAGATGAAACGGTGACGTGTTATTGAATCCACACCAAACTGTATTAACAGCATGATGTTAACCTTTGACTGAAACTGCCTTTATTCTAAGCACACTGTACCAGGAATTACATTTGTCGAACGTCTATAATTATTACACACAATTCTTTCCAAAAATAATTGTTATGATTTGTTGTGTTTTCACCTTCTTGTTTAATCTCGACGAAACATATTCTGTTGCATAGCTCTGTTTTATTTTATTTTGCACCAACAAACTACATAAGTCATGTTGAGTTCTGAGTTTGATCTGATGTAAACTGATATTGATAATCCTGGTTATTTATTTTAATATAATTATTGCGCTTGTGCACCCCACACATTTTATGACTTAATTGAGAAAGAAATTGAGAAGAAAATGCTTTAAAGTGTTACTAACGTGTGCCCCTCCCAAGTATTTCACTCAGTCCAGTAAGTGATTATTTAATTATTTTACTTCGTCATAAAATATTAATGAGATAGAAATCAATGTAGTCAAGCGCAACGAATTGTTTTCAGGAAATCTGCGAGAAGACATGTTCGGTTCTGGGTTATTCACATTATACCAAATTCGATGGCGGGGTGTTCGATTTCACAGGTGCATGTTCCTATTATTTAGTTCAGAACGATAACTTCGAGGTTATAGGAATAAATGCGGTAAGGAAAATTGACTTCAGGCGTCAATAATTGGATTATCTTGTTGTATTTTCAGGAAACCGGTTTACCGACTTATATCAAAAGCATAATCATAAAAGCGAACAATCATTTGATAAAGCTCGAACAAAATCGAGTTATAGAAGTGGATGACAAAGAGGTGATAACGCTTCCGCACACCGTATCCGGGATAATAATTCGAAGTATTTCATCGATGTTTATATCTGGTGAGAAAAGCAAGAAATTAAATAATTTGTAAGGCTAACTTTTACACGCCTAATCTATGCAACTATTGCATTTTTTAAGTACTCGTCATTAATTCCCTTACATTGTAATATCTCAAGCTTAAAACAATAATCTTTTTTTTTTAATTCACATAGTGCAACTACCAAACGGATTCAGCGTCAAGTGGGACGGCGTGTTCAGGACTTATATCACCGCCCCTCCCTCACTTGCAGGCCAAACGAAGGTATTTGAAAAATGTTGAAGTTTCGCGTCTTTACACGTTTCTATTTAGGGTCTGTGTGGAATATTCAACGCCGACGATGAGGACTTGCTGACCCGGGATAACACATCAGAAAATCCTAATTACGAATTAATCGAAAACTATAAGGCGGACGATCGGTGTAGCGAGCCCTCGACGAACATAAATAAGAATCCTTGCGAAGTTATCACTGGTCGCAATGCAATCGCTGTAGAATATTGCGAATATTTAAAGTCGAATATATTTTTTGGTAAATTTTTGATGATCTAAATCTATATACTGTATATTTATTGCGAATTTTAGGTTGTCATCAACAGATCGATCGCGAAACTTATTACAAGAATTGCGTTCTTGATGTGTGTTCTTGCCAAGATGACGTAAGTACTACTAAAATCGTAGATTTGTCTGTGTGTTTCTCTGTGTGTATGCCTGTACGTCTATCTGTGTGTCTGTGTGTTTGTTACTCTGCGTATGTGTGCGCGCTCGATCGCCCAAACGATGAAAGCTATAGGTACGAAACTTTAAACTTACGATTTTCACACCCTTTGTGAAAAAACTACCACCAAAAGCGCCAAATAAGCGCAACAACTAAATTTGCAAGTTGTACGTAATTTTTATTTCATGTTGGAGTAAATTAGGCGAATTTTTGAACAAATTATAAGTGCGATTTAGTTCCGATTTGCACCGCCATCTGTTGCATCGGTGTTGATTATTGCGACGACGTTACTCAACGTAAATTGCCGCGTACACGCAAAGTCCGCGATTTAAAAAATTTAAGAACTTACCCCAACAGTCGCCTTCTCAGACACGACACCGTCCATTTGGATGCAAAATCGACGCCGCCATCAAAAAAGTCCGTCCACTAAACGTTTAAAGTTACTCAGTTTATCGATGAATCGGTAAATTGGGATCTAATTAAAGACAAACCCGATTGTTCACTCACCAAAGGTCGCGTTTAACTTCTGTCGGGTTATTTATCGGCGCGACGGAAAGCTACATTTCAATGCAACGCGAAACAAATGCCCGAAAACGTAAATGTAACGCTCGTGCAAAACTGAGACAAGAAGCGTCGCAATTATGAGTCACCGTCGACTGCATTGGCGCAAAAACTGCCCATTGCACCTAAGCGATGTTATCTTTGCATTTTTTCGGGGAATTCATTATCGAGTTTTTGATATGCGGGCCGGCGACAATTAGTAGCTAAGATTGTCTCTTCATCGGTTGCTTATGTACAAATTACTATTTAAAATAAATTACATATTAATTTATTATTCGTAAACCTCATACGTTTTCCACTTTCTTATACTTTATATATAAGAAACTATAGTAATCATGAAAATCGGATATACGCGTTTTGAATCGATTCTGACTATTTCCGGAATGACGTCTGTGTGTCCCATTTTGAAAGCAATATCTCAACTCGAAAGTGATGCTTTACTCTTATCACATTTTTCCATATCAGCACCTGTTATCGAAAAACGTATTCTTGCAAATGTTAAAGATATTGATATTAAACAACTTTTCGAAAAATGTAGTATAACTAAGTATAAGAAAGTTCAGTGCGGACCACTGCAATTTTTTTATTGATGTCAATACTCCATGGGGGGAATATATTATTTAATTCCGAGTTCGACAACAATAAGTGTTTATGATTATATCATAATATTGTTCATTTCATAATGATATTTGTTATCCCCTGCTGACTAGCAATTAATTTTTCTTCGTCGATCGAAAAATTAAACATCCTCTCCGATATTTTCTAGCAATTTTGCCTAAACTACTACAAATTGTATTGGCTTTCAGCTACGGGCATGTGCATGTTCAATGATTGCCGCCTATGCGGACGAGTGTAGGTTGGCAAATATGACTATAGATTGGCGCAAAAAGGTACCTGAATGTGGTCTGCGATGCCCAAATGGGCAAAGTTATAAAATATGCTCGAATAACTGTCAACGTACATGTCGTGATATTTCCATGAAAGAAAATTGCAAAGAGGAATGTATCGAGGATTGCAGTTGTCCCACTGGACAGGCGCTAGATGAAAACGGCTTTTGTGTGCCCATCGAAAATTGCGACTGCTATCTGAACGAAGAAGTTTATGGTGCGGGGCAAGTTTTCATAAAATCTGGACAGGAGATTTGGTGAGTAGGAAATATTGTATGGTGTCAGACGATATTTGGAATACCTATCTAATCTCTTACCTTTATTCAATTCTGCTTCACTACCATCAGATAAGCTAAAATGTTTGCAAATGTATCGATTTAGAATTTCTTGCGTAAAATTACTCTATTGCTTGCAAGGTCGAAAACGTCAGTTCGTTCGATTCTTAGAGTAGGTCAAAGAAAATATAAAAGTCGTTAAGGTGAAACTATAAAAACTATTCATTTAACAAAAATTGCATGGAAATCGATTAAAATATAAATATATTTGATCTTTGTTGAATAAGGCGATATTTTACGAATCAAATGTTACTCATTGGTAGAGATTTTTGCCACGGCGATATTTTCTCTCGATTATTTTATACACGATTTTATTTTCATTTTATGAGCATATTTTCTTTAGTCGTAATTTTCTTTGACGTTTCGTTTATTGTTTATATAATTGCTATATATTTTCTTTTGCTGTTTACATCTTCTTTTTATCTATATTTTGTTCTCTTGGTTTAATAAAACATGTATTGTTATTGCTTTTCTTCGGAAATGTATTTATATTATAAGTAATATATGCTTCACACTTTCTTTCTGTAATTGTCGGGTCTTTATTTTCAATTGACTGTTTGGTGGTATGGTCTCTTTTCTATATATAAAATATAAAATTTTAGCACTTGCATGAACGCTAATTGGGAATGCAGGAAAGCACAACCAACTGAAATAGACGAGTACCAAACTAAAGACCCTTCGAAGTGTGATGCTGGAAAAAATCTGAAGTATACTTCGTGCAAGTCCGTGAAGCAACAAACTTGCCAGGTACGTGGGACAATTTTATTTTCACACTATACATTTGAAACTGGTGCCTCTGGTATTGTTCAGTATGGTCATTACGTTTCTTTCATCCCCAGAATTATTGTGGATCATCACATAATCGCAGAGTTTTTTGGGGATTTACGGACGATCAGGAAAATTTAAAAACTGTTATTAATTTCAAATACATTTATGATATGCTGAAGCCTTGATTGTTATATTTAAATTTTTTTCTAAATAATTTAGAATATGCATCATAAGTCACTGCAACAAGGCATCGAGACTTGTCAACCTGGCTGTGACTGCAAAGAGGACTTCGTTCTCGACACACTAAACAACAAATGCATTCCAAAATTCGAATGCCCATGTTATCATGGTGGCAGAAGTTACGACGAGCATGATCAAGTTCAACGAGACTGCAATACATGGTAAGTGTTATGCATATGCGATCGTCACCAAAATGCTCCACGCATAAACGTTTATTTTTACAGCACATGCAAGGCTGGACAGTGGGAATGCACGCAAAGAAAATGCTCTGTTGGATGCAGTGCTTGGGGCGACTCCCATTTTAAAACATTCGACGGTAAACTATATGACTTTCAGGGCCAATGCGATTACATTTTAGCAAAAGGGGCAATCGACAAGTTGGGCAGTTTTCAAGTTTCCATGGCGGTAACACAAATCATGTACATGTTTTGTGACGTATCAGACGTACTCATTTTTAGAACGTTGCTTGCGGGACTTTGGGCGTCAGCTGCTCGAAATCCATTACCGTATCGATCACTTCTGGAAAGGAACGGGAAACAATCAAGTTAATACGCGACCAAATTCCTCAAAGAAGAACACATAAAAACCTCTCTATGATAGATGTAGGTTTGTTTATCATTGTGGAAGCAGTTGGCATGGGTGTCCTGGTGCACTGGGATAAAGGAACGCGAATTTACGTCACAGTTGATGAGCAATGGAAAAATAAGGTTAGTAAGTTTGTTGTATCATTCGCTGATAACCAGAATTCATGACGTAATTGGTTGCTTTAAAACATTTAGCATTTTGTATATCGTATAGTGATGGTATATTTTCAAATTTAGGGATCATTATTACCGTTATTTGCAGTGTAATAAAATAAGTTTTAGTATAGTTAATAAAA
Organism: Geotrupes spiniger; assembly: GCA_959613385.1. Lineage (NCBI taxonomy): Eukaryota > Metazoa > Arthropoda > Insecta > Coleoptera > Geotrupidae > Geotrupes > Geotrupes spiniger. The sequence continues at coordinate 31,051,013 of OY390736.1, read as the reverse complement.
TAAAATTCCCCCACACACTGCCTAAGGTGTGATTGGGAGAAAGTGAACCCTAAATAGAATAGCATATGTGATAAAGAACTGGTGGCTATTCTATTATTAACGCGACTTTACTAGTGTTGGTCATGCAGTACTTGGGCGAACGAAGAATCAAACTTCATAATCGTAAGAACCAACACAAATTAACTCGATGTACATAAGAAACTAAATGGCCCCCCATTATAATAAATAACAATGAACGATGAAAGATGTTGAACATTCACAAAATACAAAATTGGTTCATATTTGCACTCAATACATTTTTTCAGGTTCAGGGATTATGTGGCAACTATAATGGTGATGACCTGGACGATTTCCAAAAACCTGACGGCGTTATTGAAGCCACTCCGATCGCATTTTCCCGATCGTGGAAAATATCCTTGTTCTGTCCGGAAATACGAGAACTAAGGGTAAATTCTTACTTTAGTTTGTGTAAAAGGCTTTGATGGTTCTGCTTTTATAGGACACTTGTGAATTGAAACCGGAACGTAAGTCTTGGGCGATCAAGCAATGCCAGCATCTTAAGTCCGCGGTTTTCGAGACGTGTCATTCAAAGGTCCCAGTAGATTCTTATTTTGAAAAGTGTACATTTGACGCCTGCGCCTGCGATGAAGGCGGTGATTGCGAATGTTTATGCACCGCCATTGCTGCCTATGCTCAAGAGTGCAACAACATGGGCGTCCCCATCAATTGGAGAACAAGAAACCTCTGTCGTAAGAAATTTTTTTCATTTCTCATCAAGATAAATCCAACCCACCTTTCTCCATCTATTTAAAGCTGTTATTTTAATTTTTTAATTTATAACTATAATTAATATTCTCACAGCAACCCAATGCGTAGATTTTACACACTACAGTCCTTGCATTTCGACTTGCCCATACGAGCACTGCGACACAATGACGTCTTCGAATCTATTTTGCGAAAAGGATTCCTGCATTGAAGGATGTAGCCCGAAATTGTGCCCCTCTAACCATGTCTTCATGAACGCGTCCTTCGAACAATGCGTACCTAAGGACTCATGCAAATCCATTTGTCTCCAAATTAACGACAAGATTTACTACGAAGGTGACGTCATAAAGCAGGGCAAATGCCAAATTTGTCGTTGCCGTGGTGGAAAACAAATTTGCACCGACGAACCATGCGAAGAACCAGGTTTTGTCAATGTCAAATGACTCAAATTGAATCTTGTAATTACCGTCGGTCGTTTTCAGCAACAAAGTGCAGCAAACCGGTCCCGCTCACGTGCAACCAATACGAAGATGTACAAACCGTCAAAGACGAATCAGGATGCGTAGAATTCGTCTGCAAATGTAGGAAATGCGAACGGATAAACTATCTGCGAAAATTGCCGCCCGGTCAATTCAGATTGGTCAAGTTCAACGGCTGCTGCACGTATGAAGAATTGATTTGCAGGCCAGAGTTTTGCCCGGGACCGTCTGATTGTGCACCGAATGAAATTGCCAACGAGATCGACTCTGAGGAGTGCTGTCCCACATACAATTGCGAGCCGCAAGAAGGATGCACCGTTACTACAATGATTGGAGGTGTTCAGAAGGAGGAGGTGTTTGAGGTACGGAAACAAGTAAATCGTTACTTTTTTTATTGATATAGGACACAACTGTTTATTTTAATTGCTCTTCGTCATAAATTTCATCAATCATAACTCCCTCGTTCGTTTTTAGATTCAGATCATGTAGGGACGTGATACACAGCCGTCTTTAATACACAATATTTTAATATATTATATTATTTATCATTTTCATTTTACAATACCCTAGATATAATCACCTGTGATCATTATAACAAATAACTACTCGTATGTTGTGTAATGCAATCGGTGGTGATGGTCTTGTTACATAAAAAAATATTATTTTCAGGTCGGAAAAGTTTGGAGTGATGGACCCTGCACATATTGCACCTGTCTCTTAGACCCGACCGGAGGATACCAAAGCAATTGTACGACACGCAATTGTCCCTCTCATTCAGAGGGTCCCAATCTTACATTCAAGACCGATGGAGGCAACGCCGAGTAAAATATGTCACATTTCCATTATATTTAGTTTATAATTTTAAATTCATTGACTTATCTGAAATATAGTTTAAAAAGTACATAAATGCTTAATTATTTATTTTCTTTTTGTAACCGGTCGAGCTGATCTATTAATGTAGCCATCGTTGACTTTGCTCTTTCTGGTTATATTTTCTGAAGTTGTCGTTGTTTATTCTTAATGGAAACAATATTTAATATCTTTTAATTACAGTATTTTATCGCAGGTTTGAGTGGTGAGTAATTTTATTAAAAAATATTACCTATATAAGCGATTAATAAACCATTCCCTGCAGATTTTCATAAAAATTCAATTATAATTATAAATAAATAAAAACAGCGGACAATTTTCCGAAGATTTCGATAATGAATCTCTTTATTGGAAAACATTTTAAATAAATTATTTATAATAACATACCCATTTTAGAACAATGTGTATTCATATAACAAAAATTTTATTTCAATGAAATATCGAAGGAAAATATTAATGAAAGAATACTTTTATTTCATTCTTCTGACAATTTGCAGTAATTACAACAACCTTTTTTGTAAACCCGATCTGGTGGACAATCCTCCTCCGGACAAGATTCCACATGTCTAGTTACCACAAACTGGCCGTCCAGTTTTTCACAGACGTAGGTGGTGCACGAGTCGACCGATTTCCAATTTTCTCCCGGCGATTTGATCCCATTTCCTACGGCGCATCCGTATTGCACACATGCCCCGCAACAAGAGTTAGAAGACTTCACGTATTTGTAGCCCTAGATATGAAAGTGTGAAAGTGTATCTGGATATAAAACATTGAAGTTTGTTACCGGAACGCAATCTGTGTTGCACTGCGTGGAGCTTTGTTTCTTTACAAGTTCACCATGGGCATTTCTGAAGCAAGATTCTTTTTGACATTTGTCGACGTACCAACTTTCACCCTCTGAGTATTTTTTACCCTCAAATTTGCACGCTATTCGTTCCAGCTTGGCGCAACATTCCAGCGTGGACTTGGTGGTGTTATATACATAATTTGTATCGTCAGGATATAAACTGGGGCAAGTTTTTGTGACACAATCACTTCGATGACCTTCTATTGGGTCTAATACGCAGGTGCAAACTATGCAGGGACCATTTTCCCAAGCATCTCCAACCTGAAATCACAATAATTCAATTAAAATGTAAACACTTAGATAAGCAATTAATATGGCTTTCGCCTCAAAATATTTCATTACCTCAAATAATTCCTTTTTCTGAGCATCACCAATAGTCCTGGTCACAACGCATCCTTGCGCTAGACACTCGTACGTCGGACAGCACTGTACATCGGAATCAAGCTCGTTGGCGATTTCGTTTGCCCCACAGTTAGGCGGTCCAGGGCAAAATTCTTGCCTGCAAATCAATTCCTCGTACATGCAGCAACCGTTGTACTTGACCAATCTGAAATGACCAGCGGGTAGTTGCCGCGAATAGTCTATCGGTTCGCATTTTGGACAGTCGCAAACATTCTTTGTGCACCCGTCCTCGTCTTGCACAGATTTCGTAATTTGACCTTTGCTGCAGGTCACTGGAATCGGTTCAACGCAACTTCTCGCTGAAAAAGCGTCGCGTTCAATACTTTTGAAAAACGGATATGTAGCGACCTGTACCTGTTGTTTCGCACGGTTGTCCCGTGCAAACTTGCTTTTTGTTCTCGCAACGACACGTTTGGCATCCATCCTGCTTGATCACATCGCCTTCGTAATAAATCTTACCTTCAATTTCAAGACAAGCTAATTTACATGGATCTTTCCGAACGCAGTGATTAAATGACGCGTTTAGAAAAACATAGTCGACTGGACACAGTTTCGGGCTGCATCCTTCGACGCAGGATTCCTTCTCACAGAAACGAGCGGTCCCGTCAGACGCAATTATTGAGTCGCAGTGCTGAACAGGGCAAGTTGAAACGCACGGGTTGTACTGCAAGGCAGTTACCTCACATTGGATAGCTGAAAACAGTACCTTTAATTAAAATTAACTCGTATTTATTTATAATACTTACGGCAGAGGTTTTGGCGTCTCCAGTTGATTGGCACGCCGTTGCTGTTGCACTCGTGGGCATAGGCGGCAATTGCAGTGCATAAGCATTCGCAGTCACCACCAGAATCGCAGGCGCATCCGTCGAAAACGCACTTTTCAAAGTGCAAATCGACCGGAACTCTTGCATGGCACGCTGCGAAAACATCGGACTTGAGGATTTCGCATTGTTTAATCGACCATAACCTTCGCTCTGGCTTCAATTCGCAACTGTTCTAAAAAAAATAATAAATTCATTCAAAATTTATTTCATGAATAGAGGTAAAAACTCACTTTAATTTGTTCCGTTTGCGGACAGTACAAGAACATTTTCCAAGAGTCGCCAAATACGACGGCGGACGATGCATGAAGGCCACTAGGCTTTTGCATGTCATCGAATTTATTATCATTATAGTTACCACACAATCCTGTAACCTAGAAGAAAATATCATCATAAGTTGTGTAGACGCAATTTCAATCTCCACCTGCCTTTAAAGTTAAGTTATTACGAAATATATAATTGGGAGGCGCGAATGATCGATTTTACCTCAGTTTTTGACGGTTTTTGAAGTAATATTTACATTTTTAATATAGTGGCGGCAATGAAAATTAGATACAAAATAAGCAATCGCCGATCTAAGCAATAAATGTAATGAAAATGAAGCAAATGAGAAAATGCAAACACAAAAAAATTATCAAACAAAAATTTTTAATTTGGCAGTAACACTATGTTGAATTGGGTTAAGTTTGACTGCTTCGATAGAAATGAAAAAGGTCGTGAAAACATTAAATATTAAGAAAATCAGTTAAATTTTGGCCATAAACGCAATGGAACGAAATTAATTTAAAAAGCAATGTTTTTAGTTGGGTTGGGTTCGGATCTGGTACCAAGAATTACGGCGAAGAATGAAACTAACTAAATCAGATAGGTAGGATAAAAATATTGCAAACAAAAAAAATATGGTTTAAAACAACTAAATTAAAAAATGCAAATGTTACATGTTTAACAAACAACCTTTTTTAGATTTGGAATAAAAATAAAACTATTTAAAATTAATTGAATAGAAAAATTATAGACACAGTAAAAATAAAAGAATGAAAGGATTACAAATGAAAATAAAACTGAAAACACAACAATTTGAACATAACAAAGTTTGTTGTATTAGAAATGAGATAATAAAACAGTGTATTCGACCTTGTTATGTGCAGTGTTTTAGTTTTATTGTACGACAAACGAAAATAATGAATAGTTTTTGGACCTCCCTGTAGTTTTCTGGGATTTTGTGTTAAATATTTCTCATGGTTTCTTTTTTGTCTTTTTAATTACTATTTTTACTTCTTCAGTTTTCTTTGTATTTTTCATAATCATCAGTTAAATGTAGTTAAATATTTGTCCACTTTTATTTTTTACTCTTTCTTGTATGGATTTTATTCTGCCATTCGGTTTTTCTTATACTATTGTTTATCATTTTCGTCAATCACAAGTGTATGCTGATCCTGTGCTGTTCCTATTTTTTTCTAGGCCTATGTTTTCGTCCTTCCCATTTAATTTATCGTCTAGTTTCATTTTATATTCATTTTTATGCTTTTCCTCTCGCAGTTTAAAAATCTTTAGTGTTTCACTTTCCCACTTCTTTTATCTTGCTCCCTTGATTATTTTCATTTCATGTCATTTTTCTATAAACTGTGTGGACTAGTTTACCGTCCTGTCCCCTCATTATCGTTACATCTAGAAATTGTAGTTTGTTATCCTTTCCTGCTCCCATCGTAAATTTAATATTACAGTGGCGGTTGTTTAGGTGCTGCATGAAGTTTTCCAATTCAATTTAACCGTGCGGCCAGATCATAAAAGCGTCATTCACATAGTGTAGCCACAATTTCGGTTTCAGTGAGGGGTCTATAGTTCTTCAACCTTTGTCATAACGATGTTTGCAACTCCTGGATAGAAGAGAGAACCCATTGGTACTCTTTCAAACCTGAAGTAGGTATTTTTGAGAGAGTGTTCCCATAGCCCAATCATGTCCTCCGAGATATTCAGTTTAGATCGATGAATATGTAGAATAATATACTGCTTCGAATATTGGAATATTTGTAAACAGCGATGTTATGTCATATGCGCTGGTGTATCTTGTGGGGCTACTCTCTTATTTTGGAGCCTTTCTAACAAGTGGCTGGAATTATTCAACATAGGATGCGGCTGCTTATTGGTACAGTTTAAATTTTTTTTGTTATGAAGCTATTGAGCTAACAAAAGATCTTAACGATAGTCCTGAATATAGACTGAATTTTAGAAAGGCCGTATAGTTTTGGGCAACGTGATGATTTTTCTCGTTGAATGAGCTTTTTATCTCCTTCGCAATTTGTGAAGCTTAGATTCTCTCTTGTCTTTGTTGTTTTCTCCAGGTAAGTTTCTGGGTCCGTTTCTTTAGTTTTTGGTAAGATAAGTACTTGAGAATACTGCGTAGTTTGGATTTGTATTTTGGAGCTGTGGGGTGGATTTAAAAGACATTGAGAGAATTAATAACACCGCCATTACCAACCACGACGTTATCTTTAATTCCAGTCAAGTAAAAGCCATTGTGGAAAGAAGAGATAGAAAATCGTAGTTAGGATATAAACTGGGTATTAAATATTGAATACAGTCCCGCAAAAAATATTTACATATAAATATTAATAGTTTACCAGATCAATTGGATAAGTCAGTGGTTTTTATTTATATAATAATAAGAAATAAATTTGGATGATAATTATAAGTATTTTGATAATTATATAAGAAAATTTACCTTATTTTTCCATTCCTGATCAATTTTGATATACACCCTTGTACCTTTATCCCAATGCACCATGAGGCCCATATCCACAGCTTCCACGATGATGAATACGCCTTTATCAACCACGACCAATTTCTGTAACATTTCAGTTGCTGGATTTAGGCCGCGTATTAATTTAATTGTTTCGTGGTGGTTTCCATGAGTGACCGAAATTGTGATCGACTTTAAACAACTGACGCCCAACGTACCGCAAGCCACATTCTGAAAACAAAGATATAATAATAGTTGCAGAACGTGTGCAAGCGATTCTGATACCTGGATGGAAATCTGAAAACTGCTTCGGTCATTCAACGATCCTTTAGCTAAAATATAATCGCATCGACCTTGGAAGTCGTACAGTTCGCCGTCGAATGTTTTAAAATGAGAATCACCCCATGCACTGCACTCGGCGGCGCAAACCCTTTCCGTGCATTCCCAGTGGCCCTTCCTGCAGGTGCTGTAAATATGTGATGACGGACGCTTTTAAATACCATCGCTAATATCTTACCAGGTATTGCAGGCTTGTTGTACAAAATCGTTTTCATTGTAGCTTCTGCCTCCTTGGTAACAGGGGCAATCCAGTGATCGAATGCAGTTATTAGTTATTGTGTCTAGAACGAAGCCTTCTTTGCAATCACACCCAGGTTGGCAAGTGCCCTTGTTGAGCTGGAGTGAACTGCGATGCATATTCTGAAGATATTTCAAAAATAATTATACAATGTTTTATTTCATAAAACTCGTTCGACGACTTCATGATGTAATGATAATTTTGATCTAGAAATGCGTTCATTATTATCACTAGCCATTTTCGTGGAATATGACACGAATCCCAATAATCAATTGTCAAGTATATTGTTCAATGTGGAAAACAGTAACCATGACCAGGGCATGTCTTTCATCCATTAACTGATACCACACAAGACGGCTGCAAGGAGATCTTGGAAGCATGGGAAGCAGGAACTTGTAAAGGAAGTCCCCAGCATTTCAAGGACTGAGTGATGAGTAAAATATTTGATGAGCGTAGTAACATATTTTGTAAGAAGTAACGACAACTTTTAGTTACTGTTGATGTAAACTATGAATCAAAATTAGGAAGTAGTATGCAATAATAAATAATGCATCGATGTTCGTTACTTACTTTGCAAGACCGCTGTTCGGGAGCTTTACATGAAGTAAATTTCAAATATTTTTCGCTATTGCACTTCGACTCATCGGTGAGTTGATGCTCGGCAATTTCATTTAGTTTCGCTTTTCTACAGTTCCATATGGCGTTGGCGCAAACACTAAAAATTTAATCAATATTATCACAAACACTGTAATATATATTTTGGCCAAATACATTTATTTGTGCATATATATAATTTTGTCAGATTAAGTTTTATTACATTGTTATTCTGAGAATTTTAAATTGGAATTTTTGACTGTTTCAAGATGTATAGCACAATTTACTAAGTTAGACATGATAGACAATTATTGAATATTAAATGTTAAATATAAGACAAAAATTTTTTTTTGGATACAGGTTTTGTACTAACCATAAAATTTCCCCAGGTTTTACTATTGTATGCCCGCTGTTATATATTTTTTCATTTAGTAGGCACCCGCAATTTTCTACGGCCACACAAAAACCATTCTCATCGACCGCCTCTCCAGCGGGGCACCTGCAGTCCTCACTACATACCCCTTTGAAATCGTCACCAAAGGATATATCGCTACATGTTCGGTGGCTATCGCCGGGACATACTTGATACGTTTGGCCCCCAATACACTGAATACCACATTCGGCGACATCTTTGCGCCAATCGATTGTCACATGTTTTGATTTACAATCATCTGCATAGGCAGCGATCATCGAACACATACAGTTTGATATCTAGTGGATTTCAAAATCACAACACTCATCTTGTTTACTTTACATCATATACTTACATCACCTTGACAAGAACATCCGTCGCGAATGCAATTCTCGTAGTAAGTTTCGGGATCTATGTGTCTATGGCAATCTAGAATTCGAAAAATGCAACACGTAAACATTTGTTGTTTATATCACATGTTACCCAAAAAAATGTTGGATTTCAAATTCTGGCAAAGTCTTTCAACTGCAGCTTTATTAGTCGGATTAACTTCGCAAGGGTGCTTAGGCATGGTGCCCAAGCACTGATCTTCCACGTTCAAGTCGTTGCCTAAACGGTAGATGGAATTTTCTGTGGTGACATCGTCATCGCCTTCGGCGTTGAATTTTCCACACATGCCCTAAATCAAAAGAGCTACATTGGGGAAAACTTAAATAATAATCTTTAGTACCTTCGTTTGACCCACGAATGATGGAGACACAATGACGTAAATCCTGAACACACCATCCCACTTGATGTTCAATCCGTTTGGTAGTTGCACTGTTTTAAAAATAAAGGTTAACCACTATAACGACTATAAGTTAACATATAAGATTTTCTGTTGATACTAAAACATAACTCAAAAATGCACCTAATCTTACCAGATATAAACATCGATGAAACGCTACGGATTTTAATCCCGGATACGGTATAGGGGAGCATCATTACGTCCTTCTCATTATCCGTTACCATTCGATTTTCCCCGAGCTTAATCACATGGCCATTGGCTTTTATGATTATGCTTTTTATGTAACTTGGTAAACCGATTTCCTTAAAATTCGTTAAACTAGCACACGACAAATTAACTTCGTAAATTTACTTACAGATTTGCCTCTCGGCGAATTCACGCCAATGATCTCGAAGTCGTCACTCTGAACGAGGTAATACGAACATAATCCGGAGAAATCAAACTTTTTTCCATTAAATGTGGTGTAGTGTGAGTAACCCAGGATTGAACAAGTCGCCTCGCAGACTTTCTAGAAATAAGAAAAAATTGTGACTTTCTCTGTTTAATAAGTTCTCGTGAAATGGCATAGTAAATTGTCAAAGATCCCAGGATCCAACGTTGAAGCTTGTGCTACTTATCTGGGAAATTCTAAGAAATTAAGCGTGGAAACGAAGTTTATCTTTTGTCGATTTTAAATTTATATAAACAATATAGAGTTCTCTAGAACTCGAAAAAATATAGAACTTAATGTCTGGTAATGTCTTACCTGACCACAAATGGTGTTACAACGTGTGCTGTGTACTTTCTTCACGAGTTCACCATTCGTATTCCTGAAGCAGATTTCGGTAAGGCACTTTTCGACACGCCACGTATCGCCCTCTGCGTATTCTTTTCCGCCAAATTTGCAAGCAACGAATTGCACTTTAGGACAGCACTCCTTCCCCGATGTAATGTCATAGGAAAAATTTTCATCATCTGCGTATTTGGGACAAGTTTGAGTAGTGCAGACGCTGCCATGTTTTGCATTAACGGGGTCGAATAAACAACTGCAAGTGGTGCAGGGTCCATTGTTCCATTTTTGTCCTACCTACGATGACAATAATTCTATTATCACAATGTTAAAACGAGCCCCTTTAAAGTTATAATCACAATAACAATAACAGAGAGGTAATTGATGAATAGTAGAAGTAGACAATTTTATGTGCAAGCAGTGTACCAGGTGATCGTTCTTATTGGTCAAGGACAAGGAATATTAATGATAAGTTTTTATACAAGTCTGTTGTGTTAATAGATTAATGAAAGAAAAGCCGTGAAAATGGCGAGTTTATTATCACTGGTTTAACTACGCTAGTAATTTTTATACACCACATGTTTCAGCCATATCTGAAACATTGTATATTAATGATACTCTTAGCATACCTTGAAAAACTCCTCCTTTAGTCCATTTTCAATCGTATCGATGCACCCCTCTTGCTTAATACATGTGTGCGTTGAGCAACAGGCCCCTGGAGGTTTCACTTCTTCGGATATTTCGTCCAGTTTGCAGACAGGGGCTGTCGGACATAATTCGGGCTTGCAGCTCAGTTCTTCATAGTCGCAGCAGCCGTCGTTTTTCACTTCCCTAGTCAGGCCGGGAAGCAGTGGTTTCGATTGGTCTATGGGAACGCAAGTTTTGCATTGACAAGCGTTAGTTACGCACCCGGCAGCATCGTTGATTTGGTATACAATTTGATTTGCTTGGCACGTTATTGCAGCTGGGGGGGCGCAAGTTGGTGCTGCATAAACTGAAACGAAGTAGTATTAGTATATAATAAAAATAGTAGCCCGACTCCATAATAAGAACGAGGCAAGAATGATTTAAAAAATTATTAAAAACAATTAGAAAATCACACTAAAAAGGGTTATCGGATTCTGATACGAGCTAGCCCTTCATTATGCGAGAGAAGAACTACTAATAACCAAATATAGAAAAAGAAAATTGTTATTACAAAAGATCATGACATGTAAAGCCATCCCATTTAATGTATATAATATAGGCCCTAAACCATTTCTACTCGACCGTCTGATTTTAAAAGAAAGAAAAACAATATTAAAATTATTATAATAATGCAATTAAAATAACTGTACGAAGTGGTTTTAGTTTCCTGTTTACTTGACCTTCATCAGAGGAAACCTTTAATCACATTGTTGTATTATCTACAATATTTTTAAGCAATTTGTATGCCGATGGGTAAAATCTAAAATATATTTACGAGTGCAAGCTCCGCTGAGATTATTCGTCCAGTCGAAATACCAATTTCTCCTCCAGCAATACATTGGCATTGAACTCGATGTACCGTAAAACACATAGCCGGAATTGCAATATGCAACGCATTTGGCACCCACACACGATTGGTAGCCATTGGTTGGTGCGGGTGGTTCGCCCCTACAACCTAGACAATGAAAGTAAATTGGTATCCAGAGTCGTGAATTGAAATTTTCTACTTACCCCCTGGATATCTCCTGGCATTCCTAAAAATAAATGTGAATAAGTCTTAGTGATATTTTCAGAAAAGCATTTATTTAAAAAAAATATTTATTGTAGAGACTTTATGCCTTTTTAAATCAGAATATATTTTTTTAATATTTTTATGTCAACACCATGTGGTTTGACCGAAGCTTATTGCACGTCCTGCTACTTAAGTTGATAACGACTATCTTAGAGAAGATACTCCAGTCACTGTAAATGATCACTGTGACTACCACATCAGCCAGTCCTAATAATTATAAACTATCTCTTTAATAAAATTCATAAAGCCTCACTGAGATTTGAACCTGTAACCTTAGAAGGATACACCAGCAAAACATACGAAAATATTATTTATTATTACACAACCACCTGTCTAACCAGTTTATTTAATTAATTTTTCCATCTTGTATTATTTATTGTTAAACATCTACTTACGTAAGTATTTGTACAAACATGCGATTGAGCTCTAATCCGTTTTTATTTATCTTTTTTCAAAATAAAATAACAACACGACATTTTTCGTACATTTGCATATTTATTACTTATTATTTATTACTCCATTATCTATATGTTACTATCGATTATCGCTTATTTGACTTCAAGGTTTAATTGAGCGTAAAGTGAAAAAAACGTAAACAAAAACACACAATAAAGACATATAATCGGATTAAGAAATTAAAACTCAATTGAAGAGATACAGCACAGCCCAACTCAAAAATGTATTGCGTTTAATTATAAATTACTATAAAATCCAATTTTACATAATTTTATAAAACGAATACGTACACTATTATATTCACTCCTCCAGACAGAATTGCCAACGAAAACAACGCGAAATGCAAGCCTGGCATGGTCAAAGTCGATTCGTTAGATGATCTGAAGAAGCCACTCTCACGTATAATAAAAATGTAAAAAATCGTAGGCTTATATGGGCCAACTTTAGCCACATCCTCTTAAAACTGCTATCAATATTAACAGTTATCAGTTGTTTGGAAATTCCGACGCATTTATTTTAGAATACAACACGTTACGATAAAGAAATGTGTTATTTCCCATTTATCTACGCACTCTTATACAGATGTACCCTTGAATAATATAATAAGAAGAATATTTCTCGTACACCTGTAAAAGGGGTGTATTTGCAGACAAAAAATATAAAAAAAATTTACTGAAATTATGAATTGTTTATTATACTTAAAAACGTATTTTAAAGTCGTCACGAACTATGAAGCAGTAAACATCCCAGGGTTAAAATTCTGTAGTTAATTTGAACCACTATTTGTAATGCAAGAGACAAAATCTCTGAACTTATTAAATTAATGGAGCGAGATGTTAAATAATAAATAATTTTTGTCATGTTTACTGTTTTGTAGTGGTTTGTGTATGGTTTACACAACAGAAAAATTGATTTACAAGCCTCCTGATAAATTATTCATAGCTTACTAATAAATATGTGAATGAAAATGAATCACAGGTGTCTAAAAATTTGTATAAAACATATATTTGTATAAACACGACTAATAATCATTTTTTTTTAAATCATTGATAAACATTCGTCTAAAATTTCGACAACGTTGAAATTATTTGACGTTATAATTTGGTTTGATTGATTATGATTTGATGGAAACAATCTTGCGGTACAAACTTAAACTAACTTAACTTAAATTACTTCAACCAAATATCTTGACAAATTTGATTTTTATTATAGTATTAAAATATTTAGAGGTGTTATATAAATAAAAATATATTCACATATTTACAATGATTTATGAACACAAAAAATTTTATTAAAATTCACACAGCAATTTGCAATGATAACACTAACATTACATACGGCACACTTAGCTTGCCTATAATACAAAGTAGTTTCAAAGTCTTTAAAATATTTTTAAATTATGTAACTATAGAATGGTCGATTTATTGTAACCCATATTCAATAAAAAAAAGTTCAGTTTGTGTTTCCAGCCTGCTCTGTTTACATTTTACAGCTTGTTGATTGTTGATTGTTACGTCAATTGTGAAATCTAACCCACATTCAAAGACTCTATATACTTCTATAATAATAATAGTCACTTGTTTTGAAAATGCGTCGTATTATTTTAACAACTTTCTAGATAAGTACATACCATCACGGCCAAGTTAAGGAAAGCAGAGTTGAATAGAGATCGACGACGTGGGATTGAAATAACTTACAGATAAACGCTTCAAGAGTATTTTCACGGGTTGTTTTCTAAAATTGGCCATCCTTGATTTATTGTTAACTCACATGAAGAATTTGCCACGTGACCTGTTGAATTTTATTATTTGAGGTGTAACCAGAAAAGATGGTAATAGATGGCAAACATTAAATAGATTTGTTTCGTGGTACTATTTCTTATTAAATTTATAGTTGGGATATGAACAAGGCTTTAAGGAGTTATTCAGACTCATGATAAGAAAATGCTGTTTTTAGTGTTACAAAATTACATAAATAAATAAAGAATATCATTTATGTATGTTATAAATAAGAGCCCGTTACCTTTACTAAGTGTTGGATGGTACATAATTTTTACAATGATACAATTGTTACATGTTTACAGCAAGCAATCATCAGCTGATTAGACCCAGTACGAGAGACTAAGACTCGTCTAAATTAAAACAACAATTTTACATACAAGTAAACTTGACTTTGTTTAACACTTTTCTTATTCTTGATCATAACTATTAAACATGGTAAACTAGCCACCATCGGTTTTCGAACTGATTGTGATTTCATTTGGTAGATATGTAACCTGTTTTCGCAGTATATTTTGTTACCAAGTAGAAGCTTGGTGCTCGACACCTAAGTTACTCCACAATTATTAGTTAGTCTTGTAGATTACTATTACATGAAACACTGCTAGCAATATTAAAGTTTATTGCTAAAAGGGCTTGATTCGCCGACTGCCTGCTCACACACAAGATAACTCTGCAATTCTTTCGACGCTTGAACTTTTTTGTCTAATGTTGATGATTCGTCAATTTTTCTAACTTAAACTAAAAATGTTAATGATTTCACAATTTTCCAATATCCAACCCAATCTAAACCAGCGCAAGGCAACCCAAGCCAACCTAAGCTAACCCAACCCAACCCGACCCAAATAAGCTGACATAATGAATACGTGGCCACCAAATTAGAAAATTCATGTTTGGTGATTTAAAAGCTGTCACAAATTATAAATTAAGAAAAAATTTAGAAACGATATAAAGAGTTCAGAAATATACTCTGATCATTGTCATTACATTAATATGGTCAAAAATCCAATTAAAATCCGAAAAATGCGAAACAACCAAAGAGAAAATCGAAACATATAAATTAAAAGAAGAGGAAACAGTGAAGAAATTCAATATATAAGCAGAAACAGGGATAGTCAAAAATTTAATAACCATATATAATTTAACTCTTGAAGAATTATGGAAATTTATTCAAGATACGGGTAATGGGAATAACAACGTAAGTAAGTGGGACCAATTAAACCTGTAGAATTTAAGAAAACGAATAGGTGGAAGGATGAATTAAAGAAAAAAGTAAAAATTTTAAAAACAGAATTGGAAAGACTTCCTAGGACATTGATCAAGGGAGAAATAAGAGAAGTACAAAGATCAAACAAACAAAGTCACGGAAATAGTTAAGCAAGCTAAATAAAAATTATGGGAAGAATTTGAAGAAAATATGGAGAGAGACCATTTAATCACCCAAGCCCTTCGGAAAGGAAAACCATGCAAGGTTGAACATATAATAACCAAAAACGGAAGAATACTGGGAGACGATGAAGACAGCGAAGAAATGGAAGGAACACATTTCGGAAATATTAAAGATAAAGCAAAGACGTGAAATAACGCGAATAATGAAACATAGAAAATAATTAAGTAGACCAAGAACAACGTGATATAAAACTAGAAGAAAAAGTAGAAGCGGTGAAAATGCTAAAAAGATGGAAAGCAGCAGGTCACGATAGAATAACTTTTTTGGAGCCAAGTGGTGGAAATGTAACTAGATTGTTTGATAAAGCATGAAATGAAGAAAAGATTGGGAGGTATGAATAATATTACCACTCCAGAAAGAAATTCTTATTGAATATGTGACGTGTCAAATATGACATGACATGATTGGCTTAGTTGGGGAATATCGAGTTTCTGGTAAAAAATAAATGATACAGATTATTACTCACTTTAGTCCCCTGAAGCTTCCAGGTCGAAACTCCCTTGGGTAACATCTTGCATGGCCACTAAAATCCAAACGTTTTTTTTTCTACAACATGAACAAAATTTCCGATTTTAAATAATAAATAACTAGAGCACATCTCAGTGTTGTTGAAAAATACTTCATCGAGCAACCAAGGAGCTTAAATTAAAACCAGAACAAGTTATAGTAGTAAATCGAATAAATCATTGCGACTAACAGCAATCGAATTAATCGATAACAGACGCGCCAAACTGCGACCAATAATCGTTTTAAATGTAAATTTAAACGACAGATAACTTCAATAATTAGCCACGTCATTAGTCATTCAATCATAAACAACAGCAAAAAGATTTATTAATGCAATGTAATTGAAATTGATTATGAAAAGCTCGGATAGTTTCTACAACTATAATTTATGAAATTACCATAAATTTTAATACGTAAGGGTCGCCCGTCGCGGACCAAATTAGATGTAAATACAAAGCGACCTGATCGTAAATCTGAATTTCAAATATACGCCGGAGTTAATTATACATTGATATAGCGCAAGAGGGTAACTGAATTAATTTTCGTACATGCACCTGTTTTTTAAAGTTATGCGGTTGTTTGCATTCTTTAAAAATAAATAACAGTGACTTTGGTGAGTTCTTAACTATCATCGAATTTATATGTTTGATCAATTTACCAAAAATATTCGAAAAGAAGGAACGAAATAAAAGGCTTGTTAGACATTTTTAATTTGAAATTTTATAACATAATATTTCCATTGTATTCTATGAATAAAAATTAATTACAAGTTGTTGAACTCTATTCCATTGGCCTCGGCAGTTTATTAGCTATTCTTCAACAGTAGTAATTTTCAAGAACAAGATCCCTTTTCTTTTCGAATTACGAACGCAAATGTAGCGCAATATCCTGCGAGGTGCGCAATGATTTATAGGTTTTAGCGCCAGTAAGTCGGGTGGTGTAGACGTAAAAGAGAAAACAGTCCTTCGGGAGAGACGGCACTTGTAAACCTCCCAAATACGGGTAATGGAACTCGTTGAAAGAAAAACGGATACGAGCCACACACAGGCAGATACGAGGCGACCGAACAGAATTTTAATACGAAATTATCTGAATAATTATATTTAACTTCCATACCTAAAGTGTTAAAGTATATTATCTCGTAATTGGTACTTCTCCATATACGGCGCACACTATTTACATATGTTGTACTTAAACGCGTGTTTACTTTTTGCCCGGGCTACGGATCTTACGCAAAGTACACATTATTTTTCATAATAACGCCCCACTTTGCACTTTTTTCCAATTAATTTTTCAAGGGAGATTTTATCGACGTGCCACCTTATAAAAATGTAAAATTTCGCGTTGTAATTATATCGGCGTTTTATCTTTCGAAATATTGCAAAATTTTAACGCGTTGTTGATAATTACACCTAACGCTTTATATTTAATCAGCACATCTTTTGAATTTTTTTATTTATTTTTTATTCGTTGCCTATCTGTCGAATAGCTATTTCCAAGTTTGCGATAGAGTCTACCTCTCTCTCTCTCTCGTCATGACTCATCACGCAATGCTAGTTCGTTTGTAACTTCTTCGTTGCAAAGCAAGCATTCGTTTTAAATAACTGCCGCTGTAGCTGATATGACAAAATCTGTAAATTTAATAAGTAAGTTGTGTCGCTTCTTACGTTAAGTATTATTATGCCCCAATCCAAGGATTCTCATGAGAAGCGAAAAAAGTAATTCGCCAAAAACCAGCTAAATTATTTCAGCTAGATACCATGTGAGCTCCATAACGAATGTGACTTTCAGACCTATTATAAAAGTTCAATTTTCTGTAAAATATGTGGTAAAGTAAAAAAAGCAAAAACCCAGAAGAGGGAATAATAAAACTAGTGGAATGAGAAGGAAGAAAAGTTATTTGAGGACCGTGTTGTTTAGTTCGGTGGCAGGATACACATACGACGGTGGTAACGGACCAGCTGAAGTGGGAGAGAAATGGAAACTTATTACTGTCGACGGAAAGATGGAAAGATGGAAAGATGCGGACAAATGAGAGGCCACAGTATGAAACGAAGCAGAAAATGAGAGACTTGATTGAATGAATGAAGGCTGTTGGGAAAGTAAATTGGAGGAGAATGATTCATTGCATTAATTATTATTATTAAAACCAGAAATCTTGGCACCAGAAACTTTTTTATTTAACATTTTTATATGTGTAAAATATAACATAAACTTAATTTAACATTAAAATAATTCCATTAACTAATTTAGTAGAAAACATAGCCCGTTTAACAATCCGTACGTATTTATCGAGTAATCTGATGAAAGGAAAAAATCCGAACGATTAGGACCCTATAATTTATACCGATGCATTTATCAGTACCAAAATACGGGGTACGGTGATATATATGCTCCGAATTCTTCCTAATAAGGCAACAGGAATTCATAAATAAGATTCTCGCTACAAAGTATTATAATGACCGTAGATGAATCAAAACCAACATCATTATAACGTCTGCACCGTGTCTATACACGTCCATTACGGATTCGATGTCACAAAAAAATAAATGAAAGGAGGCGGCGACGAGTTCATATGAATGGTGGGCTATGTGATACATGAACACTTAAAGGGTGCCTGCTGCCGCTACCAGAATACTTTTTTATGAGGTTCGTTTTTGTGGACGCGACATTTTTGTTTCGTGAGTTGAATGCTACACAGGAATATTGTATCGGTTAGTTTTAAGTAGCTGGTAAGCTTGCAATTTGTAGTCGATTATAATTGTGATCATTGCAATAAAAATTGTCAAACATTTTTCAAGAGCAGGTTGCACATTGATACGATGACAATTAATTTATTATTAAAATTGTGCTTCTTAATATTAAATACCAAAACACGAACTTTTTTAACTTCTAAAAAACTTCAAAAAAAATATATCAAGAGATAAACAACAAAAATTGATATATTTCAATTTAAGAAAAAAAAATGTCTCAATATTTGAATCTCAATGAATTTAAATTTCATCTCGGGATTGCTTTTAAATATTATGATTGTGTTGTTAATTTGACATTATGCCAATAAATTAAATTGCGTGGGTGCTTGTGGTGTTATAACTTAATTTAAAATATCTTTAAGAGTTCTTCGGATTGCGTTATTGAAATTTATTTTAGATCGAATTTACAGAGAGTGCCAACTTGGAATTCACTGCCCTTTAAATACTCAACACTTAATATTCACTATAAGATAAGTAGGAGAAAAGTAATATGTAAAGGGAAGGAAATACATCGACTGCAACAGGATTAAGGGATGCCACTCATGTGTTTTAGAGAAAGAGGGATTGAAGACTTCATAGAAAGTACCAAAGCCCTACACAAAAACAACGTAAGAACACCCAATGACAAGTTTAAAGAATCGTGTACTTAGCAAAGTACTATTTTCAATAGTCGTGGACGGAGCCGTAAAAAAATATAAAGAAACGGATGACATGGTACTGGTCGCCGATAATGGCGAACAAGGGAAAGAAACAGAAAATAGAAATAAATGGACAAACACTGGAACAAGTTAACAATCACAAAAACCTGGCAACAATCATGGAGTACAATGGAAAAGTGGATATAGAAACGTGATAGATACCGAGAGAGATCAAAATACAAGTCTACTGAAACTGGTAAGGCCTTCTCTAGTATATGGTACCGAGTCCTGGATACTATGAACAAGAAATAAACGCAGAATCAAGGCCGTAGAGATGATATTCTTGAAGAAAAGTCAAAGGATTACTAGCAGAGACAGGATACGCATAATAGTAGTAGAAGAAATGTTAAAAGTAGAGCCCATAGAAGATATTATAGAAGAAATACAACTGACAGGGCATATACGCAGATGAAAGAAGAAAAATAACCAAAAAAGTAGAAAAAAAGAAGAAATAAAGTGGAACGTCTCAAGATGCAATGTGGAGAACAAGCAGGTGACACGAGAACGACGAATACATCGGTCCACAGCAAAGACAGGAATGCGTGGAGATGAAAAATCAAAATGATTACAATTATAACATGTAATACGTGTATCGAAATGTTTGAGTAAATAAAAAAAATAAAAATAAATTTTTAGTTTCATTGAAATAAATTTCAGTGAATGTTAATACATTGATAGGAGATGGCAGCTATTTCGCTTACAAACTGATTATCATTTTAATTACATGTTTGTTACATTTGTAGTTTACGATTTGCAATAAATATCGTCAGCATGCACACGTTCCATAGTCGCTCACTCCAACAAAAGCATTCAACTGAGTCGATGTATCCATGAATTGGGCCTTCAACTCAAGATATTGGCTGAGTCTGCACATTAAGACTCCGTATTATATTCTAAACAGGTAATTTTGACATTTTAGATATAATTTGTGACTTCAACATTTTCATTTATTTGTGTACACAATTTTGACATTCCTTGCATTTTCATAATTTGTAATATTTAAAAAATTGCAAAATTGTCAATAATGCTTGTAAAGCAAAACTTGTCAATCTACCTTGATTCTGGTACTCTTCAAATAAGTACGTCAAAAAATACTTTCAAACTTGTGTACCCTAACAATAAACTTGTTTTATTTACACGTCGTAAACCTGAAGCATCTTCATCACCGACCGTTAGGCCGAACGTTTTCGATCTATATGCACCACCTGATGTATAAATATTGATACATGTTGCATTGATTGGCAGTTCAATGCATGGTCTTGTTATTTCACGCCTGATTTTATTTTATGGGCATTAAGTATGATGGCTGCAAATAGCAGTCTTTATGGAAGAAAATATGTAATTTTAATAGCTCTGAAATTACCCAATGACGCGCAATTTTCTATCGACGGCCGGCAATCAAAAATAATTAATTCCCGTATGAAATTTTAATATCTATAAAATGAGAATAATGGTATGTCAGGCGTAATTTACAGGTCGACACTAAACACGGTCATTAGCGTTTTATAACAAGCCATATATCGTTCGTCATTATTGTTATTAAAATGCGTGGACAACAAAAAACGGAAAACGAAGTAACAATTTCGAATCGAAGACGGAGGATCCGTCGCGTTAGGTTTTAAAAGCTTTTAGAAATTTGTGCTGTGTGTGTGACTTTGAAGGTTTATCTGATTGACCGTCACGAGGAACGGGCATTTACGACGACGAGCTCCCCAACAAAAGTAACAGTCTCGAGGAAAGAAATGACGTGACGGTAAATTACTCGACTAATTCGTAATATAAATTAATATATTTATGTACGCTTTACAGACGCATTAACATAATGAATGAAGTCATTTGCTAACGACGCGCTTTTAATGTTGATGAGGCTGGTTTAATTCGGCTTGTAAACAACGTCGGAATTTTGCACTATATTTCATAAATCGTTGGCGTAATTAAACGTAATTTCTTCATATATCATATAGAGTTGTTTCGTTGAATATTGATTAAGAAAAATATTGCGATCACTTAATTAATTATGTTGATTTATTAACGTACTTGATCCACAACAAAATAAGTGAAATTAAATTAAAAATTGACTATTACGACACTTAATTCGAATAAAATTTCCAATATACAATAAATTCCAATATGACGCAAGTCAAGTCTAACAAAAATTTTAAAATCAAATCATTGTATATGATAAATAATTTGACTGAAAGGAAATGAAAACATTTTTACTCACAAAGGTTCCTTGTGTCCTTCAACAATAATATTTACATCTGATACAAATCAAGAAATTAAAAGATTTATTCGATTCTTAAAAGGGTTTTAAAATTAGTTATCGATTCTGGGGATCGAGGCGACTGCCTTTTCACGAAAAGATTAAGATTGCATCTACTGCCGTGACCATTTTAAAATTGCAATGTTTCCACTTGAAATTTTTGTCCAATTAGGTGGCTTAAAATAGAGAGCTTTTAGATTCCGAGGTCGTCTATGTTGTTAAATAATTCGTTTGGAGACTCAAAATTTTTTTTTTTGACTTTGTGACGAGGTTTTAAAAAAAATCTGCGTGTTCTTTGTAAAATTGGTAAAGAATTCTTTACGTTTGCGACATAAATCCAATATTTCGCGCATTTGGAAACAATGACGACGAACAATGAAGAAAAAATTAATTGCTAGATAATATTTTTTTATTTTATTTATTTAATTTTTTTACACGTAGACAGCTGCACGGTTTTGTGAAAAAGATATCCGAGCCCAAAGTAGTGACATTTCAAGAAAAATACAAAACTAAATTACAATTGCAGCGAATGTATTAAGGTGGTGACAGCTGTTTTTCCATTTATGGACTCATCATACCAACACACATACACTCGCTGAATACCCGTCATGATCTGATGAGCCGATAAAGGACGAAACAGCTTAATCACCTTAATACATTCCCTGAAATTTATTTTCAACAAAGCAGTCTTTATTGGCGACGACTGCAAAGTAATTCCAAGACTTTATACGAATAGTACCAACTTAAAACCACTTGCCATAGTTAATTCATAATTTGTAGATGTTTTAACGATCATCTTCTTAGAATGATCTGGAAACATATCTTCCTCTGATAATTTCAGAGCCAGTTGAAACTGATTTTCTTGACAGTATCAAGTCTTTTATATGACATTTATACTTCATAATTGCTAATGAGCACTTTTTCATATTCTTGAAAAAGTGTGATACGTCAGGTAATATATAAACTTTGCTAGCAGCATCTCATGGCTAAACTATATAATTATGTTAACATGCCATAATTCTTCCACATATTTGATGGCCCCATATTAGCTATAATGCTCAGTTATAAATTAATTTTTTTAATTATGTCCAACAAAATCTCTTCATAAATATGACCTGTTGTCGATTTTCATAACAATCCTAACAATTAAAATTAAAACTCAATAATTATCTTAAATGCCAGTAAACACCTAACATTATAACCGATGCATTTTCCGCAATTCCAGAATGTTTAGGCAAAGTAACTTTGCCCATATATTGTTTTAATGGGACATCATAAACTGTCGAATTTCTTATGGCCATTTCATCTAACGTTAACGTAAACATTTTTTCAAGTTCATTAAAAGTTTGAAGTTTTATTTTAAGCAAATCAGAATCTTCATCCATGATTGATGATGAAACTTCTTAATTTTCTAGACTTCTTGACAAAGATCTTAAAGATGGTAATTGAATTTTCTGTTGTACTAATTGTTGGTACCCATTACCCATGAGAAAATTTCACCTGAACAGCTTTCTTGGCCTTTTGATTTCACCATTTGCGAAATTTAACTGAATGGTCAGATTGATCAGATATATGTAATTTGATCAAAATTAAAAATAATTTTTAATAATTGCAAAAAAATGTTTTCCACGTCCACTATTAAGTTTTCTCTTATTCAGTTTTGTTATTTTCCTTTGAGATTTTTTTACTTTTCCATAACACTTTATTTTTAAATATAACTTTGTTAATGCGTTTTCAATGCATTCTCATCAACTTTACTTGCTTCTTCTAGGTTTGCAGAACCTAACTTCTGATTCATCCGTACTGATCTGTATGAGCAGTTTTCTCGTTTCAGCTGGGTCTTTTGGAAAATTTTCATTTATTTAAACACCCAATTTCTAAAAAATCTACCATTTTAACAACTGCTGAATAGAGAATAAATTGTTGCCTTGTTTTCCTTATTTCATAGTAAGTTGTCGTGAAAATGCTAAGTATTTGCGTATTTCAAATGCGCCTAAACTTAGAACCTTCACCTGAAAAACTGCATACATACTCGTGATCAGCGGTTATGAAAATACTACAAACGATATGAAAACCAGGGATTTTTTTCTGCTGTGTCATTAATAAATTGTTTAGGGACGCCGTGTTTTACTGCAAGCAATCTCATAATTACTGATTTTTTATTATTATACGTACGTATTATTCAATATAAATATGAACATGGTGAAAACAAGGAGTGCAACTCAGGCAGCATATAAGAGCCTTGGCGATGTAAGCACCAGTCATTGTGATATGTCGAAATAAAGTCTGTTCGAAGCAATTTAAGAAATTTTAATGTGGTCATACAAAACGATTCAACAATGGATGGAAACCGATCCATTACAGTTTATGCTATGAGAGAAATGTTAACAGCTACCAAGAACACTGATCCTAGTAAGTTCTACGTTCCTTTTTCCAAATTCAACTTGTTTTATCGATCGTGTTAATTGGCATGACTGTATGCGTGAATAATTATTTTGTTGATCGTCTTCTTGCTGATTGTTGCGAATGGTAAGTTGCCAATTGAATTAAGCTCATTATGTGATTGCTGAGAAGCCCAAAATGGGCAAAATGTTCATGAAATCATTACAAGCAAAGTCATTTTTGATTGGTATTCATTGTGGTCAATTTTTCCTCTTCCCAAGTAATACCACAAGTACAAATCTTGCAACTGGCAATTATTTTTGATTTGTTTACATTGTGGCCAAATTGTTCACTTCCCAAATAAAAACAACAGTCGAAATTTGCATTGTTTTTATCGAAATGATTTTTCGTTCATTTTGAGCGATTTAATATAAGTAGTTCTGTTGTATATGTAAGAATCCGTTATCCGTTGATCCAATTTTTAAAATTCTTAATAAGCATACAGTTATAAAAAAAACTATTTTTATAAACATTACAATTTTAGTACCCATGGGTACGAAGATCAGTTGGCTGTTAGTACTTGCTTGCACCTTATTTATTTCCATAAAAAATATTTATGACTCAGGATTGATGTGTTTATTCCTTCCGGAGTGCCTCCGTACAGTTTTTAACATCTGTTCAACAATTGTTAGATGTCGACCGTGCTGAGATAGGCATTTCCAAATATTCGAACATTTTTATATTATAATTTTAAAGTTTATAAATCTTATGTACTAAAAGTTTTATTTGAGTTTTTTTTATGTTAATAACGTAGCAATTTTACCTCAGTGTTACAATTATATGTAACAAGCGAATTTTTTTTAATGCATGAATAAGTTGAAAGAGCTATCACTTTTTTTGAATGATTATTAAATTCTAATTAAACATAATAATGACAGTAGTAAAAGATTATTTTTATACCACAACATTCATGCGCATTTGCATCTTGATTCTCGGGAATATCACGCACGCTTTCCTTTAAAATGATTGTGTATATTTTTTTGCGGTTCGACTGTCCATCGATCTGTTCAGTCAAATCACACCAATATATCTATCTATGGATTGGAAACATCACGTTTGTAGACTTATAATTCCGTCTTTTTATTTTAAGTATTCTTGTGTGAGCCATTTCCCCATTTTTGTAAATTTCAAGTAAATTTGAACATTCTGCATGACCTGCGATCGCATCGACTACGAACAAGATTTTCACCAAATTATTTCATTACGTGGACTTATTATAGAGTTTTAATGCGTGTGTCCCATCGGACTTTCTTAAAATAATAAAACATCATTTCTCGAACGCAATCATATTTATTAATTACCTTGTCCATT
The DNA here is from genome assembly GCA_959613385.1 of Geotrupes spiniger. Classification (NCBI taxonomy): domain Eukaryota; kingdom Metazoa; phylum Arthropoda; class Insecta; order Coleoptera; family Geotrupidae; genus Geotrupes; species Geotrupes spiniger. The sequence continues at coordinate 31,025,533 of OY390736.1, read as the reverse complement.
AAAACCTTTTGTTGATTGCTGCCAGACAGAAAATGATTGATGCGTGGTAATAATAGGTCATTCGTGAATACGACGCGTAACATATGCAGAAATAATAATTATTCATTGTGTGTCAAGGCTAACGCTTTGTGTATCAACTTTTAACATGCGAATATAAGTCTCGCGGCCGCACTGCAAAAATCAAGACTTGCGCAACTTGCGCATTTTAAGCGCATTCCTCGACGAGATATTTGGCTTAAACTTAGCCAATTAAATTTCGCAATCGACGAAACGCAACACACAGCTTTTCCTCGCGAATGTGGAACGAAACGGGGCGTAAATGTAATTAATTTGCGTTCTAGTCGCGAGAAGTTGCCCACAATGGTGTCGAAATAATTGTATTCAGCGACGGTGCAGAATCACAACGAAATTGTTTGACTCCAATAAATTTCTGCGTTACGCAATGAAGAATGTGTGGACGTAATTAAAAATTCGACGTGTATGGGTTCGTACGCAGCGTATGGAGAAACCGTGATTTAACACAACTTCATCGGTATACAGGTTATGGTGGAGTAGAATGGATTCATATATTTAGCGTTTTATTGCGAAAGTGACTTTGTATGGTACAAAGGCGCAGCGAACATACCTGAATGAATCGTAGCAAACGTCGAAAGACAATTTTAGACGTGAATATGATAGCATAGCTCTTTCCTTGTTCGTTCTTTTTTAAATAAATGGCTATGCATGCGTGAACGTAAATGATTGTTTATGATTCGAAATTTACTGTTGTTTTTATAAAATGCATCTACAATCTTTGTTTAAGATCGTTACAGTGAATGTAATTCATAAATATAAAACATTATTAGCAGGATAGCTTCGTGCAGGCAGCTACAATTAACAGTAACGACGATAAACATACATTTCTAAAATGTAACACAATATTTTGTATTTTGCAAATTTGTATTTTGTAAAATGCACACTATTTTTACTTTGTTACATTTTATACAATTATTTGACATTCTTGATAATTTCCAAATTTCCAATGTCCAAAGGAGTTTAAGTTTGGTATTTTGCATTTTTTACAATTTTACAATTTTATTTTTTTTTTCAAATATTGCAGTCTGCAAATTTTCCAGTTTTTTCAAATTAAATTTTTTTTTTAGTTTTCCATAATTATCCAATTTTTTTAAATTTCTATAAAATTTATTTATTTTTAAAACTGTACAACTACCCTTGAACAATCTTGAAAGTATTTTTAATAACTGTCACGTTTGGTGGTAGCTAAATTAATAATTAATTACTTTGTAATTACTCGAAACTAAAACAACCCAACTATACAAGGAATTGAATATCATTTTCGTGCTAGTTTTGATCGTTATTTTTGAGGTAGACTAAGACATGACAATTAGAATACAATGTTGTAGTGGTATATGAATCGTAAAATTAATGTATGTACAATTATGTGTATGTACAATTGTTAACTGCAATGCAACCAACAAAAAAAAAATTGGGTTTGCAACTCGACATTTGCATCATTGAACGATAGTTTCGCCCTTTTTCGGAGTCGTCAGCAAGAGATGTTATTTCGTATTAATTATATTTAAATTACTGGTTATCAGCTCAGTGAAATTTAAAAAATAAGTAATTGCTTAGTATATATAGAGGATTTCAATTCGAATTCGAATAAGGTTGCTTAGATTTTGTTACAAGAGAAAATAAAAAGAGGAATGTTACGCCGAAAGGACAAATGTAACGACCGAAAAATTTGAGTGCTTTAACTAGTGAATGTTGCTTTTCAGGGAATAGTAGTCGATGCTTCCAACTTGGCAATTTGGAGTTTCTCTGCAACAAACGATTAGCGACCGATTAGAACTTCTTGATTTTCTTTTCATTACATTGAAATGAGGATTTCCTATACAATGTTCGTGGTTGGTGAAGATTACTGTATCAGAGACCTATTGTGTGTAGCAACTTCTAACTTCGATCCAGACATTATAAAATTGACTCTTGTTATTAACAATCTACAGTCGGCGTTAACAGATTACAAAATTGACTCTTGGTCAATCTACTATCAGCGTTAATTCGACCCAGGGAGATTACACAATAGACGCTTCTAATTAACAATCTACTTAGTTAGACCCAGACATAAATAATAAAATTGACTTTTTTATTAACAGTCTCAAGTCGACGTTTATTCGACCCAGACAGATTACAAAATTGAGACCTGTTGTTTATCATAATGTACTGCCGACGATAATTCGACGCTGACAGATTACAAAATTGACTAACTATTACTACGATATCATCAACGCAAAAATTACAGTGTTCTGTGATCATTACTGCTTACCACTTACTACATTGTTTCACTAGTTCGATTCCCACTTTCTGGAAAATCGAACTGCTTTTTGAAAATACTCACACCTTAAATGTGCAGTTTGCATTGTTCAAGTGTTCAACCCAACCCAACCCAACAGTGATTTTTATTTCTGTGCTACCAATTATTTTTGTCATAAAATGCGGTCAAACGCTGAAACCCAGTGGCGTCACCGCCCACTTAAAGATTTTTATCGAGCGAAGACCGGTGCGGATCGTCGATGATCTGACATTTTTGCATATCGATCGAAGACATCATTTGGCGAACTACGTTTTCCAGCCGTATAGTTCACGGTGCTCAATTGGACGTTTGTTTACGGACGTGGTGTTATTACTTCAAACCAGCAGTCGAGCTATAATTTAACTAGTGGTTTCAAGTCAACGTGTAATTAATTCCGTCTAGTTAATGTTGTGCCTTTTTGAATTCAGGTTGTGGTGCATTTAACCTAACCTTCATTTCTACTATTGTTTTTGACGTGTAGAGTAATTGATATTTTTGTGCTTATACGTCATTTTAATGTCCGATTGTTGTCGGAATGGTTCGTAGTTACCGGATCCGAGGTGGGTTTAATTTGTTTATTATTTTATTTTGGTGCAATGTCCTATGGCCCGAACCCGGATGTCCGAGTTCTTAAATCAATTGTTTGTTTAGTATTTAATAATATTTAGTTTTGAGGAAGGCCTTGTTGTGTCCGATACCGAATTTAAAATAATTTTAATTATTTTAATAAATGTTGGTGATTAGCTTAAACCTGAAACGCGCTTTGTTTATTTCAACCATATTTCGCACACTGCAATTATTTGGCTAGGGTTCTATAAATTTATGTCGGATGGTACACTAAATTCTTTATACTTTCCACTGGAATTAGGCGAGGCACATTGAGCCACATATCAGTTAGCATTAGCATTCATAATTCACTAATAAAATTTAGCAGTCCGACCGACCGTTGCCATCAAGAAGGGTGTTTTTGAGGTCACAGCTTCCCCCAGGACATCTCATCAGTTTATGATGCTCGATGTCTGCCTGAGATCGACTCCCTCTAATATCTTCACGAAACAAGTTAATTTAGCTCTGAAAAGTTTTAATTTTACAAATGTCATAAAATAATTTTAAATTCCAATCGAAGAACAAGAAATTCCGTTACTTGGAGTTTAACAAATAAATTAATTTGTTTTAATTAAAAAAACTGAGTATTAGATTTCAATTGAAAACCAATAACATTATCATGAATAAAAGTACAACCGTTTTTGTTACATAAACTTGAAATGTAACAAATGTAACAACCAAGTCATCGTTTCCGCTCAATCTCGTCGAAATTGTAATTGAACGCACGTGCTTCGCTCGTTCCTAAGATTCATGTAAACGAGATCCCGGCATCCAAATCGGTGCAATATATGTAACCACTTGAACGTAACATTTTTGCCGGCAGACGTTTCTTGTTCTTAAACGTGTCCGGTTCACGTTATCAGTTAAAGCACCTAAGAAAGTGCACCACTTAAACAAAAATAATCGTATCGCCACCATCACGAACTCGCCTAATTAAGGGATTGATTCGTATCGATCACTTTATACGGGCGCATCCGCAAAAATGCGAAATAAAAATTCAATTTCTTATAATCCTTGAAACTCGGTCCGAGTTATGCGAGTGCCATAAAAAGCCGCGCCGTATAAGTCAGGAAACTGAAGGTCCGTGCTGCCCTTATTGGGAAACGCCGATTGTTGTCGGGTCTCTTCGGAGAATATTTAATCTTCGCGCAATTATCATCCACATTCGCATTTCGTCGATCTAAATGAAAATCGGATATTGATGTACTGCCTACATTGTGACGGATGTGGGTCTTATCAAGCTTTTTTAAAGTTGTCCCAATACTTGTGTGTAAGCTCTTAAACGGACGAAGATCTTCATCCAGATATATTTGTTTTGAATCACATCGGCGTCAGATGTGGGTTATTTTAATACATTTACATAATTGTCTGGATGCGCAGCGTCACGGACATCGTTAAATTTAGATTACTTTCCAGGAATACCAAACGGTTTTTAAACATAATATTAGATTAGTGATCGTAGAGCGAGTTGTTTATTTATCAGCACGAATAAATAAATTCGAGATAAATTAGGCAAATAGGAAAATTTGTATAATCTCGAATATATTGACATCGTACCACCACAGTCGGACTAAACTAAATTGTAATACGGAAACGAAGTTTATTATAGCAAATTTTTAAAATTGGATTGTGTGTAATATTACTAAAAAATAATAAATGGTGTAACGTAACAATTGTTATAATAATAAATTTATTTTATTTAAGATTTAGTTAAATGATTTGTTGTTGACGACGACTGTCATATGGGAAGTCAAGCACACCCATTGAATTACTTTTAATAGGCAAAGTCCTGCCTGAAGAAAATATATGATGATATATGAAGTTTATCGTCATGTAATATACTTTTCAATTCATGACATGTAGAAATGAGCTTTAAGGTTCATTTCTTACCTCAGAAAGAAAATAAAAAAGGATAATTAATTAATAATTGTCACCCAATCTTAATCAGCCAAACCTAATTACAGAGGATATTATTAGCCTTGTGCCCTCTAGCAGCTTACAGTTAAATTGCCCATACAATCTCTGTAAAGGATCAATATAATGTAAAACTCGACCTTGTAATCATTATCCTGACGATCTACATAACAAGATCAACAAGTAAACATAATATTGCAACTTCGTAAAGATAAAATATATAAACCGTTGTTGGCACAAAATTTAAATATTATTATTCAATTGTAACAGAATTTGCATGCAACGTTGTAAAGTTAAATCGTGATATAGGCCTCCAGGCGTCTTAATAATTATCTGTGACCACCCAGTCACAATAACATAAATTTCGCACCGATAGTTATTTGAATTTATAGAATATAAATAAATTTATTTGTACGCGCAATTAAGCCGTTTGCTGTAAATATAAATAACGCAACAGTAAATTTATTTAAATGTATTTGCCATTGTTAATTTAGTTCCTGGTCGGAGTAAAAATAGATATTCATATCGCAAATTCAATTAGAACAACCAGCTATGTTTAATTTAATCTCTTCAACATTTTACGACGAAAATATAATATTTAGCTAGGTAACAAATCGTAGATCTGTTTAATTTTACTGCTCGTTCCTGTTATGTTCATAATAATTTCATTACGTGTTTCAGGTCAACAACTATAAGATACAAACCACAATGGTATTTTTTCTATATCTTTTATCAGATTTTTCGGAACCCTTTGATGCATGCTTGTTACATTTAGATTCTTGCAATACATTTGTATATCATTTTTGTCTGCTTCCTCATCTAACTTTTACCCACCTCTTCAGGTAATATGTTTCACAATTCATTGGGGTAATGAAGATCATTATCCAATGCCTTTTCTTCCTTGCATTTGTGTCTTCCCTAAAACAATGTACACATTTGGATTTCACTCTGGTCTTTTTTAATTTATTCTCTTTGGCCTCATTTCGACGTTTTCACAATTTTTATCATCTTTTTCTTGCTTCACTATTTATCCCATAACTTTACGTTAAAGTCTTCGTAATGCGTAGGTGCTTTTGAGTTAATGCATCAGAACTGCTATAAATTATAAAAATCTAGGTTGACTTTATTTTCCCCTCCTCAGTAAGAGGCAATAAAGCGTAGAAGTATTTTAACGTTTACATGACTTTTAAATTGGACCATTTATCTGATATGTATATAAAGTTAGCGCTCGCTAATTTGATAAACGCTTTGATAATAGGTAAAATTTCCACATGTTGGACGAATCAAGTACGGGATTGGACGATTAACTAGTAAAGAAAAGGATCCATGCAAATAAAAAATATATCCTAATATATACGAATTATAGACTGTTGTCATAGTGGTAAATCTTATATCGAAAGTTCGTTGAATTAAAAGCCAGTAACTGGATCAGTAAATAGGGTGGTTTGCTTAAAAGATATCAGAAATGTAAACAGTCAATGGGGCTTGATCAACGGGAATTTGGTTAAATGGAGAAAATAACCTGAATAAAAAACGTTAAAAAAGTTGAAATCCGGAAACGGTGCAAGAAATTCCTGGAGATGCTGATGGAATTTAAGTCTTGACTTCAGCGAAGAAGTTTGTACCAAAGACGTCTTTAAATTCCTCAAGTTAAGTTAACAATTTTTACTTTATGACTATGTTCCATGTTTACACCAACATTCTTAAACATCTTAGGTTGGATATATTCTATTTCTTGCTGGAGAACTTATAATATGTTGTACATAATGCTACAGCTCTTATCTTAGTATGTCTCAATAAGCGTGATGAACTATTCATCTATCACATATTGCGAAGAGGTGCACGACTGTTTACAATTTTCGATAAATGTTGCGAGAATTCCTCGTACATCAGCTAATTTGTCAATTGCTACTCTGTCATGACAGTTATTGATTATTTCGCTTCGTATGGTCCCGTCAGTATTTTTAGCTTTCGTTTCATTTTGAAGTGCACCTCCTGATGCTTCCCTGTCCCTGTTCGCATCTCTGTCTCTTAAGTTTGCTTGCACTAGAATGCGACGCTAAAGCGTTTTAGTTACAAAGTACTAAACACATGTTGATGATTGGAGTGCAACATAAAGTTCGTCAATTTTCATTTTTTATCGTCTCGGGTTTTTGGAACCTACTAAGCACCGTGCTAGAATAAGCAAATCAAGCAAGAGAAAAATTTCTGCTTTAACCAAATCAGCAACCTTGTCTTTTGATAAAAGCTACGTGTCCCTGTGCGTTTAATAATAACAATGAATTTATTAGTTCCATAATGGTACAAGATACAAGTGTCAACAGTAATTCGTTATTGCACGAACAGTTTAAAATACGAGCGACGAACGTGCAAGTGTTTTAAAAGCCATGACGAAATGAGGAAACTTTTTACATGTGTGTCTTACGACGTTTTATCTTCAATCGTGCACAATTAAAGATATTGAAATTTTAACCAAGTTTTATTTGAAAAAATCTTGGGGACCACTGAAAGATTTTTATTATCATATCTAAGTCATCCAGCTATGTAATATAATAAGCACATTGCACAAATTCTGTTGTATGTTCATATAAATGTAGAGTTAACATAAATCAGTTAAAAATAACAATGAAGTGTCTGCATTGGATATTGTCTTCGAGCAAAAACTATCATCTACTAAATATCAACAAAACCGAAACAAATAATTTATTTTAATTTAATTGAATAGACCGTTTATTATTCAATAATCTATAGTATATATGGAATGTTTTCGATGACTTATATATTTGTCCACTTAAATTTCAATTTCCTCCTACTGTGCGTGCCACCGACTTAAATATTTTCAACTTCACAAAGCAACACAATATTATTCCCTGAGTCACCCTTTGTGTTTACAATAAGGAGCAATGAGAAAGCACTGACGTTGCATACCGATCGTGATAACGAGTAAATATTTTCGTTGTCGATGTGATATTTAATGCAGTTGGGTTCACGTTTTCGTATTTCATTTTATTTGTATCTTTTGCTTTTATTCATTATTTTCATGTCGTTCCAAATATGTCTTACATATTAAAATATGATCTTTATGTAAAAATATTTTAGTGAATATTGAAATAGAAATTTCGCTATTTGTTTTATTTTTATTTTAGTTATTGCCGCCACGAACATACCCCACGAGACTCCACCCACTCGATTATGAGATGTCCAGTGGTTCTTGTACTGTACGTCTAAGAGAAATTAATTAACTGGTAATTAAATGGTAAATCAAAACATCTGAAGGAGGCAATTGGTGTCTATGTCAAAAAGGCACCATATCCAAATCCTCCATCTATATTTGCAGGTTGTATGTCTTTTATTTACCGCTGATAAGAAATGCTATGCAAATTTCACAAATATCACCGAACAACCACGTTAGATGTGAATGTGGTTGATTCTATATTCTGACTTTCTAATGAAACGCTTACGATTAGTAACCCAGCAGACCATGTTAATATAGCGACCCCACAAAAACTGCTACGTCGATTATTATTGTGTGTACATAATGACGCCAAGAAAGTGATAGTTCCCATGATACGTACTAATATGATTGATTAACTCAACATCATTAACTTTCGCTGAATTGACCCAAGCGAAACCTGAATCTCACAAACGAAAACATTTTAATTTTATGCGCAGGGCAATCATCCGGCAATTAAAACGGCTCGTTAATTCAACACACAGGTGTATTTTTCTCCTTCCTATTAATCCACGTTTTTAATGCAGTAAATCAAGTCGGACTTTATATGCACTACTTATGCCACTTTATATGCGACACTAACAACCTACAAACTCATCATACCATACGAATTAATTCACGCAGCGTAAAAATGGAAAAAGTGCGTTCGAAAAGAGGAAATGAAAAACCGATTTTAATTGCGTCGCGTCCACGTCAAGACAAAACAACGTTGCCGTCAATCTGCGATAAAACACTTATCGTCGAGAACCGTTATGTGTGTTCAAGATTTGATTAATCGCCGTTTCGTATTTCATTGGCGAGCGTTTCATTGCATTTAGCGACCGTTTCGGCGTTATCGCTGGCGTGCGTCGCCGCTCGGTTTATTTGATTAGCGGCTACCGATGTAACATGGGAAGCAGTTCCGGATACAGTCGGTAATTGCGGGCGATCGCTATCGGGGGTCGAATTATACTTTTCCGGAGCGAACCCGGTTCCCACGGCGCGCCGTCCTGGACCCTACCTGACACGTGGCGACACGTGTGCTACTATTACTTTTGACTGTACCCGCACCGTGTTAAATTCGGTGCTCTCCTGTTCGCACACTTCGGCGTGCTTAGTGCATAGAATCTGGGACAATGGGAAACACGCGATGCACGACATTGTTATTTTGCAGTGACGTTAGCTGCGTAGGTTCTATAATTTGTCTTTACGCAGAAAATATATGGCGTAGTAGTGGAACGAATTAATATTAGAAATTGTTGAGTTTCAATGACTAGGCAATGATCCACAAATTTGTTTATGGGCCCAGCTGCTTCAGAATAAATTAAAGGGCTTGTTTAAGGTTTTGGTACGCTAAATAATTGACGCAAACTTGTTTTAACGTTGACGAATTCGTACGGTTAAGAATTGCACGGAAACAGAGTACGAACGATTTACCAAACGAGTAAGTTCCCATTGAGGTAACGAATGGTTTCAGTCAATTTGCGATAGAAAATCGATGTTTGAAAGCTGTTACGCATAAATTTAGCTTCTACGTGAATTCAGACAAGAATCTACACAACTTATTTAGTTATTGTTATTATACGAATTTAGCCAATTATCTGCAAGTAGCTACTTTGATATTTTTATCTTAAACAGCGTGAAGTACATAAAACCGCTTATTAAATATCTAGTTGCTCGTTCTCGGAATAATGTTTCGAGCGCGCTCCGCGGGAAGTGCTAATAAAATTCTCTTCATCGTATTCCATTCGTTTCGTTTAGCGGAAGTGGTAACCTCTGTTTTTACCACGCAGCGTCATTAACTGTACAAAAAGCATTAATATCTATCATCATGGTAAAACTATGATTTATTTACAATACTCGTAGATAGGTCATGAAATGTGTATTACACATTGTCGCCGTCGCGTTCCCAGTGTTCCGGAATCTAACGGGGCCGTTCTCGTGGGATAGAGATGTCGCGGTCGCGTCGAACACGCACGCATTCCCACATACACAATACCCGAGATCCCTTCCTCTGCATGTGTGATCGCTTAGTTGTTACACTTAACGCTATACGCAGCCCCGTTTGATGTAGTTTATTTAATTGCGTTTTGTCTAGGCTACGTGCTTGGCGATAGTATGGTTGCAATAAATTTTTGAATAATATGATTAAATTCAAATGTTAGGATGTACCAAGAAAAATTGCAGAAAAATTGATTTTATTACTCTAGGGACTTCTTAAGATTAGTGCACTAAGATGCACTAAAAGTATGCACAAAAATTATCGGTGATAGTAGTCCCGCTAGGCGAAAAAAAATAAATATACATTGTTACAACCAGCAATCATTTCTACGTAACATACTGTAAGTTCAGATTTTTGTGCAGGGGCGTTTAGAAGTAATCATTAGGGAAGTGAAAAAAGCATTCGATTTTTGCGATATTTAACGGATAGCCGACTTTTTTTCTATTTAACAGTTCAACAAAAAAAATTGAAACTTCGACTGGACTTCTGATGAATCTGATATGTTGTGCACAGAGGGAAATTAATTTTTTTTCTCCATTACAAGATATCGCACGAAAGCGGAATTTATTGCTAAGGAAACATCAACGTGTACCTGTCTCGGAATAGGTATTGAAATTGAATTGTACCCATTATTTGATTATTGGGAGCGAGATACGTAACACAATAAAATTCGCGCATCGACTTTAACTGACTAAATATTAGATGGCTGATGTTTGAGAGAAATCATTCTTTGCAATTTCACCCTTTCAAAAAGTACATTTACGTAAAAAACTCTAACTAAACTGTAACCAGCAAGAAGACCTGTCACTAACGTAAAGAATGAAGACATGCTTGATCTCTTACCGTACATTGCGCAAATTTACCACCATCACTTCAAAAATCTTCTTATAGATGTTCATACTCATTCGAGCACATATAATTCATCTGATGACGAAATTATATGGCATTAAAACTCAACTTGTACTATAAAAGTTCATTTATTAAATTAGTTTCATTTTGTAACAAATTACGGATTGCACTAAACAATGAAAAATAGCCAGCGTCAGGATTATCGATACTCAAGGAACCTTCGACTTCCAAAATGTTCCAAATTTATCCAGCGGCGAACTCACGATAAGGTACTCCTTATAATGTCGCATAAACGAAGAGTGACGTCTTGATAAAACTTGGATAAGACTTAGACTCGAAAAACTACAAAAGCCCTAAAATACGAAATAAAAACCGTGAACATTATGCCCAAAGATTCATTAACATACACTTACCTTTAACCAGATGACTTCCTCGAACAAATTCAACAAAAATGACCAACTATCTCTCCACTCAAATCCTTCGAAGAGACTGGAATTCCGAATCTTGTAGAACCACCGTTGCCGATATCCACTTCAAATGAACAATAAGATATCCCAATTACTTGAAGTGGTTTAACCAGACCACCTAATCTAATCTAACGTAGAATACAAAAACAAAGCCTAAAAATTAAATACTACGACTACCTGTTAATATTAAAAGTTTATGAAACATAATATTTCTGTGAAATAAGCAAAATTTGTAAAAACATTAAAACATCTTGATGGATAAGGTATAGTATGGATAACAACTGCTTCAAACTGGAAAATCTGCAGAGATTAGTGTTAATGATATGCGTATGCTGTACATATTTTTGTCACATTGGTATATACATTTCGGAACGACGAAGCCTAATTAAATGTGTCAAAATGCACTCTTCAGTAGAGGTTCGTCAGAAGGTAGTAACTCTTGTCGAGCAAGGAGTTGCTGCTAGCGACATAACGCAGCAGGTCAATTTATGTATTTTTTATCATTCAATTATTCACTGGAAAATCGCTTATCGTTTAAAAAATTATAAAAAATTTAAAAAAATATTTTACTTACTTTCTCTTGTAGGAGTGCCAAGCCTCATCGTCGCCCACTCATCGCTCGAACCCATCACTACACGAAAGTCAAACACCGCCCGAAATACTATCAGCGCGTAAAAATTCAATCGCGAATTTTAAATTTTCACGCACCGACCGCACCTTTATTACTAACTGAAATATGAGACACCCGATTATGTATTAGCGTAACCGGCCGAAAAATATCATAGGTATCGGCGCTCCGATTCGAGTGACGTCACGGCCGAGCGCGTACTAGACTCAGCGGGCGGATAATGGAAATATTTAAATTAAAGTCGGGCAGAATTTTGCGACAATAATTACTTTTTAAAAAATCGTTTTTATTTTTTATTGACTTCCGGATGCACTGCAGAATTATTAATTACAAGGTATCTATTATTTCCAAAATATTATAATTATGGACACGCCTTTATATATATTTATAGACAAAAAATTACTAAAGGGGGGCCTCGACTTGAAATTTCGTAGTAGTCACAAGTCCATTAAAATCGAAAGATTTTAAATTGCAAACGTATCACACTGGGTCTCTTATTTTTCACAGAAGCAAAGTCATGGCATTAAAAAATGAATTCAATGGAATGAACACGATGGGTTGTTGGAATAGAAAGTAAGTTTTGATGATGACATAAAATCGGTTTGAATACGTTCAACGATTGAATAGCGTTGGATGATCAATGACATATGCCAAAAAAATAAACCTCGGCTAAAGATCTGCCACCAGCATTGAAAAACCTTTCCACGTCGATATTAATTTAAATAAACTTTCAAGTACTCATTTCAAACCAAAAACTGTACACTCTTTTTCTGCTAATACTTTACGTCCACTTTTACATTACGGGCGGGAATACTTTACGTCCGCTGGGCCTACTCTCAATAATCGATTTCATGAAACAAGCGAAACGAAAACATTTACAGTCTTGGCGCCATTATATATTATTTTATAACTGATTTTAGTGAACTTGTGTTTTGGTTATTCCAAATAAATTCTACTTAAAAAATTGTACAAATATGAATCTCATTTACTGTCAATATCGGCATTAACTTCCATAAATTAATTCCATTGATCCTCGTTTGGCGACCATTTCAGTTAAGTAAAGGAAGCAACGCGTCAATGTTCTCAGATCCCATCAATGAGAGTAAAATAAACAAATTCAACAATATGTTGTCGTTGGATCTCTAATGCCACCGACGTGAATAAGACGACACCTGCATCCACACAAATAAAAACAGGAATAATTTGCACTTGCAAGAAGTTATTTATATGAAATTCAAGGATTCAGCAGGTGTTAACCGCATGTTGCCATATATACCGCATTGTATCTCGGTAATTGCAGTTTTAATCGCACAATAATACTTTCTGACCACCTTACTATTTGTAATTAAATTTATTGTTGCGCGGCGCAGAATAAGTACGTATGGGACGCGCATTCACGAACACTCCATTAATTAACTTTAATTCACTTATGTAAACAATGCGCGTCCGGACAAAACCTGCGCGCAAATGAAATCATCGTTTAATTACGTACACAATATTTTTTCGACGCGTAAGCAATCGTAAAAGCAACATTGAATCCCTAAAATAACCATGAGAAAGAAAGTCGTCCACCGTAACAAACGGGGAAACGAGTTGATGTCTGGATTGATGCATTTGTTGAGTAATAGGGGTAAGTGCGTGTGGGGTAACGGTGGGAAAGTACGGGGTGAATAACCGAACTGATTTTTCGACAACATTAAGGGGCGTCGTTAAGCCAGGTAAATAATAAAGCACCAGTCAATCGACATTTCGCGGCGGAAACATATTGCAGTAAACGAGTGTGGAACATTCATTGAAAATGGACAAACAAAGGTGCACACTTTTGGTTTGATGTGAATATGTAACTGGGAATTTTAATCAGGCGATGTAAATTCACATACTCGTATTAGGGATAACAAAACTGAAACGTGCATGGATATTTTCATTAAAGTTTAATTTAATTTTTTTTAATGGGGGGAAGATGTTGCAATTAATTTATTCAGAATGGATCATTTACGTCAACTGTAGTTAATGAAGATTTTTTATCCTGGTGTACCTGAACTGTGCCAATGGAACTAGCCATCAATCATGATAAGTTATAGACAATGTATAAAAAGCAATTGATTTATGGACGCAAGCGGTGATTTATCTACACAATTAGACTTTCAGCGTTTCCAATAATATCAACGCGCAAACCACAATCTACACTTCCCTTGCAAATGGTAATTACATCCGTGTACTTGCACCTGTAAGCAGACTACCTTGAAAAGTATTTGCGTTTTTCTCCAACTTCAAGTTTTGCGCATTAATTACCAAGCAACAGTAACGATATATTTAAATTAATTACATTCATTCATAATAACAGTGCGGACGACATAACATCGATGATTTACGACAATAATTGTTTGATAACGCATCGGAGAAATTCGCAATTATTCCAACGGTTACTTTCGAATGAACGCGATATGGAAACATAAATCGTCGACTTAATCGGCTCCCCTTGAGGGTATTGATCGGCGCCGATTTACGAGCGGCCGATCAATTTTTAAAGCGCGCAGACAATTAAATACGAAGTTCGGATATCGCACGATTTACGCACAACGGGACGCGGCGGTTCACGAATCTTAAATTTCTAAATCACGATTTGGCATTTTCAACTCAATTACCATAATGTATTTTCGGTTCGGAGTTTTGAGCGTAATTAGTTAATTATAAATGTGAAGTCGTGATTCACGATCCGTTTGATTGCCGTGTTCTCCGATGGAATCGCCGTTCTAGTTTTTTTTTCAGCAACAATGGTACTAATTTGATTACAACTTGAAGGTATTTTCTCGACACCGCGCGTCGATATTTATTGTGTTGATTTATTGGTGAGGTTAACTAACAGCGACGGCTATGGCCTAGATTTGCATTATTTTTGTTTGTTGCTAATGGACTCGAAAAAAATAACGACTTGTTACGTTTGTGTTTTTTTTTCATAGCGAAGCTAAGGACATTGTCGAGCTTTCTTTTTAAGAATTCAGGATAGGTTGGATAGATTTACTGTTATGTAATTATTATATATTTCGTCCAAGTATACGTGTCGAACAATAGTCGGAGTTTAATTATGAACTGAGTGAAGCCCTTTATGTTGTTACAGCGTTTGATGTTTAATAAACTTTAATATTCACACATCGACGTTGCATTGTTGGAAATGCGGTTACGCCGCCTTCTCAAAGTGGGACACATAAGAAAAGTTATATTGTTTCATTTTGATGCTTTGTAAGTAGATATTTAATTGTGCGCCATCAAAATTATTAATATAAATCATTTTTGTTTATGAGGTTCAATTACTATTTCTATATTATTCACAATTATAAGCAACGAATCAACGAATTATTTAATTTCTGATTTTCAGTCTTACAGGTTCCTTCCAAACACAGTTCTTTATGGCAATTAAAAAGTTATATTGTCGTGTTAACTTTGTGACCAATGGTATTATATACCATTTATTTTTTCTTAAATATATATATATTTTATTTTATATTATTATTATTATTATTATATGCTTCAATAAGATTCACCAACTCTGCATCTGCATCTGTTGTCGTCTTCAATTAAACTAAAATTGAGTTTCGTGTGTTCCGTTATCACATGCCCACAAAACAAATTGTCTCGAATTGTTTACTTCGTTAAAATAAAACTGCATGTTTTCTAAGGTGAGTGAGTACCTTTCATCAATCCATTGCAAAGTCAAATTTCCTTCGAATTGGTTTAAATCGACTCCACCGTGTTTCGTGTCAACATTAAACATAAACATTTTCAATGACCCCCAAATATTTTTTCTACAAATACACCTGACACCTAACGGCGATGAGATTGGGCAAAGATGCGGAATGGATGATGTGGTAAGATGGTGACGACAACGAAGGATATACTGGTTCGAATACGTTAAAGGAATGGACGAGAACAACCCCGCACGAGTGTTAAAATGTAGACGAGCAACTCGACGACCATTACGGCCATTAGCCCCCCCCCCCCCAGAAGAGGTGGAAAGATAGTTGCCAGTCCACATTACAAGAATGGAACCCGAAAAAACAGACCACAGGTCTACAATAAGAATAAGAAGACGACTGATTTAGTATTATTCCCAGAACCTTTAATCAAGGATAAAACCAAAGAAGAAATTGAAGCTCTGCAAGCTTGTGAAAATCAGGAAACGATATCTAAAGAAAATATACCATACGAAAAAGGACGAAAGTTTTGAGAATCAAAAGAATTAATTGCACAGCGAGCGGCGAAGAAAAATGCCATATAAGGAATACAAATAAATTATCGATAATAAAGAAATTTCAACCATAGCCAACCGGACCATTTAAGCGTATTATATCTTCAAATTTGATTTCTGTTAAGTTAAGACGACGCATCGATATATAGCTTTCAGGAAACGCATTTAAATGCATGAATAATTAATCAGCAATGAAGTGCAAAAAAAGGACGAAAATTGAAGAAATGATGGGGGCATGATCAAAAATGCCATAAATAATTAGTTGGGAAAACGTCTACGGTGATTTTTAATTTTTCGAAACTCGAAACAATCAAAATCTGGAAAACAGCACCTGAAAAAGCTGAAGAAAATTGAAGAAAGTCGAGGACAAGATCAACAGCCAAAACAAGCCAAATGAACCGATACAATAAATTGCAGATTTTTAACTAAAACTGGAATTAACTAAACACTAATGAGGAATCAATCAATAACCCCATGGGAAATATATGGTAGTCCTGAATACCTTTATGATAATAAATGTGTTAATTTATCTGAATACATTTGATAGCATCAACTTAATGAAGAAATAAAGAGAGCGTGAATTTCACGATCATTTTGCAGTTTAGACGATTTTAGTTGATCAAGATAGTCGGGTTGGATTGATTTGGGTTGGGCTGACTCGCGTGAAGGCAAATGCAAAACAAATGGTTTAAATGGGAATAAAATAACAATTATAAATAATAATTATTATGGTGATAATAAAAATTGATGAAAAATTGTAAAAATTGGTAAAAAATTAAATTGAAATCAAGTCGACGTTAGTGAATGTCGTGATCGTGTCCCAACCTATACAATTTATTATAATGCGTTGTATTTCGTCCATTTACATTAAGTCTAATTGGATCTTTTTTTCATAAGTTATGTTAATCAAATGTAGGATACGGTTAGGTAAACTGACCGCACATCATAAAATGCAATGACGTTCATCCAAAACGAACCAATAACAATCAAAATTAAAGAAATTATTCCAAAATGAACTACGTTCTTGAAAAATTAAGCGATGCTAAGCAGAAAGTTCAAAATAATTGGAAATCAAATCGAAGACAAATTTTAATTTTCCACGTCCACTTTGGAATCACTACTTGAAATACTTTGTAATAGAAAATTCTATTTTATATGCGTAAGTAAAAACCCTTTTCCTATTATGAAGATTGATGTTTTCAATAAATAATTAACTAGCAAAATAACTTGCAAATAATTACTTAACCTTTGCAATTTGAGTATTCCAGCTTAGCTAACCTTAGCCTATTATACTGACCTTATTAAATTATATAGCAAAGAACCTATTTACCTTACCGTTTTCACAACTTGTACAAGCTAGTCTTTTTTTGTCCAGAAATTTCCTTTGCACGATTTTAAGAATATAACTTGACTAATATATAAATAAACTAAGTACCTCGGTAAATGATCTTGTAAATAAACTAATTTTCCATTTCCATGACCCGTGCAGTCTAATCTTACCCTAAACAAATTCCTTGTACATAAAGCTGATACTTTTAACTTCAGACTAAATAAAATATCCTTTAGTATAATTTAATTTATTGTTGGTCACATCTTGCATCAAAAATATAATCAAATGTGTCAATAGTTTGTTTTGGATGCAGTCTTCGTCCCCATAGGTTTCTGTTGTTATTATGTCAGCAGTTGAGTGATTAGTTGGAAGCGAACTTGTATTTTTTTGACAGCTTCAGTAAGAGCTATATCGTGCAATGATTCTACCTCGTTCTGTTTAATTAACAATGGAATGAAGCTTAATTAGACTCCTTTGACTTCAATTGCATTCAGTAAATATAATTGTCACTGCTGAATTCTTAATTATTTAAAACAATCACCTTGCCTTTTTCACGACTCGTACAGTCTATTTTTATTATAAATAAAGTCCATACGATTTCTAACGATAAACTAAATCCATATTCATAAGCTTTAATATTTTTAAAAATTTGCAACATATAAAAGCTTTTTTACCCAGACCAAGAACTGATGAAGATGTTCTTCTAATGTCCTCACTAATCCTTAATCCATATAATAACAACCCACTACCCTCAGTTTATTCGTTAGTTTATTTAATTTTCACTTTTAAATTTATATACTTATTATAATTATTATTATTTCAGATCACATTAACTTTATTTAATAGTCTATCATTTCTCATACATATAATTTCTCTTATTTTCTGTACATATTTTGAAAACAGTAAGATGGCATTCCTACCTCAATATCAAATAAGTAACCATTCGCCCTGTGTGTTCATTTTTGAAAATGTATGAATTGAATAGATTGCTCGTTTGGCTCATTTTATTTTGTTTAACTGTAATCATTTTGCAATTTTATCATTTATTGTGAATTCACTTTTATTTCAACTTTCAAATTGAAAGGCAATTTCATGTACACGTCAAAGTATGAATTATTTTGAACACATGAAGCTCATTTCATTTTTCGATTATTATAAATTGTATACTTCGCCTATAGCAATTGTTGTTGCATTTTACTTCTGAGAATCTGGATATATTTGTCGCCCTATTTTTAACAACCGCCTTCACTGATTTGGTTTAACCCAATATTTCTTAAAATTTGTCGGTGTCTCGCAAATTCGACTGTCAATGTTCGGAGTGGGAAATTAATAACTCGATCATCTTGTGCCTTAAAAAATACACTTACTTCCCTTCAACAATTTTGATATTACAACCCGCGTAATATATTCCAACCGTAGCTACTTCGTCTGCAGCAGAGGTGAAGGTCGATAATTGGTCACGAAAAGTTGGCGGCGATTTTATCACCTTATCGTGATGGGGCGGATTGATTTTATGGGAACCGAGTGCGTGTTATACCCGTGTTAATTGATTAGATTATCGCGCCATCCAATTAGCGTCTTACTCGTATAAGCACTCGCGTTAAACGTTAAACTTGGATAGTATCTTAAACCCTACTCGCTAAAAACATTGACGTGTTAAATATTCTTTGGCTGTAAATGAACTGTGATGCTCCAAGTATTAGACAATCATACATTTTGGTTGGACAAAGGTGGCCGAATGCAAATGCGGTGCCAAACGGATCCAATTTCGTAAGCATAACCAAAAATATGTCTATATATTTTAAGGTGACCATGTAAATCAAGTAAGTTTGACTAACATCCTGAGTAACATTCCACTCATTTATTTCGTGGTAAACTTTCAGTCAAGGTAACACAACGTGAAATGTTTGATTTGATAAATAAATGAAGAGAAAATGAACGAAAAAAATTAAATAATTGGAAATAACACAGAAAAATTTAATAATTTAAAGATAAACTAAACGAAATATAAAAAACAAAATAACATTAATTGTTCTCGAAAATGTTGCGTTTGTTCAAAAAACGATTATAATAAAATTATGTTTATTTGAATTGGAGACATGTTGAATGCCAGTATTTTAAAAGCTCAAACCTCAAACATAAACGAGACAATATAATGAAGGCAAAGTTAACAAGTAAGTAAGCAAGTTAAAAAGAAAGAAAACTATTTCCGAGTCGAAGTTGGGTTTGATTGGACTGGGTTGGGTTGAGTTTATTTCAGTTTGAGACATGCCAACATTTAAAAAACTCAAACATAAACGAGACAATAATTAAAACAATTTTTTTTCGAATTTAATGTAAGGTAAACAATGGGTTTGTGGATAAGATTATATTTCATATCGAACTGTTGGCACTAACGTAAATTCTAGGTAATAGAGATAGCATCGTGTATCCGAATTAGAATCAAAAAGTTCTGTGTTTGCAACGAAAACAAAGCAACAATCATAAAAATAAAGTGCGTGAAAACCACATCCACACCTTCCATCCAGATAACCTTTTTAATCGCACAATCTTAATTCTCGTTATTGTGTTCGCACGTCAAGTCTTTATTATTTAAAGTGCGATTTTAAAAGATAAAAAACCGAACTTACGCACTACGCATTCAAATCTTTCGAAATCGCTCGCAGAAGGCGCCCGCGATCCACGAAACCGACCGAAACATTCGAGAAATTTATGCAAAATCCGTAACCCCTAGGGCCCCGTTCTCAGAAGCGGCAACCTGAGCCGATTTATTTTTCGAAACAAAAAGGTCAGACAATAACCACTAAGAGGCAGCACGGGCCAAACAGGTACAAAGTAACCGGCGGAAAGGTGAGCCCGAAAACTTAAAGTCGTCCACGTGTCGAATGTACGCCGGCAAATTGCGCGAACCGGGCGAATTTGCGAAAAAGTAATTAGCGACGTGAAATGACCGGCTCGGGGACCGAGACAACGGCCGACGTTCTAAAGCGGTGTAACCTCCGCAGTCTCTTCCTTTTCGAGAGTTAAAAAAGGTCGAACTCGCCGGCCAATTATGCGAGCTATGCCCAAAAACAGTGTCCTCGCGACGGACTCTCCGGAATACTTAATTATGACGAAAATTTATTATTCCCGGACTTGCGCCAGGGATATGTCTTGTGAAAAAATGGCCGGTTTCCCTATTAGGGAACGCGCTCTTTGTATTGGGCAATCTTTTAATAATTTAATAAATAAACGTTTGGGCACAGCATAAGAAACGTACTTAACGATTCATTAAAACGATAACGTCGTTACAACTTTTTGGGGTCATTCCTTAACCATTTACTTCTCCATCAGATTTTAATTAATATCCTGTGAATAACCATTTGCCATATAAGGTATTTCAGTGATTTAATTTCCATTTATACTGAAGTTCACTGCTCACACAAATTTATATTGAAACGTTTGCAAACATCTCATGGGTGTCGATTGTATTTGCATCTATTGTTACCACCCCATTTGGAATTTAGATTTAAATTAGATTTTCTAGGTGGTTTGTTGACATTTCGTAATCGCGTCGGCGAGGCGCCCGCGGAAAATATTCCAATCCGCAATGTCGTTAAACCCGTGTATTATATTACGAACGTGCAAGTTACAAACATTTTACCGGTACAGTGTCGCAGTTGTTCTAGTTTTCGCCATGTTTATGAGCACGTGTGCCATAGTCGACGTGGGCTGCGCGCACAGCAGATTGCGGCTGCCCGACTCGTGCTATCGAAGTGAAACGGCCGAAGAAACGAAGATATGCACACGTAAGCGATGTGTGGACAGTAGCGCATTTAGCTGCCGTGCTGCCATTGTTACGCCCGGAACGTGAATCATCAATATATATATTCCCCATCTCGGCTCTCGTATTTATTGTTAGGACGGAGTCGATATTCAATTTAATAACCTTCTTTGTTTAGTTTTTTGTTCGCTTTAATGAACCCTAGCATAAAGAGCTTTTTGTTAACAGGTTTCTATTTTATTTTCGACGGCGAGGCGGGCGTGTATAAGCGAGAATGTAGTGCAGTTAACACGCGCAAGAAGCAATTTAACTTTCCCATCTGTTCCACTATTAATAATAATTACCGCTTAATTATTGCTATTTATTATTGAACTAAGCTTGTTGATCTCTGATAACAGTTCTGCGGACGTATTAAACATTTTTTGGATTATTGCCATACCGAGGATGATAATAATTCCCGTAATAAATGTAGATATCGAACTTAAATTAAATAATGAGCCAAGAACCAATGATGATCATGCTTACATATTTATGCATTCAATTAATCTCCAAGTCAAATATATGAAATTCTAATTCAAGGCTTTGAATTAGGCATGAAAAATAAAATGAGAGTAACTTAAATGATTTATTTGTCCATATTTAGATGTATATCAATAACACAAGAGAAATAATTGATACCCGTATCTGAAAAAAAAATATTTTGGGATTTGTGTTTTGGGTGTTTTTCTGTACATATCTGTTTCCAACCTACGGGGGAATATACTTTGACTGTAAAACAAAACTGTAATCTGTGGAAGTGTGAAAACACAATCACAACCAGCAAATGAGTTAACACATTGCATATCGACCTTCATAAACATTAGTGCTAAATAATTGCAACGGACTTTTCGACCAACTAAACTGTCTGATGAGCCCATAGAGGGCGAAACAGCTGTCATAACATTAATACATTCCTGAAATTTATTTTCAATTGTAAAAATTATTAATATTATAATTAATGTAACCACTATTTGTTTTTCATGTTTCACTATTTGAAACTACGTCACACCTGTCAGAAATCATTGTGATTTCTGAAACTTTGATCAACACATTCACCCAATTATTAATTTGTTACCTTTTTAATGTACAATCAGATGGCTCTTTTAGCTGTCATTATGAAAGCTTCAGGGTCAATTTCAAAAGCTTCTTGAGTTTTAAAATTTACCGAAAGCTAATAGATCGTCAACAGCGGACTCAGGCCAACTTTAGTTTGCATCAGACCAAATCGAAGACCTGAATTAAGAATAGAAAAATTGGTATTTGATCAACGATATTTTTTTGTAAATTTGTGGATGAGAATCCAAACCAAACGATTGCAAATTGACACAATTTGCTGCAACCTAATACAATAATATTTTTTAGGTGTCGATGAGCCAAATGTGCAACACCAGATCTAAACAATGACGATGGCTATAATCTAATTCGAAGCAATATCAATTTTTAAATTTTAAATCCAAAATTTCAGTAATTATCCAGTTAATGTATTTTTTATATATGACGCTTGAGGTGGGTTTCATTCTACAAATGGAATAAAGTGATATTTTCCTCCTTCCTAAAGCGGAGCAAATTATGATCGGGTAATATTCTGCATCGTGATGCAACCCCTTAGGATGTCTTTACACGGATGAATACTGTGTTGTCTTTTTCTACGACGACGTCGGTGCCAGATACCACGTATTCTTTGGTGCTCTCTATTTATGGTACCAACTGGTGGACGTTTCCTTAACGTTTGTAAAATAGAAGCACACGATGATTTTCCGAGATAATTTTCCTCGCCATTTGTGACATGATCTATGAATTTCATTTCCGTTACTTCATCCTAAGTCAATTTTCCATTGTATTTCTTCATAACTTCCTTCATCTCCAACCTTTTGCTGCAAGACTTTATCTCGAGCCAATTCGCAGAGGCAGAACGTAATGGTCGTAGAAGACGTTTCAAACCAAGTGTAACATCCCCATCCAACCCAACCCAACGAAACGCCTCCACCCCATAAAGATGGTAACCATGTCTTCATAGAAGCCATGCAAGTCTGAATCAACACTTAATTAAATTAAAATTAAATTAAAATTAATTAACATCAATTATGAATTTAATTAATAAAAATTATTTTCATATATTTTTTGCAAAGTTGGTGCTCGGCGTAACCCCAAACATACATGTTAGCTAATAAAAATTATTTTCATAAGTTTTTTTAAATAGCTTTTTCCCCGGCCTAGCCCTTAAACATACATGTTAACTAATAAAAAGTTTTCATATTTTTTTTTTAAACTCTGTGCCGCGTCCTAGCGCCTAAAATTACGAAATTAACACAAATCAAAGAAATTTTGAAAATTAGAGGTCAAAAATTCTCGAGTTTTCCCAAGGTGGGAGTCCAGCCCAATTTTGAAAATAACAAGTTAATGAGCATTTGTACAGAATATAAACACATACCCCATCCAGCCACCACACTACTAACATATTTTCTTAAAAAAAGGATCACACAATCACAAACATGTTAGGAACAGAATTTTTGATCTAAAAAGAAAAAAACTGCAATGACATGTTTTATTATCCCAACAACAAAATTGAATTTAAAATAAACGCCCGACTTTCGGGGAACCCCCGTTATACTTATGTACTTTCACATGTGCAATATGAAATGAATGGTGTTCATAAATGAACCCAAACAAGAAATATTTATGAACAAATGCATAGAATGCTATGCCAACCCAACCCAACTCAAACCAACCTAACCCACATTGAAACAAACATTTTCAGAGCAAGTGTCAAATCGAGCCCAGTTTAGAAAAATTATAATTTTGATTTTAATCAGAACGAGCAGCACAAAAATATCGAACTTAAACTAACGTAACTTAATTATAATTTAGTGTGACCTTGTCGAGCGTTAATTGGGTCCGGTTGCGTTGAGTGGGGCTCCGAAAATGAATCACAACCCAATTCAACGAAACGTGGCTTAACACAAAATAACACAAACACATACGTGGACTGAATCACTAAATGAAAATATAGCAAATTATAATTGTGGACGAGTTTGCTGAATTTTAATCAGGTTCCCTCGAATTGAATTGGGCTTTGCTTTGTTGTTGATTTGCTTCGTGCGATCGACTCAAGGACTTCTCCAACCCAACGCAACCCAACCCAACCCAAGCAGACTTTCCATAACTCAAGCTAAACAAAAATTTGCGAATGCAATCCTAACAAATCTCAACTTCGAACAACTCGAGTCAGTGTAAAGTTCATTTTGTGGAACGCAATAAAGTAATAAATGTGTAACGAAACGAATATAACTGAAATATGGGCTAATTAATTATTTTGAATACGGTTTAATATGTGACGTTAAAAATGTTCCGAATTTTAAAAACTAAACTCAACGAGAGCAAAGTTATTATCCCATTTTGGATTAATAAAATCTAAGATAATTGTTAATTTGGATAAAACGTTGTAAAAAACAGTAAAATATTATTTTAAACAATAATTGAGGTTGGAATTTAAATAATTTGTAATAATGGGACGTATGCCAATATTTTTTGGCAAAAAATAATAATATGAAATGTTTTTTCAGTGATTTAGTGCAACTTGTGGTTTGATTTTCGATTTGCAAAATTGAAGCAGTGAGTATTGGTTTTAAATTTTCCGTTGTAATTGGTTGAGTAAGTGCAAAGTGAATTATTTTCAAGATTGCATGGAAGGCTGGGCGTGTTGCGCATTAAAAATTCATTGGCAATTATTTTGGGACAAATTTCTTCGATTGGGTTGTGATTTTGTTCGGACAATAACATGAGCAAAAAATTGCCCTCTAGAAAAACTACTCCAATGAGACTGCGGTGACTAGTACAAAATTAAAAATCCTGGATTGTTTTGTATTCTTATCTTAAGTATTTTATAAAACGCAACAATGTGAAAACTGCAAAACTTGAGGTAAATTCAACAAAAGTTTATATAAAAATCATAGTTGACAAACGATTTCTTTGGGTGTATTATGGCCATCTATACGTCAATACACTCTTGCTGCTACGTAATTGCAGTTATCGATCGACTAACATACTATCGAGAGTGGCAACTACATCGCAATCGTCGCGCCCAAGAAAATCATAAACATATTAAAAAAATTACACTTTAACATTCACTGCATCGCAATAATAAAGCAGAAATAAAAAAATAAACCTATTACAAACATTGTCAGGTTTATCATTGCCCTAATTACGCGCGTCGTAGCCACGCATTAAAATTCAGCGTGACGAATATTACATGCCTTGTTTAATGCACATCAAGTATTTCCATATTTTACATCGCCGATGTTTATGGATGTTAATGCGTTGGACGCCAGTCGGGCGCCTAATAAGTGTATAATAAATTTGCAATCTTAAAAGTTGTATTAAACAGACAAACGAGTCATGTATTCGTAAGATCGACTTTTTTTTTGTCGAACTGACGAGATCCGGACGTTTATTGGTAGATGCGATATAAATAATTGATTAGTAGTTTTTTCAAGTTTGCCTAGTATTTTTAATCAAAAAAAAAGAAAATAGTTTTAACGATTTTCTTATAAACCAACAACACAAATTTAATGAATAATGATGAATTAAATATTAGGCAATGATTTACCAACATTGGGCATTAATTTTTTTTTAATTGTCACCGAAGTGATATTCTTTTGTAAACTGTAGTAAACTTTTATTAAATTTCAAAATAAGGCAATTGGGTGTCTTTTTTAATTTAATGCATCATCAAAATCAGTGACGGTACGTTAAAGCTCTCTCAAATGCATTTATCCGTATCATGTTGGTGAATTAGCTTAAGTTCGTTTTGCCAACGTAAATAAAATATGTAACGTAATAATAATAAATAATGGAGTTGTGCAATGCGATATTTAATTGTTTTTTTTAATTTTTTTGCAACACGTTTAATGAGTAGCTGCGAATTAAAAACTGTAGACTGACTTAGGGTGTTATTAAAATGACGATGTAAGTGTGGGTATCTCCAATTGATTGTTTATTCGTCTTAATCGAGATTGTGGTTCAAAGAATTCGATAAACGCGTACATCTTTTGAGCTAAGTAATGGTCGTTTCAAGTGCAAACCGCAGACGAAATCTCGCAATCTCCGCGCGCATTGTAAATCTCGTTAATGTTCAAAAATGCCCGCTTGAAACAATAATTTAACGAAGTTAAAAACACGCAACGTGCGCGCGCGCGCGCTCTCAATAAAACGAAAATTACAGCAAGCATAAAATTCGAAACACAAGTCGTTATCGCTATCGGCTATTCTATCCGGATTCTAGGCGTACAAAAGCTCGACGTGGTGGGGAGCGATCGGGCGCTCTCGGGCAACTTTCGGAACTATAATTTTTTAAACACCACTTGTTGGCCGACGCGGTAAATTTAGTTTATCGCAAACGCTGCTTGAAATAGGAACGCACACACGTAATTCGAAGCGTTTGATCATTTTTACGTCGTTTGTTCAATTAATGCCGATTAATCATGTAATTGTGGCCGAAGCCGAAAACAATTCAATTGGATTAAGCCATGGCTTTAAGTTGATGAATCGCAGTTTGTAAATATTGTGCAGTGCTCGAGTGCGACATGCGACTGGACGTGTGTTCTTGGGTCAGGGGTCGGACAAACTTACTAATGGATTATTGTATTATATTTGCATGTCTGATGTGGGTGACATCTGCGTCAATTATTAGTGACGAGTGCGACTGGACAGGAAGGTAAGATTATTTTAAAATTGCGCACGTTTGTCACTTGCGACGCAATTAAACCTAATCGCCCGATTGTTTGTTTTCGCTCCAGTAGCTCCAGCAGCGCACTTTAATTCTGGTTTTCCGTATCGCGCGGGAATATTTATATTTGCGTTGTTGATCCACTTGAATAAATATGCCCCGTACTCAACCGTGAGCGTCGCGTTAGCTCTTGTTTTCCTCAAATAAAAACGTGTGCTCTAATCTTATCAAAACACTTGTCGTGTCGTCGGAGCCGAAAAAACATGTAATGACATTATTCTCATGTGGCAAAGAAGTTGGGGCAATATTTGTGTAAGCAGCCGACGACAGCATCTCCAAGTCGAAGTCGAAGTCGAACGTGGTCGAGCCTTTTTAAATTTGAGCAGCGCGTTCAAATCGAAGCTATCCGTTGGCGATGCATCGCATGATAAATCAAGCTGACGACGCCAGTCAGCAATTCGCGCACATGTGCTGTATTTTGCCAGCTTTTTTCCGTTCGTGAGAGACGTGGGTTACAGATCGTTCCCACGAGGGAAATTTTCGCGCGGTTCTCCAGGACTTAATTAGAGACGCAAACTCCTAAATGTAACACTACACCACATCGAAATTAAGACGGACCATTTCAGATCTTAAATGAGATAGAGTCTCATACTAACTGGCAGATGTCAAATTAATCGGAGTTGAGATTATGGTAAAGTTGCGTTTAAATCCTTAACGCTTCCATGTTTTAATCGGTTTGACGAATCCTTCGCTAACCACGATTTTAAGATTTTTAACATTTTGTAGTTCTTTGTATGAACTGAACTTAAACACAGAGCGATCTCTTAATAATTAAGTAGCTAGCAAAACATTATTTTCCCCCCAACTTAACAGGGGAAACAAAAATGAAAAAACATATCAATTCTTCTCTTTTTATCCTTTTTTTCAATTAGTTATTTTTTCTACTTGGTCAATTGCGTTGTCTCCATTATTTTACTTGTTCAGTTCATTAATTTCAGTTGCGTTTTGTTTTTGTTTTACTGTCACTTGTGGTTTATTTGTATTTGCTTAACTTGCGTTTGCTCATTTTTCATTTCAAACTTATTTTTAGCAAGTATTTCATTTGTTTACTGTTACTGATACTCTTACTGAATAATCTACCAGGGAGGATTAAAATAGGATTTCAATCAAAGTTGGTGTCGAATTTATTAGCACAAAAAAGAAACAATGAACTATTACATAATTTTAAATCAACCTTCGAAAATAATACAATTATCCACCATAAATTAAAAATTAAACTCTGTATATGGCAGAGAGATAAATAACAAACTAAAGGAAAAGCAAATGGGGCACAAAAAAACGCTGCAATAAAAGCGAACATAATGAACTATTTTTGCATACATCAGATTTGAAATATTCGTGTTCTGAGGGCAATCTTAAGTTGCAACCAACCAATTTTTCTTAAAAATCCGGTGATTTTCAGTCTCCCGCTCGATAATGAACTGAAAAATGTTGCTGGGTATATTTTAAGAGTGTATTATTGTTTGTTATATATCAACTCTAGTGTTAAGTTTTGATGAAATACAACGTTATTGAATGAGGCGATCGTGGCGCGATGGCCAGTGCGTAAGGCTTTCATGCAAATAAGTCGGGTTCGATTCCTGTACCAAGAAAAGTCCTTATAGGGGGTGGATTGGTTCTCGCGGGCTTTTCCAGGACATAATAATGTCCCGGAAAATTACAAGTAGACAAAGAAAAGTAACTGACAATGTTCCTTCCTACCACCCTCTGGAGATATATATTCTTCACATTAATTGTAAATAACTGTGGCAGTATAAGCACACTGGATTAATTGTCCCCGACACTTTCCACTTAAGTATAGCGAGTAACACTTCAACGAGACCCCCCACCACATCATTAATAATAGCAATCCTTGTATAATAAGAAAGAAAATGCATTTAGCCCCCCCCCACCCTCTATGCTTGGAACATGGACTTTCACATGGACTTTCACTACCACTGAAATCGACCCCTGCAAGTGGTTTTGTACAAAACGAAAAGAATAAAGATAAAGTGATTAAAGCTCACTGAAATAAATGCATTTACATGTTACTGTTATTTTCGGGACCTGTAATTTGACTTTGGTGATGGACTCTCGTTCCTTGTAGAGCTGCAATCTATATTTACAAGCCCCAGCCTCCACCACGCCATTTAGGAACACCAATCAAAAAATATTGCATTCTTATCAACAGCAACAGGAACTATTTGACGTCTGTGTGTGTATGGATTTGGTTTGGGTTGGGTTGGGTTGGCTTGGGCTGGGTTGGGTTCAGTTAGGTTTAGTTGGGTTGAGTTGAGTTGGGTCGAGTTGAGTCGAGTTGGGTTCTGTTGGTTTGGGTTAGGTTGGGTTATTCCTTTGCAACGAACCAAACTGTCGGTCCACGATCTAAAAGACATGCTGTTTTAGATTTAATTCATTAAACCTTCACACTGTCAACCAGCACCAGGAACTATTATTCCTTTGCAACGAACCACGCCGTCGTTCCACGATCTAATATTCTTGCTGTTTTAGATTTAATTCATTAAACCTTCACACTGTCATCATTACTAGTTCTAAAGACGTCTAAATATCCCCAGGCAAGGAATGCAATTTAAATAATTGCCTCTTCTCTCGGTAAATCGTTTTGGTCATTTAGACGAACGTTTTAAAAGAAGAAATAAAACGCAGCGAAAATAGTGGTTTCATATAAACAATTTAAATTCTATCGACGTTCGGTTCGTCGAGTAAAACATAAATATTGTCTCGAAAAGCGAAAAACGCAATCAATAACTCGCCACAATAATTGAAATAACTGGTCGAAGAAATAATGACGTTTAATTATCCGATGCCGATCGTAATCATTGGATGATTTCGATTATTGCCGAGCAACATTATCGCAATTAACGATCCGATATGATGTATTTATACCGCGCGAGCCTCTCGCAAGAACTGCGGTCTTCACTTAGAGAGATATGCGGCCGGCGCGTTTCAGTACCAGTTTTCGAACCCCAATCGGAAAACTCAAAGTGCGGCCGGCAAAATCGCGTCATTACCGCGACCAACGGCAACAACAAGGGGCCCCGGTAAATTTATAACAGTTTTTTCCTCCGTCTCTACGAATCTCATGCATGAATAATGACGGTCGTATTACATTTCTAAGACCGGTTTATATAATTTACATGTCATTGGCTGCGTAGCCCACGGCTCGTGCTACGCGCGCACGCCATCGCGTTCTTTTATATTCCGACGGAAAGAAAGAGATCAATCCGGATTGTTGAGGAACGACGACGTGTCGTTTGTACTTTCAAAACTGACGCGAGGCGATGCAGTTCGCGGCACGTAACTCGGCGGCGCAAAAATCTGGGCCAATTTTAATCGGAATTAACGGTTAGTGCCTGGCTGTTGATTGACGAACGCGGATTTAGAACGTCGAGTTTTGCCCGTTTTGGGGATCGCGCGCACTTAACTGGCCGTGCGGTTCGTTAAATTGAGACTTTTTCATACTAATTGGATGAGAGAAATTATTAATGAAATTAATTATCCTGCCGTGCCGAAAAAGGATAATGGACACACAAAATGAATGAAAATCCGACACAATGATCGACGAAATGATCGAAATATTTAATCTCATTTTTTTAAACTAGAAAAAAAAGCGTAAGCCCTCTAAAACTATTTCCTGAATTAATTTGAAAAAAGTTTATTTTTGGAATTGTAAAGAATCTGAATATTATGTTACTCTTATGTACGCTGTGGTCTAAAACGCATCGCATTATGCAGGGACGATGTGGGTTTTTATTTAAAAAGGCCCACTCGTTTACGTTTAATGTCAAATTCGTTAAAATTTTAAGCTCGTAATATAAAGATTTCAATGTTGATTACCAAGAAACGTTCGCTTCTGTTATTTAAATTTAAACAGTTATATATAACCCATTAAGGCACATTTTACAAAAAAAATAGAATCGAAAATCGATTATTGAATCTATCTAATCTTAATATTATGACGTGGAACCGTCGTCCCAAACCGCTGTATCATAGCTTTCTATTAATCGAACGTGAACACAAAGCTTGTTCTACGTGTACTGGATTACAAAGAATCTTTTATTTTACGTGTGTGTGGGTCGAACGGTGACACGTTCTCGAGGTGGACAGAGTTAGGTCTGCGCTGCTAGGCGCTTATAAGGCAACGCCTATTGTAGAGCCAGTTCCCTATTGCGACAAGGTAGGGCTCTTGCCCTCCCGCGGCCCACGTATGCATGCATTGTCATCCCCCACTTTCTCGCGATCGTATTGATAAAATAGATCTGGCGTGGAAAGCATGTAACAAGTCGGGCATAAAATATAGTTTATTGATCTAATATATTTTATTGCATGTGTTGCATGAAATTTCTATTGTTTTCGGATTGCGATGTATGTACGTATGTTTCTGTTATACAAACAATACAACGAAATATTGCCTCATTTCGTATTCTAGTGTCAACTCAAACGTATGACAATTTAAATTGATAACGCACGCAGGCGGACCTGGACACGTGTTTCAATCTATTAGATATCATCGGCAGGCCGCGTCTTTTCTGTGTAATGGATTATTTTTTTCAACGTCGAGATTTATTACACCGAAATGGTGGAGCCTGCTGATGAGATCTGGGATGGAAATTTTAATGACCGTTAATGTGGCATTTTTCGTTTAGTAGTGAATTATATAATTTCATTTAACTTTTTTTAAGTTTTCGTCTCTTCTCTCTTGTATTTTGGATTTCTTTGCATTTTTTAAATCGAAAACGTTTCATATATTTTCATATTTTCATATAGTTTCATAATATTTGTCACAAAATTCAAAATTTATACATAGAATTGTCGATGGAATTGTCCTATAAGCAAGTCAGATATATTCAGATATATATGGACATTTGTTTCGATTTTGTTAAGTCAATTTCTCGCATTCTACATGTGTTATCGTAACTTTGTGTTTTTTTCTCGTTTATTCATTATTGAACATTTCTAACTTTGGTGAGTTTGTGAAATATTAAGTTTTGTACCAAGAAATATGTAGTTCCAAATTCTAGTAATTTTTTTATTTTTTTTGCATTTATTTCGACTTTTCTGAATTATTGTAATTATTGAATAAGTGCAAGTCTAAAGGTATCATTGTTACTTTATTTTTTTTTTTTCATTCATCACATGGCTGAAAATTTCTACCCAACCTAAAAATATTATTTTGTTTAATCAATTTTAATGTATAGATAATTTTTTGTTTTTTGTTTTAATTTGTATTAATCGCGTCCTTTGTACTCTACTTTCTGAATCATTTCGACTCATTTCTTTCAGTTTTGAATTTGCGATCCTTTATTTGTTGTGATTTTTCTTCTTATTCAGTTCAGCGTTGGACATGTCTAACTTTGGTCACTGTGTTGTTTAACTTGCAAATCAAAATTCAATCACAACCCGACCAGACCCGACCCGACCCGACCCGACCCGACCCGACCCGACCCGACCCGACCCGACCCAACCCAACCCAACCTAACCCAACCCAACCCAACCCCACAGCACCAATGTGTGTTTGTGTTATTGATAAGAATTTGAGAATGTTTTGTAAATGACACGAAGTAAGCATCGATATTAAATGCGGGGTCAAAAGGTAATTAATGAATAAATTTATAAAACATACGCTGGTGATAAAATAAATAGAAATAAAATAGACCAGAACACTGGGCAACATAAGAAGGCAGCCATAGTTAAATATCAAGATATCTATGAATAAATTAAAAAGGGGCCTTCGCGATTGAGAATTCGTAGTAGTCGAAGCATTAATTCTAGGTTTTGAGGATGAATTAACATATAAGTTGCTGAAATACCGTCGCAGTTACATTAAATTGCAACTCAGAGAATTGAAACCAAGTGTTAGCTCTGTGTTTTAAAGAAAATTTAAAATTTGTATTTATTCATAAGCCGCGTTAGTGATTTTAAGCTTGAAAATCACATCAGACCAGATGCAAACACAAACAATGGATATGTCCATATTGCTGCATTTAACTGAAGTTTTATGAATGAAAGCAGCTTTACTTTCAATTGCCAATGTACCATAGTCAGTTAAATTTTTAGTTTAATTGTCAGTTAGCTTGGTAGTTACTCTGTCAGTAGCTTCGACGTTTACGCTTCATTTAGATTGTTACTTATTTGTCAGTTATCGTATGAGACAGCTTGTCAGTTAAATTATCCGTTAGTTTGTAACTGTTAAGTTAGTTTCTTAGTTAATTGGTTGGGTTCGATTGGGTTAGTTTGAAATTTAATTTGTCAGTTAGTTTATTGGTTAGTTGGCAATGAAATTATTAGTTTGTCAGTTGATTTATTCGGTAGACTTTCAATTAGTCTGTTAGTTAATTTGTCAGTTTTTTAAGTGCGCTAGAACTTGATAGTACGTTAGTTTTGTCGTTAACCTACTTACTTTGATATTTACTTTCTTAGTTCATTCGTTAGTTAGCCAGTTTTCTGTTGGTTTCCTTTTGTAAGCTAAAAGTTCACAATTTCGCATAAAATCAATAGAAATATTATTATTAAAGGTATTTAAAAGTATTAGTTGGTATGTCTGTTAGATTTTTAGTTCGTTTGTCAGTTAGCTTGTCAGTTCGACAATGTGTCATTTAGAATGTTAGTTACTTTGTCAGTTAGCATGTGATGTAGCTTGTCAGTTAGATTATAATTTTTCAGTTTGATTGTCCATTAGTTACTACGTTGCTTTCTTAGTTACTTGGTTGGGCTGGGTAGGGTTGGGTTCATTTCAAATTTAATGTTCATTAGTTAGTTGTTAGTTAGAGTGATGTCATTTTTCCTTCTAAAAAAAATCTAATTGCACCACATCCCCCTCCACATAAATATGTTTTCTTATTTATTGAAGCCACATTTAGATCCTTTGGACAAAAATATCTAGACCCATTTTATCACCCATTTATTATCTCACTCTTCAAAAACTTGTGTCATTAATTATTTCCTTGTTTAAAGTAAAAACGTTATCCCATTAACGAACATTTCACAGGGGCTTCGCAATAGTTTGAAAAGATTCATTTCCTTCGCAGACTCAAGTTTCCAAGCCTACTGAACCATTGCCTTGGAGGTAACGCCATAATCGTCGCAACATGTGGTTTGCAACGATCGACTGATTACAATTATCAACAAATAAATAAATAACGTTAGTATCCAAACATAATGTCGTCTTAAGAACAATCCACATATGTAATAAAAAAATTAAAATTTATGATAATAAATATAAGAAATGTTGAATAGATCCAAAACAAACAAAATAACACGACCGATAAATTAAAATTTTGTAGATTTTTTCTTTTATTAATGACGAAACTGATAACGTACCACGATGAGGTCGACCACATACGCATTTTGTTATTGTAAGGCGCAATTATGTCGTAAACGACTAAGCTTCATTGTGCCTTCTTCGATCATTTGTGAGTCACCTATTGATTTCAATTCTATTATTTAATTTGATTGTATCGGTGTTGTATGAATTTAATTATAACGTAGATTAAAAATGTGATAACTTATATTTTGATTAGTTAATCGAGGCTCTTTAAACTATGGAAATAGCTGCATTAAAAAAAAATCATTTTAATTAAAACAGGGTAACGAACCACATCAATGTTCGTTAAACCTTGCTTTTTAGATATGGTATTTGAAAGTATATTTTTATTAAATGTACAAATGTAATTAGTTTTCTATAGTATTGCAACTTTATTTCTATTACAATAAATTTGAAAGAGATCGAACGATGTAGGAATTTCATTTAATTATTTGAAGGCGTTAGCGTGTCGAAGTAACTTTTAAACCCGGGGGTTCTATTATTTGACCGGTTACCATAAAGGAGACCGTGACTTGCTGAAACGCCGCTCCAATCATTTATAGGACAAAATGGACTACAGTTAGTCAGCATTTTTGCATTAAAGCTCACGAAACGTTAAAGCGATCAATGGGAATCTGTTACACAGGTTTCAATTAATCCCGAAAGCGTTCCGATACAAACGCGCCGTTTTTCGTCGTTAACTTGAGCGAACGCGGCCCACGTGCACCGCCGCCGCCGCGCCGTTTAGAGGCGAAATAATCCGTAAAATGACATTGAGGGCGCACAAAGGAGAGTGAAATGCAAATCGCAAATGACCGTTTCCGAGTGACTTATAATACCTGTCTGCCTGTAATTGAAAACACTCTGAGCGAATTCAGCCCACTCCTTTGGTACCAACACGAGTCGAGACGCCCTCGGATTTATGCAGCCCTCGGATAAATTGCATTATCAGTCGCCTTCGTTCTGCGTGAAGAAAACAGCTGCGGAGCAAGATTTAAAAAATGTGGAGCGTTTCAACACACCCACGATTGTTTCCTATGCAGACGAAAGATATTTAAATAAAGTACGTTGTATGCCGGCCCACTGTACTCCATAATCATTAATGCCATTGTTATGTTGATGTTTTTAGTACCACCCGCTTGCCATTGGGAAAAAAAGCCGTGTCATTTTTGTCCATTTACACGGCGCCTTTGTTCGACGATCGGGCTGCATTTTCTACGATCTAACGAATAATTCGAAACAATCACATTTAGAGTTAGTTCGGCGCATTGGCGATGGGCAGAATGAGTGGGCGATATAAGCCATCGTGATAACGTCCGAGTGGTTATGGTTAACGTGACCAACGTATTATTACCGTTGCCGATATGAATCAAAATAAGTCGAACGCTAAGTGTTGGGATTGGTTCGTACAAAGGGTACGTTCCTAAAAGATTATGCCTACTAGCAAAATCACTTAAAAGCTTTTTTACGAGCCCGATCATTATGTTTCGTAGATTTACGAGTCCATTTTCGACTCCGCCGAGTAAGTGGTTTAATATTTCCGTTGTTGTTTTGGAAATGTCTATAAAGCTGGTTGTTTCACGACAGTCATTAACTTCTTCTTTACACACCACCTATCGTCCGATGGGCACGGTTTTTCGAAAATAACGGTTTTCACGAAAATAATTAATTGTTCGCGAGCGTAATTGAAGGCTTTAATTATCGCATGTCTTTTTACGGAGCGCAATTTCACGGTTTCGTAAATAGCATTGGAAAAACTTCTTCGAGTTTTGAGCAAAAAGTAATTGCGTTGAAAAACGAGAATCTGCTCGGGGAATTTTTATGCAACGTCCACTAATTATACAGTATGATATCTAGGTCATAATACGTAATTATCTTGCTTTGTTCAGTTCGTATCTTTTTATCTTGATTGCCGAGTCGCCCAAACAACTAATTTATGCAATGGAAATCTTTTTACTACATCAATTTTTAGAAATAATTAATCAAGCATGTTATTGATTTTGGTCTCTCTCTTTCTCTTGATCTGTTATTTTGTTAATTTGAAAAACTGAAGACATTTTTGAACATATTCTGACAAAAATCACCAAAAAGCCGAATATTAAGTATTACGTACTTGTTGAAGATATTTTTATCCAATTATGACTAACATTGAATATATTAAAAAAAAGCCATTGTATGATAATACAATTGTGTTCATATTCATGCGGAAGGTAATGAAGTTATCGTGAAACGGTGATATATAAACAGACGAACTATTTCAGATATTTATGAGCCAAATTTAAAATCCTTGCAAATCCTCGAAGGATAAAGATGGGCTTGCATTTCGTGTGCAGATTTACGACTTCAAATAATTTTGAATAAATAATAGATAACAGAAGAAAGTTGCAAATAACTATTAAATTTTTGTAATTATTAAAAATATTTCAGATATTATTCACAGTTTTATAAATTTTAATTTTTTTATTTGAGTTTCTCATAATTTTACAATTTTGACATTTTATTGGAAACATTTGTCAGTTTTATTTGTTCAGCAATTCTCATAAATTTTACCTTAGCATCTTCGATAATTTGACTTTTTCATCGATTTACAAAGTTCGATGTTTAGTAGTTTTCAATTTTTTTTATAAGAAATTGAACAGCAGTAAAATATGAAAAAAACCCTATAACAATAATAAACTTTAAGGTACTTTCCAAATTTATTACTAGGATACATACAGTTTACCGATACTTCATGTATCTAGTTGCTGTCCTAAAGAAATCTGATATAATTTGCAAAATTATATAAGTTAGATGTGACGAAAGAAATTCGATTTATAATAAAGTACAATTATATTCGGTGAAATATAGCGCTACTAGCTTAAAGAATTGTACGTTTAAAGTACATAGAATTCTACAAATTAGTGGTTTAAAATCATTTCATGAAACGTAATAATTAAATTGCTATTTATGTTACAAGTTGCAAAATGTACTGCTTTTTATCACGAGACGTGCTTGATGGGAACAATGCGCAGAATGATATTTTTTGATACCTATTTTATAAAAAAAATCGCAATTGAGATAAAATGTGTAATTGGCAAAGATTTCGCAAAGAATTGCAATTCCAATGATCTCAAAAGTTGATATTTTTTCATTAGACTTTCCATCGTGAGGTGTAAGTAGTAACTACGATGTAAAACACAGTTGCGCACTTGTTACTTACTTGGAGGAAACGATTTATGATTTTTGCCATGAAAATCTACCTCGAGTGAAATCATAAATCATTTAATTCTTTTGTGTAAACCGGACGTTGCCTGTAAAATTGAGAAACTAACCCATTTCAACATATTTAATTTAATAATAAATACAACTAATCTAATTCAACCCAACCCAACCCAACATTGACCTGTATTTTTTGCTCTAATTTTTCATATGAACCCAAACCCAACCTATTTCAATAAATTTAACAACAAATACAACCAATAACATCCAATCCAACCCAACCCAATAGGTCTTGAATAATGTAATTCGTTCAATTAATATCAATGTGTGTTGGGTTGGGCTGGGTTGTATTTGTTGTATTTCGGATTACAGTTGTTGCGATGGAATGGATTTGCCCAAAAGAAGGAGTACAAAAAACCTAACCCAAGCTAATTATCCATATTTTTTTAATTTTTGCATTTTATACAGTGAGCTGGAACTGGATTTTTAACATTTTTAAATATTTTGAATTTTGACAAAATATGCTGTAATTATTAGTTCCTTTCTTTGATCTTTTCACTACTTCGATTTAGTTTAGTGCCACAGGCTCGCAATTTTTCACACTTTCCATTTGTTGCACCATTTGTCAATTTCTAATTCTTTCGCATTACTTGTTTTCGGCACAATTTTGATTCGTTTATAATTTTATCAATTTTTATATTTTGGCAATATTGGCATTTTTTGTCATTTTGCGTAGTTGGAAATTTTGATCAATCCAGACCTAGCCTAACCCAGCCCAACCCAACCTAGCCTAACCCAACCCAACCCAACCCACCCCAACATAAAACAACACAACCCAACTCAATTTAGCATTTCTTGCAATGTTTATGATAAGTTTGTCAATTTAATAATTTAATTTAAGACAATTTTGATTCGTTCATAATTTTATCAACGTTAATATTTTGGAAATATTGGCATGTCTTTTGCAAGTTTGCTATTAACTTAAAATTTATTCACGTTGTCAAAAAAATAATTCATCTCACAGCAATTCAGCACATTGTTGTCCACAATTCATCAAAATTTCACTTTTCGCGAAACCCATTCCCAGTTAAATAACAAAGCGGTGGGCAGATTTTATTAGACACGTTACAATAATTAAAATTAACGGCGTTTACTCTCGTTAGCCCACTTTTACTATTCTTCGTGTTACGGACGTGTACAGATTTGGTTTTTTTAATACGAGCAACTTATTGTTGTAAAGCTGAATGGTACACAGATTTATATATGTGCAAATATTTCCACAATGGTTGAACACTTTGAAACTACTTTGCATTATAAATATTTCAGGACCATATTTGAATTCAATTGAAATTATAAATATATATAAGTTAAGCAAAATAACCAAAAATGAACCGAAATAAAATATCTTAAACAAATTAAAAAACAATAAATTAATTTTTTGAGAAAACTCACGATGAGAAACTAATGAAAAGTGAAGAAAATAAAAGAAAGAACGATAATGAAATGAAATTATAGAAAAAATTAAGTAAAATAAATACACAGTTATTGTCAATCAGAAATATATAAAGAAAATTACTGACAATAAAGCTGATGACAAAGCAACGAAATATTAATTATAATGTACAAGAAAAGTAAAAAATTAAACAAAAAAAAACACAAACAACAGCAATTAAATAAAATTGAAAAAGTAAATTACAACTCAATCCAAATTTGATAAGGCAATTAAAACTAAGTCAAACACAATTATTGTAACAAATTATTAAGATAAATCGAAACAAGAAATGGGAGAAATCTATTGATTGAAACGAAAATAAAAATTAAAATTCGTTTCACAAATAGAGCTCCAATTGATTACCATTTGGATTTTGGATTTGGTGGTCACTTCGAGTAGGTGTTCCAACAGGAATTGCAATTTTTAATTGACTTGCCACTGTTCATGGTACCCAAATAAATTATTTTAAATTCTTTGAGCACTTGGATTTGTTTTCTTATTCACAGTAGTTGGATTAACAGGAGTAGCTAATTCTAGAATTGATATTGTCCTTCATGATACATATTATGTCGTATAACATTTTCATTGTCAGTATTTGCTATTATAGCAGGATTTTTTCACTGATTCCTGGTTTAAATATAAGTGGAAAGTGCTTGAAAATTCAATTTATTATTATATTGATTGGAGCAAATATAACGAACACCTTTTAGGATTGAGATGTAGATATTCTGATTACCCAGATGCTTATACTACATGAAATGTGGTATCTTTAATTGTTTCTCTAATTTCAGTAGTAAAAAAATATTCTTATTTATTATTTGAGATTTACTTGTATCTATACGAAAAAGATTAGCCCCTCTTAGAACACTAACACCTATCGGGTGATTTCAACAAATACCACCTTATGAACACTCCTATTCTTTAAGTTTATTCTTT
The DNA here is from genome assembly GCA_959613385.1 of Geotrupes spiniger. Classification (NCBI taxonomy): domain Eukaryota; kingdom Metazoa; phylum Arthropoda; class Insecta; order Coleoptera; family Geotrupidae; genus Geotrupes; species Geotrupes spiniger. The sequence goes on along the minus strand of OY390736.1, from coordinate 30,985,411 downwards.
TTTTAGAATGATAGAGCACTTAGCATTTTTCCAAGATCATACCTTACTAATTTTATTAATAATTACAATTTTAGTGGGATACATAATAATTACATTATTTTTTTATATATAATTATCGATTTTTATTACGTCACCCAATTGAATAATTTAAATAATTCTTCCTGCCATTACTTTAAAGTAGCTTTTCCACGTTTCCATTTATGGATTACAGCGACTGCTGAAATACCCCCAACAATGTCGATCGTGGCGGCAACAACACAATGACCTAGCCGCTCTATAATTATGTTTACCCTGTTGAGAACGAAAATAAAAAGAAAATGTATCAAATCGATAAACATATAACGTAAATGGAATTACTGTAATTAAATTAAGTAAAACTAAAACGAAAGTGATTAAATGAATGTATAAAAGTGATAATAATATTACGTCCATTATGTTATGTATTCAGAATTAAGAATTAAGACCGTCAAAATTTTAAATAATTATAGATTAAGAAATCAAGGAAACGGCTTGCATAATTCAATTTACATAACTCACCTGCGAGAAAGCGCGATACTTTACATAACACCACGTCCACAAACAATTTTCAATTTTTCGTAACGGTCGCCGATTCCAAATCGAAAAAATCATAACCTATTATTTTTACCCGGCGTCGTTGTTTTGTATTCCACCTACCTGTGCAACAATACGAGGCTATTTAAACGGGCCTGCATCGCCGGGGACATTTAGATTAATGATTTATCAGAGGTTGGCATTAGCGAGCGGTTCGGAGAGCGCCTACGGTGCATTTTCTGACCATAAATTACATGGCCAGTCACAACGAACCCGACTTTAATAGCCCTTATATTGTAATGGTCAAATAAATATACCAACAGTATGAGCTTTTAATATAATGGTATTTTTTGCCGTATTGGCACAAACTTGACAATTTAGTATGTAGGGTACAAAGAATGCGACAAGTGCGTGCGTACTCGAGCATATATTTTGGATTATAGTGAACGACATAGTCGGATTTATTATTAAGTTGTCTTGCATATTTATCATCCATCGAAGCTGTGCACCAGATACAGGACGAACGGGTTTATTTCTCGCATTTATTTTGGTCACAGCAAAGTACTTTCCGTACTAAGCGCCCTCATATGTCATAGACTACGTATCAAAAATATCGAATATATTACATTACAATCCATCAGATCAACTACGTTATATATTCGACTCTGTGCTTTAAAAATGTAATCAAACGAAATTTTCCCAAACCTTCTAAACGTGCCATATGTTCTTAACCACTACAAACAATCTAATACACTAAAAAATCACTGACGTACGATTTGGTCTACATAACATTTTTTGTACGTGACTAACTAAAAAGAGCGACACATTAACCCAAATTGAAAGCACTTGTCTTAAAAACGTCTTAAAGCTTTCAAGATGTTTAACAAACGTAAAATTAAACAAATCCTAACGATACGAAAGGGGTTAATTGGGCTCTATAACGGTGGAAGTGATTTGAAAAATGCCGCTTTACGTAAGTTACTTCGATTTCCTCGATCTATAAACGGATACGCAGGGAGTGGCAACAGCACACATGTTGCATTCTGCAGTCTCTGGTACCAGTCGTGTATTTGATAAGTGCCCGTCGTCGATGTGCGCAGTCTTTAGCAGCGGTCGCCTTTGAAGGATTTCCAGCACTGGTATCACCAGGGACCGCTTTAAAAACGTTTATTGCCGTTTCGAAAAAGCAACATGCAACCAGTTTACGTCGTTATTCCATATTTTCAATGGCGTACTGCGCGCAGCGTGAACGGTTACTACTTTAAATAGCGATTGTTATAAATACTCGACGAGCGACTCGTGTGGAATATTTATTTTTGATTATGTCTTCGTATGCACCAAAGAAATACTCAGTATCGACTTTAAAGAGTGTGTGGTAATTATGTGTTAGGACCTCTATGGGCCGGAAGTAATTATGCATATTCGTTTCATGAGTTTATGATATATGACATTATGATATCAAAAAGAATTATTGGTCGAAAAAATAATGAAGTCGAATTAAAATTTCAAATTATTTTGACCATAACAGAAAGCTAGCGATGATCACGTGGCGAACCATATTAAGTCAACATCGCCCTTTCCAAAATAAAAAAAAGAATTAAAGTTTTGGAACCGCTCGATTCACGAACGCGGAAAAAACGCGACATATTAAAGCGTGCTTAAAAATAAACCAATCCCGTTACAAATAATCACAAGCAATCCACGTGCACCGGTTTCTTATGGCTTTTAATGGATTCGATGATAACATATGTTTAATAGGATCGTGCTAATGGCTTCGTGATCAACCGAACGAGAGATATCGAAACCTCTTTTGTTTATCGCCACGCACGTACCATCGGAAACACTCCTAGCATGTTAAAATCGTCCATGCGGCACTTCATGACGAAACGCAAGGACATTTAAATAAATTATCGCCAATTTGGTTTTTATGCGCGCGAGGCGTGCGGTTTCAGAAATGCAACACCGCGCCGAACCTCTTCAAAACGCGAGATAAGCAGAAGTGCAGCCGACATTCTTACGTTTTATTTTTCACAAAATCGGAAATGATTAATACATTTAATGCGGCGCACGTAATCGTGCATTAACGCCGCTGGCGCGCGAACAATAGAATCCAATATGAAATAAAAGAAAACGGAAATGACTAATTTTTATCTGTTTATTCACCCGTAAATATTGACTCGAGATTGTTCCGTGCTTAGAACGTGGGTTCGGCCGCGCTATCGCCATTCAAATATTTAATTTCAATAATTAAGTGCGATTGTGGATTATGGATGTTTGACAACGCCGCGCTTCGAAATGGCACGGCCACATTAATTATTAATGCTATAGAAATGTATAACGACTTTTGCGATACAAGCGGGGCGAGCTCGTGCCCAGCCAGTTATACTAGTTCCATAGATGCGAAAAATATAGCGACTTTAACTTATACGGCATAATATCCTTTATTTATTATGCGGCTTGTTTACTCTAACCGGATGTCACAAATATATTTGCTGGGGGTCAAAGATGCCAGTTTTAGTATTAAGCCTTAAATCTATGCACAGTCACGATAAAGATCGAATGAATAAACGACCTTGCTGTTTAATTTCCATGTTTGATTAGTTTTGGTGTGGTGTCGTTGACATGGGTGTCATGGGCGTCCGCAGACGACTTTGTAACTGTGGAGTGTAGTTGAAAAAGCTCTATAGATAATGGGCACGACTTCGAATAAAATAACATAATTAAAAGAATTTACGTTTTCAGATTTCCAGGCCATTAGCTTAAATCTTCAATTTTCTTTACTAGAAATTCAATCTGAAAATACTTCAATTAAATCGTATAAAAATAAGCAAACACAATTTTTTATTTAATTTAAATTCAATGAAAACAAATTCACTTTGATTTTTGGTCAATCGCAGTTAGAATATTTGCTATTTGACATTCAATCGCGCTGACGAAATCAACATATGGCGACACTGGCCGCGATTATTCGATGATGTACCGTAAACTGTTTGAATCAGCGTCTTAAAACGTACATGTTCTAGATTAGTATACACTGTGACATAAACTCCAATCTGGATTTTGAAATCGACACACATTTACAACAATTGTGTGTAAAAGTGCATTGTTTGTTTTTAAACAAGTCTCAATTTTTGTGTCAACTTGATAAAATCATGTTCAATGTGCAAACATAAAATACACCAACCCAATCAAACACCAATCAACCCAACCCAACCCAAGCACTGATTGTAAACTTTATTGCAAATCTTCTCTTCAGATTGAATTTAAATATTTTGAACATTTTGTTACATTTCCTTTGATATCGTTTTATGCCCCCCCCCCCGTATCTCCTTCTTTTGTTTTATTTTCAATTTTTGTATCCTTTGTTCGTTTTCGTACCGTTTGGTCGGTTTTTATTTGTCTTTTACTTTCTGGGTTCGATTACGTTGGGTTCACATTTTTCTTTATTATTTTCTTTACGGTTCCTATTTCTAATCTTTTTAAGTTTCCGTTTGATTTCAGTTGTTTTCATTTGTTTCTACTTTTCGGATTCAGTTCAAATTTTTCTTTATTTTCTATGTAATTCTTCTTTACGTTTCAGTTCAGTTTCGTTGGTTTTCATTTATTCTACTTGTGTTCCACTTTCTTCGATATCCTTTTTTTCGTTTATTTGCTTTTTCTTTCGTTCCACTTTCTGGGATCGCAATTAAGTCCTTCCTCATTTCTCTATTTTCGCACATTTTGCGTCCATTTAATTCATTTGCATTTGTATTAATTTTCTGATTTTGATCATTAGATAATTTGCTCATTTTTTCGTTCTCATTTATTTTGACCGCATATCCAATTTGATCTGATTTTCTTTCGTTTCGTCTATTTTCATTAATTTGCATTTTGCAATTTTTGTCGTCGCTTCCTTTGAATTGGTTGGGATAAACAAGGATTTATTTGTTTTAATTTCCTTTGTATTCAAACGTTCTCTAAATCTTTATTATTATCTTTTTCGGTGACTTTTCTTTCCTTTGCCTAATTATTATTTGGTTGCATTCACTTATTTATGATCAGATTCATGATCTTTGTTTGTAGTAAAATAGCTTATAACCAACCCAACTCAAATCAAGTCATCAAGTTATTGATTAATTTCCCTAGTCGTTGTTCTCATTTACGTTATCCATTTGTTTGTTTATCTTGTTGTTTCGTTTACTTGAACAAACTGTAGCCACCTCTCGGCATTTAGCAACAGTTTGGATTTTTGCTATATCATTCGAAGTTTCTCCAAGATTGGAGACTAGTAAAAAAATTGTAATTCCATTTTTTTATCGACAGGTTCCCTTTGATATTTTAAAACTGGACTCATCGTGCTTCTGAAGATACAAATTGTTTAACTGTTTTACATCCAGATGACATTGAACTTTAATGTTTCCTCCAAATTTTATTACACATTTCATTTCTTTTAGTTAAAAGACAAAAAAAATCATTTATGTACATAAACCGATATAGAAGAAATGATCCAAGTAAATTGCCATCAATCTGCAAACAGACAAAACAATTGGCTATAAAAATGTAAGTCAAACAATAGCAACGAAACCAAATGAAACCAAAACAAACAGAGGACTAACGCCCAAAAATTGTTCTTATAAAAGTTATATATATTGAAATTTTAAACAATTTATATTTGAAAAGTTTTTTCGAAAAATGGAGTATAGCTACTTATAAGAAAGTTCACTGCAGATTTTTCTCTCAATCACATCTTAGTCAAAGGCATGCTCTTCCTACTCCCATAATTGTGTTCATTATTACATTTGCTGCAATGCATTTTGCACCCACTCTCAATTTTCTTAATAATTCTAATTCTTCATCCAAGTAAATACATCAAATGCTATTACCCATATTTTCATTTCCTTTTTTATACCTATATATAATAACATTACGCAACCTTCTTTGTTAATTGGTATCCACTGGACTGGAGTGGTATTTGGTTTGATTCTACTAAAATATTCTCAAGGATTTCCCTAATGATCCTATTTCACTTTTCTTTGTACAATTATTTTTAGATTTATGACCAAGCAACTTGCAGCTAGCTATTTCTATCTGCATTCTCTATTTCTGATCTTCTAGACTAATTTTGGTTTTCAACCCCAATTTGCGTTAAATGATTTTTTACATCTAGTCAGGGTTGAACTAATTATGAAATTCCCTTTTCTTGTTGACATAGTGCCTGAAACTATTTTTTTTTATTCTATTCCTGATCTCTTTAAAGTTTTCACAAACATTTTTATATCTAAATATCTTTTGTAACCCAAAATGTCCTTTATTCGACTTCAAACTAAAATTTCTTTTACAAATTTTGTTGTACGAAATAATCTTGATCAAATTTTTATGTCGTTTCACAATGAATGAAATTGAATCTATAAAAATAGAGGACTCGAAACACAATCGAAAAAGCTCCGGCTAGAAGAAAGTGCTAAAAAATTAGTTGATGTTTGATGGTTTACTATTTACTAATTTTGTTTGCAATTTTCTTGAATTTGAATAGTTTCTGTAAATAATAATTCCATTAATGACATTTTCTAGTTTTTTTGGTTACTTTCGTTTGATGCTTTGCTGTATTTTATCTATTTCTTTAAAGTTCAATAATGATTTATTTCAAAGTCAACGTGTTTGTTAATTTGCCTTTTCAATCAATTTTTCATTTTCATCGTGTATTTCAATAATTTTATTTAACATTTGATTTCCATGCAACTTCCACAGTCAGTTGAATCTATGATTTGGCTTTTGGCACAATTCAATATTTATTAGCACCCTAAACTTTAGCTTTCGAGCCAAAAGCTCTGTTTCCTGCAACCATATACTGACAGTTTACCGACCGTTTCAAAATGAATAATTTCGCTTGTTAGTTTGATGTTTCAAAAATCACAGTAAGCTCTTTATTCACACCCACATCCCAAATCTTTAACAAGTATGAAACTGAGCATGAGCTTATCATTGTGTATTTAGGTGCACAACTTTGTGTTTCCAGAACTGAAAACACATGCTGCTAAAATAGTTAGTCTTGCCTTACAATTTAAAATTGATTTCAAAGATTTTTTGGAAAATGCCACGATATTCTGCGTTAAGCTCGAATTGGTCAGTTTTGACATGATTAACTTGAAGTTCTGCCAAAAGCTCTGAATTAATGTGATACATATGAGCAACTAAAACAGCTTCCAGTGTAAAAGCGTTGCATAATCTTATTACTTTGATTTCAAATTCATAAATCTGCATTACGTTCTGCGTAAACTTGTTTGATAACATCGGTTAAAATGTGCGCAATAGAATTAAAACTTTTTTGCAAACATCTACCACAGCATTCTGCGTGAAACTAAGTAAATTTAAATTAAAAAACTGCCTGAACTTCTATGAACAGGTAAAGGAGTATTTTATGTTGAAAGGTGCATTGTGTGAAAATCGTGTAATCTTGGCTGCGTAAAGCTTGTTTGATAAAACTGGTTTTCAAAAGGACGAAAATCTACGTTAGTTTGAATTGGGCATTTCGCCAAAAGCTCTCCATCGATTTGACGATTGTATGTGAAGTTCGTATAAATCTACATATGGGTGTAAATTCATCAAATCGTTAAAGCTCTGCTGTGTCCCATATTATGTACAAACAACGAAAGCTCCAGTAGATTTTGTATTTGCTTGTTTTATAATCAAGTAAATGTTTTTACATTATGCGCAAAGCTCCATTTTTATATTGTTAACTGTGATAAGTTTACAAACATCCAAAGCTCTTTAAGACGTAGTGTTTCCTGAAAACGTTTCGTGACAACTTCTGCCGAGCCCTTACATATGATTAATATTGAAATATTTCAAATTTAATGTTGTTAAATGTGTGTATACTCGTAATATTTCTTCTTCAAAATTAAGGTGGCATTCTGCGCAAAGCTCTAGTACATTCCGGTAGCAACAAAAACTGCCACTTAAAATTTGACAGGAAATGATTTCAATGAAATATCGTTGACGACCAATCTCTTGCAATATAAAAGAATATTTAAATATTCCTAAAGCCTTTTATATACACACACATCATGTGTAGGTGAACGGGCGGCACTTACATCTGCATACAATAAAATGTCACAGACTAATCGAAGGCGTCAGGCATTAAAAAAAAACACCGTTATCTTTTTTTCACTCGTACGATGTGGTCTATTGGTTTCGTAATGTGGTCGCCGAGGAAATAGTATAATTTTGATAAGCCTGTACGCCAGCCAGAGTATTGTCTACATCGTGGGCCACCGGCACGAGGATGTTATGTCGACCTCAGAGTGTAGGACGACGTCAGCCTACGCATCTCATCTCGTTCAATGGCGAGGTTTCAACATAACGAGTCTGGACGCGGCTCGTGATTCCTTCGGCGCGATTTATTAATGCACATGTGGATTAATTCCCCTGTTGCGGTATCGCCGCGCGTCGTAATTGCGCGTTTGTTATATTTTATTCGAATGTGCTCCGTCCATCGCTCCGGCGACGCCGCAAAGGTCAAGTTCATTATTAGTAATATTACCGAACCTACGCACGTACGAGATTTAACGTTATGATTAATATTCACACGTAATTGCCTTCGGTGTTGCAAAGTTTCTCGGAAAGTTACAATGAGCGAGGATAAATTGTCGCTTACTTGAATAGTGAATTTTTGTGTCAGATGCGTTGGTGTTGCATTCGTGTATGTCGTGTGTTACGACTGCATCGTGAACCACTTTTGCTATGCAAAATCTTTACGACTGTAACTTGCGTTGGAGTGGATCCAAGGTTGCGATGGTTTCCATCGAAGGATTATAAAGTCCTTCGTGTTGATCTTCAATTCGTTTTAATTTCAGTGATTTGTTTTTGTTCTTATTTCGCTCACAAGATCTGAGATATTAAAAATATAGACTGTAATACATGGCGATACATATATCCGAAGCCTATTCGACTCACACAACTTAAGGATATGGCGAACTTTCTGTTCACCTTAATTTCGTTTCCACGCTAATTCTATCGAAACTGATTTCTGTTATAACCGACATAAACCGAAAAGCTCCATTTGTCTCCGTCCATTTCATCGCCGCTTTGATATTCGAAGCTCACCGAAATCTCACCGCAGTAATCCCATCGATGTGTATTATTAAGAGCATAACGTCCATAGTTACATATTTTAATCGAACGACGTAAACATCCTTTAATTATGCAGGCGGACAAAATATTTCCACATGTAATTTACGAAGCCGAACGTGTACGCTTGCATTTTAACGATTAGCTTTAAGAAAACACATCTTACGACGTTTCCAAGTAACGGGGATAACAACTAACGTGGTCACGATATACGTTTAACTACCCCGAGGGAGTCGCGCCTACTTCGACCTAACGTAACCTTGGTTTTGCTTTATCTCGCCGAGTTTGTTTGTCCGCTCGGTCCGGCCGTTTTCTACCATGCGAGTGATGAACTTATAAAATTTCCGTGTGGCTTACATGCGAGGCAATCGATTCCGCTGCGCCGGTAGGAATTCGGGCGGAATTCGGTAATTCGATACTCGGCAGCAGTGTCCCGCCAAAATTTCACGACCCTAGGCCGTAAATCGACTCGGATGTGACGTTTTCTGTAGAAAACGAATCGTGTGTTTGTGTCGTTATATTTGGGTTGCGTTGAGAAATTGCGCCAAGTTTGGAAATTTCAGTGATACGAATGGAATTAAATTTTGTTTATTTTTTTATGGAGCTGAAGACTAATGAAAATATAAAGAAAATTAGCGCGGAATTTGTTCCCATCTAACGGTAAACGATAAGTTTTTTTCTATTTCCGCTTTCACCGGAAATGATACCACAAATGCAACGTCGATAAGGACACTTTTCGTTATTAAAATAAAACGTGGTAAGAAAATATACATGGCGCTGCATAAACTAAATTTATTATAATAATAGTAAGTCGTCTTAGTGGTACCTCTTCCACTTACCCCTTTGTTTTTTTTTTTCACATTTACTTCCATTTCCTTAATCCTGTGCCCACGTGTTGAGCAATTCCTGCATTTTTTTCTTTCTATCGCATTATTAATTTGTATACATGCTCGTTCTTCCTCTTTATATACCGTGCCTTCAATTAAATTCCTCATTAAAGTAAGCTGTGTTTATTTTATAAAGTTGACGACACGCAATTGAAGAAAAAGGAGTTGTAAGTGTACTGTAACTGTAAGTAAGTTATATTACTGTTTTATTAGTTAAATAATTGAAGAGCTATCAGTGCTCCAAATCTTAGAAGTAAAACCAATGACACCCACCTTAATGAGGCATTTAATTGAAGGCACGGTACCTCTTATTCTTCTAAGTTTCTGCCCTTAGTTTCCTTCCATTATTCTTATGTTATTTTAAATGCAACGATAGTCAAATTTCCCTATAATTTTCTCTCTCTGTCATTATTCCCTTTTTGTGTAATGCTATGATTATATTTCCCCTATTTTGGTTTTGTCTCCTTCCTCATTGTTTCATTACATATCCCCTACATAGATACCTCCTCCATTTACACTCTCCATTTAATCATATCTGGGACATCATCTCCGTTTCCCCTTTTCATTTTATGTTTCTCCGTCTTCTTTCGAATCTTCCCCTTTTCTCAGCTCTTTCGGCCTCGTCTGTCACTTTACTTTCCTTATTCATATCTCTGAAGTAATTCACAAGGAATCCCACCCCATAGTTCAAAAAACGTTCTCAATTATTTATTGCCATCTCTTAATTTCCATTCTTATTTTCTCCCTCTTTATTGTCTTTGTTCTGGAACAGCCTGTTATTATTGTGTTTAATGTTTCCATATTATTCTTCTCATTTACCTTCTTTGCTGTCTGGCACTTTCCTTATTCACTTCTCTAATTTATTCGTAAAGAATCCACTCATTATTCAAAATATGTACTCAATTATTTTTTAGTGTCTTTTATTTCCCATTCGTACTTTTCCTCCTTTATTATTTTTTTTCTGGATCAGCCGGTTATTGTCTTTGAAATTCGTTTCCATTTTATTCTTCTCATTTAGCTTCTTTACTATCATCTTTGCCACATTTCTCGTATGCTCTGTTTTGATTCATTATCGTTCGCTGGTATTTCTTCCACGTTAGATTTTTAACCTTTATTTTGTCCTTCATCTCTTTATTCCGCCATTTAGTAGATTAGTTGGTCTCCTGCGACCTTTCCTTCCCCACATAGTTTTTATCTCAACTCCTGCCTCGTTATAACACACCCAGGTTCCATTGGCTAATCGTTTTCCTTCCCTTCCCATCTCTCTAATGCTGCGTTCTTAATTTCCTGATGTCTTAGTTCCTCGATTTTAATTCATTTCATACTAGCTGTGGAAACTATTCGGTTATTTTGTTTTAGTCTTTCATATTTTGAATCGCTGAGACCTATTTACTTCTGATCCTCTTCATATTATGAAATCTATTATACTTATCACCTCTGTCCCATCTGATTCCATTATATCCCCTTTGCTGTGGTATGTGAATGTATTTTCCATTAGCACATCAGGAACATATGCAGATTTATCGTATCTTCCTTTAATTTCTGTTTACAGTTTCCTCCCAACGTGGACTCGCATCTTTCGTTCCTGTTCCCCATTATTATTCTGTGCTCATTTTTTCTTATCGCCACATTCTTTTTATAGTTCATCATGAAATTCTTCAATTTGCTTGGATTTCTCTTCCATTTCCAATTCTATGAACAAGATTTTTAAACTCGCAGCCTCTAAATTTATCACCAGCTTTGTATGTCATGTGGTTACGAATATGTCTCTTTTGCTTTCTGTCTCTCTTCCGCCCATTAAGGGTATGCCCCTCTGTATCATTTCCACTATTTGCCTCTATGTTCCCGATGATTGCTCTTCATTTGAGTGGTTACCTTCGTCATCCTCAATGATCGTTTCTTAATTACTTCTGTTAGTTTTTACTACTTGTCTGCCTGTCTTTTGCTCTCTACATTTCATTTAATTTCCCTTCCATTTTATTCACTTGCATTCATTCTGATTTCATGGTGTCTACTCTTACTATATTGACCTTCTCTTTATTATACTTTACGAACTTCTTATATCCATTTGAATTAATATAATATTATTTGTCCAGTCACTATGAATGTATATCTTCATGTTCATTATTTCATGTATTTCTCTTATGATCCTATCGTAGATTTTATTACATGGTACGGTACATTTTTGTTTACCATCTGTACGTTTCTTATTTTGGTCTTCACTTCTAGTTTTTTTCATCTTGTTTCGTATTTTCTTACCCTTATTCCTTTTTACTTTTCAGTTTTTTGCTACATTTCGTTCCAGTAGATTTATCCTCTTCTTTAGTTGTTGTTTTTCCCAGTTCCTTCTTTTCTTGTCATTTCCTGTTTCAGAACTTTTATATCTGCTTGTTCCCCATGTTTCTTGTTCCCTGCTTTGTGTCATCGTCACTTTTGTCCATGATATTTTTTCTTAATTTCTTTCCCTGTTTCCCATTGTTCTGGTGTATCTTCTTATAATTTTCTTGTAAATTATGTTCCCCCTCTATTATCCTTACCGTCCTTTTTGTTCCCTTTCATTTATTCACGTATTCGTTTTAGCAAAAATTGAAACAATGAAAAGACATCACCTACTTGGGAAAATTTAAGTATAAATAATGAAACTAAAGATTGGAGACAGGTCAAATGGAACAACTGAGAATTGTTTAAAAATAAAATCAGGATCGAAAATCTAGAAGATTGAATAAAATTGAAAAAATATTCAAATAACACCTGCAAGGAAAAAATGATGCAAAATAACAATGAATGGAAAAAACACGTAAACGGACCAAAAGATTGTTGAAAATTATTGTTGTCAATTCGAATTGAACTGTTCGTTCGTGCCGTACAAGATCAACACGTGCATAACTCGAGAAACACCTAAAACTCGAAATTAAGCGCGACTCGCCAAAAAAAAACGACGACAATTTAAAAGCGATTTGCGCCGCACTTAATTGAAGCGATTTCCAAAGTACATAAATCCAATTTGCGGCATCTTATCGAAATTAAAAATCGAGAAACTCGGACACATTTTTCGTACGAACCGTCATTACGTTTCGGCGTTTTTTTCTCTCCTCTCCTTTTGAATTACGGCCGGGAATGCGTTGTCAAGATGCCACGGCCGTCATAAAACGCGATATTCTCGGCGCATTAAGTTGTGATTTTCTTCACTTCCCCATTCCGCGCTCGCTCTGATTTCGTATCTGGTTCTCCGGACGCGAAAACGAAATTGCACGTTGCTGTAATTACCGACGTAATTGCGCGGAAAAAAATAAATTTAATGCGTTGCAAATTGCGACGAAAAAATTACACGCCGTGCCGCCGCGCCCGCCGCCGGGCGCGAAAATATTAATAACGTTATGAATTGGTTCGGAGCGCTGGATGGATGGAGAACGCAATCGTAAGTGGGTTATCTAGCTCGTCGTCTTGTGGCGAACGGTTGTTTGCTGATATTGAAATTAAAATGTGCAAAGACCACAATCATTGTAATATAAATTGGTTTTAATTGACATCTGCAGTTAACCCCTTTTACGATTACATATTGCACACAAATAGATATGACGGTCACGGTTTGGACTTTTATCGAGCGAGCGACGTCGCTTATTAGAATGATTAACGTTATTTAAATTTGCTATTAAAGCATCTTTGACTAAATCAAATATTTAAGCAGAAATATCAAAAGTTAATTATTTCAGCAAAACGATCTTAAAACTAAATATAGAATGTTATCTCGTCTTTAAAAGGGAACGGTCTTGAAATATATTAAGTTACCATGTAGGCCAAGGAAACATGTGTGGAGTATAAAAGTTTGGTAGACACATTTGGTCTAGAGCAGGGGTGCGAAGTTTTACTAGTCATTAATAAATTTCTCGTTCAATGATTTTATGATAATTAGTGCAAGGTTTCTATTTCAAACGGAATGTTCCCGAATGAATCCGAAAATGTCGGCAGACGAACATAATTAAATTTGACGTGATTGAAATAAATAATAAAATAACACCTGTGATGGTCAATTTATCACTGACCATATAGAGCAAAAGTTTCAGAAACATGGATCGTCTTGAGCGCAAGCTATCTACCAATAACAACATCTGATAAACTTTGATTAACAAGGCCTCTTAACTCTTTTTTTAATGTCAACAATTTTTTTTTTTATTTAATTTTCGTGGCCCAAAATTATTTCGTTTTTATTTCTAACCTATATTTTTAACATTGCATCCAAAAAGTTTAAGAAGTTGCAAATAGTGTTGGCCTGCATTTGTTTTAAAACTATGAATTAACCCGTTGTTCTATGCCCATTTTTTTTTTAATTGATTAATGTAAAAGTCTATACGACAGTAAAAAAATATTCAATGACGACTTGGGTTTTCCAAAACCAAAATTAATTCTATTACATCAGTCAATTATTAATAAACTGGCAGAAAATACCCAATAACTGTGATTTTTGTTTGATGGCAGATTGTCGGTTTTTTCCATCAACGTTTTCAACAAAGAAAAGTGAATGATAATTTCATTTGTTTCAAATTCTTGCGCCTCAGGTACGTGTCTCAAATTTAATTGCAATATCCAGTGAGAATGTGCCAACATTTTTTGTTGCTATACATATTGTTGGGTTAAGTTGGGTTGGGTTGGTTTGGGGTGGGTTGGCTTGGGAGTATTCATGAATGCGATTTGATCTTTGTAACAACAACAGTAAACACAGAAAATCAATGATATATTGGATTTAATCTTATCTAGTCTTTTTTTCTTGTTCCTTTTCTTCATCTTTTTTCCTTTCCTTATCATCTTCTTCAACCTCGTCCTACGCTCAAACGCCCTTTCAAAGTTCAATCGCTAGCCTCTAGGATTTTCTCCATTTTCTCCATTGAGAAGAGATTCGTTCATAAATCCAATAGACTTAGAGCTGTAAATATTTCTAGCAATCCCTAGAAATTGTATAGTACTTCTACTAATCATTGCAAGTAGTTTTGAAGGAAAAATTCCAATATATTTTTTTAATTTACGTGTTTTTGTCTAAACAGCTACCATGTTTGGAAAACTCGAACAGCCACAATAGCGAATTTCTAAAGTCAAACCTGGCAATTGAACCAAGTTCTGAAACACCAACAACCGAACACTATTTTATAATCATTTTTAATTACACAATTTATATAATTTAATTTGTCGCTGTAATCGATCTTGACATTGAAAATAATTTACCACCAATAATGGGCGTGGCCTGCTGAACACATCTAACAAGATAGAAACACGTCTTCAAGTCTGAATCGTCAACAAATACAACGCATAAATGCAAAACGTATCAAATTAGCAATTAAGGTTTCTTAAAATTTTGTATGCGACGTTTAAATATATAATAGACACGATGACTTAATAGTAACATCGATAAGTGATAGAAAAAATCAGAAGGAAACATGTAGAAAAATTTTCAGGAACTGGAATGAAAAATCTGCAACGACTTGAATTGAACAGAATGACTATTATTGAGTTGCAGTGAATTTTACATAAAATCCAGGCTTAAAAATGACACAAGTATTTAACATTAACATCGATAATTGATAGAAAAAATTTGCAGCTAAATGAAAACATATAGACAAATGTTCAGGAGCTGAAATAATAAATATACCACGACTTGAATCGAACACAATGACTATTATTGACTTACAGAGAATTTGACATAAAATCTAGACACAAAAATGACACAAGGACTTAAGAATAACATCTGAAATTCATAGAAAAAATCAGCAGCTAAATGAAAACATGAAGAAAAATTTTCAGGTACTGGAATGAAACATATGCCACGACTTGAATTGAACAGAATGACTACAAACAGGATTTTATGTCAAAATCTCTGTAACTAGATTTTGACATAAAATCCAGGCTTAAAATTACAAAAGAATTTAACAGCAACATCGACAATTGATAGAAAAAAAGCAGCTAAATGAAAACATTTAGAAAAATCTTCAGGAGCTGCCACGACTTGAATCGAACAGAATGACTATTATTGACTTACAGAGAATTTGACATAAAATGTCGACATAAAAATGACACAAGAACTTGACAATAACATCGACAATTGATGGAAAATTTCTCGTGGACTGGAATGAAAAATACGCAACAATTTGAATTAAACAGATCGACTACTATTGAGTTACAAAGAATTTGACATAAAATCCAGACTTAAAAATGATACAAGGACTGAATAACAACATCGGCAATTGATAGAAGATAGTTGGGATGGGTTGGGTCGGGTTGGGTTGGATTAAGTTAGGTTGGGTTCGGTTTGGTTTGGTTGGGTTCGGTCCCCAAATATGCTGATAAATTGAGATATTGCTAATGATTGTTATTTTAGCCGAACTTACAAAAGAAAAGGGAACAGAAATATATGAAAAATTCGAAATAAAAATTGAATTGGAAAAATTAAATCACAGCTATCCAACCAAACTCAACCCAATCTAAAACCCCAATAAATATCAATTAGATGAAACTACAAAACACTGGAACAGCAATCAAATCTATGTGAAACACAAAACCTGAAACGATGACACGTACATGAAATAAATTCATATGCAGATGTAAATAAAATATAACTAAAGGCAACCCAAGCCAATAAATAAAAAAATAAGTGAAAGCAAGGAGGAACAAATGAAATAGAAGCCGAAATAAAAACAAAAATGATAATCAAAAACATAAACAATTAAAGAATAATTTATGGTATAACTTGGTTATTTTGATTTCCTGGTAAATTATGATAATTTATCGTTGCTGTCGACAGTAATACATCGATAAATTAACTTTGGAGTAAAGTTACAATCGAAGACGAGAAATTGGAATCCATTAGACTCCAGTTAGTTTGTACAACACGCCGTTTTACATTTTTTATATCATGTTCAGAAATGTAATATCGTTCAAAATGGGGCAAATGATTAGTTAGTACGTCAGTAAACCAGATCAATTTATCTATGTATTATCGAGACCGCTTTTAGACGCAGCTTAAAAAATGTGCATCGCCTAACGGAACTCTGAACTCGATCGCAAGTGTCTCATTGTAGACAGATGTTATTTGTTCTCTACGTCCACATCAAGTAGCTATGACGCAAATGTCGCATATCGCAATTAAGATTTTGCAACCGGCGATTTTAAGGTGCGCACGGCGTTGATTTACGATCACTTTTGGCTTCGATACCGACCGTTGCGTAAGTGGGTGACGCTGAAACGAGACAAATTGAGACATAATTGCCGGGCACGAGGCACACAATAAAACTAGGAAGTGCAAGCGCGCGCGCGCGCGAATGTTTTGCATTTCTAAAATAAAAGCGCCGACAAAAACGCCGCCGCGATTTCCCGCTAATGCTCAAATAAACGCGGCGTTCACTCGCCGCAAGAAAGAGTTCCTAGTAAAAGTAGTTCAGTTTCACTGAGGTGTCAATATAATGGCGACCGCGCCTTGTCGCGTACATTCTAATCCGGTTTCTGCCGTTGAAATTACGCCGATTTAATTATCGCCGCGTTGCGCAATTTTATCGAGCCAGGTACGTACGAATTGTCTCGGGACACAGACGGCCCACATGCGTGCGTTTACTTCCTGAATTTCGAGGCACAAAGATGAGCACCTGAGTTCGGGGCTCCGATTACGCGCGCATCCGAGGGCTCGAATGGCTTTGCTGCGTCGGGGAACTCGAGCGTGCATCGCCCGGCATCTTGGCCAATGTAACTCTTATGACGAGGGTGGTTTAGTTTGGATCAATTGCGGCACAAACGTGTTTGCGGATGAACGCCTTCGGGATCGGATTGCAAAAATAAAAGTGCCTGGGATCGTGTTTCGCGATCGTTCGATAGATTTAATCTAAATTTCGATAAGACGTCGCAGACGTTGTTTCAAAAAGTTAATTAAACTAATTTAATATTTGCGTTTGGGTTGTGCACAACGAAGAACTACCATTACGTTTTGTTAATTTAAAGTTGAATCCAGGTAGCAAAACGATGCCACCGAATCTAAGTCGCTGCAGGTCTTTTCGAAAGGCATATTTTTCACATTCCACTGAAAAGTTTGATTCTCGTAATGTGCGTATGTATATGTGCATGATCATGCGGTAATATTGATTTTCAAACTTTCATTACTATTCACAGAATTGTGAATGCATAAATAACATCAATATAGTGTAATGCATTAGTTTGGCATTTAAATAAATGGAATAAATTTGAGGCTGAACTAATTCGTTGCATTGTCTCATTAGAGTCAGTGGGCTTCCTCCTTCGTATCCAAGCAAATCCAGCCACAATGATAATCCTCTGAGGAGTCATAGAGTACTACTTACCAATAATTACCATAAAACGTTTCGGTGGTTAATTATTTGGAATGTCCTAAACAAATATTTACCAAAATATTTTTTTTTCTTTTAATGACCTGCGTAATCATTGTTAATATTAATCTGATAATATACGTTTAATGAATAGATAAAACTGGAGGTGTGAATTCATAATTAAATTCAATTAGTGGTTAGGCACTTATCAGTCACCTGTGGGTTATAAAACCAACCGCCGTAATCCCATCGGACACCTGTAGAGCCCTAAACCGACAGGCATTTACATTTTTAAACATCTAAACCAGCAGTAAAATTATCTACCTAGATTTAGAAAACAAACAACGCGTGTTTACACACAGCCCCTTATTATCCGCTCCAACATATTATTTGGTACATTTTAAAAATTAAAACTTTAAACTGTGTTTAAAACAACCTGAAGTGACTTTACGTATTTGTCCAAATTTAATTTCAGGCATGTGATGAAATCAATTCGAACGTGCACCCCGAACGACGTTTTTGACGTATGTTTTTCTTTTGCAGCGGGTTAACGTCGTCGGTTTTAAGCCGAGGTGTCACGCCGATTTACCTACGATGCACGACAGGTCGAGTAACGTGGTTGTATCCGCGAGGCGCTTTAAGGGTGCTATTAAGATTACCTGGACAGGATAGGGAGTTCAGGGCCTGCATTAAAATGCACCACGACGGCGGTAAAGATATCGCAGCACGCGTTTACCTGGAGGGGCCGCGATCACTGCACCCCCTCTACACGGACGAACACGTTGGAAGCAAAGCCGTCAGGTAATTGTTTAATTTAATTAAGTTAATATTATATTCCTGTCATTTTGTTATGGAAAAACAAAATAAAACGTGAAGCGAAATATTTCAAATTATTGTGCAATAAAAATTGAGCTGGGCCTGAGACCCACAATGTGAAATTTTATATTTGTATGAGTAGTTGGGTTATTTTTTGGCGTTCTTTGTTCTTTGAACGCACCATTTTTGATGCAATTCAGTATTCAGTTGTCCCTGATGATTTTGATGACCTTAATTTTAAAATTTCTTTTAATTACCGTCAAAATTCACAACTATAATCTTATTCCTTGTGGGAAAATTAAAATTGTAATCTTTCCTGGTATTGACAAGTTGCCTGATCCCTGATGAGGCAATTTAACAGATTATTTTATCAAATATTTTTAGCTACAATCAATGTTACTTTGTTTCAGATGTTTCAACAGTAAAAATGGATTATCCGCCATTTATGTGGAAGCCACTGATGGCGACAGTCTCATTAAAAGGGTGGCGGAAATTGAGTACGACCTACAGCCATTGCCGAGAGGTTCACACGGCTACAACCCAACCGAAGGTAATTTTGTTGCATATATTTAAAATTTTTGATAAATGCTGAAGTTTTCAATCAGTCGGTGTTAAGTATCTTTGGGTCCATTGGTCGATTGGTCGATTGGTCGATTCTCTTATTTTTCATTTACTTCCTATGATCCACTTTTCAGTTATTCTTGTTTGCGAGATTTTTTTGTTACTTCGTGTCTCATTTTCTATCGCAACATACTCGAATCCAACCCAACCCAAACCAACAATCTATTTATCTTCGGAATCCGCCAAGTGATAAAATAAAGACCAAAATATACAGAATTATATAAAGAATAAGGCACAGAGCATTAACAAAAAAGATTTTAGATTTTACCACTTTACACCCTCGTTTAACACCCCCCCCCCCCTCAAATTCCATTGTCAAACTTCCTGAAGTGTTGCAAAGTATATAACGTCGTGCTACTAATTAATTTTACAGTATTTGCGCTTTTTCTGCTATTTTGTCTTTTGCCTCAGATGATCTCATTAATATTTAATTCGTAATATCTCTTACATTTCTTGCTAGTAACCTGGTAACAAATTACAATTCTCCATTTATCCACAAATGATCTTTCCATCAAGAATATCTTTGCAAGTTGTCTCAGTTATTTCTTCACATTCAGTTTTTCTCATTTACCTCCTTCTATGGTAACTTTATTCCTGTATGTTTCATCACCATTTCCAAGCCAAACTTTCTGAGGATATTGTTTCATTCAACATAGTTCTTTTGAATAAAAGTTTAGTTTCAATATGCAAGGTTACATTCACATGCACTACATATTTTTTTTTTGGGTTGCTTCGTGTAAATGTCTTGTCACTCATAGATCATCCTTATTTAAAACCGCATTTTCTCCTTCTGATCAATTTTTGTAACCATTCAGTGATGTTAGTATTTTGTTGTGTATAACAGTGCGATCTCTCTGTACTTACTGTTGTCTTCTTTGTTGCGTTGCTGCATTTTTAACTCACAAATGCTTGCCGTTAATCTTCGCCTTCTCATTCTAAGTGCTTTGCTGCATGGCGTTAAATGTCTCCAAGGAAGCTTTTCAATCTATTTTCAATCTTGTTTGCCATTCGAAGCACTTTCGCCTTCAGTGACGATCTCTCACTCTCACCAGATAATTATTATAAATACTGATCGAATCTATCCATTGTAGTTACCTACTCAAAATCTTTCGTCTTCGATCTACATATTTCCTTACTTATATTTTGCACTTTAATAAAAAATCACTTTGCTTTGTTAAGATCCTTCGCTTTACGTTCCTCTTTCTACTTGCCTTGCTTTGCGTTGATTTCTTATTTTTCCATATCCTATTTCGTCCTGTTCTTCAATAATTTTGGTATTGTGTGCGTCGTCCAATAATTTGTGGAATAGCCACTCTTGTCTTCTCATTGTTATTTTTGTTAAATGTTGCTGGAGCGATATCAATTCTTTGTTTTTCATATTTTTTCCTCCAAATGCGCATGCCTTTCAGGTTGAAGTCGTTACTTTTCATTAGTTTACGTTCTGTGCATTTCTTTTATTTTTAGTCCAACGAAAATTTAAATATAAATTTTCATATCTGGCACATATTTGCATTTTTTTCTTATGTCCATAAGTTACCAATTTGCTAGCTTAACCATTATTAGTATTACAATACTTCATTGTAATTTTCCTAATTTTAACGATCATTTTTCGATCCAATTCCACGTCGTCTCGGGAAGATAATTCCATTCGTATCTACATTTTCCACTGCCCAGTTTGCAGGTTGTACATTCTGTTTTTTTCCTGCTACTACTACTACTACTGTTTTGCTACTACGTTCATGAAAATGTGGATCCGAAAAAGGTGTTTAATTATTTATTTTTGATAAAATCTCATTAAGTATCACTCTTAATTGTCAGAAGCTTTGTCGATATTGTTTCATTCTCATTGTCTCGTAGAGTTTTATCTGCCTAAGAGTCTCCATTTCTCGAATGTTTGCAGTCATTATCTTCCTTAAGTATTGGCATTCAAATCATAATTTTCTTATAGACTTTTACTGAAGTGAAGGTACCTTAATAAATATTTAAGTCCTGTGGTGCTTTTTTCTCCAGGTCGTGTTGCTATTCAAATGTAAGACTTACAAAGATCTTTTCTTACATATACTTTGTCATCATTGTGTTATGATTGGTATATCTACTTTAGAGCTTTTCCAATTGTTTTCCCAAATTCTCGATTATCATCTTGCCCAGTGTCCGGAACATTCTTCTCATTAGGCACTCCACCCCAAACCCCCTTCTCGTGTTACCTGTATCAATCTTTGAACGTTTTATTAAATATGTTCGACTGTACCAAGTTTGGATTTTACTTTTGTTTTCTCCTTCTTCCCCACTCTCACATAGAATTTATTATATCACATATTTAACTTCATTTTCTTGTTCTTTCTAATCCTTTATTTGTTGCTCATACTCTTGTTTTTGTTGTTTTGTGCCTCACTTCCCAACCCCACCGAATCCATCCCAACCCAAACTAACAAACAAGTCCATACGTTGTATTCATATTGCTGCATTTTAGTGTTGCGGTTACAGGTCTTCCGTGTACACCACATATATAATTTCGCCTTTTATGGACTTCATTGCAGATATCTATTTTTATCTCGTTGGTTTTTTGAACCCTTCTGTCTTTAGCTAACAAAGTTATTTCCTTACTTACGTCTTCTATTCTAAATATAATGTCATTGTCAATATTATTGGCATATTCATTTTATTTTAGGGTATCTAACCTTTTGCTTCGTTCCTACCTATAATAGCTGCCTTCTGGTTCTCGTAGAAGAGATTTTTGTTCATTCGTTTCCACAATTTTTACGTTCTGATTTTTTGCCCTTAAAGTCGCCCAATACTCCAATATTTTCTTTAACTCGATTTTTAATTGCATGTTCAGTTTCTGTTGCAAGTTGTATTTTCTGCAACTCCTTCATCCTCTTTTTTAATATTGGCGTTGAAACTCCCATCCATTTTATCCTCATCTTCTTATTAATCTATCCAGCGTCTTACTATGATTACTATGATTCTTCAGTTCATCCTCAGCGAAGTAGTCGTCAATTCGAAGTTGATTTACTTATCTCTTATGATCTTTATGATTGAATTGTTTCTTCTTCTGTAGCTTTGCAAAATGTCGTCAACCTGTTCCGAGTTCCAGGGATTTTTTCAGTTCACCCTCTTGTTTCTCCGTTGTTTTTTCCTCTCCTGTTCGTTGTCGTTTTTAGAATTGATGTTAACCATATTCTCCAAGTACTTGACCTTCCGATTCCTCAATTTACGTATAATAATTTTTGAGTCCGAATTGGTTGTCTATTTTGTTCGTTCCTTGTCATGTTTTCGATTCTCTTAGTAGACAACTTTTACAGTTTTTTCTATTTGTTTTATGTGGTGTTTCTGCTACGCCTATTGTTTTGCCTATATCTCCCCCTAATAGTCTTTTTATTGAATACTTTTAATTCACCAACAAACTGGTTGTTTAATGAGCATTTTGTTTGTTTGTTTCTTATGGCATAAAGTCGATCGTCTAACTTTCTGTTTCAAATCAACATTTTCGTTTTTTTTTATCCTACCTTAGCTTAGCTATGCCACGCATTACATTACTTAAGTCCGTTCCAATCACGCCCTGTTCTTCTGTTTGTATCTTTCGTTCATGTTTTTTGAAACAAGGTACCATACATACGACTGTTGTTCCAATTCTGATTTTCTTTGATTTACCATATTTTTTTTAAAGTATGCTTCCACCACTAATGTCTTTTCTCGCAAGTTGATTTGTTTTTGTTCCTTCTTTTTGATTCTCGAGACTAGTTTTCATTGTCTTTCCTTATCTATCACCTTATTTGTATATATATATTTTTTTTATTTTTATGTTCTTGTGTGTTTCTGCTTCTTTCTTGGGGGGTGTGATGATTCTATTTCATTTATCAAATGTAAATATTTTATGACTTTGTTTAATGTATGCTTTTAATTACAGAATGTCGACCTTGTACCGGTGAAGAACTAGCCCATGCCTTTTGTACAAGCGATCTAGGTAAGAATTGCGTTCTATTATAAAAAGTTATTTGTCACGAAAAATCAACACCAATATTCAATACACAATAACTTGATACCTAAATACCAAATATTTTGCAGTTACACACCAACAGGTAGATCAATATTTAATTATGACATTTTAGAAACGTAAATACTAATCTGGTATTTGCGCCGTGTTGGCACGTATCGCGTTCAATGGAAACGTAGCCACGGCACGTC
The DNA here is from genome assembly GCA_959613385.1 of Geotrupes spiniger. Taxonomy (NCBI): domain Eukaryota; kingdom Metazoa; phylum Arthropoda; class Insecta; order Coleoptera; family Geotrupidae; genus Geotrupes; species Geotrupes spiniger. Next base: position 30,961,926 of record OY390736.1, on the reverse strand, counting down.
CTAAACCTAAATAAACAGTTATCCTTAGGTAGACGTCGAGAAATTTATAACCGCCATAAATCAATCCCTAACCACTCATTGCAATAAACCAACCGATAACAAAGGCATTAATTTTATCTTTTATTTGCAGTGACAAGGGGCATTATCCACGGCGTCGAGAACGACGAGGAATTAGAAGTCTCCCAAATCCTTGTCAAAATAACCAAGTTGATACGACACACGACCGAGGACGGTTACTACAGGGACATAGAAACGAACGCGCTGGACGACAGTGCGGACGCACGCATGAAAGAAGTTACCATACACGTCGCCCAGCATTGCGGCGTCTCCCACGGGACCGGCGAGTTCGTTTTCATGGCCCGTAGGAAGCTCGGCGATCTGACGATGCAATGCGCGCCGAGATTAGAAGACTGGGCGCTGCTCGTCAACAAGCTATCAGAGGAAGGAAAATCGCACTGCATTTTACGGAGTTAGCCGCGAACCGAGACGAAATCAAAAGCTTCTGTGATTAGTTATTTTAATGTACATAAGAGGGGAAACGAGCCGGAAACGAGCAACTCGAAATTTTAAACGGAAAGGTGCTACAAATATCTCGGTGCAATATCTTTGGCAATAACTTAAAATTCCCCGTCCAAATCGATGTAAATAGTTCTTTCTCCATATTGGAGTTTTGTAAAAATTGTATTTTAATTCAATTTTTAAATCAAACATAGTTTATATTTATTTTACGTCTACCAACTAGTTTCAATGTATCTATCTTCGATTTATTCAATCCCATCTCCGTTTTTTGTTTATTTTTTTATTTATTGATGCTTCACCCTAGTTTTACTTTAGTCTACAATTTAACTCTTGTATACGCGAATGAATTCCAGGTGCCAAAATAAAAATAAACTATCCGTAGTGTAAATTTCGAAGGCGCGCGACGCGCGCGAGTAGATCTCAACGTATTCCTTGTAAAAATCGCGAAGTAAGCTGAAATCTCTTGTAATTTATTTTCCCTTTTGAAAGGATTTCATTTTATTTCAGTGTAGATATGTAGATTTTCGTTCTTGCTTAATTTATGGATGCCATAATGTGTCTTCCGTTTCGGCGGAGAACTGTGATGTGTAAAATAGATTTTGTACAAAGTGTTTGTTTATAAAGATTCTTTATGAATATAAAATATTTTACTTTATATTTTGTTTAATTTGTCCCATCAACTCGTTCCAGAACAATGTTTCTCAACAAAGAGTTCCAACGATCGCCAAAAATATAAATAAATATCTAGCGATAATTGAGCATCGACTAGATGTAGAACTAGTCGATGCAATTAAAAACATGTGACAGTTAATTTGATGGCGATGGCCATGCCGATTATAGCATAATGACGGCGATAGTTAAGAAAACTAAAATCCACGTCCCTGTCGAAAGCATCGCTCCTTGTAATGCCAAATTTGAACATTAACCTAAAAGTTCTTTTAAACGTCAGCGCAACTATCTATGCAGTTCAGCAATTCCACTCCTTCTACCCCAAGGGGCTTAGATCAAAATTCCACTCCATATTTTTTTTTAATAATAAAATGATGACGTATATGACATTTTTTTAATTCTAGTAGGGCAGAGCAAAAAATTACATTTTTGCTTAACACTCTATTACCCCCTGAAACATCGAAAACTCCAACGTTAATTTCGACGAATTGACCGACGCGATATATGCAAGCAAGCAAGCGACATCGCTAAACGGGAAAATGCATTAACATAGTCAATTTACCCAATCATGGTTCATTTAAACTCGCGAGTTGGCGAAAATAATTGGGAAGACGATTTTATTGCCGCAAATTACGTGTTGGTGTTTCGTAGGTTCAAACCGCCATTTCCATATCGTTCCCGGTAATTGCTAATTTAAAACGTCGCGTGTTTTCGTCGGACGTGAATTGGTCATTTCGACTGCGATTGCGATTTGCGAATTAAAACAACTGACAACTAGCGCGTTAAAAAAAACCATGCGTTCATTTGGTTGAATTTAATTATTAAGTCGCAAATTTTTTTAATGAGATGATGTAATAAAATTAACATATTCAATAAAATAATCCGATAAAATAATGAAACCAACCACTTTAAATAAACTTTAATAAAGGCTATCACCATTTTGTTTACATTTCTTCAGTTTTTGTTCATTTATTTGCAATATATGCTACAGCCTTTACTTAGTTTCTTGATATTGTATTTCACCTACAGAATGGTGTTGCACTCAACAAAGAACATTTTGAAACCTTAGTCAAACTGAGTAATACTGAAGAAAAGTTGAACTGCCCCATAACGAGTAAAGTTGTCCACCAGCATTCACAGGCTGGGCCCACAACTATGGAAGACTTATTTCATTAGGAAGGGTTTACATTTCAATTGTTTAAATTGAGAAATAAACAAGGATCGGAATTATGAGCGGAACTGACCTTATAATGCCTAAAGCTGCCCACCGCGAAAGCGCTAGCTATGTCCTTAAAGCTGGAAGATTTCTTTCTGTTGGGTTGTGATGGGATGGGTTGGCTTGAGGTGGGTAAAATATGTCTTAGTTTTGGGTATTTTTCGTTCTTATAAAATTTATTTTAATTGTTTGAATGTATGACACCATATCTCAATCTATGTTGATTAGAGGATTTTAATTTTTTTTTGAACGTCTTTGAGAAAACGGTAAGTACCCTAATGGTAATAAAACGGCGATGTTTCACATTTTTGAGGTCATCAGCTCGTGTGACAAATGACACTTAAGAGAGCATCTGACCACTTGCTAAGCTTACCCAACCCAACCTAAAATTAAAGTACAAATAAAAATATAAATTAGAAGTAAATATAAGGATCCCCCATTAAAAGAAATGGTGTTTATTTGTCATCATTGCTTTTGAATACTATGAAAATATGTAATATGCACCTACTTAGTGATTACTTCTCTGTGGGTTTGTCCTGGTTCTGAGACTGGGAATGCCAAGCAATGTGGTTCGGTCTTCTTTGCTTACTAAATATTTCGTAGCAAAACAGAACTGACAATGACTTATCTTGAAGAACACTGGTGCCGGAATGGTATTAATCATATTACCAAATACTTGCAATGGTCACTTTGCTTTCCTCGTTTCTAATGCAGTATATGCTGTGTGCTTCTTCCTCCTCTGCTGTTTTCCTCTAGTTTATCCTATCTTGCATTTGCGTTCACCAGCTTCTTATATCCATAAGTGGACTTCCCCAACCCAACCGAATCCAACCCAACTCAACCCAACCCTACATAATCCAATCCAATCCAGTCCATCTTTCTTACTATCTTCTCTTATTTTCGGTCTTCGCTCTCTATTTGGCACCACACTGTAATCTTTAATAATAGTTTTAATTTGTCTTTATTTTTAATTATAGTCACATTGTTTCTGCAGTGTAAGTTATCCCAGGTATTATAGCTACCCTGTCTAGCCTCACATTTGTCCCTATATTCTTGTAGTACGTCAAGTTTTATTCTGAAATGTTTAATTTCCTTTTATATCTTTCTATGATTATTATTTTTATTTTTTCTATCTACGCTCAAGTATTTGTTCTTCTTGTGACTGACTTACAGCTTATGTATATTTTACTTCATCAGCTAAGTTGTCAGAATGTACCAATATTTATTCCGATTCCCCTGATTCATGACTTCTATTGCTATGTTAACCATTTTCAGAATTCTCCCTGCGTCAAATTCGAATTTTGACAATGCAGGTTGTGACTACTGTTGTTGATGTATTCTTGTCCATTTTAATTACCTTTAGAACCAATTCAAGTTTCCAACTATCAAATGCTTATTTCAAATCAACGAAAAGCATTTTCACTTCCTGCGGTTGATCCACCTGTCTGAACTTTTGTTGGTAGTTTCATATTGCAGTTTGTGCATAAGATTACACTTGTTTTGTACTATTTTAATAAATACCATATACGTGACACTCAGTAGTGAAAATTCTCTGTAATTGGTACCTATCGATTGATCTTCTTTCTTCAACATCAGGTTCTCTCGTTTCCTTGCAATTAGTAAATGATGTATTTAATTTCAGCCACGTCGATTTAACTAATTAGTTAAGGTTATAGATGATTTAGAAATGTAAATTTAATCAAAGCAGTTAGGGTGATGAAAATGTGTACTACAGTAATCAAGGTTTAAGGGTAGAACGTTAAGTAATGTATTCATAATTCTTTTAATTTTTACGATTATCGTCATAATATAAACATCCGATCGCCGCCTATTTTCTTAGAATTGCGGTTGACCTAAAATAACATAAACATGACTGCACGCAGATCAGTTAGAAAATATTCCGAATTTATTTCTTCGGAGAAGCATACGTCCTTCCATTGCTTGCAAACAGGACGGGGTGGGTGATGTATTTAAAATCATTCTAAATAATTACACTATTTATTCACTAAAAATATGTACATTATAAAAAAATACATTGCATCGATTTAATTCATCGCATAAACCTTTACCGAATTAACGTTTGCTTATTTCGTAATCGCGAATCACAACGTTGAGACCAACTCTTGAGTAAATACATAGTTCTGTGATTCTAGTGGAACGTGCTCTACCTAAATCGCGGGCTACCTCGGTCCCGTTAGGAAATCAACCGTTTATTAACCGAACAATTCGAATGTTTGATAAGAATTCATAGCTCGTTATTACATATAAAAAATAGTTTATCATTATATCCGGTGTTAAATATTGCTAAATCACAGGCGGAGTTACTTATCATGGTATCTTGGCATTTATTTAAATATTAAACAGTTATCTACATTTTTGTACAACGAGAATATGTGGAGATTGTTTGTCTATGGACGTTATTAATCGGCTAAGGATCAAAAGGTATAATCCTCAGTGATTGACAATAAATGTATTGCGATTGATAAGAAGCTTACAATTGAATTAAAGAATTATTGGAATATATAAGTTTAAGGAACGTAACCTAGGAAACCTTTAAAGAACACAATAATTGATATAAACAATGCGTCAGTTCAACTCAAATGCTTCATAAATTTTATTGAGTGCAATTAAGTCGCAAAAGCCAAGTGAAACGTGATTGTTTTGTGGCGCAGATTATTTTCACACAAAATCAACTGAGTAAATGAACGGTGATGTTTAACGAATCGGAATCGGGAATATCGAATCATGCAAACGAGCATCGAATATAAAATTTAAAGAAACATTTCCAATAAAGTCTACCACTGGTAAAAGCAATAACATATGATTTCACTTCATAGAATTCCCATTTATTTTGAAAAATACGCTGTTTGTCTTGGTGGTAAAATTGTAAAGAGACAACCAACACGTAATGGAAAACGACCAATATATTCGAGTAAACTGAAGGGTGTGTACGATGTAACTTTTCCAATAATTTAAATCACACGCCAAATCGAGATTCTTAATTCATCAGTGGACGACTGAGGCAGTGTATTAAGATGACTCTTCTAATTATTAATTATTTAATTTATTATAACAATTTGTAAAATGTGTCACAAAATGCCAATTGGGGAAATAAACTTACGTTGTCGTCATTTAATGCAGTAATTTCGATTACTGCATTTTCTTTGATTTTTAAGCTAAGAACCGAATAACCCTCACATGCAAATGTAAACTGAAAAGACACGACATTCGATCAATGAAGTATAGTGACAATAAATCGATGGTTGTACTTCACTACCTAAGAAAAGATAAGCAGACACTTTCTTTGAACTACGTTTATATTAAACATTCCTTTCTTATAAGTAAGTTTGAACGTCTGAACGTAATCTTCTTCTTTTTTTCAATTATTAGTCTATTATTGGACCAAAACCCATACTGAAAGTACCTCAACTTCGTTAACTTATGTGGTCGTAACATATCGAACTAAAATTGAGGAAAACACCAGTAAAGTATTCAGAAGATTGTGTCAGTGTTTCCGGGGCCAACCATCTTGGAACAAGTTTAAAATAGTCGAGAGTGGAAATTGAGTATACAAAGTGTTTTTGCTAAAAAGGAAGATGAGGCTATCTAATTAATCAGAAAAGAAAGTGTTTTCAATTAGCTCAAATTTAAATATACAAAATACAGAAGTTGATTTAACTGCCCATCGACGTCAGTTTCGAAGGCGAAATGTTACACCCATTAGTAATTGATTGATCAAATTTTCTTTCAAGAAGCTCTTTATCATATTCGTATAATTCGTGAAGATTAACAAGTGTTATGAAGATCTGCCATCAGTTGTGCATCGAGAACAATTATCAAATTAAGTAATTTGGTCAAGGGTAGGGTCTTGGGTTGGTTCCAAAAAATTGCTCGTCAAAGTTAATGTGATCATAACATCAATGACTGTATTTGTGTAGGTGATGGCAATTACTTCGAGGTTATCCAATCGTCAATTCTCAACATTCTCTAATCAATTATTCGTATCTTTCTCTTCTCTTCACAGTCAGAAAACTTTCAGGCTCCGGGACTTCAACGAATACATTTGTGATGATTTTGTATGACACAACTTTCCATTGTAACTGGACGGCAATTATTCATGATATACCTAAAACGACGTACATACCTGCAAGGTGTAAATTAAATTATGTGTTAGAGCAAAAAATGATTAATTTTAAATATAATTTACGTCAGAAATGAAATAAAAATAATGAAACTAAAATCGCTATCAATTATCCTAAGGTAACTCATTTAAAAACTCCTTAAGCTTAACTTATTCACATATTTAGTCAATGGGTAACTTTAACGTTATTAATTTTAATTAGGATATTTACTGTTTTACTCCTATTGCGTGTTTCGATGAGGTAGCAATTACATAAATAAATACACTTTAAAAATAATTCCCTATGGAAAATATGCGATGATGACGATATTTTCCAACGACTAGAACGTCATTACTGGACTAGAATAGAATTTTCTAGTTCACGAAAATAAATGCCAAGAATTGCGGCGGCGTCGTTTCGACAACATTTGAACGTGTTTACCAAGTGTTCAGTTTTTCCGCCCTTCCCGCTTAGTCGTCGTCGTCGGCGGTGCTGTTTGTCGCGTGCGTGTCGTGCCTTTTCGCCCGTTTCGTCGACCATTCCACGATGACGAAGCAGATGGTGCCGACGACGGCCAAACCTAGCAGGATCCCCAGCTGAATGTGGAGGCCGATGTGGGAGGAGTAAAAGAAACAGGCTGCGGCCGCCACCGACTGGAAAGATACGTTAAATGTTACATTATTTGATTAAATTGTCTAAAAGCTGTGAAACGACCTCACCTGGGTAAATTTGAAGATGGCGAACGCCGATGCGCTGTCGTCCGCGTAGACGTCGCCCAAAATCGAGTAAACCTGGGTGTTGAAGCAGGCGTCTCCGAAGCCCAGGAGGAAAGAGCAAAATATCGCCAGCTCTGCGTTGCTGGTTATGAAGGCTTCTTCGTTGGTGTTGCCAAAGGGGGCCGCGTTGGGCAAATTGAGGAAGATTAGGAAAAATGCCAGGACGTGAATGACGAAACCCCCCATGACAATCGGATCCCGACCCCAACGGATCGTTTTTGCGCCTAATATGCCGAAAAGTGCACCACCTGAAAATAAAATACATACACATCAATCATGCAAATAATATAATAAAAAATAAAAATGTCGTTATCACTATTTCATATCGATTTCAATACAAATACCGTAACACTGATGCGAAAAATGCGAAAAAAACATGAGTATTGTAAAAAATGCAAAGTCAAAATTGTCAAAACTTTTCAAATGCAAAATACCGAACATGGCAAAAATGGTAAGTGAAATTGTGACAAAAAATTCAAAAATCGAGGAAATTGTCTAGGTGTTAAACTAATTCAAAAATTATCTAAAAAATCAAAATTATAAAAATGCTAAAAATTACTAAAATTGGAAAAATTCGAGAAAGACAAAAATAGCCAAAAATGGAAACTATGTTACTTTGACAAGTTTTGAGTTGCTAGGTGCACAGTACAAACATTGGGAAAATTATTATACTAGGAATAAAATGAATGTGATATCGATGTTAAATATACCAAAAATGTTGACAATTAAGAGAAATGGCAAAATCATCACGATTGCCGCTATTGCCAAATAGCGAAAAAACCTGACAGAAGAAATTGTGTTGATATTGGATTTGCTCATTGAAATTAATTGAAAATCATCAAAATTCCCAAAAAATGTGACACTGCGAGTACAATAATTCAAAAAATTGCAAAAAAAAATACCAAAATGACAAAATGCAATGGAAAGCAAAAATGTCAAACAACTCGATAATTGCAATTATTTGTCAAAAATACAAAAATGTCCAAATCTGGATTTAGCCATTATCTTAAGAATGGCCAACATTGCCAGTGTTGAAAAAAATGTTAAAATTGAAAATTTTTAATAATAATGTTTCACAAAAAATATGTCAAATAACGAAATTTGATAATAGTTATTGTCTATCACAAAAACAATTAAAATTGATAAAATTGTTAATTGCAAAGAATTGCAAAGAACTTGAATAATAAAATAGATAATATGTACTAATCCTGAAGAAGAGACCAGGAAAATATTTAAGTACAAGATATGCGTCCCTAAATCCATAGGACTATAGCCAGGTACAAATGTTTTACTTTTTAACTATAAGATAAAGATATTTTTTGGGGCACGTTTGGTTTTTGAGACAATTACAGAAAACCATGCACTGCTTCGCGTTATTATTGTCGTGTGCATTCATCTATAAATATAACGGGTGATAATTTGGGGAACAGACCGAAGGCTCGGTATTCCAGTTACCGTATTATTTATGGATCAAGAAAACCGCATGCACCGTTCAAAAAACGTTAGTTCAATATTAAAGACGTTCGGTGACATAATGAATTATATATGAAAGGAAGATTCTTGGGCATACACCCGCATGGAAACACACAACCACCGACACGTGTTTCTGACTTATTAGTCGTCATCAGGACGACTAATTGTTTGTTTTATTGTTTGTATCTCCAAATTTTGTCCACCTTTTAATTTGGCTATAGCGTCCTGATGACGACTAATAAGTCAGAAACACGTGTCGGCGGTTGCGTGTTTCCATGCGGGTGTATGCCCAAGAATCTTCCTTTCATATATCTTTGTTCCCGCGTTAAAACCTTTTTTCATAATGAATTATGTGGCCGAACATGTCATGCGCATTTTTTCGGCGCGTTGAAGTTTCAATCATGAGATTAACGTGTTAAGTGGCAGCAAATTGATGATCGAAACACTGAAGATAAAACCCTGTGATATATGATTTCCGTCTATATTTGATGTCAATACCAAGATGACGGTATTCCATTCGCCGTATTTTTTACGGATCAAGAAAACCTACCAACTTACCATCCCATATATCGCTCCAAAAGTCAGTTCGTTACGCTACAAATTATTTGTTCATTTTGCAACGTAATTTTGTACAATTGCGTCATCTGAAAAATCTCCGCCGTTGCTTATTGTAATAACAAAATTGATAAAAATTTCTAAAATAGAAGTAAATTGGTAACATACTGATATTTACAAAAAATTTAAAAATAAATTGCAACTTTTTTCATAATTTGATTAAATTGCCATTACTAAATTATCTGAAACATCAGCTAAAATGCAAACAAAATTGAAAATTAAGTAGATTTGAGTTAACTACTAAAATATATGATGAAGTTAAAAAAGTAAAAATTAGCAAAGATGAGAAAATTGTCTGTTATTAAAAAAGGTTAAGAACGACAAAAATGCCAGAAATAGAAACAACTATCAAAAACCACAACATGTAAGTCTCAAAAATGTAAAAAATGTGCAGATTTCCTTAATTTAATAAAATTGTTAAAAACAATACTAAAGCTCAAATAAATTAATTTGTCTGTTGTTAAAGTCTATTTGTTAATTTGTGGATAATTACAAATTTGATTTAAAAATATTGAAATTCCAGGTAACAAAAATGCAAATATTATCATCAGATTTTATTCATAGAAGCAAATCATTAAAAATGTAAAAGAGACCAAAAATGTTCCTTACTTTGAATAAATTATCACAAAAAAATCGCGAAGCGTTGCTAAATGTATTAAATTGGTAAAAAAATAAGTTGCAATTTTTGCAACTTTGCTATATTAACAGTGTTGAAGTTTTTGATAATAATTTTTTTTTATTTCAGTTCATTTTAACATTTTCACTTTTGCAATTTTGACAATTAAGTCAATTTAAATTAAATTGACATTTTTCGATTTTCCTGCATTTTGACGACATTTCGGTCAAAGTAAGGAAAAGCATTGCACTTTTTCACTTCTTTGAAGATTTTTGACTTTTCGACACCGCTGCGTTTAGTCAATTAATGTCGTGAACTGACAAAAAAATGGAAAAATTAAACCTATTAAATCAAATTGACAAAATGTCAAAATTGTCTCAATTAAGAATGTGCTACTCATAAATAAGGGACTAGGAATAATTTATTAAGAAAATATTAACCAACAAATTTCAACGATTTAAGAAAAAAGCTCTGTAATATAAATTTATTTTTTAATGACAGTATTTTCATTGCACGTATCAAACATAATTGAGTCAATAAAAAAAATATGATTTTATCAGATTACGATCAATGATATCCATTATATATTATTATTCCATTATCGCGGTTCCACTCACATACAACGTTCATAAATATTTACCTAAAACTTCGCCAACGCCAATAAATATGCCAGATAGTCCCACTAGTTGTGTAGCCACTTCGCCCAACTGTTTCGTAAAACCAATACTCGAACTGTACACTCCACTAAAGAAAGATAACTCCACACCTGAAAATATATTTCATGTTATTTACTATTAATTTATTTGCCTGTTGTTAGTTGCTTTGAGGAAGGATCCAAGTGAAATGTAGTGATTTCCACCTCCAAAAACTGTTCATATAAAGTCAATCAAAAATGGAATTATGTAGCTAATTATTGGTTGTATTATATGTGAATAAAATTGATATGAAAATGTATACAGGAGTGAAAATTTATAATGTGCTTGGTACATAAAGTTAGTTTTAAATTAAAAAGATTTTTTTTTTTATAAAAAATTGAATTTAAAGTAAAGCACATTTTGAAATATTGTCTGAAATAAAAGGAGGAAAATTTTGAATTTTAATGTCAGTGTAAGTAAATCTTCCAGATCTATAATCGAAAAAAATATGTCGTCACATGCATTTGTAAATCTGCATCAAAATAACGTAATTAATAACTATTAACTAATTATAACAAACATTTCATAAATCTCAGATAAAATTGCAAGCGATGATTAAAATGTCAAAGTACACCGAAATGTGTACTCTGGCATGCAATAATCACAAAATAACATAACTTACGAAATTTCTAAACACGAAAAATATGCTAATTGTAACCTAGATAGAGGCAACCTTGGACATCTGATTTAAATGCTGAGCATCACGGCTGCATTTGCATAAGATTTTACTTCAGGAAGTCAGCTAAATTAATTCACGATTTTCACGTGCGGCGTTAAATTAAAAGGACGATAAAAATAACCGATGCATACATTTCCTGTACCTGTGTAAAAAAATGCAACGCAGAGCAACATCATTTCTTTGGTTACGAACAATTTCCCGGCGCCTTTCAGCGCTTCAACGGGTCCCCTGTTCTGGATAATCTCCCCACCTTCGTCGACCTTAACTTTTGGTAAGAACAACAGGACGACAATGCCGGCAACCGCAATTCCTGCGAGTACCCATATTACCGTCGTTCGTGTGCCTTCGTCTATGTGATCCAGTCCTTGGAATTGGAAATAAACGAACAAATTACCAATGAACATACTGAAAATTAAAAAAAAGTTTGGTAATATGGAGTAGTCATTATAATAATAATAATAAAGGGTTATTTCCAAGTGACGTATATGATATTATGCCTTTAACTAAATTTTAATACATGCCGGTAAAAAAAATTTTAGTTCGTAGTGTACTTACTTAAAATACGTTTTTCAAAAATTGTCCATTTAGTCGTTTCCGGTTATAGAAGATAAGATTAAGCAAACCAGTGAACGATTATCATAAATAAATTTATGACCACATAACATAATCTCAGTACACAAACAATTTATGGCTCATTTATTTATTAACTTTTAGTACAATTTCATTGATATGACTCTAATTAAATTTAGTGGCGGATTGTCTAAAATAAATACTTATCGTTATCGCACCGGGCATAAAAATTATTTTACAATGCAATCGCAAATCGCGAATGCAATCGCAAAATATTTGACGATCACAAAAGCAACGAGTCAATGACTTAGTGCATCCTTGATTTGAGCGATTGTGAGCCCAACCTTGCTGCGTAAGGTGTAACTTGACGCGTCCTGTTAGTAGGACAAGGAAATGATTTTTGTATCTTTGGAATACCAATTGCAAAATCCACCGCCACGCCAGGAATAAATTGTTTGGCAAATGTCACAAATTTGCTTTAACACAAATATCTTATCAAAATACTTAACACTAATCTAGTATTTTATATTCGATTTAAAACCTAATAACTTTTATTGATATAATACATTTCAGGTCGAATAAATCCTGATTCCTGTTAAACATGAATTTTAGAAAACGTGCAAATAACAGAAGAATTATTTCCATGGCGTTATTTTCAGGGAAATTATGAGAGCTTTCCTGTAAAAAAACTTTCCAACAATCGAATTTTATTAATTATGGCTTTACTAAAATCATAGTCGTATAACTTTTAAAATTAAAAAAAAACCCACAAACAAATTTATTTGACCCCCCTAGTTTCTTGAATATGTATATATTTACGAGTTTAAATTTTATTACTCAAGTCGTGACGTTAGTTTACTGTAACACCACGCGACTCACCTCGCCTGGAGCATAGCCCAGAAAATACCGGAATTTCTTGATATCGTCGCAGTCGTCGAATTCAATGTCAGGTAATTACCCTGACCGGTCCATATCATTGCGGCACCTACTCCAATTACAACACTGGCCGCGTACAGCAGCCACGTCCTCGGAAGTAGAAACGACATTATGAACAACCTGAAAATGCGGGACGTGAAAAATGCACTCGTCGCGCTTCCGCAAAAATACCGACAGGTAAGTTATTGCCCCGGCGAACATGGAAAATTTCGGCCCTATGACGCTGATGACCGACGGCGCCGTCCAGTTGAAGATCGCCATCACGGCGTAGATAATCGCCAGGCTCGTGTAGCCGTCGCCGGTGAAGTCGGGGTCGTCTAGGGCTATGCTCTCGAGAATCGTTTTCTGTAACAAATCAAAGGGGAGATTATAATAGAGAACGAAGTTGAGGTACGAAGATAAACAATTTCGATGTGTTTTTCAATTCTCGACTACCATCTGATCCATTTCGACAAAATTTTAATTTGTGGACAACACAATTTTAAGTTTTTGCATTTTTTAGAAATTTGTACAACGACCGTTGCCTCATAGTATTTGGTCATTACAAATTTACATTTTTTGATAATTTTATGACAATTTTTCATTAATTTCCTATATTTTAAGCAATTTCGTCGTTTTCGTTTTATTTTTTTTTGCGATGTAGTCACTTTTTAACTTTTATTGCTATTTGACGTTTTCACTTTTAAAAAAGTTTGGTATATGTGTCAATTTTAATATTTTGCGCTATTGACAATGTCGAATTTTTGAACAATTTTCGCAGTAAATAATTGTTGGAAGTTAGACATTTTCAAACATATTGAACAAAATTAAAATTTATCTCAATTTTGATTGTTGTGCATATTTTGTAATTTTGATGTTTCTGCATTGTTATTTTTGAATTGTTTTTGCAATGTTGGAGGATTTTAAAGTATATTTTAGGCCGTTCATTAGGCATTTTATGCACCCTTGACAATTTCAATCTTTTTTAGATTTTTGCTGATTTCACAACTTATCATAAAGGTTTTGCGAAACTATTGCTGATTTTTAAATCTGACATTTCTTGTATTTTAGAGAATTTTGATTATTTTTCCACATGAGCTATAACACTTCTCTGAGGTTCAAAATTTTTACCAATTGTGATAATTTTGCCAATTGTAACAGATTTGATAACACTATCAAGATTTTTCGAAAGGATTGCTCATTTGCCCAATTGCTCAATTTTGACAATTGCCTTATTTTAGACAATTTTTCTTATTTTTTACAGCTTTAAACAATTTTGCCAGTTGTAACACTGACATTTTTTTTGACAAAACAAGTTTATCATTATTAGCATAATTTTGGATGTCGTTTTAGATAATTTGGGAATTTGAAACAATTTTTTTCTCTTTGGCAATTTTGATTATTTTTTAATTTTTTACAATTTTGACACTTTTTACAATTTCGACAATTTTGGAAATAATTTTACCAATTGCAACACTAAGTTTTGAACAAAATTAAAATTTATCTCAATTTTGATTATTTTGCAGTTTCTATATTTTCATTTTTTGCATTTTCGGCCATTTTGAATTTTTTTGCAACGTCGGTGGATGTTAAATGGCATTTTATGCACTTTCCACAATTTCAATGTATTTGTAAGAATCACGTTATATTTTTAGATTTTCTGCGGATTTGACACTACACACTAATATCAAGATTTTTTGGAAATTTTTCCCATTTAAAAATTTTAGACAATTTTTCTTTGGCAATTTTGATTATTTTTTTAATTTTTTACAATTTTGACACTTTTTACAATTTCGACAATTTTGGAAATAATTTTACCAATTGCAACACTAAATTTTGAACAAAATTAAAATCTCAATTTTGATTATTTTGCAGTTTCTATATTTTCATTTTTTGCATGTTCGACAATTTTGAATTTTCTTGTAACGTTGGTGATTTTTTTGCAGATTTGCAGATTGCAAGTTTTCGAAAATATTGCCAATTTTTTGTATTTTGACATTTCTTGTACTTTAGACAATTTTTCTTTTGCAACTTTAGTTATTTTTTCATTTTTTTAGCATTTCGACAATTTTGACACCTTTTCTCATGATTAACGTAAAAACGTTAATCATAACGTATCTGCAGTGGTAAAAACCACTGCAGATAATTTTACTAATTCCAACACCGATAACTTTAACTTTTTTTGCCAAGCAACTTTATCTTGATTGTTGAATCTCGTTTTAGATAATTTTGGAATTTTAAACAATTTGAAACTTTTTATCATTTGGTGGATTTTATAAGTTTTTGCATTTTTAACGTTTCAATATTTTAGTCAATCTGACTTTTAATTTTAACTTGTTTAAGGTTTGACATTTTTTGGAACCTTCTTCATTTTACCTTTTTCTTATTATAATATAATTTACAACATTGATATTTTTGGAGATTTTAATAATTACTCGTTACTGATGTCATTTTCGACATTTTTGTCAAATCTTATATTTTTTGATAATTATAAGTTCCTGTCAATTTTTAATGCAATTCTTCAGATTTTTATCTTTTAAGCAACTTGATAACTTTTGCAGTAAATACATTTGACATTTTCAAACATTTTGAACAAAATTAAAATTTATCTCAACTTTGATTATTTTGGATTTTTTGCCATAATGATGGATTTTAAAGTGCATTTTATGCACTTTCGACAATTTCAATATTTTTGCAAGATTCACGACATTATCCTTTTTAGATTTTTTGCAGATTTTACAACACTATCATCAAAATTTATCGAAAATATTGCCCATTTTTAGGGCATTTTGATTGATTTGCAATTTTGATTATTTTTTTTAATTTTTCTCAATTTTAACACTTTTTAGTATCTCGATAGCCTTTCTGGTGTTTAAAGTTTTTACCAACATTGATAACTTTAACCATTTCGACAAGCAAGTTTATCATGTTAATATTTTGGCATCATTCTTGAATCTCGTTTCAGATAATTTTGGAATTTTAAACATTTTAAACATCAGAATTCCCAACAATGGGAGATTTTAATAATTAATGGCCATGTTCGACAGTTTATACAATACATTTTTCTCGTTTCGATACTTTTGTCATGTTTTGGAAATTTAACATTTTTTTGTCATTTTCCATAATCGTGACTATACCGGGTGGAAAGTATCAAACCCGAACATAGCAGAATTGCATTGGAATATACGTTTATGCATATTCCTGCTCCCCATTGCCACCGATAAAAATTATAATGGCATCAAATGAAAGAGAATAATAAACGGCGTCAATTGATACTAAAATCTTCTCATAATACCTTATCATTAGTTTTTTACAAAGCAATTTAAATCAATTATGCAGTTGTCAAATCTGACAAATAGTGAGTTGTGCCGACAGAAGCACGGCCGCCCATAGTTTATAGCACCTGGGTTTTTAATATTAATTGCTTTGTAAAAAACTAATGATAAGGTATTAAGAGAAGATTTTAGTATCAATTGACGCCGTTTATTATTCTCTTTCATTTGATGTCATTATATGTTTTATCGGTGGAAATGGGGAGCAGGTATATGCATAAAAGTATATTCCAATGCAATTCTGCTATGTTCGGGTTTGATACTTTCCACCCGGTATATTTTCAATTTACGACAAATAGTATAGATTTTTCAATTAATAATTTCCATTACACCTAACGAATCTCATCGGTGCAAAAAAAATATTTATTGCACATATAAATGAAACTATTTCATTTACATGCTGAAACAAAAATGAAATCATTTGCGCAGATTACATTCGGCGCAATTTTTTTAAGTTGCAATTATTTTAGTTATTGAACCCCACCCACACACAACGAAGCCCATTCTAATTCAATTTCCTCTGGTACAGCGTCAAAATTTAGTCTTTCTCGGGAGGGTGACCATGCACGACGTTGTTGTGCCTTTTTGAAACATGCCCTAGATATAATATCACATCGCATCTTTCTATTGGTATCTTTTTAAAATCACTGATTTAGTTCAATTAAATGTTATTTATATATTCGATTAAATACGATAAGAAGGTAAATCTATCTTTGTCTAGCGTTGCGAAATCCATGTAAACATACTTTATTTTGCTTTAAGCAATGATGCAAAAAATCTTCACCCGATCTAGTTCGCATAGAATTTCCAAAATTGATAATTCGAAACTAAAACAAAAGCGCACAATATTCGTGCATTATTGCATCATGAACAGTATGGTAGGTGAAAGTAAAACTTTACTAGTATTCCAATTCCTCGACCTTTAATTAATGCGTAATAGACTGAATGAAATATTTGAAACCGAAAGCAACATTGTCGGTGTACCAGTTACATTCTTCATGTTTGGAGCCGATAGACGCGTGCATGCCTAATCGTGCGCCTACAACGAAATAGAACAATACTGTCACTTGAAAAGTGCTTTCAGTTTCGAGGAAAACGCAGCCACTGTTATAGCATGTTCGTCGAATAGTGTCGGTACTATTTTTAGATATAACTGTGTTACCCAACTTACGTAGGCACACGTGTTATAAAAAACGTATTTAATAGGTTATATTAAATGCGTGATTGCGAGCATTAAATTGTAAATCGTAAGACCATGTGGCATTGAATTATGTTTCCATATGGGCGCTCGGACCAGTTTTTGACGTGGTGAATAAAACCAGATTTTTACCATTATTTAGTACTTACTTAGTCTAAGTTGTCTTGACTTTCAAGACTAATTTAAATGGGTTGACTCTGAATTTGATGACGATTTTTATACTAATTGGGGCAGATGAGAGTAATATTCAAACATGGGCCCATAATAATAAACTAAATCCGGAACTGAATACTGAACTGCTGGGACGACAATAACATGCATTCATAGAGACATCAATCAGCCACATCAACAGACCTTCTCGAGTCCAAAATCGATTGATAGATCGAGAACTTTACTGAGGTTTAACTAATAAATCGATGAAGATTTATGACTGACAGGTCAAGAAGTTTACTGAGGTTAAACTAATAAATCGATGAAGATTGAAGATATATCAGGCGAGTATATCTTCAAAATAAACGAACAAAAATTCAAGTAAGAAATTCTAGCGAAATTTCTGACGGGCAAAGAAAACATGCTTCAACCATTTGAGATGGTTATCCGAAACAAATTATTGGAAATGTTCATTGAGACTTGGCTAGGAAATGGACGAAGTTTATCAAGCAAGAAGTTCTTCAAAGTCTGAAACATACTAAAAATTTCTCGATAAACTCTCGAAAATATTTTTCAACGTCCTAAACAGTCGGAAGAAAAATGATCCAATCAACGGAAACGGATATCATTAAAGTCCAAAGGTGAACTGATGCACAGATCTACTGATGTTAAAGCTGCAAATCAACGAGATGAAGCGCTGGATATTACGATATGTTTTAGATTGACTGTTCCATCGCAACTTAATTTACGTTATATTGTGAAGAAACCTAATCTACATTAAATTAGATTAGGTAGGTTAAGCGTCACAAGTCTGATTTTTTATTCTAGACTATCAATCAGCCAAACTCGATGACAGTTTTAGGTTGGATTGCAATCGAATTAAAATCAACAACCTATTAATGACGATGCCATAATTTAATTTAATGTTTTCGAATTTGAAACGCAACACATGTTATAGATATTAGGTTGGGCTGAATTAAAGTCTGCTAAACTTAAAATGTTAGTAAGTAAACTTGCAAATAACTTAGGTTGCGAGTTTAGATAAACCTAATGCACACTTGTGTATATTTGATTGGGTTGGGTTGGGTTGGGAGCAAGTAGTAGTATTTTTTTAGGTTTTTTCAGTTAAGTCATACATAATTATATTACTGACTTTTCTCGGTGAAATAGAAGTTAGCAATATAAGGGTCAAAATTATCGCCTTAATAAATAATGTGTCTATTTAATTTCGAAAAAGTGTGCCTCCAAAACTAGCATGAATTCGAAGTTTCACCATTTTTCATTTTCTGATGGCTGCTAACCAAAAATGAAGGGAACATCCACTAACGATTCGTAATGGTTGACATTAAACCAAGGGTGAGTAATTTCAGAAATGGGCCCTTGTTACCACAAAAGTTCGCACGAAAAGTCACTTCAAACGGTTCTTTTGAAAGCCTTGTCGTAGAAGCGATGGATAATAATTTCAACCCTACTTTTCTCGAGTCAAAAATAAAAAGGTATTAAAGAAAATGGTATAAACCTGCAACTTCCCCCCACCCCGACATCACCAGAGTCATTAAGACATAAGCGGAAGAGAGATAGAAGACGACAGGCGACTGCTAGCGTGAGCGATGATACTTTCCTGAAAGTTCATGAGCTTTCAGGAAAGTAATGAATTTTGCAATACCATAAAAATCGAAATTGCTTCGAAGAACTAAAAAATACGTCTTGCCAGATATTCATGCTTTGACAAATCGTTCTTAAAACTTTGAAAAAGGTGTTAATCTGGATCCAAGAGTCTTATAAATGCAAGCATCTAAAATACGATTAGTTAAGCATTCTTGGTTGATTCTTTTTAATTGCATAAGTTCATATTTTTCGTTGGCAGATTTAATTGCTTTGTTGCTTTGCTCGTCACAAAGCGTCGTGGATACATTTCGAAGAGCTCCGCAGGTAGGGTGCAGACGTAAAACTGTCTGTTAGGTTTCGGCCTTCGTGTATTTTACAACTTTTAACTTTAGTCATCAATAAAATCGTCCAACATAATTGTGATCGAACTAATTATTAATTTGTAGTGAACCGTGACTTGTCCGCTCTAAATTTGTCTGAATTTCACTTTTGATTCGAGAAAGGTTACAAATCACCTTTACAGAGGACCATACGTTGGGTACCGTCTGTCATAAGCTTCGTCATAAACAATTCGTTTACTTTGATTTCAGAGGATGATTTAATTTTTTTTGAACTGCCATATTGTCGAAATTGGGTCGAATTGAATTTTAAAGTAGTTTGGGATCCACTTACGGTGGGTTATTAAATAATTTAAATTTAAGTCCAATCTATCCTTTTGAATTTGGCTGGGTTGGGTTAGGGCAATATATATTTTGTGTATATTTAACATCCATTCATTTGAGCTCCACTTTGAGCTAAATGTGTTAAATATTTTTTTTTAGTTTTATAACAAAATATGTCGTTTATTTGAACGATATCGTTGAATTGAACGATGTAGTAGAGGAACTGCTTCCTTGGGTTGGTTTGGCACAAAATTTATTTGAATTCGACGCTTGGAAATTGCTTTATAAAATAAATGTAAAAAATATTTTCTCTAAACAATCTGTTTGACACAAAATGTAATTTTAGTCACGGATGCTTGCACGACTTGGTGCACCTTCAGCGAATGTATGTGTGCTGGTCTGATAAGCCCAGAAGGGTGAAACGGTCCGTCATCACATATTACATTCGCCGATATCTATTTTCATCAATCTCATTAATCTTGAAAGATGAACTCGAATAACCACATCCACTCAAGATGTCACAGATCTATACGAAAGTAATATGGTCCTACATCATATATTTACTGGCTCCCATAAAAAGAAGATCTGCATGTAACATCATTTCTTGTGTTCATTGTTCATAACTAATAATGTTAGCCTTGACGTTTAGAAAGATTGTGGGCACTCAATTTCCCAACAAATACAAACTTAAACAACTGACAGTTGTTTAAAATCTACGACGCTTACAAAGTATTGGGTGTTCCTTAGAAGTTCACTTGAAAATGCCCATAAAACAATTCACCAACATTTTTATTGCGTCATAAATGTTTACGTTCATTGTCGTAAACGCCCGTTAGTTACAAACACGCGAGATTGAGAGGTTCTATCAAAGATCATTATAAATCGATATCTGTTGAGGAATGTGGTTTATTTTTGTGCCTTGACATATGACGATTTTTTCGAACGCCGTTTGTCTCAACCCACATAATTTGCATTTCGATATATTTACAAACATGCATACATTAATGCGACTGGATGCATGCAGTGATCGAACCATTCCATATTTTTTTACGTCGCCCAATTCGTAAACGAAAAGTTCAAATACGATAATCATCTCATTTCACAATGGAACCAAAAACCCCAATATTTTTATCGGCCCTGACCAATTTTATTTCGACTTGACTTACATTATAATGCATAGATGACAGTGAATCGATTTGAATTTTAATGAGAACTTTTGATTATCGAAATGTCAATCCGAAAATCTTTCACCTTCATTCTTTTTTTTTTCATATATTTTATTGCAATTAAAACGACCTATCTAGTTTAGTTCGTAGTTCATCTTGATCTATTTATAGAACGTTTTATGATTTTATCGTGATGACCGAAGGGCATAATAGGTATTGCTATTGGAGCAGCACGACGTAAAGGTTATTGTTTCGTACAATTTTTAATTGCAATCGCACAATTGCCAAGTTAAGAACCTTATTTGCTAAACCAATATTTGCAAAGCATGATGTCGTCATACTTCGTTATGATCCACGAAATAAATGTATCATAAAACGCATCTGTCGTACTCCAGTTACCAACAACGCGACACTTTTGCAAAACATTACGGATTTGATAAAAACCAACCGGTAACTTTTCCGCGTTTATTTATGAAATCATGTAAAGGTCACCTGGTTTTTCGTCACAGACACACCTCCAGTCAGATGTGGAGTCGTTGAGTTTTTAACGCCGCGTTTCACCTTGAAGAAACTTTAATTCATGAACTATTTGCTAACAAGCTTATGCTAATGCGGTTGTCGAACAAAATCGCTACGTAACAGTAACGAATTAGATATTGTGACTTATTTGTTATAAAATCTTAACAATCACTTTTCGAAGCAGGTGTTTATAAATCGAGTAAAATACTTGTTGGTATATTTGAAAGGAATTTCACCTGAAGGTCGCGATAAACGAGGCACGTACACTTTCGTCGCGTTCGTTGTAAAATATTTCGATGTTTTGCTCGGTAAAAATTTCGATTTTATGAACTATGCGTCGGGGAGAGAGAATATTTCATTTGACAAGTGGTTTTAATTTCAAAGAAAGCGATTATCGTCTAGGGGACTTTTGCTCCAACTAAGTAAAGGTGACGTGCATTTTTTGAAATTACTTTACATCATTTTATTTTCGATCCTGGTTAATGCCCAAGGATGTACTGTGTGTTTCCACCGTTTTTTCTTTCTTACTCTTTTCTCTGAAAATTATTGACACAAATCAAATTTTAGTGCCCTGGAAAGTCCTAAGTATCCATATGAAATAAAACCGCATAACAAAAGTACACAATATATTGTACGAGTCAATTTGTGATAACTATTACACCCCTTAAGATAAAACCACCACCACCAGAATTACATGAACAAATAACATGTTTATAGTCTAAATACCATAAATGCTATGGTGAAGGCATTTACACAAATATGTACTTTATTTTACGATCTCAAAGCAGTTATAAACAAATACCTGGGATATCTGCCTACAAAACAACATGGCATGAAAAATTAAATGAAACCAAAACACAAAAGTAACGAGCACATATTAAAACTGCCAAAAGATTGGTAATGAAATGAAAACAAATCAGCCAAATAACAATAAAAATCAAGTGAAAGGGTTGACGAAAAATATGAAATGAACGTAGAACTAATCAAAATTATCATTAACACAGTGTCATCAAAATCACCCTAATGACCTTATTCATGTAAGGATATTTTCAATAAACCAGTGCACGTAGATTTTTGGAAAAAACTTTCATAATTTGATAAATATTAAAATCGGGTTAATTTTTAAATAAAATGTCGATATAATGGAATGCCAATTATGACAGTTCTACATCAGTTTGTTTATCTGTTTTTATTATGAGTTTATTTACGTAATTAAGTAAACGAATTAAAATTTAAATATTGAGGGGACGTGGCGAATATCTAAATCGGTACCCTGTTCGATTGTTGGACGACCACCACCCTCAATTACAAAATCCCAACCCAAATCTTAATTTTGTTCCACATCCATTTAACATATAAAATAAGGCGTCTTAATTAAAAAAAAAATGGAAAGAGAAGGGTGTTATGTAGGATAAATACGTCCCAAATAATATAACGTACTTTTGATGAAACCCAACACATAATTCCAGAGTGCAAGAGAGGTTTTTGAAGGGAGCGCTGAAAGTGGAGGAATCAACGCCTGAGTATATTGTGCTACAAATTGTACGACAGATTGTATGAAAGTGAGGCTGAGTAGAGAGCTAGTAAGATTGGAGATGGAAGTGAGCAATGGGAGTGTGGCAAGAGAGGTGATGAGAGTGGCAGTAACGACGACGTGGAAGAAGAACACGCGACGGTTGTATGAAAGCACGGGATTGAGTGTAGAAAATGTGGATTGACTAAAAAGGGAGCAAGGAGATATCAGAAAAAGTGGTGAATCGAATGAAAGAAGTGGAATTACAGGGAACGCAGAAGAGAGTAGGAACAGGTAGAATGGAATGTACAAAGACCTTCAAGTGAGAGCAGATGAAAAGACCCCCCAGAGAATGGAAGCAAAATGCAGGGGTGAGGAAACGCGAAATAGGTATTGGATGCAAGAAAACGAGCGAAAATGTAGTATATGTTCTCCACATGATACGGATGATAAGTGTAATGAATGTGAGGACAAGATATTTTACAAACTTGCCATCAGACATTGAGTTATTTAAGGAACAAAATGTTTTAAAATTTACGAGGTGTAAACTTCAAACCATTTCTTTGATTTCGTTGAATGAGGTTTGAAGTTTATAAAAATCTAATTGCATTGAATATTTGTATGTCATTTAAATTCCTTTAGTGGCAATAATTTTATATTTTCTTCTAATATTAATACATAAATGTATTAATTATTGACCGACATAATACCTAAAAGAAAAACCTTGAACATCTTAATAATTATCGACTGGTAATGTTTAATTGATGACTAATTCATGTTTCACAACAATAACCAATCATTTATACACCAATACAGGAAGAGCGTACTTGCGGTGGGGGTCCACAGACAAGCACGTTAAGGTACGAACTGCATGGAAGAAATAGATTAATTTTAATTTCTTTATTTAATGTTAGGTATCAAGCAAGTATGTAAGTCAGGGCAACCGTAAACAAGTAAACTTATAATCATTCACATCGCAGCACATCCCTATGATAATTAATCGTTGGCTCATATATTACAGTAAATAATAAAGCAGTATCGGAGTCTGATGCGAGCTGACCATAGTGAAGTGTATATTATAGTACTAGAGGCGAATTTGATTTCAACGTCTCTTTTATTTTTCATCATAATTTATCCGAGTTTATTTTCAGTTTACTGATATCTTTATACGTTTATCCTGGGGCGTTGTTTATAAACACGCACTTTGAATTATTTTATTTAAACTAAACATCATTATACCGTTATGTGTCGGATTATAAATTACATATAATTACTCTTGGCTAAGCTCCCACTTTGCCACTGTATTTCTCGTTGACTACAATGTTTTCTCTTTTCATTCCTTTAATCTTTTTCCATTTTATACTCTAATGTTTTTACTCTTTCTACAATCTATTACCATTCTTTATCCCATTTTTCTTCTTTTTTCTTATTTCCTCTTTAATCTCTCTTATTTCAGTTTTCAACTAATTGGTATTTTTACCATTTCCTGTATGAAACTGCGCAATAGCTCTCTCATTTTGAATTATTTAACTTAATTGATTACTCCACGATCACAACAACAAAATAAGTAATGTTTTCAGATTTTTGGGGGCGTATTTTATTTTAAGCATGAGGGCAAATGTGGCGTTTCTTTTTTTATCATAATTTATCCAAATTAATTTTTGGTCTAGTGATATTTTTACACTAAACAATCGTATTTAATTGGATTAATGTTCAAATAGTTCAGTTAATTTTGTAAGTCACACTTTCGTTTCCCAAATCACCATCCGTGCTGTCCTTGGCGTCCGAAAGTTTTATTTATTATTTACCCAGCCCATTTTCGACGGTGGCCAGCATGAAACGAAAGTCGTTTAGAATTAATTGGAGAAATTACAAATTGGCATGAATTATATTAAACGATGATCCGTATGACTCCCTAGAACTTTTTTCTACTTCAAAAATAATCAGCACGGTGTGAAAAATTATATAATTCGTGGACGTAAAATATTTGCTTTGTACGTCGTTTGAGTAAATTAACGTAATTGATATACGAGTACAATAGTCATGCTTCTAAGGTCCAACCACCATGAATTCTTTAATATATAGATGGCTTTATTTAGCATAGCGCAGAGTAAAAATATTGAGATTAAACATGCGATTTATCAGACCGTGTTATTTAAAGTTGCATAAACATCGGAGGACGTCCTTGTGATAAACCGAACAATAAATTTACTATATCTCTTGCAATAGTTCACAAACGCAACTGCATTGTTACAAAGTCAAGATCAATGTCAAAGTTAACGCGGATACGCGCTTAGTACTTCTATCGTTCGCGATAGCATTAAAATTGTAAAATTAATTTTATTATATTTTTAAACGTAACCCATCAATTTAATGGGATAGAAATACACACCTGTATATTGCCCATCGTTTGAAAGGCCGTAAAAACTAACATGAAGGCAAGTCCCAGCAGGATAACGTTTATAAATTTCCTGTTTAGCGCCATTGTCATTGGATTTTCAAATTCTCGCAGAAAACTCGTCGACGCACTCACGGTAACCGCTAACTATACTTGACTGGTTCAAGTCCCCACTAATCTCAAGTTTTATACTTTTACCGTACGCGATATTGTTCGCGGTGTTGACATCGTGGCTTCGTTGGAACGCAACCACTTTTACATTTCGACACGACATTCGTTTCTGTTTAAAGCTTTGTTAGGTGGGAACATGATTTAGGCTGTCGATGTATTCGACGATTAAGTGAGCCTAAAACCTGATATTCAATTAAAATTTTGAGTGCGTTTGTTTTGTTGAGATCTAACCACAACTACTTCCAGAGGTAATATGACGAAAATATACAACATTTATGCGTTCGATTAAAATTTAAACAAAAAAATTAAACAAAAATTCTGATATATTTTTGAAGAGACGTCCCAGGTGAAATCAAATTTGTAAACAATGGCAACAACAAGAATTAAACTCCTTCACGTAGATCCAATTCGAAAAATCGTCTTCTTATATTGGCAGCTTTTAATGAACGTGGCCATTGTGGAATTTCTGCAGAGGTTGTAAGTTTGGGCCAATGAAACGTATCTATTTACAGCGAAACTTAACTGTTGACATTCACCGAGCGCGGCTATTGTTTTGAGGTAATGAAATCTCCAATGCGTCTTTTTCAAATATGGGTTCTTATTTCAATTCATCACATAACGAATTCCTTTCGCAAAATACCACAAATGACAAATAACAACTAACAAAAAAAAACAATTATTTAATCGACGATGGTGATAATTAATAACAGGTTATAATAAAAGAAAGAAAAGAAGCGCAAAACATCCAAAGCTTTCCATAGTTTGAAACATGAAATTATGCATATAGTGATCTGCAGGCGAAAAGTGTAATAACGCTACCTGTATCTGAATAGATTTATTAAAATTATCGATTACGCTCGATGGCTCGTTCAAACACCAAAGTTAGTTAGCAAATAAATATGTTTGAATAGCCCAAAAGTAATACAACTAATCAACTGATTGTGCCTTGTAATATTTTATTTTGGCAATAATTTCAAAACCAAAGTCCATTACAGAAATCTGTAATTGCTTTAAATATGAACGTGTTCATGGATTGGACAAACTTATTATAACAAGTTTAAATTGTACTTGTTTGAATATAAGTTTGAACTTTATATTTTCCTATGTACTTTTTAATTTAATAAATAAATTTAAAAAAAAAACGTTAAAATTTATTACTCAGTTCAGTTGTACCAACTGATGGGGTGCTTAGAAAGTAGAGGCGTTTGATAGTCATCTGCTTTACAACTGGGTAGTGAATGCACTTTATCTCATGCAATTTTATTGCGTACATAACAAGATTTCGCAGTATCTAGGCTCTAATCCAAGTACGCCTGAAGATGTTTTATAAACAAATATTCCATAAACATGTACAAACAGGTTATGTACAATCCTTGTATATATATACTATAGTAAGACAACGCTTATGGGACGATTGGAAACCGGCTTGTTGTGACGGTTGCATAGTTTGTAGGGTTTATATTAAGCATTTTCGCATTGGCCCTCTATCTTTTATTAGATTAATATTCAGTATTTGATAAAATTTTAAATTAGCAAGGAACTCAACAATATTTTGTCATTGTAGCCCAGTATATGTCCAGTATACATATACAATGTGGCAGATCGACGTGGGAATAAGCGTACGAAATATAAAGTGTAATGTAACGATTCATTGATCATTACCATTTTAACGTATTTTAAATCAAATATAATTATAAACGGCAGATTCGTGATACATATTATTTAATATTAAAACCTATCATGATGGTAGGCTGATTATGGCTTTGACGATATATGAATTAAAAAGCGTTCCGTACTGAAGGTGAATACAAAAAAACATTGACGAAAAATGCATTCGATCGGCCGGCTATCCTCAAGGTCACATTATGAACTATTAGACGAATTCGTTGCGGTGAAATTAGGGTTTTATGATAATACGCAATCTTACTATAGTATATATATATATATATATATATATATATATATACAAGGATTTTATTATCGTTTGCCGTGCTTTTGCATCGATAGAATAATTTACTATCGGTGCCAAAGTAATAAGCGGCTGCGTTTGAAGGTCTATATCAAAGAAACGAATTAACGAAAAAAATTGTTACGATCAGCAATTATTTCTTCGTAACATATTGTAACTTTTTCCTGTCTATGGTTTAAAAGGAATAATTAAAGAAGTGCAATAAAGTACCGATTTTAGCGATTTGTAGCCGACGTCGTTTTTACAATTTTTTTCTCCTACACCGTTCACAAAAAGTGTGAATCATATCGAGCACCGACGGATATTTTTATTTTTTAAATAACCTATACTTTTTTTAATCATAAGTTTTGTATACTCTGTTATTTTAGTAATTAGATGTCGTGCCTACGAAAGCGGGGCGCATTTCTTTCAATGGAATTCTCAAATTACGTTTATCTCGACCAATATATAAAATTAAATTTTACAAAGTATTTTAATTTTTTTAATATATCATTTTTTTTACACAAATAACGAAATAAACGTCGAAATCGCGTAAACGTAAACGCACCTCATGAATAAAATAGGTGCAATGACCAGCCTATAAATATTCGGCAGTGAAGGAAGTCGGAGATGTCAATCAAAATAAAAGCGTTGCTTCCCAAACTTTTACGACCAGCGCACCGCTTTTACACCGGCGTTAAATTTTGAAATACATGAACATGTAACGTAATCTATTAACATAAAAAGATTAAATAATCAAAGAAATTAAATACGTACGTAAATACCGATTAATGTGCGAGTCGGCGGCGGGAATCGACGTTAACAAATGCGCCCGACCCCGCTTTTGAGAAGCGCCATCTGCACACCAACAAAAAAGCGCCACAGCGGGCGCGATCGCAATTACGGTATGAACGAAACAAATACGATTTTCGTGGAATTGTTTTATAGCTTCCTGGAAATTAGACGACCTCCACCGAGTCAAGTACGAATTTGTTTCTAGTGGACGACCTTAGTTTTTTGTTTCTTCCGAGAAATTCGACGACCTTCGCAGGAAAACGACTGTATTCTGGACGATATTAGATTATGAATGGAAATTTCGGTGTTTTAGATTTATGAACGATTTATGTATATAAAGCAATATATTTTTTTTTGATTTTAATAAAATATGAATATGAATGTAATAAATAAAGTAAAAATTTAAGAAAAAACATTTTGTCCGACATTTTAGATTAACGATCTGATTACATTATCAACTGCATCTGTGATATAAATTTAATTATATTTTATTTGTCTTATTTTGAGATATATTTTAGGGAAACGATTTACCTTACAATTGCAATGGACGCCCGGCGCGACAAAACTCGACATGCAGCGAAAACTGTCGTTCGTGTGAAAAAAATATATAAACAAAGTTGTTGAGAACGAATTTACCAATGGAATCGAATCGAGCCGCCAGAACGTACGCAACGTACGCTCGGCGTCAACAGCCAGTTTCACACGCTAGACACAAATTAAAAAACACCGGCACGCAATCACGATTGCCGGATTTTGTAGTTGCGTGTTTTGGGATTGAAAAATTCCACCAATAGAAAACTTCTATTCAAACTTCGCGCACTTGTGTGGAGATGCATCTAATAGGTAAACGGGGGATAGATTCCAAAAATAATCAGGATCGATTCATGGCACCTCAAAACGCGTATATCAGTTAAAATCTCGAGATTGAAATTTTTCATAATTACATACATAAAGTATGAGGAAGTAATAATATATTCTTCGGCGTCAAAGCGGGAGACCGGTTAATGTAGATATCACTACAAAAACGAAATACGGAAAAACAATCGCCCAATCGAATTTGCAACGACAAAATTAGAATGAATTGTATTGCCTGAAGTGCAATACAAGTCCACAACTTATTTGGTCGAGTTGGTAATTTTTTGCTAGTTAGAATCGGTCATCCCGTTATCAAACTATGATACATACGTATATAAACAGTGCTGTAAATTTATAATTGCATTTAAATTTAAACATGTAAAATCAGCAAAATTAAATTCTTATTTTTACACATGATTGTAACAACTAAATAAATATTCACGATAAAGCCCACCAGTAAATGTTATTTGTAAAATTGTTATTATATATTTGTAAATGATACTGTTGGAAAATGTTATTTTAAACTATACATTAATTTTCATTCTATCATTATTTTTTAATATCTCATATTCATTAATTAATTAAGTGCACGATAACGTAATGGCATTAGTAATCTGTAAATAGTAAAGATTCACACCATTAATTAAGTTATTTAACGTTGAGTAGAAATTTGCCAGTGGCGCCTTGATAGAAATAACGGCAAGCAATGGCCCTAAAATCGCTGCCAAATCGACGGTGGCGCACTAATGCGGTTGCTGCCAAAGCTCTTCAAAAACGATTGTCAAATTTTAACCAAAGGTTGGCTTACTATGGTATACATATACAAGGGTACAATGTATTGTATATCTCAGGGATTCCCCAAGGGGTCGATATCGGGTTTCCCAGGGGTCGACATAAACGAAAATTGATATTGGGGGTCGACCAAGTCTAAAAATCGACCCCTATTAATTAACACAAGTTCTTATTTGAAACTTTCAAGATACTGCATAAGTTGTGTTACCAACTTGCTATAAGAATGACTAATATTTTATTAGGTAAGTATCATTGTCGTACTTTAAAACAACTCAACGTGCACAAGTTCGTACAAGACATGGCAAGTCAGTAAGCGTGGACAAGTTCGTGCAAGATCATGAGTTCGAGCATACCCGCCGTTATAAAATTCTTGCATGCGTAAATTCGACAGAATATCATATAAGCGCAAGGATTGCAGATGGCTGAATATGATAAATTGTCGTAGATTTCATATTCAGGTTCAGTATTTTATAAGATAATCCTTGAAAAAATGCCTGCTTATTTATATAATAAAATCTGATTCCGCACTGATATACACAATATTAATATTCGTCATAAAAATGCTTTGTCCATAAGAAGCTTTTTACATTGTGTGGCTGCGTTTTGGAATTCCCTGCCAATGCCCATGAAATATCTTAAGTATCTTCATTAAAAAAACCAATCTGAGACTTTTCCTTTTTACCTTATTGTGATTGTGATTCTCTTTTGTATTATTATATTATATTGTCATGTTGTAAGGTTAATAAAGTTTATTATTATTATTATTATTATTATTTTGGAAAAGGGGTCTCTTGCCCAAAATAGTTTGGGCATCCCTGGTATATCTTCATTTAAGTTGTAACAACACCATTAGTCATTCATTACAATGTAAACATAATAAAATCATTCAATAATACTTTAAAAACACTTAATATATTGAACTAAATCCATAACTAAAAATATTGCGACATTAATGTCACAATTTTGCATAAATTTCACTTGCATTATGGAATAACCGTAGGATACATTCAAGTATTCCTTTACAAATTAAAATAAAGATTGATACGTAAGTGTTAGTGAAAACGAAACTATAAACACCGATATCCCCGAAAAGAATAAAAATTGTATTTAGTTTAATTGAAAACGACCGTTAAAACGCCTTAATATACTGAACGACACGCAACATTCGAACGCATCCAAATTGAAATAGCGATGAGTACTTCGCAAAAGTAAAGGAAAGTGATGTCGCTGTGGTGGTGTGGTAAAACAGAAATTTGTTGATATTTAAAAGTTTATTTTCGTAAAAGTGATTCATTCGACATGATCGGAACACAAGGAACATGGGATACCGCCGCACAACGACAACAACATTAAACGAGGCGTACTGCTGATCGCACTAAATGTTATCTTAAAATAAAGTGAAAAGTGATTATTGGCCATCTCTGTCTGCATCGCAGGACCGACGAAATTATCAGAATTGTTATCAATGATAAATAAATATAAATAAATATCACTAACGTAGGCAATTTCCGTCGATAGCACGCCTAGTACTGCGCAAAAATAACGAAAAACACGCCAGGAAAGCGCCAGGTACCTAATGTTTGGTGAAGTATGAAGAAACAATTCTTTCGTGTGAAACAACTCGCCGATCAAACTTTTCTCAGGTACTCGTTAATTATAATTTCAGACTCAATCCTATCGGTTCTTTGGTATAAATAAATATAACCTATAAATGTTTTGCTTGGCTTGGGAAGTGCAATTTTTTGTATCGCGGTGCAATTATCTGTAATCAGTCGGAGATTGCGCTAAATTTCAATTATTGTTTATAGCTATAAACGTAGCACTTGTCTTAATGGCATCAATTTGCAGGCAATTTCCTGCCCATTCTTTAGTTTTGGCACTTATGTCATTACAAATATTAAACGTTGGGTAATAAATTGTACCATATACGAATCATGGTGAACAGTGATAATGGTATGGATATAATGACATCATCATTATTATTAAGATACAATTCATAAATTGTTGATGTTTATTATGACTGGATTGTACGATATCAAAATATAAAATTCGAACAAAATTTCTGTGACAGGAAGTGAATTTAATACACCAACCAGGATTAGCTAATTAGTTTAGAAATGTTGTAATTGAACCAACTAAATGACATTGCATGAACTTTGTTTTGACTTTCTCTTCGCGCCAATCTTCCTGATATGATTTTTTCAATCGTTACGCAACATCATTAACAATACAATAAGTTGAGCCATAACACGTCGAAATGTATTTAATTAAATGATGGAGACGTTTGATATGCAAATCATTGTTTGTTTGTGCGTTCCAGGGCTGACAAAAGTGAGGATTTAAATTATGAAGAGTTGCAAAATGCCGATAGGAAAATCGAATACCTTAAAGGTGCTCTTAGTGCAATCTACAAGAGAATTCCTACCGAAGTACCAAACCAAACTGAACAGAACGAGAAGCGTCTGGTAAGCTATGTTTCATGTATAGGAATGCACGATGGTTGCTTATGCTAAAGATGCTAAAAAAGGGATTAATAACTTCGTTTAAAAAAATTGTAAATCAGTGAAAGGTAAGCTTCAAATGTCTTTTTGTAGGACTCACGCACAAACTCTGTCACATATTTTATTATTGAAAATAATAAAAAAAAAATTTAATCTTTGGTTATTAGGCAAAGTAATATTGTGCCAACAATGCTTTTATTATCATAGAATGGCTGGAGTGTTAAATTCTCGTATTTGTTTGCAAAATTTACAATTTAATTTATTTCGTGTGTGTAGAAAAAATATGCGGAATATCAACTTGGAACGGTACTATTGGACCAGGCGAATAGAAAACATGCAGAAGGTCAAGAGCATAACGGAAGGGCCGACGATACTTGTAAACTTTTCAGAGAAATATTGCGAGATTGCTCAGATGCCGAAATTAACCTAGCCGGCGAACAAGCAAACTACGAGCATTCCATGGAGTCGATAGTCAGCAAACCCATACAAGATGTCCTGGAGAAAGAACTGCCAAATGTTATAAAGTTGAAGAAAAATTTAAGCAAATATATTTTAGATAAAGATTCCGCAAACAGCCGCTATAATGTAAGTTTTTCACTGAAATTTATGTTCAACTATTACAAAAGTCATTATTTAATAATAATGATAATAAATCATTACACTTCTGGACACATTGATACTTGAAACTGTTAACAAATATATATTACCGCTCAACTTACTAGACAACATGACCACGTGCTTTTCCCAATTTAAAGTTGGGTCAAAATATACTCCCAAGAATTTTATAAATTCGTCTCGTGTTGATATGGGATTATCCTTAAGGGCCCCGACTTATCAGAGTGGTGTCACCTACATATAAGATTGGCACCGACTTATCAGAGTGGTGTCACCTACATATAAGATTGGCACCGAATCGGCAATACTGAGTGACAAATCATTTATATATATTAGAAATAGTAGAGGCCCCAAAATGGAACCCTGAGGGATGCCTTGAATGATATATTTTTGTCGGGTATTACCGCATATTGCTGGCTGCGATTTTGTAAATATAAAGTTATTACCCTAATACTGTTAAAATCAAAATTGTAGTAGTACAACTTACGGATTAACAAATCATGCTGCACACAGTCAAAAGCCTTTGTCAAGTCATAGAAGGTACCCAATAGGTACTTTCCTTTTTCAGAGCAATCTACAACCCGCAGCACAAAATCAAAAATCACAGTCTCGGTGCTTATATTCTGCCTAAACCCATATTGATCTTCACAAAATAGTTAATTTTCTTCGAAATAATTATATATTCTTTTCAAAAATTTTTGATAAAATGGGTAACAATACGGTTCATAGAAATTTTCGCTTGTTTTATATTTAGTTTATTTTCCTAAGATATTTTTTCATGTCATTAGAGCAACTCGCAACACAAATATCATTAAGTAATCTTAAATTCTCGCGCATCGTTAATTTTATTTTTATTTTTATTTTGGTATCTTTGCAGGCGGCCAGGCACAGTTCGCAAAGGGACAGCATCAAGGCGGAAATGGACGAGGCCGACAGCAAAGTCGAACAAAGCAGGGACGCCCTCGCAAGCGAAATGTTCAGCGTTTTACGCAAAGAAAGCGAACTGTCGCAGTACATGTTGCAGATACTGAAACTGCAGCGAGCTTACCACGAAAGTGCCTTAAAGTATTTAGAAAGCGTGATCCCGGGTTTAGAGTGCAAAATTGGTAAGTGTCGAGGAATTGTTCGCAGTCGCGATTAACACGGAATGTATTATTAGGCGACAGCAATATTAAGCCTGTGTTCGGGCAAGCGTTGGAGAGCCACTTGAAAATCACCAACAGAAAGTTGGCGTATCCGTTGGAAATTTGCATATGCGCTTTGACGAAGTTGGGTATGTTTGAGGAAGGATTGTTTCGGATGGGTGGAAGTAAGTGCTTCGAGTTTAAGGGTCTGATTCATAAACGCTCCTTAAGTGGACCTTACACTCATCTTATATGTCACTCAACTTAGCGCGTCGTCACCTCAGCCTGATAATTCCTATTCGAAGACAATTCCTTATGTGAGTAACACACTGAACGTTACCAGCAGTATAGTGTTATAGGTATTTGAAATAATATGGAGCTCACCAGTTTTTCTCCGGTGAAGAAAAATTGTTTTTAAAAGAGCTCGTCAGTAATGAAAAATTAAAAAAGGAGCAAATCTTGGCAAAAGATATAGAAAAACAAATGAAAATAACATTTTGTGTTTTATTATGTACAATTTGTTATAAATATTAATATGCAACCATACACGCCATTGTAAAAGGTATCACAAAAATGAGGACGCCTCAAGGAGCGTTTATGAATTCCACCCTAAGTTAATTAATTTTTTTAATGTATTGTAAATGTGATAATTCCAGGTCTGACCCGAGTAAAACGACTCAAATTATCCATAGACTCCGGATGTTTCTCGTATCCTCTACTGCCCGAATACAGAGACGTGCACGTCCTCGCAAGCACGCTAAAAATGTATCTGCGCGATTTACCAGAACCGCTTTTGACAAGCATATTGTATAATGATTGGGTCGAGTCGATGAAGTATCCCGAAGAGCAAAGATTAACAGTCGTTCAAAACATCCTCTCAAAGTTACCCAAAGCAAACCGAGATAACTTGACTTATTTGATGCAGTTTCTCTCGAAGCTATCGCAGCATCCCGAAACGAAAATGAATTCTTCGAACATCGCCATAGTCATAGCCCCGAATTTGTTGCTGCAGCCGACCGAAATTGAAAACATGAGCGACTGCGCCCTAGTGAACATGATAGTCGAATTTTTCCTAAACAACGTAGAAGAATTGTTTCCCGACGATGTCAGTAAGTACTGCACGATTTCCGTGTACGATTTGTTCGGTGAAGACGAATTTGAACGGGTGCAGTTATCCAACGTGAAGTTGAGTAGCACGTTCGACGATCACTTCATACACTCCGAGACTGCGAGTCCTAAGCCACAGCATAGGAAAAAGAAACCGGCGGCGCCGATACCCCCGTCGAACAATTTTCCGGCGGCGTACCCGTCTGGGACATCGACGTTGGGCAGATCTCATAAAATCAAATCGATTGAGAATTCGCTCTCGCAGTCCAACGCGTCTATCACCAGCGATGAATTCGTCGAGGCGTCGAACAAAAGGAGAAGCTTAGTGATTGACGATACCAGTAAACCTGTAGAGCCGCCGAAAGCTCCGCTAGTCAGTTTTGACGATTCGAAAACTGTTGACCATAAAATAGTAGTATCGCAGTCAAGTACAAACATCCATTTGTCGACTGCGAAGCCTGTTCAACAAGTAACAGCGCAAATAACAAACACGGAAGTTCCAACAGTATCAAACAACGTGTATAATAAATCGATTGTGTCCGGGTTAACTGCGAAGCCAGTCGCGGCTCCTAGAACAACGGTTGGCGATAACGAAAAAAATTACGCAACTTTAAATCTCGATAATGCCATGAGCCGATCGTTAAATTCTGTAGATATCGACGGAGAAATCGTTCACGTTCGTAAACAAACACGTGACGATGTTTGTGATAGACATGGGAAGCCGGCGATCCCGGCCAGACCGGCCTCGTTAAAAACGCAATGTTCTATGTACAGCGTAGCTCACAAGCAGCAACCCAGCATCGTGAACATAACGAATCGAGAAAAGTTCCAAGCCGGTCACGACAATCAAATAGCAGAAAAGGAAAAATTCCTGGGTCACCAACCGGAAGTAACGCCCGCTCCCAGATCGTCGATCGAAAACAAACACAACGACATCAATTTCAATTGCAACCTCGCCAGGAGCAGGACGCCATCCGTGAGCAACACCAACAAACGCAGCTTGCCTTTCGAATCGTCGCACATAAAATCGAACGAAGTTTTAAACAGTGACTCGTCGGAAAAATGTAACGGTAACTCGAAACCTAGTCATATTCGTACGCGATCCGACGGGAACATAGTCGATCCAAACACCGACGTTCCCATTGTGCCCATGTCTTTCTTAACCACGCCACCGTCGCCCAAGAGTCTAAACAAACCCACGCAACCTCCGCCTCCTCCGCCAGTAACATCTAACCGAACTAAAACGGAACCCGACAGTACTGATCTATAGACTACGTAGTTATTAATCGTTTAACTGCTCTAGTGAATTTGGTGATCGAAAAATTTGTCAACGTTTAATTGTATTATTTGTATTATACACCAACTATACCTAGTTTTTAACTTGAAAATATATATTGACTGAAGTTACAAATTTTAAATATTTATACTAATCTTACTTTATGTATTTGTTACTTCCTATATAATGATGATTACTACTTTAAGGTATATTCAAACAATCATGCTCGACATTCTCGTTCTTTTAATTTTTTTTTTAATTCGAATGTGAAATCACGTTTTTTCAGTGCAATATCATTAAAATGACTAAATAAGTTGTCTTTAAAATTAGTTAGATATTTTGAACTTGTTCCTGAACCTTTCTATTTATTTGTTA
This sequence comes from Geotrupes spiniger, assembly GCA_959613385.1. Classification (NCBI taxonomy): domain Eukaryota; kingdom Metazoa; phylum Arthropoda; class Insecta; order Coleoptera; family Geotrupidae; genus Geotrupes; species Geotrupes spiniger. The sequence continues at coordinate 30,924,957 of OY390736.1, read as the reverse complement.
TTAAATTATGTCGAAAGATTCATATTTTATTGTAAATTATTCAAAAAAATTCATTGAGTGTTGTCCCACTTATTATAACACGTGGTAATTGTTTTCTAATTTAAATTTGTGATGATTTTCGCTGTTCATTATAACTCACGATGGATTTGTTTCTTAAAAATGTAATTCTTCAATTTTTATATAAAATTCGTTTTTCTGATCACACAATCTTTAAGCAAATATTAATGGTTTAAGATCTGTTCTCTGAAGAAATATAAGGCTATAGACTACATTATAAGCTTTGTATGCTTTTAAAACTTGAGTGCCAAAGGCTCATGTTAAGTGTAGACATCTACTGTTGCAAATTTGTCTTTTAAAAACTATAATTACAATATCCTATAAAACCTCCAATGATTTTTATAATATTATTTTCCCGTTTCAAGTAATCAACCATCACATACATAGACATCACATTTATTATCTTAAATTATCAAATATTGACTATATGATCCATATCTAACTTGTTGACATTTATAATTATATTTGCTTGTTACATCTAACATAGGAAAAATGTACCCTAAATGATCTAGGTGACTTTCAGTACAAATTAAATTGTGTTTATTTGCTATTAAGTTCCCATTGTTTATAAGTAACATCGTAAATTTTATTTTACAGTAACCAAATATGAAATCGATGCAAAATAACGATGAATCGAAACGTTCAGGGACATTCATCATATTTTAGTTTTACGCCATGATGTACCCTAAACAAATCGGTATTTTTCCATAGTATTAACGGCTGAAACTCCCAAATTAATAGTTTTAGTAAATAGTTTTATAAAAAAATTAATTAAGTCATAAAGGTGTAAAATTATAAATTGTTTGTTACACCAAAATTATGAAATGTTATTTGGATATTATGCGATTAATTTTAAGCGATAATTCCATTTATCATTAAATTTCTAAGATTGAAATCATTGTAACCAAATGTGCACAAATCTAGATTTCTAATTGTAAATATTTAATAATGATACCCGCATTCGTTTAAAATTATTTTAGTTGCAGTAATCGCCCAAAGTAATTACAAACGTTTTCGTGCATTTAATGGAGGCAGGCGATAAAGTTGAAAATCTGCTCATCAATCAATCATAACGAAACATTTAATTTATGACGAAGTTTAATATATTTTTTTTTTAATTTACTACTTGGAAATTCCTCGTAACTGCAGCAATATTAGAAATATAATTCGTACGTGTTAAACTCTAATTAGTAGCCTTGTTGTAGTAAACGTGTGTTTGTGAAGTAACGATGTGTACGTAGAGGTATGAGCTGTGGAGTGAGTAAGAACGTGGTCGTTGCTGTAGCATTTACGAATAATTGGGATGTGCATTTAATTTGCATTTTTGAATGCGTCGTGTTGAAAAATTAAAGGAACTTGAAGGCGTCAGTCGGGATAATTTCGCTTAGCTTAAATTAAATTATTTTATGTTTCATTTGTATTCTGTTTTCGTTCTACTTTCGTATCTTTTCTGTTCTTTAATAAAGTTTATAATCATTTTAAATGGTGTATTTGTTGGCGTGCTCACTTGAAATGTTGTCACATGGATAAAACAAAATTTACCCCACCTTATACAAAGTAAATTACTTAAAAAACATATGTATTGAATATTATTATTATTATTATTTACTATAAAAAATCGTTGATAACTCATAACCTTTTTATGTTTTCTAATATAGTAGGAATTTGGAAAAGCGGCAATCAACTACATAGACCGGCACAGGTGGATCATGTGTGTATTTTTGAGGGTTTATGTTACCACAGTTAACTCCAAAGTGGTTTAAAATGACAACAACTGCAAGAGAACATTTTCTATCATGAACTTATTGCAAGTCGATAAATTCATTGTAATTAAAAATGAATTCGAATTCTTTATACAGTAGATGTTATGTAAATACGACATTAACTTTCTTTTTAATTCTAGTTCTGTTTGAAGTTTGATATCAATAGGCAATGAGTATTATTCCAATGACATTAGGTTTACTTAAAGCAGTTAAGTTTGCCCAAATTATCTGAAAACGTAATTTGGGGGAATTTGTAAAATTCGCAAAACAAGTTGAGTAATTCTTGAAAAACCTCTTCATGTTGCTATTTCTAATAATATATGTAAATTAAATCGCTTTAACATTTATAAAAAAAATATGATTGTCATGAATTATTATATTGACACAGAAAAATTGTAAATTATGAAGTGTTGAAGTTTTTTTTATAACCATAGTCTTTTATTTTAAATGACACACTACGTGTAGTTTAACATCCTCACCCCCCAAACGTGACAATAAATATTTCAGTTATCGCACGTGCGTTTCTTCAACGTGAAATTATTCAGATCCGTTCGAAAACGTACTCATTAATATTTCTAAGTACAGATCCATACCAATAACATAATAAATAAACGATTGACGCACTTTTCGGAATATATCGATGGAGTGACCAGCTACAGTAGAAAAGTTAAATGTAATATTTGAATAATTCATGCAGCATGACGATTATTTCCCAGCGTCGTACAAAACTTTTATGTCGATTTGTTAATGAACTAACGTGGCGCAGTTTGAAAAGCACGTGATTCGCGCTTGCGTTTTCAGCAGTTTCAGTGCTCGGTTTTCAGGATGCATACTCGTCACTAACCTCGTTCGGGAAAATTACTTAATGTACGTGTGAGGACTTTCCAACTTAAAATGTATTGTCGATCATCTTGATTTAAACGGGTAAGTGAAAACTAAAATTTGCCGAATGAATAAAATGGCGAAGTTAAAAATTTTACGTTTATATAAAATGTTAATAAATTATTTTATGGGTGCGATAATATAAACTTCCAGGTTAATGATTTTTTAATTCGTTACGTAGGTTGATACATTTCATGTTGTGAAACAGTTTTGTTAACCCCTTCATTTTATAAATAGGTTATTTCGTCATATCGTATTTCCAAAATGTGATGAATGATTGGCTCTTGAAGATCAGTCATTTAAAAGATTGTTACAATTCAGGAACAGCAGATACAGTCATAGCTTTTCGAGATTGACATCGTACAAGGTCGCATTATGTGATGATGAGTTTCTCATTATTTCCAGGAGGTAAATAAGTGACCCCGGATTCCAAAGGGCTGAAATGGTGTTTTAGGATGCACTGTTTACTTCATTATTGTTGAAAATCCAATTGTCTTCATTTATAGTTCGTGGAGATTAAGTTTATATCAACACAACAACCAGTTGTTACTAAAAATGGTTCATAAGGTCTTAACGTTTTTAAAAGTTGTCGACTCCTTAGTCGAATGAGGAAGTTACATATTTTTTAAGCTGTTAAGCTGTTTATCAGGCCACCAGTCTACAAGCGATCGAATCGGAGTGCTCTGGACCAGACTGACGAAGGAAAATTAAGGGGAAAATTAATGATCTCAAATAAACAGTTAAACAATTCATTAAGAAACGAAAATAAACCAATTGGTTTGATATAAACAGGATTTTCCATCATGATTATTATTTCCATCATTATAATTGAAATGGAGATAAAAATTGAAACAAGTATCACGAGTTAAAAAATTTAATTTAACCAAAAAATGTTGGTAATTGTTTCCTTTTTATAGCCTTTTTTGTTTTTAAACCGTATTGATTTTCGTAAATTTTGGTCATTAGTATTCCATTAATAATTATCTTTGTATTTTGTTCTATTTTGCTTTAATTCGCTTTAACTTGCTTCATTAACTTTGTTTTTTCTTCTCATTTCATATTTTTTTTCGAATCTTAACTTGTTTTATATATTTTTGGTTTCTTCTAATAATATGAGTTTGTACACTTTTTTTGCATTTGTTATTGCATTTATTTATGTTCTACTTACTTCACCATGTTAGAAAAAGACGATAAAAATAATTTGTTGCTACTTGATCAAATTTAATTTGTTAAGAGCTAAAATAAAGTAAATTGCCAAACATGAAACAATAGACTTTTATCTATCTATATTGCAACCACAATATTCCTGTGCGATGAATCGTTTTTTTTTTTTGGCGATCTATTCATTAGTTCTTTATCACCATGATATAATAAATATATTGCCATAAAAAAATAGTTTCGAATATATTTGTGACACGTTTGTGGAAATGTCATGATTCATGCATGAGTTGCAATTTCGTGACATTTTTGTGCGCACAGTCATCAAGATTCTAGACAGATTTAATCGAATCCAATAAATTCGATAAAAAATAATCTCCGCTAATTAAATTGCGATAGTTTGCAAATATGAACGAGCCACGTCGCGCAAAGGTCTCGCTGCAATTACATTACTCATAAAGTGTTATCATTGGAATTGATATGTCGATATCGACTTCGACGTTTACGTTACATAAATCTTTAATGATTACGAATAGCCATACGCGACCCGTCCCTGGAATAAATAATTATAGATCAATAAATGTGAAAACGCGCTGCCGTACGTGTTTCCAATAATTTCGTCCCATAAGAGGATCGTTCATTTTAGATAATGCCAATAAAGCTTTTTTGTTAATGAATTGTTCGGTATCTGTTGATAAATGTTATCGCTAATGCGTATATGCACGCTTAACAAGTGATCGAGCGAACTTTTATGGAATTAATGGGTGAAGTAATTTTGCTGCGTAAAAAGATAGCTACGGGAATCTTTAATTCGTTCCTCTTACCGTTACCAAAAATTACAGAGCGTTTCAGTCGCAAAGCCAATTCAAGTGGATTTTGTTCAAAGCTGTTTTTTCAGACCAGCTTTTTAATTTTTTTCGAATTTTCATCGAGCATTGTAATGATTGGAATTGTGTAAGATTTTGGTCAAAAATAAATTTCTTTGTCATTTTGCATCACGAAATATATCACCCTGTAAACGTTCACAAGGTTTTGTTATAATTTGTTATGTTTGGTTATCAAATCAAATCTAACAATCACATCACATATTTATGTGCAGATCTGAGGTATTTGTTGATTATTTATTTTTACATAATTGATATGTTGTATGACGAACATATAATTTAGTAACGAATTAAATATATATTGTATGACAAATCACTGAAATCAATAGCTATAGTGTTATTTATCTACTTTTCTTTTTAATTTGTTTGGACTGCGGTTGTTTAAATTTTAATCAGGTTCACTGGAACTTATTCTATTTAAGTTGCCTTTCTATAAATTGTTGTTAGTGATAACTTTTATTTAGTTCAATGTTTCATTGTTCTGTTTACATTAATAACCTCCTGACTGATTGACTTTAAAATATTTTTAGACTTCTACTGTTTATCCTGTTTGCTATTTTTTTCTTTTAATTTTTCCTCTATCTTTGTTGTTATATGAATTCGTTTGATTTGTGTTCAGTGATTTTTCTTCAATATTTTCACTTTAGATCGTCGTATAGTTGAAGGAAGAACTAGCCTGGGTATCTGAACCACTAAGCCAATAATCCTAAAACTCAGTTACGTTGCACTTGCTTCGTATCTTGCTTTGACTTTATTTGGCATTGGCATGCTTAGTTTCCATATGTATTGCGTTTGCAAATCAAAAGAAGACAAAAATGTTCATGCGGTCTCTTCAGATGCAAAAAATAGTCCAAATCTGCGTAAACAACTAGAGTCACCTCCTACAGCTACACACTCCTAGAGCTACACACTATCACAACGCGCTAAATTCAAAATGCTCGACTCTGATTAACCTACAACGAAAAACATCCATTCAACGCCACGAACCAATTACAAAAAATACAAAACATGACTAACATGTTTATGTTGCGTTCATTTTATGACTCATCCAAACATTTTCATTTTTTCTCCATATGAACACGTGTTTCGCACATGTCATGTCGATACGGACAAAAAAATAGCTATCAAAATTATCTCTTCCAAGCATTGTAATAGTGACAGCGATAATTTAAAATAAATTACATTTCATTTAAATTAAATTTAAAATTCAATCCGCACGTGAGATAAAAGTCGCGAACAATAAAAACATATTTAATCTTATCTGTCTCGTTAGTAATGCAAAATTTGCGATGATTATTTAACTAGTAACGGTGCGATCTTGACGTTAGTGTCAATTGCGCAATGTTGGTGTAACACTCGTGTTAGATTGGAAGAACGCTTCATCTTCAAGGGTTCCGCAAGTAAGTAGATGCACAGAAATATCGCCCCTTAATTTATCAACGCATTTGCTCTTTATTGCTGTCTCCGAATTTAAAGCAAGGGCTTACAATTATCCACGTCCTTTCTATTTGACCAATAGTATGAAGGTGTTCATCTCAGCCATTTTGGCACGGACAACAAATTTTCCATTTTGGAGATGGAAGAGCGAATAATACCTCTGTGTTTACGGAAGAAGAATGAAACTACAAAATACAAAGATATACCCTGCTACTGCATATCATTTTATTTAATTTTCTATCAATAGATATCACTATTGCTCTCTTCCCGTCTTGAGTGATATTCTGGGTGTTCCACACTATCTGCATGATTTTCTGTATGAATTTCATTTCTTCTTTCCCCAAATATTTTATCGTTTCAGGGCTTATGTCATCTATCCCTGGTACGTTTCCTATTTTAAATGTTTTGACTGTCTCTTCTACTTCTCCGATTGTTACGTCTTCTCTTGTTATGTTTAGTTTTCTTGTTCTTCTTTCGTAAAATTGATTTATTGTCCATGCAAAAATGGCTGAGATAAATCTTGAACACCTTCGTACATGCCATTGGTCACATAAAAAGGACGTGGTTAATTAGAACCCATGCTTTAAATTCTGCACCAGCGTTTCCTTGCGAAGGGCAATAAATTCGGGGTGATCCAAGACTAAGGAGACCCCTCGAAGCAAAAAGGAAGTGATGGATAACGTTTTGATACAAATTGAGATTGTTAATTTGAGTTTGTATTAACCCCAATTAAATTTGGAGGGTTTCGACATTATTGTGGAATTTATTACTATATTTGTTAGAAAAATTAAATTTTATCTGCATTACTCGGGAAATATAATTTTAGGCAAAAATTTTGCTTATCTATAGTTATCAGTAGTGTAAAGATAAAAAATATTGATTATAAACAATCAAGAACATGTGCACTTGTAAAATTAATGCTTCATCAGCATGGATAAATTCACGGAAGCGAAAGAGTTAAAATTATTTTTTACTTAATGAAACTATTGCCTTTATTTGCGGTCAAAATAATCCCAGTAAATATTGCAATTAAAATAAAAAATACCTGTTGTCGTCGTCAGGTTTATATGAGTTTAGAACAATCTACCACTTCGTGTAACGTTACGTAAACAGGCATAATCACACTTCTCTGTGTATGTGACGGGCAACGAAGTTTTCTGTTCTAAAATTATAGGTTCGTTTACATTACAGGCAACATTAATTTCTATTTAATGTATAAATTCTTACAGAATAATTAAAAAATCTTTGCAAAATAAAAATTGTATTGTGTTTATCAGTTGCATACTAAAATCTAATTGTATATGTTATTTGTGTATTAGTACTAGTTTTAATTCTTACAAATACGTACATATTTATACGATGTCATTTTTCTGGTATTAGTTGATTTTATTAATCTGTATTTTTATTTAAATAAATGATTTGTAATAAGCCTAAACTACAATTAAAGATTAATTAAAGCAATGCTGTAATGAAACCAGTCACGTATCTTGTAATTGCAGAGCTTTTTTCAATTAAATTGTGATCTAAGTGGTTTATAAGTGTACATAATTATAATAATGTAGGTCTCAAAATTCTTCCTATGCAATCCGGTAAAATATATCTATCGTTGGTAATAACACAGCCCCTAAAATAAAATAATTAATTGCAGAAATTTAATTCGTTTGTAAAACAATGTTTTTAAATTAACTATAAATCAACGTATCTTTCGATATGTCGGTAAAAAGCATAACAAGGATAATAAACGAGTAACGTAGAGTGCACATCAATATTTTTGTATTGCATTCGGCCAATTATGCCGTTTCAAGTATATTTATAAATCATAGCTGACACGCCCATTGTAATAGACCTATGCAGATGCACGGGGCAGTGGCAAGGTGGGGTACGAGTAGATGACAATTTTAAAATGTAACAATATTTCAAAATTACTATACTGATAAACTCATGCACCAAAAGGTGGTATGAACATTGACTGTACTGGTGTACAAAACAAATGCATTTGGATTTTAGAACGCTGTTTTTTGACCTTGTCAAGGAATACCAAGAACCTTAGTTGTCAAAATAAATGCCTGTGTACTGTGCTAATGCTGTTATACCCAACCCAACCCAACCCAGCTCAACTCAACCCAACCAAGGAATACCAAGAACCTTAGTTGTCAAAATAAATGCCTGTGTACTGTGCTAATGCTGTTATACCCAACCCAACCCAGCCCAACTCAACCCAACCTCCTTATTTCCCATAACCCGACTCTTAACAAATAGTATTTGTAATTGTAATAATATTACACAAATCATATCGACATGCGTAACGTTTACGTTTCCTTATCGTGTTGATAGAATCAAATATTACTGATGATAAAAAATGTCCCAAACAATTGTTAAGTCTTATATTAATTACACCAACATAAAAAATTCATCTTGCATATCCAATATATAATTTTACTTAAATTAATTAATAAACTGATTTTTTCCTACTCCTAACCAATTACCAAATTCTACCGCTCAACAAACCACCGATTTATCAAGAAGCCCCTTGCATAATGTTCTTACTATTATTATTACAGTCAGGGCAATACAAGTAGATAGTAGAAAAGATAACTTTCTCCAACATACGTCGAGAAGAAGTAATATGAAGAAAAACCATAACATTTAATTAGAATGTCAAAAATTCGATTTACTACTTCTGTTGTATTTTTTATGAATATTACAGCGATTAGAAATATATATCGAGAAAGTCACAAAAACCAAGTTAATACAAAAATAATATAACTTATATACCTTAAATGAAAATTTGTTAAAATTGGATTAAAGATTTGCGCCCCTGTTACTCTTGACGAACCCTGCCCACACATCCGAGCAATTGAGTGAATATAAAGATCCAATGAAGACGTTAGAAGCAGTGCGTAGGCAGTAATGTGAGACAGACGTGGATCAAATAGGATAAACATTCTTCATATCAGAAAGTACGAGCGAAGCGAATTTTTTTTTTAAGTACCGGGGTTCAAATCATAAAGAATGCTGCTGCGATATACATTCATTTTTCTTTGCAAAACAATTTTCAAAGATGTTCACAGAGGTTCAAAAATAATCAAAAAAAACGAACAAAAGAAAACTGCAAAGTCAACTGTCTCAATCCATCATCAAGCAACATCGTATCAAACTCCAGCTCGGCGACTTTGTGTAACTGACCCTCACAAACCTCACGGAAATGGAAGTTGAAACCGCTCAGATAATAAAAAAATATCGTCTTTACAAGTAGCAAATAACCGAGATCTTGAGATATTCGAGTGATTGTCAACGCGTCCGAATAATCACAAGTCTGTCGATTCATATTTGTTGCTGCCACCAGACAAGCGAATGTTACCACACCTTCTTTGTTGATTTTTATTCGAGGTGCTCTTTCCACCGTACATTTATAAAAATTATAAAAAATAGGCTTCGCTCATTTATCTTGTAAAGAAACTACCATTGTAATACACAATGTTATATTTATACCGAAATCAATTAAAAATAGAAATAAAATGTACATAAATTAGTGTCATTTAGTAATAACGTTACGTTTGAAATATCTTTACGAAAGTATATTTCCCCAGTTAAATATTCGTATAACACATTCACATATCGAATAATCAAATGATACCACGTTTACTGAGGAAATAACTCATCTTTTTTTCATTCACTCGTAATGAACGTAATAATTATCACTTATTTTGATTTGATAGGCGCATATTTTTTGCAGTAGTTTACCCTTTCTAGAATAACTGTATAACGATTAAAAGGTTCGCGCGGCACTTTTTACTTTTAGTTGGTTTACACGTTCATTACAAAATTATTTTCGGGCGCAAGTAATACTCTGCGAGCGTTTAAGTCATGTCTGCTTTGCCTTAATCCTCGATGCCAACTTTTCGTTGTGCGTTCGACAAAAAGAATCTTCCGAAGAAAATAGGGCTTCCAAATCCCTTTTATACATCGATGGCAATGGCCCCAGGGATAATATGATCTTTATGGATAACCACCATTCTTTTAATTCTCTCCTGAGTTTATGTTTATATTTATTCCGAAATTATTAAGAATAACTGTGAAGTTTTCACTATTTTTTATATAACGATTCGAATGAATTTCGAACTATATTTTAACTGTTGTGTGGGTTTAATTTATTCGCTAAAGGAACGAAAATTTGTATAACATAAATTAAATTTATTAATAATTTACATCAGTGTTTTTAATTTGCGTACTTATAAAATTATCAAACAGCATCTTTTTATAAATCACACCCTTTGAAGATTTTTGAAGATTGAAAAGGCGTAGTACCGAATGTAAAATAATAAAGGACAATCTTGTTTGTAACCCACCTAAGCCTTGTACATACAAAAACAGCTTAAACGTAGCTTTATAAAACTTGATTTATATGATAATCTATAAATACTTATTCCATGTCATTTTGTCCAGTAATCCGGATTTAAGCAACTTAAATTACGCGTAGGAAATGGCGAAAACGACTTATCTGCTGAATTACGTATTTAATTTTTTTTTTATTTTTGGGTTTTTTGTATTAATTTTTTAAAACCACATTCCGTCAATTATTACAAGTATTAGATTAATAGTTACTGATATATTATTTGGAGCTCTTTTTGAACCAGGCTGTATAGTTATTATTATTTTTTTAATAGAGGTTGTTCAACGTGACATACACTTGAATATGCCAACGTCTCACGCCAGTTTAGCATACAATCGATACGAGCCAGCAGATAAAATATAAATTAAAAATGCGAAATTTATCTTATCCGCACAATTACGCACTGCCAAAAATTTCATCACTATTGGACAGGTGACCGAGCGGTTCTCGTCGTCCTGTTGAACAAATTCCAGTGTAAATGTGATCGATTGGTTTCAGCAAGGATTTGCGAACGACAATTAATTCGTAAGTACTAAACTATTTACGGGGCGTAAATTTCTATATTAAATTATTATAAATTTAATTATAGCCGAGCAATTATAATTATATATCTATATTGAAAATCAAAGCGACTAATGCGCAATTTTTTTAAATAAATTTATTTTTGAAATTCAAGAGAATATTTTACCTGTTATACCAATATAAAAGAATGCCTTTTTTAATTAACGTGTATATATATTAGATAGCACTGATATTATTAATAATCGAAACCTGGAAATCAATATTTTAATCGTATCTTATGTTCCATCGAATTTCGCTGATAACTCAAAATACATGTAGATTAATTATTGGATTTTCGCGGAGAATTGATCGTCTGAAACTTCTCTCACATTCGATGAGGAATTAAATTAAAAAAGTAACCGCAAAGATAACAGTGTATTCAAACTAGATGTGGAAACAAAGAACTAAACTTGATACTGTGGCTTGACTAGGAGAAAGTACGTATGTACCACGAGTGTGGTATGCAGAAAGGACAATGTATTTAAGTGTAAATTATTGCCCTCAAACCTCAATGAAATGAGATTAAAATGGCTATGACATAAGTTGCAGAAATATGCTTCAATGTATTAGTCGGATCGTTTCTAAATAATTAATTTAATAACACAATTAGGTTAAAAATAATAACTAAATATAAAAAAATGACTTGCAAACATATTTTAGAAAACAGAAATAACAAAACAGAAAGCTTTGCAACTCTTTCACATCAAAATAATCGCAAAAATGACCTCAACTTATTTTTTCTTAGATGCACACGAGAAATAATTAAATTCCACTTGAAAATGACCTCTTGGAAATATTGCTTGTCAACGCGGGACCAAAAAACCGCAGACTTATTTAACACATTTTTTGCGTTTAAGATTTTGTGAGAATTTCTTTTTTTCGTAATTTTCAACATTTTGATTTTTCGACGCCTTCATCATTCCAACTTATTTCATTAATAATCCTAATCATAAATAGTCCAATCAGAAGAAGATTTCCACTTACTTTATTCTGTTCTGAAACCATCAACCAATTCCCCTTCGTATTAGCTTTTCTACCTCTATCTCCATTGATATTTCTCAATTTTGTTTAGGTTTATTTCTCTGTTTAGAATGGATCGTCCTTCGATGCGGTCTCACACATGAGTTCCTGTCTATTAAGCATTTTAAATGTATTCTCATTGCCATTAATGAAAAAAGTACGTTTTACAATATTTCTTCCGTTGCTTCAAGAATTCTTCTTTCCAATAATATGGCAACTATATCCAAAAATAACAGCCATACTACAGCAGCTGTTACATATTGACGTCATGTTTTATCTACACGTAATTAGCAGTCGTTATTTATGATAAATCGCGTTTAATCTCTGGACATTTGGATCTGAAAATTATTTTTACATCTATAGATAATGTTGAACCGTAATAACACGTAAATTTATTACACTTTCGCAAGGCTATGACATATACCTAATAATTTATTGACGTCGTATATGCGAAAATTAATTAAAATTATTAGACATCATCGTCATAAGAATTTATGTATCTTCGTACTAAGAAATTAAATTTATGAAATTAATACCTTCTACCAATTCCATAATATTAGAATGAGACTGTCATATCGCTCATGTCATACAAAAAAGTTACAGTCGATTATAACCAAACAATATCTTGTCAAAATTTAAAATTTTATAAATCTATCGCCTTCGTAATTTGACGAAGTACAAAAAGCTTGGATAGTATAAGTAATACATTTTGCAGCCATACAATGGGTAAAAGCTGGGACAAATTCTTATTGCTGACGTGGAAGAATTGGCTTCTGCAATGGCGACACCCGGTACAAACCGTGGTGGAAATATTGGCCCCAGTTATATTTTCCGCCCTACTGGTGCTCATAAGGAGCCTCGTCGATCCTGAAAAACACGCCGCGGGCCAAATTTTTCAACCGTACGCGCTAGACGACTCGGCCGAAATATTTCAACTAAACACAACTGTGAATAACCTTGTAATTAAGTAAGTTAGCATCAATTCATTCTAAGATAGTAGAGACGTGCTCATGTTTTTGTGGCAAACAGGTTTGACACAATCTATTGGTCGCCATGCGGCAACGGCGCAATCGAAGAAATAATGCGTAACATAGAGTCGAAATACAATTTCACTGGGGATTGCAGACCGAACAGTCAACTGTTAGAAGTGGAAATGAGAAGAAGCTTGAACGGGTTGGCGGGTTTCCAATTTGACGACTCGCTGAACAACCAAGAAGGCTTGAACCCAAACACGCACGTAACCCTCAGGTACTTCACAGGCTCCTGGGTGTGATATAAGTTTACTACGCCGGTTTCAGGTTTCCCGCCGAATTGCGTTCGTCAAACCGCACGGTCTTCAGCACCCACTGGACAACTGCGCTCCTGTTTCCTCTTTACCAAATCGCCGGGCCAAGGGATTTCGAAAATAACTTCGGCGCGTCGCCTGGTGAGTCCGCAAATTCATCGACGTGGACCGTTGATATCATTATCGCGTTTTAGATTACTTCAACGAGGGTTTCCTGACCTTGCAACGAGAAGTGTCCGAAGGAATAATTCGTCATTTTAAACGGGACGCCGAGTTACCGCAAGTTTTGATGCAGAGGTTTCCTTATCCTTCGTGGATAAACGATCCAATACTGACGGCTTTGGAGAGTTTCGTGGGAATTATCATCATGTTGAGTTTCGTGTACACTTGTATTAATACTGTCAAAGTGATTACAACGGAAAAGGAGAAACAACTTAAAGTAAGTACACACTTGACCCCGTAATTTTTTTACCATTGAATTTCACTGCAGTGCCATTCATCCTTTCCGCACAGTATATCAGCGTGCATCATTGGATCCCAGCCAGTTTCCTCACTTCAACATCGCCCTTGCTCATTCACCCTAGTTTAGACACAACCTTATCTATGTATTATTCTCCACTATAATTTGCAACCCTAGCTCTTTATTCCCAAAACTAACCCAACTCAAAGCATATTTTCTTAACAGATCCTAACTGTGCTATTTTTTATATTATCCAATCTTGCTGCAATTTCAAACAACAATGTTAATCAGAGTCTATGTATTGTTGCTTAATCAATGCAACATACTTTCACGTGACGACCAACATTAATTTTTCTGTTACCAGGAAGCGATGAAAATAATGGGCCTTCCCAACTGGTTGCACTGGACAGCTTGGTTTGTAAAAATTTTCTTCTTCCTCCTAATTTCTATCATCTTAATGGTAGTCTTGCTGAAAGTCCAGTGGTATCCGGGCACCGATTTCAGCGTATTCACCATGGCAAATCCGTTTGTGATGCTACTCTTTCTCGTATTTTACATGTGCGCAACAATTACATTTTGCTTCGTCATCAGCGTCTTCTTTTCAAAGGGTAAGTGAAATTATTTGTTGTTCTTTTTAATGCAACGTCAGTTCTGTAGCAAACACCGCCGCGACCATCGCTGGCTTAGCGTGGTTTCTATCGTACTGCCCTTATATGTTCCTGCAAGAGCACTACAGCACTTTAAGCCTCTCGGAAAAACTACTGGCCTGCCTTGCTTCGAACACCGCGATGGCCTACGGTTTCCAACTGATGCTGACGTTTGAAGGCGTCGGGGAAGGTGAGGATTCGAATCGAACAAACTGAATAACGACTTTAATTAATTCCAGGATTACAATGGCACAATATTTTCACGCCCGTCACTCCCGACGACGATTTGACGTTAGGTTACGTGATGATCATGTTAATCGCCGACACGTTTATATATTTAGTGATTGCCCTTTACGTCGAAGCCGTTTTCCCCGGGGATTATGGGATACCGCAAGTTTGGTATTACCCATTCACGAAGTCCTATTGGTGCGGACAGCCGAGATATATTGGTGAGTACGTCCAGACCATGCGACTTCGAATTATATAACTATAACTTTAGGTGTGGAAGACGCCAGCGACGAGGCGTCACAAGAATCGGACGTCTACGAAAGGGAGCCTACAAATCTAAAACCCGGTATTAAAATTAAGCACTTGAGGAAGGTTTATTCGAACAAAAAGGTGGCAGTCAGAGATTTCTCCTTGAACATGTTCGAGGATCAAATAACCGTACTTCTCGGCCACAACGGCGCCGGTAAAACTACGACGATGTCGATGCTAACGGGGTTGTATCCGCCGACCAGCGGAACCGCCATTGTCAATGGATACGATATAAGGTCCGACATGGTACGAGTCCGAGATAGCCTGGGTCTATGCCCGCAACACAACATTCTATTCGATGAACTCACCGTCAGCGAACATTTATATTTCTTCAGCAAGCTGAAAGGCTTAAGCGGCAAAGAAATCAAAAATGAAGTCAACAAGTACATCCAACTCTTAGAGCTGGTTCCTAAGGCAAGTAACTAATTTACATCCAACGTAAACGGTGTTAATTTAAATTTACAGACGAATGCGGCAGCGTCGACGCTGTCCGGAGGCATGAAGAGGAAGCTCTGCGTCGCGATGGCTCTGTGCGGAAAATCGAAAATTTGCATGTTTGATGAACCGACAGCAGGAATGGATCCTTCGGCAAGGAGAGCCCTCTGGGATTTATTGCAGGCACAAAAGAAAGGTATAAATCATTTTTAAGTAAAGCCCAGTTACGCTTTAAACTGCACTATAGATCGCACCATATTGCTGTCCACCCATTTCATGGACGAGGCTGATTTGTTGGGCGACAGGATCGCAATAATGGCCGGAGGCCAGCTACAATGTTGCGGTTCAAGTTTCTTTTTGAAGAAAAAATACGGGGCTGGGTACCACTTGATTATGGACAAATCATCAAAGACTGACGTCGATGCAGTGACGACCTTATTAAAAGTTCACTTACCTAATATAAAAGTAAGTTACAAACAACATCGAAATCAATTTACACTTTCACAAACTGTTCGCCAACTGTCAATACGTGCGTCCCAAAGCAGAACAAACCCCTAGTTTTTTTGAGCAGCTTTGACTTTACTGAACTTTACTAAGCCAAGTAAAATATTAAGTAACGATCCTAATAAACGCTTTATGGTGGCGCAAAATACACTGTCCCAAACTTATAACTAACAGTCACAAAACATTCATCATGACGGTCGGCAGGCGAGAGAGCGATGAAAGGACGCCAAGATCTTGTAACTGCCACAGACTGAATTAAAAGCTCCCATTGGCGGCAAGACCATTGCATTATTCCCCTTTTTGCGCTCCATTTTATTACTCAACTTTGCTTACAAATTACGCACACACACCTCATTCTCTATATTTTACACTGACATTAAAATAATTCCCAGTTCTATTTACAATACTTACAATACGATTAATAATACGTCAAAAATCGCCGCTTTACATAGATGCTCACTTTTTCACTAAATTTTCACTTAAAATTAAATCAACTAAAACCTTAACAAAGTATATAGAAATTGCATATTTTATCAAACTGTATGTCGATGAACTATCATCGATATATATCCAGCTACTTCTTTAACATAGTACAATCCTTTAGGAGATTATTACAAAGAGTTTGAAACCAAGGTTCTAAATTTCCTTTAAATTCAACCTATTGTTTACAATGTTATATTAAAGTATTATTTTTAGGTAGAAACTAACATCGGGTCAGAACTAACGTACATTTTATCAGAGGACCAATCGGCGCTATTCGAAGAAATGCTCAGCGACCTGGAGAACAACAGCGAGCAACTTGGCATCAACAGTTACGGAGTTTCTTTAACGACGTTAGAAGAGGTGTTCATGAAGTAAGTCGAACGGCAACGCGAAATACTGGCTTCATTTTTTCTTTTATTTTAGGGTGGGCGCCGATCACGGACAAGAAGAAGAGAACGATGCTTTGGAGTTGTTAAAACCGCACAAGGACGCATTCAACGATCAAAATGGCCATCACCATACATCTGAAACTAAACGTATGAGAGATTTGATAATAAAAGGTCCATTAGGGTAACGGGTAATTTTGCAGTGAACATTTACGAGAAGGAATTCCTCACGGGTTTCCCGCTCTGGAGGAATCAGTTCATTGCTATGATGATGAAGAGGGTCCTGTCGACTTTTAGATCGTGGATTTTGTTTTTAATCCAAAACTTGATACCGGTGGCGTTCCTTATAATTGCTATAGTCGTGACGAGAGTTATGAACCAAGCCCAAGAGCTGCCGGATTTCACCTTCACGCTTGATTCCTACGACAATCCAGTAACGGTTATGGGAACGGATAATATTGGTGACCCATATTATCAGGCCTACTCGTCATTAATCAAAAGCGAAGGCAGGCAACTTGTGAAGTGGACAAGGGACGACTTCTCGGAAAATATGATAAATAGGGTAAGTGTTTGTCTTAAATATTTAACTGGTTTTTTCACCTTATCATTGCAGACCAGGGAGAACGTCGTAGCCGTCAGGTTGCGACATATCATAGGTGCCACGTTTGAACCTAACAATATAACATCTTGGTTTAATAACGATCCATTCCATTCCCCACCTTTAGCGTTACAATATGTGATGAATGCCATTTTAAGACAAAGGGTTGGACCAACTCACTCCATCACTTTCAGTAATCATCCATTGCCGTTTAATTTTGAAACACAGGTAAATAAAAACTATTAAGCGTGTTGAATCTATACATGAATTTTACCATTGCAGTTTACTCAATTATCCCAAGGCAATCAAATGGGTTTCCAATTGGCATTTAACATCGGATTCAGTATGGCGTTTGTTGGGTCGTTTTACGTCCTGTTCTTCGTAAAGGAGCGAGTGAACAAATCTAAACACTTGCAATTCGTATCGGGAATAGAAGTCTCGACGTTCTGGCTGACCTCCTATTTGTGGGATTTTTGTACGTTCGTGTTCACCTCTCTGTGTTTAATTGCGACGCTTGCCTGTTTTCAAGAGGACGGGTTCAAAACTGGCGAGGATATAGGTGCGTTACAACAACGTTGTTTATGTGTCGCACTAACAATTTTCATTCCAGGACGTATATTTGCGCTTTTATTGTGTTTTGGCTTCGCGATGCTTCCATTAATGTATTTATCCTCGTTCATATTCGAGATACCAGCCACTGGTTTCACTAGGATGACACTCATCAACCTATTCACAGGTATGAATTATTTTATAATATACAAAGATGTGGAGTATGTAAGCGATGGATTGGCCCTTTTTAATTTTCAAGTCCACACAATATTGTGTTCGCCATATGGAGCAAAAGTTGAGCTCTAAGACAACTGCCATAATCAATGACGTGCTCTCAGTTTATAACTAAAGTTGAATATTTTAATCTTCTTATAGGAGTAGCAGCGTTTATGGTCATAGAGGTTTTGGGCTTTGAAGGTTTGGACTTGGAAGACGTTGCTAATGCATTGCACTGGGTTTTTCTATTAGTGCCACTCTATGCGTTAACTAGTGCGGTCAACAGCATGTACCTTGTATTTTCAGTTTACAATATTTGTCAAACTATCAATGATTTAGCGGGTAATTTCAATGTAACTTTTGTATTGACCGACCAAGACGCAGCATGCACACAATTTCCGGATAGTTGTTGCGGTAAGTTTCAGCCACATTTATATAATTCACAAAACATTCATTACTTTTTACGCAGATATTCAAACAGACTACTTTTCGTGGACTGGTGACGGAGTGGGAAGGAACGTGACATTCATGTTGCTCATCGGCGCCATCCTAACGTCAATCCTGATGATGCTTGAATATAGATTATTCGAAAAAGTTATTTATATGGTGAAGAAAGCAAATGAAAAGGTTCCGCCGGCAGACGAAAACCCGGACTCGGACGTATTGGAAGAAAAACGAAAAGTCAAAGTGGGAGAAATTCGACCAGACAAGACCACCCTAGTGCTACGCGACGTGAGCAAATACTACGAATCATTCTTGGCGGTTAATCAACTCTCACTAGGGATCAACAATTACGAATGCTTCGGCCTGTTGGGGATAAACGGGGCCGGGAAAACCTCAACGTTCAAGATGATGACCGGAGACGTTAAAATATCTTATGGGGATGCTTGGATTAACGGATTGGATCTTAAAAAAGACATGAAAAAGGCCCAGAAATTCATCGGTTACTGCCCGCAATTCGACGCTTTATTGGACGACTTGACGGGAAAGGAAACCTTAATCATGTACTGTCTTTTGCGAGGCATTTCATTGAATGACAGCAAATATGTCGCGGAAGTGTTGGCCAAAGATTTCGATTTTTATAGGCATATCAATAAACAAGTTAAGGAGTACAGCGGTGGAAACAAAAGGAAATTGAGCGCAGCCATCGCCCTCATAGGAGATCCACCGGTTATATTTTTGGACGAACCTACTACAGGTATGGATCCTGCCACTAAGCGCAACCTCTGGAACACCCTCTGCCGCATAAGAGATAGCGGAAAATGTTTAGTATTAACGTCGCACAGCATGGAAGAATGCGAAGTCCTGTGTACCCGACTTGCAATTATGGTTAATGGCGTCTTCAAATGTTTAGGGTCGACGCAACACTTGAAAAATAAATTTTCGCAAGGCTACACGTTAACCATCAAAGTGCGCAAGGAAACGCCGGCGACACCGACCGACGATTTCGACATCGCACCCATCGAACAATTCATAAAAAGTAAGTTTCCCAGCGCAATTTTAAGAGAAAAACATCAAGAGTTGATAACGTTCTACATTCCCGATATATCGTTGCCGTGGTCGAAAATGTTCGGCATCATGGAAAGAGGTAAAAAATCTCTAAACATCGAAGATTATTCTCTAGGACAGTCTAGTCTAGAACAAGTAAGTGCTGCTTTAACTTCAAGTTAATTTTTTTTTACCTTATTGCTCATTACAGGTATTCCTTTCCTTTGCGAAGACGCAACGAGAATAAAACAAACAGTGATACTGTTTATTAGGCTACTGAAATTTTTATATAGTATTACGTCAGTGTTAATGAGAACCGTACTTTAAATCATGTTTTATCGATATTTCATTATTAATGGTGATATATTTATAAGTTAATTTATTCATTATTGTTTATTTAATAAAAATATATTTTTATGTGCGTTTTTGTTGATTAACTTGTTGCTCATTACCTCACGACACACCAGCTTGGAACCTGCTGCAAACAATAAAAAAAAATTATGCAATCACTTATGACGTGAAATGTACCAAAGACAATCAAAGTCAAGAATGAGGACGAACTATGTATGTTTCAGTGGGAAAAATTAACAACCGTGCAAGATTGAAGAGCTATATTTTTACTTATTTATTTTAATTTTATATTTCATTTCATTTTATATTAATTTTATTTTTATATTTCAAGAAATATAAATTTTGTTATTAAATACATTAAATGTTGAGCGGGCAGAGCGTTTCGTCAATTAAGATAAACCACAAGTCAATATGAATCGAGCAGCCAGGCAGAATATTATGGTTTCAGTTTCTTCAAAAAATTGTCCCACACTGAAACAACCTTTCAAAAAGTAAAAAATACGTATATTACAAAACATGACCATTTATAAACAATACGTGTTCTGAAAATATAATTTTAATTATATATGAAGATACACAATAATTTCTAAAATAAAACAAAAATACTGCACTATTTACCTCTTCCAGTGGCAGGAAAAGTAATGAAAGTGAATGCATTACCCAATATTTAATAGTTAGTTGACAATAAATCTAAGAGTGATATGAACAGAATCTAATTAGCTGCTTCAAAAAAAACTCCGTGCACCGTGAAACTTCAACCCATGCTCGTTAATATATAATAAGATCATATTTAAAAATAAAAAATACATTTTGTAGTATTTCATTCTTTATTTAAAAAAAAAACTCTTCGTACTTTTATAAGGTTAGTTATACAATTGGAAATTATAGCATTAGCTCAACAAATTGATAAATTTACATTAAACAACATTTTTCAACATTAATTATTTTACTGTAAAATAATAGTCGTGGTCATATTTTAAAGCATTTATTCAATTATTACATAAATCGATATACAACAATCAGTTTATTCATTTGAATTGAGATAACAATTCCTTAATGGTACTATCAGTGCAAACAGAAAGAGGAGTTTCACCATCATTGTCTTTCGCATTTATTTCAGCACCTTTTTCAAGCAGCAAACTAACGCAGTTTACATGTCCACAACTTGAAGCGTAATGCAGAGGAGTTTGTTTTTCAGAGTCGGGTAGATTGACGTCGGCGCCCGAGTTTATAAGAATTTTCAGCGCATCTACTGATCCACTATCAGCTGCCCAATGTATCAGACCTAACCCATCAGAGTCTAATTTCGTGAGCATTTCTTGCAATTCTTGCTTAGTGAACTCTTGCAAAATTTGAGACACTTCAACAGAACGATTTTCTTTAATATAATCCACGACGGATTTCTCCGAATCGTTTAGCTTATTTTCCTGTTGTTGAAGCGTCGATACCGTAACCCAACCTTCTTTGTTGGTCGAAGTGAGCACGAAAGTTGGATCCAACTTTTTTATGTTATCGATGTATAGTTCTTTGGCTTGATTTTGGGGCATGTTGCCTAATTTGTTCCAAGCTTCCCATTTGTACTTTGCCTTTAAATCGAACCAACTGGGTTTAGGTGCCTTGCATGGACCATCAATTGCCTGCTTGTAATATCCGTATAATAGGACTAGCGTTGAATTGTCGACATTTGGTAACAAAGTTTGCAAGTGATTCGCCGCTTTTGAAAATTTCGTGGAAACTTCATCGTCCGTGGAATCGATTCCCAATTCATGAAGGTCATTATAACTGTCCATTGATTTTGCCATGTTGTTTATTACTACTATTGTACTACGTTACGTAACTGTTTAATTGCCACTGTTATTTCCTGGCCCAGCTGGTTGAACTTTCAAGCTATTTCCTTCTAATTTGTGATCTGGGGCTTTGATGGCCGATTCGAATCCATCACGATTGCTATAAACAACAAAACCGTAGTTTCTAGAAAGACCGGTGTTCCTGTCAAATATAACAGCGGCAAGGGAGACCTGGCCGTATTTACTAAAATACTGTTTCAGTTCGACATGACCAACAGTCCAAGGTAAATTACCAACGAACAACTTATGCATATTACGCGCAGCAGATGCCATCTTATTGTGATATTTCTAGCAAATGTATACTGCGATCTCCTACCAATTCATGAATGTCTAAGCCAACACTCGCACCCAAGTTATTTATGTTGTGCACGTGACACTTTAAATTCCACTTGGCCAACAAATGCTCAATCGACCAATCCGAACTTCGTTCGTGGTAAGTGCACAAAAACTTTGCCCCTGGATTGACGTCTAGTATGTGTGCGACGGTAACCAAAATGTCTTCGAACACAGTCGGCTCGTAAAAACAATCCGAACCCAATATTACGTCGACGGGACCGTGCGCCTCAAAGTTGTGCAAAAATAATCCCCAAGTTAAACCGATAAGATTGATGTTCTGATTTATTATCAGGTTATTGAGTTGGCAACTTCGTCTAATGTGGGCCAGAGACTTTGGTAAAGTGGCCGAGTCACTTAATGTTACCTTTGCTCCGCACTTCGCCGCGACTATTCCCGGTAAAGCTGTACCCGAACCTATTTCTAATATCCTTTTGTTTGCGACCTCGTGTCGATGTTCCCACAGAAACCAAGCTAGGACAGGAGCAGACGGCCAAGTATAAAACGAATAACTAGCTTGCAATAACTGAAACAATTTATGTAAATTTATTTATTAAAAGAATTTAAACTGTGTACCTCTGGAATAATGACTTCTAATTTTTCCTCGTGGGGCTCACCCTTGTCGTTATATTTCGATGTAAAGACGAACTTTTTTAATTTTTCCTTTACACCTTCAGACATTTAGGTTAAAAAAGAAAACATAAATTAGATAAGAAACGCATTTGATATTATTCGTGTACCTACACGTCCGGGGTGAAACCACGTTATTTAGGGCTCTACAAAATGGTGCACGTTTTCTGATGGAATAGACATAACTTGTCAGTGCCAACTTAAATTTTTCGCCAACTATCGATTCCAACAATTACTAAATTACGACTTGCCAATCGCAATTAATATGCCAAGGTCTACGCAAAATAGTAACTTTAACACCAAACCGCAATTAGTAATTTTTTTCAACAATTTGTATTTGTGTAAATAATAAAAATATTTTTAAAAACATCGTGAAACTAGGGATGTTTCAATTCTTACTTTCACGTATAGTGCCTAAAATAGAACTGTGCGGAGTTTGCCAAGGTTTATATAGCCCGATGCTTAAAATATTGGACAGACTTAATGATTAATGAAACCGTTCACTAAAGTTTAAGCCATTTTATTATCAGTAATGTTTGTTTCTGGTAAACACGATACATTCACGACCGATTATCTGTGTCACGTTTTCTTTCTAATAACATAAAGTATGGACATTCAAGATATTGAGGACGTAAATGAAGACGAAATCGGTTTACAGCATTGTCTGAAAAATGGTAGACTGTTAAGAAAACAGTACGTAGAAAAGAAGATTTGCGCCAAAGATGAAAGAAACGCGTCCATAAAAAAGGTTATTTGCATCGCAGGTGCTGCACGATTAACTATCGTTGTTGTTACAGGTCTCGCAGATTTTGCAGAAGGAAGAAAACGAGCGCACGAACGATGACCTACAAACGCTGCGGCAGTGCTCGGAGGCCGTCGAAGAGGTCCAGTTACGGTGGAAAAAACGAGACGAAGCCAAACGTAGAATAGAAGAATTCGAAGAACCCGTCGAACAATTGGAAGTGAAATGCCAAATTCTTGCGCAGGCAATTGCGCAGTCGCAACATTTGGTGGTGTACACCGGCGCTGGCATTAGCACGGCAGCTCAGATTCCTGATTATCGGGGAAGTAATGGCATATGGACTCGGTTACAACAAGGAAAAGATATTGGGTACAATTACATTTTTCTATTTAAACAATAAGTAGGTTAGGTTTAAAAATAATGGGATTTATATTTTATATGGTTTATTAAATGTTTACTTTGCTGTCTAATGCATAGCGTAAAAAGTGACTTAAAACATGTTTGACGATGAAAGTGAACAGCGGCGCTCTGCAAGTGACGTAAAAAAGGCGGTAAGTTTGTAAGTACAATATAATTTTCACAGCAATGCGCACTGTAGTTTTCCTACAACAAACAGATTTGTGACTATTTCTACAAAGATATCAATTACTTTCAATATTTTATAATTTATACATATAATTGAAGATATAAACAAGCAAATATAAATAATTTTATATGCATATGCAATATTTATTGAAGTCCAAACACAGTTTCAAAACTTGGTTCGCGACAAAAACAAACTTTTCTTCAAAGTGTTTGACATTAAAATTGTGTCTAAGTTAGAAAAGCGTTGTTTACTGCCAGTGCGAAAAATAAGTCTAAATACGTTCAGAAATAAGAATTAGTAGTTATCTAATAAAACCTTCATTCGTACAAATACTACACACGAATTACAGCTAAAATTGCAACATGGAGTTTAAGTATCCAAATGAGCTACGATATTACTGAAGAAGAACATGAACATGTGGAGAACCCACTCAAGAACTTATAAGAAGAAAGGTGTCACGCCTCACCCGTGTACTGGCGTGACACCTAAGCCACCCGTTCACTGGAGGGTTACACTGAAGATTTTGTTTGAAATATGTTCCTAAACAACGTTTATATATAAATATCGTTTCAGCCGAGCTAAAGCGAGTTTAAAATCGTATATAACAGCTTTGATTATGATTTTGATTTCAATAACTGCATATAAAATACCTTTTGAAAGAAATCACTAAACAATCCAGCAAAAATTTACATCGTTGAAATGGTTATTCGATATAAATTTTAATTTTTTGTTTTCAGGGATCATGATTTAAGTCAAGCCGAACCGACCTTCACCCACATGGCATTGTCTGAATTGTATCGACAGAACATCTTGAAGTACGTCGTTTCTCAAAACTGTGATGGCCTACATTTACGTTCCGGCTTACCCAAGACAGTATTGTCCGAGTTGCACGGAAATATGTACATCGAAGTGTGCAAGACTTGTAAACCAGTGAAGGAATATTGGAGGTGTTTCGACGTGACGGAAAATACGGCCAGGTTTTCGCACAAGTCCATGAGAAAATGCTACGCTTGTAACGGCCCCTTGGTTGACACGATCGTGCATTTCGGCGAAAGAGGAAGCCTGCTGTGGCCGTTAAACTGGTCCGGTGCCTGCAAAAATGCGAAGAAAGCTACGACAATTCTTTGCTTGGGATCTAGTCTGAAAGTATTAAAGAAGTACCCTTGGCTCTGGCAAATGGACAAGCCCGTGAAGAAACGACCCAACTTGTACATAGTGAATTTACAATGGACACCGAAAGACGATTGCGCGAACGTTAAAATCAACGGAAAGTGCGATTCCGTCATGAAAATCGTGATGAAGATGCTCGGCGTGACCGTGCCGCCTTATAACCGCGAGAACGATCCGATATTTTACCACTCGACGACTTTATGTAACGAAGAAATGCACACAACATCACAACCTCTACTTAAATTAGATTACGCCAACTGTATGAAGTCTGACGTGAAAGAGGAATACGAAACTGCCACTCACCAAGATTATAATCAGAACAAATGTCCTAAAAGTTCCGATCTCAGTAGATTACCTAATTTGTATAAAATTGAAAAATTCGACGTTGATAACTGTGATAACACGAGCAATACCGTAAGGAAAACCAGCAGCGAAACATCTATGTCATCTTCCAGCTTTTTTAGTCTTCCACCGTTGAACAAAGCCACAAATGACAATGTACTACCTCTTAAATCTACTGGCACGGCCTTTTCTATAGACAACATTTTAGATAAACAAAGTCAACCGAAAACGTTCAATTTCAATAATGTTAACACAAACGTATACAATAGACAAATAATGTTCAAACAAATAAATCCTGTAAATAACGAAGGCAATTTAAATCACATTGGCAACAATATCGTCATGAACCATAGCTATGCTATATTAAGATACTATCAAATATCCAATATTTTATTACATAACCAATTGCTGGGATACCACGATTTGATGCATTATCCGTTTCAAACTAGCTTTTTATATCCGGGATTGCACAGCATAATTAACCCCCCCACATACGAAGACTGTCCGTCTTATAACAACCTAGGCAATCATTCGATAAAAAATAACGTGGAGAAAGAAACGCCAGATTGCGAGTTCTGCGATAAACACTATCGGTCGCTTTCGTGTTTGTTTTACGCGAAATCGAAGTCCGATTTCCTCCACCAGGAATTTCGCGTCAGCAAACTGGATAACGTGAAAAAATCGATTTCGTGCGTCTGCTGTGACTACTCCACCGACGACGAGGACAGGGATGACATCGACGACGAAGGCAGTCTACCGGACAAAATTAAAAAAGTCGACGAAAATTGTAAAGTCGAGTGCAATACGGCGGCAAAACCTGTACGAGACAAGGAACAAATCAAACGAATTCAAGCCGGATGGTTCGGTAAAGGGTACAAGAAAAATCGCAGGTCCAAAAAAAGGTAACAATCTGGAACTTTATGCAAAATTACAATGTCAGTATTAATTTGTATTTTTTGTAAAGTATTAATTAAACTAAGATGTTTCTTCATCATGTGAACATTGCATTTCTATTTGACATTATTTAAGGATATTATTTATTTATGTACTGAATGTGATGTGATTTTTTTGTAGTAAATATGTTGAAAATGTGACAAGGTTTAGATTTCACTCCAATGAACCTATCCTACCAATCGTTTATAATATTAATAAAAGTAAAAATATTTTCTTTGCACAAAAAATAGAATGGTGCAGAACACGTCAAAACATGAAAGAAAGATATCTATAAATCGTCAAGGATATTTCCAAAATATTCGGGAATGGAGTATTTATTTTTTATTCTTCAGATACTGTTTTAGCTTCTCAAGCATCTTAATTATACTGTGCTGCAAATTTTTTTTTTTTTTTGATTTAGCTCATTGTTATAATTTTTGGCTTCTAATTATAAATATAACCGCTTCTACGATGTAAATACAATACAGAGTTAGTATAGGCTGATTGATAAAAGTTTATTTGATAAGGTTCTTTATTAAAATTGTCTTCAGGCAGTGGAAGAAAATGTAGCAAAAAATAGTTAAAAATCGTAAATATTAGTTCGAAATTGTAAAATCTCGTATTTAATAAAAATTGTAAAATTATCAAAAGTCTCGATAAAATCTCGTTAAAATTGGGTTGGGTTGGGTTTTTTATTATTTTTCGAGTTTCTTCTATTCGCCATGGTCCAATAGTTATAGTGCCACGTTAGCATAATCCATAAACAACTATCACATCCAATTAAATAAATGAAAATAAGTTAGCGAATATAAATAATATACAATTGTGAAAATCAAGCGAATGAGTTTAAAAAATATACGACTGTGGAAAAGGAAATGAAGCCAATTCGATGACGAACATCGATTAACAGCAGTTCCCGAACCCATATTCAGTTTCACACCCAGTCTTGAAAATAAATTAATATTGGTGACTTAACCAGAGCATTGCTCGAATTATTCGTGTACATCCCTCTGTTATATGAATCGATATTAATTATATTCCCGCAAGACATTTTTTCATCCCCTTTCATTCATTAATATTGAAAATACATTTGAACATTATTTATTTCTTATCAATAGTAGCGTATATCACTAATTTATGTAATTCTTTGATAATAAAGAAATATGATAAATGTAATTGAAGTTGTTGTAGGTTGTTATCTGTTCTAAAGAAATTTGTACAGTGTTGGAAATATTTTAAGGACATCAAAAATTAAATGCGTCGATCATAAAAAGTGATGGGAATGTCATTCAGCCAAAAATTTCAATGAAATAACATTTAATGTTTTAAAAAATAATTTGTTACAATAAATTTAGGTCATTTGCTTCATTGTCACTCTTCTCATTCTTGATATATGAATAATTGTGCAACACATCCTCTTGTTTAATATGAACATCATCGCAGACTTCCATCTTGACATTATTGCAACTTATTTCTTGAATGTATTCACCCATTTCTTCTTTAAGGTCGTCTTCCTTTATAGGAATTATATATTTTGTTTCGAACGTTTGCGTTACGTTTGAAATTTCTGTCTGTTCGGGTTTAACTTCGACAAATTTCGGTTTATCTGGACCTATGGGAAATCCTTCGTTATACTTTAAATTATTGAGACAACTGGACGAATTCAATTACTCACCTTGCACAGCACGTCTTCGTTCAGAACTCTCGTGCTCCTGGTTTTGTAATTTGGTGTGTAATTCCATATGTTGCAGCGTATCGTGTCTCGTGAAACTCTCAGAGCAAATCCCACATTTGTGCTTCCTTCTGCCGTCGTGTAATTTCATATGTTTCATCATATTCGACCTCCTTTTGAAATACTTGGGGCAAATCTCGCATTTATGATTCCGTTCTTTGCTGTGCAGTTTCATGTGATCCGTCAAGTGCGGCTTCCTTTTAAAACTCTTCGGGCAAATTTCACATTTGTAATTTCTGTGCTCGATGTGCGATTCCACGTGTTGCACCAAATTTTGTTTGCTCTTGAAGCTCTTCGCGCAGACGTCGCACATGTGGTTCCTATCGTCGATGTGCGACACCATGTGCTGCTCCAAATGCTGCTTGGTCTTGAAACTTTTCATGCAAAGCTCACACTGGTGCTTTATTCTTCCACAGTGGAATTTCATGTGTTGCAACGCATTGTATCTTCTTTTGAAGCTCTTCGAGCACACGTCGCACTGGTGGTTTCTCTTCTGGTTGTGTAATTTGACGTGTTTCTTCATGTTTGATCGGCTGGCGAAGCTTTTCGTGCAAATGTCGCATTTGTGAGTTCTTTCTTCAGTGTGCAATTCCATATGTTCCAACATGTAGTTTTTTCTTTTGAAGCCTTTGGAACAAACCTGGCATTTGTGATTTCTTCCGTCGCTGTGCAATTTTACGTGTTTCAACATGCTCGTCCTTTTTGCAAAAGTCTTTAAGCAAATCTCACATTTGTGGTCCTTTATTTCAACATTCGTAGTCAAAAAATCCAGTGGTAACTCCTTAATGTCAGACTTTGTTAAACATTTATCCATCGTCATAGATAAATTAATTTCAATTACATCTATAAATAATAATAAATTAATAATAATAATGAAGATACTGTCAACTCTAATCTATGTTGGGTTCAAATTTGTTCCTTAACAAAACATTGCTGCCAAGTTAAAAATTCGTTTGTTAGATCACAGGATATTTACATACATACAAGCAATGCACATAATTAAAGTCAATCATAACGAAAATGTTTAATTTTATGAACAGGCTGGTGGCTACAATGAGTCACGATTTAACCACCGTATGTATATTCACTTTATAGGAGAGATGTAGATCATGATAAATTGGTGCCACCAAGAGGCGCTACAATTGCAACAATCATGAACCATGCATCAACTCTACAGTTACAATCAGGGGTAAATCACAGAATTTGCTCTTTTGTAACCTTATTTTGATTGATCGAGCCGACATTAGTAAAAAAGTTTCGGTTAGGTGGCGCTAGTTGTAATAAAATTTATATG
Organism: Geotrupes spiniger; assembly: GCA_959613385.1. Lineage (NCBI taxonomy): Eukaryota > Metazoa > Arthropoda > Insecta > Coleoptera > Geotrupidae > Geotrupes > Geotrupes spiniger. Next base: position 30,895,254 of record OY390736.1, on the reverse strand, counting down.
ATTTCTGCAATATTTGCTACGCACAGGTTGGCACAAGTGTGTTTCATCGTCCGCCATTGCTCGTTTGTTGTGGTCGTATTAATATCTGATTATAATTTTTAAAGCGTTAAGTGTTCTTATAGTCTTATAATAATAGTAATTGATATAAACAGTGTATCGGTGAATGTGAAAAATATTAACTTTGTAAGTAATGACTGGATCCAATTGTGAAGCTAATGAATGTGCAGGTCTCCTTAACAATGTCAAAGGATTTGTCAGTCAAGATGCAACAAAATCTGAGTATTGGGTGGCACTATTGTTACCAAGAGGTTTTCAACCTTTTAGTCCACTAGAATCAGTTGTAGTAGGTTAGATAAGTGGATGGGTGGCCAAGAATATTAGTTCTGTCTACAAGGATTGCGACATCAGCTTATGTATTATACTATGTACTGATGGTATATTGTTAAACATGCACGAACTATTTATAATTATAATTATTAGATATTATATTAGATTCTTTTGTGAAATTACTGTTATTTAATTATGTAAAGCGATTGAATAATGTAATTTTAGGAAAAGAATCTAATATCACACACCCCGACGCAATGCAAAAAAGACCGAGGCATGTGCTAAGAAATTTAAGAAATTGCGGGAGGATAGAAAACATATAAGCAACCTTCTGTTATATATAACCATAATTTTAGCAGTTTCATACATAAAAAATGATACCGCGTCTACTTAATCAACCTATGTGTTTTTAGTTTAAATAAATGTTTTGTACAATTTTCATTTAAATTTTTTATTTATTGTATTGCCATCTTCAGGAAGCTCTTCTAGGTCTCGCTGACTTAGAAGAACTCGGTTCTCCTAAGTCAGCGAGACCTAGAAGAGCTTCCTGAAGATGGCAGATGGGACTCTGCCGAAACGTCGAAGCGACCCTTCAGGGAACATTTCTACAACGCGGTTCACAACCCGAGAACCAAGAAGCACATATATATATATATATATATATATATATATCTATATTTGAAAATAATGTTAAAATTTGTATTATTGGTACAAACAAGCCAAACCAAATAGATTTGTATTTACCGCCATTTTATGAGTTAGTAACACCACAGAACAATCATTAAACAGAACCTGCACTCAATAGACTTTAATCGGTAACGTGTTTCAGCGCTACCTGACGTAAGATATTTTACTAAAAAAGTTTTCGGGTGTTTGTTTGGCGTTTAAGTTAAATCGAAATTTAACGGTTCGTTGATAGACTCATGCCCGGTTTCACAAACGCTAATCGGTCGCTAACAGCTTGTTAACGAATCGTCAAAAGTTTGACGATTCGTTAACGAGTCTTTAATCAATCGTCAAACATTTGACGATTGATTATCTTGACGAACCGTTAAAAGAAAAATTACCATTGTTTTGGATTTCACAAGCAATAACGAGTCGTCAAAGGCTTGTTAACTAATTCACCATTTGACAATTGTTTGTGAAACCGGACATCAGAAATGTTTAGTGAACGGACTTTCTGGAGGGGCGGCGTCGATCTTGCATCTAAATAGACGGAACCGGGGCCGAGACGAGGCGGTTATTGGGTGAGCTTTCCAACACGTGTACGCGGCAATTTACGTCGCGTAACTTAAAAAAAAATTAAAAAACACCCGTTATAATCTATGGGTAGATCATTATTTATTTTTGTGTTTGACAATACTGCACCGATTCCTACATCGCTAGCATCTATGGTTAAGTTATAATTTTTGAAAAATCGGTATGTTGAAGAATAGGGTTATGTTTGTTAGAATATCTTTATAAAGTTCCAAACTTCCGTATTCAGAATTTTTAATATCTACCACTTGTCATTTCTTTAAATAGTTCGTCGTTGGTTTTGTTAATTTAAGTTCTGATTGAATTTGCGATGAAATCCGACCAAGGCAAGGAAACCTTTAATTCGTTTAGTCGTCGATCTTAATTGAGACCTGATGGGTTCTTTTAACCCAAATAACAGAGCTTTCAATAGCATAAGTAGTTTATACACAATACAAGTCGTGTTTCAAGTTCAGTCGGTTTACAACAAACACATTTTTCCCAGTGTACATTAAAATATTAATTCGTTAAATGTTTGTTTCAGATGCTGGTGTACGACGAAAAAAAGATAAAAACGCTCATAATTGTAACGTCATTTTATTTGTAAGAAAGCAACATAAGTGTTTTCACACGTCGTGTAATTAAGGGGCTTGCTTGGAAGTCGACTGTTACCTGCACGACGGCACGACTCGTCATCCGCAAGCGCTAGGTAGGATGCTGTACCCACCCTGGGCATCTGTTAGGCTTGTGTGAAGCTTGCACACACGGGCTGTTGTCCACACCAAAAGGGTCTGGTATAACAAGTGCCGCCTCGTATGTTTGCCTCTACAGCGAGATCATCGCAAACATGATCAGGGGAAATAGTTGTGGTCCTAGGATCTACTATGAAAGAACCGAAGAGTATGTCTCTTACACGGCGTGTGTTGCATTTATTTGCTACATTTGAATTTGCTAATTGTGTCGATGTAAAATCGATGGCGTTTTTATTATTTTGAGCGCCGGTGGGCCGAGTATGGGTGGAGCCGGACCGACTTCCTGAAGGTAAGCTTGTGAGATTTTAACTTTTATAATACGTTGTGTTTCAAGTTCAGTCGGTTTACAACAAAAACATTTCCCAGTGTACATTAAAATATTAAATTCGTTAAATGTTTGTTTCAGATGGTGGTGTACAACGAAAAAAAGATAAAAACGCTTATAGTCATTTTATTTGCAAAGCAACATAAATGTTTCACTGTCATGTATCGTTTGATGGGGCTAACTCTTGGCGGTCTACTTGTAGCCCGCACGAATCGTCATCTGCATGGTGGCAGTATCCACTCTGGGTATCCCTAATCCGCGTGTACAAAGAGTGTCGTTATCCGTTAAGGAGTGAGGTATATCTAGTGCGACGTGTGGCTATCAAGGAAAACTGCTTTGGGTGTGCCCCTTAACTGCATAATGTGCTACATTTAAATTTGCTAATAGTATATTTTGCTTATTTAAATAATAAATAAAGTGGAATAGGCCTCTTGGGGATACCACTATAAAAAAAACGCGCCAAGTGCTTTACCTCTAGGGTGGTGTGGAAAAATGCAAATGATATAACTAAATTAGAAACTATAATAAATTCAAATATAGAGTACTTTTATATTTCAATTAAATTTAATAATATCCGAGTAGGGAATTAAATGAAATAAGGCGGGGCCATACGACAGCATTATTCGCATTTACCGCAACTTGCCATTAGGCACAAAAATGTCATAACTTTGTTTCCGAATTTAACACCGAAGCAGACGTTTCCGAAAAATAATGTTCATACCGTTGGACTTGTAACGACTCCTACAACATAATAAAACTGGTATTTAGTCGTTCCGTGACGATTTTTTGGCCATAAATGTTTATCTTCCGGGGACCGTAATTCGCCCCCCGTGCTGACCGATAAAAAATTTCAACGGATTCTCATTTCTACACCTTTAATTAGCCCCCAAACAAAAAATCATCAAAATCCGTGACTACACGGTATTCGCTAATTCAGCCAATATTTTTCACATTCACCGATACACAGTTTACTGTTTATATCACTTGTTTATATCAGCTATTATTACTATAAGACTAGAAGAACACTTAACGCTTTAAACATTATAATCAAATATTAATACGATCACAACAAACGAACAACGGCGGACGATGAAACACACTTGTGCCAACCTGTGCGTAGCAAATATTGCCGAAATCATATAAATTTTGTTACAACTAGCGCCACCTAACCGAAACTTTTTTACTAATGTCTGCTCGACCAATCAAAATAAGGTTACAGAAGAGCCTATGCTGCGATCTACCCCTGGTGTTACCATCATGAATTATGACGCAACTTTTAACTGTCAAATGATGTTAACCGTACAAATAATTTGAAAATGCATTTAATCACTTCGATCGAAGGTAAATTTGCCATCGTAAGTTTTGTCTTCACCAATATTTGTTTGCAGGAAATTCCGTTCTATATTTTCTGGCAAATAAGACCTACATAATAGGGCGAAAATTATGTGACTTTATTATTGAGAAGGACACCTCTATAAGCAGAAAACATGCATCAATCACTTATAAGGTACATTAGATTTATTGCAAGAACCCCTTAAGTTTCATGGTGAAACAAATCAAGATGAGCATATGCCTACGCCTATGTAGGCACCAAGGCTGGTATAGTAAGAGATTACCTCGTAACTTCCAGCCAATGACGGAAGCGGTGGGAGAACGTCACTGGTATGCTCTGTTCAAATAACAGTCAGGATCTTATTCGGGATTAATTGAAATGTTAAACATTAATTGGTCGTATAATAAATAAACTTTGCTTGCACACCATCCTCGAAATCTTCCAATGAAAAATGTTCGCTACAAATTCGTTTATTTGCAGGATCAAATTTGTCTTTTCTATGTCATCGTCTAATCCACTGTTTTCTTATTTCCTTATTTTTAGGGAATCTCAAAAACATAATTTTCTCCCTGCTCTTGTTGCTCGTTTATTCCTCGTGCAAATTGCAACACTGCAAATAGTTCCCGTCATCTAAAAATTAAAAGAGATGTTTAACGCTATCATAGGTACCTATTAAATTCTTATATTACCTTTCCAGGTACTAATAGTTGTAATGAGTTTGAAGAGGTAATTCGAGTAAATAACGATTAAGAAGGAGAATTAACGTGACGGCAAGCAAACAGCTTACCAGAATAATGCACTACTGCGGCTTGATGGCATACCAGGTGACGTTCTCTCTCTGTGCATTCCCACTCCGAGCCAAGTTATGAGGCAACCTAACTTATACGGACCTCGGGTGTGCACAGCGTTATGAATATTTTATAATCAATGCATATTATTGGATTAACATGTAAATTAATGGCCATGATCAGCACTCAAAATCATTGTGATTTTTAACACAAAGATTTTGAGTTATCATTTTTATCTTTAAACCAAAATTGTAAGCCAACTTATTAATTTCCAAAACTTTTAACATTATTTATAGGATGGCAAAATCATTTTAACAGATTTGAATTCGAAATACAATACATTCATAAACGGCGTAAAGTTAGAACCAAACATAGAACAAATACTCCAAAACAAAGATGTCATCACCTTCGGCATCCTAACCAGTACTTTTAAGTAAGTTATCAATTAAAAACGAGCCGTCGCTAACCACAATTTCGTAGGCTGGAAGAGGTCAAAATAAAGACAACGTGTTCCGGCTTGACGAGCGATGATAAGAAGAAGTTGTCGCAAAACTTAAAACTTTTAAATGGCACGTTGGCCACCAACTGGAGCGAAGATTGCACGCACGTGACCGTTCGCGAGCTTAAGCTAACCATAAAGCTTTTATGCGGCTTGATTGTTGGACAGCCGATTGTCACATTGAAATACTGGAAAGATTTCATAAACAGTGTGACAGGAAACACCAAGCCGCCGGACGTCGCCGACTATAAACCGATTTGTTCAGAAACGATGTTGAAACGGAACCCACCGCTGAAATACGAACCAGCTCGTCGAAGTTTGTTTCAAGATAAAATTCTAGTTTTTTGCACAAATGCTACTAAAAATAACATGGAAATCATCATAAAATTAGCCGGTGGGTTATCATTAGTTATATTTATATTGAGGCAAAATAAATAGGTAGGAGTTGCTGTGTAATGACCAGTACTGTGTCATATAATTTCTATGATTTTCTCTGTTTATCAAACAGCAACGAGTATCAAATTTTCAAATTTGTTTCTTTAATTGAACTCATAATTGTAATTTTCATAATTCTAGGAGGGGAATGCATATCTTGGGAAGAAACGAAATTAACGAAACAACAAATAAACCATTCCCACCCCGAATATATATTCATATTAGACAACGACGTGCCCGACACACCTATCGATGATTCGTTTGTCGCAATGACGAAGCACCTAGAAAGCAGGGGAAAACGTTCGATCCCACTGCAAGAAATAGGACTAGCCGTGTTTCAGTGCTCTTGCGAACAAGATTGCAACCCGAATTTTCAACGAAGCAAAACTCTAGTCGAAAAGAAACCTGAATTGGAGTTCGCGCAGTCGATGCTCGTCGAAGAAACGCAAAGTCAACACAAGATTGAGAACGAAACCAAAACGGAAATTGTCGTCCCGCCGACCATCGAGGAAGATTTGTTTCCCATCGACAGGGGACCAATCACGTCTACGCAAATCGATGTGGAGATCAAACGTTCAAAGGTCGAGCCAGGAGTTAAAAGGGTGGCGGAAATGTACGAAGGCGATTGCAAGAGGTTTAAAGTTGAGGAAAAGCAAGTTTCGCAGAATCCGTTTGGATCTATAAGGTAATACATTTTATTATCAGACTTAGAAAGGAATGAATCGCTGACAATAATTTGAATGAGTTAAAAATCTTCTATAAACAATACGCGAAATTATTATATCTATTTCAGACGTGCTTCAACACAAAACAAAGTCAAAGACAACAAAGTTTCAGCCTTTTTCCAGCAACAAAGTGGAAAAAGCGATATTTCATCAATTGCAGTTATGGTAACTTTGTAGTTTATTTATAATTAATGTTCATTGATCATCGTTTATTATTGTTTTTAGGACTCTCAATCGGATAAAAAGCGAAAGGCAGATGTGGAGGACGAGCCCAAAAAAGTGACGAAAAAACCATCGATCGAACATCATAATTTCCCATCGACTTCTTTACAAAGTACAACAAGCAAGACAGTTAACCCATTTTCCAGGGTATCTAAACCGAAACCCCCGCCAAATCCGGTCGTAGATGAAGTGTTTGATATGAAGCCTCGATGGAATGTGAAGGTTGTGGCTGCTGATAGGTTGATGCAAAGTACAGCAAGTTGCACTTGGTTGTCGAAAAGCAGTCGCGTTAGTGACCATTCCTCCGATAGAAGTGATGGAGAAGACGACATTGTTTCTATTTATATAAAATCATTTAGAAATAGCATCGTGAGCGAAAAAACACCGATGATTGTCAGAAAGCGACCGGTTGTCGATGTCGTTACTGCACAAAGTAACAAACGAAATTTCAAGACTTTTAAGAAGGTAATTGGATTGACGCTGATTATATTTTTGCTATCAATTGCTGATGTAAATTTCTACTTTGAACTAATAATTATTTAAACTATTAACATTGTGAACTATTTGAATATTACAACAACCACTAAATTAATAATGTCAGTAATTCCGTAGGTGATGCCTATTATACAATCAACTATTGTACCAAAAGCAGAGTATGTATAGTAGAACGCAAAGATGAACCCAATTAAAACAGACTCTCACTGACAAGCAAGATTGAAACGGTAAAAATTGAGACACCGCTATCTACTGAACGAATTTGGATTGAAATGAATAGATATTATGCAGAATAAAAAGCAGATATTTATCATGAAACCTTTCAAATCAAAAGATACATTTAAATATTGTGTCATTTATTTTTTTGTTGAATAAATAGCTTTTCGTCCAAAGTTTTATTTGATAACAAAAGTTGAGTTTTTATATGAGTTGCCCTAAATTGTTGACAAGATTCTGGCATCAAAAAGACACTTAAAATGTATTGCACATGTAGTTCTTTTGCAGCCGAAAGAAAAAAAAGAATCCCTGATATTTCTCGATTTTGCTGACTCAAGAATTGTTATCATTTATAAAAACTTAACCAGCTTTTTGAAACTTCCAAGCTGTCCTATCAATAATATCCACTTTCATCGTTGTAATCATCAGTAATTTGAGTTTTATAGTATTTTTTAGTAAATATTGTCAAATAAAATCGTGAGAAGGAAATACAGATGAAATGGAAAGGGGAGCAAATACAACAAGTGAAAGAGTACATGTACCTAGGATACATAATGAGGGACAGCAATGGGGAAAGAGCTTTCCATATACATTAGTTGCAAGAAAAACATTTCTGAAAATATGTCACGCCAGTCCATACACAATCAGCGTTGCCAATATAATATTGGCTATATTGGCAACGCTGATTGGACTGGCGTGGACATATTTTCAGAAATGTTTTTCTTGCAAGATGTACTATACACCACTCATTTATTTATTACCTTTACAAATATTCACCATTATTATAATTGTGCGAGAAGTTATTATGATCTATTAGAAGTTACAACAAAATCCAACACATTTTGCGTTTACAACACTGAAACTCAATGACATTTGAAAACTAACCTAAAAGTAATCCCTGTTATTTTGATTGTAAATAATCGTAAGAATAAATCACAAACATGTCCGAAAAAGAAAAATCTAAAGTAAACCAACCCAAAAACATACCGAAAGACGGCCAAGTGATAACGGCCATAATGAAAGAAATGGGAATAACCGCATACGAACCGAAAACAATAGTCCAACTCACGGAGTTCGTGTACCGTTACGGCACGTCGACGCTCGAAGAGGCGCGAATGTACGCCAACAACTCCAAAAAGAAATTCATCGACCTGGACGACGTCCGCTTGGCTTTAAAATTGTCAGTGGAGAGCACGTTCACTATGCCACCGGCACGAGACGTCCTCTTGGAATGCGCACGTAACAAGAATAGCAGCCCCTTGCCGCTGATAAAACCGCACTGCGGGCTGCGGCTCCCCGCCGACCGACACTGCCTATCGTCGTGCAACTATGCCCTGAAAGGCACGCAAAAGAAAGCAAACAAGTTGAATTATTCGATGGCAAATGCGAATCCCACGATGAAAGTTGCCGCCAAGCCCAACATAAATTACATCAAGAGGACCAACGCGCTCGGCGTTGGCAAGCAGACGGTTACCATTCCCAAACCGATTACGAAAATTGCAACCGGTGTTGGTGGTGGACAACCGCAGAAGACCATCTTAAAGCCCAAAATACAGATCACGCAAAACGTGAACATCTCATCGGCGAGCTCGATGGAAGTCGACAATGGAACTTTAAAGAGGAAACGGGAAGATGAAATGGACATGTAGATTAAGTTTTCGGGTTTCAACATTACTTTAAGTGTAAAATGTCATCGCGTAAGTTTAAAAAGCCAATTTTTTAAGTTTTAGTAATAAAAATATTAATTAATTATCCGTGTACAAAGCTTAACAAATTGCGGAAGCGACGAATTATCAAATTAATTTAAAATGTTTTTTTGTTGATATTTACGATTGAATAATAATAATAAACATAACCTCAGCCCACTTTGTGGTTCGTCATTTGCGTCGCATGTAGGTCAATTGGCCACATTCTTTCACAATTTATTCAAAAAATAACCTTGAACGAAAATTTTGTAGAACTGTATTATTGACGATTAAAAACGGTAAACAAAAAAGAAAACGCTGACCAACTGTAAATCCAAGATGTGAGATCTGGTAAAACCATTTTTTTCCAATAAAGTTGACACGAAACGATTATTACAATAACTTCCCAGTCAAAAGAATTGTCGAAAAAACCACAAATTCTAAACAAACGTCAAAAAACTATCGAACATGCAATTTGACAAAATTTCATTATTGCCAATACCCAACAATTGTAAAAAAATGAAAAAATTAGTCTTTAATTCTCTACAACTTTCTTTATTTCTTTTATTTAATTTTTTAACGGTTTAGGCATTATGGGAATAATGTAGTGCGGGGCATGGATTCCACGCTTATCCTTCACGAACGTATCGATGATAAAACTTAGTTCAAAAATTAAATCATTAGAAAAAACTACCACAAAAAGGACTAGCATTTATTTGACCTACTCAGTAATTATGAAAACACAATCTAAATCCATGATTTAGTTCAGTAAAATTCCCCCAAATATATTATTTATAAGTCCACTACAAAAGAAATATACCAACGGTCGTGATCGTTTATCAAAAATCGCCTAAATCTTTAATGCGGCTTGCGTCCAATCACAATCGTATTCGTTGCAACACTAGCTCCTCCCACTAGCGAGGCCATCTGGGGAGAACTTCTCTTTCAGATTAAATAAATGTCACTGACAGGTTTTTGGTTAAAGTAACAGTGAAAATGTCCAAATCCGACGTTATCAAGTAAACAAACCCGTGAAATTTCAGTGAACGATGCGCCGTTGAACGACGCCGCAGTTGCGTACGTCACGCCAGCCGTAGCATACCGAGCTCGCTGATAAGCCCTTATCACCTGTTTCCATAATATTTTCGACAGATAACCGTGACAGTATGCTGTTCGACAGGCGCCCAGTTTCTTGACGAACCGTAATCCACATTTAGTTTGTTTAAAATGCGCCCGGCGGCGAGAACGCTCGCGCGATGGCTGCTCTGGTGCACTCTGTTGGCCGTCTCTGCGTCTGAAGATTTCGAACCGATGTCGAGAGAAGAACGCCTGCAGCTCAGGTAATTGGCGACACGGTCGAGGCCGTCTGAGTGTTGTATTATTGAATTTTAAAGGGAAGAGGCTAGGGATATGTTTTACCATGCGTACTGGGCGTACATGGAGAACGCTTATCCCGCCGATGAACTCATGCCTCTCAGCTGCACCGGTCGATTTCGAGGACTGACGCCAAATCGCGGAGACATCGATGATTCTTTAGGAAAGTAAGTAACGCGCTTTACATTAAAATTTATTATATTTTTATTGGGTATGGGTATAATCTATCAGGAAAAATTAATTTTTATGGAACATGGTCGTTAACTTGCTTTATGGGTTATTGTGTACAATTATGATAAGTGTTTCCATTCATTAACACGTCTTATTAACTACGTGAGTATTAAACGTATGGCTTTATAGTTTTTTTTTAATGAACCGCAAAGCCATTTGTGATTTGTATGTGTTAAGTGATAGGCATGATTCATGGGTTGACTATCAACTGTTGATGAAGCATTGGTTAATTTGGCCGCATAATTTGGCAACATTCAAAGCAAATAATAATAATAATAATAATATTTCTTGATTACATTTTATACAAAGCAAAAGATAAAAACAGATAACACAAATGGAAAGAATATAATCAATTTGGTGCAGGTACAGAGTGGCCGCACACAGCCGTCTGTTCTTCCACCTGATCTCCAACACAAATAAATATTCACATTTGCAGTGTCTTTGTCTAAATTGCTAGTGGATTCGCTGCATCATTATCAGTTTGGTGTCATGATCTATTTTGTCCCTTATTTTCTAAGTGCCTTTAAATTATGAAATATATATGTTTTCTAATTGTCATTGTTGCCTTAAAGAATATCACTGTGAGGTTAAAGGTTTTTTTTTTCACCTTCTTTATATTTAAAGACGGTAGTAGTCAATTTAGAATTAATATTCTGATGAATAGTTGACCCCAACAAAAGTAATTTTCCTACAATGGAATCAAGAATTTGGATGTGTTTTGTTGTACGAGAAAAAAAATTTGAAACCCCTTTAATGTCTGCAAGAAACAATGGTAAGACCTTGGCTTGTAAGCCATCATTTGGACCACTCATTGTTGCAGCTTCATAATAACTTTGAGCTATCAATTTCTCGGGTGTATTGTGAATATTAATATTCTCTAATTGTTACAACTACCTAGCAACCCCTCATAGGGGTTGTGTTGCTAGTTGTGTAGTTGCTAGTGGCAGATAGGGGAAAGCCCACCAGATATAGTGGGTACCGGGGAAATTAAATACCCGGGACGGACCAAAAGTAGCAACTGAATGGCCGCCGGGATAAGCGGCTCCCAGTAACGGTGGATGCAGATAGGGCACTCTCTTGCTCTTGGAGTGAGAAATCGCACTGGAAGAAATTGGTCAAGGGCATGGTTTTAATTCCCCCAAACGGATCTCGGGGGGGAATGCATTGACAGATGGACAATTGAACATCAACGAATATAAAGTATATTACTCAGGAACAAACAACGTCGAATATCAACATGGAGTAGGAATGATAGTAGAGCAACAGTAGCAGATAGTGTGCAACATCACAAGATGAAATCTTGAAAAAGACAGACAAAGACCTAAGAATAATAATAAACTATTGGAATCAGATAGCAAGTATAAGAGTGGAAGAAGACCAAACCGAGACAGTTAAAATTTTGCGTGGAGTAAGACAAGGGTGTGTATTGTTGCCACTGTTATTTGACATCTACTCCGAACACATATTTTGAGAAGCTCTAGACAATGCACAAGAAGGAATTTTGGTAAATGGACAACGTTTAAACATCAGACATCTATCATCTATCTTGCAATATAATCACTTTTATCAACTTTTTTTATTAAACTTTGCACTTATGATTGATTTATGTAAAAGTTCATTTTCAAAAGGCCCACAGAACTTTATTTACTTATACAATTTATTGGTTTTACTAAAACATCTATTTCATTTCTTCTTTATTATGCTTTTGCACCTCAAGTCGATAAGCTTCACTGAGTTGATGTTGTACATCAACATGATCCAAAGTAGCAAATTCAATGGAGCAACAGAAATGTTTTTTTATTTTTTTTTTAATGTCAAATCGGTTACTCTGTTTTGTACAACCTATGCTTGGTCTAAATCACTGGACTACCATTCATTAATAAACAAAATAATAAATTTTAATAACTTAAATCTTTAGATTTACAAAATTTGCTGTTATTCGCTCATTTTCTCAATTCACAGAGCAAATTTTTTTTACAGTTTTTCTTTAACTTTGATCGATACGTTGGACACTCTGGTGATATTGGGCGACCTGGAAGAATTCGAACATGCAATAAAACTTGTGATAAAGGACGTCTCGTTCGATAATGACGTCGTTGTCTCAGTGTTTGAGACAAACATAAGAGTCCTGGGGTAAGTAGAAATTTAGTATAAAATGTGCCATTTGAAAAAATTTACAATAAAACGATAAAATTTTATTTTTCTTCGTATCGTCTTCCTTGACGTAGCCTAATGTTATGTATTTCCTATTTCCAGGGGATTGTTATCTGGTCATGTATTGGTTGAGTATCTACAACAAAATGCAGGGGTATTGCTTTGGTACAAAGGCGAGCTGCTCGACATGGCAAAAGACGTCGGTTATAGGTTATTACCGGCGTTTAACACGACGACGGGAATCCCACACTCAAGGGTAATTTTCAAACGAATCCATTTCATAAATTCATTTGATAATTTTGCAGGTTAATTTAAAGTATGGATTAAAGAGCAATCGGTTGGAATCGGCTCGAGAAACGTGCACGGCATGCGCCGGTTCTGTCATTTTGGAGATGGCAGCGCTGTCCCGGTTGACCGGTGAACCTATATTTGAAGAGAAGGCACATCGAGCGATGGACGAGCTGTGGAAAATGCGGCATCGAAGCTCCGATCTCATGGGCACTGTCCTGAACGTCCATTCTGGCGATTGGATCCGGCGAGATTCAGGCGTGGGTGCAGGTATTGATTCCTATTACGAGTATTGCTTGAAAGCCTACATATTATTGGGCGAGGATCGATATCTGAATCGATTCAACCGACATTACAACGCGGTCATGAAGTACATATCGCAGGGGCCGATGCTCTTGGACGTCCACATGCATCGGCCGCACACAAACTCCAGGAATTACATGGATGCCTTGCTGGCTTTCTGGCCTGGGCTTCAGGTCCTCAAAGGTGATATTAAACCGGCTGTTGAAACGCACGAGATGCTGTACCAGGTGATGCAGCGGCATAAGTTCATACCCGAAGCTTTCACGACTGATTTTCAAGTGCATTGGGGAAACCATCCGCTTCGGCCGGAGTTTTTAGAGTCAACATATTTCTTGTACGGTGCCACGAATGACCCCTATTATTTAGAGGTTGGGAAAAACGTGCTTAAAAGTCTGCAGAAATATGCTCGGGTGCCTTGCGGATATGCGGCCGTTAACGACGTACGGACTGGAAAACAAGAAGATAGAATGGACTCGTTTGTATTAGCGGAAACTTTCAAATATCTCTATTTATTATTCGCCGATCGAGAAGACTTGATTGTGAACTTGGATGAATTTATATTTACGACCGAAGGTCACCTTTTACCTCTAACTTTGGCTGTGCAAGCAAACGTCTCAAAGAGTAGCGTCGAAGAAGACGTCGATGAGTACGAATTTGCTAGAATTTGCCCAAATTCGTTCACATTATTCCCGGAATCCGTTAGAAAACCATTGCGTAATATGGTCGATGGTATGTGTCCTCGCCGTATCGGCAAACGTCGCCTCACGGCCGCTGAATTCTCAGCTTCGAATTTGAGCCACCTAAAAGTTATTAAAGACATGGGGATTAACATTATCGCCCTTAACGATGGTCGCGTGCAGTTATTACATACGTTCTCAGCGGTACGTATGTGGAGCTTCTCGTTTGTTGTTATTGTTTATTTCATTTCAGGCTCGTTCAACAGCCGACGCAGAAGAAGGACTTTTATTTATGCAAGAAATGGTCGAACTATCTAAGCACCAATTGCAACAAGGCGATACATTGCCCCAATCGGTTTCTTTTCCAATGAAGTACAGCGCTGGTGAAACCCAAACAGTGACTCTTCAAGCCGGTCCATCGCATTTCGGCACTAATCTCAAAGGCGACCAAAAAGTAACAGCTCGCACTATAATAATCCACCCATTCCGTGCATGCGTTGATCTACCACAATCCAACTTAATTCGTGGAAAAATAGCAATAATGGAACGAGGTGAATGCATGTTCGTGGAAAAAGCCCGACGTGTCCAGAAAGAAGGCGCAGTCGGCGCAATAATAATCGACAACACCATAGGCAGCAACGCTGAATCTTCCCCTATGTTTTCAATGTCTGGTGATGGCACCGACGACGTCAAAATCCCCGCCGTTTTCCTATTCTCGCAAGAAGCCTCTAAATTACTCCTAACATTATCAAAAGACCCTACAATCGAAGTAACTTTAAGCGAACTAAAAAGCGACACGGAAGTGTGGCCCAATCAAGAAGAATCCGTATTCCATAAACTCAAAGTATCCGTCCAAGAATTCCTCAATAAACACACGGGGATCACATTTACTAAAGCAATCACCGTCGGTAGCTTCAAAGCAAACATAGGCCTCGATAAAATACGTATAACTTACGAAAAGGTCGAAAACGAGGTAATCCCCACCGAACTGGTCACCAACCAGCAATGGAGTCAAGTACGCAAAGGTTTGCTAGAGTCCATAGTGGGTCCGAAAAATCGCGAGCTCTTGGTGCCTCTGAACATTTTAAGGATTTACTATCAAACTTTGAGTTCGGAACCGAGCGAAGCTTTGAAAGAGCAAGACGTCGCTAAGCAAACCGAGTGGTTGTTAAACGAACTGGCGATCGAGTTCCATAAAAAAGACGATGATATAGTCGGCGTCGATAAGTCCGACGAATTGTATAAAATTTTCGGGAACTTCGAGGAAAATCGCAAGAAATTGGAAACGTTAAATTCTATCTTTCAGGCAATGAGTCAGATCGAGCAGAACGTCATCGACGAATTAAAACGGAATAACGATGATCTCGTGGTTAGGGACGAAAAGAGTCTCGGTAAAGTTATCATAACGCAAGAACAGTTGGGTGAAAACTCTGACGGTGACGTAAAAAGTAAAAATATAATCAAAAACGACGAGTTATGATTAAAAAACCGTTGAATATTTTCACTCGTGTCGGCTTCCATTCTTTTTAGGCATTTTTTTTATACCCTCGTCTTTTATACTTGCGCTTTTGTCGTTTTTCATCGTTGTGAAAATGAAAAATTGAATAACTCTCATACACAATTTTTTTCCCATATTTACACTTACGAAATGTATGCATGATTGATTTATTTTATTCAATAGGATGATTATTTACTTTTTCTCCCGTACTAAAGATTGTGCTCGGAATTTATTTTCGTTAAAAACAACATATCGTGTTCTTACGAGTCGAATTTTGTAAACTAACGATGCATTGATTTCATTGTAAATATTGATTCAGTTTGGTTATATTATGGTTTACAAGATTCTCATTTTTGAACAATTGTATAAAAGTGTAAATATATTTAATATTTATATTGATATTGTGTAAAATAAGATGTAAAAGATTGTCACATATTTTTATATTACTATCGTGGATATTGTTGATAAGTGTAAATGATTAATAAAAATTTATTACAAATGCAATATTTTTTTGTTCGGGTAATAAGTTATATAAATAAGTAATAAGTAATAATAGTAAGTAATAAGTAATAAGAAAGTACTAGAGATAAAATAAATACCTCGAAAGCAATTACGTGGGGAGATAAATTATATTATTTAGCGTCCTTGACATAGTAGGCGTTGAGTAACGTTGAGAGGGAAATTATGTAGAAAAATAAACGTTTGATATTTCTTCTATTTGTTTCCTTCTATGTTAGGGACCGTAAATACTGATCTCTCCTTGTATCTTATATTTATTAAGAACTGTTGATGAAGTGTTATAAAACACATATGCAACAATTCAAATTGTCTAATAAAACACAAGTAAAGAAAAAAAAGATATATTATCTTTAATAGTTATAAGGTAAAGAATCAACTCTTAACAAAATATATATAAAGAAATAATAATCATCGAGAGCAATTAAACTAATTAACAACAAAACATTATGTAACTGATCTATAACATTGCATTGATACTGCACGATTAGTATATAAGTTAAAATTACATATTTATTTAGATAACAACTTAATGACTCAATCATAATACTCGCACAACTAATCTAGCAACGAAACAGGGAAGTCCAGTAGTTTTACACAAGTCAAGAGTTTAAAAATCGAATTTGTGCGTTATGTGTAAACATTTGTTTAGTTCAATAAAACAAACAAGAAAACGATATGTACGATTCATTTACACTATTACACCGACAAGAAACCAGTACCACGTAAAAGACAAAAAAAAATTACTTCTTCCCGTTCATTTGACTGTAATCCACAAAGAGGTTCTGTATGTCTCCCAACGCTCGTTCGATATTCTTGGCAAATCGATGACAATCCTGAAAAATTAAAATGTAAGGAAACTGTTGGGTTGGGTTGGGTTGGGTCATCAGCAACTTACAGTTTCTTTGCTGGTTGTCTTATGCGAGATGTGGAAGAAAATCGTATCCTCACCGGCGATGATGTAAGAAACGCCGTAACCGTCATCGGCGACTGGACCGAAACCCCCGCCTGCTGATATGCAGTTGGGGTTCTTTTTCAGATCGATGCGACCTGTCTGTCCATGCGGCGTTTGGGAGGTGGACAACCTCCATGGCTCGCTGAGGACTTTTTGCAAGAATGGCGACTCCACTTCCAAGTACTTCGACACGACGTACAAGCAGAACAGATGTCTGTCTATGCCTTTACCGCACATAGCATCCTGATACGCTCTCTGCAAATTCACATGCAATAGAAAAAAGACAACGATAATAATATTCGGGCTTACTTGGTGATTTTCACACGCGATCCGCAAGAGCGTGATGCGTTCGTCGACCGTCGAGCTTTTGTCTTCCATGGCCTTGACCCATGCAGACGACTCGACGGTGCACGGTCTGACCGTTTCTGTCCTGCCTTCCCTAAACAATCGCGTCATGCTGGCCTCGTATGTTAAGCTAAATTTACCAGCGTCTCTGTAATAAGCTAGCTGTAATGCCATCTGGATAAAGGCGTCCGGACTAAGACTACATTGTTTCATGAAACCTTTTCCGTATCGCGTGTGTACGTAAATGCGAAGGTCCACGTCTGCGATTAGTTCTTCGGCCGTTTTCACGGCGGCGTCGATGGCGACTTGACAGTCGCCATTTATATCCCACTGCAGTCGCGTGGGCGTCGGAGGTTTCATGGTTATCTCGCCCTTCACTTCCCCGTTCTCTTCGTATCTGTTTCGAAAGTGTGTTCGTTTAAGAAACGAAATCGTGCGCGAATGATCAATTGATGTTTTACCATTTCATTGGATAGTCGTCGATTTATTTTTATTCACTTATGTGACATCTTTTAAGTTATATGTTATAATTTGTGTACATGTTTAAAGATCTGCAGATAATTTTCAAGTTTTCTAAGCTGTTTTTTTTTTGGTGATTTTACTCAGGAAATAGTAATAACCAACGATCGAAATGATAATGTAAAGTATCAAAAATCATTCTGCTGCACAAATTGTGATCACAAAATCTCGACATAATTTGTTTATTTCAGCTATTCATAACAGTTTAGTTGCATACTGTTGCAATCTACGTTTCAAAGCTTTTCGCTGCCGAAAAGCGCATTTATTTCAGAACATACTAACAGAAGTGCAGATCAAATTAGTGGAAAAACTGCAACCAATGTTAGTCCCTGATCGTTAGTGAAAAAAATCGGAAAATTAGCAGCAAATAAAAATAAACAAACGAAACTGCCAATCACTAAGACTATACTAAGCGAAAAAGCAAAATTACCGGTTCTCTATAGCATCAAGAATGATGTTTTCCCACAAATGCGTCATGACCGCAGCGTCGGCCCTAAAGGTAACCAAAAGAAAATAACAAGTTAGACCACAGCCGGTTGCTACACGAAAACATACATTAAAATCGTGGGTTGGAAAAGCACTAGTGGATCCGGCGACCTAGTCACCTAAACGCATACATTTTACTAATAAAGTTTACCGATTCGTCGACGTCTCCTCGCAAATCACCAATTCCCATATGTGGGACATTACAGCTGCATCGGCCCTATAACACAGCACGCAAATCGATGTTAAATTATAAAACGCAACGAAATATATCAAAACCTGTTCAATAAATGTTTTACAATTGATAATACACTAGGGCCCCTTGATGACATTTCCAAATTTTACTTTACTGTCATTCATGGTGAGGTCTTAAAAATATCAATTATACTAATTCTTAAAACGTAAAAATTATTTTGATTTGAAGACTAATTTTAAATCATTTTGTTATAAATCATTAACTTCAGTTGTGTGTAGTTTATTTCCTTTGAAGAAATATATTCTTTTTAATCATCAATAATCTACATTTAGATCCAAAACCAACCCAACCCAACCCAAATAAGTCAGTCTTGACAGTCACTTGATATTTACGGATGCACTCCAACCAGGTACAACAAAAAAAATTACTGTATTTATTAAAATATGTAAGCGTGATTGGCTTTCATCAAAGGACCATAGTTCAAACTTTTATGGTAAATGGCAACGTATAACAGCCCGAGAACAACAACAGCAACGCCAACATGAAAAATAAATAAAAAAATTTAACGAATGCTGGCAAAAATTCGCACAAAGTTCCCGGACTATCGTCAACAATTTAACCCAACATGTAACAAATAAATACCAAAATCAAAGATAATATTAATGCATTCTTTTGGCCAGGTATCCAGCAACATAGAGCACAGCACTAAGCCTCAACTTACAAAGAACAATTAGTAGCCTTTAATACATCGTGAGACAATGAATCAACATATATGAAATAATTCGTCGACCGCATCAGATTGTGTTGTGTCTATGTACACCCGGCCAAAACATTCAATTGAATGCAAGGAAATTGTGTCTATAAAATAAAAAATCAACTTACCAAGAGTGTTCGGCATTGAAACCGACCTAAAAATTACAAAAAAAGAACATATTACTCACACACACGTTTTTGTCATTTCAACTCACCTTTCCATTGCTTCCAATGCACAAGGTGAAAGACTTATCGAACCACCTATCGTATCCTTTTCCGTGTAGAAAAACTTTCCCGCATTTGTCCAATTTTGAGGGATCATTCTGGAAAGGACAAATCAACATTTTTCATTTTTCAGTGGGAACTTTCAGGCATTGACAAAAAATTATTTTAAAATGATAAAATAGAATTTACTCCTTTACTTATTTGCTGTTCGTATACATGGATTCAGAAAAGACAGTACCAAAATTAATTCAATAAAATTAATATTTTAACAAACATATTAAGCTAAAAGTACAGAGGAAAAATAGAACATGAAGACAAGCAGGAGAAAAACGGGAAATAGTTTACTACAAATTTGAAAAAAAAACAACAAATAATTAACAAACAACAATGAAATTTCACACCCAACACTAAACATTTTAGTTTAAAAATTATAAATATGATAAATTTGTTGCACAGTCGAAATTATCGCTCGTCGAAACAACGAGCGAAAATTTACTTAAACATCGAAAGATCGGCAAGACCAAAATTAACAACTTACTGGATCATATTCGTAAGCGACGTCGTCGAGAGTGACGACAAAAGCAGCCTTTTCAATGGTATCCAGCGAAACTTTGTTCACGCCTTTGTTGAAGTGGTGCCTCCTGGTTTGCGCCCAAAAAGTACGTTCTCCTGCGGTCAGCGCTGCCAACTTTTCTTCACCAGGTAAAGGTTCCGATTTGTCTACTAAGATTTGTTTGATTTGCCTGCAATTAAAATACGATCTTGTCAAGGGCACATTTTCGTCAACAAGTTAAAAATGTTTATTGTTCGAGTACAGTGGGTTGTGAAAAAAGATAAACAACGAAGTTAACTATTAAATCCAGTCTTATAGATTTTGTTCAATTTTACAAAAATGTAATTTGTAATCTTTCTTGTCCACCTTTCTTGACCACAGATGATGCACCGTTTGAAGGCTTGTTATCTTGTTATCTTGTTAACCTAACTGTGTTTGTGCCAGTTCTATAACACATTGCATTTCACATAATATTTTATTACTTCAATAAGATTTATCATCTTCAAGAAACTTTTTCAAGTATTTTGAATCACTAGATATATAAGCACTACTGGTATATAATTTTTGACTTGCCCCCTTTCTTCTACATGGGCTTTGCAATTGAATGCTTTAATATTTTTGGAAATATTTGTGCAATAACAGTGAACCAAAATGAAAAGTTACGTTCACATCTCCGACAACTTACACCCTAACAACTTACTCTTGAATTTCGGAGGGGTTCAAAAGCCTCTGGTTGTAAATAACAACCTTAAAGTATTTGCCCTTGTGATACACGACGATGTGATTCGAGTCGGCCCAGTGCTGTATCTTATCGGTTTCGATGCCGGGTATCCTCGTCGTGTTAAAAATCCTCTCGTATTGCCACGAACACAACGGGACGCAACCATGAATCAAGATCGGCTCCAATTCCTGTCGCTCGACGAGTCTCCTGTAGTTGAGGCAACAGCTGATAGCCGAGGCGGCCCTGGCCGCTTGGTTCGTCGTCGGATGCATCAAAATGGCGTCGATGCCGTAAAAATTCGAGCCGATCATCAGCGGAGATCTTCCGCGCAGGTACACGTATTCCTCCCACCAATCGGAGACGTAGTTGCTGGACCACCACGATTTTAGCAAGAGGTACCTTTGAAGTTTAACGCCGATGCCGTTTTCGAATTCCTCGGCAAGCTTCACCATTTTTTGGTAGTTTTCGTCGTCCAGTAGAGGCTTCGCGGTTAATAAATACTGGAAAATGTGATACAGAAATCAGATTCATGAAGGGGGTCTATGTAATACAGATTACTCTTTAGTTGCTTTTAACATGTACGTTAACGAAGAGATTTTTAAGAGTTTAAAAATTTTAATTCTCAGTCATTTTAATCACATTTTCTTGTCTGTAAGAAACGGATGTTTACATGTTAAAAGCAACCGGTGAGCAATCAAATCATTTCTCAACTGATAACTCACCCTAGACATAGTATCATGCAACGACGGTAACGGCAGTTTGGGAAGAGATCCCTGGAAACTGTACAACTTAGGCTTATTCCAACCGCTGAAAATGCGTACGAGCAATAGCCACACCTTAGTTTGATTAGACATTCTCGTACCTTTGCCCCTGGCCTCGTACAGCCAACCCTTGTATATAAAGAGCAATTTTAACGCGTATCTCAGGGCGTATATCACCGTCAGCCACATCAACGTGGCGACTATGGCGCTCCCGATAAGCTGCCATTTAACGCCCGACCTGAAAAGTAGGCGGTCAATGTGCAAATTCAGGCGATTCGTCGACTTACTCTGGCAGCAGGGGCATGATTTTCGTCACCAGGTCGTAAGGCACTTTGTAACCTGAGAAATGTATCGCCGAGACGATCGACACCGTGAGCCATAGGGTCCATAGGTGGGCCGGGAAGACGCCGTTATGCACACTGTTCTGTAAGTAAACAATGAACGGAGATAAAAATTGTCAAAGACACATAGGCACAGTTTTTGAATTTTTTTTATTAATACCCAGTTGACTTTTCATTATGTCTAATATTCGCAACTTATTTTGACTTTGTGTAACATTTTTGTATTTTTTTTTTGTTACGGAGTTAGAAATTATTTAATAAGTTCTTTCAATGATTTAATTTGAGTTTTAGGTTCAAAGGAGTTCATCTAGGCTAATCAGAGTTGGTCAAATATAGACTGTTCTTGACATTGACAGTTGATGCAATCTTTTTGTTAATACTTACTATTGGATTGACTTTCGACTATTTGTTAACTTTGTAATTTACTTTAAAATCCCTGTTTATTGTTCGATTTTTTTTGTAATCCTAGGATAAAATGACTTTGTCAATGGTAATTAGAGTTGCTTTTGACACTTTTTGTATCTTTTTATTAATACTCACTGTCGAATTGACATCCTACTAATTGAAATATTTGCAATTGCATTTTAAAAGTTTAATTTTTTTAAGACTTAAAACCATTGTATTTTGTGTAACGTGTGGTATTTTTTTTTTTTTAATTGACCCAATGAATTAAAGAAGGTTAGGTTATTGAACCAGGATCATTCGTGTAAATAAATTATCGACGCTAATTACCCAAAAAAAAAAAAAATATGAAACGATTTCATTTCATAATCGAAAGATAAATCGAAATTTCGTCGTGTTTACGTTCCGTATCGGTCGATCGGTTAATCTGGCCACAATTGGGGGCACTGCGATTAAATTTCCACGTCGAATTTACAACAGACGCGATCTAATCTAATCTGGCGCGAAGCACAAAACAAACACAAACCGATCGTAAATCAATTTAGATTACGATTTAGGCCCGCGTCAGATTAGTCAATATCGCGGGATAAAATTTAAGTCGATGGTGATGTATACCATGAAGCGCGCTACGCGCTTTTTCCACGACCTGATGCCCGACTGCCAGACGAGATTTAGCACCTCCCTGTCGAAATTCACGTCCCATCCTTCGTGGGTGATCGCGAACGAGAAGGCGACTGCCTGATGAGCTTCCGCCATGATCGATCAAACGCTCTGTAAAATAAAATGATCGACGTTACATATAGTCATACTAAAATGTGAATTTATTTCCCAAAGGAATAAATTTAAATTTTATATTAAAACCAGTCGTTGAAACACCAGGATAAAAATGCAAACAATCTTAAGGACATGGAAAATTTACAAAGTCGTCTGCATTTAAAAAACGTCATAATTATCTAAAAATCATAATTGTGAAAAATGTAAAGATATTCAAAAAGCATAAAAAATGTCAATATTTAAACTGCTTATAAATATTTGGGGATATATTTTTTTAAATTTTTCTTAATATTTTAGACAATTTTACTCGCATTTCATTCCCCTTATTGCATTATTTCTAAAAATATTGATTGTCAATGAGCAATATTAATAAACGTCAAAAAATATAATATTTTCAAAAACAAAAATATCAAAATATTATCAGTGATCAAAAATGTGGATCCCTCCACAGCCATCGTAATCCATAAATTCGACTACTTATTTCCTATATTTGTTTTCCTGAAAAATTCAAGACTCGTTTTACTTAAATTTTGTTTATTTCATTTTCATTTTCGTCAAACGAACCAGTACACATTAAACCAATTAAAACAATATAATTATAAATGCAAACGTACGCGATAAAAAAAACTCCGAGGTGGCGATTTTCTCGATCGTGTTGTAACTTAATCGCAAGAAAACACTCCGACAATTAATAATTGCCCACGCGAATAAAACTAATTAAACAAAAAAAAATATTTCCAACATTGAATTTGCCTTAAAGTTATTTTAACGCATTAATAGTTATTTATTATATAAGACGATAAAATTGTACTTTATCTTTGAGAGCGTTTTTTAGCGTCGAGACGATAATGAGATTTTATCGTCGTGTGTAATACTTTTTTTTTCTATAGGACTTCAAGTTTAAAGGGAAATTAAAATGTCAAAGAAAATTACAATTTTTTACAAAAAAAAATTTACTATGGATTACTCTGTCAGTTTTACTTTGATCTACACTTGTGGTTAAAGTACTACTTTATCTACTCAAAAAGTTGATAAACAAGTAGTTTAACATCTGCTATAAAAAATAGTGCATCGCCAGAAATTACCTTGCATATACTTCCTGTGAATTTCAATAGTCATGGAATGCTAATTTTAATTGAAATGCACATTGAAAAATTAAAACATGCATTCCGACGAACAATAACTTTAAACGACGTAGATGTTAATGAGGAACTTGCAACTCGTACAAATACGATAACGCAGTTTTTTCGTTTTTCTACTGGTCATCGCGTCAATTACGCCACCCATCGCGTTCAAAAACAACGAAATTATATAAATATTTGTTTACATTTTTGCAAAAAAAAAAACATTTCCTTGGTACACAAACATCGCATCGTAATCTGGTGTAGACAAAACGTCCATGTCCGCGTTTTTTCGCCAGTTAAATTATGCCGGTCAGATGATGATAGCCTTTGTAAATGACGTCAAGTCGTCGTTTTATTTATAGTCTAGCGATCAAAACACTCAAGAATAAGAGCGTGCTAAAGGTACTACCTACCTACTATGCGTCCCCGAGATTCGAATCTGAATGTATGTACTTCGATCGGTTATTAGGTTCGATTAGGACAAATTGTGCGCGCTGCGTCGTCTTAAATACGACCTCACTAGTCACAGTCAGTTGAAAAATAAGGCAGTGATAACACAAAATCGTCGTCCTTCGTGATTATTTGGTTCGGTTTCAAAGTGCATATGTCTAATTGAATATACGTCATTGCGATTTCATTATATGATTAAAAAATAATGTCTGTGAATATTCATTACGTTTTTGTATAAAATAATTCCAATTATTCCCAGACTGAATTTACGTCGTTTCTAGTGGGACATTTTTGTTGGTAGCATACAAAATAGACGAGACGAAATTAGGTTATGTAGTTTTTAATGTGTCATTTTTGAAAGTTTATAATGTTGCTAGTTAAATCCCATATATACTTACTTAAGTGTATATCTATTCATAATTTCTCCAGTTTCGCCTTAAGCTAGAAAGCATTTTTAATTGCAAAGTAAGTGACGTTTTCATGTCACAATTTGACGTCTGCCAAAATCCAATAACCTACAAAAACATGTCACACCCTACTGGAGGATGAAACATCGCGATTTGTAAATAGAAAGTTAAATGGCAAGCAATGCTACCAACCAATTTTATGAGACTTTACATCGAATGTTGTTGTTAAATAAATGCTTAAAAAAAGACAGTGAAATATGCTTCAAACCTTAGAAATTTCGATTTAATTGGTCGTAAACGTCGCCCATACGTCACCGGCGAACAATGAAATATCAGCACGGTGATTTTTATAAATTCTATTGTAATTTCAACGAGCAATTAACGATGACACCAAGCGGAAAATAGAAAGCTCGACGGTGGTCGTTTTCGACCATACGATCTCGTGGTGTGAAACGTCGAGAATCATAGCGAAATTGTGATTTTAAGGTCAGGCGTTTCGGTTCGTCGATTGCAGCAGTGCACATCTGTGTATGGGCTGGAATGGACGGCACGTGTAGATTTTACTATTCAATTGAGCGAAATTAAGTTCAAAATGCTGTCAACGTTCTAGACGAATCCGTCGATCGTTTTATCAATGCAAGCCACTCAAATTCGACCGAACCTTTATTTTCATAAGATTGCATTTTTCACGTTTAATTTCGATAAAATAAACACGTAGTTTTTCAAGGTCGCATGCTAGATAGATAGATTCAATTAAATTATAACATAACTCGCAGACGCAAAAAACGAAGTACAGAGATAATTTTCTATTAATCGTTACGTAATAATTGCGGATTATGTTTATAATTAAACGAAAATATTTTTTTACAGCCCATCCGCGTCGCGATACAGACTATCAACAATGCATACGACCCAATCAGCAGGATGTACGTAACCTACGCTGATTTCATGTAATTTGACGTCGACGTCTTAACCTTATGAACAAAAAATAAGAACAAAAAAATTGTTGTTTGTTTATCGTCTATTTGTGCCGCAGAAATCTCGAAGTCGCGAGCTTCGACTAACGTCAAATCGTCACAATGGAACCTCAACATTTCCATATAATGCATCCAATGAAAAAAGCACAAACAAATTTCCGTTCCAATTTAAAACGCAGCGATCCGAACAATTCGAATTAGAATAGCGGCGGCAAAGGTCACGAGTCGAAAGGTAATCAATCGATGTACTTAAAAAACGATAAAATGTGCATACATTTAAACCGAAGTTTGGTCGTTTTATCTGTGGCGTTATCAGACGTCTACGTCTGATTATTTTCGCGTCAAACACAACTGAATCACCGAACGATAGATAACAAAAAAAATTATGCAATATGCTTGAGAATCGATTCGGAGGAAATCGACATAATCTCGTTGTTTAACGATGGCTTAATATCAAAATCCTTATTTACGATACAAAGCCACTTACTCGAATTGATTCATAGTTTAAATTTACGTCGCACTTGGTTTTTCTGCAATGTATTCTATACTCTGTTTTTAAACTAGGAGGAGCGATTTAAATGTTCCGCGCTAAAACCTACACCTGTTATTGGCGAAAACAGAATTTTCATTTTAACACTGTTTTGGGTGCTAAAATGAAGTTATTATAAACGCAAAGTAGAAAATAGTATATTAAAAAACAAGTTACAGAAGGCACTGTTTCAGGCATGAGTTCGAAATTCAGCCACGAGCCGCGAAGGCGAGTAGCTGAACGGACGAATGCCCTGAATAGCCTTCTGTACGAGTATTTTATATTATTTTTTCTACTTTTTTCGCCCTTTTTACGTGAAAAATTAAACATCAACATTTAGGGATATTTGCGCGGGTTGGTAACGTTTGTGTGAAATTAAATGAGGTGGTCGAACGTTTAATTTGAAATGTCAGTTTTCTTTGACACAATATGAGTTGCAAAGACTTGCAATGTACTCCACCCGAAATACGGCAAAATGGACAAACTACGATTGGGAATTCATTTCCGAACAAGTCGCGTTCTTAATACGAACACAAATATAAAAAAAATCGAAGAATGGTGCAACGAAAACAATGCAAAGATTATTACTTACAACTGACATTTCGTGGACATTAGAGGCTGCCAAATCATTGCCAACATAAAGAAAAAATATATATATCGGACTCATTTTAGCACTCGAATTTTCATTTTAACACTGTTTTGGGTGCTAAAATGAAGTTATTACCAACGCAAAGTAGAAAAAGTTGACATGGTGTAAAGCACGTTGGTAGCTCTGAATTGCCAAAAGCAACCAGAAGTGAGTGTGTTTACAGAAGTTGATGAATGGTAGTGTTGCCAACGTATTTTGCCAGCCACATGGCGGTACAAACACTTCAATATAACGGGTGTTTTTTTTTAATTTGGTGTCAAAGCTGGCCGTAAATGTTTAGCTGCGAACGAACCATCATTATTATATTAATTTGACATCTTATGTCTAACCGGTCTAACCTTACTTTTAATTGTCAAAAGTTGTTATTTAAGTGACGTTTGAGTATATGTACAAAATTGTGGCTCGTTCACAGTTAAATATCCATGGCCAACTTCGACGCTAAATTTAAAAGAACCCCTTACAATTACCTATATTACATCTATTTACTATTGCAGATTCAGGGTCAAATATATCATCTAACAGGTTCCTTATGGCTAACGCCGGATAGTGACTACAAATTTTTGCAAATTTATTTTATGGGCGATTCAGCAAGACAAGTCGATCAGCGTTGTGCACACGACAATTCTGTGAAAAGACCAATTGTGGAACAACTCCAAACATTGTTTCATCAACCCAACGAATTGGTTGCATTATTCAAGACCGCATTAGACCGCATGCCACCTGATAACCACAAAATTATCATCAAAGCCGACAAGACGCCTGCAGGACAACACGCATGTCGTACATGTCATACAATAAACACTATGTTTTTGATATAATCTTTTTTTATTATATATTCCAGTTCGAATTGAGTATTCATAGCTAAGACAGGACAACGTCTGTGGGGTCAGCTAGTTGCATATATCTATGATTATATAAAAACCCCGAAACGAAAATAAATTGAAATAAAATTTAATTGTTGATCAGGACCGGTAACGGTAAAAATTGAAACGAAAAAACCGCCAAACACATCTATTTGTTAATTGTGAAAAATGTAAATATTTTTAATCAATTTTTTAAAGTTTGCATATTTTACAGACAACAGCAACAACAATAAATTCCCCCACGGGGCTGGGCGTTTAAATTGTCCCACTATTATGAAACTTTTCGCCCCGCGATTTATTTGTTGCATTTCTGGTTTAAGCGGCCAAAACATTGTGGACGCCCGTCAAGAAAAATAAATTGCTCGTATGAACTATTTTTAACACAGTAACGTATGTGGTACGTCACTGAACTTAATGCAGTAGAATGTGACGAAAATGATGATCACGAATGTGATCGTACAAATTTGGTACGATCAAAAATTAAATGAATGCTAAAAAATCTGATAATTAAATTAAAATACTAGACGATGTCAGGTAAAGCGGGGTCTTTTTTTACGAAATATTTTAATAGCGGTTGATTATTTTATTTTTGTTCGTAATCGATTAACAACTTTCGCTCGCAATTATGGGCCCGGAGTCAAGGTGTACATATTTTTATGTAATTAATTTCAAATTTTAACGTCATTGTGACTAATTATTCCGCCTGTGGGTCAAGCGCCCTAAGGTACTCGTGTTAGGTTTCTCAAATCATTTACATGGTTATTGTTATATTCAACGAAAATATTTTATCATAATTAACTTTACGCAAGTGAATAATTTTTAGCATCTTGATCACGAAATAATAAAATAAGAACATTTCGAAGATTTATAACACATTTCGCTCATAAATTAGGTCACTCCAGTTGTGCAACCCAACATAATTCGAATTCATGACGCGTACGTGCAAAATTTCCTGGCGACTAATTTATAAATACATCGCGCAAATTCTCCACTAAGAAAATTGTAAAAAGCACTAAATAAATAAATTAAAAGCAGGCGTGTTAGCAATTGCAGCCGTCCAAAGTCCAAACTAACAGTTCAAAGTTTTCTAACGCGTCGTCGGGCGACGGAAATGTAGGACAAAATGAAAACTTACGTGAGTTTCGAGATTTCACGTCCGCGAAAATCGAAATCGGATTACGATCGGCGGCTCGTGGGGGTCGCATCCACTTCAATTCTTTCAAATTACTGCCGCCCGCACTCGAACCGCACGAGTTTTATAATTTCCAGACGCGGCACGAGTTCGTTATCTGAATCTAACGATTTCCACTTTTGACGATAATACGTCACGCGTATTTGTATAGTAAACAACGCTCGCTCGCTCGGTGGGATCGTTCCATGTGCCGCACGCCATTGGTTAATTTCCGAGATTTCGATAAACGCGAAATTAATTTATGCGACGACAACAAACCCGTTAATTGCGGCAATTAAAATAACAACGTACGTAGGCCTTAATTCAATTAGCGCCAATAAAAAGGCAAGTAATTAACCTACGATGACGATTTAATGCTACGAAATTGTTAGTTCGAATTTCAAAACTTACCCAAGTAGATTTTTTTCGCAACCTCGATGTACTATAAATAAGAACTGACCCCGATTTAACGACGAAACTAAAACGATCCGTCAATTGACGATTATTTCAGTGGTGGGTTTGTTCGTTCCGTCTCAGTGCAGAGCGTACACGACGACCGCACGTAAAATAATAAACGTGGAAATAACTTGGAGGCAAGTCTCCCTCGGCCACGACACATCCAAGGTCGACGACGTCATATGCGCAATCGCCCTGAAGTTAACTTCGTGGATGCGTGACATTTAGCAGAGCAACCAATCTTGCACATGATATAAAAGTTATCTAAAAACTCTAGACTGCTATGCTTACTATATCAAAATTCACTATTATTTCTTACTTTATTATTTTTCAATTTAAAAATTAATATTCTTAATAATTTTGAATGTAGCGGTTGTACCTAATTGTGAAATGTCGATTGTAACTGTTGGCTACACTGCGTTTAATAACTACAACAACTGGACGCGCTTCACGCGAACAGCTTGACAATTGGAAGTTTCGTTTCCTTTATGTACTGGATAGGCTCCAGGGACGTCTACAATTGTGCCGATTATTTGTATGTGATTGTTAAGTGTTTGCTGCCACGTGTTGAAATGGCCGGCACGAACGAACGCCACCAGTACCACAATAACGAAACGAGCAGCGACACCGAAGACTACAACGACGACCGGAGGCGAAGAGTCTACAAAAATCGTCTGAGGTATCGCTTATTTTTCGCAATTATGCAACGAAATCACAATTCGCATTGACATCTCGTTCAGTTTACTTTCAACTTTCAAAAATCGGAATATGTCGGCGTGCAATTGATGAGTCACTGTTTGTATTGGTTTTGTTCTCTCGTTTGTGTGTGTTGCAATTTTTCGCGTGAGTTTTATTAGATAATTATAACTTCTAGCATAACAATTTCGACATTGTATATGTGAGACACTAAAACTAAAATTGAAAACTTTCACTTCGCGTTTTAATTATTAATAGTTTTCGTAATTTCAACGAAATATGTTTGTATGGCTTTGTGTTTGTATAGATTAGGGAGAAAGGTTATCATCTATGAGGGTTCCAACAACAAATTGTGATTTTTAAACTGATGACTTATTTTTGATGACAGTGACATAAAATTCACAACCTGTGGATTGTTAGTGCGATTTTTAAAATTCTTCTCGTGTTGTTATGTTCTCACCTCTCGGACAATTCGAATTTAATTTTTATGAAGTACAGTGGAACTTGTTAAATAAAAATTTCTTTAATTAGAAATGTAAGTAAGTCAAGATTATTATAATAAATAATTCGTTAAAAACCATAGTAAAATAGAAATTCATTAAAACAAAGTTCAACTGTATTTTTAATTCATTTTAGTTCAAAAGAACTTTTATCGAAAATTATTCCATTAATTCCCTAGAAAGTTAAAATTTTATACAAATAACTTTATTTCTTTCATTCACAAACAGAAACAGAAATTCAGATGACCTCCGCCCGCCCGAACCGTTGCTTTTTGCATGTTTTCCACGAAGAATTTGAATATGTAACAGAATTTAATTTACATAGTTATGGATCGTGTTCGAAGCCGAAACCGTGCCTTGTCCAACGATCTTCGTCCCTTTCGGAAACCCGCTGTCATTCGGTACCGACGCCTAAACAGTGTCATAATGCGCCGCGCAATAGGCAAGCTCATCCCCCTGATCCGGACCTAGGCTTCCATAACAGCGACGCTTGTTGCAGGTCCCGATCGGTCCTACAAGCCGTCGGGGCGCCCAAGAACCAAACATCTAATTCCACGGCCAACGCGACCACCAGCGACGATCGCGTCACACTTGTGGTGGACAACACCCGCTTCGTGGTCGACCCTGCTTTGTTCATTGCGCAGCCAAATACAATGCTCGGCCGGATGTTTAGTTCGGGCATGGAGTTTACGCACCCGAACGATAGAGGGGAGTTCGAAGTGGCCGATGGCATCTCCGCGATGGTATTCAGGGCCATCTTGGAATATTACAAAGGAGGGTTGATCAAGTGCCCACCGACTGTGTCCGTGCAGGAGCTTAGGGAAGCGTGCGATTACCTGCTGGTGCCTTTCGATGCTCAAACAGTCAGATGCCAAAATTTGAGTGAGTATTTCTTTCGTTCATTGAATTTGTGATATTTCATCAATATTTACATAGTTAAGAGGGTCATTCCACACCATGTGACCTAAATTAGAAGATGGTCACTGATCGACTACTTCAGTTCGTTTTTGAAACAAATATGTATTTCAAACTAAGCCTTGAAAACTTTTAACTCCAGTTTTTTCAGAATTAAAGCCCCATGACCTTTCTTGTGCACTTCCAAACCTCATAACCTCGCAGAATTAAGTCTCAAAGTTGCCATTCAATTTTTGAGGGCTTGTAATTTAAGACAAGTAACTGTGGTATGTTATTGTTGAATAAATTTATCAACTAGCTCCTTTTTTACATACAATTCAAGCGACAGCTCTTTACCTCACTTAGCCATTTTTGTAAAATATCTAGTGATTTTTTTCTACCACCATTGCAAGGAAAGTCAAAAAATTTTAAGTAAAGAACTGAAGTGGCCGGCCTGTGGCCATACATTCTTCTGGTTAGTTAGAATTTCGTTTCGAATAAACGTTCCTGGCTGTGACGTTTGCAGGAGGTCTACTTCACGAATTGTCAAACGAAGGCGCCCGTTGCCAGTTTGAAGTTTTCCTCGAGGAACTGATACTGCCGCTCATGGTCAATTCGGCGCAGCGCGGAGACAGAGAGTGCCACATCGTGGTGCTGCTCGACGACGACACAGTCGATTGGGACGAAGAGTATCCGCCGCAAATGGGCGAGGAGTACAGTCAGACTGTCAACAGCACTGCCATGTATCGATTTTTTAAGTACATTGAAAACAGGGACGTCGCCAAGCAGGTCCTGAAAGATCGCGGACTCAAGAAGATAAGATTAGGCATTGAAGGTGAGTGTGGCATATTTTAAAGAAGAATTTTTTTTATTTGAAAATATTCGCTATCACATTGTTTTCCAAACAAATTTATATGCTGAACAAAGTTATCAAAGAAAATTATATAAGCGAACAAATTTAAATGAAATGAAAAAGTCAAGATATTAATTAATTAATTTGAATAAAAAAAAATTTTAGCTTCAAGAACCACTGATCAACAGTTCCAGATGTGTATTAACCCTGTATTAGCAAATTATGCACTCATCATCCCTTCAAACTGCTTCTTTCCAATATACATTTGAATTCAATAAAGTTATGCCTTGTTTAACACACATTGTAAAAATTCTCATTTAGCACAGACAAGTCTATGATCAAATTAAAAAAATTATGCAATAACTCGCAAAAAGGGTTATTTTGCAAGACATGTTTGTAAGTCTTAATTAATTCTTTTTTATTAGGTTACCCGACGTATAAAGAAAAGGTGAAGAAACGACCAGGTGGTCGAGCCGAAGTGATCTACAACTACGTCCAGCGTCCATTTATCCACATGTCGTGGGAGAAGGAAGAGGCAAAGAGTCGCCACGTCGATTTCCAATGCGTCAAGTCGAAAAGCGTGACCAATCTAGCGGAAGCAACAGCCGATCCGGCTTTAGAATTGGACGCCAGGGGCAACATAATAGTCACCATAGCCGAACCACTGTCCCACCTGCAGCTAGAGATGCATTCGATGGGAGTCGAATGCGAAGAGGGCGCCGTGGGCGGCGCCCTGGACGTGGACTTGGCGAACGTTCCGCCCGACGAGATCAACTAACTATCAATGTCTTAATACTTAACGATAATACACATAGATTTGACTGATTGAGATTATAAAGATTTACTGGGCAGTAAATGGTGCTTTAATGTGAATCAACTCGACTGGGTTTGTTGATTTTGTCGGTTTTGAATTATTTTATACTTTAAGGTGTATCGGTGGTAGATTCGAATGTGTCGGTTCGTGTCCGTTGTTGAGCTTTAGCCGAATTCGTCGATATGGGACGTTGTAGCGTTCTTGCCGGTGATTTATTAAGTTTAAGTTTGTGTGTATTATTGTGATAACTTGTT
The DNA here is from genome assembly GCA_959613385.1 of Geotrupes spiniger. Classification (NCBI taxonomy): domain Eukaryota; kingdom Metazoa; phylum Arthropoda; class Insecta; order Coleoptera; family Geotrupidae; genus Geotrupes; species Geotrupes spiniger. The sequence goes on along the minus strand of OY390736.1, from coordinate 30,861,510 downwards.
TATCGAATGATTTTCATAATGTGCTTGCTGTGGTAATTGTGTTGATATTGGCGATATGTTTGATAACGTGCACCTCACATTTCTTAGTTCCACCCCGTTTTTTGTTTTCAACGGAAATCAGTGCAGATTCAAAAATACTGATAAATCATATTTAGTTCTATTACACGTCGTTTTAGAGATTAACTCAATTTTATCTCGACACTTTTTCTTGAAATGAAACCATTCTTCATTTGAGTTTTTGAAGCTGGATTACTTTTTTTGTAGAACAAATTGTAAAAAGTAACAAAATAATTTGTAATTCTTAAAATCTTTTAATATTATTATTCACTGAACTCCGTTGAAACGAATTGTTATGGCTGCACTGTAAAAGTTTGTCGATGTGGTTTTTTTAATGAATTTCAAGTGCAGTTAAAGCTGCTTAATAGAATTCTATTTATAAGAATTGTCACAAGTCTCAAATCTCGACACCTTTTACTAACAATAACTGGTCTTTATTGTACTATAAATTTTATTCGAAATTGAACTGAGTAAAAAAACTTCCAACGATAACAATTAATTATTAGTTATTTTTGGCTGTGGTACGTTAATCAATCATCTCGAAGACAATGTTTTCACATTGTCAGCTCAAATAGTTGTTTATAACTACACTGTTTGCTTCTTTTAAAACAATGCAGTTATTACAGACGAATTCCTCTTAGCACAAATTTATTTCTTATTGTACGAAATTGCGGTTTGGTAATATTGAATTGAATTTAAATAATCCAGGTTGAAGACTTTTAAAACATGTATTTTTACTAGTATTTTATTGTAAATATTATTACTATTATTACTTTTATGGAGTTATACAATGATCAAGTTCGAAAATAAGTTTCATTAGTAAAAACATGTTTTACACAAATAAAAAACAGACTGAATACCGGTTTCAAGTACATAATTTTAGCAGTTATCTCCATTACACAAAGCCTAAAAAATCGAAAGCCAACCATTTTCACGAAACTTCTTTCTAAATTGAAATCCATCCAGCAAACGAAAAAATTGCACGCGATCAGTAAACCGAACGCTTTAAACACTATCGCCATCGATATCAATTTGGTTGTGGGTTCTCTGGTCATCGTTCACTTGCGTAAAAGAAAGACATTCCTATTTGATAAGCGACTTGTGTTCCGAAATTTACGGGGAGCGTATACGTTTTCAAGTGCTCTCTGCATTTACAGCACTAAAATTATAAATGTTAAATGTGAACCCTTGAGACTGAAAAACTACCTATTATTGTCTTCACACGTTCGTTCATTCATTTTGCACGTATTGTAAGATGTACGATTTAAAACAATTCGATAATTTTAAGTCTCAAAATTGTACTGTTTTTTTTTATATGACTTGTCGTTATTGTTACCGTAAATGTTTTTCATCGTAAATGTAGTTTAAGGATTTGATACATATGAACATTTAATATTGCTAATAAATCTGGTATTAAAGTTGGTGTCTTTAATTACCCCCCCCATTTATAAAAAAAATTGTTTGTTGATCATTCAAAGCTCTTTTTGCACGATTAAACATTTGGTTTATACTTAGGTATATGAAAATAATTATTCGTTACTTGTTATTCAACAAAATCAGAAGTAACATACCAGTTTCGTTAGTCTCTTGATGCAATTACTGTTACCACAACTAAATTCAATAACCACTGTCAGAATCGACTATTCAATTACAATGATAAGAACCGCGTGTTCGTTTATTTTACATTATGTAACATGGCATTGGCTAATTGACCTACACCTACAGTGTAATTGTGTGAACAATTTAGCATAAATGTCCACTTAAATATAAAGTTACGAGTAATGTGACTAAAAGTAACGAAACCCCGTTTACATTTGTACTGGAATTATGTGAACGTATTGAAACATAAATAAAGATTATAATTTCAAAATATTTATTTGTTTTCAGCATGAATTTAGGATTAATTTTAAGCAAATGCCAAAAAGCAATAAAAAATAATTCGAAAAAGTTCCAAAACAAGCAAATATTTTCTAAAATTCCAAATTTTAGCAATTCGAAAATCGCAATAGTCCAAAATTATGAAACATTTTCAAAAAGTTCCTTTCAGAATCCGCCCAGAATTATAAAAAATACTAAAAAAGTGAAATATTGCCGTTTATTTTGGCTATGTAACGCTGGCTTCATCCTGCTAAAAAAATGAACTATAGTTAAGTATACAGGTACATTATAGTTAATTTTTTAGCTGGAAGAAACCAGCGTTACATAACCAAATTTAAACGTAGTATGTAGCAGGAATTGTAGGTGAAAAATGGCGCGAATATTCAAATTCAGAATGCAGAAACTTCAATTAAATTATCGCAATGTGGAGGCGTTTTCCGTTCATAGATGAAATGAACTGAAGTGAAATTACTAGATTTGAAATAATCACATTACGTCTGTTGTGAAAGAAACGACTGTCACTAACGTCGGATAAATCTAAACTCAAAAATTTGTTTCCATATACCTTGTGTGCACTTTCCTCGCTGTTAGCCAGTCCAAATTGTATGATCCCTACCACGATTTCTCCCTGCTAAAAAAATTAGCTATAAAATTTGTTTTTTCCTGCAAGGCCCAGTACAACTTACATCGCTAAAATTTGGAAAATGAACAGGACGTTGCAACATTTGGTACAAAAACTGTTTTGTTAAACTAAGAATGATCCTGTTCTAGTCCTTTAAAGACATTGACAATTATCAGTTTCTCATTAACGGCAAGTTTGCCTTTGATCTTTTGACTCATTTTTAAAAAGTAGACTTTGACAGACAAATAATGTCAGGCTTATTATAGTGTAAAACACATGTTTTTAAACCAATCAAATGATCAGATTTCAAATTTCCCGGCACGGATTAGGCCTTTCAGGAAAAAATAAATTATAGTTCAAAATGAGAGTTGAGAGCACTCTATGAACGATTTTGCAATTTCTTACCTTTGAGAACTGCATTAAATTTCAGGTCTCTATAATAGCGCCTCTACGAGACTTACGAAATACATGATTTATATTCAGCACACGACAACGGCTGAGTTGCTTAGTAAGCAGACATGTTTGATTGGCCGAAAGTTACAACAGTTGCTGAATATAAATACGTCAGAGATAGGCGAGACATACACATATTTGTAAAAATTGAAAGTTTATATTTCATTTACTTATAAATAGATATAATACGGCGCACTAGCTCAGGCACGTCCGCAAAAATCGCAATTAGCGTGAAAGTAAATCGAAACCAGTGGTGCGATTTTATTATATCTCGACACCGAAATTCGCCCATCTGAAACGACCCGTACTGACGTGGCCGCAGGGTTGGCCACCTGAATAAATTACGCAAACAACATTACGCGCGAGGCGTAAATTTCAACTTATCACGTCGCGCAAAAATGCGATAATCCGGCCCTGCTTACTCAACGCCGCCGCCGAGTTTGCGATAAATCGAAACTTCGCGGATTAAAAAAAAAAACAGCACTCCCTAACGATTCAAAAGTAAAGGCGATCGTGTTCTTTGAGCCGGTAAGGTTACCTCAATGATTTCCTATCGGCCAATTAAATTTAATTGTGTAATTATTGCGCTGTTTCTCCGACACGGCGAAAAATGCAGCGCGTACGAGTGAGTGTGGCAATGAAATTACCACCTAATCAGACGGAAGCAAATCTCGGAAGTGGATAGCAACTGACGAACGAATGCTTCACGGTAGCCGGTTATCCACAAGCATTTGCGAAAATCCCGACCGAGTGTAACCTAAGAGGTGTATTCCCAGTGACGTCGTTTTACGAGTAATGAATGGCCAGAGTCCAGTGGCGTTGCGCGTTTAGTCGTAGAGTCGTATTGTATTGAAGAGTGTGATTTAATTTTTTATTATTTATTCGCAAGTCAAAATTTATATACCGTGCTTTTGTCAACGCACTGGGAGGTCAAAGTATAATAGAAAAGAACACCCTATTTTTAGGTTAAATATTATTAAATTGTAATCATAATTATAATAAAAATTCGAAATGTGGGAAATGATAAACTGCTAAAAAGTAATTTCTTAAGGAATTTGATTTTTTTTCATTACAAGCTGTGAGTGTACGATTTCTCAACTCGTCTGCATTGTGTATGACATTATTAATTTATTATAATTATTTTTGTTGAACAATTTGTTTTTCGATAACTTTTTGTTATAATTAATAGACTTTAAAAAATTGGCTACGTCGACCCCGATGATGCGCCGCTGGCGATAACTTCTTCGAAACAACCGCAACTGTAACGATTATGATCATGGCCAATGACCAACGTCGTCCGTAAGGGAAAGTCGGTGCAAGGTTTGCACGTGACCGATGCATTAATATATACCGGTGGCCCGGGCTTCCGTTCAACCATTCAAGTGCGTACGATTCAGTCGACGACGAACTCGAGGAATCATGCCAGAACTCGGCGAAATGCGCGACGCGCTCTCAATAATCACCGAAACCGCCGTCGACGAACAGGCGTCGAGCGACGCGGCGGCGTCCAGCGAAGAAGAAACGTACACCGAGCGCCGCTCGGAAAAGGAACCAGCGAAAGCGGCGCCGAAAACCGCCAACTTCGAGAGCGTCCCGGACCAGGCCGAGCACGAAAAATTCATGCGGGACTGCGTGGACATTCTGCTCAAAGACGCCGTCTTCGAGGGCACCCGCAAGAGCAACAAAGTGCTGGAATGGCACAGTCCGGAGGAATTGAGCAGAATTTTCGACTTTTCGCTGCAACGATCGGGCCTAACGCACGACGAACTGAAGAGGATCCTCAAAGACACGATTCGCTATTCGGTGAAGACCGGACATCCGTACTTCGTCAATCAGCTGTTTTCTTCGCTTGATCCGTACGGATTGGTCGCTCAATGGCTGACTGACGCGTTGAATCCGAGCGTCTACACCTACGAAGTATCGCCAGTGTTCACGCTCATGGAAGAGGTGGTCCTGAAGGAGATGCGAACAATTGTTGGGTATGAGGATGGACGAGGTGACGGGATTTTTTGTCCAGGAGGATCCATAGCCAATGGTTACGCCATCAGCTGTGCCAGATTCAAATTCAGACCTGATATTAAGGTAATTTTTATTGCAACTTTATTTTATTGGGACATTAGTTTTTTTACGTTGGACGAACTGATTTCTATCAATGTCATAACTGACATTTAAATTGGAGCCATTGTGCGTATGTCATGAATCTTAACCTCAATTGGAAAATAATCTAATGACTTCCATATCCAAGGCTTCAAAAAATAAAACATCGTAAAATACTGTCAGCGTAAAAAGTCACCAATTCATTTCAAAAAATTTGAAATATAAACATCGCGCCCTGAGCTTATTTCATTGCCTCGTAATATTTTTTTGTAGCTACGCGTTATTTTAAAGTTAAGAAAAATCGGCATTTATCACCAGCTTTTGTTCAGTCCGCGAGATAAAAAGAGCAATCATATGAATCACAAGCGGAATATGTAAACACAATCAGGTGCGAGTATCATTGAACTTGAACCCGACTAAACTAAATTCCTCTGCGCGTGCCACATTCACGTCATTCATGCAACAAGGAAACTGCGAATCATCGCTTTATTTATTTCCCAGGCCTTCGGGTTAGTCATATGTTTCGGTGCATTGCATGTTCAAACAAAGCCGACGTAAACAAAGACGCATTTGTGAGGTCAAACTCCGATATGGAAATATCAATTTTGCCAATTTGATTGTAGTTAGAAGAAACAAACAAGACTTACGTTGACGTCCATCCTTTACTTGTGCACGCGACAAAAATACATAAAGATTCGTTTAAAATATTCACAAATTAAGCGATATTTTTGGCGAAATTATTGTCCAATGTAACTGTCAAAGATAAGAATGAATGGTATGTAACAACAAATAATCACAACAAAAAAATGAAGCCAAAATATAGAAGCCAAATTCACTCTTTCTTATACATTTTGTATTAAAGTCAATCGTGCTTCTCTGCTATTTTTTTACCAGCCTACGAAAATATAGCATTGATATAGCGAATAATTAGTACCAATAATAGCATTTTATGTGTACGAATAACATCACCTTTGTATTTATATTTAATGGTCACTTTCTATAATAATACCCTAATTAATTTATTATTGTTGATCTCTTCGGCTCCTCCTCTTCTTTCTTCCATCTCTTGCTGATCCACCTTCTTTTCTTTTGTTCCATCTTCTTCCTGCGGTTCCTTTTCCTTCTTTCTCCTACACTCCTCCTTCATCCCCTTTATTTTCTCTAAGAGTCTCCTCCCCTATCAACTCTCCCCCATGATTCTTCTCCAATCATTTTCTTTCTTCTTCTCTTAATTTTCTAGGCTCACCTCTTTGCACCCTTCTATCCAATGTTCCAATTTATCCCAGCCTTCTCCACATAATTCGCACCTCCTGCATTTGTCGTCCATTCAGTACTTGTTTGCCTTCTCCTCGTTCCCGCACCTGAATCTTGCTAAGATTTGCTCTTCTTCCATCCTTCCCTCCATCAAATACCTCGGTCTCCCCACCTCTACTTTTATTCCTTTGTATTTGGGATTATATCTTGCTTTGGCTATTTTACCTTCCCTTTCTTGACCTTCAACCTGTATCCATCTCTCTCTCTCTACTTGCTTTCCCTCTCTTCTTTTCTTCTCTGCTTCCTTCTCTTTTTTATATTACAATAAAATAAACAACAAAATACATTAATTTTCCTTGTTAGAGTTGATATAGTCCCCTTTAAATAATTTGTTATTAAAAACCTGCTTACGATCATCGAAAACAAACTGTTTTTTTTAATTTGTGGAATTTGATTACTTCCAGTAACGCAATTAAATATTTATTATGAATCTGATGAAACAACGCTACGTCCTTTCTGGGTATCACCTGCAGTTCTCGATATAATAGTTTGGAGTTAAACATTATATAACAAATTACGAAATGCAATTACCTTTAATGTGGATTATTTTCGTTTCATGTTAGTAATTAAAAAATAAATGCAATTCAATTAACACCTGAGGCGACGTAAACACATTCAATTGTCGGTTTATAAGTGTTCGTTGTTGGCGATGTGGAAATTAATTGTTAAATTGCAAAACATAAAAACGTAAGAATTATCAAAACAAAAAATATAGAAATGTCATAATGTTTTAATTTGAAAAATTCAAAAAAATCACACTTTAGTTAGAAAATATCTTAGAGTTGATAAAACTTCTTTAAGCATGAGTAAGTCAATCCGATACTGCGAATTAAATACCGTAATAAAAGTTTAACTCAGACTTGCAAAAAGTTGTAAATCACCTTGTGCCTTTTTTTCTTATCTACTTGGTGGCTACAGATCTGGGGTGGTATTCTACAATTTTCAAAAGCTAATGAAAGGCAGGCTTCAAAAGTGACATTTCCGGTTAAAATAAAAGTAATCGTAAAAATGATGCCGGACCTCAAATAACACTTGCAGGTGGACTTAAAACATGATAACGATTTGTTGGTATATAAGGATTGGGTATGAGATTAATACGTTTGTATGTGATATTAAAAAATAATTTTAATTAAAGAGAAAAAGGAAGTAGCCATGGTTATGACGTCGAGTCTCAAATTAAAAATAAAAGTCCAATTTCGTGTAAGTGTTACGACACTGGTGCCCGGTTTCACAAACGATTGTCAAATGGTGAATTAGTTAACAAGCCTTTAACGACTCGTTATTGTTTGTGAAATCCAAAACAATGGTAATTTTGCTTTTAACGGTTCGTCAAGGTAATCAATTGTCAAATATTTGACGATTGATTAAAGACTCATTAACGAATCGTCAAACTTTTGAACATTCGTTAACAAGCTGTTAACGACCGATTAGCTTTTGTGAAACCGGGCATGGGTGTCATATAGACCTTTGGCCTATAGGCCTTTGCAATTTTCTGTTTTTCTAGAAATGTAGTAACTTCGTTATTGACACTTTTTACATTTTTTGCAAATTTTGATTCATTGCTAAATTTCAGCTATGTTACGTATGTTTAATTACTTCATCTTTTTGACAATATTTTCTCTATTTTTTCATTTAGGTCATTTAAATTGTTAAATTTTAAAATATGCTAAAAAGTCAAACAAGTCGTTTGACTTTTAGCATATTTTAAAATTTAACTTCGGCAACATTTCTGCTACGTTTTTTCAATTTTTGGGCAGTTTTTCACATTTTATTTTATGAACGATCGTATCGTTTTAATTGTCACCAGCGAGAGCTTGCAAACCTAGTTCCTCAATAAATGTTTATTTAACAACTAGTTAGGACGCTCGCCGTTGACACAGGTGGTCACAAACCAAAATAAACAAAACTTTGTGATTTTAATTTTCCGGATAGAGGGTTTTGATAATTGCTAATAAACTTGTTCTAGGACTTAGGAAATTTGTTTCATAAAGCAGCAAACAGTCAAAAACTTAAGACTACCCACCCACGATTGGTTTTTTAAAGCGATCCCCTATAAGTAATTAAAATAAATTTAATTTAATATTTGTTCATTTGCAGAAAGTCGGCCTGCACGGCTTACGCCGTTTGGTTCTCTACACCTCCGAAGACGCCCACTACTCCGTAAAAAAACTGGCCTCGTTCTTGGGCATCGGAACCGACAACGTCTACACGATCCGCACCGACAAATTCGGCCGCATGAGCGCGCCGCACCTCCGGGAGGAAATACAAAGGACGGTGGAGGAGGGCGCCGCGCCGTTCATGGTGAGCGCCACGGCGGGCACCACCGTCCTCGGGGCTTTCGACCCCATCGACGAACTGGCCGACGTTTGCGAAGAGTTCGGTCTTTGGTTGCACGTGGACGCCGCTTGGGGCGGCGGCGCGCTCGTTTCGAAAACGCACCGACATCTTTTGAAAGGAATACACAGGTATGTACGCAGTTTCTTCCCCTGACAGAAGAATACGTTAGGGTGTCATTTTAGTTGGCAAGCATGAGAAATAAATTGAAGCGACAGGATTAGGTTATGCGCAGTTGGAAATAAAAAAAATCAAACAATAATCAAATTGTACCTAATGTATCTCTGTAGTCTTCAGATGAAATTGATATTTTCGATAACGTTCTTTTCTGAACTTTCCTTCTTTATCAATCGCCTCGGTCCCTTTTGATCTGTCATAGTTTGGCTTTTATCACAAGCTTGAGGAACCGCAGTGGTAATAATTGTGTTAAACCTTCGGCGACGTCATAAACGCAAAATAGAAACTTTCGGGTTTCACAATTGGCCAAATTCATTAGAAAACGCGAAATGATTGAACTGCAAGGTTAAGTTTCGTAAATTAACTTCCATTGCACCTTGCTTTTACTTTGCAAATAATACGAAATTGATGAAGTGATTTAAACTCATTTTTATCCCATGCACTTTCATTGCTAGATATAGCATCAGAGATTTGCAATCGAGGAAAAATAATATAAATAAATACACTTACCTTTTATATTGTTGTGAGAAATAAGAAATGTCATCCATTTCGTTGCCCGAGTATTCACTTATAGTGCAAGACGAAGTTTACAATGGTTTTTGCATATTAAAAAATCGACGCTGTTTAAAATGACAGCCCTTATTAACTTTTGGTACAGGTTTCTATAATAGCAGCGCCCCTATAGCAGTTTTCCGAAAACTAAGATTCGTAATATTCTCATTGGTTGTGATATGATCTAATGACGTATCGTTTATTAGAACTGAAAATTTTGGGTAATGCAGTGTGTCCAACGTACAAAACCGTGCAAAAAATGGTAAAATGTCTTTTAACATTTTATCTTTCCGCCAGCAAAGACTTGCGACGAGGTATTAATTTGATAACATCGATTCGACGTGGGAGTATAATATTTAACATTTTCCAGGAAGTCATACAAACCGTTAATTACGGTTCTTTGCCTTTAAAGAATCCACGACACGGTCGTATAAACTCACAATAAAATATAACTCGCCCAGTAACCGTTGCTTAATCGAGGTCTGCCGACGTTCACTCAAGTCAGTCCGCCTTGGCAGATTTCGAAACGTCGACAATACCCAACAATTAGCAAATATCAGCGGCGTTTCTAACGCCGCAACCTTCGCCGTCGAAAAAATTCAATTATCTCCGTTTTATGAAATTTCGTTTTTTTACTTCAGGGCCGACTCGGTGACGTGGAACCCGCACAAGTTGCTCACGGCGCCCCAGCAGTGCTCGGTGCTCCTTTTGAAACACGAGGGCGTGTTGGCAGGGGCCCATTCCGCCAACGCCGCCTACCTGTTCCAAAAGGACAAATTCTACGACACGTGTTTCGACACGGGCGATAAACACATACAATGCGGGCGGCGCGCCGACGTCCTCAAGTTCTGGTACATGTGGAAGGCGAAAGGAACCGTCGGTTTCGAGCGTCACATCGATAAGGTCTTCGACAACGTGAAGTTCTTCGTTAGTACCATCAAACATCGAGAAGGTAAATTTTATATTTCGAAATTTTACCAATCAATTGAAATTAAAGCAAATAATTAAATAATAATAATTAAAATTAAATTAAATAATTATTTGTCAATTTTTTTAGGTTTCCGGATGGTGTTAGACGAACCGGACTGCACGAACGTTTGTTTCTGGTACATCCCGGTCAGTCTGCGAGGTCGCGAATCTGACCCGGACTACAAACAGCGACTGCACCGAATCGCGCCGCAAATCAAAGAACGCATGATGAAGGAAGGTTGTATGATGGTTAGCTACCAGGCGCAACACAACTTGCCGAATTTCTTCCGCATCGTCTTTCAAAGTTCCGGCCTTGATCGCTCCGACATGTTGCACCTAATCGAGGAATTCGAACGATTAGGACGGGATCTCTGAACTGGAGCGACGTTGTAAATTATTATCTAGCTTTATTATGTACATATCTTATTTATGCCTTAATTAATTAAACGTATGTGATTTGAATGGGTTTCATTTTAATTCGTGTTGGAGAGGACGAAACGAACGCAAATCGATGATTGAGTGCGATGGATAATTTTATGCATTGCAGATGAAAGTAACGTAAAATGCACAATATAGCTGGAATGATTGAAAACGTCTATCGATTAAAAAAACTATTGCTTTCACTTCCGCACAGCCCCATGCATTCTTGCCTCTCAACTTTCCGATACGAAATTTGAGAAACTATAACGACTTTACTCCATACATTTTGTTGTAGAAATTATCCATATCTCAGGCGAATGTTGGCAACCAAATTTGTACATCCATATCGGAGCTTGCCAACATTATATTAATCTTTTTTATGTTCATTTAGTTAATTGTTAAGTTTCGACCAATCAAGCGTTTCTATTTACTATACAACTTTACTGTTGGCATCTACTGCGCATGGCCATTAAACAGAAATTCCCGAGTACACTATACCAGGGATTCCCAAACTATTTTGGGCAAGAGACCCCTTTTCCAAAACGAACTTATGCCTCAGACCGCCATAGCCAAATTACTTTAAAAATTCTATCTCTAGTTCTTTTTCCTATTGATGCAAAATACTTAACCACTTTAACCAAACTTTGCGGCTGGTTAAGTGAGTAAACTTGACATCATTTTCTCATCAAAATACATAGACATAAAATTCGGTAAATATCAAGTGTAATTAATAATTACAAAGATACCAGTCAAGTAATAAATATCAGTTTTACAATTGTTCAGATTTCTTTCAAATTCTTGTGAAAACTCCAACACAGATTCAAAAATAGGTGAAAAGCTTGCCAAGCAAGAGCCTCTTGATAGCCAGCGAACTTCAGTGTGGAGAAGTAACCGAGTAAAGACTTCGTCGTTTTCCTCACATAGCTAAGCAAATAACCGAGAGTTCAAAGAATTGCTTCGAATCTTGTTGACAGCATTTATAAGACATTGTAAAGAATGGTGCAATCTAGGACTCAGATTGTTTGCTACTAAATGCTGTCTGTGAATCACGCAGTGAATGACCAAGTACATCACGCAGTTGCCGCTTTAAGTGAGCTATAAAACCACGATGACGACCAACCATAGATTGTGCACTAGCTGTAAACGAAATCGAGTTGAAGCAAAAGCAAACTCTGAATATGGATAACCTAATGTGCAGTTTGAAGTTATTACGCCGTCGAGTGTTGAGTCAGCTGAGAGATGAAAAATTGACACTGGCAATCCTATCGTCTTTCAGGGCGCCCTAGTTATCTTTGGAACCCTTGTCATCTCTGTGAGATCCATAATTTTTCTAGTAAGTCTTAAAAAAATTAATGAATTGGGTATCAACGTGTTAATTCTCGTTTGAAGGATTACTTGGCGTTACAATTGCATTATATTTTACAATAATAATAAAACTAATAGCAGAGGAGCAGGAACACGAACCCAACCCAACCCAATTCAATGTACGTCCCAGACCTTGTCTTTTAAATGTAAATCGACCCCACTCATCAGTCCTTGGCGATTGTCATTTTTTCAAATAAATCCTGTCCAATCCATTTCCCAGTTCTTTGACATTTTCTTCGTTTCATAAACTTCTTCACACAAATCCACCCCAATAAATCCACTTCCGACGCTTAGTGTTTTCCTTGTATTATGAACTTTCACAAATAAATCTAAACCAATTGAATCAACTTACCATTATTTTGGAATTGTCCTTCCATTATATTTTATTTAAAATAAATCCAATGCAACCCCTGTTTGTCTGATTAAATTAGGAAAGCGCGCTTATGTAAATATGAGCTGTAATGGCTACGCCACTGTTATTTTAATTATCATCGACATATCAAAATATGACATTAATCCAATTCCTTCTTTTCCGTTCGTTCTTAGCAAATTTGAATTGCACGTAATGTTTTCGTAGCTGATTCGCTTTGTAATTTGGTATTATATATAAAATCGCTGTTTTAAATATTTTTTGCAAATTTTGCTTGTGAACGTCTGCCTTGCCGTTGGAATAAGAAACGTAAGAATCAAATTTTATAATAAAGTTAAAAATAATTGTTGTCGGTACCTACCCTTAAGTGCTCGGAATTGCACTTCTTCATCGCAGTCGATCATTTTTGTAAACAAATAATAGGAAGAAGAAAATCGTCGCGCCTGCGCATCTTGCCCCAACTATCTTATTTACATCGCAAAGAAATTCAGCGAAGTTTTTTATTCGTGATTCACTCGTCATGTCGATTAGGACAAATCGTTTTCGTTTAGAGCACCAGATCCACCTTTAACGTCACACCAGCGATGGTGAAAATGGTACGTGCAATTTCTTTTGAAGGTTACAAACCGGACGGACATTCAGCTAAAATTCGTATGCGTTGTAGGGGTTCAACAGCTTTCACCTGACGAAGATCCTCACCGAGATCTTCAAAGACATGGATTTCGTGCACACGATCACCACTTTGGACAAACTGCACGCGAAATCCAAAGGATGTGAGGTCGAGACCTTCCTCGAATCGTACTTCTCGAAGACGGATTCGGTTGCCCACGAGGAAATACGCCAAGAGGCGAGCTGCATCGTCACGCTGTTTCCGCATTGCTCCCTCGAGGAGGTTGTATATCGACTGAACGTCTTGGGCAATGAAGAAAATAGGGTACGAATCGTTTTAAGGCAACTGATTAAAGGTCACTTTGTGCGCAACAATAAGAGGTCGTTGCCGATTGAAACGGACGCGGCTGTCAACACGAAGAAAGCATGCACGAAGAGCGAGTTGGAATTGTACAACAAACCCACGACATCGAAGGACTGGAGCTTAAACAGGCCGTGCACCTCGAAATCGGCTCAGTTTGATGAAGGTGATGTCTGCGTGGACGTTCTCGTGCCGCCTGGCAAGGAGGATTATATGCAGAGATGTTCAGATCGTTTGAAAGAACATTTGGAAAGTCCCCAGTGTAAGTTTTGTTTGAGGAATTTTGTCAACTCGATGTTGGAAGGCGATGATTTTTAGATTTAGATTTGGTGCACTGTTTGGAGACTGCGTTTAAAGGGCACGAACATGACTTTTTAACGATTTGTACTGCGAACAATATCAGTTTGTATGCAACTCCTACTGAGGAGGAGCAAAAGAAGATTTTCACTGCTATGCTGGACAGTGGTAAAGAAAGAGATACACCGTCCGATGTTCCTGACATGTTAACTGAAAATTCTCCCTACTTAAAATTGGGCAAGTATTTATTTTTTTCATGTTATTATTACGTTTCTCACTTTACATCAATTTTGCATTGTTGAGAATTTTGTCCTCAAATAAGACATTTTTGGCAATTTTAACATTTTGCAAATGTTAGACAATTGTGAACTGATCCACAATCTTACTTCGTGCTAGATTATTAAAACCGGTCAACTTATAACAATATAAATAAAAATTAACAATAAATAAATGAAATACATTCAATGACTACTTATCAATGAGCTTCTGTAATACAGTGTTTGTCAATGCAATTGTAATCGTAATCGTCTTTGGTTTTCTTTTAATTTTTAACAATTATTATTACCATTGAGTCATAATATTTTATACTGTAATTTTTAATCGAACCAATAAATGTATTATTATTATTAATAATTTTATATACCATCCAACGTTAATCCTAATTTTTGTTTCCAGAGAACGAAGTTGATGAAGTTCCAGCGGCGCCTGTTCCCAAGATTCGTATATCTGTTAAGGATCTAGTCTATTCTTCCAAAATTCTGCTTCACAAAACTGACCCAGACATTTCGGTAAACCGAGCTGTGGGGCCTGCAAGGTAAACGCATTCCATTCACAGCGATTATAATTTGAAATTATTTTAATTAAATCAAATCAAAATTTTATTTCCATAAAACACATACACTACCCTCCATAAGTATTTAGCCACCTATGTTTTATCTTAATTCGTCCTTATAAATTATCTACTGTAAGTAATGACAACGTATACAAACAATCCTCATATGTATACACATTATCAATAAGGTTTCATTAGCATACGCTCCATTAAAGAGTTCTTAGAAACGAAAATTCGTTTTGGCTATACCTGAGCTACAATATTGTTAATCCCTGTTAATGGGTTTGTTGGAATTTTGATACAATACACTTTATTCCTTAATTGCATTTTATAAATATGTCCACTCGTGCAGCGCCATCGCTACAAGAAAGTCAAGATATGTTTATTATTTTTTTATTTTAGTGTTCCTAAATCTGAGCCTGACGTGCCTAAAAATCGAGGAGCCAGCAACGGAGCGTACGTTTGTGACGATGGTGTTCAGTTGCTTAAGTTGAATTGTGATTTGTTTTAGTATTCCGAAAATCATTAAAATTGACCAACATGTGCCACCTAATTGCAGTTCGAAAATGGTTCATGATGCAAAGTTTCCAGCGTAAGTACTCGACTCCATCTGACTCCAAATTCCAAAATACTAAACCCTCGAAAGAGAGAATGGAATTGAAATCGAACTCTTCACAGTTATTCACCTTATAGAGAATGTGAAAGTGAAAACGAAATTCTCCGAATTGAATTTTTCATTCCTCGAGATGCTAACCTATTTTCGTTTCAGTCCCTCTGTGCAACGTTGTGAATAATGAATTTCATTTGTATGATAAGAATTTGCAATTTCAATATTTATGCAGTTTCATTTCTTATAACTTTAGTCCTGCAGTATGTAAGACTCTGAATGTTTCGAGGCTCTCAAAATATGTACTTAACAACGTTGTTTATTTTATTAGAGCAATGTTATAAATGTAATTACGAAAAAGTTGCAATTTTCAAACTGTGTATTTAAGTTTATCACATGTGATCTATTATTATAACGAATATCAAATAACTGCAATTTTAGATGTTTTTGGCTTCCAAAACCACCAAGACCAACATTACCACAACCAGCACCACCACGACCAACACCACCACAATCAACCCCACTACAACAAGCCCCACCACAACAAACACCACCAAAAGCACAACAGTGAGTATTTTTTTTTTTGTAGACAAATGTCGATGTCACGTACATGTTGATAAACATGTGTGATGATGGTTTCGTGTGAATACATACACAACACAATATAGATTCTATCACTGAACACCAACCAGTTCAAATTATTTATAATTTGCAACATGATCAATCATTGTGTATTTAAATGTGGATTAAACAAGAATAGCCAAACAACGTGTTTATTGATATTTTTTATAATATTCTAGGGAAGATGTGCAAGTAGACGCCGCACTGAAGATGTAAGTATATTCATTTTTTTAAAGATTTGATGTTGATCATTTTTGTAATTTTAGAATAAATCAAAATCACGATCCTATTCATCCCGAGGAGATGTTACCTAAGTAAGTGGCATTACATTGGAAGTAGCTGTGAATTATTTACCTTCGTCTATTTTGTTTCAGCCATGTCGAAAAATCTCTTGACAATCCCTGTTCGCACAAGTAAGTATAAGTAAATGTTCACTTATGTAAAAATATCTGTTGAGTGACTCATCTGAGAGTGGTGTAAAACACCAGTTAACAATTGAATTAAAATGACCCAATTTTTTGTCATATATTTTTCTATTATTCTGAATACATCTCTTGAGGTACCTTTTTGTCTGGCCCACATAACACATGTTACAATCTAAATAGATTAAGTAAATAATTTTACCCATTGTTTTTGTGTAATAAAATGCAAGATTGTCGATATAATTTCTTAAAATTCTTTTTAGCTTTTGCGATACACCTTTCTTCTGGCGGAGATCTATGTAAAAATATTTTGATGGATCATAATGGATAATCGTTCTATCATAACAGTTTAGTAGTAAGTTTAAAAGTTGTTGCTGTTTAAGACACATTTATCTTATGTTTCATCCTGTGTTGGAAGTTATAACATGAACAACGTCTTTCATGATCTAATTAGCAGGAAAATCAAGTAGATAAATTCTTTTAGTAAGGGGAGTATTCATTAGTGTAAGATTACGTTACTCAGAATATTTGATATATATTTTTTTTATTATTACTGATAAGTCTTTTTGCGACATTAGTAATCATATCTCCTTTGAAGAGTTTCATTTCCTGATAAGAATATTGTTATCTATTTGAAATGTCAAGGTAGAATTTTTGTAAAGCATTTTGGTACAGATGTGAGTTGTTCTTTTACACAAAGATGATTAATTTCAATAGGTAAGGAGTTATTGTACGTGTACATTTTAAGTATGTAAAGATAATACATATAAGTGGGATTGTTGTAAATCTTTGTAAAGAACTTCGATATCTTCTATTAATTGTTTCAAGGGCCCATGTAGATGTAAATGTAAATATTACCTTTCTCAACAACAAAAATTATGAAAATCATTTCGATCTAAAGAAGATACATAAAAATCAATTTTGTTGCCATTGGTTTATAAATTTCTAAAATAATCGAAACTAATATCTTTCATAGCAGGATGGGTTCTTTCCATCTGGTGTTTCATTTTCTGAATGCTCTAAAACCTCGTATGTCGCATCATTAAAATAAGTTTTGTTGATGCATAATTAACTAAAAAAAAATGCTTCCGTGCTAAGTGCATTATAAAATTTTGCTCATTTTAACATTTATAATTGCAGGCTTCCTGGGAACTACACCCACGAAGTTGATATCAAAACGTAAGTACACTGCATTTCTAACGGTTTAAGATCTGAAGGCGGCTGTGTTATTTTCAAACTGTTTTGCATAAATTCAGCTTGATCACTGTCCAAGTTATTTTAACATATACGTTTGCTTTAGGTTGCGCCCCGTCCGTCTCGCTGAATTTCCCGAGAACGTGTAAGTATATTTTGCTGCTCATGAACAGCACGAGAATTTTATTGTTCTAAGGGTCCTAACACAAGTAGCAATTTTTCGAAAATTTTTCAATTTACTGTTCATCCCAGTAACTGAAATAACTGGATATGAATAGAATTTAGTAAATATATTATAGATACCTAAATAAAATATATATTTGTTTGATTCAACAAAATTTCTAAATTAATCGAAACTGATATCTTTCATATCAGAATGCATTTTTTCATGTGGTCTCTTCAGAAAATCCTTTGCTTATATGTTTTGTCAGTGGATAAGGAATTAATTACGAAAATGCTTGCATGCTAAGTGCATGATCACATTTTAAACATTTTATCATTTGCAATTACAGGCATCGTAGTACCTTCATCCCCGAAGCTAATGGCAAAAAGTAAGTACTCTCAAGTTCTAACGGTTTTTACGAAAGTCAAATTGTCATAACTGCACTTTAAGATCTTGAGGTCATTGCATTATTTTCAAAACATTTTGCATACACTTATCTTGATGAGGTCCAAGTAATTTTAATATAGTGCTATTTGCTTTAGTTTTCGCCCTGTCCGACTTCCTGGACTTCCTGAGAAAGCGTACGTATATTTTGCTGCTCACGAACAGCATGAGAATTTTATTGTTTTAAGGGTTTTAACACAAGTAGCAATTTTTCGAAAATTTTTCTGTTTATAGGGTTCATCCCGGTAATTAAAATAATTGGATAGGAATAGAATTTCATAAACCGTGTTATAGATGCCTAAATAAACTATATATTTGTTTGATTCAATCAAATTTCTAAATTAATCGAAATTAATCTTTCATATCGGAATGCATCTTTTCATGTGGTTTCTCTCTAGAACAACATTGCGTTATTAAAATAAGTTTTGTCAGTGGATAAGGAATTAATAACGAAAATGCTTGCATGCTAAGTGCATGATCAAATTTTAAACATTTTATTTGCAATTGCAGGCATCACAGCACTTTCATCCCCGAAGCTGATGGCAAAAAGTAAGTACTCTCAAGTTCTAACGGTTTTTACGAAAGTCAAATTGTCATAACTGCACTTTAAGATCTTGAGGTCATTGCATTATTTTCAAAACATTTTGCATATACTTATCTTGATGAGGTCCAAGTAATTTTAATATAGTGCTATTTGCTTTAGTTTTCGCCCTGTCCGACTTCCTGGACTTCCTGAGAAAGCGTACGTATATTTTGCTGCTCACGAACAGCATGAGAATTTTATTGTTTTAAGGGTATTAACACAAGTAGCAATTTTTCGAAAATTTTTCTGTTTATAGAGTTCATCCCGGTAATTAAAATAATTGGATATGAATAGAATTTCATAAACCGTGTTATAGATGCCTAAATAAAATATATATTTGTTTGATTCAATCAAATTTCTAAATTAATCGAAATTAATCTTTCATATCGGAATGCATCTTTTCATGTGGTTTCTCTAGAACATCCTTTGCGTTATTAAAATAAGTTTTGTCGGTAGATAAGGAATTAATTGCGAAAATGCTTGCGTGCTAGGTGCATGATCAAATTTTAAACATTTTATCATTTGCAATTGCAGGCATCCTAGGCCCTTCATCCCTGAAGCTGATGGCAAAAAGTAAGTACTCTCAATTTCTAACGGTTTTTACGAAAGTCAAATTGTCATAACTGCACTTTAAGATCTTGAGGCCATTGCATTATTTTCAAAACATTTTGCATACATTTATCTTAATCGAGGTCCAAGTAATTTTAACGTATGTGCTATTTGCTTCAGTTTTCGCCCCGTCCGCCTCCCTGGATTTCTTGAGAAAGCGTACGTATATTTTGCTGCTCACGAACAGCATTTTTTTTATTGTTTTAAGGGATTTAACACAAGTAGCAATTTTTCGAAAATTTTACTGTTTATAGGGTTCATTCCGGTAACTAGAAATAAATTGTGTATTTGTTTGATTCAACCAAATTTCTAAATTAATCGAAACTGTTACCTTTCATATCAGAATGCATTTTTTCATGTGGTCTCTCTAGAACATCCTTTGCGTTATTAAAATAAGTTTTGTCAGTGGATAAGGAATTAATTACGAAAATGCTTGCGTGCTAAGTGCATGATCAAATTTTTATCATTTGTAATTGCAGGCATCGTAACGCCTTCATCTCCGAAGCTGATGGCAAAAAGTAAGTTCCTTTTTTTAAGAAAGATCTCGAGTCCGTTGCATTATTTTCAAAAAAATTTGCATACATTTATCGTGATCAAGGTTCAAGTAATTTTAACATATGTGCTATTTGCTTTAGCTTTCGCCCCGTCCACCTCCCTGGATATCCTAACAAGTAAGTATTTTTTGCTTGTCACGAATAGGATTTGCAATTTTTGTTTCAGTTCTGTCACCCCTGTGCCTGTAGTGTAAGTTTTTTCAAATAGATTTTTATCACTACAATTATCACTCTTTAAATTATTTGAACAGATTTAAGATGCCACATATTTTTGTGCGTCATTATGATGAAGTAATCCAGTACTCCATTTTGGGATCGTACTAGTTCTAATTGTATTATCACCGTTGACAGCTTTGTGTTATTGTATATTAAACAACAAAATGAGATAGATGTAGAGAGAGACTTTAAAACTTTAAAATCATCTACATTTTCTGTAACAAATAATTACTCTGTCTCTGTTTTCTTATAATTTAAAAATTGTCTCTAATTTATTTTTAAACGTGCTAAAAATATGGTATTTCAAAACTATCATATACTGAAAAAAGGAAATGAGTAGTTGTTTTACGAACATCAGACGTATACTCATTTTAGAGAGGTAATAACAATTCTGCATCCAGAATGTGTTAACACGTATTTATTTACAGTTATATATTGTGTGAGTTGAAAATGTTTAGATTTCTTGTTTTTATTTCTTATCACTACTATAAAAACATTGGAGTAAGAATGAATACTTAAAAAGAGTATTCAAAGAAATTAATGTGGTCTTTTTTCCAAGATGTAGCCTTTCCTGGAGAAATACTTTAATTATTTATGTACAGTTTCCAGTAGACATGTTTATATGTGAACTGTTGTATCGAAATGTTTCAATAATCAGTTGAATTTCAAGTTCAAGTTCAAAATGGAGGATTTTTCGTGATGCAATGGTGTAATTGATTGTTGTAATTTCAGTGTTAAACGGAAAAGAAGTCCTACAATGGAGGATGACTTTTTCAAGTAAGTGTTTGATAGATTTTACGTAGTTTGAAAGAGGAAGTCATGAATTAAAACTTTGAAATGTGGGGACGATCATCTGGTATTATCGTTGTTTCTTTACTTCAGTTTTCCCAATGCACGTTTCTAATTTTTATTTCTCGTTTCATTGTATTTACTTGACCTACGTCGATCATTAATGAATCAAGAGCTTGTAAATATTGTGATGGGTTTTGAACGTTTGTGGTATTGAAAATTTTGTTCTTAACGAGGTTTAACAACGTTGAATGGAGAGATCAATCCAGCGATTCTGATACGGATTCGCTCGATGAAATTCTGATCGACGAGGCCAGCGCCAATTTGCCTATTGAACCGTACCACTACAAGACGGCATCTCAGCTGATGGAGATGTTTCCGGACGCTTGCCCGAATTACATCAAGCGTTTGTGTGTGAATACAGGAAACGAGCCTAATGTTGATCAACTTGTCGATACAATAATCAGTGGTAATTTACTAGTTTTAGTTATGAAATTTTAAATATTTATATTCGTCCTTTTACTCGCAAAAGCAATAATTCTAAAGTATAAAAATATAATTGTTAGAGCACCAAAACTTCTTTTCTATTTTAGTTTCAGTTTATATCATTATTTATAATTATAAGTAACTTGTGTCAAATTCTAATAAACATATCAGTTAAAAAAATATGTACAATGTTTATGTATAAGAAATTGTTTGTGTGTTCAGTTAATTATTTTGGTTTTGTTCGATTAGATCCTGATTACCCGAAACGAGCGGAAAAGGTGAAGAGTCCCTTCATGGAAATGGACACCGAGGAGCAGTTTAAAATGTTGAAAGAACTATTCCCTGATGCGGACCCAAATTACTTGCACTACCGTGCGGAATTGTACGCTAACAACAAAGAGAAATTGCAGGAGTTTATCGATAGCACTTTTGAAAAACACGATTATCCCACAATTAAGGAACATTTGAGGTTAGTCGGTGTAGATCTAATAATAAGTTGATGTATTTTTTTAGTTTAGATGTGAAACAACTCAATTCAGTTTTATAGAAATTATTTGCAATTATTATTTGCAATGTTACCATTGTTTTAGTTAATCAACTGTGCTTAATTGTTATATTATACACTACACACTATAATTATTAAAAATATATATATAATTACTAATCTCCATGTACTCTGTTAGGGAGCAATTAAGTTCCGAATTTCAGACTACTATTTACGATTCCGTAGTCTTAAAACATTGTAAAGTATATTTTCTGAATTGCTGTATTGCAATATGATCCATTTTGTTGTATTGAATCTGAATTCCTACAATTTTTAATTAATACTGACACTAAAATTTTTTTACAGGAAACAACAATTGTCTGCTCAAGCTCGACAATACACGCAGGCGTTTAAAATCGAAGAGTTCTTAAAAGTCATTCCCGATCCGGAAAAATACTTCAACGATCCGGAACGAAAATCGTCGCTCGCCGACTCCGACGAAATCAACACATACGAAGAGCGACAATACGCCCTGACGATCCTAAAAAACACATACCCAATGGTACACATCCGCTCGATCAACACGTCATTTTCGAGCAACAATTACAACGTCGTGAAGACGGCGAATTACCTGGACGCCAAGTGCCGGGTAGCGACCGGTCTGATGAGGTCCAGGAGGAAACCTGTCGAGATGAATACCGTCGTCATACAGAACATTCCGCTGCTGCAAGAGATCGCGTTCATTCAGAATCGCAAACAAATAAAAGTCTTCTTGCAAGATCAGCAAAAGAAGGCTTTAGAAGAGAGATTGATTGCGAAGAAAAACAATCTGTTTTGCACTTGTGGGTGTTGTTTCGACGATGAAGTTATGCCTAATGCGGTCGCCACCTGCGAAGCCGGGTGCGTCTTTTGCAAAGACTGCATACAGAAGAGTGTCGAAGTGTTCTTCGGCGAGGGGAAATTGGATTATCATTGTTTGAGCAATTGCAACTCACATTTTAGCTTGCAAACTTTGCAGGTAAGTTTTTGGTGTTGGATTCAATGTATTCATTGACAGTTTAAGTTAAAGTGACACTCGTGACATGAATTGCAACACCTGGTAATGCTTTGAATGGAAATTACATAATTAAGTATTTTTAAAATTACGTTTGTTGTTATGTGAAATCCTTACCTTCTGTTATTTACAAATTCAGGCTTTGCAACTATTATTTGGCTATAAGTTAATCTCTGCGTATGGTGGGGACTAAAAAAAGTTTAACGACTTCTAAATTGGATGTTTATCGAGGGTTATTGTTTCAAGTTTAAATACAAGATGAGTTAAATTGTTCCCTTGACAAGAGTTCATTTCTTGCTTCTTAGTTTGCAATTGTCATCATCATTTTGGTGTCTATAGACTAGTTATCATTTTACAATAGGACAATGCAATTTTAAGGTTTTTACACCCCACTGTACTTTAAACAGAGTTACACAATTATTTCCTAGATTTAAACTTGGTAATAGAGCTTAACTTTCACTTTAAAAAGCTTGATTTATAAGATAATGCAATTTATCCAGTCAACCCCGGATTTAAATTTCAAATCGTATTGTACAACCAGGCCTTAGTGTCATAGAAATATTGGACACAATTCTCAATAGTTTCAATTCAGATTTAGTTTTAATCGCTTCAGTTTAAATTCCTACGTTATTTTCAGTAATAACATAACCAAATTCTTTAGATTTAGAAATATTCTGTCGATTTATAATGTGCATAATTTGTAGGTCGTATTAACGCCGAAGCTGTTTTCAAAAATGGTACAAAAGAAGCAGCTTGAAGAAATCAAAGCGGCCGGCATTGAAGATCTCGAGTCGTGTCCGTTCTGCGATTTCGCCACGATTCCCGTGCCCAGTGATAAAATATTCCACTGCATGAACCCGGAGTGCATGAAGGAATCCTGCCGCCATTGCAAGGAACCTTCGCACGTGCCGTTGCGGTGCGACGAAGTTGAAAAGGACGATGATATAAAGCGGAGGACCTACATAGAGAACAAAATGACCGAAGCTCTATTGCGGTAAGCCGGACAGATTTGATTTGGTCGCGGGTTCGTTTCAATTGGATTGCTTGCAGTAAGTGCCACAAGTGTGGCTTGTCGTTCATAAAGTCAGATGGGTGCAACAAAATGACTTGTAGTTGCGGGGCAATGATGTGCTATGTGTGTGGAAAGGCAGTGGATGATTACAAGCATTTCAATGGGCAAGGCGGTGATCGATTTGATCTGTGAGTATTTTAGTGTAGATGTTTCCGGGCACAGAATTGTCTTGTTTTTAGTTTACAAGATTTAATATTTGAATTTATATTTGAAATTATCAGTTCTGTAGAATTAGAGTTTGTTTTCAGGTGTCCTTTATATAGCGACACAAATAAACTCCACCAAGAGTCTGTTCTGAAAGGTGCCGAATTGGCCAAAGCTGAAGTTGGTGTGAACGCTGATCCAACAAAACTTAAATTTGATCCCACTGTCGACATAGAGAAACACTACAATGAACAGAAACAGAAAAACCCCACAGTATTACCTCCTGGAGTCATGGTAAGTGTGGAAATTAATACTAGATGTAAACATTCTTTACACTACACCAATGTGTATGTTGTAGTTAGGTCCAAACATTCTACAGATTCATGACGGCGTAGAGCAAATAGTGTATATGCAAAATGGAAATCCACAACAACATCGTCGAGGACATCATCACCGTCACCATCACAATCGTAGAGCGTTTTAACGAAATAAGTAGTTGTTATTATAGGATTGAAGGCTGTATAAAATAGGTACTTTATTAATGTGTTGTTAAATAACAGTACACAATATATTTTATTATTAATACAACGTGAATTGTCACGAACATTTTGCTTTGAAAGTTCCGATGCAGCGTTACCACAGAACTAAAGATATAAGTGATAATTAGATTTTAAGTGTTGAGTAAATAAATGCAAGTGATGTGGAGGTGTATGTGGATATTTATGTACCAACAACGTAGATGTAGAGTATTACAAGTCGTGGTTTTGCAGGTCAAATCTCAGGAAAGACGAGGGCCTAGCTTTGCAATCTGAAAACTGTAACAGTGTGACGACTGTTTTAGCTCCGCTGTAAATATCCCATCATTCAGATAATAAGCGTGGCACTAGTCTTAGTTATATCTACAGTATGATAGACCATTGAAATGTTTATTTTATCTAGTTTATGTGTTAACTGTTTCTATCTTTATATATAAAAAAAGTGTGAGATATTTTCTAACGCAATAAAATGTTTATTTTAAATGCACTTTACTGCCCTGCATTTATCTCAAATTACCACAAGAAATGATTTTTACAAATTCGTTGTATTTTTTTATATATTTCATTTAAATATTTCTCCTAGTTGTACTGGTGAAAAAAACAATTTTGAGTTTCTTTAATTGCATTTAATACTAAATAACAAACATACAAATTTAAACGACTACAAACGCATTATACAACAACAATTATCAAAATTAAGCAGATTCCTCGATTTTTTTCTTTTCGGGCTCTCGTTCAGGACCCGTGTGTTCGATCTTAACGATCCTTTCCTGCTGCACCGAAGGATCCACCGTTCTCGGCGCGGTCACCGTCAACACTCCGTCCGAAGACAAGCTGGACACGACGTCTTTGAGATCGTGCCCGTTTGGTACGACGAATCTTCTTATCAGGTGTCTCGAAATGAACCCTTCGTTCCCGCGATCCTCTTCATGTTTCGCTTCGACCTGGACCTCGTTCGCGTCGACGATTTTCACCGTGATTTCCTGCGGGGCGAAATTTTTGACGTCCAATTTCACCTCGAACTTCTGCTTGTCGTGGATGACTTTTTCCGGTTCTTCGGAATATTCGATGGCCGGTCGTCGATGGACGACGCCCATCGGCGTTACGAACGGCTGCAGCAGCTCTTCGGTCATCCGCATGTGATTTTCCAACATGCGGAGCGGTCTCGCCATGGCCATCATGTCCCTAAAGACGAGCGGTAGCAAAGACATCGTCGGTTTGTTTGTTGCGTTCTAGGTGCTTTCGAGAGAAGTCGATTCAAAACTGGCGCAATTACAAACTCGGCGGCTTTATATATTGTAGAGTCGGCGCATGCTCGAAAGTCTCGGTTATTTTAGAATCGCCCGCGAATGTTCTCGGTGTTTACTATATTACGCAATGTTTCGTCATTGTTCTGTAGTATGTTATTCTCTCAGTTTTGATCAAAATTATTTTATTCTTGACATTCTAAGTTGTTTCGTCGTGATTCGTTTAGAATAATCTAGATTTGAGCAACGAAACGTAAATATGAGACCGTATGAATCATTGTATGTACGTGTGGTTATAAATAACTTGATATTTAAAAAAGTGCAATTATAGAAATTTTAATTAAAAACGGCGATTGATTAATCCTTGGTGTAATTTTTCGATTTGCGTTTTTCTGACGCAATGTTTGCTTAAATTTTCATTCACCACTATACGCAACATTTAATAAATAATTCATTTTAGGTTGAATTGACATACGAAAATCTAAAATTGAAAACTGAATTAGGTGAATAAATTGACATTAAGAATAACAACTGTCAACATTTGTTGTTATTTTCACTGCTGCAAACGTTTAATAAAAAAAGTTTTTTTTTATTAAACGTTATTTAGATTAGTCTTTTTGAAGTACTCGCAAAGCACTTTCTGGAGACATCCCCAAGATTTTTCGTACCGATTTGTATACAAATTTGATACAATTAGGTTATTTGTTTAAAATGTTAGTTAGAATTTTTATGTTACCAACACCGAACATTTTGACTTTGACAATCAAAATGTCTTCTTTTCTAATTTACGTCATTAATTTCTCTACAAATTAATGACATTACTAAATACCTTGCTTACAATGTTATTATCAAATTTGTGCATAGATGATACCGATCGATAATCAAAAAATATATATTAATTTACCCTGCTATTGTCGTTTTCTCTCACATATAAAAAATAGTAATAATACTTTGTGAAACAAGGAAAAGTGAATTTTTAACTAAATTCAAAATTATGCACCTTAAGTTGGTAGTAAAACCACCAAATGCACAATTTAAATCACCCTATACGTAGTGAGACGGTAACCACGTTGTAGAGATTTTCAACAGCAACGCGTTGGCAACCCTGATTTCACATTCACCGTTAGATCGTTACGTCACCGTTGATGTGTGTTGTGCGTCAAATAGTGCTCGCTAAAAAAACCACGATTCCTGCGTATGGTTGTTGAATTAGGACCTTTTAATTAATTATTTTATTTGTAGTGTAGTGTCATAAATACATATATAAGTGAAAGAGGCGGTTGATTTCATTTACAGGTGAGTCTTTTCGATCGTTCATCCCGTCGCCATATTGTTCTATAACGGTCGCCTTTCTCTGATTTTATCGGCGCGGTCGGCATAATGTCGCCAGTGCGATTAAAAATAACTGTCGCTTCGACGTAGTCGTATCGAAATAATGGGGTTCGTGACACACAAACTAAAACTTCGCACGATATTTCACAACGCCCGTTTTGTTTCACATGAAAAACTGGATTTTGATTTGTCCTCGGTTAAGAGTACCGAACATAACATGTTAACCTAAATTCACATTTAATGATTTTAGGCATCCAGCAATTAATCCTCCAATTAATTAATCCCTTAAGTCCTCGTCATCATTAGCTTTAAAGATGACGTTTTTATTTTTGTTCATAATTTTGTGATAGTTGACGTCGCGTAATAAGCAAACGACACAAAATTGATTGATATCGTTAATTTATTCTTCGCCTGGAATCTCCAGATCTTGCCAATTATAGGTGCGGCCAGTTGGGACAAAATCGGCAGGAATCGGCATTTTTTGTTGTGGGAGTAGATTTTTTATTAAAACATTTTATGTTTATTTTGGTCATTTATCATCTGCTATCGGCGATATCTGAATCGCAATCATATTGTATTCATACGATACAAACGAATTGACGAATTTACGTATACATTTATTTTTTAGATTGCGCGAAAATATTCTAGGGTACGGTTATGACGCTCAAATTTATTATACAGTGTTCAAAAAAGCTATCCATAGCTGTCATTCATTAATTGTCAACTTTCACCTGTCATTAAACTGTAAACTAATTTAGTTCGAATTTTTAATTAAATTTGTTAATACAACATATAAAATGTACACTTTGCAAGAAAATGTTTTTATTATAGAGGCATATGTTCGATCAGGACAGTTAAAACCACTGCCTTCTTTTTTTCTCCTCTTCAATTTCTATCAGTGAGATTTTTTCTCCAAGTCATTTTTATCTTTGCCTTTATATGTAGGTGTTTTTCTATTATACTTGTACTGTATTTCTTTATTTTCTCTTTTGATCATTTCGTTTTCGTTCTTTAATTTAAAAACATCGCTCAGGGTGACAGACAGGATGTATTCTAATTTTCACTCTCGGAGTGTTTACGATAGTCAACCATAACCCAACCCAACCCAACCGATATATTATCGTCTTAATAATGTGATTTAAACAAATACAATAGTTTCAGTAGTACAAATGAAAAAAAATGGTTTCTAATTCTAATTCTATTTGTTCGGTTTAGGTTCATCATTGTCAAAAATGGATGAGAAAGCGTCGGTTACAGCGGTGGCGACGCCTTCGACGCCGTCCCCACAAACCTCGAACTTAACCACTCAGCAGCACTGGATGTATAACTACGCCATGTACGGGCAGTACCCGTACAATGTGGGCCAGCAGCCTTACGCCCAGTACGCTCAGTACTACCCTCAGTTTCACCCTATGATGAATTACGGCGGCCAATACGCACAGGGGTTTAAAGCGGTGGAAGCGCCCGATAAGAAAGGCGATGAAGACGAAAAAGTCCTAAGTAATCCGCCGCTCCCACCCGGTCCCCCGCCTCCCGCGACTCAAAACTCACCACTTTTGCAGAAATCCCCGTTTTATACTCAGCCGAAACAGTTCGGTAACATTCGGTTCAGCCTCGGTAAGAAACAGCTGAACGGCAACGTTCAGAACCAAAGTAACTCGCTCACGAGCGGCGCCGCCAAAAAGAAACGCAAACGCAACAAAAACAACCAGAACATGCACAACCTGCAGAATAAGTTTAACATGAATTATAATATGCCCCCTTTGCCCCCGCCCGAACAGGGCGATCCCAAACCGGCACCGCCGCCGGAAACTATGCCACCTTTGCCTCCGTTGCCGCCACCAGACACGACGATTCCCCCGCCGCCTTTACCGGCTGAAACGCCGAAGCTGAAACCCTTGCCGAATCCGCTGGTGAATCCCACGGAAGAGTGGCCCGATTCGTTGAAGGACTACGTAAATCGGTGCTACGAAAAGTGCAAGACGAAAATCGACAAGGATCAGGTCGATATCGTTTTGAAGGGAAAATTGACGAACGCGTCAAAAACGGGCGACCTTTGGATAAGGGACTGGAGCAAGGAGCCGCTTCCTAGCATACACAGCGAGCGCATGAATTTAGAGCCGAAGATCGTGCCCGGGCAACTTTCTCAATTTCAAAACACGCCCAAAAAGGGACTTTCGCCGGCGATGGGCGCTCGGCTCGGCGCGCGTGCTTCCACTTTACGTGGCCGCAGCAGATCTTCGACACGTTCCAGATCAAGATCTCCGACGTATCGTAAAAAGTCTCGTTCCCATTCCAGAAGCCCGCGGCGTCGCCATTCCTCAAGGTAATTTCTTCCTTCACTCGCGAAATCTGATAATGATTAATTTTTGTTCCAGTTCGTCAAGTAGTAACGACGGTTTCATCTCTCTTAATAAGCCGAAGCCAAAAGGTAAAATAACAGATAGGTTAGGTCCGTCGAAGCCGAAACTCACAGCAAAACAACTAAAAAAGCAAAAGCAGAAGGAAAAGAAGGCGAATTTCTACGCGTTTGACGCAGTCTGCGGCTCTGTCGAGGAGAACAGCGAGCTGCTGCAGCAGCGCGCTGCCCGTTTTGGCAACGTAACCAAAACCTCGATGCCGGAACCGAACGCGCCGGGCAAAAAGCGAAAAATGCTTTTGTTTACCGAGGATACCGCGGGAGACTTAGACTGGACAGAATTTCACATAGTGGGCTCGTGCCAAGACATAGAAAAGTCGTTCTTGCGACTCACGAAGGCCCCCGCCGCATGTGAAGTACGTCCAGTCCAAGTGCTCAGGGTATCATTACAGACCGTCAAGACAAAGTGGCTGGAGAAGCAAGACTATTACTACGCGTGCGACCAGCTCAAGTCGATTCGGCAGGACCTCACTGTAAGTTTCCAGTGGTGTCGTCTTTGCAGTCGTGCTCATGCAATTATTGCAGGTTCAAGGCGTCCGAAACGAATTCACGGTGGAGGTGTACGAAACTCACGCGCGGATCGCCTTAGAGAAAGGTGACCACGAAGAATTCAATCAGTGTCAGACGCAATTGAAAATGTTGTATTCTGACGTAGGTGGTTGCCATATTAATGAGTTTACGGCGTACAGGATACTGTATTACATCTTTACCAAAAATACGTTAGGTACATACAATGTCATTTTATTATTTCTTATGTGTAAGATCCAAATCAACACACTCATTTGACCTCACCATCCCAGATTTGGATGAAATTTATTTTACTCAGAGAAATGCAGAATTGTTTCAAAAAGAAAAGCCAACCCTAAAAATTGCAACATATTTTTGAACCTATATAAACTATAGTTTCATATTACATTCTCTTATTTTATTTTGGTTATTATTATTATTTGGTTATTAACTTGCACTTTTTGTTGCAGATATCATGACGATGATGAAGTCGCTGTCGCACGACGAGAAGACGGATTCGTGTATTTCGTTCGCGTTAAAAGTTAGGTCGGCGTGGGCCATGGGGAACTTTCACAGGTTTTTTAAGCTTTACGATGTCGCGCCGCTGATGTCCGGTTACTTAGTCGATTGGTTTATCGAGCGCGAACGAAAAACTTACCTTAAGTGTATCATCAAAAGGTTTGTATTAAGTTCGCACTTTAAACGTTGCATTAATTCGGCAGGTTGCTATTTTTCGCTTGGTTTATGTTTTCTGAACATTTCAAATCGAAAATGAGTCCTTGGTAACATTGTGGTTTTATTTATCGGCGCACAGATTGAAATAAATTTTTGAAGGATTATTTATTTTCTCAGGGTTTTGTAAAGAGAAAGTTCAGGTTTCAAAGACATTTTATATTGTCTCAATTTTTTTTGGGGAACATAAACACATTAATGTAACAAGGGGGACACTGTGTAATCTAATAAAACGGGTCAATGTTATCAATGAACTCTAGTTTCAACAAAGCAAATCAAATTGTGTTAACTTTGGATTTTTCTCTAGGTTTTGTAGTATTATTAATTTTTGTATGATTGAGATATAGAACATGAGATAAAATCAAAGAATTGTAGTGTTTGACAAACGAGGTATGGCTACTTAATAACAGGACTGTTAATGTAAATTTTTAAGGTGTTTCAAGTTCAAATCACTCAGTGTGTGATAAGTGTTTAATGACAATAGTTAAGTTTTACAAGAAATGTGGTATTTGAAAATCAACGTTTTTGATGACGAGAAAGTTATATCCAGGAATGGATGATGATGACGTCTCCAATGGTTTTCCTAAGTAAAATAAAGTTTTCATAAAGTTAAGATGATACCAACGAAGTACCCAGAACTAGCCTGTAGCTCTCAGACAGTTCATTTAAATCCATGCATCAGATCTAACTGAAAAGTTTACTGAAGGGAAAATAAAAATGATGAAACTGAGAACTTCAATGCAACATGGTTTTCAACATCCGTTGTTGTGTGTGTGAAGAAGGGAACGATGTTGAAGTGTATATTTTGTTTTTATAAAAATATAATGTATTTTGTTAATCCTGTGATGAAATAGCCACACCTTGTGTATGCATGTTTGGTTCATTTCGTTTTTGATATCTTATTCAATTTTATATCCAATACATTGCAAATGACCGGTTTAGATTTAGAATATAACTAAAAAAAATTGTTTTTCAGCAAAAAAAGCGTGGGTATTTCTTTTCTAAATATGTGAAATTCCGGCTTATAATTCTTTTTATATTCACATGCGATTATTTAGATTAATATAAATTTACAATTTTTGCGATTAGATTACTTAAACAATTAATTATTATTAATATTATTATTATTATTATTATTAAGTCACATCGAATGAAGCAAAGCTGGAATCTCACATAGTTACCTTTCCCGTATTTTGTACATTAACACTTTTTATATCTGTTTAGCTATCGTCAAAGCATATCGGTGAACTATGTGGCAGAAGAAATGGCTTTCAAATCCGTCGATGAGTGTCTGTCATTTCTCGAACCTTTCGGGTTAACCTACGCTGACGACAGCAAAACTTTCCTCGATTGTAAAAATAGCATGACCGCACTGACCAACATTTAGTGTCCCCGATCTCAGTTCCGATGATACTCCCTTTGTCTCTCTTTCGTAATCTTTCCGATGGACACGGCGGATCAGATCTCCGGCGACCGTTGCTTCTTCAAGCGAGTCACTCATTGCCAAGAAGAACGAACTTGTCCGATTTGGACGCGATATTTTAGAGTGCGTTGCATTTAATAATGGAGGCGGTTTCGTTTTAAGAAACCCTGCCAATGGTCGTACAGTCTTCTATTTCGGTTCTGGATGCTGATTTGTTGCAGCTGATTTCGACGAGCGCCAACTGGA
The DNA here is from genome assembly GCA_959613385.1 of Geotrupes spiniger. Lineage (NCBI taxonomy): Eukaryota > Metazoa > Arthropoda > Insecta > Coleoptera > Geotrupidae > Geotrupes > Geotrupes spiniger. Next base: position 30,828,919 of record OY390736.1, on the reverse strand, counting down.
TCGCGAACGAATCGAAACGAAGAATCAATCATGGATGTTATTATGTTTATCGTGGAGATTTTTAAACAAGGTTTTGAATACGAACAATAATTTTTCAAATCTTGCAACAACGTTTGTACATATGTATATAAAGTATTTAAAAATAAACTACTTTTTCATACCAGTTTTTTGTTTGCAATTCCATAAATAAAAATCTGTTTAAATAGTTTAATATACTTTACTTAAATTATAAACAAACAAGTTACAAGAACAATTGGAAGTAAACAATTTATTATGTACATCATCCATATAATATATACTATATATTAATAATAGTTACTTTAAATATACACAGAATTATAGTAGTGCTGGTCTCGTATTTGCGAAGTGGTGTGAATCGTTATTTATATGTAGTACAAAAATATGAGATTTTCAGCGGCGACAGCACTAGACGGCAATAAATAGTAACGACAATTCTAAAACGAAACAATTTCTATAACCAATGAAGACTTCGAATTTGGCTGAATAACGTCGGTTCTTCATTTCTTTGCATGTAAATATTTCTCTATCCTCGCAGCATTTAAATTAAACGGAGAGGGATACAAAGCTGTTGTACTGGGTTATGTTTCTCTTTAAGATGTCCGCACATAATCCTAATACTCTTTCAAATCTGGAACGAAAACACCAATGATAAATGTTATTCAGTTTTGGGTTTTTACTAGAATCAATGCATAAATTGTTACTATAAATTGTTACAAAACTTAAATTAAATAAACTTTTTACTTAAATATAACTATGTTAATTAGTTTTTAAACGATGGTATAATTTAACATCCACCTTTAAAAATAATTAATGTAATGAAGTTACAAAATAGTTGTTCACATTAAACGATCATTAGTATTGATGGAGATTGTTACTAAGAAACCACAGCCTGTTAATACTCTTAGTTCAGTGAAAATCGGTCATCAGCAAGGGCTGGCCATAAACCCTCGTAAAACAGTTATTGTTCCATTCACTAACAGGAGGAAGGTTGAAAAACTCAACCCATCCATACTGGAAGGGGAAATGATACCATTGGCAAAGGAATCAAAATATCTAGGGGTGACACTAGATAGAAAGCTCAACTGGAACTCTCATATGGAAAAAATTATACACAAGGCTAGACAGGCACTTTGGATGGGTTGGGTTGGGTTGAGAAACTCGACCCACCCATACTGGAAGGTGAAATGATACCATTGGCGGAGGAAGTAAAATATCTAGGGGTGACACTAGATAGAAAGCTAAATTGGAACTCTCATATGGAAAAAATGATAGATATGCACTTTGGATTAGTCGTCAAGCAAATGTACTGGCTGTACGTGGTGGTTATTAGACTGATCATTACGTATGGCTGTATTGTCTGGTGGATGGCGTCCTCACGAAGGACAGTCAGAGCAAAACTGACCAGCCTACAGAGAATGGCTAGCATAGCCGTAACACGGGCGTTAAGCACCACACCGTCAGCAGTCTTGGAACTGCTACCGGATTTTCCACTTTTGCATATTTTGCTGCAAAGTGAGGCCATGAAGGCAACACATCGTTTTCACAACGCGGCTGTCGACCGACATTGAAACACAATGTCTACAATACACAGCTTCGGACTGCCCTATAAAGACAGTTCCTACTAGAGATGAATGGGAGCTTAATCAAGTCGCCCTGTTACAGATAGATTCGCGCTGGTTTATCAGTAAAGTAACAACTGATGGACAAATTATTAAGCGTGCAAAGAGAATGTGTTCAATCGAGCTTATCAACAGCTGCAACAATGCAGTTTTTGTTTTCATAATAAAACATACAATGAATTAATGGCAAATTTTTTTGGCACACTGAATATAACTGAACTAAACTTCTTCCATAAGGAGTTAAATATAAATTATATCAAAAAATGTGTTCTGTAACACTTCTTTGGTTTCATGCAAAAAATCAAGGATAATCGAAATCAAATACAAGACCCTCTAAGACGACATTTATGAATGAAATTACGAAATCTACCGTGAATATCGGTGAACTAAAAATCATCGGCGGCAAATTTGATTATCGAAATTAGCTGCTCATACTAAGAAATTTCCTAATTGCCATGTAGCCTTATCTAATGACGCAATTCCTTTAATTTTTTTATCTCATATACATATTGATACGAGGGGAGTAAATGAAAGGATTTAGTATAAAATTATTAGGTTCGTGAGATAGAGGAAAAAATTGATTGGGAACGTAATATAACTAAATTGAAATACAACAAACCTAGATGCTACTTTTTCCAATTACATGTCAAAATTCTGTTTAGAAATATTAATTAGTTTCCAAGCGGTGGAAATTTATTTGCGACAATGTCTGAATCCCCAACTTTAATGAAATTGTGTAAAAACATACCGTGCCCTATCGAGTTTAACACACTTCAGCGGTCCATTAGCTACGACGGTGGCCGCACGAGGCCTATCGAGCAATAGGGCGATCTCGCCGAAATAATCGCTCTGCCCCAGCCGACCGACCTCCATGGGTTCTTCGCCCTCCGCTCGGTTTTGCATCACCAAAGCTGTGCCCTCGACGATAATATAGAAATCGTCGCCAGGTTCGCCCTGCTTCACGATTGTTTCCTTATCTTCGAAGCTGACTGGTTCGAGAGCATCGGCGACGGTCAGCCGCTCCCATTTGTCCAGATTTTCTAATATGGACACTCTTGAAAGGAACTCCTCGTACATCTTCCGCTTGCGAATGGTCGAACCCATCAGAATGCGACGGTACGAGTCGCGGTCGATGCCCCAGAGCTTGACGTCCGTCTTGGCACGGACTGTTGCGGCTCTAGGGGTGCCGTAGATGAGGGCCAGCTCTCCGAAGCTGCCGCCTTCGCCGATCGTCGTTACTAGTTCATTGTTTACGTAAACCTGGAAGTAAAAAATGGATTAATGAATTGTTTCGATTAAATTATAATTAATTTCGGTTTATTATTGTTAACATTAAATGATTTATTTATCGTTATTTGTTTAGTCATTTTTATACTCGAAACTGCCATATTTTTCATTCTTCGTTTGCATCATCATATGCAAGAATGTTATGCAAATTTACATCCAGTTTCTTTTGTGACAGTTGTTGCAATATAAAACCACACCTCACAGTAACCAGTGAAAATCTATAACCTATCCAAAATAATTTATCTGATATGTATTCTATATGAATATCAGAAATAAGCAAAGAATAAGAAATTCATTTACAAATTGTTAGGTATTAATCTGACTCAACAGGTAAAGAGTTTGGTGAAAAGATAGAAATAGTAAAAGTAACCAGAAAAATCCTGAAAAATCTAAAAGTTAATAGAAAAGTAGACAATGTATTAAAATGAAAGAGGGGCGAGAAAAATTACTGGAAGGACGAGAAGTTGAACAAAAAGAGAGGAATGAGGATGCGGTAGGACATGAACAAATATATCAGAAGGAGAAATTGTAGAAGAACTATATAACTATGGAAAACTAACAGAAGCTATTAAGAGATGGAAAGGCACCCGGAACTGATTACATGATTACATTATCGCGGAGATGGTAACAAAATGTGAGGTGGAGGAAGGGCTGCACTAAAAATCGACCGTATGGGCTGAGGCAGAAATAACAAAACAATCGAAAATAGGCTTGAAAATGCCAATCTCAAAAAAAGGAACTAGGGACAGGACTAATAATTATAGAGAAAAAAGACTAAGGAAACCAATTAGTAGAAGATCAGTGATTTCAGAAAATGCACACAAATAGATGTAGAAAGAACACTGGCAATGTTCTTAGACATGGAAAAAGCGCACCAACAACGAAAATATATTAATTCACGTTCCAAACATTTCATTGTCATGACGTGACACTGAAATTATTTTCAAATTAATTTTACTTTGTTATAAGCTCCATATCAAATCCAACCCAACCGAATCCAACAAAATCAATACAAACCCAACTTACATCTTAACTCCCACCAATACCAAAATCCAACCCAACAATACCAAAACATTTCATTGTCATGACGTGACACTGAAATTATTTTCAAATTAATTTTACTTTGTTATAAGCTCCAAATCCAATCCAACCCAACCGTACCCAACAAAATCAATACAAACCCAACTTACATCTTAATTCCCACCAATACCAAAATCCAACCCAACAATACCAAAACCAAACACGAAAAGAAAAACAAAACAATTTTCAAAAACTGAACGACACCTGGAACACAAACAACACAGAGAAAATAATTTGGCATTCGTCGACTTTTGTTTTGTAATTTTTATGGTTTGACTTAATGTTTTTATTCTTCGTGGTTCTAATTTGTTTTAGAATTACTTTTTTTTGTTTAACCATAGTTTGTTATTATTAGAAAAAAATGTTGGTTTTGTTAGGTTGAGTTGGGTCGGGTTGGGTTAATTTTCTATAATTTTTTATTTGCGTCTGTATTGCGTTATTTTTAATTTTTTATCGTTTCTAATTCATTTATTAAACAAAATTACACCACAGAATATTTATTGAGATAGCAAGTAAATAAAGAGAACACCAGAAGCCCGGCAGATTAGAGCACAAGAAAAAAGAGGAAAATGGAAAATAGTAAAAGATTGGATACAATAAAGTAATATTAACGTAAATCTGGTAACTTGACTCGACTGGGTTTCCTTGATCATCCACGGCAATGATTTTTTTTGTTAATTGAAACAATTGTAGACAATTTTTGCAACTTGCGCATTTTTTGCGTTTGGGGCTATTTGAAAATTTTTTGTCAATTTTGCCATTTTGACATTTTTTATTTTAAAAATAAAAAGTTCAGCCACTAAAATACTTTTGCAACTTGCACCACTTCAGTTACTGCTCACATGAGAACGTTCTCAAAGTTTTGACAGTTAACATCTTCGAAAATTTTAATCTTGTTTACAAAGTTGAAATCTCTTGTCAACTTATTATTTCACATTTCACAGTTTCCATTGTAGACAAAATTTTCACATTTTGAATTTTTTTTACGAAATCGTATGCCTCGTCTACTCAATCAACGTCAACTCAACTCACTTCTACTTCCCCCTGATCGATGACGTAGAAATTGTCGCCTTCGTCGCCCTGCTGTATGATGGATTCGCCGGTCAAGCAGGTGACCGGGAACATGGCGTCGAAGATGTCCGAACGCTCGTTTTCGTCCAGATGCGAAAACAGCACGTTCTTGGCGATCGCCCTAGAGAGCGCGGCCATCGTCTTGTAGTCCTTAGGCACCACCTTCTTGACGTAGCTCGCGGCATCCTCTTCGCTCACGGGCTCCGCCGATATTCCGCCACGACGGCGCACCGGTTGCTGGGCGTGGGGTGGCAGCGGGGATAAATCTTCGGTGTCCTCTGGCGACGCCGCCTGTTGCTTGGCGTCTAAGGCTTGTTCCTACCGAAAAAGAGCATACATAATAAATAATTCAAGAACGAGTTTCATTTCAATTTTAAATAAAAAAAAAATGCAATTTCAGAATTGGCGAATTTTGTGGTGGCTGGTGGCAGGTGGCAATTCAATCAAAATAATAACCAATTTAATATACGTTAACTGTTGCGATGCTTATAACATACAAACTTTTGATTGAAAATTACAATAATTACTGTTCTAACTGTACTACTCTTGTTAGACAGTTTCATTTTGTATGCGTTCCAAGACGCCTGGGATTGACGAGTTCCTCGTTGTGATAAATTGAATGATGATTACCAAGATTTCGATATTGCATTCCCCGAATTGATTACGTATCAAGAAAACTCGATCAAGTAACATTAAACCGTTATTGAAGTTTAGTATTTGATATGTGAGTGGAATTTGATTCCTTTCTCTAAAAATTCTATGTTCGAGAAATCCATTATAACCTTTTGTAGAATGGAAATTTGCACTTTGCATCAACCACGTTTAAGATCCTCAACGCAAGTGTTGCCCCTCGTCCCGCTGATGAACGTGTCGATCGTTGGCGCATACGAACTAACCGTCCCACAGAACGCCCAAGCCTTTCGCAACACGATTACCGGATTATTCATTGACATTGGTGACGTATTTTACGATCTCACATTTACTTATTTTTAAATCCCTTTTCCCATTTTAATTCGAATTGACATTATATGCTACTTGTACTATTTTTATTTTCCGAGTCATAAACAAACTGTAAAGTATTTATGTTCGAAATCTTTTTATTTCTGGGCTTCTATACTTGCTCGTGTTCTGAAAAAATCGTCCTAATTAGTCAGTGCGGTGAAGCACCTCTGTAAACAAAAATAGGAATTTGGTGCCCCAACTTATTTATTATAAATCATCTAGATCCATTGATTATGTCACTAACGTGTACAATAAAATATACATTTCAAGCAAGTAATTGAAATGAATTATTACTACATCGTGTGTCATCGTTTAACGTGATTTAGCATCCGACCTTTGAAAAAATTAAAAAACCTCATCCAATAACACACGCAGAATTCCTTCAGCTGTCGTTCAAGAGAACTGGACGCTGTCCAATCTATTAATACCGTGAGTATGCGCGAATAATTTCTCATATATGAAATTTTGGCACGCCGACGCGGTTTATTTTTGCGTTTTTGGACGCATCCGACAGGTGTGACAACGTCTCAAGGCGATGACGAGACTGTCGGCGTGATCGGGGAGCGCGCGTTCGCGAAACGTCGGAGGACGAAGGATGCGCGCCGGATCGGCCTCGCAATTACGTCGTAATGTCCCTTTAGCGTCGGATTACACGGCCTCGATGGAAGACAAACATTTTAACGCAAATTGCCTGTCGTTAACGGGAGACTCCCCGAGTCGCAATTATGTAAATGCTCTTCGGTGTCGCTGCGCGCACAAATAGATTGATACGTCGATTGTGGATGTCGCTCGTGTCGGAGGAATTGGTAAACATGATAAGAATGGACGCGTAACGTCGACGGTTGACTTGTTGGGTACGATGTGCACTTATTTCGGTCATAACTTCACCGACAGCAATTCAATAAATTACAAATACTGAGCAATTTTGGCAACGCCCAATGTTTGCGTTCATTCGAAGCGGGTTATTATAGATCAGAATCTAACTCAATTATAATTCAACTAAGCGAAAACAATGTTAAATTATAGGGGCTGTTTTCTGGGTAAAATCCTCAACCACAAAAACTTGTTTGTAACTCCGTACTCAGTCAAAATTTGCTACAGCGATTGTGCAAAATTGTTTATTTTACCCTAAACACAACAAGATCTTATTGTACGTGTATCCCATGGTTCTGACAATTTTATAAAAAAAAAAAAAAACAATCTATACAACACTTGCAAATGCAATTGCTCGTTGTGTGCAAAAAATTTAGTTTGTTCCAAAATATTGTGTGGAAGTTTTGGGGTGATTTGCGAGTCGTCAACTAGTCATAAAATTAAATTACGCCGCCCCATCATATCATTTTTTCGCACAGGATCAACCATCCAAGAAGGCGAAAGCGATTTTCTGCGCAAAAAATTATGGCCACGGTTTTATGGGACGCTGAGGTGATTCTCTTAATTAAGTATATGCCAAAAAGGACTACTTGTACAATATCGATGAATCTCTACAAATGCAAAATTAAGAACTTGAAAGCGGCTATACACGAAAAAGGAATCAACAATTATGCTCAGAAAACGAATTGTTCAAGAAGTGGTCAATTAATGCAGTTTTAACGAATTACCTTGCAGTCCCGATCTCCCCCCCCCCCGTGACTAGTATCTCTTACCAAAACTAAAAAAAAAAACACTTGAGAGGACTTTTTATCGAATCGCTTGGGAAACGTTGTGGAGTAAAATGTTTGCAGAATTATCAGTCGCCAGACGCAATGAACGATATCAACAAAAGAACAAAATGTACTCAACCTTACGCAATCATTTCCGTATATGTTGCTTCAATTGGGTTTGTTTGCATCACAAACATGTAAACCCTAACCACCGAAGCTGTGGGTATCGAGAGTTACCAATATGCACAGTTGGATAAGTCCTTTACTTGGAGCTATTTTCCTATGAGTAACCAATGACCTAGAAATTGGCTCACAGTTTCAATTTCAACAACCCAGTTCGAATAATAACAGAGGAATTTGTGTTAACTATTAAGTTATGTTGCTGCTAGGGATTTTGAGTAATTTCAAGATTGGTTTTCGATTCGAAAATTCACTTTCATTTTAACTTGTAAAATTGAAAATGGGTTTAGAGGGCGTTACTTTGCTTAGAGATAAAATATAGTTTTATATAAATATTCAGCGTGTGAGTATGGTGAAGTAATGGAAAGAAAATCCACCGTCATTCACCTGCAATTATACGCAGTGGTGATTGTTTTAAAGTTATCGGTACGTCCATTTTAGGGTAGGACAATGATTGACAGTAAAAAAAAATATTAAAGTATTTTTACAAATTTTAACAATATTGAACGGAATTTAATGAATGAAAATAAAGCAAACGAAAAGGAAAGAAGTTAAAAAATCATGTTTTGATATTTTTGTAGACAATTTTCAAGATACATAAGTTGCCAATTTTAAAATAGTGACGTAATTGATTAATTTTGATTTCTGTGCAATTTGGGAAACATTTATTTTATACCAAGCAATAATCCGAACGTCAATCATGCGTTGATGTATGTCATTACGGAAGCCATAAAAAGTTAATACAATTGTAATCATCTGCCACAAACTTTCAATGAGTAAAGTAAAAAAAAAGCTCCACGAGGAGGAATCGATCGAGCACGGACGTGCACTCATTATGCAATTTCAATAAAGGGGATGGGTTAAATGTGAGTTCTAATATTGTATCGATTTTATTTTTTAAATGAAACACTTAGTGTAGGCCAATGAATAATTATAATTATAGTTGCAAATTGGCCACCAATTAATTATAGAAATATTTATTACAAATGAATTTACAAAAATATTGTGTATTAACGTTTGTAACAAAAGTATTGAGTTTAGACGACTGGCCATTTGCCGGATAGCTGAAATTACGAATTTTTCTTATGGTACTAGAGCACTCTATGTTGAATTTTGTGCATTATAATCACATGTGTTTGGACTGTCAAGCAAGGTGCATGTGCATTGTCAAGGTAGGGTTTTTATTCTATTACTTATATACTCAGTAACATATAAACTGGACCACCTAGAAGGGGTGGGAATTTTTGGACCAAATTTGGCAGAAACATTGGACTAGTCTAAGGTAACAATTGATTAAAATTTGGTAAAGAAAACACTTCATCTTTTTGATTTTTCTTTAATAATGTGTTGGTCCGCCCCTATTTCTGATACACTCATTGACCCGCCTTGGCATTGATTCCAGCAGGTGGAATCAATGGTATGGCATCCCAAGCAGCCTGTACTTCATGTCGTAGAGCTTCTATTGTCAACGATGGGTTCGGTAGATTCCTCAATCTCCTACCCATCATGTCCTACACGTGCTCAATGGGCGACAAATCGGGAGATCTTGGCGGCCAAGGCAAAAGATTAACATTGGCCTCGTCAAAGAAGTCAAGAGAAACCTTTACTACGTGAGGTCGTGCATTATCTTGCTGGAAAAGTGGGTCTTCCAGCCCTCGAAGATCTGGAAGAACATGTGGTTCTACCACTTCGTCAATGTAGCGTCGGGCGGTCATACTGCCCCGAATGAAGAGCAAGGGTGACCTACTGCCGTAAGCAATAGCACCCCACACCATCAACCCCACAGTTCGGTGAGCATGCCTCGCAATCGAAAAATCAGGATTGCGCCTTTCTCAACGTCTTCGTCTAACAGTCATTCGACCATCATGTATTCCTAAACAAAATCGCGATTCGTCACTAAAGACAACTCGATGTCACTCCAAGTTCCATTGAAGTCTTTCCGTGCACCAGGCCAAACGTTCCTGGCGATGTTGAGCAGTGAGGGGTAGCACAAGATGTGGGCGGTAAGACAGCAAGCCAAAGGTTCTTATTCGACGATAAACTGCTCGCAAGCCTATCGGACGACCTTGTTCACCTAAACATTGATCAGCTATTGATCTAGTTGTAGAGAATCGGTCTCTCGAGGCCATTAGTCTTAAGCGGCGATCTTGACGTTCATTGGTTCGTCTTTGAGCCCCAGTGCCTATTCTCCGACGTTCAATCCCATGTTCAGACCACGCTTGATAAACACACATTATTGTTGAGTGGTGCCGTCCAAAACGGTTGCCGATTTCTCTAAACGAAAAACCTGCTTCTCGTAAACCAACAATCCGCCCTCGGCAAAGTCACTCAACTGCTGGTAAACTTGAGGTCTTCTTCCTCTAGGCATCGTTAAACACTTGAAACACTTTAAACTAAAGAACGGGATCCGAAAAAGTGGAACAAATTCAAAAAATGACTCGATAATTGCTTGTCTATCACCACCTCTAAAAAATGACACAAACGTCAAAAATCCCATGACTAATTGATGATTGGGTTTCAAATTTTAATCAACTATTTTAATCCCTCGACTAGTCCACTATTCCTACCAAATTTGGTCCAAAAATTCCCACCCCTTCTAGGTGGTGCAGTTTATATGTCACTGAGTATATATTACATACAGATTAACACCAACATCGCATTTTTACATATTTCTGTATTCCATTGATAACACGTGCCTTCTTGACATTTCAATGCAACATTCAATTAATTTCCAAGTATCGGCAACGCATCCTTGTTTATAGACGAGACAAGAAAAACCGTTCGGGTGAACACAACTTCGTGACTACCAACCCGGCCCATTACTTTCCAAGTCACGAACGGAAATAGACTAATAAGCAATATCGCGGAGATGGTTCGGCGCTAATGTATTAATCCGTTTCGTAATTGCTCCATGACGAATAGAGCCGTTGGCCAGAGAGGCACGTCAATCGTTAAATTACGGGGACGTGCGGGATAAAATTCTTGAAGAATTCGCGAGCAAATATTTCACCAACAAAATGTTTGCAGTCTAGTATTACGATTTCGTGCAGGGCCAGTCGTGTTCGTCCAAATCGTCGCCAGGTGTGCTGCAGATGATTGGATTCAAACACATGTGCATTTTTTACGTCTGTTTCGTCGTGATTTGAATTTCCGATTTTATGATGCATTAAGTCAGGACGTAGTTGTCGGCAACATTCTCGCCGCAAATTGAAATAACACGTGTGAAGCTATAGACATTACAATAACTCTAGTATAAATATGCAGTTTGCAAAAGAAGTCAATTTGGATTTAACATCAATATTTAAAAACCATGAAATGTATGACGTTTCCTTATAAAAAATAATACGAGGGGAGATCAGTATTTACGGCCCTTAACATAGAAGGAAACAAATTGAAGAAATATCAAACGTGTATTTTTTTACATAATCTCCCTCCATGCATTTGGTCCAACGATGCTCCAAACCTGTGATTCCTTTGGAAAAAAAATCCTTAGGATGCTCTTCCAACCAGTGGTTTACGTACAACGCACAACGTACAATGTACAATGTTTAATATATAACGTATAATGTTTAAATAATTCGTAACGAAAAATGATTAATTACTCATACGACAATAATTCGATAAAATGGTATAAATTCAAAATTTTAATTACAAAAATATGTAAATTGAATGTAATCAAATTATTGTAAAAAGAACAGGGAACATGTTGATGCTGAAACGTCAAATCTTCGCTCCAAACCGCAACTATTGATAAAATTTAATTTGATTGCGCCCCAACCATAAAATGGACTAAGCGTAAATTTCACTTCCTTTTGGTTGTAAATTATACGATATCCGAACATCATCACAACCGCTAATTTGCTCCATATAAATTTAGTACCGGTGTGATTTTTACAATCACAGGCATTTCGTCCAAAACGTATAAAATAAAAAATAAAATTGGCGAAAATAACAAACATTTCAACCCAAGTAAACCAAATGAAATACATACAACCCTATCCCATTACAAAAAAATTCAAAATGCAAAAAAAGAAAAATTAAGTGTAATACGAAATTTTTAAATTTGGCGAAAAAGTAAAAATTTTCGAAAATATTACACGTGTCGATATTATGACAATTTTCACAATTATGTACAATTAATTGAATGTAACATAAAATATTAACGTTAACATAGATTATTTAAAATGCATTAAAATTGTAAATTTCCAAGTCGTAAGTAACAAGTCAAAAAATCCTTAAATTGTCAAAACTTGCGAATCACAGAATCCATCCAATTCGATCCAACTATCGGCAACTTAAAAAAATCGAAATGCTGACATTTGCAGGAACAAAATATTTTCGAAAAGTATCAAATCTGTGACAATTTTTGCAATAGTCTAAAATGTTGACTTATACATAGAATCTTTGTAATTTAGGCTTTTATATGCAACTTAACCCAATAATGATTTGTTGACTTTCCAAGTAATCGATCATGTTATAATTTACGATCAAGTCTGTTATTATATCCTGGCAAGTCTTAAGAATTGCCAGAATATAATTTACGAGCAAGCCACACATGTTTTCTGAGAAGCGAAGAGTAAAATTTATGACCCAAAACGTGTGGTGTCATCTTACAAGTAGAATCTAACCCCAAAGAGGACACGTCAAGAATAAATAGGAATACATATTTTCGACACTCGAAACCGTAAGTATTAATTATAATTCATTTTGAATGCTCCTCTAACCTAAATTGGATTAAAAATTCAAAATTCTGTACTTTCATTGGCTATCACGGTGTTATTTGTTATTTTACAATAAAATTTCCTTAACCCAACACAACTGGGCAACTTAAAATTTGAAAAATGATAAAATTGGAAATGTTAAAAATGCCTACAATTAAAAATTTGCTAAATTATAAAAATATCAAAATAAAAAATGTCAAGATTCAAAATTTTTGCAATTGCCTTAAATGTTGACATATGCAACCCAACCAACTTAATGAATCTCGATTAAGATTTTGTTATATTTTACAAGTGCGCGTTCAAAATTTTACGATTTCGACCAATGTATGTTGTGGATTTGTATACAAAGAATGCATTAAGCCGTTCATTTGTTCAAAATTCATAATCTAAACAGTTTGTGAGATGGCTGCTGTTATGTTTGACATAATCTAACCTCAAAAATTGCGAAAAAGAATAAACGTAATTACCAGATTCGACACTCACAACCGCAAGTATTAATAATACTTAATTTGGGGATTCCCTTAACATAAGATGTAAAAATTCCATGAAATTCTGCAACCTCGTCGAAAAATCGTTAAATTTCCACCGTTGCTAGTTGAGTTAGAAAACAAAATAAACGTTAATTTCCAATCTATTTTGGTTTTTAATTATCCGATACCCGGACACCATTTATAACCTAGTGTAGTAGTGTATATCAGTGACCACTCGGTAACGCTACAAACGACGATCTTGGAAACGACGCAATCAGTTAATAAATACATATAACACAACTACAGACGAGTATCATTTACGGCAAGACCCCACTAGTAATATTTCAGTAGCACACCGTATTTGCTCCATACAAATTTAGTTCTTCGACGATTTTAAGAATCACGCACATTGCACAAGAAGCAAACGCGTATTTTTCTCATCCGAGACATTTACAAGTAAAACAGGAACTTTACATACATAATAATAACACAACGTTACACCCACACAACTTCCAACCGTTTAAAGCGACGATTTGATTTTAATTTAATTTATTGATTTGAAATTATTGTAAAATTAAATAAGATTACATTAACTAATCTGCAAAAAGGACGCAGATCCTCGGATCGTTTCAACCTCATTCCGAGCTCGTCATCACTTCATTATCGTCGTAATATCTGGTCCACCGAAGATATTCTTTTAATTTTGGAAATAAATGAAATCACTAAGGGCAGGTCTGGTGAATATGCAGCAGTTTAATCACCTATATAGCCAAACCGAGGCTTCTAGAACTTTCCATGCCATCTAATATCGTGGAAAAGTACAGTAAGTATTATAGACACAAACAAAAATATTGCGATGTACAATGTGCAGTCGATTTTTTATTGTTTATTTTTATTGTAAATGATAATTCGGTATAAGTACTACAAGTTACTAGCAACTAGCGGGTCAGATCGCACTTAAAATAATTGTTAAATTTCATTTTTAATTTATTTAATTTAAACTTAAACAGCAAGGTGAAATAAAATTTGAGAAACAATCAGTTACTTGTAATTTAGTTAGGCTATTTTTGTCGTTATTTTGGTTTGCATGAGGACTAGTGGGAATAGAGGGAATAGAGGGTCGCGAACAATTCTTTTAACTAAAAGGGGTTGCGCTTTAGTTACGTTTGGGAAACAATGAACAGCGTTAAAAATACGAACATCATGAACTTTTTTGAATTATAAGAATCGTTTAAATTTACCGGAAACGCATTAATTGCGGAAACGTCAATTTGACAGGTGCGGTTTAACCATATAGAACCAATAATTGCTCCGGCCATCCCATTAGCGCCCACACAATTCCATTTCCGAAGAGGGCGTCGAACACATAATTAACTGGTTTCATACTCCCATCGAACATTACGTATGATTTCTGAACCTCGAAGAGTTTAAGTTAAAGTTAAAAAGAGCTAAGTTATCTCGTAATTTAACCCCTGAAACGTCGCACGTTGTTTGCCTCTATAAGTTACATATTGGGGCGCCACTTTTCACGCCCAAGTCACGTCCACAAGATCTACGACGCCGTAAACTTCAAATTGAGCCCCGGAGTTTGTTTTATCCCGTCGTTTGCGGATCGTCAATACAAATGGCGACACAACACATAGGACCTTTCTGCATCAACTTGTGAAATCGATAGCACATTCCAATTCACGCGCAATGCGTCCGTCGTTTTCCTTCCGTTCCGACCGCGCGACGTTGCATAAATATTCATGATGTCGGCGTCGCCGCCGCCGCCGCCGGTTTCTTAATTGTCGCGCGTACGGTGCGGAAAAATACGGCTCTAGCGCGCCGAGAATAGAACCCCCCCGTGCCATGAATAATGGGCGCAAAACGAGAGATAGCATCGCGCATATTACGAGACCCTCGTTGCACATATTTTCGCTGGATCTTGATGTTATTAAGGTCAAGGACGGACGCGCGCGAAATGCTGCCGAACCACTCTGAGTATTTGCACGCGCGCTGTCATGTCACGATAAGGACTCTGGGCGCTGCGAGATGAGGAGATACGTTTAAATTTATTGGCGTTAAATGGAATGTTTTTTCTTTGTTGGCTTCTTGTAATTTAGGAACGGAATATTTTTGCATTGTCAATTATTGAGTTACCATTCATATTGACAGTTGTTAAGATAGGGGGTGGCATACATTCACAAGAATTTTATCGAACACAGGACGTACTAGCTATAAAAAATCAGAAGTGGGATCTGCAGAGTTTTGTTTTTCTTTATGTTTTGACGAATCTGGTTAAGTACGAATTTAAATCAAAT
This sequence comes from Geotrupes spiniger, assembly GCA_959613385.1. Taxonomy (NCBI): domain Eukaryota; kingdom Metazoa; phylum Arthropoda; class Insecta; order Coleoptera; family Geotrupidae; genus Geotrupes; species Geotrupes spiniger. The sequence goes on along the minus strand of OY390736.1, from coordinate 30,813,522 downwards.
CCAAGAGAACTGGAGCTGTGTATGTTATGCTCATTTTTTTGGAAAATATTTAATTAACGAAGATTTTTGCTGATTGTGTCAGCTCCTCCAGGTTATTCTGTTAAATATTTTGTTGTATAAACACTTGTGGTGCCCAACGAAAATACAGGAGTAAGTTATTTGCAAATCATGAACAAGGTAATTTTTCTTACTTAAATAGATTGCCAGTTTGAAACGTATTTTTTTGTCTTTGTGGAGGCGTACAGTAATTATGAAGAACAAATAATGTACCGGGGGTATCATGATAAGAAATTGGTGTTCTCATAGGCATTAACGTAACATCGACAAATTCAGTTTTATTTAAATTTATGAGCTTTTTTCTGCCATATATCGATGTTTTTTCCCATTTTTTGGTTCAAGTTTTTTTTAATTTTTTCCATGTATTTTATTTCATTTTAATTCAATTTCGTTTCTAATATTTTCCTCTTGCATTTTTATTTTCTTCTGTAGATTTATGTTTTTGCGAAACAATCCAATTACTTTTAACATTAAAATCACTAAGCAATTATATTTTCCAGTGGGTTGTTTGTTTAATGTACTGAAACTTCCAACACATCAACTAGATCTTGATAAAACGCATTCACATATGTTGCCTCAGTCTTCGACACAATTTTACTGGACATGAGTGTAGCCCAACGATAACCACGTATATTGATTTACGTTAATAAACGCCATTAAACTCTAGATTGTTATCATTAATTATAAGTTTCAAGCTCAACCAGACCTAATTAAATTAAATTGACTAACGAAGTCGCTGCATGTAGTTCAAGCAAAATTTAATGAACGATATATTTCAATTTAACCAATTTCCATTTAAATTTAAAATTTAAAACTATGTTTCGTTAAAGCAAGAACAACCATAAAACAGTCCATCCGGTGACCTAAATCGAATTCTGCAATTCCTCCGCTGCAAATGCCAAAGTTCTTTCGCCCAAAGTGCCCCACTTGCACGCAAAAAAAACATCCTTTACCGGATCCTCGCGAAAACGAGTTCGCGTTCGGGGCAGACGCCGGAAAAAATCCGACAGTTCCAGAACGAATAGCGATCGGTCGACGATAAAGACAAACTGCAGTTGCAGGCGCCCGGGGCGCACGCAAAACGTTGCTTTATGTCTGGCGCATTGTGACGGCTGATGGTGCTACCCGGTGACTGTAACCGTGTAACCTTTTAGCGCGGCGCGACGCTTAATGTGTTCGCACGCGACAGCTAACCGCGTGGAAAATATGCGAAATGTACCTAGGGTTCGTCCTACACTTTGCGATACAAATTACCTCCGGCACGTTTTAGATTAACCGGAAGCGGCCCCGAACAGCAAAAGCCTTTTAAATGTCTCGTTCGAATGCGCCGTCCGTAATTGAAAATCTCGGTGGGCGGGAGGCGGTAGTTAAGGAGGTCGCGAGGAAAGTTTAAAGGTGACGTGCCCACGTAACGACTTATGGACAAATGTCGATTGAGATTTTTAATTGTTATAAGCAAAAATTATTTACTTTGTGCAGATTTAAGTGACAGCATCTACCCCCAACACTAAGCCGACAGAATAAATTTAAATAAACCAATTGCCAACAGTTGTAGGTATAATTTTGTTAATATACTCAGTGACATATAAACTGCACCACCTAGAAGGGATGGGATTTTTTGGACCAAATTTGGCAGGAATAGTGGACTAGTCCAGGGATTAAAATAGTTGATTAAAATTTGCTACCCAATCAATTAGTCATGGGATTTTTGACGTTTGACGTGTGTCATTTTTTAGAGGTGGTGATAGACAAGCAATTATCGAGTCATTTTTTGAATTTGTTCCACTTTTTCGTATCCCGTTCTTTAGTTTAAAGTGTTTCAAGTGTTTAACGATGCCTAGAGGAAGAAGACCTCAAGTTTACCAGCAGTTGAGTGACTTTGACCGAGGGCGGATTGTTGGTTTACGAGAAGCAGGCTTTTCGTTTAGAGAAATCGGCAACCGTTTGGGACGGCACCACTCAACAATAATGCGTGTTTATCAAGCGTGGTCTGAACATGGGGTTGAACGTCGGAGAAGAGGCACTGGGGCTCAAAGACGAACCAATGAACGTCAAGATCGCCGCTTAAGACTAATGGCCTTGAGAGACCGATTCTCTACAACTAAATGAATAGCTGATCAATGGTTAGGTGAACAAGGTCGTCCAATAGGCTTGGGAACAGTTTATCGTCGAATGAGAACCTTTGGCTTGCTGTCTTACCGCCCACATCTTGTGCTACCCCTCACTGCTCAACATCGCCAGGAACGTTTGGCCTGGTGGACGGAAAGACTTTAATGGAACTTGGAGTGGCATCGAGTTGTCTTTAGTGACGAATCGCGATTTTGTTTAGGAATGCATGATGGTCGGATGACTGTTAGACGAAGACGTGGAGAAAGGCGCAATCCTGATTTTTCGATTGCGAGGCGTGTTCACCGAACTATGGGGTTGATGGTGTGGGGTGCTATTGCCTACGGCAGTAGGTCACCCTTGCTCTTCATTCGGGGCAGTATGACCGCCCGACGCTACATTGACGAAGTGGTAGAAACACATGTTTTTCCATACCTTCGAGGACAGGAAGACCCACTTTTCCAGCAAGATAATGCACGACCTCACGTAGCAAAGGTTTCTCTTGACTTCTTTGAAGAGGCCAATGTTAATCTTTTGCCTTGGCCGCCAAGATCTCCCGATTGGTCGCCCATTGAGCACGTGTGGGACATGATGGGTAGAAGATTGAGGAATCTACCGAACCCACCGTTGACAATAGAAGTTCTACGACATGAAGTACAGGCTGCTTGGGATGCCATACACCAAAAAGACATTGATCACCTGCTGGAATCAATGCCAAGGCAGAAATAGGGGCGGACCAACACATTATTAACGAAAAATCAAAAAGATGAAGTGTTTTCTTTATCAAATTGTAATCAATTGTTACCTTAGACTAGTCCAATGTTTCTAACTAAACCTTTCAAAATTGCTAAGATTGTCAAAATCACTTTGATATGAAATGCAAAAAACTTACCAAATATTACAATCAAATGCAGATTTCAAAGTTTCCAACACACAGTTTTGTTGTCGAAAGTGAAAAACATAAAATATTTTCATAATTACCAATATTGTAAAGTGACAAAAAATGTCAAAATGGTAATACGGGCAAAAGAGTAAATATTCAAAAAATTAAAATCAGCGCTTAAAGAAATATTGAACTTACATTTGAAAATATTACCTGAATTAAATGTTAAAATCGACGATCTGTGTCAACATAAATTTCAAAATAGTCAAAACTGTCAAAATTATATAAAATTTAAAATTAAATATCATTTAAATTTCTAAAATTAGAATTATGAAAATTTCAAGATATTGCGAAACATTGAAAAACATCGTAACATTTGAAAAAAATTGAAATTTTTCATTGTTTAAATTTTTGACAATTTAAAACATCTCTACAATTACGATATTTTTGTACTGTTGCATTTTATACATTTTTGACAAGAAATTGGTGTAAGTATTAGCGCCATCTAGACCCCAATATCACCACAATTTTACTGATACGTAATTTCAGGTGTCTTTATTGACCAACTAACTGAAGAAAAAAATGGTTTGATGAGCACTAGTAATTGATGGATAAAGATCATTGCAATTGCATATCAGTAAGAATATGGGTATATTGGTGTCTCGATACACCTTCAGTTGATGTATGTGTAATGGTCTGATGTGTTCAAGACAGAGCGAAACAGCTATCACCACCTTAATACTGTCGGTAAAATTTATTTTCAAGAACGTGTTCAAAATGGGATGTTTTTATTCTTTTTGTAAGTCTTAGTATTTAGACATTTTTGATCATTACGTAATTTTCCTATATTTGTCATGATTGAATTGCTTTTGATAATGCAATGCAATTAGACAATTACGATTGTTATATATTCAAGTTTCTTTGTTGCGCTCCAAGGATGCGACCGGCCGCGAACACGAATTAAAGCCAGTACGTATCATGATGTGCTAAGAGTCGAATAAACGATTTTTTCCAGTTCATTTAAATCCCTTATTAATCACCACGATTTTTATAAATGGTTGCATTTTACATTTTTTAAATGTTTGCTCATCTTGCACGTGTAGCCAACTTCGACGTTTAGCATTGATTCACATATTTAATATTTGCCCACAAGACGATATTTTAATTTTTTTTATAATTTTTCTATTGTTTTATTTTTGTTAATTCTGATTTTTTTTAATTTCACATCAAATCACAGAAATGTGTTTTTTATTTGTGATAAATTTCACATTTTGTATTCAACATGTGGACCGATGATTGTGGGATTCTTTACATTTCTGACAAGTTTTAACATCTTTATATATAATTCCAATATTTTATTATACTGTTGCATTTTTTACATTTTTTCGGACATTTTGACGTCGACATTTGTAACACGTTTAGGCATGTTTACAATTACGATATTTTTTTTATTACTTTCGATGAATTATTGAATTGATATTTAGGTAAATTTTGTGTCATTTTATGAATTTCGTATTTTTGTATTTTGATAAATTAGTATTCTTGTATCTTTGACATTGTTTTTAAATATTTAGACAATTTCGTCAACTTTAATGGTTTGCATTGTTCAATTGTACCACTGTTTGCATTTTTCAGACAACAGACTTATTCATAATTTTGCCAATTTTGACATTTGATAAATTATTAATTAGTTTTTATATATTTTTAACAATTATTTTGCTTTGATTTAATTGGCCTCAATTGCGCCTCCAATGTACCATAATTGCTCCCCTTTAACAGATTTTTATTGTCGTTTCGACATTTTTTTTTTTACTAAAATTTCATTTCTTCCACCGTTTCATCCTTATTATCATTAGCCTTTTGATCTGATCAGAAATTGTATTTTAACAAACAAGCCCCCGTTTTGCAGTAACCCACCTACACGGTAACCTATCTCACCAACCTGCACACAAGTGTCGTTTTAAAATTCGACCACATTTCAACAACCAAACAAGACCAAAAATCACAAAAAAAACATACCATCGTCGACACGGTCACCTCTTGACGAACAACACTACTGAACCGAATCGTGGGATACGTTTCCACACCGATAGCCTGCATCTGTCCGGTTACGACACCCACGTGTATTTCTCCGCGTTTGTTGGAACCACGTCTGACCGGTATTAAGTTGGACTATGTCCGCTCGGAAAACCTTCATGTTTCAATTAATTGTGGGCACCGGTTCGCGATTCATCGATTCGTACGCACCGGAGAAAAAAAAATATTTAGCCCGGAAATTATTTTTACCAATATTTCTCATTTTCATGGGTGTGCGCCAACGAATGCGTTTGACGGCGTTTATATCATCAGTGTGTCACCGGTCTTAAATATGTAATAACATAAAACAGTTTATGATGGTATTTTCAAGGGCGTATTTAAATATACTGAGAGTATACCTCGAGCTCAAGCGCTTTTATTGGTCAAACGTATCTTTTAAAAAACATATCTTTCTTTGATACCTATATGTTCAGGTTTTACTAAACAAGACGACGACAGCCCCATGCACCTAAACAAGTAGATAATAAAGAGAATTTGTAAAATGTTCATGAAACCAATTGATTGTACCAATTTACATGCATTCGTGTTTATTAAACGAAGGCTTTAATTTATCTACAAAATGCATCATTTAATTTAAGTTGATTATTTATTCATGGCATAATTAATTGTTTGTTGCAATTTGGATGTAAATTAGATTGTAAATTACAATGTGGAGTTCACCAAGTAATTAGAACACCCACGGGGCGAACGCAAACTGGCAAATTCTCGTTAAAATCTGTTTGTTTATACGTACATCCTGCGATTCCCAAGAGCTGCTATATAAAAGTTGCAAACGAGATAATAGCCATTAATAATAATTCTATCAAAAATAGAAGTAATTGAGAGGTACACACATCCGCCTGCCCATAAAACACTTCACTAATTATCGTTCGATAAAGAACGATTGCACAAAAAGTTATGCAATATGGGGGGGGGGGGCAAGGAAGTTCGTTTTTATGTATGCATCAGGAAATTGATGGATATAGATGCCTTTCTTGGTTCTGGGTTAATGAACCTTGCATTAAGCAATCAGTTATTCAATTTGATCTCCTGATGATTCAAAATTTTCAAGTCTGAAAGATCGGATTTGTTGGCCACCATAAAACTTAAATTAAATATAAAAACTGTAAAAAATTAAATTAAATTAAAATAAAAAATAATATAATAAAAAAAATAAATAAAAGTTCATAGTAATAAAAAAAATACTTATTCAAAATCGCGAAAAGTTTCGAATTTGTCTTAAACAACTAACAACTAACTTCTCAAATGAAGGAACCTGGAATCTAATGTAATAAAAAATTTTAAATTGTCAAAAAATCAAAGTCAAAAGCGACAAAGCCTAAAATTATAACTAAATGCAATTTTAGTTAAAAAAAAGTTGTACAAAATCGTAAAAAAGTCAAAACTTCAAGAATTCCATATGAACCAAAAATGGGGGGGGGGGGCAAGAATGAAATAATTAAATTAGCAAAATTGTTCAAAACTGTTAAATGCAAACAGTCCAGCAAAAATTTACCAATTACTAAATTTGTAGAAAATCGTAAAAATACTAAAATTCTCAAAATGACCAAAGTTGGTAAAACTGCAAAAATTGCATGGAATGCAAACGATGCAAAACATTACCAAACCAGTCGAAAAAGCGGAAACGTCAAAATGTCAACATTGTTTAAAATGCCAACATTAAGACAAAACAACGCGTTGTATGATCGTTTCACGTTTATTGGAGGTTTTCAGCAACACATAATAATTTATAATACAAAAGTTAGATAAAAAAAATTAAATAATCTATGTTTTTTTAATTGGTAATTATGTAATACGCGTTATGGTTGTATTTGTTAAATAAATTAAACAAGGAATATTTTTATTATTTCCCGGCCTGCATAATTATACTTCCCGAACGAAAGCAAATTACAAAATAACCTAGCGCGTATTTTTTTGTAATGTAACTGCTGACGCTATCAACATTCGCTCCCGAAAATACGACGGGCCCCGATTGTGAAACGATAACTAGCCGTTTTGAAAAAGAACAAAGAGGCTCATACGATTTGTTTCCCGGCAGGATGTCTATATTTATATACGGCCTGTGGAATTTTGCTTTGCTTTGGGCTTCGTCGCTTTCTGGAGCCGAACGGTTGTTGTTTGGCCCTATATTATCTTTTGTGTCTGGGTTTTTGTTTGTGATTTCGGATTTTGAAGGTTTTCGTCTTACCTCATACTATGTCTTTTGGTTGTCTGACATTCCGTGTTAAGTCTCTAGGAATGTAGTGCATTGATCGCTTTATTTTCCTATTTTCGTGTTCGCTAGCTTTATCACAGAATTTCTTGTTTATCGAAGCTGTTCATTTCTAACGAACAAAGGAACATCCGTTATGTGCCTCAGTTTATTTTGGAGTACTTCAATTTTTTGCGTGTGCGTTTTCACGGCCGTCGACAAAACTGCTGGTCGTGGGATTTTAGTGTAAAGGAGTTTTTTGTTCTTCACGTGGAGCTTGCTAGTGGGGCACAAAAGTGAATCCAGCAGCGAAGTCGCTCTTTTTATTTTGTTACATATGTTCTTTGCTTCTTCCGGGGCATCTTCTTATCAAGTGTTGCTCCGAGATACTTGATTTCGTTGCTCCATGGGAGTCCTCTGTCATCGACGCGGGTATGGTGACTTAAATGCGTCGACTGCACTCTGGAGTTTATGCATGTCTAGGTTCTCATTTCTGGACCCGCCATGAAAACTATAAACAGTTCAGGTCCCAATATTGATCCTTGAGGTATTCCTGTTGTCAAGGGTCTTATTCATGAAATTGCATTTTCACGTGGACCCTAATAGTTCTTAGTTGCAAATATGAGACGATACATTTTCCAAAGTTAACATTTTACGATCTTAGCCAGTAAACCATAGTTCGATACTTTTTCAAAATATTGCTGATGTTATTTCCTTATCACAGAACGCACTAAGAATGGCTTTAGTTAGTCGTAGCTCCTGCAACTCCGGTGAGTGCTGCTCCCTGAAGCAATATTATTCGTACTAGATGATCTTTTCTCATCACTCAATCTTACCAGTATGACCCTTTTTGCAATTTTACCCAAGTCGGATAACAGACTTCTGGGTCGACAGTTTTGTGATATGATTGCGTATCATCACCACTGTAGTTTTCCACCTTGCAGGAAAATGGGTTAGCCTGATAATGGTATTGTGATGGCACTAATAACTTTCTTATCGCCGCATTTGTAATTTGATCGGAACCAGGTGCCTTGCCTCTCTTTAGGGCATGAATTATTTGTGTATCGTCTCCTCAGACGACGCTGGGCGTAGTGGTACCCCTATTCTCTCCAGGGCACTTTCCACAATGTTTTGGACCTCTTCTTCAAAGGTATCGTCCTGGCTATTTTGGTCTCCCCCGAAGGTTTTTTTTAACGTATCCGCGAATGCATTTCGACGTCTCTATATGCGCGGGGGGGGGGCTCATTTTCTCTATGAATAGGAACGATTTGATTTCCGCTGCGTTCCGTCTGTTGTGTTTAAACTTTGTCGCTCCATTTGGAGTCTTGAAAATCTGCTAGCGTTCCGCGAAGTAAGTCCATTTTCAGCGTTTGCCACTATCGCCCAACAGGTCAAGTGTCCTTTCCCGTTGCTCATATCGCGAACTTGTTCCTTTATGTTAGTGCGTAGCGATCTATCAGGTGATGATGACGAGCTGGTCGTCGGTTCAATAAACCGAAATGTTTAAAATCGGATCATTTCTAACGGAGAAATAAATCTTCGGTCTCAAAATAACAAAAAGTGGGAACTTCTACTATTAGAAGTCTATGTTTTTATATAAATTCGCGAGTCGTGTATTAAATTAAAGTGCAATAGGAATATCGAACAGAGACTAGTTAAACCCTCTTACCGCCGATTTTGTGATTAGAAAGAGTACGTTCATTTCAGTTTATAGGTTGGAGTTATCTAGAAATCGATATTTTTAAAAAATAAATAAATATATAAAATATAAATATAAATATAATAAAGGCCAGTTTTTCCCTTCGTACAATATATTTTATATAACTATGTTTAATGCAATTGAAGAAGTTTAATTTTATGATAAACTTAAATTAAACCTTTAAGTTAGAAACACCGTTCGCAAATTGGTGGTGATATTTTAATGTAACTGATTTCATTTTAATTTTTTTTTAATAAACTTAGATTAAACTTTACCTAATTGTTTTATTGGATCTAAAAGTATCGAGTTGGAATCTAACATTAGGGTACTTTTAGTTAATAGCAAAAGAATTACGATACACTGGAGGATGATTGCAGATCAAAGTTCATTTTGTCATCAGGTGTGCAAAATAGAATGATGACAGGTACAAAACTAATTACACTAAAATCCTTTGTGAAGGAGTGCCAAATACGTGATAAAACCCCGCCTTAATCAAATCATATCCACGACCTCGAACAAAACTGTCGGTGTTTCAGATGCCTACGATTTCAGTCCTATGTCAACAATAAAATCAATTCGAAAATAATCACTAATCTAACTTAACGATGTTGACCTGCACATCCACTCGACATTGAACTCTGATCGTGTACTAACGATACCATCAGACAGTAACGACAAATTTTACGATCGTGGAACAAAATATCGACGAGATGAGTCCGAGCGTCTCTTTCCGCAAAGCGCGAAAAGCTACGCGACGCGACGCGCGCGGCGCCGCTGCCAAATATTTGACCTACATTTACGCAATTTTATTTCTAACGACGGGAACGGGGGGGGGGGCATTTTCGCCTTTTACGTGCGCTCCGGAGATCGCGCGCGGCGACCTCAAAAATCGACTGCTCGCCGCCGCAATTGTTCTTAATTGCATCTCGGAGGATAATTAATTTTTATGGGCGCGCATGACACGCTCGATTATGGAAAGCGCGAACGAGGGATCGCCATAACCGCAGACGATTGCGCAACGATTTAGGCGAACGGCCTTCGACGCAGTTCTGCGGGTTTCTTCGTTTTCGAAAGCACCACCTGTTGATTTTGTTCGCACCCATGACGGAGCAATGCAATAAGTCAAAAAATGTCCCACTAGAATATATTGCTATGTATACAATTCATAGATTTTCGTTTTTAAATCGCCGTTCACTTCGTGATTGGGAGAAATTTAAATTGTGACGAAGCGTCGCCTCGGTGAGATAGCGATCGTCGTGATTTATTCGGTCGCAATAAATTCAAAGGGTATCACAACGCAAAGCCAGGGTCAGAGGAATCTTGTGCAAACATCAGACGGCCGTAACTCACCCGTATAATTGAGCCATCCATCGGGGCTGTTGCTCGGAGCGCCATGTGCATGTATGTAGGTAGAACCGACAAACCTCAAACACGGTTATTAAATTGCTGATCGCCACACGCAATATTTGCGGACAACCACCGATTACGGCGACAACAAACGGCAAACTACCATTAAATTTGATTTATTACATCCCTTCAAATGACACCGCGCCCGGAAAAATTATTAATTTAAAAGGCAACTCGAAACAGAGGTACAGTCGACGGCAGTTTAAGTGAGAGACGAAAAATTGCTCGGTCCTATCGGAGGCAGCACGTTCACAACACAGCTGGTACATTTTATGGTAACAAGTTCTATTGTTAGACTTTAATCATTCTGTTGTCATTGATACATTGAGAACCCGATAGCAACGTGTATTTGGCGACGCAATGTATTATTAAGTAATAATATTCTCATTACAAAATGATGAATTAGAGAGTGTGTATGTGTAGTAGTATCAGTAGTAAAAGAAATACTTAAACAACTATGAAAGTTTTCTAACTATCGAAACACTTATCTGACCACCACGATTCGAATACTTGTCACCGTCGTTTCTCATTGAATTTCGTTTCAGTTCAGTACTACTGTTGATTGTACGTCGACGACCTTGCTTTTTTTAATGCACCCGGACTGTCATTGCTGTCACGCAATTAACTTCAACATAACTGCTGAATTACACACTTTAACGCACTTTGTACTGTTATAATTGTATCAGTTCCTAGCTATGAATGAACGAAACATGAAAATCATCTGGTGTGTCCGGCACCATATCATTGGCGCTCTTCGAATTCCCCCCACACCTCAATCGATTCGTAACTTTCGTCTACACGTAACCATACCCAACCCAACCCAACCCAACCCAAACTTTCAATAACACACTGAGATGTCTAATTGTTATGATTTGGGTTCAATTAACAAACCAGTAGATTTCATGCTTTACTTATTCCTTACGGATGAAAGAATCAGGGGAGCTTCTTGTCGACATTTATTAAAAGGGCAAAAAAACTAGTTCTAGACTATGGAGAAAATACAATTCATCTACGGTTGAAAATTTTTACAATGTTTTTTCATCACAATGGCAATTGAGGAATTTTACGATATAAGATGAAATTGTTACATTGTTCAGAATGAAGAAATTTTATCATTTTTTTTTTTATTTAATGGAGCAATCAAAATAAATTGTAATAAACACTTGCGGTTTCGTGTGCAAGAAACTTGTCGTTTCATTCTAGTCGTCGTACATCACATTCGTTTACCTTCTAGGTTTAGAATCTTAAAAGGCACTCATAAGAAGCGAGTGGACTACGTGCACGCAAATTATCAACTGAGGATCCCTAATACCGCCACTTTCGCATTGAATTTGTGGCTCAAAGCATTTTGGTAAGAAAATCCTCAATTCTTATTGGTTAAAACTAATATCAAAAATGCTCAATTTTAATCAGACTTATGCAAAGCCCTAATTATGCAAATTCAAGATGGGCAGCAATCGGTCCCTCGTTCTTTTTACAATGATTCGGTTACGTTCATTAGAAGACAATAGCATTGTTTAAATAATTTTTGTACAATTGAATCACCTTAACCACATGCGAGATCAAACTCATTTCATTTCTACATGGATTTGATATAGTACTTCTTATTTTCTATTGCAATTTTTTCCAATTAATGACGTTATAACATTTATACATTTGCATCTTAAACTTAGAGTTGCGCATGTTCAACTTTGTGGCGTAACTTCGCTCTAAAACCACAAAATAATACGTTATTCTGTTTCCTTTTATCATTTCGTAATGAAATCGCCCCAAATATAATTTATAATTATGGTCGTTATCATTTCTTTCATTATTTTCGAATTCGTAAATAGTTGGTGAAATTTCCAAATTTCAATGTCTGTGATTTCTAAAAGTTCTGACATCGAAAGAGCCGATCAAAAATTGTGATTTGAAGTATGTCTATGTCACACAAGATTAATTTTTAAAACGTTTAATATGAAAATTCAATTAAAATATAACGTTATTATATTTTAATTGAATTTTCAACTCAACAACAAACTATTTTCTATAATTTCCGAGTTACTTTTTTTATAAACGTTCGTGTGACTGTACTACGCCATGCAGACGGCAATGCACTCACACTTGATCTGCTATGCAATTACAGTGGTGTGCTTTGACCGGATAACTCGGTACGGTCGAGACTACTCGCAGCTTCACCGAATACATCTTCACCCAATACATCTTACTATCGCTAAAATTTATTTTCAAAAACTTCTGATTGAAATTTTAATTCAACTAAACGTTCCAAGCATTTTTATATAATTCCTGAGTAAAAAAAAATTGTATAATTTTTATCTTACAAGTTTTTTATTGAAATTTTAATTGTAGCAACTATGAAGACATAATTTCTGTGTTAAATTATTCCAGATAAAGATTTAAATTAAGTTTGATTGCAATTGTAGTTTAAACAAATGTTAACAACTCTAACATTTAACTTTAACAAACCTGTGCGTAAGGACATTGTTTTAATTCCCTAACCATGTTATTGAAAATTTAGATAAGATAATCTAAATTTTCGCTGTAAGATTGCTTGCTACGAAATGGCCGGAGATTGCCTTATTAGAACTTTGATAAGTTCAGACAGAATGAGCACAGCTCGTATAAACTTAATGACTGAACCAACTGAAAACACCGGAAATATGAAGAAATTAATCACCGGGGGCAAGCGAGTTAATTTGTGGTGGGGGAGGGGCACGACTGCAACAATGTTATCAATGTCAAAGAAAACAATAAATTAAATAACGATGTGTAACCAATGTACGGTCATTTTAATAGACAAACAAACAAATTGAGCGAACAATTTACAAAATACGTGAATGCCGAAAGGTCATTAAAACACGAACTTTATGCGCATAAGTGCGCGCCACGATTAATTTCTCAAATGCAAGTTAAAGTTAAACTATGCAATAAATAAAACAAATGGGGAAATAAACTTTCGTTAAATTTCGTAATTATTTTCCCACATAAATATTTTTAAACGACGACGTATTTTTATGCAATCTAAAGCTCTGAAACAATGTCAATGACGGTGACGATGTCAAATAAATTTCAAATGGGGAAATATACTTTCGTACTAAATGGTATAAATGCGTAGTTGACAACAACTAGCAAGTTCGTGAAATGGAGGTTCACATTATCGTCCTTTGTAAACACGGGAATGGGAATTTAAATTAATTGTATGTGCACAAGGTACGATCGTTTTATCAACGCTGCCAAGTATATTTAAGTTTTGGTGACAGTTAAATTAGAAATTTAATTGCTTTCTCACCCAGTGTCTAACTTTCGCAGTTCAACCTTGACTACTGCTTTAACCCCCCCCCCCCCCCCCCGTAACGCCTAGCAATATGCATTTTCTCGCGACAATCCTAAAAAGATCCAAGCGTCCAACGAGCAAGAAGCCCTGGCTTACAAACACTTTTCTATTTTTCATTAAATACCAACCGCGGCAAACACAGCCGGTCTTAACGAGCGTTGCGTCCGCAAACACGCGCGTTTGCTTTGACGTACGGCTTCGGAATTCAGACGTAAAATAAAACGTTACACGATATTTCATTTTAAAATAAACACTTAAATCGTACGTAAAGTTTACAAAAAAAACAGTCCGCGTTCGTGCCAAGCGAAATCGAAATCGATTTTTTACGTGAAAATAATTTCAAGCCGTAAGTGTCGCGCAATTTTCGCCTTCGGAATCGAAAGAAACTGCAAACACGCGGTCGCGCATTCTAATACGTAACACGTTCGCATGGCCCCGATCGCCGTGTCGTTAGACTTTAAATCGGATTTTATCAATTTTTGCGACCGGCAAATCCGCACGCAATTCGACGGGTGCGAGCGGCGGGCCGCGCCCCCTGCGTGAAACGGACAAGCGCCCGGCTACACGCGAAAGGTCGTTGAAAATGAATCAAATGTTAAATGTTAATGCCGTGATTAGCGCAGCTATTGCAGTACGTTTATTAAATTAAATTCTCGATTAATTTTATGTTAAGTGGTGTTGGCGTCGCCGTTGTTGCGGTCTGGATTAATTAATTGGCGTGCGATTTAAATTCACATCGACAATTTCGCAACTGACATTACCGACATGTCTCCCAACAAAATTACGATTGTAAACTGACTTTCGGTTGGAAGATTTATTGCCAACTTACGAAATGTAAACTATTTCAGTCTAACATAATGTTGACAATGTATCATTCCAGGAAAATTCGTTTTAATATATCTTGTTTGCTTTTCATTAAATTTATTAAATTGTTTCATTCAAAATATTATCGTTTCTCCTATTCTAGTACAAATTTTTGTCTAAAATTAACTTATTTTCGCCCCGCACCACAAAACTCGATACGCAACGAAAACCGTTGTTCACGTGAAAAAACTTATATAAACAAAGTTGTGGAGAATGAAATTTGCTAATGGAATCAAAGCGAGATATAGCCCAGCACAGTCTGGGTAGTGTTTCGAAAAAACTCGAAGTCAGGCCACGTGTAGTTTTTCTCATAAAATATATAAACACAGTTTTGGGGGAATGAAATTTACCAATGGAATCGAATCGACGAGGCATATATCTATCTTAAACTGTTTGGAAGCTGGAGTCGAAAAAATTTTGCCAAACGCGATGTTGCAATTTTTAATCTCGTTTCTAAAATAAAAAAGATAGACATATGCCATTCTCGAACTCGATGCTGATGATCTCCAAAAGAGTGAAACGATATAGTACAATGTCCAAAATAAATTGAAAAGTCGATTCAAAAATCAGCGGCCTATCTGACTGGTTTCAATTGAACTTGCTACAAAGCTTTGCACATTGTTTTTGTCATGACCCCTATGAAACCCGAGTGGTAGGAGATATTGATGAGAAGAGCCAATGCAAAACAAGTGCTTCTGGAAGAGGAACCACTGCATTGTTGTGCGGATCTGCTGATGTGGTGCCCACCCAAACTGCAGTGAGGGTGGATGGAGACAAGACTATTTTTTCATTGGATCACAGATGTATTTTTAACTAAATAATAATAATAACAGGCACAAAGAGAGCAGTGCTCCTACTTTATGAAAGGCATTCACCAAACATTCTACACAGCTCATACGTTTAGCACAAACGAACAATGTGATGATTATGAAATTTGCTGCCCTTACGTGTAGCAGATGTGGGTATAAAGCAGAAGTGGGGCAAAGAAGAAATTTTTTAGTAAAACTGGGCAACTCGTATCTATGATCTTGACTCAAAAATTCAAAGACCCAACCATAAAGCGATTCCCGAGTCTATATTTTCTCCCAGACACCTTGAAAATATAAGAAAGGTCTTCGCACGATTTGTGGTGGTACCAAGCAAACAACAGAGGCTGGAGCTTCAACAGCCGAGCCCGAGGATCCTATGACAGTGGAGCGAGAGCTATATTTGACGGCTGAACCTGAGCAGCCATCATCATCATCTGAGCTTCAGTAGCCCATCAGTCGCAACATGAGCAGTCATCGACATTAAAAAAAGGACTTTTGAAGAACTGCTACTGGACCTTGTAAGAAAAGACAACAACCTGGACCAACCAAAGAAAAGGAAAATAACTGTGAAATATTAACTAATGCAGAATACCTTGAAATTAAAGAAAAAAGAAGAGAACGAAAAGGCTTTGACTGAAAATGAAGTAAAACGTAAAAAAGAGAGGAAAATGCAAAAGGAAAACGAAAATCGAAATTACAAGTAATTAATTACGACTCTTCTTGTGGCGAAAATGATTGTGGCTACGTCGAAAACACTGAGCATATGAGGACGAAGACAATTAAATTCGAACCTGATAAGTTTTGCCATTTTTTTTAAATTTCATTGTAAAATATGATTGTAATTTCTTTGATTTTTTTGTAAATTCTTGGTAAGAACAAGGTTTCTTTGAATAAATGTGTAAATATATTACTAGGGTTCCGAATATTGATGATGACCAATATTTTTTTCTAAATCAATGAATGGAGGCCATGTTGTAAAATAATGACCCAGTTACCCCGAAGCACCTTACCTGTAGCATCAATGTATTTTTTATGATTCTAAAAACAATACCATAAAAATAAAAAACTTAATTGATACAACAATTTACAAAATACATCTTCAAGCAATTAAAAGAAATAATTAATGAAGCCGATGGTGTGACGACGCTAACCAACCACTCACGATTTCAAAACGGGTTGAGAATTTACTGTGATTAGATTTTAAATCTTCAGTCACGTAAACAAACGTAAACACGCAAAACCAGCTCGCGCGCGCTCTCTGACTCGTGCACGTCGTTAGGGACCACGAGAAGCGGTGGGCGCGAGTCGGCGGGCACCGCAAGCCGAGAAGTTAATCCGTCTAATAAAAGACGATCGCTCGGAACATCAAACGGCGATCGGGACGTTAAAAATACCGACGATCCTTGTCGAATTGAGGATGCGGGGAAAATGCGACCCACGCGCCCACCGACAGATGTGTCGCTTTCGAAATAATCGCGTTCGAAAGAGCCCGCCGACCAGTGAGCGAGCCACTTATAATAGCTGATTTCTCGAAACGGCGACAATTTCGGTCAACTTGGTTTCAATTTAATTTTTGAGAAAGTCAACAGTTGATACAAAATATTATAGTACGCATAAACAAAAAGGGATTTTTTCTGCATCCTGCATATTGTATTAGATCTTTTTCATGTACATTTTCCAAAATTTCTGCAGAAATTCTAAACAAAAATTTATCAAGTAGGTTTGATCGGATGAATGATCTGTTTCTGGCGAGTTAATTTGGTAACAATCGTTGAAGAGAACTCAATTTTATTTACAAACCGAACCTGTTTATAAATGTTCATTGCAACTTTAAGCACGGTTAACATCACAAACGATTCGCTATTCTAAATGACCTTACGTTCAGGTATACAGGAACACTACCGATGGAGCAACAATGGAGAGGCGGATAAAGAATGCACAATTCGAAGAGTGGTCACGCAAGGGTGCTGGGGGCACCCGGTATGTTAAACTAATCAAGGTGGGTTTTTCTAATCACTAGTTGGTCTACAGTTAGAATCTTGATCCTTAGACAGGATATGAAATAACAATACAATTTTTATTAGTTAAATAAAGGTCCAGGCCCTATGTTTTAATATTCTTTGACATATGTCAAAAAATAAATATCAAGGTTTTTATTTGAATTTTTATAATTAGTTCAATGTGACTAGTGGCAATTAAATACATTAAATACGACATTTCGCTATTTTATAAAAGTCTGTATATTAAAAAAATAAAAACGTTTTCAGTTCTCCAATAAATTTGGATTCGATGCACCTTGAATGTGAATACGCGCTTTTCCATCGAGCAATTATTCAACTGCACTTCACACATTTAAATCTGTTTGATTTTTTTTAAGTGACATTTTTAGAAAAATCGAATTACACTAACTAAATTAGATTTTTACGAACATTTTGATACACTTATAATCTCGAACCCAAATCTTGTTTCATTAATTATTTCAACGCATTTTAACAAATTTAAACATCACCTTTTCATCTCAAATTAAACGGTGATTTTTACGAGCGTTTTGAAATGAAAATTTTTAATATATATTATATGAAGTTGGATTAAACGTTGACTTTCAATGAAACTAAACACCCAGCAAGATACATATATCGACCTTAAGCGCATGGAAATCATCAAATTGAACCCGATTTACCTTTTAGAGTCATTTACTGTCGGTAAACGAACGATTTTTATTGAATCACAGTAACATTTACTTCGAGACATACATTTATTCTTCCCAGGTTCTTTCTGAATCTATTTCTATTTCATTTATATTTTGAGGTTTTGTATCTTTTACCTCACTCCGTTTGTTAAGAGTATGTTCGGTTCCCAGATCTCGCAGTTTAATATATAATTTGTATATAAAAAGCCTATTATTCCAGAATTTTATTGACGCTGACACCACATTGAATATTTCACATATATTTTCTACACATTTGTACACGTATTATTTGACCAGTACACATTTAATTGGTATCAACACACTAATTCTCATTACATACTCATCTCCAGTCACAACAAAACAAATTCCACAAATATTTAACAAGCAGGCGTGAACTTTGTGGTTCGTTGACTGTTCGTTTTCATCAAGTTGTCCATAATGATTTATATGTAAGAAATGGCATAAAATATATATGTAATAAATAATGATAATATATTGAAAGATCACATTATCGGACCACCAAAAGAAAATATCATAGAACATAAAATAACCGAAACACTATAAATTAAGTTTTGTTGAAAAATAAAGAACTTTTAAACAACAACAACAGAAGCTTGATGTGGTGGGGCATGAGAGAAGCAACTCAATTCTGTATAGTGTTAGTATACAATAGACTAAGTGATTTACGACATTCACCTCAGTTCCTAATTGGATTCCTTAAAAACTCGTAGACATCGTTAGATTTTTTTAATCTCTAGAGAATGAAAGAATAAAAATAACGAGATAAGGCATAGAAAATAAAAATAAATTAATCACGCAGTCCAATACCTAACGACAATGATGTCAAATAAATAAACTAAATAAGTAAGAGGTCGTGTCAGTAATGCACGAAATGTACACAAACAGAGCACATTGTCAGTTCATCAACGACGGACACGTGATTTACGTGCATTATGTGGTCAGCTTGTAAGCTGTTATGCAAATTTAATAACAGGGCCGTTCACCGATTGTTGTTTACAACGCCACTTGAATACATATTTAAAAGACATTGTATAATGGCCCGTCAATTTAAGTCACTCTTGATTTACATAATAAAAATATTTAGGCATCTAAGGATATTTCTCCTCACATCGTTTCCTTTTCGTTGAACAAAATCTAAATTTCAAATTTCGATATTTTCTCAAAATACTTGAATGCAAATCTGGGATAAAACAGATAATTTTAAAACGATGCTTAATAACAAAAGAAGACTAAATAAAATAAAGAAATTGAACGACATAAACGAAATAGAAACAAAAATCAAATCAAATTCAATTCATTTGCGTGAAAGAAAATATGTTTAATTTTTTTATCGGTACCATCGTCGTTCAAAATCATTTCTTTCAAATTGGCGCTATTCGCAAAACCGTACAAAATTAATCCTTCCCGCACAACCCCATCCCCTGTATTATTCATCGACGTGAAAGGATTCTTACGAACGGCAGGAAGCTCGAAATAATATCCTCATTAAAAGAAGTGCACGTTATCTCGACATTTGAACTCTCACATTTCGACGCGGTGGGCATTAAGGGCAAATTGATAGCGGCCATCGTTTCCAAAGTGCAAGGCGATGAACGCGAGTTGCTAAATTAATGTGCTTGTTGGTTAAAAAAAATTACGTAAGTGGCGAAGCACCTGGCGTACCTGGGGCATGGTGGTTGGTGGAGGTCCGGTGCGGGACGAGACACTTTGGGAAGCCGCACAAGACGCTCTTTGCGGCGCACTGACACTCGAGCACTGCACGTCCGGACTGTGCACTTCGCGAGGTCTTAATAGAACGTCCGCTCACGCACAGTCAAACTTTGCGACTTCACTCGTGCGCCGTGTAATCGTCCTGTTCGGACACTGGCGGAGCGGTCAGGACATTCGTAGCACCGGGCGTTAAATATGTATAACTAAAAATATTTATTGTTGTGGCACAGTGACGCATTATATTTCCTCGTCCTACAATCGATTTTTATCAAACCATACGAAATATGTATACAGAAATTTTAATACGAGTCCTTTACTACTTTACTTTACTCGCCAATCAAAAAAAATTGAAAGCAGTCGAAATAAATCAATTTTAAAATGTTTCCAACGATGTACATATATACCAAATAATTCTAAAAAGGGAAAAATATTATCTTCAAAAATTGAAAATATCAAAAATAGAATTTTTAATTTTCAAAATTCTAAAAATGCAAAAATCCACAAGACTCCATCGATAAATCAACACGGTCCACAAGACTGTCATCGATAAATGAAATTGTATTTATGAACAAAGAAATAAATAAACATTATAAAATTATATACAATATTAAAAAAATTCTAAACTTGAGAACATTATTAATTTATCAACAGTTCTAAAATTGTCAGAATTCCACAAGACACTCAACCCAATCCAAATGTGAAAATTAAAAATTTGAAAATGAAAATTTACATATTTATCGAATCTAGAATTTTGGAAAAAATGCTTAAATTATCATTGATTAACAAAATCTACAAGACTCTCAACCCAGCCTAAAAGTTCGAAATTTAAAAATCGATAAACACAACCGATCTGAACCCTGCCTGATATTCCCCCAGGACACCAGTACTTTATAAGTTGTATCTAGTAATACCTCTATAGTTTCACATTAAGATCTGTCAGATTTTTATGCAAAGGGCACATCAGCGCAGTTCCATTCTTCGACCACTTGTTCCTTCTCCCGTACTACTTTTATAACAACATAACGTAGTTGGAAACCAGAACGGTTCCTGCCGAATGGCAAGGATCGCATTGCCTAATGAACACACGACCTAGATTGCACAAACCGTTACAATATAAGTGACAATAACACACATATGCAGACATCAAAATATAGCGTCAGAGCAGGACGAAGGAGTGTGACTAGAGCCAACGACAATGTCAACAGTCCGACTACTCTCAAATCCTAGGGTCACGGTTGTGTAATCAATAGTCGCGTAGTCTTTTAACATCAGCTACACATGAATGAACTAACTAGCACACGGCTACTATTCAATTGAAGGAGAGGGCGAACGAAGTGTGAACGACGACGTTAGAAAACTACGTCGTGCAATCCACTCATAGCATAGCGTAGAGCATCAACACCAACTACAGATAAATTAGATCTCCACAATAAATTATATCACATCGCAGACTTTATTTTGTTAAAAGTGTCGAACAGCGACGCAGACGCACCTATGGGGGTCTTGATTCCCAAGTCTTTACAGTGCATGCCGACTAGCATCGGTGCTCTTCCACAGACGTCCACTTCCCATCCAACATAAGCAACTACTCCAACGACGACTGGAGTTGCCATGGTGAGGTTATTATATCGGACCTCGTCACGGTGGGCTTGCATTATATCCCATTGACTTTTCAAGTAACCAATGCTGGTCAATCTGTCAAATTTTTTCAATGCATTAGAAAAGTAATCCCCAGTCATGGGATCTGGAAGAAACGAGATAAACCAACAATCACAGACCGATTAGAACACATCACACACGTTAGACTCTAATCAACCACTGACAAGAGACCACATTGGGATATTCATGAACGATCAATTTGTATTCTTACCAGGACATGCCACCGTGCAGCATTTCTTATAGCAGACACATAATTTTGTTAAAATGTTTTGACAACATGATTCAACATTATTACAACCAAAGATAACCTATACGACACCCGTGTATGGCGCAACCGTTATGAATTTACATCAACTGCAAATAATGCACCAATGAATTATTATTGTAAGCTGAGTTTTCATGTCGGATGAGATCAAAAACAAGTCGTCGAATGTGCGAGGTAGGTTAATTATAAAGTAGTTGGTTTATTTTTCTTTAAAAAAAACAATGTCGATCATGTCACAATTTATTTTATTTTCAATTCTTCGGCACCCATCATAACAAATGAAACTACTGCACCAATAGTTATGTCTTATTATTTTTATTATACAAACTGTATTAGCAAGAACACATTTTAAATGAATAGATATTACTTCGAACTTGACATTCGCATATTTTCTCGATGTGATTGCGACGCGTCGCTTATGTAAGTTGAATTTCTCTTTATTGTAACGTAAATATGCTAACCGGATCGAACAAATTATCACCGTACTGACACATCACACATTCAGTATTGCGATGTATTTGTGATGATGCTGAATGCTTCGGACATTCTCGCGTGCCTTCGTAAATGTAAACTTAAATGATTGATTTATGATCAAAATTGGACGTTATAATTACCAATTATGAATTCTATCCGGTGAAGACAATAGACTAAATGATTTACGATGCCCACGTCAGTTCCCAATTCCTTGATTTGTTAAAAACTCCTAGATTAAATAGTTTTATTGTGCGATGTATTTTTAAATATTCGCTGTTTAAAAAACTCACTATTTGATTGTCCAAGTTCTCGTTTTACATCTTATTACATAATGAAAGTTTGTTTACCTTCGTTCTTCTCTTTCAATCTTAAGTTTTGGAATGTGTATCAATCGTTTTCAAATTATTTATTATTATTTATTCTCTGGCGCAATAGCACAACCCAACGTATCTCGATTCAACCAAATAGTGGCGAAGAGAAAAATACATAATCAGTAAGGCATTCGAAGATGTTAATGCATAAATATTAATTACAATTATAACATTAATTCTGTATAATGTTAGTATACAATAGACTACGTGATTTACAACGTTCACGTAACTAATTGTTAGACTTCTTAAAAACTAATAATAATGTAATAAAACTCATTGTTAAAACTTAATTTCTTCTCACTATTTCACGTTTCATTGTCATCTTTAAAGTTTTCTTCTCTTTTTGTGTTTTTTGAATTCAATTGTTTGTCAGATGTGTATTGTATCTGTATTTTTCAGTTCATTATTTTTCCCTAATATCGTTGATTTATGAATATTTCGTTTTTATGCAAAGAAATGCACACAATACAGCTGTAAAATCCAACCATCAACCAAAAAATAACAAAACTTGATGAAAAATTCAGATAATAAAATTATTTTCACGACTAATCCACTTTCGTTCGTCTCATCTTGTTTATTATAATTTCCATCCAGTGAAAAACCGCCGAGCTTCCCCTCCAACCTAAACAATTTAATTTACTTCGCACATCAAGGTTCATTTCACGGATTTTTTACGCCCGCCGGCGAAAAATAAACGTGGACGTCACCGTTTTGATCGCGCGTTCCCAAATAACTTAATGAGCCGCGGGTCCCCTCGTTAATAATGCACGAATTCCGAAAATAAACACAGTTCCACGACAACGCCGCCCAAAACATTCCCTTCCGGCCGACTAACGACCGCGAATTAAAAAATAAAAATAAAACGATTCCGTGTACACCGAAACGTTTTTACGCTACAAACGAGCAACAGAACGGGTTCCGGCCGTATTCCCATGCGCGTTGGGTAATAAGCTTTGTATTTCTCGTTCGCGTGTTGTTAAAACTTCAACGCTAAACTTCGTATTTTGAGCACAACAGTTCGAATGTATTTTTAATAAGTCCGTCGGAGCGGCTGACGACGACAGGGGATTTGTGAATAAAACACGGCGCGCGCTTATAGACGAAGGACGAGGCGAGTTTCGACTTGGTGTGACGTCATGTCGGATTGAAAAGTGGGCTGTGTTTCGGTGGTTTCAGATATGGGGGAAATGTTTTAAGAGGTTTCAAACAATGTCAACGTTCTTATAAATAAAGAAACATTAACGGACACTAATCATAAGTACTAGTAAAATAATCAGAAATCAAAAATAAAAACAAAATAACAAAGTAAGAAAAAAAACGTTTCTCAGACAGATCAAAAAGTAAAGAGCAAATAAATAAATTTCTTGCCGTGTGCAGCGAGTCCCCCGAAAGCTAACTAAAAATTATATGACATTAAAACTAAATCAAAAATAATTTTTTTAAAAAATAAAAAATTTAAACAAAAATTCTTTGACTTTCTGACATTGCTTATTATTAACTTTTAGAAAACTATAACTATTGGAAACAAATATTTTGTTCGAAATCTGTTTGTATGGTTGTATCAGTTTCGATGTACGTTTTTTGGAAAATCTCGGAAACCTTTAAAATAAAACTCTGAGAATTTTGAGAGCCATGAGAATGACAGCCCAAGCGAACACAAAGATTTTTGAGATTTTTTTATCAAACTTAAAGCACGCCAAATTTTAAGAGAAAATTTTTCTGCCATAAGGATGCAAAACATAATAAGAAAAAATGCAATAAAGGTTAAATATCAACCTGAAACAGAACACGAATAATAAATAAACAATAAACAATAATTTGTTCAATTTTCGTTTATTATTGGTAAATTATTTATATTTATTTTGATTTTAATTCGTTACGACTGCAAAGGGAACTGCAACTTATTTCGATACATTTCATTGAATGTGAAAATATCAATTTGGGCGAATGTTTTGGAGCCGGCCCTGTCCCGCGTGATAAAACGCGACTTCCAGCGCCATCGCGCGGTTATCCACCGCTTCACCCCGCTCGTTCCCCATTCGGCAGTCGCAGCGCCACCGTGCACTAAAGTATGGCGACTCTGTCAGCTGGCCCGCTCCACGGCTGCATAGAAAAGAACGGCGCACCGCGATCGAAGAGAAAATTACAAAAACATCTCCGCAGCTCCGGCCTGGCGTACATATCGAGAACGGGGAAACTGATACCCGCCAAGAAGGTTCCAGGTACGTACGCGCTCGAAACGATCTGTTTACATTGTCAACTTCTTGACAGTTCCACAACGACATATTTCATCATTATCGGTGGCGGAACGTCGTCATCGCGATAATCGATGTTCGTTTTTTTCTCCTTTGGGCCACGCGGCCCTCTCGATTTTTCGCCGTCGCGGTCGCCCGCGTCCTCGGCCCCGGCGACGTTTCGTCGCGGAAGGCGCATTTCGGTCGTTAATTTCGAAAGCCGTTATGTTTTCGAGTGCCTTAACGACCTTCCGTATGTGGGTCACTCGATTTTAACGGGACGGACGAAGGCCTCGCGTTTTTTACGTCGGAAGACGCGAGTGCGGTCGCGGCGCGCGAAACCAGCGGAAACATAACCAAGAAGCGCGCGTCCGAAGTGAATGTTTAACACGTGAGGCACGCGTGAAGTGCGGCTGCGGTTTCGCGCGATGACGTGTTTTTTTCGAGTTGTCCCGTGTCGAAAATTGCGGTTCCAACGCGACGCGATAACGCGCAAACCGGAAGTGATAATTTCGACGTTTGCGTAAACAATTGAAACGTCGAAAATGCGGGACAGCCGTCGGAAATTTTCCTAATAAGAATCGTATTAGTCATCGGTTGCACGCACTAAGATGTGTTTTAAATCGGAGGCTCAACATGGGGATTTCTAAAATGTAGTTTGTCGCATTAACAATTTTCTCAGATAAATTTCTATTTTGATGGGGACGGGGGGCATACGACGCGGTTTTTAACATTTAATAATTTTATTCTTATGCACATTTAATATACGGGACCTTTAATTTTCATGCGTTGCCTACTGTTATTCATATAATTTAAAGTATAATGAATCAAAATCAGGGGTGTAGTTGCAACACATGGAAATTCTAACCAAATAGGGGGGCATTGATATACAATGTTAGACCGACCTATCGATTAAACACGTCGCAAAAGAATACAAATAGTTGTATTGATTATAAAAATACGACAGCGATTTTGAATAATTTACTATCAAATTGGGTTATACACAAAAGAGTTACAGCTGAATAAGCTAATTATTTTTGGAGCTCGAACAACAATTTTAAGAAAAGGGATGATAAAGGTTTTCATTTGCGGGGAGGGGCGTGTAGGACCTCTCGTGGGGGGGGGGGGGGCATATTGAAAACCCAAAATGTCGTGAAAATCGCCAGAAAACGGTCTTAATCTTAATGGTCAAATTTGAAAAAATGGAAATTTTAAATAAATTTGAAAATATAAAAAATTTTAAATTGTTGGATAATTTGACAAACTGTTAAATTTGAAAAAATCATTGAAAATTAAAGTGAAAATGGCAAAAATGATGAAAATCGTAAAGTTCGTAATAAAAATTGTAAAGAAAATCAAAAACAATAATCAAAATTAGTAAAAAAAAAACGCAATAGCGAAAGTGACAATCATACAAATCAATAAAATGGCAAAAATCATAAAAATCGTATTACAAGAATAAGAAAAACCATAAAAAATGCAAAATTATTCCAGGAAAAATCATAATCGACAAAGTTGTAAAAATCGCAAAAATCCAATAAAATGAAAATCATGAAAATAAATAATCGTTGAAAACTGTCAAATTTGATAAATTCATCGAAAATTAAAGTGAAAATTGCAACAAATCAAAATTCCACAAAAAAAAACAAAATTATAAAAACAATCAAAATTAGTAAAAAAAAATAGCCCTAGCGAAAGTGAAAATCGTACAAATCAATAAACTGACAAAAATCATAAAAATCGCGATCGTCCAAAAAAAGTAAAAATCATAAAAATCGTATCGCAAGAATAAGAAAAACCACAAAAATGCAAAATAATTCGACGAAAATCATAATTGACGAAGAGTTGTAAAAATCGCAAAAATCCAATAAAACGAAAATCGTGAAAATCAACAATCGTGCCCCTCCCCATAATCCAGCGCACATAATTGAAAAGTAAAATAATATTAAATTAATTATCCGGCGCCCATTTTTAATCGGGACAATAAAAAATCCTTTCTTTTATACTTTTTCGAAATATTAACCAACACGTCTATTTTTCCCACCACCCCCGATAATCGTGAGTTTGCTATAATTAATTTTTCAATGTTTTATTATTAGGACTCCAACAAATAAATATTTTTCAAATTGATGAAAAAATACATCCTTAGCGAATAACATTTTTTTTACTTATCTAAAATAGAAGAATTTGAATGGCACCAAACTTTTTTTGGGTGCATTATATACAAAATATTATTGTAGAATATTTTATGATTTTAGTTTTATTTTCGTTGAATTAATTTTTTTTTTTTCATGATTGTATTTTCATTTCCACGTTTTAATTAAATTTCGGCGTCGACGAAGGCGCTCTGAACTTTGTGGAGGCAATACTATGTTTCATTACCATCCCACCCCCCTTACCTCACGTACACTTCTTGGAAGTATCATTTTATGAAAATATCACAGTTCAAGCTGGTAATGGATTTGTTGGTTTGGATGCCCCACTTTGTCAAATGAGTCATTTTGTAAATATGTCACTATGTCAACTTGAGTGCTATTGTTATGGTATTTTTATTTGCGAAGTTGTTTTATAAATTAAATATTCATTCGTTGATTGGTTTCGTAAAATATGAGTTATTAGTTCGCAGCATTATTAGCTCGTTTGCAAATATTTATGCAATCAATGTTATAAATATTAAATATAATTGATAAATAAATTGGAAATTGAACTTTAAAAAAATTCAAAAATCGTGCACAAGTTTTACAATAATCAATTATTAAATCTTGTCGAAAATTTCAATCACATTTCAAAGAACATTGCCTCTAACCTGGTACATTATTTGCATCGTATGTTTGTGGATGTTGCGATAAATACATCTTTTAAAATTTAATTCAATAAATTCTGCTATTTTTATTCTATTATGGTTGGAAATTTACTCCACTAATTTCATGAAAGGGATTAAGGTAGGGTTGGGTTGGGATTAGGAGCAGTGCGAGCATGAAGAAGAACCGAGGGTTAATATAATAATATGGGGTGACTTCACTGTAAATTAGACGAGCTTCATTAAAAATGGCACAAAGTTGATTGAAAATTAATCATTCAATACCCTGAGAAAATCGTCGATATGAAAAAAAATCATATAGGGAAAGTTTTATTTTTAAAGACTTAAATTATCTAATAGAAAGTCTGCGAAGGTACACGTCCAGGTCTATAATTTACGAATAGGGGCGCAACAAAATCGATGTTTTGTGCGAGGAAAAAATCGCTTTGTACGCTCTAAGGTGCTGTCGAGGGACTTTCCGTTAGGGAATTGAATTCTTTAGACTATCCGTGTTGTCAGGTTTTTATGGTTTGCGAGTCGTATAGAATTGAACGACGCGGGGGCGTTTATTTTTCATGTAACTTTTTTATTCCCTATCGACGATGTCGTCAGTCAATATTTTATGTGACTGTGGTTATTTAACTTTGAAGGTTTATTCAAAACTATGCCATTCGATTTTTATTGAAACAAAAATAAATATCATAAACTTCGCAAAAGCTTAACAAACGATAAACATAGGTAAAGTTGTGTGAGAATTTTATTCCCTCAACCCAAGTCCACCAAGTGAACTTATTTCAAAATCCAATTAAGTTTAAAAAATTCTTGTTTGAGCCTTGATTTTTATGATCGACATTCAGGCCTAAATACAAAACGAAATTAAATATTTTTTTTTCATTACTTTTTACTCAAAATTTTGATGCGGCAATGAATGCCTCACATTTTTATCCTTATTTGTGAACGTATTTCAAAACATTACGTAGATTACTAGGAATTAATGAATTTGTCAAATAACAAAAAATAAGACTTATCTTTCCAATTTAATAATTAAGAAGATCCTGTACCAGATAACTTTAAATATTTTAGCATAGCACAAAAAGCGACTCCCTGATAAATTCTAATTAAATGTAAATGTAACAAAAGACCACCACCGACGGTGACAGCGCTAAAACTTTGAAACCTCACGACAGGACACAAAAACCAATCACGCCGGTGCCATTGTGCCTCGAAATTAACCTCGATTCACTTCGATGAAATTAATTATGAGCGGCGTTTTGGCGATGTGAAGAGGGTAGGTAGACTTCGCGGAATTGTGGTAGCCATGAATTACGAGCCCCGGGTAATTACACGGCGTGTTTTGTCGCGTCGTTATTCATTTGTTCGTGATTTATAGCGCGTTCTTTGTGAGGGCGCTGCGCGCTTCTGCTAACTGGATGCGCTCGAACGACTCGCTTCCTTTAAACGAGGGGGGGATGCGAACGGAAACGCTCGCGGGAACACCTTTTAGAAAATTGTACAGCTGTTTTCAAAATTGGCGTTAGTTCGCTGCCTCCCCCCTCAACAGCATTTGTCGTGCGAAAGGTTGGGTTATAAATAGACCGGTAATAATAAGGCGGATTCGTGGATCAGGGACGGACTTGGACAATTGACCTTTTTCACAATTATTAAAAATGCCAACACTTGTGCGAGATCCAGTGCCGGTGTGATTTGGCTACGAATTTTTTTACAAATTTTACATTTCCTTCAAATTTTTCAGTGGAAAATAGAGAACAATATCGGAAAATTGAAAAAAAAATTTTTTAATGAACGCCCAGGATTAATTAATGGTAATATTTCTATCTACAATTACACCCAATAAATACATTAAAATTTAATTTTGGTTTTGACAATGGAGTATGACCCCCCACCCCTCCCTAAATTATACTTTATATGTGAAAAATTTACTAATGTCGAATTTATGATTCAAAGTTCGTGTATTTTTGGAAAAAAAATATTTTAATATTTTGCAAAATGACCCCCTTCCAAATACAATGGTACAAAAGTTATTTTTGCAAAATGAACCTTGGCGAAATTTCACCAATGAATTAATTATTTAATTTTGGCAATAAATATAATTAGGACTTCTCCGGATAGTTTAGCTTCATACATTAGCGGGTGAACGGGGTGGGGTAAACTGTTAATGGTGAATAATTATAATAAACAAGAAGCTGAACGAGCGTGGGTTTACCGGGGGCGGGGCAATTTGAGCTTTGCAGTAATTTTAATAATTTTTAATATTTTTATTTATTAACACGACGTTGAAAATAAATAAGCGTACATTTTTAAAAATAAAAAAAATGTATTTACGTATTTCTTAGCGAAATTGTTGTAAGAACGTTAAAAGTGGTTAAAATATTAATTTTTAAAATTTGTATTTTTCTAAATTTCATGTTAAAGGTAAGGTCCGGCCCTGGAACAGACCACGCCTTTGTTAATCGTTAGATACGCTGTGTAAACCGTAAAGAATATAAAAAATTGACCTACCCCTTCAATAGTTTAGTTCTTATCCTATCAAGTGTTTCATGGTTTGTCTAACTTAATGATAAAATAGTTTCAATTGACCCACACAATGGTGCTTCCTATGATTTTGTGCGATACCACGTGATTTTTTATTAAAATGCACTGGATATTTTTACACATAGGCGATCATCTAATTTTTTCGGCGACTCCTGTCTAAAATTGTACCCAAAAGTCATAAGTGTAAACTTCTTGCGCTTATGGAATTTATTATCTGCCCACGCGCGCGGAAAAGTACCACTTTACGCACTGGTTGCATAATAATGATTATCGCCCGTTCTTTTAATTTTACTTCTGTCAGTTTAAAAACCTGAACAAATTATGCTAGGGCTCTGGTTATAAGTTATAAGAAAAAAATATATATTTATTTTTACAAAAACTTATAACATCGTTTTTCGAGTAGGTTTACATTTTAACGTCTGCTGCCCAACTTATTCATTAATTAGACTTAATAAAGTTCCTTTAGTTCGTTGCTATAAATTATGTACATGGAATGAATTAGTTAAGAGAAACTTTGTTGTGTACCGCTGTTGAATTATTGTTTTTTAAATGGCATTCTCATATAAGGGGAAACATTATGTCATTAAAAAAGTTGTGTTGTAGAATAAAAGTGTTGATGCGTACTGTTATTTTTAAGTCTTGTGTGTTTGCTTACAAGTTTTAATTGAACGTTTTACAGTTTTGTCTCTTACAGACGAGCTGTGCCAGTGCCCGCAAAAATGTGATGACCGAGTGCCTACCGACGCCAGGGAGCGCCTCTTCAGGCACTTCTACAACCTCGGCGACGCCGACCTCCAGAACGCTTTCCTGCGCGAACACATGGACGTGCGTCCACGGACCAACATACCTGAAACCACCGTCAGCGGACGCAGTCCGCGCCGCATAACCTGCAAGTACCTGGTGCCGCTGCTGCCTTCATCGCAGACGGCCGACGTCTGTCAAAAGGCCTTCGTCAGCGCCTTCGTGATCACCACCAAACGGGTCCGCCTGCAGCGCGAGAAGCTCATCAGCAGCATGGGCCTCAACATCTACAGCAGTCACTCGCGGTCCAAGTCGTCGACGTCGGCGTCGTCGGAAAACCACCGCCAGCTCTCGCTCAGGAACGCCTTAATGCTTACGATACCGTCGCAGTGCGAGTTCGAGCGCTGCGACGATTCCAAGAGGAAAGCCGCCGGCGGACGGCTGGAGGCGGCCGCGGCGGGCAAGTCCAACAGGAGGCTCGTGGACGACCCGCTGGTGCCGTTCGGACTCATTGTGCCGGAGGGAGTGACGATAGCGCCGGTCACGGCGACGCCCGACCACGACCGCGACATCGCGATAGTCAACAACTTCTTCTCCAACCAGCTTTGGAAGCCCGAATATATAGGCACTTATTCCTGAGGGCGGGCACATGCACGCGCCGAGGCACCGACGCTCTCCGTACTTAGATTAATTTATATGAATTTTTACCTACTTGCAGATACCTATACGTATTGTTATTTATATTTATACAGATAGTTTATTATATCGAGAATATATTGATTGTTTTCAAATAACATTTTATAAAATACGAACGTTGTTTCATTTTAATATAATCTAGTGGCCTACATTGGACGATAACTTCGTTCGCGGAAGATTTAAAATTGATTAAAGTTGAATAATTGGCATTTCTAAGGCACTGATACAGTTAACAGATTAATAATATTGTTTAAAGACATGACAAAGACAAGTTAACACAGAAACACACATGACATTATACATAAATCAAGTTTGTAAAAAGCATAAAATTTAATTTTAAAGGAAAGTATTAATTTTGACTAGCTATATAGGTAATCAACACGATCAAAGGCAAAAAACACGCACATTCTTTTATAACACAATTGTAGCGCATAAGGATTTTCACAGGAACGTAGTTACAAAATAAAATATAATAACAAAATATTATTTACTAATTAATCATGAGTATAAAACATGAGGTGGTATGTGGTTATGGAGTAACTAAAATCACGAATTGCTACCCAAAAAAAGCAGATGGTGGACAAAAGAAATACAACAAGTAAAAAACAAAAAAAATAAATGGAACAAAATCCTACAAACAGGACCAAAAGAAGAATAGTAGAGGTAAAACAATTAATTAAAAAGGCAATCATGGGAAGAATTTGCATACAAGATGGAAGAAAATTATTCAGAAATCTACAAATTGTTCTATGGTATGTTGAAACAAATAGGACGAAAACAACCACCAAAATTAAAAAAGACAAAAATGGAAATATTTTAACAGATGAAAATAGACAGAATATTTTAAAGAGCTAACAGAACAAGAGAAGAAATTACAGAACCCATCAAGAAACTGAAAACAAGAAAGGCACCTAGAGGAGATAAATGGAAGGAAACAAAATATGGATAGATTGAAGACAACTAGAACAAGTCGAAAGCTTAACTACCTATGCACAATCATAGAAGAAAATGGAAAAGTAGATAAAGAAGTGTAGAGAGAGAATAGGAAAAGCAGGGAGAATGCTGAAAGACACGTTCTTCGGGAAAAAGGAAATATCAAAAGAAATAAAAACAGATATACAAAAAAGTGGCAAGAACTTCGTTATTATGGGCAGTGAATCTTGGACGGTTACAGATAGACATAAAAGTAGAATAACAGCAATATAAATTAGATACCTGAGAAAGATCGAAGTGATCGCAAGAAAAGACAAAAAGGTTAAAAGGGTAATTGAAGAGAGACAACTTGGGCGGTTAGGGCTCCTCCGAATGAAGGAAAATAGAATATCTAAACAAGTATACGAAGCCAGAGTATCGGGAAAGAATAGAATAGGAAGACCTAGAATGAGCAGCAGAAAAACTAGAAATACAGTGGTGAGAGACAAAGACCTTAGCACAAGACAGGAACTTATGGCAAATGAAAATAAATGATTTTTAATATATAATGTGGCGGTTTAGTTTAAATAAATTTCTCGAGATTCATCTAAAAACTTCATCCATTTAAACTTCTTTACCCCGTCTGGAATTGAAATGACAGAAGTGAAGATAGCAAGGTAAGATATCTTGTGGAAGTTGAAGTTGGAGTTGAACAACCTTACCAACACGATAAAAAGATTAGAACATGACGCCAATATATTTAAAATTAATTCATTCAAGAACTGCAGAATCGCAGAGAATCAAATATGATAACATTTAATCTTGAGGAGTCCAATGTAAATAAGATGAAGAAAATGCAATTGTTGGTGGGAAGTTGAAAGGATTGATTCACACAATTAAAAATGTGGCAGCCTTTGGCGAAATTGTTACAATAAAATTACTATTGCTTCAAAAGCCTTAAGAGCAATAAAAAGAATAATTTTGCTGTAAAACTACAATTTTGCAATGACGAGAGCTATATAATCTTCGTTCTAAATTAAATGAATTAAATAGTACACAATTTTTTCCTCACTCACACTTGCACGAATGCACCAGCTGTCATCATTCGCTGAAATTTATTTTCATGGTGTAAACTGATCCAGTTTTTTATGTTTTCTGTCACCATTTTTTTTTAATATATGCTGGCGTTTAGTGTGACCTGAATGAATACCAGACGAGATCCTCTTCCATAGCGCATTGCCCCCCATACCATAACCGCAGCAGTTAAAGCCGTATGGCGACGTTGAACAGATGAACGCCCGTCAGAGTGCCATAAGCAAAATCTTGATTCGTCGCTGAAGAAGATCTCATTCCATTCAGGAACCCAATATTGTCTGTCCTGGCACCAGTGAAGTCTGATGGCTTTATGTTCTCTTGTTAGAAGAAGACGAAAATAAGGACGACAAGAACGTAGTCCAAACGTGCGTAATCCGCGATAAATCGTGCTCATGGATATCACATGGCCAATTGCTCTTATCCAATTTATTTCACGTCTGGCTATCTCACGGTTAAACCAGCCTCATGCATCCCAAGAATTCGTCCTCGTTCAAAAGGCCTAATTTGATGAAATTCTAAATGTCCTAACAGTTACAACAAGCAAGAAGACAAATCAACGAAACTATGGTCAAACTAAAGGCACAATCATTTGTTTCAATCTACGCGCACTAGATATTTTCACCAAATTTTATCATTCTTCGTTCAACCAAACTGGACATATGTGCACCTTCACAGATGACAAATGTGTATAAGTTAAGAGTTACAATTATGATTAACGCCAACTCTGTCTTCATCAATTACTCATTCAATTTTTCATTATATTCAATGTGCATAAAAACGAACTAAACCGAAAACGGTGCTGTTTATTAGAGCGCGAGCGTATAGAAATATTAAAACTTCATTCACAATATGACTTTGACCCAAATACGTAATCGAACATAGTAAAAAAAATAGTGAATGTTACGTTGGCTTTATAATTTTTAAATAATATACATGAAATGATGTCAAACGGCACCCATATATCCATACAACGCGCTTTTGACGTCGTCGCCGCAGCCACAATTTTAAATCACCGTGAATAATTCACCGCCTGATCAACGTTGCCGCCGTGAAACCCGACCGGCGAAATTTTAAATTCCCCGTCACACGTGCGGGATGCGCCGCTTCGTATCGATTCAAATCGTGGCGGAACGGGAACTGTTTCCGAAAGCGGTGTAATATGCAGCGGGTCGGCTTCATATGCACCGAGCACCGCTGCAAGCAAAACTTTGAGGCGAGCTCTTCAGCGGCAAAAAGAGCCGCGACCTTTGAAATCTCCCGCCCCCACAGACCTCCGACGACACCATTTAACCGGGGCGCTGCCGGATGATTAATGACTGGAAGCGGAGGTCGCCCGAGGGGACGGACAAGTTCAGCACGGGCACGGGCATTCGCCGAGCAATTGGGTTAATCGGTAAACTTGAATTTAGTTTCTTGAACGTAACGAAAAAGCGACGGATGGACGTGGATACATTTCGAGTTGTTTGCCAATTTTTAAAGTTTTGATGCAATCAAACTCTGGGAAAATTATCGACTTGGTGCCGGTGTGATTGGAAGGTTTGGATTCAGTTATTTTGCAAAACTATCGAGGCAGGTTGCACCACGAATTAGACTTCGCGATTACCGATGTGAAAATTATTAATTACTGTAGAAAATTGCAAATGAAGGTCGCACGCAACAACGCGTAGGATGTGCTGATGATCCAGCTGGCATTGAAAATGTAAATAACGCGACGATCTTAGCTTGAAATCACAATAAACACATTTATCTCAATGGCAAAGCTTAAACGAAATTTAATCGCCAATTTAAAATATAAGTGACGATTCATGTGAGTAAACATTTAAGTATTATAAACCAGTTTTCGACGTTAAAATGAATTTTAAAGCATCTGTTTTACGGATTTAGCGGAAAAGTATAACATGGCAATTGTCTATTAGTTATGGTTGTAATAATAATAATAATATTTTACTAATCCTTTAAAAGTAACTGCCATTTACATTCGACACCAATTTAGACCTGTCAGTTCAAAATTGTCAGCCGGTTGAAGGAAATAGTAAACCATAACTTGTAATTGATTTTTACACGACGCCCACTGGTTTCTCCTATAACTCCACAGGTAGACACCGAGTTACGTCAAGTACACAATTTCAAGTACATTAGCATGCGAAGATATCTGGTAGATGGTAAAAGTGTACAAAGCTGATAACATGACAGATTCAAGGATAGCTATTAGAGGCAACGTAGAACCTGGATGGCCCCTGAAAAAGGCCCTATGTATCGTATTAGCTGAAAAGGTTTCTTCTTCTTCATTTGGTCCCATTGTTACTAACGCTGCAATTTATGTATGTGTTGCTTGTGGAGCTTTTTATCAATGAATGGGTACACGAGTGCCTTGTGTCGACGTATCAAAAAGTCATTCGACGTTTACCAATATAGAACATGTTATTGACATAAATAAATCATTGATAAGGTATAAAAGGGGAAAGGGCCTGGGCTAGAGCCTTGCGGCACTCCTGAACTACAATTAAGCCCAAGATGAATTAGTAACAATGACTTTGGAAAGATTAACATATATGACATCCACGTGCTCTCCTTATATCCATTGCTGATCATTTATTTTTTGTACTCATGAAATTGGATAAAAGATTATTAATTTTTGTATATATTCTTCTTTATCTTTATCATTCGATTTCATTTAAAGAAATGCAGTATTTTTATGAAACATACACCCACATCAAAAATTTGAATAACGCAACAATTGAAGTAATTAACAAACAATAATACAATTTAACATTTTTTAGTTTTATGTTTTCATATACAAACTTTGATTCAAAAACTCTCTAGCAATACTTCTTATTTATCTTTCTCTATTCCACCGAAAGATTAATAAGCCTTTTAACTTTTTGGCTGCCATGTTCCCACCTTTGCTACCACCATTCCTGGTTCTTTATTGATCACATATACGTCCTGTACCTTTGTGGCCTTTGTAACTTATTTTCTAAAAGTTCATCAATCCTTCTTTTTCTTTATTCTCCTGCGTTCGCAATCCATTTACTATGATGCTATTTCTCCTCTTTTTTCTGCTCTGTCTTTATTCTTTTCGTTAGATTTTTATGTTAGTTGTGTTTTCTTTTAGTTGTACTGTGTTTTTAGCCTTTTCTTTTATCATTTTCTTCATCAGTTCCAGTACTCCAACTTGCTGCGCTAGTTTTAGTTGCAACTTTCTTTCTTTCTTCATTTGCCCTCCTTTGTTCAGCTGATCTTTTTACTTCTGCCAAATAAGTCGTCGTTTTTCAGGAATTTAAAGGCCTTCAACAACCGGAAACGAGATTAAGTAAGGAAACCCAAAGAGTCGGCAAGATGTCATTGAGGAACGAGGCAGACTACAGAGCATATAATAGACATAACATGTTTATGGAAAGAAAGAGCACAGGCAGAATATGTAGGCAAGGATGGAATTGTTCTAACATTTCTTCAAGAAGTACTGGCACTTCTATTTCCCCACATTTCTATAATAGATTTTTTAGGCAATTATGAAAAAATCAGTCGGTCATTTATAAGGGGTTGTTACAGGAACAAAATTGAAGAGCAAAATAAGTGAGATTCAAAGATGTGAGACACCGTATGCACCAGATCAGATATACCTCTCAAAACTTGAAAAGTTATCTTTATACATATTCATAAGAAAGGCAGATTTTCAAGCGCAGACAAAATGACGTCGGTTGTTCGTAAGGCGATTGAACAAAGTATTGATGCCCTCACCTAAGGGGACAATTTGACAAAAAGGCATGAACAAGGAGCAATACAAAGTGGTGTCACTTACTCAGCAGAACATTCTAAGCCAACCCAACCCAATCAACGCCAACCCAACCCAATCCAATCGACCTCATCTGCTGTATCTCTGGAAATGGTACCGATCGTTTCTAATTCTGAAGTGACTTGAAATTCGAAATCAGATTAGGAGTATTTTCATCTTGAGCATAGATATTTTCGTAGTTTTTTTTTTAGATTTTCTTTATTTCTCTCATGTAGTTTTTCTTGCTTGCTTTCTTTTCTACTTTTCTTTCTCATTCCTTATAATTTACCTGTTGCCTTGTGCAGATGTTTTACTTGTTTCTCTTTTAATACTTTTACGATTTATTTCCTTACATTAACGTAGTAACGTAACATTTTCACACTTTTGATCCACGATCAGGGAGCGATTCATTTCACTGCAACCCAACACCATCATTTGTAGATTGACTTATATTTTTTTACCTGGTCTATTATATATTGCTTCCGATATCTTCCACCTCCAAACCCGTTGTAATTATCTTATTCTTCCTGACTTCTTTCTCTATTTGTCGTCGTTTATATTCGAGTTGTTCTACTACCTCTACATTCTGGCTTATTTTTTTATTTTTCAATTTGTGATTATCTTCCACTAAAGAATTGATTTTAAATTGGGTTGCATTGGGCCGGCTTGCGTTGCGTTGGGTGGGTCACTTTAGTTTGGGTTGGGTTCAATTGTCTCGGGTTGGGTCGGGTTTAATACATTTTTATTCAAAGAAAATGCAAATCTATCCAATGTGGATAAAAAAAATTGGCAGCGTAAACAACGTGGGTTACATTCCACGAATGGCCGGATGACGTTTGTGATAACAAATCGACCGCGTTCAGAGAACCACAACTGTTGAGTTGCTTACTAAGCGGTCCATGTACGTTGGGTTAGAGCTAGTAGCTAGTAGTAGTGTTGATTTACAATAAAAAATATGTTTAAACCTTAAATTAAACGACCAGTTCCATAAACCACAACAACTAAAAGAATTCTTAAAGAAATTGGCCATTCACTGAACGCGAACAAACATTTATTTCATAACTTTCATTGTCAACATTTAGTAAAAAAAAAAAATAATACACTTTTTGTTTGATTAAATCAGATAAATTTTGTTAAAGGACGTGTGCGGAAAATGTTAAAGTAAACAACAAGTTTGGCGCAAGAATAAACATCTTTAGGACATGAATTTGAAACTAAAACCAACCAATAACAAACTAAAACCAACCAACAATATATAACATCAAAATATTTCATAATCAAAGAAGGTGAATACCAAATAGGGGCCATAAATCATATTAGTTATAATAAAATCTAGAAAATAAAATAAAAATGACAATCCGCAGCAAATTAAAATGAATTAAAAATTAGGGAGTTGCAAGAGAGAATGAGCTATGGACAAAATCACTTGGTATTTTGATGTCAACGAAAGTGCACGCAATGATAAAGTTTGTGACTTTGTGACATTGTGACATTTTAGAAATATAAGACAAAATTCATCGTTAAGTTCGAAGATCAAACAAACGGACAGCAAACTTTGAAACGACAATACAAAGAGCGTTTCTCGATGTGCCGACGCACGATATTTAAAAACAAATTATCCGATTAAAATGTTTCAATAAAATTTAAATACGGATCACGTCCCACCAAAGAACGCAGCCGTGCTTTCGCGAGCTTCAGGGCCCGTCGAAAAAGTAACTCCGTCGAACTGTTTAAACAAATTTATTTAACTCAATATCACGTGTTACCCCAACCAAACGAAATAACGTTTTTAGAATCACAATTAAATAGTTTATATTTTATAAATAGAAAAATTAAAACAAAACTCACTGCAATTTTGACAAATATAATTTTAATACACACCTTACAAACAAAACTTGATTTTAACAAATATTCCGAGATGTTTAGGATCTACAGATGAAATTTAGGGAACTATTTTGTGGAAGAGATCAGAGTAATTTTGAATTATTTTTAATGCACCTATCAATTGGCGCGTAATTAATAATACAGTAATCCGTTTTGCCCGTCACTGATATTAAAAATAATTTAGCACACTTTACCTTAAGCAGCAAACCGTCGACCGCGTTAAAAAAATATATT
Organism: Geotrupes spiniger; assembly: GCA_959613385.1. Taxonomy (NCBI): domain Eukaryota; kingdom Metazoa; phylum Arthropoda; class Insecta; order Coleoptera; family Geotrupidae; genus Geotrupes; species Geotrupes spiniger. The sequence goes on along the minus strand of OY390736.1, from coordinate 30,773,962 downwards.
CGAAAATTTTAAATCGAGGCCCATCGCGCAAGCCCGCGTTAATAACAAGACAGGTTCGGACCGACGAATTACCGCCGGTGTACGAAAGCGATCAGTCGGCGTGGCATTGTCAAGGACGCAAGCAGCCTTCACCGCCCGGCGAACATGCAGCATCGCATTTACAAATCGCACTTACCACTGACAACGTAAGCATCATCGCGGGGCCGGGGGTTGGGGGAACGTCGACCGTGCAGGAGCACCGACCTCAGTCACTGGATACTGTCAGGAGCACCGACGGCGCCCGAATGTGGGTCGCCTAGCGACGACGCCGTGAGCGTCGAGATCTCTCTCTCGCCGATGACGTCATCGCGCCACCCTTTAACGCCACCGGGAAGGGGACAGTGGGCTTCCGCCCCCGACCCGGGTCGTATCGACGCGCGGGGGAATTTCCGCGCACGGACACGCATTTCGCCCAATTAGGACGCGTCGGAAGTTTTTCGCGAGTTAGCCGGGATTCGAAAACATTGGAGGGATACGATCTTAATGTTACGACTGGGGAGATCATACAAAAAAATAAATCCACTTTTAGTCAAAATGTTAAGTTGTTGCGATCTCAAGTGTCAAAAATGAAGTACAAATTCTTTAATGTGAGGTAAATTCTAGAAAGTGTCGGTAGTCCTGTCATACAATCAGCTTAAGTGCATTACTGTTCATTGGAAAAGGCTATTGGTTCTGTTTACAATGATGATAGCTTTACCAGTTGAAGTTTCATAAATTCTTTGCCTTGCAAATACTGCAATTTTACCAAGAAAATTACAAAGTAGTTAAATCGTGTAAACAGTAACTTCTTTCATGCATAACTTCAATTTTTCTTTTCATTTGCAGTAATTTGTTCTTGAGATGTCACGACACAATCCCTTAACTAAAGCAGTACAGAAAATGGAAATGCCTAGTCCAGAAAATACGTAGCTTAGTTAAGAAAAAGCAAAAGATTCCACCGTTCCTGAAGATTTAGAAAGTAGCTTAATTTTCTTAAGTTTTACATCTGCACAAAATTTTCCAGATGAAATTGTAAAAACAAAGTACAGAACGCGACTGTGATTTTGAGCAGAGGCGACGAATTTTATGGAATACGTGGAACCCAACAACATATGCCCATTTCCATACCTTGCCCAAGTTAGAAACAAGCTGTTCGACTAGATCACTACGATCGAGGAGACAAACACGACAATGGCTAAATATAATTCGAAGACGTTGAAATTTATTATGAAAAGTGTCATTGGTATTTGTACAGGTTCCCATTTCGATTTAAAACCTTGATGTGATACTTTGTTTCGGTTCCCTCATCACTTTCTAAACGCAACAAATTAAACGTCTGTGAATATCGTTTGACGTTTCAGGAAATAATCTGGGTTAACTTGCTTACTTGCTTCATTCAACAACGCTGTTCGTTATCAGAAACTATAAAAGGTTTTCTTTTAATTAAGATCGACACGATATATTATTAAAAAAAATGAAGTGGTTTTTAAAAAGGATATATATTTTGACAGCCATACTTGTTTGTTTTGTATATGTAATCAAGTTTAAATAATACGATACGATTTTTATCATAAGAGGTCTTCTAAGCTTCGAATGACGTTTCATGAAATTGTCTAGGTTGACTATTGTAAATTTCGCAGTTCTTTCCACTTTTCTCATTTGCTTAAATGAGTTCAATTTCTTGACTATTTTTCCGGTGATGTTTCTGCGCCCTTTTCTTCTTTGCGTAGTTTTTAACGCTTCTGCATTTCATTCTTCCCCTTAAGAATTTTCCAATTTCTCTTCGGCCTATCTCTTCGTTTAGTTTAACTTTCCTTGCTTCATTCTTTTAATTTGTTTTCTTTGTGTTTATGATTCACTTTAATCTTTGAACTAAGGTTTTTAAAGTGCCAAGTTAACAGTTTGAAACTGCAGTTTATTAATTTGAGTTTGACACTTTTGTCGAAATTTGCTAACAATACTACCGATACTAGTTCAATTAGGATATAATTAAAAGAAACATGGAAACAATATCTGAACTCCAAGAAGGAAGAGGACTATAAAGAATCTTGGAAGAAGTTCGGGGAACAAATGGCAAGAAATTATAGGGACAACCATTTTTTTTTCCACGGAGCCCTCAAACAAATAAGAAAGATGAAGGATTTTAATGTTGATGTTGAAGTTGATGAATGCAAAAGCATAAAGAAGGGAATATAATCGCCAATGAAGAAAAATAATGGAAAGGTGGAGATAATATTTTGAAGAACTAACAGGAGCAGAAGTGGAAACGCGAGGAGAACAGTCTTAATCTCAAGAAGAGGAAGAAAATACGGATTTTGAAAAAATAAGGATAGAAAAAGTAACAAAAGCTATAAATAAATTGAAGATGGGGAAGGCGCTGGGAATAGATAGAAGGAAGAAAACAACTAACCGGCATAATAAAGCAAATAACGAGAAGAACAATAAGCCCAGAAGAATGGAAAATTTACTGAACTAGCACCCTCACTCTCGGCGAGACCTTTTGAAGCAGTAGAGTTTGTTGTTGCTAATTTTTCACTTTTACTCGAAAATTAAGTCGTCAAATAATAGAAAATACAACAAAATCGTCCTCAAAAAATGCAACAACTAACAGTGTGATCCGCAGCGGTGTCATTCGAGCGAATCAAAGCATTTCAAACATTCAAGTTTCAAACTTTCGCACCATATTTACATTAGATGACCTATATGATATTTTTTTAAATAAATGTTATATACAATTCAATGTGAATAATAAAACTACCCTAATTAATTACGATAATCTATACCAGAACGTCCGAAATTACGTCCAAAATAATTGAGGTAATTGACGGTACAACCGCGTGCCAATACTCAATTAAATTGCACGACATAAATGACAAATGTGCCTATAAACGACACCCAAGTTCTATAAATACCTCGTTAAATGTCACGTCTAATAATCTACGTAATTACGAATTTTCGTCATTAATCACGAAATATTCTCGTATTTTTAATTGTCGTTGATTGGGGCCGATGGACATAAGTTACAACACCAACTTTAATTTATTTCAATGAGAAAATTTATGAAATTCTATATTCAAGACAGTCCAATTTTATAAATGCACATGTTGTCTTATTTAAAGACACTAAACGCAACTAAAATCATCTCAATTCAAATCAACCAATTACTACAGCAATTAAATCTTGCGTTTAATTCAGCAATTGATTGGAGATCAAAATTTGAGGAAGATGTAATCATGGCTTCGCGAATCCCGATAAGATCGAACAAAGTGAAGTGCACAATTTGCTACTATAGTATTACAGATAAGGTTTAACGAATTGGGTCAATTATATGATAATGAATGTATTTGAATTTAAACGTCAAAAAATGTTGACGTTCGTGACAATTCACGGTGGGAACGAATTAATTGCCAACTTCATAACAAAAGCAACAAAGAAATTCGTATACGTTGACGCCGTACATCGCAACAAAATTCGTTGGTACCCGCGATAATTTATCCGAAACGCTAGTTTAAATAATGCACGTACAATAATCCTAAGGTCGCGAGCCATCGCACACCATAACCTTAACAGCAGTGAAACACTTACCCTTTCAACCTTTTGGAAATACTCCCTGAGGAAAGAGATCGGATTCGTGGGACGGTTCACACATAATTGTACTATGCAATCCTTAAGAATTTGTTGAATGTTGTGCGTTTGAACGTAGGCTTCGCATTCCCTTAACGCCTGTTCCTCATCCATATTCGTGGCCATGTTGCGAATTCACGCGACACTAACAGTCACAAATGATTTACTGACGTAGATCTGTTGCCGTGGATTTTCGCAAAAGGAAAATGTTCAAATTTAACCACTTCGAAAACCCTGATCACAACTCGAACAGAAAACACTATTTGACATTTATTTTTCTTATTTACACTTCGTCGATAAAATAGTCACCTGTAGATTACGACAATTTCAAATCGTTTACCGTACAGTTTATTGTATGATTTTATTTGTTGGAATTGCGGGCGATGCACAACGTTTCAATATGAAATTGCGTGTAAATGTTATAAATTATGTCTGATTTTTTTTTTAATGATATTTAACCTTAAACTTGTGGATTTTGGCGGGAATGCGATGGCGATGTCACGACGGCATTTTGGAATTAGTGCCGTTTGAGCTGTTGCATCGAGAGATGTTATTTGTACGTTTAACATGAAGAAGGTTACTTCAGGAGGCAAGAAATTACAGGTTAGATTTACACTTTAAACTTCGTGCCTATAAACGATGTGTTTTAGCCTGGAAAAGGAACGCAGAAAATATCTTCGTTTTTTACTGTACTGCCAAAGAAAACCGTAGAGCAAAACAAATCGGATGCTGTGAAACTTTGCCCGGTTGATATAACCAGCGATGAGGACATCATTCCTTCAAGTCCTATCGTATTGAATCACAAAAAACGTAAAGTAAAAGACACGAAACATGGAATTTTAAAAGCGATAACAAACGTCGATTTCGATAAGAAAAGAAAATGTGATATCGAAATACCGGCCAGCGTTCAAGCGGTGGTTACTAAAAAGAAATGCACAAGTCCGTATAATGTAAAATGTAATGCAATAGATGAACACGATTGTGTTCCTACTACGAGTAAATTTATTGAAAACGTATTTGTGAAAACGCCCGAAGAGCTCGACAACGAAAGTAGCAATGTTTACATTAAAAATGCAGATCCCAGCTACGAAGTTACGGTTCCAATGTCACCAATTTTGAATTCAACGAAAATGAAGACACCTAAGAAAAAAACACCTCAGAAACTTGCAGGTCCGGCGACGCCGTCGTCAAAATCGAACAAGAAAAGATCTGAACAGACTCCGACCAAAAGGACCCCACAGAAACTTTTTAGTAAGTCGCCAGACGTCGGTAACTTTAAAGTTGAGATCATAGAGAATTTCGTTAAGATCACGCCGAGTAAATCGAACAAGATTACTAGGAAGGTGACCCCGAAAAGTTCCGGGAAGAAGATCAGAACTTTGGGGAACGGCTCTGGTAAAAAACAAAGTTCCATTTTGAAATACGCGTCGCCTGGTAAATCAACAAGGTAATTTATATTCATATTTATATCTATATTTTTGGGCATTTATTATTAGCTTGTTATTTTTAATTTATTTTAAAAACATACTAAAGACATCCGATTCAAAAACGTTATGGAAAGAATTCACAAAATTAAATATATAATAAGTTTATAAAATGCAGATGAAATCAACTAATATTTCATGAATAGTATCCCAAATACAACATTATCCAATAGCAAACTTATACATTCGAATTAACTGACGAGGATACAATTTCTAAGATTATTTTTACAATCTCATCAAAGTCTAGTGGTTCAGACGGTCTGACTATAAAAATGATAAAGCTTTGTTGTCCCTATATATTGAAGTACTTGGTTTGTATACAAAACAGCTGCATATTGGAATTTACATTTCCGGACGCATGGAAGCGAGGCCAATTAGTCTGCTTTCTGACGATTCAGCTTTTTACGTAGTTTCTTGACGAATAGGACTCAGATAGTAAAGATTAAAAATTCCGTTTCAATAACAGTTTCTCTGGTCACTGGAGTCCCTCCAGGGTTCAATTTTAAGTCCCTTACTGTTTTCGTTACATACTTGTAACTTGTTTAAGAGTTTAAAGACATGTTGTGTGCGTATGTACGCAGACGACACTCAAATTTATTCTTCATTTTCGCCGCATAATTATCACATTGCTCTTCAAGATATTCAAAATGACTTGGATATGGTCTTTTGTGTCTGTTCAGAGTACTCTTTGTATCTAAACTTCTAAATCTTATTTATATATTTGGAAACCAAAGTTGTGCAAAAATCTTAAAAATGTCATTCATATACATATGGGTGGCAAAGAAATTTCTAGTGTTGATGAGGCAAAAAAACTTGGCTTATATATTGACAATAGTTTCAAGTATAAGACACAAATAGTTAAATGTATATAGCGTGCTTTCATGAATCTGAGAATGCTGTACCAATACAGATCATATCTAGGAAGTATGGCCCTTGTATTGATGATGTATGTAATCAGAACAGAATTCAAAGAGTACAGAATGCTTGCCTCCGCTCTGTCTATGGTATTAGGAAATATGATCGCATATCGCACACTCTTCGTATTTGTAATTGGCTGAATATGCGTAATGCCATGAAAAGCCTAACTAAAAATAGTTTTAAGAGAACCATGCAACAGCATCTGCTTGCACTGCAAGATGGCGGCAGATTGATTTGAGGTTGATTTGAGTTTCATTTGAGATTGATTTGATTTACCCACAAATTTAAGATTGGTACATAGTGTTTCACTATAACTAAATTTCGCCTTACGTTTTTCAATATATGTTCAAATGTTCTCCATTATTTTGATCTTGTACTTGTCCTGTCAATATATTGAAAATAAAGATTATTATTATTATTTATGGGCCCTGCATATGTATATAATTAATGTTGTTAAAACATTTAGGTCTGTTGATGCTCAAAAAGAAAATGAAAGTACACCGATCAAATCACCAGTAAATATGACGACATCCATGTCCGTCAGTAAGGTGAAAGTAAAGTTGGACTTTTCCGAAATTGAAGTGGAACTTACTCCTGAAAAATTGAAATCGCCGAACGCTGATGTGTTCGACGATAGTTGGGACGATTTCAGGTTGCCGTTGTCTCAAGATTACTCCTTGGATTTGTCGAAAACTCAACATTGCAAGGTGATTGAAATTACGAACTCGACGTATCTCACGGTGGAATCTACGAGAAGCAAGGAAAAAGCCAAATGCCGATTGGAAGGATTTTGGTAAGCCCATCGTACACACGCCATTGGTGTCACCAATCGTTTTATTTCAGGACACATAGTCGGCTTAAAGTCGGATGCAAGGTACACTTAATGGCTGTGAAAGGTGACAATGATTGGAAAGTTACCAACACCGAAGGTTTGCTCGTCTACGAACCAGATATTCTCATATCCAGTACATCCGTTGTAGGTAAAAAAGGATTTACTTCAATTACGACTCGTAACACTTTCCACGATGAAACTTTCGAAATATGTGTGAATTTGCAGGTGCGTTGTTTTGTAAGAGACGCAGCGTCCTCAAGGAACGATATTTCGGCTTCGAACCGGAAAACAAAGCCATGGTTGTCGGTATCCTGGTGCATCAACTGTTGCAGGCTGTGTTGAAATCAAAAGTGACATCTTTTGCACAAATCGAATGTGAATTAAAGTCAATTTTGGCGACAAACGAGACTGTAAGTTTCATAAAATAATTAGTTATAATGAGTACGGCGTTTAATCTCCCCTCCACTGCGATCGCAAGGGTCTCTTGTGGCTCACAACTATTTATAGTTCACCCTCAATTCCTATTCTCTTTAGATAGAGGAGGATTTTAGAGTGTGAGATTTTGTCAAGTTCACCCTACTCAAGTTTTGTCTCATCAAAGACTGTAAACCTGATTTGGTCCCTCGCATTGCAGGCACACATAACATGCTCTACTGTCTCATCAATTTCAAGCCATAGTCGGCACTCGGTGGCACTCATAAAATAGCAATAATAACTGAGTTTAATCGATTAAAAAAAAGATTTTTGAAAAATCACTTTAAAGTAACAAATGGAAATTAAGATTAAAGGATTATTTAACAATAGAAACCTTTGTCTTTAATACAGTAAAGTGATGAACAATAGAACAACAAACAGTGAATTAAAAACACAATTACAGGCAAAGAAAAACAACAGTAATAATATGTACTGCAAATTAAATTGAGGATTGTTTTTTTTTTAGTTAGATATTTTGTTATAACATTTTAGTGTTCAACTGGAAGCTCAATATTTGTAGTACAATAATAAATGTATTACTTTTATTGTAAAATGGATATTGAAATAAATCATTTATTTTAATGTGCATAAAATAAATAAGAAAACTACTCTAAAAGAATGTAATCTAGGACCGATATGAATACAATTAAACCATTTTTTGTAAAATAAATTGAACTTCGATGTTTTACGACATAATTTGCCAGCAGAATGAATAAAACTTTACCCCAAGCAATAACTTTTATCATGAATTTTATATTATTGTGCACTATGTAAATATCGAAATCTTTCATAACTTTTGTTATCCCATTATTGAAAATACTACGTTATAGTTTCTTATTTTAGATTCGTTTGATGTACGCCAGTTCAACAACATTAGATGATCTGAAGAAAGATTTATGTGAATTCATTCCTCGAATAGAGACTTTCATGAACCATTATGTTACCAATGGCACAACATCTGTGATAAACGTTAGTAAGTTTCTTGTATTTATTGAATTATTTCTCATTAACTCTACTTACCTCAATAAAGATTTTCTGATTTTCAACGCGGACATTTTATATATATTTGCACGAACAGTTTCATTACATTTCATATAATGTAAGACAATAACGATCGTAACGAAGAAATGCTGAAGTATCAAATCTTCGTTACAGAAAGAAAACTGGAGAGGTAAAATAGACTTAATACAAGACATAGAAGAAAACATTTGGTGCCCAGAATTGGGGATCAAAGGCAAAGTGGACGTCAGCATAAAATCTGGAGGCAACGTAATGCCGCTCGAATTAAAAACGGGCAGAGCTTCAATGTCGCTGGAACACCGCGGCCAGGTCATGCTGTACGTTATGATGATGTCGAAACTAGGCTATCAAATATCATCAGGTTTACTATTGTATTTAAGGTAAAAAAAATCCCTGCAATACAATTCACCCAACGATTCTGGACCATGTAATTTAGAGACGGTGTCTTGCGAGAAATCAAACACAACGAACCTGAAAAAAGAGACCTCATCCTGCTGAGAAACGAGCTGACGTACTATCTGACGAGAAAATCAAAAGTTAAAGTCGGTAATCTAAACGGAGGCACGAACTGCGACGCCATTGAAACTCAAGAGCTACCCGACCCGATAAACCACCACAGTGCATGTCCAAAATGTCCTTACAACATCATCTGCTGTTCTTATCTCAGGTGCGTTACGTATACGACTCGAATGAATTAAAACAAAGTCTTTGCAGATACGATAACGTCGATTTGTCCAACAATCGCGTTTTGCAGTCGGTCAGGGACGAAGTTTTGGAGCATCTCGATGATTCGCACTTGAAATATTTCGTGCATTGGAGCAACTTGTTGGATTTGGAAGCGTCCGAGAAACGTGGCAAAGACGTTCGATTTATTTACACGCAAACTCCTCAGCAACGGTTAGTGCGAGTCAAATTAAATTATTGACTTGGAAGTTTTAAAACTCGGTATTTCTCTATGGAGCAGTTCTGCAGTTGATTTGTCTTGTTGTTGTATTTTCCTTACGACAACAAGAAAAAAGACTTTAAATTCATTTAGTTTTAAAATTTTACATCAGGACTGGTTTTTCTTTAATTAACATTGAAAACCATAGTCATTGAATATATGAGGTTTTCTTATCATAAATTTAAAGGATTTATTTTAATTAATTAATTAATGAAACATCAATATATTTTTATATATTGATGTTTCTTGCATTTAAGGAAATCACATAGCCCCATACCCAAATCCTCTATATGTAATAATTACTTACTTTTTCCTGATTTAACAAACCAAGGAAAATCTATAAAATAGGTTACCTTAGACCTTAATTTTTGTATTTTTGATAATTTCTATTTAACATGGACTTTTCACATATTAATATATTTGTAGCGAAAAACATGGAAAATGTATAACATGTGTGAAAGTAAGCGACGTGGTTAAAGAATGCGACGGTCTATATATGCACTGCTTTCGAAAAATGGACGACGATAAATTAACAAATTTATTGATGTGTGGTATTGGAGAGAGCAATTACGTGGTTGTTAGTACCGACTCGAGACCTGCAGTTGCCGCAGGCATCGCCACCTATATCGACCATAAATCTATAACAATCAATCTTGATAGGTAAGCAATTTAAATGTGTTTCTGAGTAATTGCTTATCTCTATCTCTTAATCGTTGCAGAGATCTGACGGTGAGGTACCCAGAACAAACATTCCACTTGGACACTTACGACTCCGGCAGCGCACACGGGTTCAACTTCACAAATCTTTCTTTGTTGCTAGAACCTACGGCTAAAGCAGACCGTCTGCGCAAACTCATAGTGGATAGAGAAGTACCAAAGTTTAAAACAAAACTCTCAAGAATAGTCGCCACGAAAGCGACTCCTATACTACGAAAGCTGAACAAGGTGCAGCAGAGAGCCATATTGAAGGTTTTAACCGCCGAAGATTACTTATTAATCAAGGGCATGCCGGGTACAGGTACGAATAATTTATTTAGTAATGTCTACAATTTACAAAATTGGTAAATATTTCAAAAATATCAAAAATTAACATAAAATTCTCCCAACCCAACCCAATTCGTGCACAAGGTTTAACATTTATGAAAATTTATTTTATTTGTGATCAAAATAAATTTAAAATTTGTAATTCTTAATCGGTTATCAATTTTTAGTTTATATGATAAATAATTTAAATTGAGTCATTACTAGGTTGAGATTCGTTATTTGCTCCGTTCTTAATATCCAAATGGCCGAATAATAAATAAATAAATAATTTTATTTGAAACGTTCGTTCCACCGTTTACTGGAAATCGCTGTTGAAAAATTCTTTGTAGTCCTAGCAACGTACGATAAATATTCCCGGGCGTGATTGCAGGGGCAGCCGTCACTTGTCGAAGCAGTCAACTGGACGTTTTTCGAATTAAAATTGACACATTGCCAAGAACAATTCCAGTATATCACAATAGAAATTAATGTCAAATTTATTCCTGATACAGACTAGGAATTATAATCATTGTGGACTGTTAAAATTTTAATGATTTGTTGAATAGTTAACTAGATTGTTAGAGTTGTGTAAACGGCCAGGATTTTTATAATTTAAGTAAACTGAATAAGCCATGACAATCAGCAAGGTAAAGTAGTTTATTCATAAGTTTAATTAATAAAGTAAAATTAAAGATCCTTAAAATCGTTTAAATCGATCAAGTTTATTTATAACAAAGTATTGCATGAGACGCGAAATCAGCGAGGTAAAGTGACCTTATTTATAATATAATTTTATTAAGTATTTATTGAAATCTGATAAATGATCTAGTAGAAATGAACTTTTGATCTGTGACAGGTAAAACAGCAACTATTGTTGCTCTAATACAACTATTAGTAGAGCTGAATCAGACGGTCTTGATAACGAGCCACACTCATTTGGCGGTAGACAACATGTGCCTACGACTGATAGAATCTGGAATCAGTTTGTTAAGACTTGGTGCCGATGGTAGAATACATCCCGGTGTACAGTGCATGTCGGAAAGTATCTTAACAAAGCATTGCAAGTCACCCGAAGAACTGGAAGAAGTTTATAACAAAGCTGTAAATGTTTCTTATTACATATTCGTATTTATTCAAACGTTTGCTTGCAGAAAATAATAGCGGTGACTTGTTTGGGTTCGAAACATCCGGTACTAAGCAAACGCGTGATGGACGTCTGCATAGTGGACGAAAGCACACAAGTTCTCCAATGTTCAGTTTATCGAGCTTTAACTGCTACAAAGAAATTCGTTTTGGTCGGTGATCCAGATCAGCTACCGCCCGTCGTCAGAAACCAAGAAGCACAGTAAATATCTCATAAATTTCATTGCAACTTTATTAAGTCATTATCGTAGGGCACTGGGATTGTCGGAAAGTCTATTTGAAAGATTGCAGTGCGACGAAGGAATTATCGCACTCGATTTGAACTATCGCATGAATAAATCGATTACGGCCCTGGCGAATCATTTGACTTATAAAGAACAACTATTAATTGGAAGCGATGCGGTCGCAAATTCCGTTCTCAAACTGCCTAATTTTGAGGTAACTAAAGTTTAATTTTATCGATAATTTAGTTATCGTTATCAATATTTCAAGGCTTTTTCATCGACGTACAACAATCAACGATGGATCACCGAAATACTTGATAATAAAATCGATTCATCTGTTAAGATCGTGGACACGGGTCCCATCTGGAATTCCGTTGTTAAAGCTCCGTGGTTGAAAGTTGCAGATACTATGTTTGTCGCCGACGACGTTTATACCTGCACCAATCCATCAGAAACAGCCATCGTTGTCCACCTGATTAAAGCTCTTATTAAAGTAAGTAAGTAAACTTGGTACAATTACGTCGAACCTTTGCGTTTTTAGGCTGAAGTTCCACCGAAAACTATAGGGGTGATGGCACCGTACCGAGCACAAGTAGCTCAAATTTCGTCATTCGTCCAGGAAGTGGATGTAAACACCGTCGATCAGTTCCAAGGCCAGGACAAAGACGTGATAATCTATTCATGCGCAAAATCGAAAGATGCATCAAACCATTTGGTGAATAAGGTGATTGTGAATATTTTGTTTGGTTCGTTCGTAAAAAAAACTTATTTTAGTTTGATATACTGGAGGATAAGAGACGATTGACTGTCGCCTTAACGAGAGCGAGGCACAAGTTCATTTTAGTGTGCGACGCTACGACCATCAAATTGTATTCACCTTTCGCGAAATTACTAGAAGGCGTCGAATCAAAATGCTTCGTTACGTTAAGAGAAGGAACGTTGGATTTCCGTTGGGATGAAGTCATGGATCTGGATATGTCTTTAGATAATTAAATGCCGCAAGCGATATTTTTATAATTTTTATTTCAATGTATTTTTTAAGATCGATATTTAATAATTTAACGAGTAAAAGTTTGTTTAAAACTGACGTTATTTATTGTTGAGAAATTACTGCCATTTTTTCATTAATTCGTCGCTCAATAATTTTTTTTTTCTGAAGTTTTGGGTTAAAGTTTTGCAAATAGTGAGTTTATAATTTTTGTATAACGTTATAAAGAAGAAATAATCATTCAAGAATTCAAACACCGTTTTTCTTTGCAGATTTATTTTATTGGTGTAAGATTAACACGCATTTACTTATAATGTTTATATCATTCTAAATAAGTTTACTAAAAAAAAATTAACAGTTTAAACAACTCTTAAAACTTCATTAGGAAACTAAAAATATGTAGGTAAAAAGAATGGTTTATAAAATGAAAACTAATTCCAAAATCCTAATCAAATACAAATGAATTTAGCTTAATACAGATCATTACGTTTCTACTTTTATTGGTCATGTATAGACCATATAAACTTCCAAGTCGACTTATTTGTAATCAAATCGACAATGTTATCCATAATTACAGTGTCTTCATCATGAAAGCCTACATGTTCACATTTTCATACCAATCTTTCTTATTATTTTTCTGGAAGAAGGATCATGAACTCTGGACAGCATCTAATGTTGATAAACTTCTGTCTTAATACATTTCACCAGTTTCTTTAGTGATAGAAATTTTTTGACCACATCAATCTCTGAGAAATTAAAAATAGAAGATGGCCCCATCAAAATACCTGACAACAATGGTCAATCCATTATCGTATTCGAACGTAAGAATAGCGTAAATAAAAAAATTGAAACAAACTTAAGTGACAAAACTGTTGAGAGTATTTAATAATAAAATGTTTTCGCATTGTTTCGTTTATTTCCTTGATATTGTTTTTTCTTCGGTTGAAATGTTTGTTTGGTTTTCTGTAACAAAAACAATACTTTAGAATAACAAACAGGCGAAGATAGAACCGACTCTATTCTACTCTATAATAGATTCAACTTACCTTTTGGAAATTACAGACAATAATTTTAATGTCGATTTTGGAAAACGTGTCTTCCAACATCTCCTTAATGACATTCCACTCCAACTTATCCAAGCCACACCCAAGTTTTGGAAGAGCCAGGTTTTTTACGTTGTTCCTTATAATATGTTCCTTCATTCTCTGTAGCGACTTCCACATAGTGCCGTACGTGGGCTTTCCATTTGACACGGTTTTGGTTACAAGGTAATATATAAAACGACCTTTATCTTTCAACACAGCTAAGCCTCCTTTTTTCTGTCCTTGCTTCAGTAGTTCGTCAACCCTTTTGAAGGTTTTTCTGTAAAGGTTACAAACATTGTTGAATTTGGAAATTAACATTTTGCCAAGTGCAGTAGAGAAGATTGTTGGATATTTATTTATTAGCAAATTATTTATCGACTGTTATATCTAAATGATTTAATTATTCAGCTAATAAGTTCGAGTTAAACGGACCAACATGAAAGTACAAATTAATAATCAACTGAATCTCTATATATATAATCTATTTATTACACCTGCTTTCTTTTTCATGGCTGTATAATCGACATGCTTGTATGTAGATTAAAAAATTAAAGTGTTAAAATAAAAATTATTGTCTTATTAAGACCTCTATCCCTTTTTGTAAGTTGCAATAGCTAATTAATATAAATTATACAATTACCGAAAGCCAACAGCAATACCCTTCCCCATTTTCATATCTTCGGCTACGCAGTGCCCGAGTGAGTATTGTACCGGCATCTTGAATAAATCACCTTCGATTTCTTCAACTTGTTTGAATTTCGAAATATCATCGACTTTATGCGAGTTACCTCCACTCGTCGAATTAGTTGATGTAAGGTTATAATCAAATTTTTGATATCTTGAATCACTCCTATCTTGTGAGTTATTTGGGCCATTAGAATCGATTTTTCTTCTTTTCACGTCTTTATGATGATTAGGCGAGTTACTAGGAGTCCTATCTCTCTTATTTGATGATATGATACTGCTCGACAAACTGTCGAAGTCATTTTCACTTCTTTTTCGGTCCATATTACTATGATTCTTTTTAATTGGTTTACTTTCCACGGCAGTACTTTCACAAGATTTACATTCTTTTTTATTTAAATTAATGTCCTCTATTGCTTTAGCCTTGGTTTTCGCATTAATTCCTGATATTGTAGTCTGTCGAAATATTGGTTTTCTTTCTTTAATAACTGTTCGTTGATGAACTGGCAGTTGGTTTTCTATCATATCTGAAATCTCCGTAGATGTTGCAGAAACAGTTCCACTTCGTCCATCAAGATCATCATTCGTTTGATATTTTTGTAACTTCCTTTCCTGCTCATTTGCATTTTTCCTCTTATTAACTTCCATATCTAGAACATAAAACATTAGCATAACTGCACTACAACTCTGATTTAGTACTTCAACACGATCGGAGATTATGTCAATGAACGAATTTAAAGTTAAAATAAAAATTTGTGTACAAACTAAAGTTTATAGTTCTGTCCGGTTGTCCACAAATGACGACTAAAAATCTGGCACTGTAGCCCTATGCTTAGTACTAAGTATAATTTACAGTTAAAAACTAACTACGGTCTAACGACTAAAAATTTGTGAATTTCAAAAAATAATGCGCCACTTTCTACGTCGAATTTTCACAATTTTTGTATCTCTTACCACATTCACTAGCAATTTCAACGGCGCCTATAAACTTCAACTTATCGACATCTTCTTGGAGGAGTCGATTCAAAATGGGCCCCTCCGGAAGTCCAGTTATGAACCGATCACGCAACGTCAAATTTAAATTAGTTTTGAATCTGCAGTCTTTGGACAAACCTAGAATATAGAGTGCCCAGTCAATATACGATTTGGTGTTTCTTTTGCGCGCGTTGTAAAATTTATAACGGGCCGAAAACACGTTATTGCATACGTCCGACATCATGTTCACGTTTTCTACTGATGGCACTAATTACAAAGTTGATTTTCGTTCCGACTGAACAGTTGATTGTATTCAAATCTAGCACTAAATTGAAAACATTTTTCTACCTTAATTTTGCACTAACGAACGACGTAACTTTGCGCCATTTGCATTCAGCCAGTGTGACAAGAGTGCGATTCGGGGATTCACAGACATGAATCACGAAAGTTATATTGTGGAAAATAAATTTAAAAATATCAAACACTTAATACAATTGCTCTTTTCTAATAATATACGATCAGAGTCAATTTAATGTGACAGACAATGTGTATAAATCATTCATTACTCGCGTCTTTTTTCAAGTTAAGGTTGTCATCAAACATCGTCTTTAGGACGGACATTATAATTATATTATTAAAAATACTCCCAGACATGTGAGTCAACGAAATCCCAATTAAAATGACCTATTAATTTGACACGATATTTCGCTTTAAATTCAGGTAACAACAGTACCAATTTTTCTAACGATACATTCAAATAATCACGTTCGATATATACAAATGACAAATAGGTAATATCAACAAGATAAACACCGGAGAACTCAAACTTGACGATAAGGCTATCATATAGATTAACGTGTTTATAAAAATAAAAATCGTACCACCACAAGAATGAGTTCCCCGGTACCACAAACGCAGTAAAATATTTTTCGAAATCTCCTGAAGTCGTTCACATAGTTCATCGGCTTCAAAATTTCAAAATTAATCAGAAAAAAATCGTTATACCTGCAAAATTCCGATCTTGCACGGAAACGCCCCTGCACTGATATGTACTTGCAACACGAAATTACGCACGGTAGACTGTTCGGTAGATCCGACCTCAGTGTTCCGAGTAAATTTGATATTATATATTTAGTTATATATTCCCGCTACAGGCATATAAAGTCTGTTGGATGTAAACAATCGTGGCCGTTAACACGTGCAAAATGTACGACGCACACATGCGCCAGGATAGCAAAGGCGCGAAAAATTTGAATAAACATATTCCTTGGATGTAATTGTATTTGTAACTTTAATGTACACTTTGCTGTGTGCACTGTATCATATCGCTAATCAAACAGGTATCACTAGTAAGTTCATGACAGATGTGACTGTAAAGTAATAAAATAATAACAACGATAGAATAACGGATGGATCTTAAGACGTATGTAAGTCCAATCAACAATACAAAATAAAATAATGAAATTTAAGTTTTTTTTTCTAATCTGAATCGTGAAGCATCTATTGAAGGTCGCACAATAAGGAAACGAGTTGTAAACAATTCGTACAATAGTTTTTGTAACCAACATTTTTAAATGTATTTCCCAAAATGTTTCCAATTTCTAATTTAAGAAGGCTGAGCGTAAATTCTAAAAAGTCTCTAGGTAGCACTTGCCAACGTGTCAATCGAATTCAAATCCACTCACCAAGCATGATTTGTTATTAATCTTTTCACACCTCATTTCCAGTCCTGACTGTCTTACAAAAACATAAAAAAACATGAGCGTCTCATTTTGCAAAATAAAGATATTTTCGTGATTTCACACTAATCAATTACTAATGACAATTTAATTAATTTAATAAAAACTTATATTAATTATTCGACATCCGTTGAAAGATTTCAAAGTTGCTGTAAATATATTCTTGGAAAATTGTTCTGCTTTTATTACGTCTTAAGTGATGAACTTATGCTTAATATTTTTGTGTAATGATACAGAAATTTAAAGGCTTTTTTTGGAATCGTTTATTTAATACTTGCAGAATTTTCATTAACATTAACATTTCAAAATAAGTCGGATCTAACTGAAAGAAAGATTTTAGTTGTAGTTTAATTTCGTGCTTTTAAATCTAAAACCAGTGTTACCGATATTACTGGGAAATTACTGCAATTTTGCCGTTCAAAAATCTAAGAGATAAGGAAAATGTAAATGACATGATGCTTAAAATACTGTTTACTCTCATTCTATTCTATTTGATCAACATTTCCAAGCATCCACATAAATATATGTGACGAACAAATAAAATACATTTTATAAACTTTATTATACAACCCTTAAAACGTCAATACATAAAAACTGAAAATGTGTGTATAAAAAAAATGACCAATAATTCCAAAAAAGATATATCTAATCAAATAACACGGTAACTTAAATGTTTAGGATGAAATTTTAATATTGATCGTTACATTTCCACTCTGGTTGACCACACACATAAACATCGACGAGTGTCAATGTATTCCTGATCAAATTGACAATTTTATCCATAAACAAATCGTCTTCAACATCGTTGAGAACCTGTATGCCGACATACACGTACTTGTCTTTTCGATTATTTCTCTGAATTGCACCAAGACATTTCTGAAAATCTGTGTAATCGAAAGGATCTTTGATTTTTTTCCTGACAATGCAGCCGTACAACACGTAATCTCCACGAGAAACTTCCGTCCGAATAATTTGACCAGATTTTTCTGCGGAATATCTGTATGGCCGTAAAATTCCGAACTTTTCATCCAAACGCTGGATTTCTTCAGTGATGTAGTGATCTTCAGAACCTAAATATATTATTATAGACATTTTTTCTATTTTCTCTATTGGATATGACACATTGACCACATGGCATTTTCTTGGTTTTATTGGTTGAGGTGCATCTAATGTCTGAAATGAATAAAATAAAATTGTGCATTAAAATCCCTGAGATGTTGAACTTGAGAATCGTTTACAAATAGATTAGATTGAAATGATGAAAAGGTGCAAAGTACTTTAACGTTTATTTTTTTTTCCTTTATTACATTTATTTTTTTTCTCTTTGTTACAATTATTTATTGTCGACGGTTCTTTCTTCTGTAGGAGTTTTTGTTTGGTTTTCCCATAATTCTGTAACAAAATCCATAGTTTAGAATTATGGTTCCAACAAACAATTACTCGAACGGAGATGAAACCGATTGTATAATAGATTCAATTAAATTACTTACCTAACTTGAAACAAACTTACCCTTATTCGAAATGTACATCATCTGTTAATAAAATACTGTGTGGTAAGGGTAACTTTGGTTAAAGTTATTTGCCAACGACAGTCTTCAATTAACTATTATAGTTACCTGTTGGAAATTACAGACAGTAATTTTGATGTCAACTGTGGAAAACACGGATTCCAACATCTCTTTAACACGACTCCATTCCAACCTATCCAAACCACATCCGAGTCTTGGAAGAGCCAGCTTTTTCACGTTGTTCGTCACAATGTGCTCTTTCATTTTCTGCAACGACTTTTCAAGAGTTTCATACGTGGGCTTTCCACTCGACAAAGTTTTGGTCACAAGGTAATATATAAAACGATCTTTATCATCCAACACAGCTAAGCCACCTTGTTTTGCTCTTTGCTGGAGTAGCTCGTCAATCCTTTTGAAGGTTTGTCTGTAACGAATGCAAACAATGAATGGTCGGGGGATCTATTTATAAGTAAATTATTGCTGTTACTATTATAACTAGATGATTTGATCATTCAGCTAATAAATACTTGTTATTAGCATAAAAATACTAATCTCTAAGCAACAATTTGAAATAAGGGGGTTACAGATTTTTTTCACAAATGTGCAACATGGACGTAGTTATTATAATTTATTCAATTACCGAAAGCCAACAGCAATTCCGCTCCCCATGTTCATATCTTCGGCGACGCAATGTCCCAGCGAATATTCAAGCGGCATACTAAATAAGTCACCTTCAATTTCTTCAACTTTGATGAAAATCGTGTTCGAGTTCTTCATCGCCAATGGTTCAAATTTCGATGAATCTTCATTTTTGGACCAGTCGCTCTCATCTCTCCAATTGTCTGAACTAGATTTAGACTTAAAATTAGATTTTTGTCCCCAAGAATTACTCATACCGTGCTGCCCATCTCTGTTTCTGTTGTATTGCGAACTTTGGCTACTGCTCGTCGATCTGCTCATATCGTTTGATGAACTGTAAGTTATCTCCCTTTGTTTCGAGTCGGGATTTTTCGTTGGTTTTTCTCCGGTAGTTTGGGCATAAGATTTATTACGTAAGACGTCCTCTGTTGACTCCTCCTTCGTGGAAATAGTAGCAAGGGAAATATTTCGTTCGGTCTGTTCATATTTAGGTTTTCTTACTTCCGTAGCTGTGGCATTGAAACAGCTGCTACTTTCGTAAAAGTTTTCGTCAGAATTATCCATTGTAGTCTCTTGCGGTTCGACACCTCTGCTGCAGTCTTCTTCGATAGTCATCTCCGTTGCAACCTGCGAGGTCTCCATTGGTTGTGCAGGAACACTTTCATTTCGTGTGTCAAGAGAATCGGTTGTTTCTGTCAAAAATGAGTGGTTTCTTCCCACCTTTCCAAACTTCCTTGTGTACTTATTTCCAGATTTCTCCTTGTTAACTTCCACATCATCTAGAACATTAAGAATTATGCAGACCAGTTTTAACGAGTTAACCTAAAAATATAAACTACGATGGTGTATTATTAATTCAATTTAAGTTAATTGTTACACGTATTTGAAAATATATCTAAAACTTTTGAGCTTATCGTTACGCATGGGTAGATTCCACCCATGCGTAACCCCTACCACTATCAGATTTATTAATAAACGGTTGAATCGGTGAATATACACTTACTTTTGGGAACGTCTGGCAAGGTCAAATCTTCAGTTACGGGTTCAACAAAACTTTGCATCGTCTGCAGGCTACCCGTTATTGCAGGAACTGAATCTGTTGTTTCGTTTTGGGCACGAGCAAGTTGCTTCTCACGTTTCTTTGCATTTTTCTTCTTATTACCCATTTCGTCTAAAACATGAAAACTGTGCATCAGTACGTTTCCATTCGTGTTTCATCATCAGACAAGTACTTTAATCAAAATCGGGAAAGGCGAGGCAAGGCAACCTTAACCTACAAACTATTCCTTACACGAATTTACGCATAACGAAAGCAACATCATAGCAACATTTCAGTAAATAAATCGCAACCAAATACAATTTCATACTCACGATTTTAAACAACGCGTTCTACGGAACTGGACCACAATATGACAAGATCAACGAATGCGTCGTCGTAATGAAACGTGTCACTGAATTGATTAAACATAGAACGGGGAATCCCAGAACACATAAAAGGGCACCGCCCGAATTAAATTCACGACGTATACAAACTACGCAAACCACGCACTTTACGGACACATACTTTGCACGGTGATGTTTCTTTCCATACAACACGAAAAATTCGACGATGCGGGAGTCGACACCGAAATATCGAAGTAGAAAATGATAACACGTGGCGATTTGTGACGTGTGAAGGTCGTTTAGCCCTTGAAAATCTGATAACATTTATCAGAGGTTGGTAGAATGTAAATCGGCACGTATCGCAAAAAATGGCCATGCCTTGGACAAGTCACATGAACTTAGCAATAAAATACTGTCGCAATCGTTATCGTTCCCTATAGTGTTGCAGCAATTGGAGAATATTTTTAGAAGCTGTATTTGAATTTGGATATTTTAACACAATCACACAATAACATTTTACTTAAAATAAATTATAACTCGCGTAATAGATCGGTCTAGGGATATTTTTGTTTATCTAACCAACTCATATGTGGTGAACTTTTTTATCCGTTAACCTGTTGCTTTCACGAGTTACGACGTAACTCGACGCCGTGTGAATGATCACATGCGTTCATTCATAAACCGAAAAGTTCTATGGCAGGCGTATGTACAAATAAAGTAAATAAGAAATCGTTTGATCGGTCTAGCTCTTACCATACCCAACGGCAATTTCGACCGCCTCTTCGAAGCTCAATTCGTCGTCTTCTTCGAACAGTCGATCCAAAAGCGGTCCCTCCGAAAGTCCCGTAATGAAACGGTCCCGCAACGCCGCGTTTATTCCGCCTCCGAGTGCGCAACCCGCGGCCAAACATCGAACACGCTGCGCCCAGCGACGAAGCGATTGGTTAGGTTCCCTGTGCGCGTTGTAAAATTTATAACGGGCGTGAAACACGTTATCACAAGGTTGAAAATGCGCGTCGCAAAGTTCTATTAAAGTCGCGTACGATAAGTTTTCCGGTACGCACACGTCCGACAGCAAGTTGTAACATTCGCTAGTGATGACGCTAAACACGAACTGTACTTTCTGTTCGTCTGTGTAGCTAGTTACTTTAGAAGAAATGTATTCAAAAAATGATTCTAACTGAATTTTGTACTCACTCCACAAGCATTCTTTAAGTGTGAACCGTCCTATATGTCCGCGCCAGCCAGCCATTGCAAACTTGAGTGCGGTTATCGCTTTCCACGACAGTTTTGTTGATTGAAAACTAATGGTGGCTTGTATTTACTTGTTTCGGGTATTCACCGTATTCACTGACACCAATCGAAGTTACGTTTTCTGGTATGTATATATAAATAACGTCCAATGAAGCATTCACGAGAGTGGGAAAAAAATATATAATACAGTTCACAACCATGATGTATAGATTCCAATTATCACCGTGTGTACTTTTGTATTGTACGATAAGATGGCGCGAATTGTTGCTAGTGAACATGGCTTAGGGCTTACTACTATTACCACAGAACAATCACTAATTACTTTATGGCTGTTTCACTGGGAGCTTTTTGCATTGTTGAAATTGTTTCTCTGATAGGTCGCCAGGCTGAGACCTCTATGGCAAATGTTGTAACTATATTTGATGACATTTCTTGTCAAACTGACAATTAAAGGTTGGTGATTAATGGAAACAACAACTAAAACGGTTTTAATGGTGCAATATTACCAAAATGGCGACCGTTCGCAGATGACAGCATCACGACGCTCTGACAGTTCTTTAGTCGGTATTTTTTTTGTAATTATCGTCAAGTTAGTTTGATACAAGTTAAGAAGAAATACCATACGTATAAGAGAAAACATCTCAAACATAATGCTATTCCAACAATGAAAGTTGCAGAATCATTCGTCAGGAAATGTGAGCGGTAGAAGTGTTGCAATGCGTGTTCTTGTTAATAAAGTTAAATAAATAAACCAACCCACCAATAAACCACCAGCATTGAGAAGAAAGTAAAAGAACTACTGAACAAATATAAAGCCCATATACAGGAAAGAACTTACCGGAAATTAAACCCCACACACATTAAGCCACCACATCTCTAAGGGGCTACTGAAAATTCACAAGGAAGGACCGCCGTTTGACGTTTTTTTACAGGGGCTAGATCTCCCACAAATTATTAATACTCCAACTAGATTCACAAAAAGCTCTCAAACTTGTTGACTCGTTTATAATTACAAACGAAGATAATTACATATTTGACTCCAGCATGCGCAGTGTTGGACTTGTCGATCACGAGGTAATATTTCGTAAAATATCTCAAACTCTACCAAACGACCAAATCCTTGTTTTTTTATAGAGATATCAAACATATCAATTTTAATAGTTTACACCATGATTTGTGTTGTTGTTCTTTGCATCAGATATTTTACATAAAAAATATCGACGATAAGTTACATTGTTCTCAACTCAAAATACTTTTAAATCGATATGCCCCGGTTAAAATAAATCAGTTTAAGAGACGATCTTTCCCACCCTGGCTGAGCTATGACATTAAATATTTGATAAACTTACGAGACAAAGCTTACAAGTCCTTCAAAAAGTCTAAAAATGAACATAAACAATATTACAAATTACGTAATTTCTGTACAAATTTCAAAATTCTAGCGTAAGAGATATGTGGAAGGAGTTACGCAAATCGATGTTGATAAATCGATCGATAGATTGTCGGATGAGACTTGGACGGTAAAACGTAACAGAAATAAAAGCAAAAGGCCTAATTTTATTATTGGAACTGGCTCTGAAAATACAGCTATTAATGGAGCAGCAAGATTTCTTAATTTTCATGTATTTCGGTTGGAACCTACACTAACAATAGACAAATTGGAAAAATACGTAAGGACTAAAAATATTCGATGTAAAATGTGCAACCTGCAATTAAGGTAACAGTTCCTATCCAGTGCAGTGAGCAAATTCAAGATCCAGAGATGCGGCCTCTGAATGTCTGTGTTTATATATCTGAATCTTCATGAACACAAAAATAGATTAACTTTAAAAAACTATATTTTTAAACATTTAACACAATTACTATGTAATACAACAAATAACTCAAATTTAACTACAAAATATCTTTAATTTATAACTAAATGCAATCGCAAGGTTCGCAGCATGAAAAAAGAGCCAAATCCATAGGAATCGACTAAAAAACCCTAATGCATTAGGTTCATATGTCTGGACAAATGACATTGTCGCCTGTAAGACTTTTTGCAGATCTTGCAGTAGTATATTTTGCTCTCGTGCATGAACATGTGACTTCGAAACTGTTTATACGTATCCATCGTCTGTTCACAGTGAAGGCAAGTGTATACCGGTCGGTTAAATTCTGACTTTATCGGTGCCGCTCCAAAGTTTTTCATAACATTCTCCGTTCGATCGCCTTCATCACCGCTTTGATTTTTTCCGCATCTCTTAGCCTTGTGCGTCAACATGTGGCTTTTAATCTCCTCGAACGTCTCCCACGACTGTGCGCAACGAACACACCTGAACAATTCACGTTCTGCCGGCTTTGAGTTAACTTGAATATTTTCTACGACATTTCCAGGTTGATCGTCTTCATTTGGTCGGACGATGTCTGGTTCAACAACAGTGCCCTGGCATTGGAACTCGTGCGATGTCTCCACCAGACATCCACAACGAACGCAGGTGAATAATTCGTTCGATTTCTTCACCTCATCAGCCTTTTTTTCATTAACCGACGCAAGATCTCGACTACTTCCTTCGACATTCTCTGATTCGACGATTTCTTGAATTGCTTCGTTTGATTTCGCGAGTTCACGCAGTGCCTCGAAATCTAGAAGATCGCGAAAATCGAATTTTCCATTTAGGGTCACAAAGTCGAAGAGTTCGCTGTTTCGAGCCGACTCGAAATCCATCGTTTCTTCCTGCTCGATTGCGTCGTTTTTGTTTACGATCACGAAGCCCTCATCGGCTTCTTCGGAGTGGTTTTCTGGCTGAATGACCTGCAACGCGCAGTTATTACTCGCGGGCGTGCTGTCGCCCAACATTTCGAAATTTTCGGCATCGTCGACGTCGTCAAATTGGAGATACTCGTTCAGCACTAGATTAACCTCTTCCGGTTCGTCGCCGTTTTTGGCTTTGTCGGTGACGAGCGGAGATTGGTCGTTTTCGATTTCTTGAAACACTTCTTCCTCGGAATCCTCGTCGTCTGTTACGTCCACGTCAATCTCGGGAAGCTGTGTCCATTTGTCCACTTTGTGTACGCCAAAGTCTTTCGCGTGTGTTGGCGACGTAACTGCACGCGTCGATGACTGCAAGTTTCCCATTTTGAACTTGTTGAACGAGCGTTAATTGCGTTAATTGCATAAATTAAAATCACTATTTTCGGATTGTAACAATTCAGAATTCTCGAACAATACTCGCTGGTGGCACAGCCGCCTAAACAATTGCACAATTGTTTGAGCTGAGTGTTTCAATTTTTAGTCACTTAAGACGACGTTCCCATTTGGAAATTTGCATGTATTTACTTTTAATTCTGAAATTTAAGGTATTGAGATACATTTATTTCTAACAAAATGGGTTTTTAAAAAAAATCGGTTTAATTTAATTTTGACGCGAAACGAAACGCTATGCGATGGTGACGTTTATCCTAAAGATCAATCAATCCACTGGTGTAACGTAAAATTAAATATTGATTAGTGCACCATTTAAAAGTCTATAATAAAAACTTATTGATGTATTGATGTTCAATTTCAATCAAAGAACTGATCATTAAACATTTCTCCAGCATTTAGTGAAACCGCATCGTTAGATCATTTACATGCAATGTATGTATTCAAATGAGCTAATGGCGCGGTTTCATATTTAAATATTGTTGTATTATTTCGAGAACAATTTAAACATTGACATAAATAAATTCCTTTTACTATAAAAAATGCGAGCATTAAATATATTATACGTTTGAGAATTGCAAGTACTTTTTAAAAATTGATTATGTTCGTATACTCAATTTTTCGAAAAAACTTTTCAAATGAAAGTTGTGTAAATAACAACATTTACACGATAATTAATAATAAATATTAATAATATTAATAATGTAAACGTATGTATCTGATAAAATCTCGAGGTCGAAAATTTTCATGATTACTTCCTTATAATTAAATAATTAAAAATAATTAAAATATAAGGAAGGAAAAATGAGCTCTGTTCAATTGACCCAGTACTGTGCATTTATGATATTATTATAGATTCTTCGAAATAAAGTTAGTTTGTGCTTTTGTAATATAATAGATAGATAGATAGACATCTTTATTAAATAAAATACATGTAAACATGTGTCAAGGTATCCGAACCGAACGCACACTGTTTTCCCTATATTTATTTTTAAACTGTTTTGTGTAAACCAGTTTTCCAAGACTTGTAAGGTGTCAACAACTTCGCGGATAACATTACTATTTTTCTCTTTTCTTATTACTACTGAAGTGTCACCAGTGAATAACACTGTATTGTGCGATGTAATTGTGGATAGTTCATTTACATAAAGGAGGAATATATAATATATAATATAATTTCCAATGTCGCTTTTATCCCCTTTTTTATGTATTGAGAAATAGTTGATTTCTTTAAGTTCTCGGTAAATGTGCCAGTGCTCTGATGCACAGTATTTAAGAAACATAGTTGGTAGGGCATCACGTCCAGTCGACCAAGTATCTTTCAACGATTGTATTACATTAAAAATTTCATTTGACATTGTTGGCTGCAGATATATCGTTTTATTATTGTAAGGAATATTCTGTGTATTTATCAGTTTTTTATCAACAATTTATTGATATATGACAGACTCTCCCTTTTGTTGGTGTCGCCTAATTTCCCTTGGTAATGCCTTTCACAATGTTCCTGGTTGCTCTAGCTTTATTCGATGATCTTTCAATATATGAATTGTATTCCCTCTTAGTGGTCTGTAAATTTATATTTGCAAAAAAATTCATCTATGGTCTTTAATGGGTTACAGTTTGGAATAACTTCATTATTGTAAGAAATATAATAAAAAGCCAAGGATTAATAAAACAAACGTCATAACGTACTTTGTATTTATCACAATATAAATATATATGAATATTCTAACAATCCTATAAAATATGTACAAAAGTAATAAAACAAACATATTTCAAATTATTGCTCAACCACATAATATTCTTCAGAATCACTTATATTGCATCGTACGTCTCGAATTCAGACGACTCGCTTAAAAACTATCGCAGCATTTTCCAAAAGCAGTAAAAGCACTACACAAATACCTATTCGACTATTCGACAAACAAAACGAACGTTAATGCACATAAAAACATTAAAACTTGAAAGAAACCCGGTCTCGATACGCTAAATAAGTACCCACAACAATCATTGAGACTTTGTAGCATGTCGCTGCAAAAAAAAAACGGCACGAACGGTCGACGAAGGAGGAATGACGTCTTTAGATCGATAAATGGCAGTGTGGTGTTTCGAAACGTCCGAATATTCCAAATAAATTCATCTTAAACGTAACATTTTCCACGAAACGGAGTGAAAGTAAATAGATCGATGTTTTAAATTCGACGGTCGGCACTAAAAACTCTCTTATTATAAATGACCCATCAATCTTTGGTAATAAGAAAGTTTTGCACCTTCCACAACATTAATTTAATCATCGCGTACAACAATAAGACAAAAGTATCTAAACATAGAACAAGTTATTGGTCGACATCGACAATATCTTCAGTGAAAAGTTGGTTGTTGAGGTCATCAATATCGATTCTTTAATTTTTTAAATTATAAGCTTAGTTTACGATACATGTAGCTGCTTTGTATGATTAAAAAAAATAACATTTGTTATACCTATGCATTTGTCATTTAATACTGCGTTTATTTAATTCCAAAAAAATGTTTAAAACAATTGTACTAATGCAAAGGTATGCCAAATAAGCCCACTGACTGGGGCAGCAGAACTTTCGACTTTTCTCTCGCATTTTATTACTGTTGTACATAAAAGTACCGTTATAAAGTAATTGCAAAAAAAAAAAACAAGAGCAAATCACAGAGTACATATCCATCACTTGAAAACGTAAAAATCATAAATATCTCTCCTTTAAATAATCCTTGACAGATTTGGGCAACTTCAACGTGTCAATGTCGCTGATGTTCACCT
This sequence comes from Geotrupes spiniger, assembly GCA_959613385.1. Classification (NCBI taxonomy): domain Eukaryota; kingdom Metazoa; phylum Arthropoda; class Insecta; order Coleoptera; family Geotrupidae; genus Geotrupes; species Geotrupes spiniger. The sequence continues at coordinate 30,746,029 of OY390736.1, read as the reverse complement.
GCTGCCTGATGAGAAATCGGCACATGTGCTTCAGTGAGTGGATGCGAGTCATCCGCGAGAGTGGAGTGATCAGCCGAACAGGATAGACCGGATCCATGGACGTCCGGGAACGAGAGAAGCAACACACAGAGTTTTGGGAGTCGATCATAGCCTGTTGGATGAGCTCCACGATGTTATTGAACTCTTGATTGTCCGATATCGAGAATTTTCCATTCGAGTGCTCGATGCGGGTGTGCAGGGTCTTCCCGAAGCTCCGGAACGACAAGCTGAAGAGGTAACGCTGCGAGGCCGAATCGCGTATCAAGAAGGTTCCATCCGCTTGGTTTCTTAACTTGTCTTCGGCTTCCTGTCTGGTTATTGGGCCCCAGTAATAACACTGTTGCAATAAATTCGAATATTCTTCGCGAAAGCTGTTGTTTCGACCATCAGATTCGGCATTTTCCTATAATAATATTAATTTAATAAACTCGAAATAAATCACATAGATGAAATAAATTAGTGTGGAGAGAATTCTTTCAAATTAATTGAAAAATATGATCACTTGCAATCAGTTTTAATATTCACAAGTAAGTTACAAACCAAGTTAACATATAGCATTAATTTTGCAGTGACTTTCCTTTGTATACTTTGTATGTGTAATAAATAAATCTATTTACGTGTATAATAGTTTCTTCACTTTGTCCCACGATGTAAATGTATTGGCTTGGAGGCAAATCTTCCGTGTCACGTCTTAGCACAACATTAGAATCCCTGACAGTAAATAAAGTGCTCGGACTTCTCGGGGGCACTGGTGGCGGCGTCCTATCGTAACTTAACCCTAAACTAAATCTAACTCGGTTAATAATGAGTGTGTTTTCTTGATTGTCAACCGCGTTGCTGCGACGGTTGCGCGAAATCACAGTTTCGGAAGGATGATTCTGTACGGTGTCGGTGGTCGACGACGACACTATCCTCTGAGATCCTGCGGACGAATGCGTCCCATTGCAAATTACCTCATTGGCGGTCGCTCTCTGTTTCGATTTGCAACGCGTGAACTTTTTCTTGAAACTCCTATATATCTTTTGAGTTCGGTTCGGTTCGGGTATCATCACGCAGACGTTCAACGGAGGTTCGACGTTTTCGCTCGGCGCGGGGCGTCTGGCGAAAGGCTTCAGAAACCTGAACTTGGATTTGGTTTTGTTGTTATTGCTTTCCATGTTGAGGTTGACATGCGAATTCAATGTTTTATCTTAACTGTCATTCGCGAGTTATCTTCGAATATTTTGACCTTGGTAAGTCTGTCAATTTGGCGTTCATGATTGCATTGCCAACCGAAGTTGTTTGTCACAAGAAATTAACGCGAAAAAACACCAGATAGCGGTAAATTCAAACACGGATGAAAAACTAATTTAAAAAATGAGTTTTCAAAGCCTATGTATTTTTTTTATATCATGTAAGGTCGTAACCGAAATTTTTTTTCGTGCATCTGGGTTTCAATATTTTTATAACAGAAATAGGAGTAAAACTTCTAAGCCAGACCAAATCGTGCTCGTCTCTCCCGTCTATCGGTAGACGTGTGTCGGTAAACTGTCGTTCATAGCTGTCATTCATTAATTGTCAACTTTCACCTGTCATTAAAGTGTAAACTAATTTAGTTCAGATTTTTAATTAACCAGGGCAGTTAATAAACGAAAACAATTCCTTAACCAAACGTCATCAATAAATGTTATTGAGCTATATCAAGCTATATCACTAACATCTGACAGCTGACATGATCAATAAGTTACAAATATGTTACCTACTTATTTCAGCTGTAAAATAGTAATGAACTACAAGTAATGAAATACTAATACCGTTTTTATTAGCAAGAAAAACTAAATTACAGTAATTGTTGGAAATGTCACAATGAATTGCCAGATGTAATAAGAGAACGTCAATTTCAATTTCCAAGTGTTAAAATAAGGTTTTTATAGAATAATTTACACAATCCCTTTGCCTCATTATAAATGATTTTCAATTTAAGATGAGGAATGGATTTGTAAAATTCTGGTTCTAAAATTTGTAAAGATTAAACCAGTTACGTCAAATTATGTCATTATAATCATTTGTCATATTTGCTTCGACTAACTATAATATATAATGCATCTTTACTTTATATAAATTAATAAAACGTTTATTTTTATTAAATGGTGAATAAGTGTGGTTGTAAAAAGTTTAGTACACAAAATTCTAAAGTAACTACGTAATTTTTACAAGGAATTAAAACGTATTTATTATTTATTGATATTCAACGCTCGCACATTACATCTAATATTTATATGTGTAAGTGAGCTAATTGAAAATTAGAACTTTTAAAACTTGTAGACCAATTCGAACAAGTCGTAACGTTAGACACAATTAGTGTTATGCTTTGACAGATGCAATTTGTTTTTATTATTGAAAAAAAGATTGACATTTGTATCTTTCCATTGTTGAAATTGTCGACGACAGTTTACACCGCTTTTTACGTACATTATTCGATTTTGTGAAATGCCGGTAAGATTTTAAACGGAAGGTTCTGCTGCGATAAAACGATGAAATCATTAAATAAATAAAAAAAATGGAAGCAATAGCCAGTGACTATTTAAGCAAAAAGGAATGGGCAAAAGCGGCTGAATTGTACAACCAGTTGTTGTTGAGCAAACAAATTAACAGGCAACAAATTTTGACGTATTTAATCGGCAGATCAGAATGTTTCCTCAAGTTGGGTCTCAATAAAGCCGCATTCGCAGACTGCAAGAGGGTTATCAAAGTACTGGGCGACAGATGCGACGAATCAGTGGCCGATTTTCGGTTAATGCACCCTTCGATACCCCTCGAACATGCAGGTACGTACAACTAATCATTAACATTGACGTTTAAAAAAATCTGATATTTCCAGAAGCGGAATTAATGACAACGGACGATCTTAAAACCGGACCCAATGAACCCTCGCGCACCCTGGAAGGTCTGCATGCTTTTTTAAAGGCGAAAAATCTAAATTTCGAAAAGGCAAGCCGGCGTGACGCGGAAATACAGGTCAGTGCGCTAACACGACTCGCGTTAAGTCATCGTTTATGTTTTCTCATTTTTCGTGATGTTTTAGCATGAGATAATTCATTGTTTTATTATGATTTATTTTGCATTACGCCTTCTTCTTTTCCTGATAGGTTTATCAAATGGACAGTTATAGTACCTGTACGTATTGTAATCTTACCTTTAAAGATAAAATGGAGTTGCGAGCGCATTGTCAGACTGAATCTCACCAGAGAGTAATCATGTCAGACGAAGGGCACGATTGGTACTGGAGACCGCCGCCGCGTGGTTATAACGCCGAATCTTACTCCATATGCGAAAACTGGGTAGAGTCGGGTACTTGTCGGTACGGTACGCAGTGCGTCGAAGCGCACGGACATGAGGAACTCTCTGAATGGAAGGAGAGGTTTAAATACAGACTGATGAAGTTGCAAAGGGCTTATGAAAAGGAACTGTTCGGTACGTATAATAAAAATATTAAATTAATAATTAAATGTAGAGCAAGTTTAACTTTAATATCATTAAAGTTACAATTTTGCTTCATCCTTAATTTAAAATTGGACAAATAATGCATTAGTGTTTACCAACTAATATAATAATATATTAAAAATTAATAACAGGTTTGGTGGTGTCGTGCTTAGTGTATCGAGTGTTAAGTTGCATAATTTCATTTTGTTATTAGTTAGTTTATTTGAAGGCTATGTTTGAATATTAATCAGATATGGAGGTGGAAAGAAATGCTAAATGGTATGTGATAAATAAACACCGTGATATATCTAATCACTTCGTTGGAGTCACAATATTAACAACTTTATCGCCTCTTTCTGATAAAGAGTTTCATACTCTAAACATTCAACTGCAAAGTATTACATTTGCTTATGAATAAGTGCACTGATAAAAGAATAATTGTGACGCAGATGGAATTTTCTAACTGCTACAAACTTTAGACCCGAAGTGAATTGTTTTGCAAAATTAACTGATCAAATTTTGTTTGTAATTATAAGGTTTTGACTAGTCAGGCATTATCAGTAGACCTGCTTTACTATAGAGTGCACAGTGTTTATTAACACTAGATGTACATTTCAACAATTAAGTTGTCATCTTCAGCAGTGTACTGAGTACACTGCTGAAGACGTTTGTAAGTTTGTTTCAATTTATTTGCCAACCACAGTCTCCAATTTACTACTGTGTATTACTTTCTTCAAAAACATATTCAGTAAAAGCTGCCATAAGTGGACATAGTCCTTGCTTTTTGTCTGGTTAAGAGAAAATGATTACATTTTATATTCAAGTTTTTATTTATATGCGGAGAACATTAATTATATATAAAACATGTTCAACGTAGTTCAAAAAGAATGAAACAATTATGTACACAACTGAAAAATAAAATAAGTAAACGAATAAAATAGAAAAAAACACTAGTCAGTAGTAAATTGAATAAAATATAAATTGCATGATTGTCCTAATTTTTCTCTTTTTTGAAACAATTTTGAAAATGACTCTCCAGACTCTCACATTTTTGATAAAATATGTTCTAGACATCAAAAAATTAGTGTGTTAAATTAGGTATTTAACACATATTATTCTCATTTACGTGTTTTTTTCACTATGAAAGGGCCATTATTGATTTTTAATATAATTATATCAAATTTTTTTGTCTACTATACATATCGATTGTGTCTCGAAAAAAGACACTTTCATGGTTAAAAATTATTCATGGAAACAACAAAGAAAAAGAGAAAAAATAATGGAAGTAATAATTTAGTGCCTCATGAACGGAGAATTAGATGAAGAGAAATAGAATTAATTCAAATGCATATTATGCAAAACAAAGATAACAAATTTTTGTACCATACATTTTTTGGAGATAAAAATTCAATTACAAAATTTGATGGTTACGCAATGGCAGCTTGTTGTAGGATAAGAAAACTTTGATTACCATCTCCTGTGACTACACCATGAATTTTACTCCTTTTGTCGCGTAGACCTGGAAATTAATCTAAATAGTTAGACATGGCTTGTTCCAGCATAGAGATAAAATGTAAAGCAGGAAATCAAAATGGGGTATAATATAAAAGAAATGTTTTGGTGTTATCCGACAGCCACAGACAAAATTCGTCGGTCATGTATTTTCATTATTACAACAATAAGTGGATTCTTTACATAGATATTTTAAACCTTTTTTCATTCAATCACAAAAAATACCTTAATCTCCAACAATTATAAACGATGTTTTATCAAACACACAACAGCTGCTAAATACCTCAGCATCATAAAATTATAAATGAAAAATTGAATTGGTAAAAGAACAGAAACTAATACTGCAAGCGTAAAAGTGTTGTTCATAATTTTTGTGAGGTCGATTAAATATTTTAATGTTTTAATTTGCTTAGATTCAATACCATACCATACCATAATAAATTATCACTGCAATGATGGGGCATTTTTATATTTTATAGATGGACGTGTAATTCGTTTTAGAGCGAATGTTTGCAAAATACAATGAGTAAGTTCTCCAAGTCGTCATTAATTAATTCAAGTAGCAAATCGAATTCTCAAAATTTTTTAAATGGCATTCTATGTGATTTTTGTACTCATGATTTTACAAGATCAAGCCTAGTTTCAGATCTTTGGTTCTGTTGTACGTTATTAGAATTTTATCAGTAAATTATGAGGTGTTCTTCTTATAATTAGACTGAAACTCATTGATGATTGCTACAGATGAATCGATAAATTATAATGATATTTATCATATATTTTCTTTTAGGTAAATCATACACAGAGGAACTGTTAGAAAAATGGGTCCAGTCGACGAATCCCGAAACGATAATGAAGGAAACCCTGGACGGCGTAATAGACACGTGCTCCTGCAACCTAATAACAATGGTCTCGACGAAAAACAGCAAGCACGAGTGGGACTTCACGATAAAGACAGACCGGCTGCTGTTCGCAGTGGCGCTGCTTCAGGACACGCACAGGAGCCACTTCGAAATCGCCGAGATCCTCTACAAGCAGATCGAGAGCTGCGAGTACGACCGCTTCGAGATGGCCAACAATCAAGAGTGGACGTTGAAGACGGACCTGCGATGCGAGGGTCTCCTGAAGGAATACAAAATCAAGATAGTATTTAAGACGGATATTTTCGGGACCTTCAGGCAATCGATAGTCTTCGGTTTCGGGAACGAGCCGGTCCTGGTGAAGCACTTGTGTGTCGACGTGATGCCAGTGACGGACATCGAGAAGATCAACGAGCTGAAGAAGGAGATTATCTTATCGAATGTCGAACGCTGGAATAATAGCAACGCGAACATCGTTCCTTTTATATCGCCGCTCACGTGTTTGGTTCCTTCGTACGGCAATACAGAAACCAACTGGGCTAAGAGCTTGACTAACTTGTATCCGTGTCCGCATGTGGAGACTTTTACTTTGTCGCAGACGACCGTCACCGAACGTAAATTAACGCGGCACAATTACAAAGCGAGGATACACGAATTGCTTTACATTGAGGAAATGGCGAGGTAATTTGAGCTTTACTTGCATGTTGTTTGTCTTTTCAAGTATTGCTGTTATCTCTTTATTACAAGTTATGTTGGGTCTACTACGGTTTCTTCTAGTGATTACTTTTGCTTTCAACATATTATTTACTTGTCTCTTAGTTTAGTTTTTAATTTAGTTTAGTTGTATTGAGTGGGGCGTTTAATCGCCTGCAACCTCAAGGATCTATTGTGGCTCACAACTATTTATAGTCCACCCTCAATTCCCATTCTCTTTAAATAGAGAAGGATTTTAGAGTGTGAGATTTTATCAAGTTTGCCTAGCTCAAGTTTTTTTTCACCAAAGACTGTGAACCTGATATGGTCCCCCTTGGGCAGGCACACATAACATGCTCTGCTGTCTGATCAGCTACTCCCAACCTATACATGTAATGCCTTAGTATGACCAGTAGCCAGGGCTTTTAGAGTGCGCAGGTCTTTCCTGCCCAAACCCAACAGTATCCTGGTACGAGCAGCAGATGGGCCCTTCAGTATCTTGGAATGCCTCATTCCCTGGCACTTCTGCCAGTATTGCCAATAACTTATCTGTTATTGTTCATCCTTCCTATTTATATGTCTGAACCATTCTATTCTTCATTTCCATTGCATGCATATATATATTTTTTTATGTGGGAAGAATGTGTTGAATTGTTGTCTTTATAAAAATGCATATGTCTATTACCGTTCTTATTCCTACATGTTTTGCCAATAGCACTTTCTGCTGTCTCCTCTTTTTACCTTCCCCTGGTCTATATGGTATATATAGCATTGTCATTCATCTGATCTTTTAGTTTCATTTTAACTTTCTGGATTTTTCCGACACATATTTCCAATCTTCATTTTATATAGTGGGGCTGTTGCTGATCAACATCACAAAAGGCGGCTGACTCCACTATTGTATATGAACTATTAACAATTACTTTTTATAACAAATATTTTTGGTTTTTTTTAGGTACGAACAAATTGCCATGTACAACCTAACCACGAAATTGCGCATTACCGAATGTTACTTGTTATCGCCGAACGGAATGGCCAGTAGCACTGCGAAATATTCCAACTCGGGTGAATTATTCGCTTTGATAAAGCTAGGCAAGAATCTCTCAGAAGACACGTCGGCCGGTCGTTTGATCTTAAACAACTGCACGGCGGTTTTGCTGGCCCCCGACACCGACCGCAAAGAGAAACCGAAAGTCTATGAGGCGATAATCGAAGATAAAGGAAAGAACGTTATCTACCTGCGTTTGTCTGCCGAAACCGTTTCCGATTTGAAGCTTATCAGGGACACCGAATTCCAAGCCCAGATACAGTTTCAGTTGAATAGGATCCCGTACTGCGAGTGGCACTATGCCGTCGATAAAATCTCCGATTTTAAGATCATCTACCCGGAGACTTACTTAGAGCCTAACATACCGTGGAATCCACAGAGGCAGTGGTCTGATAATTTAGACAGTCGACTGAACTTGAAGCAAAAGGAGGCTGTCGTCGCGATCACGACCCCTTTGTATGTTTCGCTGCCGCCGGTTTTAATAATCGGTCCGTTTGGGACCGGTAAGACGTTTACGTTGGCGCAAGCCATTAAGCAGTTGCTTATACACCCTGAACATAGGATTTTGATTTGTACGCATTCGAACAGCGCCGCCGACTTATACATCAAAGATTATCTACATCCCTACGTCGAAGAGGGTCACGAAGAGGCTAGGCCTCTCAGGATTTATTATCATAAAAGATGGGTTGCTACAGTAAATCAGGTTGTTCAAAAGGTAATAAATTTCTATAATAAAATCAAACATGCGTTGCACCATTTGAGTTTAACATGGGATTTAGATTAAACCTGGCTGGGTGGACAAAGTTACATTAATTTCATCATCCTATAACCAAGTTTTGTAAAGCTAACTTATCAGTGTCATCAAAATGCTGAAATTGACACAAAATGCTTCATTAGCATTGTGTGTTCATAACTTATTTTAAAAGTACTTATTTACACAGCAGAAAACTAGGAAAAGCGTGTGCATGAGCTTGCTCCATTCTTCCTTGTCCAGCCAACGTTCTCGCTTCCTGCTTCCATTTTAGAACATTTCTGATGTCATTGTCCCACATTACTTTCAGTCAACAGGCATTTGCTGCTTATTATAAATAACTATTAATTTATAAAATTTATATATTTATATGTAATAATAATGATAATTAAACGTCAATTTAACAAGCATTGTCAAAAGGACAATAATCATATTTTTATTAAAATCCATCAACATTAGCACTAACAAAGCAGATATATGTATTTTATTATAGTTATCTCCCACACAGGGAATCCCACTCTTAACTAATTTTTATATGAATTGCATTCTATACTTACTTATATTTTCTTTTAGTATTGCTTGATCGATACCAACGCATCAATGAGAAGTTTCAGAGTGCCGACAGCTGAAGACATCGCCAAACACCGAATAATCGTCGTCACACTATCCATATCGATGTACCTATCAACGTTGGGTTTACCGCGAGGTTTCTTCACACACATACTCCTGGATGAAGCGGCTCAAGCGATGGAATGCGAAGCCATCATGCCTTTAGGTTTGGCAAACGAAAACACCCGCATCGTCCTAGCCGGAGATCACATGCAGCTGAGCCCGGAGATATTTTCCCAATTTGCGAAGGAACGAAATCTGCACGTGTCGTTGCTCGAGAGACTTTACGACCATTATCCTACGATGTTCCCCTGCAAGATACTGCTGTCGGAGAACTACAGGGCCCACGAGGCGATCATACAATTCACGTCGGAGTCGTTTTATGACCAGAAATTGATTTCCAGCGGCAAGCAACCGAAACATGAGGTTTATTTCCCGTTGACTTTTTTCACGACGAGAGGCGAAGACGTGCAGGACCAGAATTCGACGGCTTTTTATAATAATTCGGAAGTTTACGAGATCGTCGAGCGGGTAATCGAGCTGAAGCGGAAGTGGCCTTTGTCGTGGGGAAAGTTCGACGAGCATTCGGTCGGGATAATGACGCCGTATTCGGATCAGGTGTTCAGAATACGGTCGGAGCTGCGTAAGCGTCGCTTGTACGGTATATCAGTTGAGCGAGTGTTAAATGTGCAAGGGAAGCAATTTAGAGCGATTTTTTTATCGACGGTTAGAACAAGGCGAACTTGTTCTAGTACAAAAACGACTGATGAGGTCGATTACGGATTTTTGTCGAATTCTAAACTGTTGAATACAGCTATAACTAGGGCGCAAAGCTTGGTGGCTGTCGTGGGTGATCCGGTGGCTTTGTGTTCCATAGGCCGGTGCAGCAAGGTGTGGGAGCGGTTCATTCAAATTTGCAATGAGAATAAGAGTTTGTTCGGGATAACGTGGTCGCAGTTGCGAAGCCAATTAGACGGGGTGGAGTTTAAAAAATCGTACGTTTTGAATCCCCTTGCGCCAGAATTTGTGCCCAAGAAATTTCAAATGGAGGCCTACATCAGGAACACGCAGGTGTTGCCTTCGGTTGTCGGTCACAATTGGATGGGGAACCCAAACATGGGACATCATCCGATGGTTCGATATCCGGCTCAGGCTCCCTTTGCCAGTCCCCCAATTGTAGATCCGTTTATGTCGATTGTGTTGTACCAAAATCAGGTGATGCCACCTCCTCATCCGATACTCCCCATGCGACCACCACCGATGCAACCTTGGCCGATAAACAACGTAGTGCCTCCCCAACCAGTGCCACGACCGTCCGTCGCAAACATCCAAATGCCGCGAGAAGTGGAACAACATAAAGTCCATCAAACGAACGTTCAGCCAATTGCTTACCCGCAAAACTCGCAAATGATGTACAAAACGATACCCAACGTCCAACCAGTCGCCGAAGGACACAACGCCATGGTACCAAAAAACGTAGCAATACCGAACGAAAATTACGCTGGTTACGCAAGACAAAACGTCCCGACCGTAAATTCCGATCAAAATCAAAAACACGAAGAAAAAGGTTTGATACAATTCTTAAACAACGTTCACTTCCCGGAATCGAATCAAACTTGCATGCAAAACTCAAACTGCACGTTAAGCGATTACATCAACCTATTGCCACCGAATATGACTCTAGCGGACATGATAACCCAACCGTTTAATTTACAAGAACGTTGGTTCCACCACTTATTAGAAACGAAGGGGATTGAAGCGGCGAAAAAGTTCGAATATCTGATTCACACGACCACGAAAAAGGAACCGACTCCGAATCACAAAGTAATAACTGCGATGCCGAGTGTTTCAAGTCCGTGCAAGTCGTACATACAACAACAACTACCTGACTTAAATTGGTACAACAAGCCCATGAATCAGATCAATTTGAACCAGCCGGTGTATCTGTTGGATCACGTCGTTTATTCGCCGAGGACGAACGTTAGGAACCCCGTCGATAACTTAACAGATAACGTGGGGAGTTCTTCCCATTCGTTGCCATTGTATAAACGACAGGGGGCGCAAGAACGAGCAAACGAAGCACACAAAGCACGCGACGATTGGGGACCAGGGTCGGCCGAGCAGAGGAATTTGGCATTTAACGAAAACCACAAGCAGGACTGGCAAAACGAAATAAACGCCGAGTTTTCTAATTTAAGTGTCAACGGTGAAGGTGAGGACGATATGGTTCACAGGTATAACGGCATGACCTACGCGAGTATACTGAGATCGCAGCAGAAACCGTCTCCGTCTGTCAACAACACACCGTTAAATCTGTTAAACAACATTAAGCACGACCCTGTAAATTTGAATGGTCCGAAACTGTATCAGTATTTCTCGTAGGTCTCCTCGTGTACATAAATTTTTATTTATATATACATATTACATATATATAAAACAAAGTGGCTGATTTACTCACGTGTTTATATTACATCTGTGTACGTAGGTAATTATTATTCGTTATGTCTAGTGCAACGTATATAATTAATACCTTCATTTTTTAAAAATCTGTTTTGATATAAATTACTTTTCTTTTCTCCAACCGTTTCATTCAAATGTAAGTGTAAACTTTAGTAAATTTTGAAATAAAGTGATTTATATGTTTGAATTTCATTTATTCGACGCAAGTTCATAGACATTTTCGACAAAATTATTCACTTTATCACAGTCATTAAAAATTATATTTACAAACCAAAAAGTTGAAAAATACTGAGATTACATAGATTAGTCTTATAATTAACAAAACGGACATTGAGTTAAATTAATCGGAATGTCTTAAAATTAACATTTATAGCCAAGACAGACCTGGGTCAAAATTTAATTAACTTTCACTGTTAAGTATTAGTACACCAGTCCTCTGGGTTGAATTAAGAATGCAGAAATATTTGCATAGTATTAAATGTGGCTCCAGCAGGGAATTACAGTTATACATAAAATTATGGGCGTTCCATATTTTCACGTGTCCAAATTATTTATTGACTTTAACAGCAATGATTACTATAGAATCGCAACGCCCGATGATTCAGTCGCACTAAATAGATGGATTTACAAAATATAAAAAAACTTGTTTCCATTTTTTGTCCCCAATTGTACATATAAAAAATAAAGCTCATCCTGAGCTCTATTCTGACAATGCATTCATTATACTCATTTAGACTTAGGTTCTATTTAATTGTAAATTAATCTAAAAATGTGGAAGACACACTTTGCCAGCAAAGAGTTCCGAAATAACTGTAATCCACAACGCCAATACAAACAATATGTACGATATACCAACTTGGTGACTATTGGGCAACTGATAGGGCTGTCCTCCGATCTCGTCAACATGGAACCCCATCGGGAATATCACAGCAGCCAAACAAAATAAAACCACTGAAAATACAAGGTTACATTTTCAGGTCGAGCTTCGATATTTGAAAAACACACTTGCTGTAAAGCCAACCCATCTTGCGTACGGCACGACGTTCCTGTCCCAATGAGACGACGCCAGCAGTATAATAGTCGTCGTGATACAAATGCAGCCCACGAATATGCAAACTAACGCCAATAACCATTCCGGTTGCAAATCGGGGGTGAAGCAAACCTGCGAACGGTTGTATAAAGTCATGCATGTCCACATCAAACCCAGCCTTGTGTTGCCTGAAATTCGACCGTTAGGTGAGTGTGTGTTAATGCGCGTGCAAGGCGTACCTCCAACTTCTGTTATGATCCAGTCAGGCATAGCCAGGCTGACTATTGCGAATACGTCAGCGGCTAAAAATAACGTTCCGGATATTAGGGTAAGCTTATCCATCGTTTTATTTTAAAAATATGTACATTATTTGAAATTCGGTAGTTTATGTCTTATGTTTTCGTTTCATCTGACATTTCCCAAATGAAAACAAGTGACAAGAGTTGTCAGGGTCGCAAACCAGTTCACAAGAGAAATCCCTACAGTTATTGATGAATACTAATAAGTATGCCAACTTAATTACATTTTACCAAAACGTCGCATCTACAAACGTTGGCACCCCTGAATTTATGACAAATGATCGTACTGAGTTGTCATGTTTCGTAAATTATTCTAAAATATAGATCTTAAATTTCGACAAACTCGGAAATATGAGTACGAAAACCAAGACGGTGGAGAAAAACGGTTTCCCGAAATTATCGGAAAACTGCTCCGTGTGGACGCGGGCGTTCACAACCAACGCGGAATGGCCGGATAAGGTTAGTTTCACGCGATCGAACGCCGAAGTCCACGTTCACGGCACTTCGATTTTCAGGAGGAATTTCTAGACGTGGTCTACTGGATGCGGCAATTCATTGGAATATTCATCGGCGTCCTCTGGGGACTGATTCCGCTGAAAGGCTTTCTCGGCCTCGCTCTCTTCATGCTCGTCAACGCCGCGATCGTGTATTTCTACTGCGTCAACTTTCAAAACGTCAACGAAGAGGAATACGGAGGATCGTGGGAACTCACGAAGGAGGGTTTCATGACTTCGTTCGCCGGATTCCTAGTGACGTGGATTATAATATACTCGGGTTTATATTACGAATGATGAAGACGTAGCGTTATGTAATTTAAGAGCATTTTTAATATTCCATTTACGACCCTTTATGTACAGTATACATTCATCGTCAATAAATATTTATTATCTATATCCTTCATTTTAAATATAAGTTAAATATGGATCACACTTTAAATTGTTGATGTTTTAAGCTGGTACGAGTTGGTTAAGTTAGTTAGTTATAATGACTGCAAGGGTCTATTGTGGCTCATAACTATGTATAGTTCATCCTGAATTTCCACTATCTTTAGATAGAGGAGGATTTTAGAGTGTGAGATTTTGTCAAGTTCGCCCAGCTCAAGTTTTGTCTCGCCAAAGACTGAACCTGATTTGATCCCCCGCGGGGCAGGCACACAAGACATGCTCTGTTGTCTCATCAGTTTCAAGGCTTAGTCGGCACTCGGTGGCCTGTTAGAGTGCGCAGGTCTTTCCTGCCCAAAATCAACAGTGTCCCCTAGTATATACATGCAGCAGATGGCCCCTTCAGTACTATCTTGGAAAAGCCAGTACTAAGTGATATTTCATGATTAAATGATTAATACACAACGAATTTATAAAGCAGATGGTTGTAGTAATTGCTTGAATTGTTTGGGACTAAGTAAATAACATTCGACTTCATGTAATAAGTAGTAATTTTTATTTAAATATAAAAAAGATAATACACAAATGGAAGCAAGTATGTATGTCCATACATATAAAAATACGATTACACAATACACGTTTAAAATACAATAAAAATATTAACGAAAAACCTTTTTTTTTTAAATAAAATCTTTCATAATACTATTAAAATCCAATAAAACCTATCACTGAAATTAATGGCTTTCGATATCACTAAAAGAACGCATTTTTTGAACGCAACATGTAATATTCATCACCACCGTAATGTCTATTTAATTTAATTAATCGTTCAACTCTTTAGCTGCTTCTTCGTTGAATTAATGAATGATTGAATGAATGTATGAATATTATATGCCCCAGAAGTTATGTGTTGTCTATCATTGCACGATTCACAATGACAAACTACGTACACTAATACTAGAGAGAAACGTACTCGTATGATCGTGTGCGTATTTCAACTATTTACAAATGTTTCAGTCTAAGGGAAATTTATGTTTAATTGTCACGAGATCTAAATCAATTTGAACAGTAAAATGAGGATACGTGATAAATTAAAAAAATTCAGTTAGTTCTCAAAAATTGCTTTTATAAAAAGGTCGCACTAAATACTGAGGGTATTGTCGAATTTAATCAATTAGGATTTCTTGCCACACATTGACATTGTCGAAAAATTAGGCAAGCCTATATGTTAATATTTTTATTATGACTAATCCTTAACGCCTATCTAATATTACGTACTGGCTTCACCGTGTTTCTCTTTTAATACAACTTACATATCACATAAATGTAAAAAAATATAAAGCAAAGTAACGATACTTTTTCCGTTCTCTAAATCGATCGTTTAAATGAATGATATATATATAATAAAAATAAACACCTACCTAGTACATAAGTAGGACTGAAATGTCACCTTAAAATTTCCACGGTCCAAAGTCGAAGGATAAAATAGACGAGCGGCAAGTTACTATCTACCCACGTGGGCATCTTCGGTTTCCTTACAGTTGTAGTTATTATCGCGTCGGCTGTTGACGTTACTCGAAGACAGGAGATGCGCCGGCCGATCACCCGTTATCACCTGACGTTACAGAAAACCAATTATTCCCATGCTAATATGAAAAAGCGTGACGATAAACAAACACAAAGCGAAATTAAAAGAAAATACCTTGCCTCGTGTCAACAACTTCAAGTCGCGTTCCGGCAAGAAGTTCTGGTACAAGCCTTTTATAAAGAAAAAATAAAGAAAATTAAAAAAGCATGTAAATGTACGGCAAAATATAAAATGAGAATTTGCGCACGTGTAGATGAAGTGTACGAATTAAGATAATTACAAATATTTCTTGTTGAGAATGGTTGAAAATGAAACTTGGAACGAAATAAAAAGCGATGAGGGCAAAATAAAACGAAACACAAGCGCGTGACAAAGAACCGAAAGCTAGACGCACAAGTACACGTATCCTGTACCTGTCTTCTTGGCCTTTGTCTCTTTGGTTATGCGTCTGTCGGTCGACGACGACTCAGAACTGTCGAGAGCGTCACCGGAATCAGGTGTGTTGCCTGTGGAAGTTATCGGGGAAGAATCGTCGCTTAACAAAGATAAATCACCTGATTTGTGCTCGGAACTGACCATCGACCAGGGTCTCGGCTTAGCGGAAGACGGCTGCGTCGACTTCAACTTTAGTTGCTTTATTGAATCTGAATCATCTATAACATAACAAAGGATTAGCCGCTTGATTAAATTAGTTTAGTGACGACACATTCGTTAAATATATTTACTACAAATTATAATTATTGAGGCTTGATTTTAATTAAGCACATTGAATAGTTCTAGAATCGATAAAATTAAATTAATTAACTAATTAATTGGTGAGTGTGCTTATATTCTTGAAAGCAGTGTGATATGAATGTACGTAGTTTAAAAATCACGGACTTAAAAGCTGGATTACAAAAATGGCATACATTCATTGATAGATTAAACACTGGTGTACTGATGTATTACTTTCACTTCATAAAAGTGTTGTCTTGAGCGCATGCACTGAACCGCTCGATGCACGTAATAAAACAAGCCTTAAGTACCAGTCTTTGAATCTGTTGAAAACCCTTTGGCGATGGAACTTGTCGAGGAGGAATGGTCGATGGGAATATTAGTTTCAGTGGCTATACTACCATCACTGCTACCCTGTGACATCAAACTATCTCCAGTCAATCTCCGAGTAAGCGGTGACGCAGTTTCCGAAATCGTCCTGCGACCAATCGTCGGAGAATACTTCTCAAGGTTATCACTAGATCTCGATCTGGGAGTGGGATGCAACACACCTTCAAAAAAAAACGTAACGTACATTAAATTTATCGGCAAATTAAATTCGACAATTACCTCTAAACAACGGAGAATTTTTACTGAACTTGGCAATTTTCCTATCGTCGTTCAAGACAGGCGAGGCATAATCGTGGTTCGGACTGCCGTCCGCCTGGAACGAGTTGCAGTCGTCGGATGTCGGCGTGCATGAACCGGGCCTGAAGAACGTGTCGAGACCTTCGCCCAAATCGTGAGTGATCGTGTCCAACACGTCGATGGCTTTAATCAATGGTCTGGTCGGTGCTCTTGTTTTCGCTCGACGAGGACGACCTAAATTAATTCGATTAGAATTTGCGTTTACATCACTTGGCGGGCGCTTACCCTTGACTAAGTGTTGTAGCTGGTGTGTAGCGTTCGGCAGCTCGGTCACGGAATCCTCTTCCTCGGAATTGCGAGGCAGCGAAGGCATCAAACTGGGAATGTCGTCGGCCGATAGTCCTTCTACACTATCCACGACGGATTTCGGTCGTAATTTTCTACCGTGCAGGCTTTTCCTTTTTATGGACAAGTGTGGTGTCGCCTGGAGGAAATTGAAGTTAATAAATGATTTTGTACGACTGAAAACTAGTTTTTAAAAATAAACACCTACATTTTCACATTATCTTATCTACTGGCATTATGTATATCTGAAATTATCTAGCACTAGTATCTTAGGATCTTCAATTTGAGAATCTATAGACGTAAGTAACAAATATAGAATAGCACGCAATTACATGTGAGTGAAACTAAACATAAAAAGTGCGTTTTCGAAGAAAAGTCCGAAAAGCATGTTAGAACAAGTGAGCTCTTGCAGACATTAACTTATAGGAATAATCTTAAAAACTTAATTAAGGTGAATTTGGCACATTTGTAATTACTGGCGATGCTGCCCAGGCAGGAGGATAAGTACTGTTTTTCTTAACTCTAAATTGGAATATATTTCAGAATTTATTGTTTACCATAAAGCAAATCAAGTAGCTTTTCCTATTTTTCTGCTTTTTGTAAAAGAGGACTTTTTTAAATAGATTATGAACACATGACAATGAATCGTTTTCTGCAAATTCAAACAGATGTAGAAACATTATTATAAATTTAAATAAAATAATATGATACCTTTATAGTAATAAATATTTTACTCAAAAAAATTACACTCACACAAGACGGCTGGCGAAGAAGAACAAATAAGGAACTAGACATTATGTGCAAAGCAAAGAACTCAATCCAATCCAATCCAACTAATCAACCCAACAACTCAATCAAACCCAAGTATTAATATTTTAAAACATTTAAATATAACATTGCAGGAAATTCGGTAAGTTTGTCGCGAATTTAAGAAAATTAATACCATGTCAAAACATACCATATCATACCATAATAATTAGTCTTAACAGTTAATTTGTTGATTTTTATTAATTTATTATAACAAAAGTCTCCACATTTAAAATTTAAATGAATTATAATGTCTGTCATTTATTTCGTGCCAAAGTCACCTTAACTAATATTTTCTACATGTAGTTAAAAATCCTGATCTAAAATAACTTTGACTCCGTCGTTTCTACTATAGCTTTAAATATTGTTGATTTGTACAGTTGCTACTTTTAGTTTTCAGTATAACTTTAACAGTTTAAGTAAGAAGTTCGATCTAATAAAAGAAATTTAAGTGAACTAGTGCATGAAATTCGTCCTAAATGTACCCAAAATGAATAATTACTTACAAGATTCAGATACTCCAACTTCTGCATGTACAAAAAAATTTATTACGTATATATACACAACAAACACAAATACCTGACACCTACCAGAGGCGAATGATCCGATTGGTGGCTGCTGTCAGTTATCGATATATCACTGGCGCCGTGTCGAGAACTATCGGAGCTGCTTAGTCTCGATCTTCGTATCGGAGAGTCCATTTTGATACCGTCCGAGTCGCCCAACAGCGTCTTGTAACTCTTCATCAGCGCCTTGTACACCTCGTCGGTGACTTGCTCCGAAATGAACGAAGCGATTATCAAATTTAATTCGCTGCAACGTCAAATTTACAACTCGCACGAAACCTTACAAACGCCTCACCCCAACTTATTCATGATGTCGGTCCCGGCCTGGTGCTTGATGCAACTCACGACAAAATCCAGCGGGATCTGCTTCCTATTTTTGCAGTCTTTCCTGATGTCCTGTATGGCTAGGTTGTTGTGGTTATCGTTGAGTACGTACGGGCAAAGATCCTTGCTCGATTTTAACATTTTATCTGTCGTCGTCTGCAAAATAAAATAGACTCAAAACATTAAATTAATTTAATACGACACCTACTTGTAAATATTCATTAATTGTACCATGAATTTCTACGGCACACTGTTGTAATTTAACCTTGACTGGATGCACCTCGTCCTTCTGTTGCGCCACTTCTTGCAGCCTCGTCAACAACTGTTTAGAGTTTTCCGCGTCTTGAATCACACCCGTAGCGTGATTAATGTCGTTGTTCGACGCAATAGATTCAGCGGCCAAATTCTTGATGATATCTTGAGTTTGCAGCGCCAGGCGGTCGATCGAATGCTGTTTGGAGCTTAGGAGAAAACCGGGCTGCAACGAAAGGTGCCGCCGGTTGTCGTGTTTCCTCGGCGAAACGTTCCTGTTCAACGAGTCCTGGATTTTCTTCATGACCAAGTCGGCACGTTCCGCGTTGGCTTTCATGCACGGCGTTATATCGAAGATGGGGAACGGCATGTACTGGACCGTGTGGTTGCTCTCGAGCGCATAAGCTATGTCGGTGTAACCTAACAGCGTAATATTATTCCTATCGTAAGTTATGGTTTTAAGTTTGGTATTGATTTGCAAAGCTTTGGCCAACAATCTAGCACCAGAGTCCCCTATGAAGTTACCGCTAATGTCTATCGTTTCCAGACACTTATTATCACCTAGCGCGTTCAAGAAGTTATGTATATCAGACTTTAGTTTGCAGTCGGGCATGAGGAGGGTTTGAAGGAGGCATTCGTCGTCCTGTACGATTTTTACGACCGCTTCCATGACGGTGGCGATGTGTTTTGCCTTCATGTTCGCCATGTTACGTCCCATGCTCAAATGCTTTAATGACTTGTTTTTACTTATTGCTACAACTACCGAACCCAGTTCTACATCCATGTCTAAAATAAAATTGTATAGTCAGATCTTCTGAGGAAAAAACGTTAATTGTAGATTCATACGTAAATTCAGTTGGTTATTCTACAACTGCACTTGTAGATTTTGTGTAAATAGATGTTTAAAGTGCATTAACTGTTCCATTAACAGCAATCAAAATGATTTTTTTCATGACAAACTTAATAATAATGGTAATAGAAATATATTAGCAAAAATATGAAATCAGATAAATAAAAACTTCGAAACAAAAACGCCGAAATGAAAAATAAAAATAAACTTAACTTAATTGACAAACATTCAAAATTTTCTAAAAAAATATAAACAAATTTGTGACGTCTTTCGAATTATAGAAAGACGTCGCAAATTTGTCATTGTCATTGTCATTGTCACAAACGAAAATGCAAAAGAATGAAAAATTAGCATTGACAAAAATGTCATTTTGTTATTTTTTTAAATTTAAAGAATAGAACTCAATTGATAAACATGTGAAACAATGTTTTCCTTAATTGTACGAAATTGTTCAGGAATTGATGAACTGTCAAAATTCGCAGAAATTAAAAAAGTAAAAATTGACAAATATAAGATTTTGGGCTTATTGAGAAAAAGTTGAAGAAAATTTTCATATTTTTTCATATAAAGAGAATGTGGTTCAAAATTCTATTATTTCCAAACCATCGAGTGCAAAAACCTGTCACCACTACAGTACCCAAATGAATAATTATTATTAATATACTTACTATTATCCGATATATCCAGACTAGAAATACAGCGTACACCGTGAACACATGATTCTAAAACGTGTGCACCATGACTACCTAATGAATTGTTACTTATATCTAAGCTTATTTCCTTGGTAAATTCGTTACATGCTAAACCAAGTAATAAATTTCTGAAAATTAAGATTAATACGATGACGTCGCGAACGATTTACTCAATACGTACTTTAACGCCTCTTGCGGAAGTTTACAATGCGACATATTTAAATACTTCAAATTCATTGTGCTACTAAAAAACTGCTTAAACGGTATAGGAGGTTCCTTGCTTTTCTTACTACTAAACGGATTTCGGGATACGTTTAAATGAACTAGATTAGTCGTACAGCCCTTAACTAAAGCACCAAAGAGCTGAAACAACCGAATTGAAAATACAAAATAAATTGTTTATGGACACCTTACGTTTTCTAAAATAATGTCCGTCGAGGAAATATCAAGGTGAGTAACGGCATTTGGATGTTGCAGAAAAGTATGCAAATTCTATAACAACAAAATTAGTCGTTACCAACTACAAGACTTTCGTACTTACGCTAATGTCGTCTTTCAAATTGTTACCACTCAGATTGAGAAACGTCAACGTTGTATATAAAACATTCCTGCTTATGAACGATTGAGCTAGTTGATTGACTCCCTTCGACGTTAGACCGCAATGTGATACGTTTAAATGTATCATACCCCTATTTAAATGACTTATACAACCGGTTAAATTATTAGCACCTGCAAGACGGCGTTTAAATTAAAATTAAAAAGATTGGAGCGTGTTCGACGTTACCTTTGTCTTCTATTGCATTGTTGGATAGATCCAACGTGTGCAATGGAATAATCAAATTGTTCTTGATGGCGTTCGTCAACTTGTTTACGAAGTCCGCCTTCAAGCCTAAACTATCTAAATACACCTCTTCTAGGCTGACCGACTTTTTTATGACCTGGAGTACCTTTTCGATGTTATCGTGCGATAACCGTACGTGATTGGCTTTCAGCTTTGTGAACCAGGTGTTGTAATCCAACGCGCTGATAATCGGCACTAAATCTCTGCGAAAATTCATGAAATGTATAATTTACATAATAGCAGCAGCGAAGTTAAATTAAATTGAATTGATATGTTAGGAAATGACGTCTACAATGATGTTTATATGACCGACATGACATAAAGTCCTTAAACGGACTTTTGATGGTTGAAAAGTTCTCTCGTACTGATAACGAATTACTTTAGTCTGTGTGACTTAATGGGTCAATAATTAAACCTACTTTAATTCAAGATAATCGAAATCCTTCAGACATAATTCTCTGGTGTTCAGCGACAGGTAAATATTGTCAACGTCCCACGCGACCTCCTCCCGATAAGGCATATTGTGGTAGTCACACATGCAGGCGTACTGGTTGGAGAAACCGCCGCACGGGCCGACCTCTCTGATGTTGCTACCCACCGCTTCGATGTCGCGCAAAACTTGAAACCTCGACGGCGGAATCAAATCGATCTGAAACAAACATACGATCACCAATTGGTCACGATCATGTCGTCCAAGTACCTTTTTAATTATGTACTGGAGAGGAACGGTCGGATAGATGTTCCTTATTGCGGTCGCGAGCGCCGATATCATGCTGTCGACTTCGGTGCTGCAGGAGGAGTCCTCTCCGGCCAAAAACGAATACACTTTGTCGTTGAACGTTATGCTCATTTGATTGCCTCGTTTGCTCTCCAGCGCCTGTATTTCCAGATAGTGAAAATGGCAGTCGATCTGGAAAATCGTGTAATTTAGAAAAAACGGAGCCGGGACAATCGGACAAGCTTACTCTGGTCGGAACCTTTGCGGTGAGAAGTAAAATTCTGCATGGTGAGAATACCTGTAAATCGAAAAAGTAGCGTTGTTAACATACTTGAAAATTTAAATGATATGGTGTTACAAAGAAAACAATACATGAAAGAAAATTATTATGCAAATGAAAAGGAAAAGCTGCTCGATTTAGATATTGAAATAATGACATAAAAACTTCAAAATGCAAAGTTCCTAATAACATAGGACTATAATTAATATTGATTTTGTGAATACTTAGTATATTTTCAAGAAATTTAAATCACTGCCATTTATAGACAATTCAACCACGTGGCTGCTTTTAAAGTTTTAATAAAAATCTAATAACAATCAAGAGTTCCAAGTTTTAATAAAGAAAAACCAGTATCAATGTAACTTAACAACAACTCAACAATTCCCCTTCTGGCTACCCATCTACCAGGACAAAAATCATTTAAATAATTCCTAACACCAACAGCAGAATGGAGCAACATTTTGCTGAAACCATAACGCAACGCTTGGTAGATCCGGATCTTGAATTCGTTCTTTTTCAGTCAAATATAGCACCATTATTTACGTAAAAAAGTACACAGTAAAAAGAGATAAACAAACTGATGTAGAACTGTGATAATTTAAACGCCATAGGACCCCAATTGAAGGGCTTCCATTTTTTATTTCCTCTGGCCATAGCTGTCAGTTCTCACAGATCCTTTCCTACCCTACTGTGTTATTTTTTAATTAAAAATTTAAAGGAAATGTAAAATTTGAAATTGGTAAAATTTTAAAAATTGAAAAATTTCAAAACAAAATTATGTTTGAAAAAATTTGAAAATTAAAGAAATGGAAACACTAAAAGTTTGGTATTGGAAAAAATTATAAAATGTGAAAAAAATTGAAAATTTTAAAATATAGACAACTTGAAAAAAATTGGAACAAAGATGGTACTGTGACCTCTAGCTATAACACTATTGACAACAGATTAAAATAATAAAACTAACACCCACGAAGAGGTCAGTCGTAATCCACCAAAAACAACAGTTGGGATACCAAAGTTACTCACAGTGTCCAATCTATTACAAAAATGTATATATATATATATATAATCTTACAATTAAGTGACATTAATAGAATTGCATTCTGAGTAATACATTGTAGTTAAAAAAAATTGTAGATTGAAGGTAATTAACATTGTAAATTACCGCCACTTCAATAGACAGAAACACCAAATGTCTTACAATATTTATTAAATTTACAAAGATACATAAATACATTTAAAAATAAAAACAAAAAATTAATCGAATCCCTACGCCCTAATCACCGTGCAATTTACTTATATCTTCATATTGCACGTTTTTAACTTTACGACCGTGCAAAACCCCCGACGCAATTTCAATATCGACGCAATAACTCCGTTCGTCGAGCGAAAGCAAATTCGCGACCTGTCCCCTGTAGGCACCGTTAACTACTTTAACCAAACGACCGATCGCGGGTATCACAGTTTCCAAATGTTCCTGGTCCAACTTCAGCTTCTTCCCGTTTTCCAGCAGCTTCACGATAGCTGTGTACTTATCTTTGACCTCGACGATGACGCCCTTTTCCTTGTAGAACTCGTCGCCGAGGGACTTCGTGACGACTTTGACGACGATGCCCTCCGTGATCCAGTAATCTTTGCGATTGGACCTTTCCTTTTGCGTTTCTTCCTTGGCCATTATTTCGTCGAGCGCGGATTTTTTCCGCCCGTATTCCGATTTGGCGGATCGATCGGATTTTATCGAGCGAGTGTCGGATTTGACAGATTTGGTGTCGGAATCTTCTGTTGCTTTTTTGACGAGTTTTGCGAATGGCACAACGGGCGCCGGTGGGGGTTTGAATTTCGTTTCTAACTTGATTTCCAGTGATAATTTTTCTTCTTCGTTTTGTCGCACGAATTCAGTGTAGACGGGTTCCTCCTTCGGTGCGGAGTTGACTTGGCCGTGCTTGACTTGTTTTTCTATGAATTCCAATGTGCGCTCCTCGTCGTCTTTGTCCATTTTGAGCTTTTTGTTTCTGCGTTCTTCTTTAGCTATTGTGTCGGGGTCCCTGTCGATGTAGGTGATGTACCAGCCCTTTTCGGTTTCGTCGATGATGGCCTTTCCGGTTTTGCCCATCCATTTGACGAAGCCGGTTAAGGTGACCCAACGGGTCGCGTTCATGTGCAAGTGGTTCCTGTCGGTGATGTATTCTTGGTAGACTCGGTTGGCGGCTACTCGTTTCGTTCCGAATTGCCTACGTAGGATGTCTATGTAGCCCTTGGCGAATTCGAACGAGAACTCGTCCATGTATTTCTTCGCGTTGTCCGCAAAGAGCAGCAATTGCCTTTGGTGGGACTCGGACATGGTGTGGCATTTAAAGCCGTTTTCGTCGCGACATTGCTTCTGGCACATCTGGCAGTACCATCGCAGTTTTTGGAGGCCCTTGGCCTTCATTTTATTGGCGATGTACTTCGGCGTACCGACTTCGGCTTTCGGCATCTTGGATAAGTTATGTTAAACGCACACCAACGTTTCAAGTGGAAACTAAATTATCTATTTTGCTTTGATGCCAATCACGCAAAAAACGAGAACTTTCACTGAGAAATTGACTTCTGTCAAACAAGGAACTGAACACACCAATGACGTTAGCAAGTAACAATCGCACCAACTTAATTTACGAACTGTAACTAATGCCAACGTGAACATTTAAAAATAACTTTTCTGAATAATTCAAAAAATGTAAAAAATTAATAGTAAATTAGTAAATCTTGCGCTCACGTAATATAAATTTGATCCCCGCGAAGCCAAATTGGGACCATAGTTACGTTATAAACTGAACTGGAAAAGCGAGTTACAAAGTTCAAATCTTAACCGCTTTTCAAAATATACTTTTTATCAACAAAAAAAAATGTGCCGAAGCTGCCACCGTAGAACTGTAGACTGTATACTGAATGAATTGCTGTCGCTTGCTGTAGGATTTGGTAATTAAGTTACAAACGGGCCTATAGTTCAGGCAATTTTATTTTCGCAAGTAGACCTTGTTATGATTTCAAAATTGAAAATAATAAATTAGGATTATGATTATGATTTAGAATTAAATATAATTAACACTATTGCTGGTATGGTGCTAGTCGCAATCCCGCAATCTTAAACATTACACTTATAATGTTATCTTAACAAAAACTTTATTAAAGATTAAGGTTTAGATTAATGGAGTTGATTAATTTCGGTTTGCGATGACTCAACGTGTAGTTCAGTTCAGTGACTCAACTTGATACGCATTGACATTTTTTTTAGGATCTAATGCGCAATGAATGATTCTCGGGACAGTAAACAATATTTATTTTTTTTTGCATTTTACGCAATTGACGTTTTATTGAAAATTTTTATATTAGAAAACTTTACGGAAACTTTTTTACGATTACATTTCTAGTATTTTAATACGTGCAAAATGTTTAACAATTTGTTTGGTTTTTTTGACACTTTACAACATTTACGTAATGACAATATTGACATTTTAGCATTAGCATGTTGATATTTTTATATCAAAGATTCAAACTTGTCATTTTGGCACTTTTTCTGGCAATTTCTTTACGATTATGAATTTCTTGCCATTTTCGGTAATTTTGGTCATTTTGTCATGTTGTCAGTTTTTGCTACTTTACATTCAGAAATTTTTAACGTACCAGTGATTTACCACATTTTTAATTTTTGCATTTTCCGCAACTTTGATTATTTTACATGTCATTTTTTGCTATTTAATATTTTTAAGTAGTTCACATTATCGGTATTTCAACATTTGGTTTTTGTTTTTAAGTTTGATAACTTTTGCCATTTTAGACAATTTTTACAATTCCAGTTTGTCATTTTGCCAATTAATTTGACTTGTTGTTTAGTCATTGAATTTCCAATTACAATTTTTGCATTTCAGACCATAATGTTGGAGCCTTTCAGCCAATTTTGAACTATTACAATTTTGACATTTTAATCAATTAATTGTTTACATTGCAATATTTTTGCAAAATATGGGACACTTTTGACTTCTTTGCACTTTAATCAAATGTTTCTTGGAATTTTAATATTTTTCATTTCCTCATTTTACTCATTGAATTTCCAGTTTATATTTTTGCATTTCAGACAAAAATGTTGAAGCTGTTCAGGCAATTTTGAACTTTTAGAATGTTGACATTTTAATCAGTTTAATTGTTGACATTGCGATATTTTTGACAATATAGGACCACTTTAACTTCTTTGCACTTCCTACAATTTAGTCAAATTGTTTTTTGGAATTTTAATATTTTTAATTTTGCAATTTTGGTATATGGTTTGGATAATATTGAAAATTTTTTGACAGTTTCAACAATTTTCACATTTTGGTATTTAACATTTTTTTTTTAATTTGTCGCCATTGACTTTTTACACCTACGACATATCTGTTCATATTTTAGATATTTCATAATTTTGGTAATTTTTGCTATAATTGAATTTTAGTCAATTTTAAAATATTTTACGATTATTTTTTTAATTTTCCACTATTTTAGTAATTTTGAATTTTTGCATTTTCACAATTTGACATTTAGACATTTTTTAATTTTGTATTCTAAGCACTTTCGCATATTTGTAACTACTAGTATTGTGCAATTCTGGTACTAGGTACCCCTTCTGTCCCCATTTAGAAACGCCCCTGATTGTCAATAAGTTTTAGTGTTATTTTAAAAATAATGTTTCAATAATTAAATTTAATGAATAAAAGTGCAAAATAATATTTTCATTTGAAATAAGACAATTGTTCAGTGTGGAGAAACTTTGTTCTAACAACAGTGCAATTTTTGGTGGTAAACGCAGCCAGAAATCACCAAAATTAATTTACAACTGTAAAGGATCATATTTTGTTGAAATATTTAAACTCTTTAGATATATTTGGGTTGCACTTTAAAAATACATAACACAAATTTCCAACAAACTCTCTCCATATTCTAAACGTTTAAATTTAAAAAACTTTCTAACATAGAATCACATCGATAATTCCACATGTGAGTAACGTTTCACAGAAACCAATTTGCATACTATTGATAAACAAACAATGCATTGCAAACACGTTGAGCAATAAGGAAAGCACATTGTTACATTCTTGATTACATTAATGACGCATTATTTACTACGGGCTAACCTTAACATAATAACCAACAAATAATAGATAACAACACTCACCAAAACTCTGTTTTCCGTTTTGTCCCCTTTCGTTTCCAATTTAACGACATTTTTGAACAATATTTTCAAATGTTTCCCCAACAACGTTTTGATGCTCTCTGAAACACAAATTTGAAATCAACACACACTAGAACATTTTTCGTTTTCGCATAGTTAAATTCGACGAGTTTACGTCGCGCTCGAATATGTAAATAAATTGCGAGGATTGCTCATACGACACTCCCCTTTCGTGCGACTGTAAACATTGCATTTTCCGAAATTTTTTCTCATTGCGACGACGCCGGCAGACTCACCGTTCAAATCTTTCGTAAGCTGTGACCTGGTCGACATAATTCAAACCATAAAACGACACGAACGCAAGTCCGCGATCAGTAATTGACCATTTTCCTCGGGTTATTTAATTAGTTTCATACAAAAAAGGAGAGATTGTAGCTGTCACTTGTGTCATTGTCATTTTCGTAGTTATCACTGACCATGCCAACGTTTAAACTAGCACTGTAACTAATTCACAGTCGGGGACGATTCTAGGGGAAAACTTAAATTCACTAGAAAATATAATAAAACTTTTTTGTATATATAGTACATTCCTAGGTATGCTGTATGACTGTTTTGATTTTTCTAGGGCAGTTTTCATTACATAGTTTCATGTTATCCATTATTAGTATAATGCTAATTTTCACAATATAAGCACCTACAACATTTTTTTATTTCACAAACTTCATTTAAAAACTTAACTGCTCCAAGTTTACAATATTGCGATCACCACAGTCAAAACTGTGGGGAATATTAACTTATTTTTACATCCCTTCAAGTTTCTCAAGCACTCAACAACAATCATTGTGGCATCATTGTCCTCAACAACTTTTGATACGAAATCCTGATCCTTCAAGCCATTCACGTTAAGGTCGATTTTGCTTGAAACATTGCACGTCAACGCCCTTCCTGTCAAGGTACAATTTAACAAATTCTCTTATGTCATCCTTCACTTTCATGGATAATCATAGTTTGCGGCAGTGAGCATTGCGTGGGCAATTTGTTCCTCTTCCTTTTTACCAAGAGCAGGATGTTTTTCCAAGTTCAGCCCATATTTACCCCAATATGAAGTGTGGTTTTGGGCACCCCGAACGGCTGCACTGCATGTCCAAACGACAATCTGTGGTCAACAACTGCTTCTAGGGCTAGTTCCATATAAATCACTCTTGATTTTTTTCACTTATTTAAACGCCACGCGTGATTTTTTTGACTTGAAAATTGTTTTCATTGGCTGTTGCTAAGGAAATCGAACAATCTGATTGGTTAAACAAAAAGTGAGTGATATACTCTACAAAATTGTGATCATGCGGTTTATGTGATGTGACCCCATTGGTCAGTAGCGGAGCATCCCCACCAATGTAGACTACCGCGCATAAGAAATAGAGGCATAGATAAGGTGTAGCTAATTTCAAGACGTATTATATATAGTATGTTTTGAAGTGGTCGAGTATGTGGATTTTTACATTTATTTGAAAATCATTATAACTTCCCGCAGTTAAAGTGAACAGCTATGTCATTAATAGCGTTGGTTACTTCAGTGCGATATAACATTAAACGTACGTATGCATAATTTTAAATTAATAATATACTCTTTAACCTGAACAGTACCAAACTTACTCCCCGAACAGTTTCGAAAATATAAAATCACTTACCATCCACGCCCAAACGTAATTCGCGATGTCCGAGTATTTTAAAAGGTTTAGGTTAGGTCGACTTGAAGTTTAAGAACACGTCAATTACGACATTGCACAAAGTGAAAAAAGCGCCCCGGCGTTTACCGACTACGTATTATCATTTTAGACGACGTTGGTCCAAGTCAATCGGGAAATATGTCGCGCGAAGATTTCATATCTCAAATAAAACATAATCTCAGCAGAAGAAACGTTGGCGAGCTACTCAAATTGTTTGAAAATGAAGATAACGCCGAGAAAATTCGCGAAAATCCATGGGACATAATCCCGTGCGTGACCACGCAAATCAGCATGATGGAAGAAGACAATTATGTGATGATCGACTGTTGCGAAGTACTACTGGAAATAATTGGAAAATTGTGTGAGCCTGACGACATTCTGTTGATTTTAATCAAAGATTTGGAACATACGCTCGATGACACGAGAGTGTTGTGCGTGTTGACACCTTTACAAAAAGCTGTGTTGAGTCTCTTGCCGAGGAATCGCATCAATTACTTGGCGTGGTGCTTCAATTCGATTCAAACGTACGTGAACAAGTTACCGACGCCGGCAAATTTAAATTTAGAAGGCAGGGAAAAATTGCTCATGGATTTTGATAAGGCGACTGCGAGAATCACTAAAGTGTATGAGGATCTCTTGCCTTTTTATAACCCGATAATAGAAGAAATTGAAAAATTACAATTGGTAAATTATAAGACGCTGACGGAAAAGTATTTGATACAATTGTTGGGTAAGCCACTTGCATTTTTAGACATGGATTGCCCGGAGTTAAAAAGCAAAGCTAGAGTCATCGCCGAAAATTTGATGTTTACGATTAGTAATTTATCGTCGGATGTTTATCAAATACTCGATGAAAACTATAATGAATCGGAAGACATCAGTATTAAGAAATTGGCCGGTGGTGTCTTCTTATATTTACTTTTAAGCGAACGTGTTTGTTTAGATAGAGCCCCCAAGTTATACGATCCTGTGTACGTATTCCAAAACGGTTTGAAATTCGTCGTCAACATGTTCGCGTTCGACAATCAATTTGTGGTCGAGAAGGGTCTTAAACTGGCTACTGCTTTATTAGAAATCACGACTGATCATCACTTATCCTACGAACTACTCGACTCAAACATCCATTGCAAATTCTGCGAAAGCATATCGAATATTTTGATATACAGCCCGGTGGGGACGTACCGAAAAACAAGCTTAAAAATATTCCATTCGTATTTGCATCGCTTCGACACCCGCGGTCGCTACTTACTAATTTACAACATAACCAGGACCATAAATCACTCGGCTTTAATCGCCTACATCGTCACACAATACAAAGAGATGATGGTCGAACAACTCGATAAGAACGCCACCGTTGCCGAGTATTTCACCGGCACGAAATTAGCAACGTTGCTGAAATTATTTTGCAAGTTACCGGAGGGTGCCGAGTCCGACTTGATGAAGAGCGCCGATCAGATAATAGCCTCGATTAATCTGCTGCGCTATTTGGTCATTCGCGACAAGCAAAACGAGACGAAAATCTGGGACCACTTGAAATGGTTGGAGCCGAGTTATTTGGAAGCGTTGAAAAATGGTTTGATGCTGTCGAGGGCCCACTATAATTTGAGCGTCGAGGAGGTGACCACCGAAAAAGCACACGGTGATAAAAATAGGAGCGATTCGGAGGTGTCGGTGACAATCGACGGGAAGAACCTGCCCGAGTTGTCGAGTGTCGAAAAGCTGCGAGTGCTGAAGGCTTCCATTACGGCGTTTGACGTCATCGAGAGTTTGTTGTGTCGATTGAACGAGTGCATCGAAGCTGAGCGTAAAATTTCATAGAGCAAAGATTTCATTATCATATTATTTTTTATACCTTTTTATGTTTGTGAGGTAAAGAATATTTGTTTTATTTTATAAAATGATTGGAAAGTGGTGAGAAATAAATAAGTAACCAATCTCGTGTGTTTTTTTTTTAATTCATATGCAGTGATTTTAGTGAATTTAGTAAAGGTCTTTACTTTAAAATTGTGCAGCTTGTAGTTCAGTAATCAAGCTAACCATTCATTCAGGATTTTTTTAATTCTTGACTTATATTTAATTTATTGTAGACTTGTTACCTCTTCAGCATTATAAGTTTTTCTGTAGACTAGGTTTGTATGCATCGCATACGTTTTATATATAATTTATTGTTAATTATGTTAGCTTTATGTCCTTCTTTTGGATAATCTTCCTTTTTATTCCAGCCTCTTAATTCCACTAGTATCAGTCTTGTTTTACCACCTCTTTTATTCTATTCTTCTTTCATTTTTTCCTTTGTATCATATTTTTCATTAAACTATTATTTTTTCCATCACTTCTTTGATTCACTCTTTCATAGTTGCAGTATTTTTCTTGTCAGTTTCTTTAATTCCGAATATTACTTTTCCCTGATTTCATTTTCTAGTCTTATTATTTTTCCTTCCTGAATTTTCAATTCTCCTTATGTCTGATTGTTTTCCATTATGATTTTTGGTTTCATTTCTTGATATGTTATGTCTTCCTTAATATTGTACATTTCTATTTTTGTCCCTCTCTTCTGCTTGTAATTTATTGCTTTCAATATATGTTCCATTATTCCATTTTGTTTTTATTTCCCTTCACCGTGTTCCACTGTTCTTCAGACTCGTTTTTGCTTCTCTCTTGTGTCCTAACCTACCCTTATTACATTTATTTTTCTACAGTTACATAATCGATGTAAAGAGAAACCAGCCACTCGTTTTCTTAAAAAGAAACGTCATAAATATATTAATTATTTTCGAGAATATATTAAGGATAAGATTTAGCATCCCTGAAACACAGTCATTACCCATTACCTAATGCAGTTTGTTAAAAGTTTAATGCTCACTATATGTCTCAACATTTTCCTTTACTTTTCAAGTAATTGAGAAAGCAGGTCCATATAGAATGGTTGTTTTAAGAACGCGCCAGCTGTAAGCATTGCAGATTTCACTGAACGTAAAGAATATTCGATTGCAGATACACCTGTTAATTTATATGACATACACACATGTTACTCCACATGCACTCGTAATTAATCCACTACCTCGTTTTATTCACAATCATTTCGTTGGATTGGGCAATGTCAACTCTTCAAACTACTTGCTTATAAAGGAACCATATAACTAACGATTTAATTATAGATACATCTGCGATATGGTTAGCATACCGACACTCTTCCAGTCAATCGTCTACAGAGATTCCTCAGGGTGAAACGTACGAAGAAGACATAAAATGTAAGATACTGGAAGCTTCACTGCCGTTCGTGAACAACATGGGTTGGTCGAAAGATGCAATTGCCGCAGGCGCCCAAGAAATCGGCTACCCAGGCATCGTTCACGGAATGTTCGCGAGGGGCGGAGGCGATCTCGTGAACTATTTCCAAAAATCGTCCAACCACAAGCTCGTCGAATACATGAAAAAGGTAACGAATGATATTTAATTCTTCCAATCTAACAACGTTTTATTATAAATTTGTAGGAAGCCCTTAACGTACAACAAAAGGCACCAGTCGAGTTTGTCGAAGACGCCGTCAAGGTGAGACTTGAAATGATCATTCCGTACCTGTCTAAGTGGCCGCAGGCCATAGCCATAATGTCGTTACCTCCAAATGTGCCTACTGCCCTTGCGTCGCAGTTAACGCTGGTTGATGATGTGTGTTACTATGCCGGTGATCGTTCGGTCGATGTAAGTGTTTTAGTCATTACAGTTATAATATTACAAAATTACAAATTTTACAGTTCAGTTGGTATGCGCGAAGGGTGGCCCTAGCGGCAATTTACAAAGCGACAGAGCTGTACATGATACAGGACAAATCGGACGATTTCGTCAAGACATGGAAGTTCCTAAACAATCGGTTAACCGAAGCAGTGCAAATTCAAAATCTGTTGATAAGTCCGGACGTCACAAACACACGAACGACCGACACTTTAACTGCAGCGTTCATCACTGTACGTATTTTTTATATGTGCTTTGAACTCGATTACATTAGTTTGTATTTCAGGCAAGGAACATACTAGGAATGAATAATAGATAACAAATGTTTTACATTAAGTAATAATCGATCGATACGATTTTTTTTTGATTTTTTCTTGTTTAAATTATTTTTTGACATGTTCATTTGATATACGAAAAAAGGCGTACATTATTGTACTTAAATTGTTGAATTTTTTGATTTGTTTATTTCCGTACAGCTTCTGTGAAGAGATGTAGTAGTCATAAGAAATGTTTCTTATAAGATTTTTCCAAACTGTAAATATGAAACTACTGATATTACAATTTAACGAAATAAAAATCTGATGATGTTAAGACTTTATTTGTTTCGAGTAGACATCAAATATTTGTTCAAAATTGGACTAGAATGGACAAGTTCGTTAATGAAACATGAGGGAGCATGTTCATCTCATCACATCGATAATTCGAAAAACGGACCAGGGTACACTGTAACATGAGATCGGTGCTTTAATACTAAACATTGTGGCGAATTACACCAACTTGCGCATGATTACCGACAGAGATAAATATTTCTTAGTGATAACGAGAAACTATCTACGTGTCTGTAATAGCAAGTGCCGGTGATTATTAAATTCGATTTGACAACAATTAACAGCACCATTTACGATCTAATTGTGCCCAATGATTTATAGCGGGTGATTTAACAATTAAGATTTTACATTTGCACAAAAACTCTTAACACATTAAGCTCCGTAGCAGACACCATGAAAATTGCCCATAGGGCCATGGCAGATGATGCCTACATCAAAGTTTTTCAATTTTACCTGCACATTTAAGATATGGAACTTACAGCATGCTTAATTTCTGCTATGGACCTACTAAATAAATTTCCAATGCCCCACGACCAATATTTAAAACATGATGGAGCTCAATGTGTTAAAAAAATACAATGGCAATTCCCACAGTTAAATCCCCCAATATTGTACATCAATATAATAAATACTATTTAACAGACAACAACTTTAGAATAATACACATTCAGACTAGATTTGTTATTAAAAGGAACTGAACGAAATAATACCCGAACGAAAAACGCACAAATCACAGTTTCGACGAAGATTTTCACTTAAATTACAAAATACTAATTATTTAGCGACTTCGTACAACTTTGGCAGCTCGGCTTCTAACCTAATCACCTTCATGCTGGAAACCAGTCTCCAATCGTCATCTTTTGTTACAAAAGTGCTCGAATAACTGACAAGCTCTTGAGATCCATCACTGTCTAGGTCGCTTATCAACAAAGATTCATTTTGATTCGACGAGTCCGGTTGGCAGTGATACTCGTCGTCCATCGGGAAGCACAGCTGCGTGACTTCCGTCAGGCTGGCGTTGATCACGTGCACGTTGGTGTCGTTGAACGTGATTAAAATGACACGTTCGCTTATCAGATTGATCTCGATCGTCGCGTTCGTTTTCAGAATGTGCCTTTTCCCCATCGGGACGTCTGCATAATGCAACTGCTTCTTTTTCTTCGGTTTGTAGTTCTTCCACTGCCACAGCTTTAATATGAACCCATTGATGTGACCTTTAAGCGATGACATGTTTGAGTCAGTCGACTTGAAAGCGAAAGCGGTGGGTTTCATCGCGTAAGAATTTACGTTTGATAAAGACCACAATTGCTTGTCGATTTTTACATCGAACAAAACGACGTTCGCTTGACAATCCGGGCAAACGCCAGTGTTATTGATCATTAGTTTATGGCTACTGAGTAAATATGTTTCATCTTCAGAGCTAAAACTGACTTGAATAGACTCGATTTCCAAACTCTTATTACGCAAACGTTTCTCAAAGTTTGTTAGTGACGTTTCGTAATATCGAACATCCGTCGCGTTCCTACACGAATAAACGAGTTTTCTATCGTTGTACTTTAAGACTTTGACAACCAGGCAGTTTTTTAACAAGATGTTGTCTAATATGACCCCTGTTTTGCCGCACACAGTGATTAATTTGTTGTGGAACGACTTTCCATCAATGACAGTGATTAATTCATCGACGCCGTCTAGGTTTAAATCACGGACGGCGATTGGAAAATCTATACTTTTAATCGACTTGCTTTCCATGCTTTGGGTGTGCAAATGCCAAAATATGTCCCCGGATATTGGATGGATTGCTTCCAAACCAATTTCTCCCAGTAACAGACAATCCTTCATTCCGTCACCGTTAACATCAATCAAGTAACAATTCAACTCGCTCGGTGGCTTGACTTGTGGGATAAACCACGCGACGTTTCCATTATTTCCCATTATCGATATGGCGCCGTTTCGACTATCCGCAAGATTTAAGCTTTTCTTAAACAACAGCGCTAAATTGTGGCTATTTTTAAACACGCTGCCCACGACATTTATTCGGCCTTTGAACTCAACATCATCGTGCTGATTCTCCCAGCTCGATATGTGCATTGGGCAAGTTCCACTTTCCGAACACGGCAGGACCCACAAGAAAATCACGATCGTTAAAAAGCACGCGGCTATGGAAAACACGAAACAACACTTCCTGGTCAGAGACATTCCCGAGAAACCCTTCCTTTTCGACATGTTGACCATGTGGCTCGGTATCATGTAGCCGTTTGAGCTGTTCCTGTCGAAATGTATCCCATTTTGCGCCTTCCTCGAGTATTTCGATCGGACGCTTTCTATTTGGTTTTCCTTTTCGGAATCGGAATCGCTTAGCGATTGTGGCAGTGGAGTGTAAATACCCTGAGCTGTGTTCGCCATTTTCGCACTGGAAAACAAACAATCAGACCTCGTTGTACTTACGTTGTGATATACTTCACGATTTGCGTTGCTTTTAGATGTCTCGATCCGAAGATACGTGGAAATTTCTTGAATTTATAGTTTGTATTGACATTTCGTTTGGCATCAGGGTCAGCGTTGCCAATGGTTTTAGTTTTATTTTCCTAGTTGCAAAATCGAATATTCCCTACATTTCCCTAGACAATTTTAACATTAAAGGTTGTTCCCCACTTGGCCGGCACGGCACGGAATGGAATTACGGCCAGAATTAAACACATGTAAATAAATGGACAACCGCACACTTGACCGGCACGGGACTGTACAGTCCTATTAGTTCGTTCACAGAAAAAAGGATAAATTCTTAAAAATTATAAAAACTGAATAAATTTGCAAATAGCAAAAACTGAATTTATTAAAAATCTAGTTGTTTTTATTTAGTAAACAATTTTCAGCAAGGTCATAAATATAAAAAAATTAAATATGGCTGTATTATTGAGTAATTAGCTTTATGACTTGCATTATTGAGGATGAATTGGTCAGTTGGGTTGGTTTGGGTTGGGTTGAACTGCGCTGGGTTCTGGTCTTCTTTTTTCTATATTTTCCATTCGTCTACCAACTTTTGTTTTAGCTTTCTATCGTTTTTACTCTTCAACTCCCTCTACTAGGGGATATGTAATACCCCTTTTCCAAGTCACCCTTACCACTATTTGGCTCTGTCCAAGTCGACTTTTTCAATAGTTTTGATTCCCCCACTTTTCAAGCCATTACCATGTGGTTACTCCCCTATATGTAACTTCTTCTGTTTCTTTCAAGTCGTCTCGCTACATTTTTTCGTATATAACTGCAAGGTATTCAAACAATGTTTTTGCAAGATTGCAAAGAGTGCATGTTTACCGACAAGTCGTGCAGCCACTTGGGCTTATGGCGACGTATCCGTCGATTTCAAAATGTTGCGTTGTTCCAACATTTTACTTAGCATTTGCTGTCTCTCAAACCTCTAGATGGACAACTCACCGCTACAATGTTAACGAAGGATGACGCACATACAGTTTGTGGTCTATTTATAACATCGGCTCAAACTAAGTTTTCGGGGAAATACATATTTCCAGAAAAAAAACCGAGAATAAGGTTTAGAAATATTGTTTACTGTATTACCTACCTTTGCTTGAGGACTAATTAAATTTTAAGAGTAAAGTCTTGTTTGAAGTTGATTCAGTTATACTATCAACTGGTATTTAAAATAAAAAGTAAAAAGAAACATCTCAATTTCCCTACATTTTGGTCAACATTGTTAAAAATTCTCTTTTTCCCTGGACAAGTGTAAAAATCACTAGATTTAGGGAAATTTGCATCTGTCATCACCGATCAGGGTGGCCATCTAGAAGAAATTAAATTACCTCGCACCACGCCTCACGCACGCGTTTGAAAATAAAATATTTGGAATCTTTAACAAAACGCGAATTATATAATATGGAACTAGCACGAGTAACCATAAAAAACTGCTGCTAACGCTTGGACGAGACCAGAGTGATTATTGGGAAGTGATCTGTTAAACCAACCGTACATAGTTTCTCAAGTGACCGGTGCGCGGTGTTTAAATATTAGAATAGTTTTTAAACGACTATGTTACATTAGTCAAATACGAAATAAGTCCAAATTTTTAATTGCTACGCAAGTGTAGCACGGAATAGCTGGCGTTGTTAAGAAATGCCAGGCATGCTTCGACGCGTTCATGCCGTGAATACCATAGACAAACGTTCATTAACACCCAATCATCTCGAACGAAGCAAT
Organism: Geotrupes spiniger; assembly: GCA_959613385.1. Classification (NCBI taxonomy): domain Eukaryota; kingdom Metazoa; phylum Arthropoda; class Insecta; order Coleoptera; family Geotrupidae; genus Geotrupes; species Geotrupes spiniger. The sequence continues at coordinate 30,708,320 of OY390736.1, read as the reverse complement.
TTATGAGCGAGCATCCATCCACTTGGTAGCGCAGCCTTCGTCTCCGGTGACGTAACAGTGCTTTCCCCACGCGTTTGATTTCCTCCGTCGCTCCGCGAGCCGCCTCGACGGTGTTGGTGTTGTCGTTCAAGACCACTTTTGTCCGACGACACGTACGAAGTTATTGTTCGTGCGAGTGTATGTGCGTCCGTGCGAGTGTACATTTTAGGACTGGGTCAGTTTTAAAAGTGAGAGTGCGTCTAGTGCCCGATCGACCATGGATACGAGAAGATAACCGAGCGAAGACTTGTTTCCTCGCCCCAAACGTCAAACGGTGGGTAAGGTGCTCGTTGTTCTCTTCTGGTGTGTGGTACCGTTTTTCGTGTCTAATTTCGGTTCTAACTCTCTGAACGGCGGATGACATCACGGGCGACTTTTTTTTTTAAACCGTTGCATGCATCGTCGTAAATAGCGGGCATTCATAAACGCGGTTTTTTCCGCGAATAGCAGAACAGGTTATGGAACCGCGCGCCGTTAGCTATATTCGGTCATTTTTGCTTTAGAAAGTGAAGTGTTGCGTAATATGTAAATCAGGAACGAGAGTAAATCTGATACTTAATTTTAGATCGCAGTCTGGTTGATTTTTTTTAAACGTTTCGTTTCTTTAAGAATCAAATTTTTTCAACCTGGATTGCCAACCCTGAACATAACATTTTCCCTCCTACAATATTTCCGCGCAAATTCTTCAACCCAACCTAATTCAACGACAAGTAACACATTGTGATTAAGTTTGCTGGTGCAGTGGTGTACTTATCAGGCCAGCAATCATAAGGTTGCACGTTCAAATCTCAGTCAACCGCGGGAATTTCATTTCAGACATTACATTCACAATGTTCAAGACTTTGAACTTTGGGGGCCTGGCGGCTATACTGAAAGTTTCCTCGTTTCCCTGTAATTGTTACAGCAAATGCTTATGTAGTTTCTAACTGTTACGGCGGTCATCGCCGCAAGCCAAATTATACAATCTGTAATTAGGTTCCTATTGAGGTGCCACACAGGACTAACAAATAAATAAAACGATCATCAAATGATCTTCAGCCAGAATGCAAAATTACTTGGTTAGGCGTGTCATCATAAAAAATGGAAAATGCAAATGATCTTAATTGATAAATATGAAAATAAATAAAATAATAATAAATTAATATAAACTGCATTTACAAACAAATAATTGAAGTAAAGATTAAAAATTAGAAATCAGATTTTATACGAGCCACCAGTAACATAATTTATATTCGTTCTTCATCGACGAGGATCATAAATAACTCCCGATGTGTATTTTGATCTTCTATTTGCATGCATATCATTCTTCAATAGTTGCATGTCTGCTTACAAGGTCAAACAGTGCGTACATCACACGTACTGGTATTACTAGTGCCTTCAAACTTGGGGCACAAGCCGACAACAATAGAATGCAAAGTTTTCTTTATGTTCTGTGCATGATAAGATATGCGATATGGAAACTTTTGTGGCCCTTATTTGACTGCGAATGAGGCAATTCCGCACTCCTTGTTTGTCTTGCGAGCCTATTCAAGCCGGTCGTTGTCCTCGAAAATCCAAGACGGAGATATTTGTTCGAATAGGCAGAATGATTCCAATTATAATTATAGTTGAGTACGCAAATCATTTCGTTATTATATGATGAGATTCAAATTTTGGCTTTGAATTAAAGTAATTGTTGAATAGAAACTATTGTAGTATTTAAAAAAAAATTAAAAGATATTTTATATTATTCTTGCATTGAAATGCAGTGAACTTTAAATGAATAGGTTGATAAAACTGGTTTGGGGTATTTTTAAATATTTTTATTTTCCTGTCATTATTGATGATTTGTATTTCGGTAATAAAATTTGCTGTGCGGAAAATAGGAATCAAATGAACCTACTTACTAATATCTCGTTTTAATAAACGATTCAAATGCCTCACCCTATTTTATCTAATTTATATTATTTGTATTTAATTTAAAGGTTGAAATGTATTTTACCTAATGCTCCACCATTTTATAAATATTTTATTGTTGGTAATTTGCTTAATTTTATTTTCTAGAATTCGTCAATTTTGAATATTTTTGTAATTTTCCACTTGTGCCAAATTAATGTTGTTGGACAATTTTTAATTTTTTATTACTTAATCAATTTTTTGTATTTTAGAGAAATTAGCCTTTTTTCACATGTTTTGAAAATTTGATACAATTTCGTAAATAATAAAAAATTTTAACTTTTTGTATATGTATTTTTGTAATTTTACTTCTGTGACAAAATTAACTTTTTTGAATATTTTAATTTTGTTTGTTGTATTTTTGACAAATATGTATTTTAATATTAATATTAATATTTTAAATTATTTCAATATCGAGAATCCTGAAATTTTTAAATTTTGACTATTTTACAATTTGTTTGAAATCTTTAGAACTTTACACTCAGAAAATTTTGCAATTTCTACAATTTTCACATCGTTTTGATAATTTGATATTTTTTCATAAAATTATTGAGTAATTACGACTTTTAAATTATTGACATTTCTTATACTTTAGCAACGTTTAAGGATTTTCCCCTTTTGAATGTTGAAATGACAATTTTGACAATTTCTTGTTAGAAGTTGTTCAGATATGTTAACATTTAACATTTTAACAAATTGGGTGATTTTGTTATTTTTTCCATCATGGTATTTTTTTGCTATTATTTATTTTATTTGTATTTTACATAAATTATTTAAGTATCGAGAATCCTGACATTTTTAAATTTTGACTTTTTTACAATCGTTTGAAAACTTGAGAATTTCACATTCGGGAAATTTTGCAATTTCTACAATTTTGACATCGTTTTGATAATATCCACAATTAACAAAATAATTCTAATAATTTTCGTTGCATTTTACGTTTTTGTCAATTTTTGTATTTTTGACATTTATTGCATTTTGTTGTTTGGAATTTTTTTTCAATTGTTGCAATCATTTTAACATTGACATTTTTTTTACATTTTAGGAAATCTTGGTATTTCGACAAATTTTGTAATCTTTTATATTTATCGACTTTTTCGACAATTTAGATTTTTAATTTTCGCATTTTTGCATACTTGGCAATTTTAACAATTATTGTTTTTCTATTTTAGTAAAATTATTGAGTAATTTCGACCACTTTTATAATATTGACATTTCTTATATTTTCGCAAAATTTGAAATTTTGTAATTTTCCCTTTTTGAAGGTTTTCAGAAGAAGTTAGTTGTTTTTTTGTCGCATTTTATATTTTTTGACTATTTTTGCATTTGTTAGTAAATTGTATAATTTGCAATTATTTTCACTTTATTTCTTTTTTCAGTTTTGATCATTTTTGTAATTTTGATACTTTCTAATTGCAATTATATAAATTTTGACATTGATGCATTTTTAACTTTCAAACAACTGATATTTGTCAATGCTTGTAATTTTTGTAATATTGACCATTTTCGACAAATTGGTCATTTGGGTGGTTGATTTTGGTGCAATTTAGCATTTCTGAATTTCTGAACTTCTTAACTTCTTTCAATTTTCATATTTTTTAACAATTTATATTTATTTTATAACAATATGGTCGAACACCCATTTACTCTATTTTTATTTGAGTTTTTTTTTTGCTTTGGTCCTCTTATAATTTTTGCAATTTTCTTAATTTTGGCAATTGACAATTATCTGTGAAAACATGTTTTTTACTATATTGTCTTTGTTGATTTTTTCCCTTATTTAAAATTGTTGGAAATTGTTATCAATATTTTGGCATTGTTCACGTTTTTAGCATTTTAGCAATTTTGCTATTTTTCTTTTTATTTATTTAGCGGTTTCTCGTGCCGACGGCTGCAAGTTACAAGTCTGGACAGTACCGACTTAATCGATCCAAGCAGACCTCTGTAATTGCACAGCAGAAAGAGTGCGACGGGTATTCATGTCAAGATGGTGTTAACACTCTCATAAACGTTGACAATGTTGACGTTTTGCATTTTATGCATAAAATTCCAAAAATAGAACAATTTGCATCTATTTCAAATGGTTTAGGACCCTATTTTACCGAATGGATTTGAACGTCATTTTTCGAGTAGCTACGAACACTGCTTTTTACGATTTGTTGATAATTTTCAATATTTTAGAAATTTATTATTTTTCGCTTTATTTGCAACTATAATATTTTTCACAAATGTTTCACAAATATTTTATTACCTTTTAGGCATTTTAGTCATTTTCCCACGTTTCAAAATGTTGTTAATTTTTTGATTTTTGTAAATTTGCATTTGTGACGAAATTAACTTTATAGACTATTTTGATGTCTTTGCTTATATTTTTGACAAGTTGACACACGTTTGAAACATTTGTGACAAGTTTTATACAATTTGGACAATTTGACAGATGTTTTTGATAATTTTTGGTATTTTACTTCTTTGTATATTTGACAGTTTTTTTGCGTTTAGAATTGTTTTTAATTTAGCAATTACTTAACATTTACACTATTTCGTCTATTTGAATCGATTGCATTTAGAATGAATTTCTATAAAACCTAACAGATTTTGGGATTGGACATTTAATTTAGTTACAGAATTTTCCGTAAAAATAAATGTTTCAATTCAAGTTTTCAGAAATAAATTGCTTACTTTTCCTACCTTAAGAACTTGGATAATTTTTTTATATTACAAAATTCATTTTGTTTCTATTTCTTTTCAATCACCCCTCGTATATTGATTTCAATTCTTTTATACAATTATCAACTGCTTATTAACTTTTACTTACGTTGAATTATAAATTAAATTCACAATTATATATTTTGACGATTACCCTCAGCATTTGTTCTGCAGTTTTAATTTAAATCATTAAACGATTGCAACAAGGACACCTGTGACTCATTCCGCATGTCCATTATTCAGGTGCGTGTAGGTTCGAATAACTTACGTATGACATCAGCCTAGTGCTAAACAATTTCGTAGTGCAAGCAACCAGAGAAATTCAAACACAACGATCTATTTACTCAAATAATATACGCTCGCAATAGACACGAGGTGAAATTCGCAATTGTGTAACCGTGAGGTGTGAGGTTGCATTCTCCAACTACAAAATCAAATTAACCGGCGCAAGTGATCGCCGAGTTCAAACAAAATTTCTTTTTTCAACGAGGGCGTCGCGCACTTTCACCGGCGTTTTTACGCGGCCCGAACGCGCGGGAAAATCGCCGCCGATCTAATTGACTTTCAAATGGTTTGTTCGGCGAACTCCCGCGTACTGAAACCGCAAATTAGAGCTCGGAATGCAGAAAGTAATTCGCGTATCGATTAACGACTTCCGGAGGAAATAAGATCCATGATGAGTGTGAATCGTCGACGTTGGCTCGAAAGAAAAGTTTTTCGTTGCGTCAGATGTGTTAATGCGCCGTCCTTGGAGCTATCGCGTGGGCTGAATCCCGGTGATCTTGGGCGAAATAGATTGTTAATAAATTCAGACCTGGCCTCGATTCGGTTTGTTCGGATTTATCGTGACGTTCGAGAAAAGTGAAACCGAACGGTTGTGTTTTTATTGTTTTTTTTTTTTTCGTTGTTTGGATTTGATTTGGGTTTGTCGTTTCATCTGGCATTTGAATCGTTTGTTTCTATAGTGTTTGCAAATCGATTATACGTTCCAAAAAATTTGAAAATTTTGAAAAGTAAAAGCAAACCCAAAGTCGATAAATAAACAATAAATATTGTTAAAAAAATCTAAATAAAAATCAATGAAAAAACTACAAATGTATTAACAAATCTTGTCGTTAAAAATCGCCGACGTGTCAAATTCGTAAACACGTCGCCCTTCGAATAAATGCCAACGTGCGCTAATAAACTTGGTGTGTTAATTTTTTTAGTTCGAATTTTAATTTGCGTAAGGTCAAGTTCCGACGGCAAAGGAACTCAACTTAAATTTGTCCCAAACGACCCAACGTGTTCGGGGAATTATTAAAACTGCATTTCTTAATAATTTGACTCTGGAACACCAAGTTCTTACTATTTAGATTTTTATGGAGTAAATGAAATAATCCATGGTAACGAAAATAAAACGAAAGTTGACGTTTATATCAACTTTTGATTACGGAAATGGAAAAATTGTCCCTTATTTATATTTTCATGGACCTTTGTTTGGTTTGTGCATACAATCAGGTTTAAATGAAGGGCTATTTTGTATCGTTTAAGCTTCGTTTGACGTTTCACCAATTTTTTTGGGTTAACTTTTTGTTGCCAACTTTCACCATGAACAGCACTTGTTTTTGAAACTGGTTGAACGGAAAGCAATTGGTACCGAAATCCAAACGATCATAATATAGTAATAATTTCCAAATCAAATAAAAATTACAAAAAAAGTATTTTACAACAATTTGAATAATACTCAAGTCTCAAGGACAGTTAAAAACGAAACAATTGACAGTTGCATTGAAACTTTTTACCGATTTAGCTTATCGACTTATCGACTGACATATTTTAACGACAGAAATGAATTCAATATTTCAATGACAGTTAAAAGAAACCAAGTGACAATCGCTGACAGTTAAAACCAAACATCTGACAGTCGCTTACAGGTAAAACCAAACAATTGACAATTCTCAATGAATAATACAAATTTGGAAAAAAATCGAAATTATCGTCGACTCGGTCAATTTTAATAATAATTTGAAAAACAGTTGCAAAACGGAGTACACGCCTAATGACAGTTAAAAACAAACAACTGGTAGTTAACACCAAACAGTTGACAATGGCTTACAGTTAAAACCAAACAGCTGATAGTCCAAATTAATTCCTGAAGGTAGCGACTGCCTGGAAAACACCATAATTTAATACTAATTTCGAAAACAATTCTAAATTATCGTCAACTATCAGATTTTAACGACAATTTGAAAAAACAGCTACAAACAGATTCTACGTCTTGATGACAGTTAAAAACAAACAACTGACAGTCGCTGACAATTTGAATTTGAAAAATGGTTGCAATAAAATTTTACGTGTAAATGACAGTTAAGAACATTTGCCAGACTATGTGATTTACATGACTTAAGTATCTAGTACGCGACCTAGATTGCACAAACCGTTACACGTATAACATGTAAACACTGGATTATCACATCACTTCACATGGCGATTCCAGGCAGTGTAGATTCTTTCATATGGCGATCCTGTCAGGAAAATAATTAAACATCGGTATGACAAGCCAACTGTAATAAAGCCATATATCTTTCCACAAGGCGGAAAACCTTAAACCCCAAACAATTACGAAATCAAAAAACGGAGAATTGTGTATTATTTTTTTGGGTATAATAAAAATACTCATTCATCAATTTCTATCGTTATATATAAGTTGAACTTTTGGTGATAATAAATTTGAAAAAAAGTTAAATTTAAAAAAGTACCACACAAAATTATTATAATACCTACTTTAAGAGGTAATCAAAAATCATTTGAAAATCTCAGTATACTAAACAAACGATGTAAACTATTATAGTGCAATATCAATTATAACATACTTGGCAGTTTTAACTAATTTTAATAACCCTTTATAATCGAAAATCATAGCCACCTAATAATACAAGCAATCAATTTTCTTAATTTTGAATTTTCTAAATTTGTGGCCGCGATTAAACGAGATCGCGTTACAACCAAAGTTCGTCAGACCAGTACGTACTTAAAACGAATGGAGTATAGTAGTCGGATCGACTAATGTTCAACGGGCATCTCGTGCAATGATTACAGTAATAAGAAGGAAACGTTATTGTGCTCGGGCAGGGCTCGTTACACATAAGTGCAGCCTTCATGGGAAACTTTCGGACGCGCGAACTTCGAGATGGAGAAAGTCAGTAATGATACTAACAACTCATATTTGCGACTAACAACTCATATTTGCGACTAACCACTCATATTTGCGCAACGGGCGTGCGTAACTGTTATGCCGTTCGGCTGCGATTAAACACGTTCGTTTGATTTGGGCGAGGTCGTGCACGTTACACGTCAGCCTTGTAATGTGCGCTTAATTAATAAATAAGAAACTGGGAGACGAAAAAAACGTTAGTTTAAAAAAAATAGCAACTTAAATATAAATTAAGAGGCACTAAAAAAGAAAATGTTTATTGCGGGAGCGATGCTTTCTAATGGCTCGTAACGGGTCTACTATAATTCTACAAATTTGTAAATATTATTTACAAATAATGCGATAAGATATACGCGACCAGGCAGTAAAATAACTGAGAATTCGCGAGTAATGGCGAGTAATTATAACATTTTTTTCAATATTTGTTCGAAAGTTTTCGTTGTTTCAATGTACGTAAAAGAAACTTGAATGATTATTAACAATTTTTATTTGTTTTGATTTTCGTTGTTTTTATTTTAGATGCAATTTCGGTGATCAGGAATGGCAAAGAGAATCCACAAGAATCACTATGTCGCCAACAGGCCCACAGAGTCGCCGATTCCTGTCCACGTCGCCAGAAGTTTCTATTCGGATGGAGAGGAAAGCCAAAGGGCACCGTCGGAAAGGACGCTATCAGAATACACTGTTGTAAGTCTTAGTCGTTGGTTAAAAATCATTGAGCGTAGTGTTTAAACGTTTCTCATATGGACTCACTGGTCTAGTGGCTTAGGTACAGGGTAGTACTCCTAAGATTACAAGTTCAATTCTTCATGGGCCATTTGAACTAACTTTATTTCAGAGATAAATTCATGATGATCACGATGTTGAATTGGATCTGGTCGGGTACTGTGATAAGGTTTTCCACATTTTCTAAATCCAAGTGGTTTATATTTAAAATCGCAAAAACTGATTTTATGAAACCATCACATATCGAGCATGTATCGAAGTGGATCTTGAGTTAGTTTTCATTGCCACGTCTGTGTTATCTTCGATATCGCGTATTTTTGTGTATCTGTCACACACGGCGATGCGCAAGCACTTATTTTGCATTACCTGTCATTGCTCCGTATCACACGAGTCATGACGCGTCGTTATTATTCTGTGAAGTAATAGATTCTTGTTGTTTGATAGCTGCTTTTTGCATAGATTGGCTTCAAACCAGCACCAAAATGTTGACTTTTAGTCAAATATGACCCTTAGATATCCCACTGTCGTTGTCATTGGTATTATAGTGTCGTTGATCCTGGTCTGTTTCGGTATTGTTATTGTTTATTTCGTTGAGTAAATGCGCGTCTAACATATTTTGGAATTCATAGTCTGTTTCTAGTCGGCATAATAGCGTTCCAATCTCTATGTGCGTGTCGATTTAACTTTGTGCTGTGATTTTTATGAAGATGCACATATGACCACGTTGTCGATAAATAATGTGTTAACACCAGTCGACATGTCATTAGAGAATAATAACCGTTGCGGCCCCAGGATGGATCCTTGAGGCACGCTCGCGCGAAACGGGGCGATATATTTTGATTTGTCTGACACTGTCTACTGTTTTGAATTGATCACTTTTCAATGAATGTGGAAATTCGTTTGCCTTAAATTTATTCCTAATTATAGTCATTGTCACTGCACTTCAGGTTCAGTTGTTTGACATTGTAAAAGATCAAAAATCAATGGTAAATATATCGTATGTAACGAGACAGTGTCGACTTAAGAAGAAACTGTGGTAAAGTCGGTGTGAAATTTCAAAAAAATATTATTACATAGCCAAAAATAAAAAATTCTACCTACGTAAACCAAACCCAACCCAAGCAAACAAATCGTAACAGTGCGTACCCAACCCTATCCTCTGGTGTGGATTGGGCATGTATCATATAACCGAGATACAAGTCGGACAAGTGGTTATCCATAGCACAAGATTGACCGATAATTGCCAATTTAATGATATTGTCGAGTTGGGTTGGGTTGGATTGTTTGATCAAAATAATAAGTGCAAACTTAGAACAAAATATTAAAGTGGGAGGAACTAAACGTAACGATTTCCGGGACGATATAGAAATGAGTGAACGTAACTTGAAATAATTTAGGTGGGGAAGGAAGGGTGGTAGAAAGAAGTGGAATGGCGCAATGGTGGGAAGGGCAAGGATACATTAATTAGACGGACATGATTTGCAGGAAACGTTTGAATTAGTAACGATGAGGGTGTAGCTCAAGAGAAGTTGGTCAAATAAACAATAGAGCATCATAATAAATTTCGTCTTATATGGACTCATCAGATCACAAGATATTGTTAATAATAATAATGGAAAAGTTGAAAACATTGTAATATATATACTTATATATATATATTTATTTGAAATAAATGTTGCAAATTATTAACTTTTGAGTTAAAAATTATAACTGTTCCAATTGCTATCATACTTTCTTTAACAGTTGTGTTCACAACACATTTTTGTAATATTTTTACATTTTGTTTGCATGCGTTATTATATTATGTTTGTTAACGATCTGTATTTAAATTTTTGGATGTTTCCTTGATGTCATTTTTGTTTTGTGTGATTATTCTTAATTGCTTTCACTATGTTTTCTGAACCTTAGATAGCAAATGATACAAATTGTTAACTTTTGAGTTAAAAAATACTAACTGTTCCAATGGTGTCATAGTTTCGTAGACGTGTTCACAACGCATTTTTATAAGATTTTATGTGTTGTTTGTATGCTTTATAATATTATCTTTGTCAAAGATGATTATTTAAATTTTTGGATGGTACCTTCAAGTCATTTGTGTTTTTCGTGATTATTTTTAATTGCTTTCACCATGTTTTCTGAAGCTTCGAGGCAGCCCATTTGAGTCTTACGGGTATTAGTTTGGGTTGCATATGCAATCGATCTTAAATACACTGATACTTGAGTGTCCATTAACGAGTCTTTTAAATTCTGTTTGACGTTTCAGCAATTTTTTATGTTAACTTTGTCAGAGTTCACTACCCACCGGACAATTTTTATATTACAAGGACGCCCAGGATCATATATAAAATCCACTATCAAAAGCCTTGGAGAGGTCACAAATTTCCACTAAGCAATCCCTTTGAGTTTCTAATGCAACGGTTATGCTGTATTTCCTAAGATATATTGTTGTTAGGTTCCCCATTTAATTTAATTCTTTCTATTTAATTCTTTTACAATTACGTTGTGACCTTTTTATTACGATCACGGATAAGCCTCCTCCAGTATTTACATTTTTATGGATTTGGGTTGCATATGTAATCTATTTTTAATAGAGTTATACTTCAGTGTCGTCTAACGGGTTTTTAAAGTTTTGTTTGACGTTTCAGCAAATTGTGTGGGTTAACCATGTCAGAGATTATCAGACACTGATTATATAGAAAACGGACTTTTTGTGACCGGATTTTCTTCTTTCATTGGTCAATATGATCAGTGATTTCTGGCCGATTGTATCTAAGTATGAATACAAAAATCCTAGTAATACAGATTTTACATGCCCATTAAACGCAGTTGTTTTTATAATTGAATTATAATCGATTACATTCAATACACGACAAATATTCGCTGCTTCACGTAATTTGTCTCGATGTAATTGCAACATTTGCATAAAATTTAAATTTTTATACAATGCAATCAACGGAACCTTTAACTATACTTCTCATCGCATTCCATGCATCACAGCAACAAACAGTTTAACGTCGTTTAAAACGAAATTTTTATTACATGTCCTACAAACCTTAATTTGATATTTCAACTTTAAGTTCTTATTACATTTTTAAGGCTTGACATGGTAACGTATTTTCAACTTGTGGACTAATTTCGATCTACAACCATGAAACAATACGTTGTTTTAAATCTTTTAATAGTTTTCTAATTATTATTTCAATTCAAATACATGCCTGTCTAAACAATTTAAATTGCTTTTGTGGGTGAATTTTGATTTAAAATCCAGGTATAATAAGTTGTTTGTTGTCAAAACTATTTATACAGCTGAGATGTTGAAATTTATAAATGGATGTTGCACAATTGTCATTGTTATATTTGCAATTTGTTATATTTTCGTCAAATAAATTATCAACATCAGAGATCTTCTATCTCAACACCATATTATTGTTTACTCTGGCATTTATAAATGCAAACCACGGTTGTGTCTAAAGCTAAAACTCTAACAACTGTAAGTTGGTCGTGGACGCACTGCCGCTTACATAAATAAATATTGTTTTATTTTGCAGCCGTACACTGTCGTAAACGAGAGAGACGGCAGACGATACCAATCGAGAAATTCACCACGCGCACCTTCGGCGATGAGCAGAGGCAGCGGATACGACAACGGCTCGGACATATACGTCACAAGCGGCGCTTACAAGGCACCATCCGAAATTAGGTCAGTTTTAATTTCAATGCCGACATTTGTAACCGCGAATTTGTGATTGCAGTCGAGGATCTCGTTCGAGGGGCGCCCCGAGCCACTACTCGTACAGAAGCGGCGCGGCGCCTTCGGTGGCGAGCACCGTAAAGACGCGGACGTCGCGAAAGGGCGGCGTGACCGTCGAGACGATGGCGGCGCCCAACCCCTTCTGCCCCAACGTCAAGGGAATGTGCTGCTTAATGCTGCTGCTAAACCTCGGCATCATACTCGTTACGTTGGGATTTGTGATAGTCATTCAGTTTTTCGAACCGGTCTACGTTTGGTGAGTTGATTAGAATTCCATCTCGAATGGAAATAGTTATATACGTAGGCTAGTTGCATTCAATCAATTTTACGATTATATCGAAATAGGGGAAGTACACACAACTTTAAAGTTTGCACAATTGGAAACGACGAAATGAGTTAAGTTAATCGTTGCAATTGCAGGATCTTAGGTATCGTGTTCTTAGTATTCGGCTTCCTGACGCTGATCGGCAGCTTGATATACTGCGTCATCGTGTGTAGGGACTTCCGGTCGCCCAAGGACGTCAATCCCGACGACCTGTACTGGACGCATCACTGGCAGAAGGACATCGGGACCCCGGAGATTCACTACAAAACGGAAGAGAAATACGCGGACGATCGGTACAGCGATAGGTACTCAGTGAGCAAGTTGTCGGGGAAGTACTCGGATAGAAACGGCCGATATTAGAACAAGCGCTGTGACTTAACCAGTGACGATGGAGCGATCCGCTTTATGTCGTTCGGTCGACGAATCGACTGATTTATTTTATTGTAATTGGCAATAGTGGACAGATTTAATGTTGAGAACCAAATACGAGACCGCCACATGTGGCGACCTCTAAGTTTTACCCACAATTACATTAAATGTGATTGTTTTAGTTCACATGACAAATTATGCCTAAAAATGTTACCTACGATGGATACTATGTTTTAAGCAAATCTTTTAAATATTTTATATGGCGCTACGTGTATTACGATTCGAAAGAATTGTTCTTTGTCGACAGAAATCGTCTATTGCAATTACAATAACTTACGAAATAATGTTATTAATATATTGTTAATAGTTTCTTTTTTTTCATATTAATAATTTATTTTATCTCACATTAATATAGCTTTAATCGTTTTACTGATGTACCGAGCAAATTTTGTAATTTTATAGAGCGTACGTAATACTGTTGAATAATTATTAAAAACAAATGTCTATGTTAAAATTTTTCTGCGTTTGTCGTGTCGTCGTATCTCTGAACGAAAGTGAAAAAATCATTCCTCCTGTTGGGTCACATTTTTGTTCAACTCGTTTTAAGACGAATTGGAAAAATAGCGTGCGTCATAAAAATGTCAAAAATTGCAAAAACTGCAATATGTAAATTGATAAAAATTCATCAAATGCGAAAAACAAAAAAAAAAATGAAAAATTAACCAAAACGTGGAAAAAATCGCAAAATGATAAAAAATCAAGTTTTAGCAAATGCAAACAAAAATAACTGTGACAAATTGACAACATTAACAGGTGACAGCTGTGTCGCCGTATCCTGAACTCATCAGACCGCCAAAGCATGCAAGAATGGTGGTCTCCTGAGCTCAAAATAGAGTGAACAGCTGTCATCACTTTGATATATTCGCTTAAATTTCTTTTCAACAAAGCGGTTTTCAGTGCCACCGGCTGCGAAGTACTTGCAAGTCTCGACACTACCGACATAGTTCGTCGATAAAGACCACTATCATTACGTAGCAACTCAAGTGTGGAGGGATTGACGTATAGATGCGCTAATACTACCATACAAACTTTCTGCCTTTCAAATATTTATGAAAAGTTGGCAACAAAAAATCAAAATAAACATAAAGAATACAAGAAAACTCAAAATAACTGTGAAGAATTAATGACAGTTCTCAAAATTTGCAAAGTTGACAAAAACGTTGAAAGAAACAATAAAAATAGCCATGAAATGCTGACAAAAAATATCAAATCTATGTGGGAAAGCGACAAAAAGGAACGAAACAAAAACTCCTGCATTTAGTAAAAAAAAGTATCAAAATTAACAAAAATTAATGGAATTAATCGACAACAGGCAATACATTTAAAAACTGAAACAATGCAAGAAAGTAAATAAATAAAAAGAACTATTGACTAAGGATGGGTTACAGAAAAATGCAGGTGGACGATATTTGGTGGGTATGGAATGAGGAACTGGGAAGATTGGTACAAAAAACTGAGAGGTTGTGGGGAATATGAGGGAGATAGGTTCGGAGAGGACGGTGCAGAGAAGGGAAGGAGGCAGAAGGCAGAAAGGAAAGAGGGACAAAACGTATAAGGGAACCAGGGAAGGAAAAGGGAAAGTAAATCAGTACAAATATTTGGTTTTGTTAAAATAAGATAATTTACAGTTTAACTGAAATATTGGAAATAGAATTTTTGCAAAACTTATTATGGATGTTAATTAAATATGCCAATGGAATCAAATCGACGGCATTTATCTTCAAAGGTTTTGAAGCTGGATGCGTCCAAAGTCGAAAAATACAGTGTTTCTAGTTTGAAAATTCAAAATTGTCTAAAATGCAAGCAAAGTTAAAATGTGATTTAAAAGTTCATTACTTCACAAAAAATAGCTAATTTGTTGTCCTAATCTTAAAAATATTTTAAAATGATAAAAGTTGAAGTAATTCCAACATCGGTTAAAGTTTCAAAAATTGGAAAACTATTTGAATTACAAAAATACCAACATTAGTGAACATTTCCAAAAATGATGATATTTTTGTTATTTGCGTTTTTACGATGATTGCATGAATTATTAATATGTTGACACTTTATTTTGAATTAGTTGAAAAACTTATAAAACAAAAAAAATCTGAATATTGACAAAAAATCGAAAATCGAGAAATGCAAATGCAAATTTTTATAAAGCATAGAAAAGTTTCATAATTAATTCTATAAATTATTTTTTTTTTGAATTAAGAAAAATAAGTGGAAAAATACAAAGAAAGATGAATCCAATCGAACCCATCCCAACCCAAACCAAACAAACAACCGAACTGAACCAGAACCCAACACAAAACATGTAAAATTTTATAGAATCCTACAAATTAAAATTTTTTTAATAATATAAAGCATGGAAAGAAACATGAATGCCCAACGCAGCCTAACACAAGCTAATCCAACCCAACCCAATTCAACTCGACTCAACCCAACTCAACTGAGCTCAACCCAACCCAACCAAAATTGACGGTACCTCTGTTAGCTGTAACGTTAAAATTTTCATAAAATTCAAACATTGCGGAAAATATAAATAATTGTAGAATTAAAAAAAATTGAAATTTGTTTTAATCGCAAAAAATCCGCTTTGCATTAAGAAAAAAACTAATTCTGAAAACAATATCATTATATTTAAAAATGTTTATAAAAATGTCAAATATCCAAAGTGTGCCATCGGAAAATTTAAAAAAGTCCATTAAAAAAGTCAAAAATTAAAATTCGTAAAATGGTTTTGCGAAACGCAGTATTGTGATTTTGAACTCGTCCCCCTGTTAAACTAAAAAAGATAGACGTTTTCCGCCGATGCGATTCCGTTAGGAAATGTAATTCTCCACAATTTCATTCATGTGAAATTTTGTCGTTCAAGATTGACAGAGGTGTCAGAAAATTCAACGGCGTCAAAAAGGCAATGAAAGATTGACAGAAAATGTGCAGGTTAATATTCCCTAATAAATATACATATTCAATAAACATTGCTTTTTTCCTATGTCCCTTCCGAGTAATTTTTTTTTAGATTTTTTTTTTCCCCAACGCAAGCAAAGGTGAGTTCGCGCACTTGGTACAAAAATAACTATTACAATAATTGTCTTGCCAGGATAAGTATGCAGTGCTGTCATATAACGTGAAATGATTGAATTTATTATAAAACAACCTCACATTGGTTGGATTCTACGCTTTGATGTCGAATGAAAAGCGATGAACGCAACTGTTGAGTGTTGGTAAAAATGCGCTAGTATGTTGACTGGTCTGTGGGCGCAACTGTTGAATCATTCAGTACATGTAGACGTTGTGAGTTAAAATTATTTAAAATATTTGTGTTCATTGAACACGTTTATCGCCCCGTATTTGTCGTTCATTTATCTCATTCCAAATGTAAATTAAAATTTAAAGTTTGGGCCAATCGAAAGTTTAAGCAAGTCAGCGAGTGGCCATTAACCAACCCATTCTTCGATTTCATATCAAAATTTAAAAGACAGGTCCCTTCTTATAATCCCGCGTCCAAATGATCACGCTCCCTATCGTCGCAAACGTCAAAGCTACCAACCAAGTCCACTCCATCGACCGCAAGACGTCGCGGCGATCGCGATACCCGCGCCGAGACGCGCCGAAGGAGAGCAACCCTTACGTGGCGAGCATCGCGGACGCAGCAATTCCTTATCTATAAATATCTTGTTGATTCAGCGTGCATTATTCAGTCGCTTTTAGACGGTCAATGCTCCCGCGCCGCGACCAAAGTAGATTTCGACGCAAGCTGGAATTCGTTGGCGCTGCACTGCGAATTTTCGTGCCTTGAACCGCACGCGACAGGGTTAGATTATAATTAGAACGTCAACCGACTTCGCGGGAAAACAAAGCGGTGCCGTGCAATTTCGATCGAGTTGGAATCGCACGCCGCGATCGCGATGCAACGACCTCGACGGGTTGCGCGCGACCGCCGCGCGTTCGTCTTATTTTAGCCGGGCGTTCGGTTGCGATTTTGTGAATGAAAAGTTTGGATCGAAAATGCGCGACGCGTACAACAACCTAAGGATAAATAAATAAATAAAGATAAATGGAGGAACAGTTGGAAATGTTTGAAATAAAAAATCAACGCATATATGCGGAAGAAAAAAAATACGACGTAGGTAGCCACTTCAGTAAAATTTTACACCAAAAGCAAAGAAAACATGAAAAAGAAAAAGAACCTAGAAAAACATAGAGTACGCAATTGACAATTCGCTTATAACATTAGGTAATATGAGAATCTGCTGTGATTTTCTATTTTTAACTGTTGGTACCAAGCTAACTGAATATTCAGACTATTAGTAGTAGGTAGGTAACAAGCTTTTAAACTGAGTCTGTCAAAAATGACAAAAATTAAAATAAAATTTCAAAATTGTCGAAACTTGTTAAAAAATTGCCAATATGTAACAACAACAAAAAAATGTTCAAATAATAATAATAAAGATAAATTATTAAATGAAATTTTCGAACTGCCCACAATTTTGTGCAAGGCAGTGCCCAAGTCTATACTGAAAGTCTTCACCAATTTTACACATTTCAGGTGGAATTAATTTTATTATTTCTGTGCGATTTTTTTTACTTTAACTGTTCTACCGTATCTGGGCGGTTTATGTAAACCTTGCTCTTTAGATAGCCCAATAATATAATCCATCGGGTCGGGTGATCTCAGAGGTCAATCAACAGCTCCTTTTCTGCCTCCCCATCTACCAGGAAAAATTAGTTTAAGTAATTCCCAACATCAACAGCAAAATGTGCCGGAGCACCATCTTGTTGAAACCATAACGTATCGCTTGTTAGATCAGGATCTTCATTGTTCGGATAAAACACCTAAAGAGCAGGAATTAAATTGTTTCTTAAGAAATCCAAATACTTTTCGCTTGTCAATGAAATCTAGATAAAAAAATCTGCAGTGGTCCGCACTGAACTTATACTTAGTTATACTACATTTTTCGAAAAAGCTTTTCAAATAAAAGTTGTTTAAAATATCAATATTTTTAACTTTTGTGATATTTTTTCGATAACTCGTACCGTTTTCGAGATACGGATAAAGGCCATTATGATTATGAGTAATGCCAACCACAATGGAATAAAAATGGTAAAAGCATATTTAGTTTAAATAAAATAATTTTATACGCATAATCATATAGGACTTATTGGGGTAGCTTTTGCGTAAAGGATGTGAAGAAAAAACAAGATGTTTCCTTTCATCATAGCTAATGTAAATCTTGTAATAAATAATTTTATACAACCCCCCAGTAGCAACGAATTAATTACATTCTTATGTACGTTCTGTCGTGGAGCTCTTACAGGAGTACTTTATCAAAAATGGCCTGGCAAAAATCTCGGCTTTTCTTTATGTCGTCATGAGCCTAAATGTGACAATAATTAATTTTATGCGGCCTTCTGAAGGTGTAAATAATATAGATTCAACTGTGACATATCATTACCATCACCAATAATAGATACCTTGTAACTAATAATTCTGTAACATCCAGAAGTCAATAAAAAATAAAAACGATTTTTTAACAATAATTATTGTTGCAAAATTCTGCCCGACTTTAATTCAAATTTTTCTATAAGCCGCCAGTTCAGTGAAGTGTACAATCGGCCGTTAGGTTTGTCGAATCCGAGCGTCGATACCTATGACTAATATGTTTTGACCGGTTACGTAAATTCCTAATCGTGTGTTCAGTTATTAATAAAGGTGCGGTCGGTGCGTGAACATCAAAAATTCGCGATCAAATTTTAACCCGGGGATAGGGTTTCGGGCGGTGTTTGACTTTCGGATGGTGATGGGTTCGCGGCGATGGGTGATTTGGTGTGTGAACTTCTAAAATTCGCGATAAAATTTTTACGCGCGGATAGTGTTTCGGGCGGTGTTTGACTTTCGGATGATGATGATGGGTACGAGGCGATGGGTCCACGACGATGGTGCTTCGATGTGTGGACATATAAAATTCGCGATTAAATTTTAACGTGCCAATAGTGTTTCGGGCGGTGTTTGACTTTCCGATGGTGATGGGTACGCAGCGATGGTACATCGTACTCCAACGCAGAAAAGTAAGATTTTATAATTTTTGCACGGTTCTTGTCGCGATTCACGGTCCAGTATTTGTGTCATTATTTGTTGAAAAATTCGAACGAAACGACAACGCCCTGTTTAACGGTTAGGTAATGTTAGTTAATGTTAGGTAATCTGCGCCAGATGACATCATGCGCAACGCATGATGTCATCTTTTTGTGCGAAGGCTTGGCCATTATGATTATGAGTAATGCGTCTGCAGTTTTTTTTTTGGTTCTTATGCAATATTTCTTTATGATATGATACATTTCATAATTTGAGGCGAACAAAATGTCGTTTGTTTAAAGATCTGGTAAATTTTGCACATTTGAATAATAATAATATTAATACTAAACGTAGTTGTCTTGTATCGTCACACACTTTTAGAAATCTTAAAGTTTATTGCGATACAATTGTTTGGAATAAACAAATAATAAACATTAATATGACAAATCACATCGTTTTATATACCCAAATATGTACCTTAAAACTAGCAAACACCTGGTAAAGAACCCAGTTTATTCGAACAACATTTAATTCGTTAAAATACAACACAAAAAAGCATCAATACAAACTACCCCCAAATGCAAAAGCATTTGTCAAAAAATTGTATTGCACACTTGGAATTTTGTTGCATTTAATATTAATTCAATATTAATTTGATTTGTCTTAGTCACTGGTTTTCTATTATTTATATTTGAACTGAACCCACCAAAACATAATTTTTCATTTTTAGTAATTTTCATTTTTTTAATTTTCCTATTAAATATACTTTATATTTAAGTAAAACACATTTAGATAATTATAATAAATTTGAATCGTTGTTTTTCAACTATTCATATCTGAATTGGTTTTGTTGGTGCGGTTTGTTACTATGTCATCCAAACTCAACCCAACATTTGCAATGTTCTGTTGTTGTACGTAATAAATTTTCGTTGGGCCTTTTCTGAGTTTTTTGTACTGTGTATCTTCATATGTACTCTTAATTGTTATTGCTTCATTGTGCACGATATCTTGTATACCTTCGAAAATCGTTTCGAAATTTTTTCCAATCTGTTTATTCAAAGTCCATAAATAATCATTTCTACTGTCGTCAACACTCCCGCAATCAATATAGTGTGTGTATCTGAATTAGAAGTTACTCGAAGTTTAAAATGCCTAAAAAATTCTAACACAATGGGTGATGGCAACTTACCCAGTTTCCTTGTAAGGGACTGCACTATTGTTTTTGCTCATCTACGTACCTTTTTGTTTAATTTAGCTATTCAGTCAACTGTTTGAAAATAGCTAGAATGGTGCCGGTAAACAAAAAAGGAGATCCCTCTTTAATTGATAATTATAGACCAATAGCTTTGCCGAGCAATTTTGCTAAGGTGTTCGAGATGTGTTTATATGCTAACATTTCCCCCCAAATCAGAAACACCTTATCTGTCGAACAGCATGGATTTGTTAATATACGGTCTACGGTTCCCAATTTGCCAATATTGGCACAATTTATATCTGAATCCTTGGACGTAAATGAGTAGGTTGACGTTCTTTACACTGACTTCTCTAAGGCCACCGGCCCTATCGATCATACAATACTCTTAAACAAGTTTGCTGCTTTTGGTTTTTCTCCAAGCCTGATGACTTTATTCAACTCCTATCTACAGAATAGGATGCAATATGTAAGTTATGTGGATCAAATGAGTTTATCCCAACTTCTGGTGTACTTCAGGGAAGTAATCTAGGGCCTTTTTCTCATTTTCATTAGTGATGTATGTATGTATTACATTCAATGTAATAAACTATTGTTTGCTTATGAATAAACTATTTTTTAGTGATGACATTAAACTTTTTTAAAAAATTCAAAATACTGTTTCTGCAGCAGCAGTTGGACGTGCTGGGATCGGGGTGCTCTGTTAATAACTTGCCAATGAATGTTTCCAAATGAAATATATTATCCCGAAAGCTTAATCCTATTAAATTCAATTACATTATTAATAATACTGTAAACCTCCGGTGTAGTGTTTTCAAAGATTTGGGAATCATCTTCGATGAAAAACTAACCTTTTCTGATCATATCAACTCCATTACTTCATCCGCGTTGAAAACGTTGGGATATTTGATCAGAAATACCCGAACTTTTAAATCAATTGATGCCATTTTGCCCGTATATTATTCCGTTGTTCGCTCCAGGCTAGAATATGCGTCGATTATTTGGTGTCCTATTTGCAAAGGTCAACGGTCTTTTTTAATATTTCAATTTCACATGATTCATTAGTAGTTGTATATGCAAAATTGCATCAAATAAAATTTATTTAAAATCGTTAATGGGTTACTAAACCCTCCGATTTTTATACCATTTTAATTTGATTTAATCGTTTATTTAATTTTAATTTATCATTCAATTGTATCTCATTTATATTTATTATTTATTTAATTTGCATTGAATCAATCCCAATTAATTCAAGGCCACACAACCCACCTTAATATTTGCAATGATTCGTTATTCGTTTTAATTTAATTTAAAACAAATGTACAATAAGCGTTGCTGGGAGTAAAATAGTGTATTCTGGCCATTAGTAGTAAGAAAAATAATAAATATCATTGTTTTTTTGGAGGGTCGAAAACTGTTTTTTTCCAAAGGGTACCCCCTCTGTATAAACAAAGTGATTTTTTCAAAAAAAAAAAATTCTAGAAACCGCGAAAAATTGTACAATTGCAACTGCAACATCCAGAAGTCAATAAAAAATAAAAACGATTATTCTAACAATAATTATTGTTGCAAAATTCTGCCCGACTATAATTCAAATTTTTCCATGATCCGCCGGTTGAGTCAAGTGTACAGTCGGCCGTTACGTTCGTCGAATCGGAGCGTCGATACTTATGACTAATATGTTTTGGCCGGTTACGTAAATTCCTAATCGTGTGTCTCATATTTCGGTTAATAATAAAGGTGCGGTCGGTGCGTGAACATCTAAAATTCGCGATCAAATTTTAACGCGCGGATAGGGTTTCGGGCGGTGTTTGACATTCCGATGGTGATGGGAACGGGGCGAGGGGTGCTTCTTTGTGTGAACATTTAAAATTCGCGATTAAATTTTTACGCGCGGTTAGTGTTTCGTACGGTGTTTGACTTTCGGATGGCGATGGGTACATTTCCATGGGTCCACGGCGATGGTGCTTCGATGTGTGAACATTTAAAATTCGCGATTAAATTTTAAGGTGCTAATAGTGTTTCGGGCGGTGTTTGACTTTCCGATGGTGATGGGTACGCGGCGATGGTACATCGTACCCCAACGCAGAAAAGTAAGATTTTATAATTTTTGCACGGTTCTTGTCGCGATTTATGGTCCAGTATTTGAGTCATTATTTGTTGAAAAATTCTAACGAAAGGACAACGCCTTGTTTAACAGTTAGGTAATGTTAGGTAATCTGCGCCAGATGACATCATGCGTTGGGAAATCATATCGTTTGTTTATAAAGATGCGATAAAATTTTCTCCGTACATTTTTCGCTTCGAATAATAATAATAATATTAATAATAAACGTAGTTGTCTTGCATCGTGAGCAATAAGTCGGCGAACGAAACACTTTTAGGAGTATTAAAGTTTATTGCGACACACTTGTTTGCAATAAACAAGTACTGTATTGTATTGTAATGAACACATATATTGCGCCCTTGGGATTTTATTGCATTTAATATTAATTTGATTTGTCTTAGTCACTGGTTTTCAATTATTTATATTTGAACTGACTTAGTTCATTTATTTCTCCAGTATTCAATTTCAACCCAACCCAACATAATTTTTTAGTTTTTATTTTTAATAATTTTCATTTTTTAATTTTCCTATTAACTATCCTTCATATTTACGTAAAACGCAGACCTAGACCCAATACAATGTGTCGTTTATAATTTAATTAATTATAATAAATTTGAATTATTGTTCTTTTGTGTTCATATTTGAATTATTTTTGTTGGTGAGGTTTGTTACTACGTGATCTAAACCCAACAGAACTTTTGCTGTTCTGTTGTTGTATGTAATAGATTTTCGTTGGGTCTTTTCCAATTTTTTTCATCCATGTATTTTAATTTGTACTGTGAAGCTAATTTTCGCAACATGTTGTTGTTGTTATTGCTTCAATGTCCAAGATATCTTGTACATCTTCGAAAATTCTGATTGTTTCCGTTCCTCAGATTAAACAATTCTTACATTAAGTGACAATTTAAATTTAACAATTTTTTTTTTAATGAATCTCGATCAACCGATGTAGTAGCCGAATTAAACCTAACGTTTTTAATTTTTTTTTAATTTTATATTTATTTCTTGGTGTGTGTGCAAAATCTTACATCAAATAAAATTTATTTAAATTCGTTAATCGGTCACTAAACCTTTTTCAATTTGATTGCATTGTTTATTTAATTTTAATTTATCATTGAATTTTATGTTATTTATATTTATTATTCATTTATTTTGCATTGAATCAATCCCAATTAATTCAAGGCCACACAACCCACCTTAATACTTGCAATGATTCGTTATTCGTTTTAATTTAATTCATTATCACTCTTCAACAACTTCGGGTTCCATTGATTAACATTTTAAGGTAAGAAGATCGTTTAGTTCGTCAACCCGTTAGGTTGAGTGAAATTTAAAAACACCTTGTCGGTCTACTTGGTAGTTTGTGTGGTTGATTTGTTTGAAGTTTTAATTAAGAAATGTTACCATAATTCTGTTATGACCATATAATAGGGTGAATATGTAGCTTTTAAGGGACAACATAAGCAATCTATACACATTAAGTTACAAATCCAATTGTTCAACTCAACCGATTTACAATAAACATATTTCGGAGTATACATCAAAATATTAAA
This sequence comes from Geotrupes spiniger, assembly GCA_959613385.1. Lineage (NCBI taxonomy): Eukaryota > Metazoa > Arthropoda > Insecta > Coleoptera > Geotrupidae > Geotrupes > Geotrupes spiniger. The sequence goes on along the minus strand of OY390736.1, from coordinate 30,684,297 downwards.
TACGTTAAATGTTTCTTTCAGATGCAACGAGATCGTCGAAGCAACACCCCTAGAAACAGCGTTGAGATGAAGACAGATGAGTTATAGGAAATAAGCAAAAATGCTTGTAATTGTAATGCCATTTATTAGTATAGCAAAATCAATTATTAACTGTCATGCATACAAAGTGTTTTTGCAATTTATGCACTTTGTTTTACGAGACTATCGCGGTTGACTTTTTCCCGCACGATTACACGCTACCGTAGGCCACGAAAGGTATCGCTAATTCTAGTCTACAACGCTAGTCGTTACCTGTGTACCAAGTGTTTTCGTATGTTTGTTAACAAACACGATCGGGGGAAATTGTTGTCGGTCTAGGATCTTTGATCCAGGACTATGGCTATCAAAAACTGCTTGAGTGTCTCAAGTTCATCACCTCATAATTCCTACGTTTGAATTTGCTTTGCTAATAATAGCATTTACAATTATTTGCGTTTTTATTTTATGTAAGCCGGTGCCGAGCGGGATTGGGCCTCACACTCTTATACAGGGGTGTTAGGAGTTTAGATTTAGATTTAGATTTTTAGAAGCCGGCAACTTGGACAACCTAAGTCATAGGCACAATCGAAATATTTATAATTTATATTAAACGCTTTAGAAGTAGGGACGGCTATCATATGAACTAAAAGGTAAAGCGAAATTTTTAAGCAAGCGGCAACTGTACTCGCTCAAACTCTCACCAGTACAGTGTTTAATATAATAACATAATACACAATGTGTAACATTGACAACGGTGACATCGAGTCACAATTATACCAACGAATTTCGCTTAGGGATATTGTCGAAAGCAGTCGTGATAATTACGTAGAAAATTTATAGTAAAATATAGAATTTCAGTCATATATTAGGAGATCTATGATCTAGTAACTTTTAGAAATAATAACGTTTTGTTTGACGGCACCGGCTTCCGCATGTTATTGCGCCCCACACTCTTATACAGGGTGTCACAGTTGACTAGACATATTTAACATTGCACATCGCAAACGATTCATATGCGATGAATAGTTTAGCAGTTCGTTCAAAAAACGAATTTATATTAATTATGTCGCTGATCGCAATCCTGGATTTATTTCAAGTTTAGCAAACTTGAGCTGCACACCGTAGAACCGTCAAATAAGGTAAGACATGTGTGCGATCTAAATATTTATAATTTCTTAAATAATGTTTATGTGACAAATATTAATTTTGTCGAAATTCGCAATATATTAGTCCCTTAAAAATTGGGGACGGCTTTCATATCGCTTTGGAGGGTAAAGCGAATTTTTTTAATAAGCTTCAACTGTGCCCTTATTAGTAACGTTGAATATAATGCTACAATAGATATCGGTAACATCGGCTCAGAAGCCGATGACCCGGCCATATGATGCCAAGTAATTTCCTTTAGGGATATTATCAAAAACGATCAAGTTAATTACAAAAAAAAATACTGTAAAATAAACAACGTCGGTCTTATATCAGGAATTTTAGTTACATTTTTAATAGCTAACTTTCAAATATATTTTTGTTGGATTCAATTTTCTATATTGAAACACATATTTAACATTGCCCATCGCAAATGATGCATACGCGATGAATAGTTTAGCAGTTGCGCAAAAAACGAATTTATATTAATTGTGTCGCTGGTCGCAATCCTAGATTTATTTCAAGTTTAGCAAACTTGAGCTGCACACCGTAGTAACCGTCAAATAAGGTAAGACATGTGTACAATCTAAATATTTATAATTTATTAAATAATGTTTATCTGACAAATATTAATTTTGTCGAAATTCACAATATGTAAGTCCCTTAAAAATTGGGGACGACTTTCATATCGCTTTGGAGGGTAAAGCGATTTTTTGAATAGGCTTCAACTGTACCCTTATTAGTAACGTTGAATATAATGCTACAATAGATACCGGCAACATCGACTCGGAAATCGTGATTACTTATGCCAACTAACTTCCCTTAAGGATATTATCATCTTATCTACCAGGAGTACATTTTTTATAGCTAACTTTAAAATATATTTTTGTTGGATCCGGAAACCATTTAATTTTTAGCCAGTTTAGAGATCCTTCATCAGCTTTATTTTTGTTGATGATTACCACATAATTAAAGTCAACAAATTTAATGAATAAGATGTGATCGCAGTGAAAAAAGTAAAAAATTGTAATTATAACGTCATTTATTAGTAAAACATTCTTCATTGTCAAGCATACGAAGTGTCTTTGCAATTTATATGCACTTTGTTTTCGTGGGGGTTGATACTTTACCAGCGAGGGTGAAGTACCAACTGGCAATCGTAATCCTAGTGTACAAAGCTACTTGTTACCTGCATGTAGTTGGGTAAAGTAAACATGATCAGGGGAAATTGTCGCCGAAAAGGGTACGAAAGAACTACTTGGGTGTGCCTGCACTGCATAATTTCCATTCATTTAAGTTTCCTTTGCTAATAGTAACTTTTATAATCAATAGCATGTGTGTGAATGTGATTACCCCCCACACTCATATACAGGAGTGCTTCATTTGGCTAGACACATTTAAGCTTGTCCATTGCCAATCATTTTCAATCAAACTCTCGTTCGACTTCAGGAATTAATTTTTATAATGTGTCAGGGTATACGTTCCAGTTTAGCATAACAAGTAATAAGTAGCTTTGTCATCATAAAATGTGATAAGTTATATCTCCATTTTTTTTAATTATAAATTTTTACGGTTGGTGATAAAATTTTGCATGCACCACGTCAGTAATGTGTCTTTATCGACTTCAGTCGCCCGGGTCATAATCTCACACTCATTTGTTAAAGAATCACTTTACTGACTTGACACATAAATAACTAATAAAAGTTGGTTTTAAATGCAGTCATGCATTCAAGCTTGTTTTACGTGGGACCATGAACATAATTCACGAATGCTGCATCACGTTAACATTAACACTGAACATACTACCAATAACATTGTCGAACCTGTAGCGCAGAAATTTTTTATAGAAGTGCATATTTTCAACGTTTAATTACATTCCTAAATGCACATGAATACACATAGGTTTGTGTGTATTATAGTCTAAGGGTTGAGTGGAAGAGTGTCGTCTAAAGCGATGACAAAGATATTGCGTGAGATGTAGCGAAGGGTGTTAGTTTTTGGGACAGTTGCTAATGTTGCTAATATTGCTAATGGTACGCGAACTTAACCAGTGGCGTAGTTGGTGGGCGCGGAGTTATGAGTTGTGCGAAACGCTTGTGTTGCAAAACTTGGAGAACGATATTAAGGCAAATGCAGAGTTGGTGAGATAGTGTTGACTAGCTGTTATATATGTATTGTTATATGCAATCTTGTGAGACAGTCACCTTTGTGGTGACTGTGGTGAGTCGAGTGGCCTGTCGAGTGACGAGTCCAGGTTGTACATACTACCAATAAAATTGTCGCACCTGTAGCGCAGATGTTTTTATAGAAATGCAAATTTTCAATATTTAATTACATTCCTAAATGCACATGAATACATCTAAGGTTTAGTGGAAGGGGTCGTCTAAAGCGATAATAAAGATATTGTATGAGATGTAGAAAGGAGTGTTAGTTTTTGGGACAGTTGCTAATGCACGTTTAGACAATAGTAGTGTAGAAAGCAGTGGCATAGTTAGTGTGTGCGGAGTTTTGAGTTGTGCGAAACGCTAGTCGGGCAAATTTTGACGAACAATATTATGGCAAATGCATAGTTGGTGAGATAGTGTTGACTATCTGACACCTTTGTGGTGGTTGTGGCGAGTGGAGTGGCGAGTCCAGTGGCTTGTCGAGTTGAGTGGCGTGTCGACTTGAGTGGCGTAACGAGTGGCGAATGAAGGAGCGTGTCGAGTGTCAGAATTATTGTTCTTAGTGAACCGATAATTGGCGCGATTATCGGCGAACCTCGACCTGTCCCCAAAGTAGTAGGTGATTCTGGAATCGTATGTCCAGAAGGAGTTATGCTAACATCCAATGTTGGCTGTCGAGTACGCCCATACGATTCTTGGACGCAGCATGGAGCTGGCGCCTATTGGTTCTCCCATAACTCCACGGTGGAGCAACGAACACGTCAAGTGTAATATTTCAGATACACTAGCATGCGAAGATATCCGGAAAATGGTAAAAGTGTCCGAAGCTTATAACAGGGCAGATTCAAGGATAGCTAATATTTCAGATACACTAGCATTCGAAGATATCCGGAAAATGGTAAAAGTGTCCAAAGCTTATAACAGGGCAGATTCAAGGATAGCTAATATTTCAGATACACTAGCATGCGAACATATCCGGAAAATGGTAAAAGTGTACAAAGCTTATAACAGGGCAGATTCAAGGATAGCTAATATTTCAGATACACTAGCATGCGAACATATCCGGAAAATGGTAAAAGTGTCCAAAGCTTATAACAGGACAGATTCAAGGATAGCTACTAGAGGTAACATGGTGCCAGGCGCCCCCCGAAAGGGGCCTTGTAAGTAACTCTATGCATCGTATTGGCTGTATGGTAGAATATGCTATTTACATTTTCAAGTGTTGCCATTGTTGCCATTGCCTTTGGCGTTGTTTTTTATTTTTTTGCTCTTGCATTCGCCCTTGTTTTCGCCATGGTGTGTTCTTATTGCTTTTAGATTGTGCTGCCGCTGAATCAACATAGGAATGTCTCTCTAGAATTTTATTTGACAAGATGATCAGTTTGGTGATAAACAGTGAGTCGACGATTGTTCTGTTTCATCCCTTTAGTTAATATTAATTATTTAAATAAGCAAAATAATAAACGCCACACCAATTATTTTCTTCCAAAATACTGACGAATTTGTGGCCACAATTTCATACAAGAACATAATTTAGTTCGTTTACATCGCCGGCCGAAGCACATAATTTATTTATGAAATACCATTCCTTTTTTGACTTTGAAGTTGTTCTGTGCGTTTTATATGTATTGGGGGCGGTGCCCAATTTTTGTTTTGAAAACTTTTTAAAGTCGACGTGCGCCAAATAAATAAATTGTATAAAAAGTCGACGAACGGGGAGAAACCCCCGAAATTATTTTTATGTACGCATTTTGTTTTGTTGCGCCAACCAAAACATTCTCTCAGACTGACGTCTCGCATCAATTCTGGCAAATCTGTGCCCTTTATTGAATGATGTATATATTTTACTCTTCGTAAATTGTTTATTGTGTTTTATAACATCGATATTTTTTGGTGTTGTTTTCGTGACTGATTTTGTTGTTAATCGCAGTTTTATTTTGGTAAGTTATTCGTGAAAATCCATTTCTCCATCTAAAGATGAAAGACTTACCACCAATTAAATAACTATATAGAAGAAATAAATATCAATTTTATTTAATTGGTAAAACTGGTGCTTATCAGTTTTACTACGCGCAAATATTTGATATATATATTTTAGATTTTAACACAAAGCATGAACAAGTTGTTTCAATGCTTTTAGTTGTATTACAAATTATTTCTATCGCTCCTGGTTTATTCAAAAATATTAATATTTCAAATGCGGCCGATTTGGAATATTAATATTTTTTTGAATAACCAAGTGTTATTCTTTTTCCTTAGAGATTCCGTATAGTCGCTGTACGATTTAAACTTTTACGAGCTTTTGTTCGTCGAACCAGAATAAATTTTGGCAACGCTTATTTTATAAAAGTTGACAACTATATTTTATATTAACGACAACCACGTTACTGTTTGGCTTCGAACCATTGGTTTTTGAAGCTCGCTTTTCGCCCCTCGTTTTAAGTATTATGCCTTTTGTTATTTTAATGTATTTGTGCCTTTTTTCTGAAGTAGAAATCTATTACGCCATATTGAAATAGAACCAATTGAGTTTTGTCTAATAAAAGTGTGATAATTTACTATGTAATAAGTGCAATTCAATCACAAATAGTAATTTGTGATTTTCTTAAAACTGTATAACGGCATTCATAACAATAAAGAAACGATTTTTTGTGCTTGTCTGCAGCTAGTTCTGCAGGTAGGTCTAGGGGTATGATTCTCGCTTGGGTGCGACAGGTTCCGGGTTCAAATCTTACTTTCTGTTTATGGATTGTATCATAATCAGTTGTTATGTTACAAAACATGGTGACAGAAAGTTTTTATTTTAATTCCAAAATTGTATTAATTAATTAATTAATTCGTCAGCTTCTTCGAAAAATGAGTTTTATTATAATTGTAAATGTTTTATTAGTTCATTATACAAACATTTGTATTGTTTTGTTTGTCGCGTCATTGTTGTACGATATTTCTGTGTAGTCGCCCGCTCCGAATATGAAATGGAGCGCAAAATTTGCTAGCGTTAGTGAGATGGATCGTCGATGCACAGGTTAAAGGGAGATGGGAGGTGTTGCAGATATTTTTGGTTTTTATGTACTCTGGAATACTTTGTGGATCTTCGTCCTTTCGGACGGTAACGCACTGGAAAACGCCCATCATACGATGCTCGATGTTACCCGTTTCATTTTTAGGCCTTATTTTTGTATATTTTGATTATCTCGTACGTAAAAAATTCTTCGGGATCTGGTTAAATCACTCCAAGTAATTGGGATATATTATTGTTCATTTGAATTGGACGGTGATTCTAGAAGATTCGGAATTCCAGTCTTTTCGGAGGATTTAAGCGTGGAGATGGTTGGCCGTTTTTGTTGTATTTGTTCAATGAAATTGAACTGTCTGGTTCGAAGTAAGTGTAATTTTAATGAACCTTTGGGCATGACGCTCACGATTGTTATGTCTTATTTTAGGGTTTTTCCAGTTTTTAGCCAGCGCCCAAGCCTCATCCTAGAGTTTACGTATCTACTTCTTTCTCTTCGTATTCTTCGTACTTCGCTATTATTTTGATTCCTGTTGGATGCTGTGTCTCCGTTTATGCGACATTATAAGGATTACGTTATTGCGAGATCGTCGTTGGAAAAGATTGAACCACCGTGGAAGTGTGATCCAAGTAATGCTACCGCCGGGTATTAATTCTAGAAGATTCGGAATTCCAGTCTAATCGGAAGATTTGAGCGTGGTTAGATGTAAGTGTATTTTAATGAACCTTTGGGCATGATGTTCATGATTTTTATTTGGTATTTTAGGTATCTTTCCATTCCAAATCTTATCCTAGTACCTTCGTACCTACTTATTTGTCTCGGTTTTCTTCGTACTTCGTTATTATTTTGATTCCTGTTCGAGTCCGTGACTCCGTTTATGCGACATTATAAGGAGTACGTTATTGTGCGGTCGGCGTTGGATAACTCTGAGCTATGATGGAAGTCGAAGGTTGCTTGAGTATCGACCGATCCATATATTTTTTTTATTTTTCATTTTAGTGCAAATCAAATACAGTTATTTATTGTAACTTACAAAATGAAACTAAATCCAATTTAATAAATGAAGTTTTATAGTATACACTGTGTTTTAATTATATGTAATTTCGTCATCGGATGAATGATCACCAGTATTGCATGTGCTTGAACGAATGTGAATATATATGAGAAGATTTTTGAAGTACGAGGGGAGTAAATCCAACCCAACGGTAGTTTGATTCTCAGACTATTAACACTTATCGTTATCAGTATTGCTTACCTCAAAGCAAAATCAAATCAAAATGACCTCTGATACCAATATACATTCTTAACAGCAAGCATATGATACACTTTGATGACTAGCTTTGATTTGATGTGTGATTTGTGAGGTGGAGACATGTTACAGGTGAGTGGAGGTATGCTACAGGAGGATGGTGAGATTTATTGGAAGGACAATTGACAATATGTTGAAATATTAACACTATTTTTAATATTTAACATGGTTCTCAACTGTGAATATGTTGGCCACAAAGTGATATTGATATTTCTAGAAAATTTTCATAAATGCAGTTAAAACCAGTGATGGGCATAATCGAGATATTTCAATAATCGATTATTAGTAATCGATATAATTTAATAATCGACTAATATTAGTAGTTAAAATTAGTAGTTGTACTAATACTAAATAATGCAACGTACAACGTAAACGTTGTAATACCACTAACAGCGTGTTTTCTAAAGCCGGGCAACTTACACATTTACGTCGAAACAGACTATCGTCTAAATTTAGATCAAATTATATTCCTTAATAGCACATTGGAATAGTTTTCATTTTATTCTGTTAATGCAATATCATCAACATGATTGTACTTATTTAAATTATTGTGTTCTTCAATGGCTACAAAACTACAAAAAATAATTGAAAGAGAATCGGCAATGGCTTTGCGTAGATACGAGTAATATTAGTTGCCATAATCGAATTAGTCCAATGTTAAAATAAAATATCTCCAACATCGAACTACTACTAAAATTTAGTGGTGGGAATACTCGAGATAAAATATTTCGAGATATCGAGCTCCTCGGTCCCGCTCGCACACATTGCGTGATATTCCCATCACGAGTTAAAACGTTTTTTGTGATGCATCTTTTGATCTTAATTTTTGCCATTTGCCATAGTATTGACGTCTATTGTTGAGGTATTTGCAAAAGGCAGCTACGCCTAAGTCGCGTTGTCGCGAAACATACTAATGATGAATCCAATTTTTTTATGGAAGAATGAAGAATGAATTCCGAGGCACGAGTATAAATTGTAAATTGATCACCTACATCGAAGCTTTACCGCGTTAGGAAGTGCACTTATTATTAACCGGACTAACACATTTTTTATTATTTCGTATCCATGAAATCGTTTGCTTTTCATACTAACTCCAATAAATGGTGAAAGTTTCAGATCTGTAGATTTACTTTTGCAAGTAATTTAGCAAGCAGTTTATAAAAAAAATATTTAAAATATAGAATCTACTGCTGACAATTGGGAATGTATAATTTTGATTAAGCTGTCATTAAATTATGATAATAGATTACGAATAATGCATAATAAATAATCGTATTAATTTTTAATGACAACATATTTTGAATTCTGCCCGTTTCTGCCATTAATTCGACGAATAAAACCGTATTTCTGCTTCGGAAAATTAAGTGTACGTTGAACAATTTTATGAATCAACCCGAGACATATTTTGTAATACAATGAGTAATAAACAAACACTTACCAGGTTGGGGCACAAACGCACAAAAAACGTATTCGTGTCTCCTTTAGTTCTTAAATATTTTCTTTTGCACGGTTTGTCAGTTTTTGCTTCGAAACTCGAAACGCGCCGCGAGCTGAACGTCCACGCCACGTAACGAACGTCCAAGATATTGTTAAACGGAAATGTCACATTTAAAGCGACTGTATTACTCACGCAAGTCGCATTATGAAATTTACACGACACATGCAAGTTTAAAAAGTGTAAGACGTGACAGTTACGAACGATCACACAACGATCGCTAACTTACCCACCAACATCCAAACAATAGAATTTTTCAATAGACACCAAGTAAATAGACTGACAATGATGGCGATGAATAATTTTATTTCCGATATAGCATAAAATACAATGAAATCTTACTTAGGTGATTTGTGAACGTAAAGGTGCGTGAGTAAGGCACTCGTACCAGTCGGTTTGTTGTTGATTCGTTCTGTCAAATTTCTTTGCGTATTTGAAATTGTTTGTTTGACAAAAGGTGTCAGTCGCATATATGAAAATAATTTTGCAAAGTATAAATAATTAAGCTGTCTATAAACAAAAACTAAATGCTTCATGAGCTTCATGAGGACGGATAGTAAACACTTACGTCAAAATGTGACGTTTTTTTTATTGTAGTTTACTACGTGAATAACTTGTTGATCCAGCAAGGCCATGGATATGTACGTGACGGTGTCAGCACGTGATTTTCATAGCTACGCATCGTCAGCGCGATTGACACTGACTTTACTTCGCTCTGCGACGAACGACGTGATCGAATGCATCGAAACAAGTCTGGATAATCGAACTCTATCTCTTGCATGCGATGTCAATGGTAAATCGTAATCGTAACCGGTTAGACATAGGTTAAGATGTCAAATTAACAATGATGGTTCGTTCAACTGCAGGACAACAAAGTACATTTAGCAAAGATACTGCTAGAAATCAGATCTGCCTGACAAAGAGTTAGAAACTACCACAAACGAATATTTACAAGATAACTTCAACTGATGAATTATGAGAACTTGAAAGACAAACTATTAATCAAAATGATTAATATTAAAATTTTTGGTATCATGAAAGAGAAATTTGCTGCCTATTACCGACAACCAAAAGAAAAAGATTAGCTAAAAGCATTGCCTATCAAAAATATTCGAATCCCAAGAAACGAATTGGCTAACATTTTGAAAGAATCGATTAGACGAGTGGACTCTTTGTTGACCAAACTAAACAGTTTTTTGGAGCGAAGAAAAGTTACAGTTCTGAGAACGGATCTGGACATGAGGAACACCTCAGAGATACTCCCACCTCACCACCATCATTTCCATCCCTGAGACGAAAGAGGGACAAAATGGCATAAAAAGGCCTAGGAAGTTCGACTTTAGAAAAATACACCGATCAAAGTCAAAGTCAACTATTTTTTGTTGGGCTTGTGAATCTTGAAAATCATTGTTGAAAATGTGTGCGAGATATGTACCTAACTTAACAAGACGTTGAATGTGTTTCAAGAAAGTGAAGCTGATTAAGTCTGCGGAAGTAGCCAAAGTTGGAGTTGGAGACATATCTCGAAAAGAATGGATAGATACTTTGTGCGACTGTTCAAACTGCTGGTGAAACATTTGAAAGGCCAGCTCTCAAACCAGCAGCGTTGGATCTACGACGTGGATCTGCAGTTATGAGCCAATTACCAGGGGGTCTTCTTAGCTAGCCTAAAGAACACTGAAAATTTTTTGTTTTGTTGTCTTCGCTAAAAAATTTCCTCGGTACTTTTCGATCATAATAGATTTGTATTAAAGTTTCGTCAATTATTAAAATTGATCGATAAAAGGTGTTCGGTTGGCTCAGTGATAATTTTCGTCTTCATTGAACCAATAACACGATGGTTGTGGGATTCGATGCTTGCCAGGTCCTTGATAATTGTAAGTTTAGAATTATTTTTTTTTCATTGCGAAAATATCACATTAAGCTTCGATTGCTCGTAAGATTTTTTCGCCGTTAAAAAAAGATTCGTCGTTGGATTAACCAAGCGACTTATTTTAAGCCGGCTTTGCGCGCCGTTTCCGTTCGATGGCGGTGGCGATGCGCGACGAAAAAAGGCGTTCTGATCGACTTTTCAATGTAGATCACGAAGGTGCATATTAACAAGAAAGCGTGCCGGTTCGTGGCGCTGCCGCCGCCCCGGGCCACAACGCAAGAACGTAATGGAACGAATGACTTTCAAAAAAGCGCAGAAAAAACTCGCCTCGAAAAGAAATCGCCGTTAAAAGTGTTTCGATCGAGATTTAAGGAGCGAACGTCAGGTTGCGGATCGGCGATAACTGGCGGCGCAATTCCGATGCACTCGTCGGCGTTCGGAAATTGCGATGATGTCGTTGATGATTGTTTTTTGGGCACGATGTATTGAAATTGTTTGCAATAATAAATATACTACGAAATATTTTAATCAGTAACGCACATACGTTAAAGGTTGACCAAATTATAATCAAAAGTTGACCTAAGCGAAACTTCGTTAATCAGTTATCAATAATTATTTATTTCTTCGGCATCTGCGATCCTCATTTATGGCCATTACCTTCATCGTCCAGTGTAAAACATCGTCCAACGTAAGGAAATGATTGACATTCTTAAATGTAAATTTTAATTGTTTGATTCCGTAAAAAGTCGCGAGATTCAATGGAACTTATTAATTATAGAGGAACAAATTTGCGAGATAGCAAGCTGAAAATGCCTGAAAGCACACAGCATTAACAAAACATCGAATTTAAAAAATATTGAAAATGATCCATTTTACCCTAAAGGTTGGGTGCGATGGTCCCTTCTCTGAGGTAAAATTCATATATATTATGAAATATTTTACGTACACAAATCACAAAGATAGATTTTTCAGCATTAACGCCAGCGTACTGTGTATGCGCCCATTGTTGACAAGAACAGCATTTTATCCATTGTTCGTGAGCTGCAGAATTGTTCAGGAACTCTGAACAAAAAATTACATGCTACAGCTTCGTTGTCTTCATCTTTTTTCATTTTAGCTTTAGCGTCAGGAAAAATATTTTTAGATACAGCATTTTTAGCACTTTTAGGAAGTCGTCAGCGTCTTAATTTCAGAATTTTTTGACTATATTATAATTGGGCGTTATCAATACCGTTGATCCTTGACATAGCCTTGAGCTTCCATTTTGAGGAGGTGCTCTAGGGAGTGGGGAAATCTGAAAAGGAGTCACGATTTCCACAGGTTGTGTAAATAAAAATTCGTGCCAGTAACTGTATGGGAGGTAAAATGGTCCGAGGGTTAAAAGCAACTTATAAAATTCCTTACTACTTACCACCCTATTATTCAAGACACGATTGTTCAAGTTTATATCTAGTGAGATATCTGAGGGAACCGTTTAACTCGAGGAGGCCTTATTATCCAACGTTCCCCTACTTCCCCATTGTTTTTATTTAAAGTCAATTAGAAACGAAAAACGACGGAATGACTCGCGGATTTCGACACGGAACGCAGCGTTATCAATCGAAAGTCATCGTAAAATGTAATTGCAATCGACGCGGAGAAATGTCTCTTAATAGGCGTGCAATTTGTGTTCGTTGCGTGCGCCTTTCTACCGCGCGACGGGCAAACAATCGCATTTTTACGACTCGAAACCGACCGATGAATTGACCACGAGACAATTTATGTTGTCTTAGCCACTCGCGATGTGCTAGGAGCACCATAAATTGTTATAAATTGCTTTGTAATGGTCTTATTAACGCGGTCTGCGATGTAATAACCTGCCTCGCTTGCGCGTTAAAAACGGCGTAATTTCATCGGCCATAAGGCGCAGCCGGGGATGGAAATTAGCGTGTGCGTTTATCGCAAAATAAACGCAGGAAAATTTCTTGTTCTGTTTACTTTAACGTTGAAAAGAACAGTGTATCTGGTCACACGCATCAGATTGTGGAAGTCATGTTACCGGGAAAAATTTGCGAAGATGAAACCGTAAGGATGAGACGTGTCATCGCGAAGAATACATAAAAAATCCGGGTTAATCTTGCACAAGATCTTCATTAAATAGATTGGGAGCAACCGAATGTACATATTAACGACCTCTATTCCATTTTTGAAAGTAATAAATATGGAAAAAGCCTTCCCGTTGATAACTAACCATTAATTTCAAGACGAAATGGATCACACCTCAATTGTGGAATTTATCCAATCTTTTAACTGATATACGAGGGTGGATCCCTGTTCTCCCTGACCTATTTCTAAGTGGTTGCTTGATGATTAATGTTTTTGACAGTTAATTAACTGGCATTTGTAGATCATATCTACAAAATATCAACTTTGATCTCAAAGCGTTGTTGTGCTGTGGGTAATTCTTGAACTATGGGCATGACGCCAACTCAAATTCATGAAAACATTGTGGCAACTATTGGGAGTCTGCAGCTTTTTATGAGATTATAAATGCGGATGAACATCCTGTGAAAACCTGTGGTCCTCCCATAACGGTGACAACAGACAAAACATTAAAAAAGTCCACGATATCGTACCCAAGACCGACTAAGCATCAGAGACATTGTGGAAGATACTGGCTTATCATATCATGTGGTGCACCACATACTGACTAGAGAATTAGATATGAAAAGATAAGATATGAAGATGATAGATGCAAGATGGGTTGGGTTGGGTTGTTGCCCCGAATGTTAACCATTGTTCAATAAAGAAATCGGGTGTTGATTTGTGAGCGATTTGGAAATGTATCAAGTAAACAAAGAGAACTTTCTTAGTTGGTTCGTGACTATGGGCGAATCATGGGTGCACAACTATGATCACGAGACCAAAAAAAAAAATTCAATAATGGTGAAGTGGTTTGCAGAGGTCGGACAAATATTTTTCCAGCAGGCTGTTGAGATGTTGAAGCACCGATGGACCAAGTGCAGTAGTGTAGCGGGAGACTATGTCAAAATAAAAAAAAATATAATGCCACTGTAGTTTTACTGTAAATGGGTCAGGGGTGCAGCATAGGGATCCACCCTCGTATACACAATCAACAATCAAAGATTTCTTTCATTGCATTATTCGTCCAATTTAAGTTAAACTTGTGGAATATTATCAACGAGGAGGACATTAAAAAAAAACTGGTGAAGATAATTATTAGTGACGAAGGCAGCCCTGTACAAACTAAAGACGTTCCTAACATTTTTAATAACTATTTTGTGGATATTGTGGAAAATAGCCCCAAACTTCAGGTAGCAACATAAACCATATAAACATTGAGAGATTGACCATCAGTATATTTATTCACCCAGTCACACCTACCGAACTAGAGAAAAATATACAAAAATGTTGCAAAAAAAAATCGACGGCATCCCAAGAAAAATCTTGGTGGCGGTCAAGTATATAGTCAGAGATCCACTATGCATCATCATCGACAAGTCGTTTGATAGTGGCATCTATCCCATCAACCTAAAACACTTCAAAACTATACCTGTGTTTAAGAATAAAGGCAGTCCGCAAGATGTCACCAAGTACAGACCGATATGTCTCGAGGCCACTGCTCCAACATTTTCGAAGGTGGTTTGACACCAGACTATATACTCTTGGAGAAATTCAAAGAGTTAAATCAGTAACCATGTTAAATCAGTAACCAGTTAAATCATGGTTACATGATACATGGTTACAGAAAAGGAATGTCTACAACTACTGCCCTCGACCAACGATCAAATCCATCTGCAAAGTCCTGGAAAGTAAGGAATACATAGTCGGAGTGCTTTTTGACATGTTGAGAGCATTTGACTCTATCGATCATGCACTACTGCTAGATAAATTATCCAAGAAAGGAGTGAGAGGAAATGCTCTGGAATGGTTTCCTTCTTACCTTTCAGACCGAACCCAGCAGGCTTGGACATACAACATGATCTCTGAAACGCGATTAATGAAGAGGGGTGTCGCCGCAGGGCACCATTCTTAGACCACTTCTCTTCATAATGATTATTGACGATCTTTCTACAATATGTCCTGACATTAAAAAAATATATGCAGATGACACAGGTGGTTATGGTCAAACCCACCACACTACGAGTGACCTAATCAACATCGCCCAAATACCCATCACAGTGCTACAAGCTTGGTGCATTAACAACGGCATTGCACTCAATGTACAGAAAACTCAAGCCATTCAATTCCAGGCGGTTAACAAATCAACCATTTATCAACTGCACAGACTGAATCTGCTTGTTTCCTGGGTCTGGTAATTAACAACAAGTTAACTTGGAAAAATCACTTGCAGCTTCTACTATCCTACGGACTGATTTTTTGGAGTAATTCGTCGAACGTATTTATAATACAGGAAAAAATTCTCCGTATAATGGACGGTGTAATGCCAGGAAGTAGCTGTGCGAGGACCTTTCAAAAACTTGAACTATTAACAATACATGCCTTCTACGCTTACAAATTACTCATATAATTTTGAAAATGACTCTAAAAGGAATAAAGATTTTCACAATTATAATACAAGAGGAAGGGATCTAGAGCGACTAGATTTCTGTAGACTGGCAGTGTTGCAGCATTGTATAGGTCATTCAAACCAACTGGCGATACAAGTTATTAACGAAACAGTATTCCTTGCCGATAGAAATGGCTAAAAAATCACTTTGATGAAAGAAAGGCTTTATCTAGTTTTTATCCAACCACAGGAAAACTACTATCTCTTACTTTTTTTCCTCCATTTTTCGGGCACTTCTTTATTTTCTAGTCTATTCTCACTAAGTAGGGGTCCGAGTTTATACTTGCACCTCTACATATTTTTTATTACTATTTGGTGCTGTTTGTCTATCAGCACATGAACTATTTGGTTTGTGTAATCCCCATTTGGGGAAACCCAAGTGCCTTTATATATGTCATTATGTTTGCTCATTATTTTCATTTTCTTCTGCAAATTGTATCATTTTCCTTTTATTTCTGTTGCTAATATATATAAAAGTATATATGCATGCATAGAGAAAAAAACCTTAAGGTTTCCGCGTTTCGATGACGTAGTGAAAAAACGAAAAATCCAACTTTGCCAATAATAAGTTTAAAATAGGAAGAATTTGTGTTAAAGGCTGTATACCGGATGTTCAAAGTTATTGTCAGATCCTTTCTAACTCCCTCAGTAATGCAAGTTAAATGTATATTGAAATAATTAATTAAAGTACATATCTTGCTTTGATCAATATTTACAATTTTATTTATTTATGTAGTGCATATTTAAAAGGATTGATACGTTTGTTAAATCTGATACTTCGCGCCATTTGAGATTGCGACAGTTGGTAATTAAAACGTAAACGATGGTAAAAATAATTCCAACAATTTGCTATTTTGGCGTAAAGAAAGGTTAATATGTATTCCAATGCTTTTGGGTATTCGTTGTTCCCGTGATGAAAAGTCTGCAGTGGTTCGGACTGAACTTTCTTATCCTTAGATAAATTTCCCGCGAATTGATGTAGTCGTGATGACTATGAAGTATGTACATTTTTTCAATTTTTTTTTCGAATATAAAGATGTTTAAAATTTCAATATCTTTAACTTTCATAAGAACTATAATTCAACGCCTAAATCGTAGGCCGGGTTATAATCGCCAAACTGCACTTCGACCTGTCGCATCGTTTTTTGCATGCGATCATTAGCTTATCGGGTCCTCATTGGTTTTCTCTCGCCTACGGCGATGTTTTGTCGATGCATAATTATTAAACGAATTAGTGGGATCGACTTATCGACGACGTGACGTAACGACAAAAAACTAAGTAGGCCTCAGTATTTTCGCGAACGAACTGGACGCCGTTTAATGTTCGATGTTTCGACGCGTTTCTCGTGAAAAATTGCACTTTTCGCGGCGATTTTCGATGTGTACATTAGCGCGTGTGAGTGTAGTGTTATGGAGGGGCGTTTTGGATGGTCTTGGAGTCTTCGGCGGCGGATGATGGCCCGTAATGAGCGTCTCTCGGTGAGTGATTTTTATCGTACTTTGTTTTTAACCGGGCGATTTCAAGGAACATTCAAATGTATTTACGCGCAATATGTGGGAGGGTGTTACAAAAATATGTGAATTTCATAGCAACAATTAGTCCGTTAGGTTATAAGAAGTTATGTTGACGACGACAAAATGGAATCGGCTGAATCTGTGTTTTTTGTTCCGAATAGCGGTACATATTCTAGCCATTCACATAGGCTTCTCGATGCAAGTTTGAAGTGCATCTCAATCGTATTGTAATTCTTTGGTGACTATTTTTAGCAGGTTTTGGTTAAGATGATCTTTAGCCTTATCTACCATGAATCAATTTAATATCACATGCAGATTATATTTAAAATTCACTTGTGCGCGAAGTTGGCGCATTTAAATGCGAACTATTAAAACCGAGCCTATTTTATTTTTTTTTGATAATTCCTCATAAAATGCAAGTTTCCTAAAATTTTATACTTCGATCTCTTAATGTGAAAGTTTTCTTAATTTAAAGCACAAATTTGTTCTATTGGTAAATATTGATGAGGATCAGTAACTGGAATATTTTGAATAGTCGCAGAGAACGATTTAAAATTTATATAAATTAATGATCTTTTCTACTAAGATAGGCAACTTAGTTCGTTTTGAACTCCAAATTGAGTCTCATTCATAATTTGTATGCATGTAATAAGAATAAACAGTAAGTTTGTGTGTCACAGTGAACTGAGTATAGATCTTCCTGTTGGTAAGTGATTTTCTAAAACAGCGCTTTAAAAGAACAGCTTAAGAGATTTTTCAAATCTATGAGTATGAAATATTTAATAACAAATCTAGTCTTCACAGATTACAATATCCTTCAAACATATACAATCTAAGAAGTCTATGAAAAATACTTTGAAGTCAATGGCATCCATTAAATTTTAAAATCGTTTGGTAGGGGATTTTAATATGGGCTTTCTAGGGAAATATACGGAGTGTACTAATCTATGTGATTTGCTTGAAACTTTTAATTTATATAAAAATGTTGCTGTTCCCACGCGAGTTACCCAGCAGTCTTCAACTTGCATCGATAATTTATTTGCTCCCCTTAACATTTCTTGCAATTTAGACATATTTGATCCATTAGTTTCAGACCATCACGCAATAATGTTAAAGTACAACTTCTATGCTAGACTAGAAAGCAATTTCACTATCCAGAGACCAATAACAGAAACCGGTTTAAAAAATTTTGATTACATGCTATAGAACCAGACTGGGCTTGCTGTTTACCAGCAATCTACTGCTGCGGGTGCCTTTGCTGTATTCCATAGAAACTTCATCACATTGTTTAACTAAAATTTTAATGAACGCAGTGTTCGTATATCTAATAAATATCATAAACCTACATGGTTCACTGAAGAACTAAATATTATGAAAACTCGGTTGGTTACATTGTTTAGACGTGACAACTGCATTAAAACCACAAGCCGAACAATTACATAACCATCAAAAATTAGAGCACTAAAGAAAGCTAAGTAAAATTACCATAACTTGTTCTTACTAAAATCACCAAAACAAACAAAGCCAAAAGCCTATTGGCATTTAATAGATGATCATTTGAGTTTTTAATTTGTAGTGATCTTATCTGATTGTCTATCAGATCAGATTATATTATTATATATTATAATTATCTTCTTTGTGTATTTTTTTCTATTTACTTTTGACATTCTCAAACATATGTATCATTGACATGATTGTATGTTATGTATAGGTAAATCAATATTATTGTTATTATTATTATTATAAAATGTGTATAATTGATGAAGTCGAACGTAGGAAATGTAGTATATGATATCTAGAAAGTATATAGAAAATTTATGAATCTGTGAAGGTCTACGTATATCTATCTATCTCAGTCAAAATCTAAGTCTACGAAATATTTCAACAAGCATATAAAATCTGTGAAGTCTGCAAAGTCTATAAATTTGATGAAATAAGTGAAGTTTATGAAGTCTGTGAAATTTATGCAAACTGCGAAATCCGTGAAAAGCATGAAGACTAAAAAGTATATTACGAAATCTATTGTGCAACCTATTAAATTATAAAGTCCATAAAGATACATATGACTGGGTAATTTTTAGACAATGCTTAAGATGTCCAGGAGGAGAACTATTTGCGTATCTGCTTCAAACAATAATTTGTAATATTTCCATGAAATGTGACCATCAGCCTAAAAACATCAGTCTTATTTTAAGAGTTTTATGAATGATATTCTATGTTCGAAATGACTTTTGGACCCTGTTACCAAAATAAATGTGGGGCATCAGAGAACAAATGCTGTTTTTGAGTCTTATAAAGGTTGTTGGAAATTGGTTACAATTTATTCAAATTTCCTCATACATTAAGTTGTTGCCATATTTTACCATTTCTTTAAGCCGTATTAGTTCAATTATTAGCTGGAAAGTAAGTTCAGTTCCCACCGTTCTTTTCGTTGATCTTTTTACATCATACACTGCAGCAGGTTGCATACGTGAATATAAAGGTTAGCCCTCGTGGTCTACCAACTTTAAGATCTACATCGGCCGTAGCACCAAAGTTGGTGAAGCCATCGATGTTTATATTTTTCCGCAGATACTTATACTTGTTCTTGTGGCTTGCCTTATTATTTCGTTCCTCTTCAAAATCCTTCTCAACTATTGTTTACAGATCCCAAGATCATTCCCAATGGTTTTTTGTATTAGTTATTAAAATTGCTAGTTTTTGCTTTAATGTTTTTTTATCGGTGGTAACGTTTTTTAAAATATATTTTGCACACCACCCCCCTCCAAAAATTCTTCGACAGATTTTTATATTTTGCATTTTGCATTGATTTGCAATTCTTAAAATTGCAAAATTGCTTTTGTCGCTTTAGCGTTTCTTCGTAATTTTTCCTCTTTGCCCCCGCCCTCTAAGATCCTCCCCAATAAATTGTCTTCGATCAACGAGTCAACGTTTTACCTCTTGTCCCTTTAGCCCTCTCTCCACATACATTTCACTACTTTACAGTTTTATTTTTTTACTTTTTGGACATATTTTTAACAGTTTTACGATTATGAGCATTTAGACTATTATTTTTCAAATTTTCGGATCGTTTTCGGCCTTTTTCGTTTTAGATATTTCTTGCAATTATAATTTTTTCATTTAGTCCATGTTTCATGTGTTTGGTCGTTTCCCGAATTGTAGGCAATTTCATGAATTTTAATGTTTTACAGTTTTTTTTAGTATATTAGACTTTTAATTTTTTTATGCGATTTTTGTATTTTTTGTTAATATTTTAGACTTTGTTTTAATTATTTATTAATATTTTAATTCGGCAAATACAATTTTTGTAATTTTTATTTTAAAGATAATAAAATCTACCTTATACATGAATTTATTTTTGTGAAATTTTTGTTTTAAATGTTTATTATTTATCTTTGATATTTTTAGTCACAAAAGTGTATCAGAAAACAAATGAATTTAGTTACTACTGAATTTGTTGAATTAAAATTAATAAAAGTGAATACCAAGTAAAAAAAAAAATTAAATTAAAACACACGGGAGTAAAAAATTAACACTTAAAGGAATAAAAGAATTATAAACTTAATAAAATTTACAACATCCAATTTAAAATATTTGAATCTAATAGAAAAACGCAACTTTTTAAATTGACTTAAAATTCGTACTAAAATTTTGTACATGTCTTATAATTGTTTTCACGTTTATTGTTTTTTAATTAAAATCTTTCATTATAGTTGCTTATCTTTTTAAAAGTTTGTTTAATATTAATTAGAAATTTCCTGCACGTCGTTTAAAGTCATGTTTAGTTGTTTGTGGCAAGAAAAAAGTTAAGTTCACTGTCTATGTTATATAACAATTAAGAATGTGGGTTGAAATTAAAGCAAATGATCAGGAAAAATAATTAATTAAAACAAATATGATGTATGGTAAAGAACAGCAACGTTTTAATAATGATATAGGGGTAGCTAATTAGTACGGTGGTGAGTCAAATAAGCAAGTAGGACGTGTTACGTCACTTGACGCATTGGCCTTGCGTCGTTATGAATTTATTTTATTTCAATGCTTTTATAATTCTTCAAAGAAGGTTTCCAAATCGGAAAGACTTTGTAAGAATTAATAATTAGATTCAGATTAGATATGTGAAGTAGCGATAGCAAAGTATAGCAAAGATTCGTTTGATAAATTGGAAATGTTGAAACAAAAATAACAAAAACGCACACGTCCGCAACAAATAAATGTAGAAGCCAACTATAAATATCCAAAGCTCGTGCGAAGAAAAAAAAAACATTTATTGGTTCGAATTTCGATCGATGCGCACACGATAATTGCGTTCGACGCTTACTACAGACGTTTGTCTATTGACCTATGCGGTTGTGAGGCATTGCGAAGGTCAGTGACGACATGAGTCACGATCGCGTCTTAAAAATACATTTACGCTTTCGTTTATTTACGACGCATCGGCCGCCGATTATTTGCTCAGCGCGGGTCGAAAACGAATTATCACCTGCCGGTAAGACTTCGTTAAAACCGTTGTTGTTGTCTGGCCGTCGAGTTTCCGAAAAAAAAAAACCCGTCCGTTTATGACCAATTAATATTAACGAAATCGCCGATCGCGACCTTTAACGCGGCGCGGACGTGCATCTGGGGCCCGGCGGAGGCGGCGGCGGCGGACGCGATTCGAGGGGATCCCCGACAGTGGCGCTGGCGTCGGGCCGTTGCGTTGCCGTGAACTCCACCTAGCCTACTTGTTCTTTTTGCCACTCGAGTTTCACAACTCCATGTTGTTTTAGTTATCTATTTGCTGCTCCGACGGCCGATGAATGAACTGTTTTGATGCCTTTATTGCTACTATTACAGACAAAAGGAAGATACTCCAATAAACATTCCGACACGGACGCGCGCGCCCCGTCTTTGTTGCGTTCGCTGCCGCTGCAGTTTCTTTTTCCAGCACGTTTCGTACTATTGATTTTCCGTGACCCAGATGGAGTTCTTTCGTTTTATTTCGTGTATTTTAGCCGGTGCGGCGTGCATAATTCGTATCTGACGACTTTCGATGCAACGAAATTATTATAATGGGTTTTTTCTCCACACCGACGGCGGTGTAAAATTACACCGACTGTCGAAGGAGGATTTTTTTTTGTACCGGGTTGTAATACGTGCAATTAACTGCACACAATCACTGATTATATAATTGCAGTGATTTTTGTAATTTTGGAGTGGGGACTGTATTTTTATTTCGTCGGAGGTGTGCATGTGCACCGTGGCCATAAATTAAATGATTTTTGTTCGAGATTTTCAAAAATTTTGTGTACACCCCTTAAATTACTACACACCAATTGTGTGGTAATTTAATTCAATTGTAACAGTGCTGTACAAGAATGATTGCAATTATTCCGGATCACCATTACTTTTTTTGCTTGCAAGATTATTTTCAATCATTGCAATAATTCAGGAGAACAAAATAAAACAAACAAACTATTTAAACGTTACCAAGTGCATATAAGTCCTCGTTTTTTACAATTTGCACGTACATCGCTATTGCGATTTATGCAGTTCCCTAGATATAGCAGATATAGTTAATCGACATCCAAATCGTACACAGCCCAACCCAACTCGATCCAAATTGTGTAAAAGTTGGAACGAAGTCTAACAGGTTTTCTAGGCAGCAGCAATAGCGAATCGATCCCCATCCAAATCCGTATAGAAAATATGTAAAATAATTTATTAAATTATGGTCATAAAAACTGGATCAGAAACAAATCCAATCCAATCCAACCCAAATTCATCAAATTATTCGAGTCCAAGGTATTTCTCGTCGTCTCAATGTGCTTCTTGTTAGTCTCTGGCATTTAAAAAGTTCAAAAATTCATCGAATTCAAACAATAAAATTAATAATCATGATGATGGTGAATGTCCTCTTGCATTGTCCTCATGTTTGCAAATGCCCTATTTTGTATTTTTTTCTCCATCTATATGTGAGTTTCTTATGAATGAAAAATTAATTGTTTTTAAGGTAGACTGGGTGTTTAGGTTTTGTATAATAGTTTGTGTGTTGGGTCGCAAGTTGCAGAGTTGCGTCCCCTGATCTCATTCTTGATTTGTTGAAAAGTTTATTGTGTGCCATCAATTATTTTTTGCTTGGAGATTTGAAAACTTCATTTAATAATTTTTTGGTTGTGTTGGGTCGGTGATTCTGGTTTTTGATTTTGGTTCTTTTTAATTTAGATTATTCGCAATAATCTTAATTCTTGATTTTTTAAATTTTCGTAGACTGTAGTATTTAGGTGTTACTGTCCACAATTTTGTCGGATTTTGAGTAACAACATCTTAATCTTTGTGATGTCGTAATGACACGAATAACCGGATGTTTCCATTTGCTGGCGGTGATTTTGGGTCATGCAGTTCAAGATCGAAGTTTCTGCAGTGATTTCCAGACTTTCTCGAATCCGACAACCCGATTTTCCGGTGGAACCATCTAGTGTTACATTTTGTGGTATTCTCTTGAAAGTATACGGCGGTTATTAGGAAGCTTGTATTTTTAGCTCTGCATATTTGGAAGCAAAATACAATAAATCGTTTCAAGAAGACTGGATTAACTGACTTTTTGATATGGAGGTGTTCACTAGGATTGATTTCTCACCAGCTCAAGTTGCTGATCGAATAAATGAGATCCAGGTTCAATCAGATGCCATAATACTCAACGCAGTCCTCAAAGTTTGCGAGTATTCCTCTCTGTTCCCATCAAGAGGTTTAGCAGAAAATAATAATTCGGCTGATCAAGACGTAATGTCTTCCAAATATCAAATTATGAGATCACCACGCCATAGCATCTGGCCAGAGCGCCGGCGCCGATAGAAAAAATAATCAGAAAATCAGATTCAAGCAAAGAAAGCAGGAAGGAATCGAAAATTATAAAAATAAAAAATAATAACTTCGACCTGAAAAGGACACTGATAAACCAGCGACGCCGAAATTTTCTGAAAATAAACTAAAGAGAAGTACAAAGAATACCTTACAACTGCAACTCACGTTTCCTTCCCCGCCAGTTGAACAGCTAGAAACGTGTGAGGATGAAGTTGCATCGCCACATTTGATTTTTGTAGTTAATGTTGGTTTAAGAGTATCGAATTTCCCTATGCAATTTGACCATTGAATTCTTACCGAATTGTCGAAGTTTGAGAAAATATTTTCATATTATTTTTTCACGGTTGTGTTAATATATTCATATTGACGATAAATGTTTTCGATTTCTTGCTTAATCGATTGTAAATGGATTGTAAGGTTATTTTAGCCTCGTTTTCTTGATAAAGTAATTTCTTCGAGTGGAGTTATTTTAATTCCATGAGGATGGGCCAGGTATAGCGTTATCATCCTGTAAAGAAGTTTTCATGTAAATTTTCGGTCTTTTTAATTGTTGCTTGTGATAGGTTTTTCGAGGGGTTTCGTATGTAATTAATTAAAATTAATTAAAGGATGCCGAAAAAACTATCGAGAAGAAATGAGAAAACACCACACAAGTTTGGTTAATTAAAAGGCGGCTCTAGAATTAACTATTAATTAATTAATAACTGACGTACAACGATAATAGTTGGTCTGCGCAGTAATACTGGTTAAAGTACGATATAAATAAAAATATATAAAATTTGTGTATATAGGGATTTTTAACGCGAAAAATATTGCAATTTTGTATGCAGTGCGTAATTTACAATGTTGGACAAAATTATGAGTATTTTCCGGAAGTTCCAAGTAATTATTTATTATGTGGTTTATTTGTTTTGAACATATATTTATACGTTATTTTTTAAATAAATATTACATATTTTAACGTCTTTAATAAAATTTGTTATATATTAAAAAAAAAATTATTTCATTATTAAATAATTGCTTGCATAATTCTTCAAAGTATTACTCCCATCCCAAACATAAGAGTATTAAGAAATAGCAACACTAACGAAAAATGTATCTAATTTTTACTAATTAATCTTTTAATGGCAGGTGAAAGAATAGTATTGTAAATTATTTAAATTATTCAAATTATTCGTATGGCTTGACAATAAAATTGACAGGTGTGCTATTTAACATAGATGAAATATGGTTATATTGGTTATAATTACTTCAGGTTTATCTCTTGCATTATGAAGGATTACTTGGGCAGTTGGGTTGGGTTGGGTTGGGTTGGGTTGGGTTAGATTGGATTGGATTGGATTGGGTTGGGTATCTTTGCTGTGCGCAATACTTATTGCGACCATAATATTCTGTTGATTCCTCCTGCCCATCTGTTACTTTTTGCTATACTGGGGTTTATGTCTATTTCCTCTCTGCACTTACCCATTAGGGTTCCCAGATATGTGTAATCTTCTACTTTTCAATTTCCAACATTTTCTGGACGTTTTCTTTTGACTGCTACGAGCTTGTTTTTTAGTTCCAGGTATTTTCCTTGTTTGTATTAAGTTGCTCATTCTGTTTGCTGTTCTTACCAACTTACTTGCTATGTCTTCTGGCTCCTTTATGGTTCGTGTCAACAGTCATCTGCATATGCAATGCTTCGGTGGTCATTTCTGTTTAGTCCGCCACATCTTACTGCTTCTTCTAGAACCATATTAAATGTTGTGGTCGATACTGGCTTTGCCTTACTCCTATTTCTTTGGATATTTTTCCCTTGACATTTACCATACATGTTGCTTCACATAATGTCAAAGCAACGGATTTTATTAGCATTCCTAGAATATTTAGTTCCTTCAATGCTTCAACTAGTTTATTTTTATTTATTGTGGCGTGGGCTGCCTTAAAATTTATAAATAACAAATGCGATTGGGTCTCATACCCGTAATATCCAGCAAGGGTTTGCTTTAGCATAAATATTTGGTCCGTCGGTGATCTCTGTACTCGCCTAGTAAGTACTGCTTCCGCATATAGTTCTAACCTTTGTTTTACTAGCGCAATTCCTTTGTAGTTGCTGCATTGGGTTACGTCCATTTTTTCAAATGATGGTACAATGATTGCTTTGTCAATGGTTACGGTATAGATGCAATGTCCGAACCAAACATAACGTTACGTCTTCAAATCTTTGTGCAGTTTAATTATTAAATATTTGCGTTTACGATCAATTGGTAGTTTGTCAAATTTGAAATTAGCGGAAGTATGAAATTTTCAATTTTTCGGCAATTGCTAAATATTGTTGCATTTAAGCAATTTGTCAAATTTGAAATAAGTTTGAAATTTTGTCAATTCGTTTCATTTTAGATAATTTCGTCAACTTTGACAATTATGACAAATAATTAAGTAACATCAACTAAATTCAATTTAACATTTTTTTTGTACGTTTGAAAAAGTTTGTATTTTTGTCAAATTTTTACCAATTTTCAAACTAGTGGAATTTTCGATACATCATTTTAGAACATTTTGTCCAACTATTGACACTTACGTGTAAGTAAAAGAGCAATCAAATTATCCTTAATTAAGTCAGATTATATCTAATTAATTTTTTGTTAAAGTAGTGGGAGTTAAAAGAGGCTTTTTAGTACCGTTTAGAAAAAAATAAATGTTCCATTTGAAAATTCAATACAATTCGAACGGTTCCAGAAGGCAAAAAATCCAAGTTGACAAATTTTCCCAACTTCCACTAACGTGAACTAAGCATTGGGAATTATTGAGGGATTCAAAGGTTTACGAAACAAAAATTTAAAAATTAATGAAAGATACTATTTATTGCCTTTAGTTGTACTTTAATGCAAAACAGTAACAGTTTTGATTATATTTCGTTTTGAATTCACTACTACTTAGTTTCTTACTATTAGTGAAGTAGTCAGAAGAATTATTAATACTGTAAATTATACAGTATCAATAATTCAACGTAAGAGAAGTGAATAAATTGCATTCATATGAATTAAATAAAAATATATACTATGTTGTTTCAATTTTTATGAAATTATAATTCTGTCTCCCTTTGTCCACACATGCCCTAGCCATTTAATTCTTTGCCATTATATTTTATTAATCACATCCTCTTCTTCCTATTCTTCTAATATTTCTTTGTTCGTCCTTCGTCTGTATTCTTTATTTTGTAATTTTGTAATTCCCTGTATTGTTCTCATTATTTTCATTTCCTGTATTCTCAATTCTTCCTCTTGCTTTTTGATCATTGATATCGTTTCCGTTGCATGGCTAATTTGTTAGTTGCTTTCCTTATGTTTCTTCTCACTTTCTGTATCATCGTTACCACCACCAGGAAGTAGTCAGTGCCTTGGCATGTTCCTTTGTTATAATTTAAATCAAAATTGGCGAATCACTTATTGATTATATTACTTGCAAATGTATGTTACGTTTTAATTAAGAACAAGATTTCCTTGAAATAAAAGAAATACATTTACTGGCGGTTGATGAAATTGGTCTATCGAAAAAAATATATAATTCAATAAGGAAATGTATTTTAAAATGTAAACTAATCTGTAACCGTATTTGCGTTTATGAGAAGTAAAGCCGGTGCTTCGAGTGATATTTTTAAACCGAAAGGAATTTTTGTATTTCATAATGAAGTACACTACCGTTATAGACAATTATCTTCTTCGGATGTTAGCAAGAAAATGTTTTAGTTTAAGAAATTATTTTTGGGTAAAATTAAAGCTATCAATTTTGGGATGCGATACCAGTGATGAATATAATCAGAAATATCTGATTATCCTTGTGATTTTTCATTATGGTCATTTACGATTTAAATAATTCTTGTTTGATGGTTTTCCCTAGATTAAGTGTTTTCCCCCAATTCGTGACGAAGCATCGAAGCGCTTTTTTGCGCAAACCGATATGCGTCCAAGTCGGCCACGCTAAATGTTTGCTTTTGTAATTTCGTTCGCTCAACTTTTGTTTTACGAACCCAAACCCTGTGGTTAGTTCGTCGACGCAAGTTTTTCAGTTTTTGTTCGCGAACAATGGTCGATTGCATTGTTAGTTTCGGCTATTGTCCGACGCAACTAATAAACGGTTTTATTGGCGAATCGTGTATCTGAAATAAATCATGATCGAAGCGTGCTACGGTACCCGAAGCCGCCGAGTCGCGTCGTCCGGCTCTCCCATTCGCGTTCCTCGTACATCGGTATCCAAGTGCGTGCGTGTACTGATCGTGGGGTCGGACAAGCAACCCTCGGATCGCAGCCGTCCGAAGTTCTCACGCCACGGCAGGTGCGTTCCTTGGCCCCACACACTCGATAACGAAGACCAACAACAAAAAAAAAACCCGAACAGAACCTTGACTCGGTTATTTACACATGTTCCGAGTGATGCGTCTAATTAATGTGATTTTAAGGACCCCGTATATATGTATGTACGTGTACGGAACGTTTACAGCGTAATTTGCGGCGGCGAACGACCCCCCCCCCCAACCTTATCCCCGCGAATGGTTTACGGTTTGTACGCGCTGTGTGATTTTTCGGACGACGAGCTTTTCGGAATTCGTACGCAACGCTTGTCGCCAAATGGACGACGCGGTTTCACGCTTAATCGGTGACACGGCGGCGTTTTTTTCGTACGGTCGGCGGATGGAATACCGAGAAACTATGTGGGCGCTCAAATTCCGTTTGCTCATTGTCGACAAGTCGACGCTCCGTTCTTTATTGGAGCTGCACGGTGGGGCATTAAGGAAACGGGCGGGGTGTTTACCCCCACGGGGTTGGACCGGACTCGGAAGACGCTGAGGAATTTCTTCGTTTTAGTGTGACGTAACCGATCGAATAATTCAGTGACGTCTTAATAAATAATCGAATAGCGTCAGGCAACTGTCACAGGAATCCAGTTTAAAATTGTCGTTATTGAAAAATGCCTGTCAAGTGTCTTGTTTTAAGACCAAGAAAAAAGTAATCCTTAGAAAAAACAGTTGAAAACCGATAGTAAATTAACATAATATTCATTATATCAATTGTCAAAAATTGTTGCAATGTTTGTCGAACGCTGAGATTTCAAAATATATCATAAATTGGTTGGGTATTATGATGGTACAAAATTTTAAAGTTTCGTTATCATTTAAAACAGTTGACAAAGTCGTTTATATTCTAGCAATTGAAATTGGGCAATTAACCTACTGCCAACTATTTTGATTTTTAAAACACCACTAGCGCCAACAATTTAAAAGACGATTATTTAAAACAACAAATATAAATCAACCGCTATATAACTACAGGGTCTGTTGTTCGTACGCGGTTGATCTTGAGAAAAAGGATACCTGGCTGTTTCATTGGCCGAGGCGCGGAATAAAGTTATAGAGAATATAGCATATGTCTATCTTTTTTTATTATTTTACTTTAGAAGCAGGACGACTTCAAAGTTGCTACACTGATTTTCGCAAAAAAGTTTTTGGCCTCTAGCTTCGTAACCGTGGAAGATATACATATCTCGTTCATTCGATTCCATTAGCAAATTTAATTGTCAATAACTTTGTTTATATATTTTTTTCACACGAACGTCGATTTTCGTTGCGTATTGAGCTTTGCGGCGTGGGGCGCCCATCGATGTGCCATGGCACGGTAAGAAGTTGCGACGCGGATCGAGCTGGATCCGCCGAAATAATCGTACGAGACTCGGACTTTTGTGCATAGAATGACCCTATGCGGCGCGCTTACACTACACGTAATTTGTCTTTACGTCGCGTTGATCTTTTTACGCGTACCGTCACGTACGTCACACAACGCGAATTTTGGAACTTAATTCGCCTTGTTACACACATATTTTAAGGAGAATTTGTAGAATCACACTAAATCTTATATAATTACTTTAAATGCCCCACAAATGTCTAAAATGAGGTAGGTATTGGCTGCAGTTAAACTTACATCGTTCCATTTCTTTCCCACTCGTATTATTAGTTAGAGCGAATTGCAAGTAGACAGAGATCCTTTATGGGCCCGTTCGAAATATCTGTAATTATTTATTTCGCGTTTTACTTTGCTTCGAAGCTTTTTTCGTCAATTTTGTTTATTGTTTTTAAAAGGTTTTGCGAATGTTTTTTAAAACGTTCATAATCTGGTCCCTCATATGTTATAACAATTAAGTTTGTTACTTTTATGGTATTGTTTTTAGAATTGTAACAATAAATCGATAGTTTGTACTTAGTTACACATTTATGCTCTTTCTGTATGTACATATTTGAGATTTGTTGTTTGTGTTGAATTACTGCAAATGTTTTAATGATATAGTTTATAAAAACTATGACAAGTATGTTAATTTTTAATTTTAGGTATTTGTGAATGTTGTAACATATTTTATTGTTAATAAATCTTCTCAGGTTCATACTATTATTTTTCGAAAATCATCGCAGAAAGTTGTTATTAAAGTATGTTACTTGCATGTTGTCGTATTTATAATTATAAAAAATCTGCAGTGTTCCGCACTGGACTTTCCTATATTTATATAAATTGAATTGCAAATCTTGTCAATTATGACAAGATTTATATTAATTTCCTTACATATTAAATATAAGAGTGTAATAAACGGTTGAATGAAGATAGCAACTAGCAATTTCATCAGTACTTTTAATCTAATAATTTAAAAGTCTAAAGATGTTTAACGATTAAAAAATTTATTTTTTTTTTATTTTGTTATAATTCGATTTATGATGACTATATTTATTTATACATTATGATTTTTCCAGTTGTTCCATTAACTTTTTGCAACTTGTTTATCGCGATTTTTCAGTTTGAACGATTTTTGCAATGTTTTACGGCTTCTAACGATATTTCAACATAAGTTGATTTATTTCCGATTTTTAGAGATTTTGTTTCCAATTCTTAACGATTTTTATGATTTATGATAATTTTCAACTATTTCAACTATGTTTTCGAATATTTTTACAATTTATAAACGCTTTTTACAATTTAAAAAAGTTTTTTCTATATTATTCGATTTATACTTTTTTGTCATTACGATTTTAATTATTTTTACATTTTTAACTTTTTCCATTTACTTTTTTTACGAGTAAGAGCTTGGCCCATAAAGGAGGCGACTCAATTTTTATATATTTTTTCAGGGGAAGTTAAAAAGTTTTTCTGCAAATATTATATAGTAGTTTAGCAAAGACTACATGGGTGAAAATTTCATACTTTTATATTATTTAGTTTACGTAAACGTTCAGCAGTGATTGTTGTACGTTAGTTAGATAGTTAAGAGGCTAATCTTAAGAAAACTAACTTATGAATATAAAATCTATAAATTAAAAAAACCCACCACACTTGATTCTTAAAAAATTCATGCCACCTTCAATAGAATCTATAAAAGAAAAATGTTACTTAGTATTTCTTGCTCAGGTATTACTTTTGAAGATATTCTCTTCACTAGAGTTTCAATGGGATAACCCTATTATTATTGTTTATCGAACATTTTTTATTATTAAAAACAGCACATGTTAACGTAGCTGCCTCATTTTTGCAGCGACCGATAGTTTCATTTTGTTTCTATGTATATTCCGCCCAAAAAATAAATTTCTAAAAAAATTGAAGCAGAAAGCTGCAATTTACGATTTGTTATATATATATATTTTATGATTTTTTGCGATTTTAATAATTTTTACAATTTATATAAGTTTTCGATTTTCAATGATTTTTTTAGATTTTACAATTTTCATGCACACAAACAATTTTTAGAATTTTGATAATTCGTGTGATATTTTTTATGAATTAAAATTATTTTTAGCAGTCTATTTTTATAATTTTAACGATTTATATATTTTTTCAGTTGTTAACGATTTTCAATGATCTTTAACGAATGTTTTTTAACAATTACCATTATTGCCCTTTTTCACAATTTTCACTATTAGCTATTTTCATTGGAATTAATATTTTAATCCTTCGTTCTTACGAAGTAAGTGGGACACAACAAACATTTATTTTATACAGAAACAGGGTTTTCTTGGACATGGGAAGTAATACGGAGCTCGTAATACATTTATTTTACGAATAAATTACATAAAAATAATAATGTTTATTAACATACAATTCCCCTCGGACTTGGGGTGAAAGTACGGTCCTGGTTAATAATCGGTTTTCGCTGTCATGTTCTTTACCGTTGGATTATTCTTCGCCCGGAAGTTCGTGGGTACTTTTACAAATTGCGATTAAAGACAATAATTGATCGTTAGTGTTCAAATAAATTGAACTACAATTGTTTACTACTGGTGCACGTTATTTGAATACATTCCAGGTAATTTTTTATGACGTTACCATAAATGTCCTATAATTTGTTTTAGCAAAGTTTTTTTATACAGCCTGCGAATCTTATTGTTAGTCTTACATTTCCATGTAAAATACAATGCTTTTTGTAATATTTATGCTAACAAAAATTCTAATAATTTAACTCTATAAATAAATAAACAATCATATTTGTAATTTCCATCGGCGACATATGTATATAAGCAATCTTTCTTTAAATTCATCACCACATCACCGACATACTTTCATAAGTTCTGGTATACAGTTTTTTCGTGGTAAAATCAAAATGACAAAAGTTTTTTGAAATATTGTTTTGTATTTTTATTTATCGCATATTTGAGAATAAAAGAAAATAAGGTTACTCAAAATGGCCGCCGCTTGCCTTCCAGCACGACCGAAATCTGGCAGACCAAGCGTCTATCGCAGTACGTACCAAATCCATAGGAAAATTGTCCACTGCCCGGTTAAGGGCACGCTTCAGAGATGCCAAATTTGGGTGACGAATAGTGCAGATCATGGTCTCTAATACAGACCATAACTTATAATCTAAGGGATTCAGATCTGGACTAGCAGAAGACCAATCAATGGTTGAAATAAAATTGGGCAAATTGTTTCTTAACCACCATCATATGCGACTCCCCACCATACCATCACAGAAGCAGGATAGTGCCCCCTTCTAGTCTAGGAACGACTTCCGATGCTTGTCGAGATGATCAATTTTTTTATCGAACGACTCCTCCACAGTGAAAATTTTCTCATATGTAAACAGAAGTATCCTATGGGCGTCATTCGCGTACTGACGAACCAGTGCTTTTGATTTTTGCTCGCGTTTCTGCTTCAACGCCGCCGTTAGTAGATGACCGGTATCTTTTGTAAGCCCGAAGTCCCAAGTCATATTTAGTGACGCGGGAAGTAGATATCTTTGATATATTCATTTCCTGCGACAATATTTGCTGCTTCTGGAGCGGATTTCTACGAATTCGGTTCTCCACAGATTTAACAGCTCTAGGAATTTGGACACTGCGCGGACGACCAGATCTCCGACAGTCAACTACTCTACCAGTATCTTCAAACAATTTAACAGCACAAAAGTACGCAACGTTCGAAAAATGTCGGCTGTTTCCATGCCACATTTTTTACGCCAACAATAACAATACGGTTTTTCCCATTCCATAATTATAAATAACGTTCGCCAGAAACTTTTAATGCGTAAATGAAATATAACTGTCACTTATCAAAAACTGTCAAGATGGCGCGATGTTCATTGCATGTCTTACAGTGGGATGTTAATAATTGTACCAGAACTTATGAAAGTACTAGGTATATTAGCGAGAAAATACTCTATTTGTTTATACTAAATTTGATTGTGTATCGCACCATAATCCTCAAGTCATTTGATTAAATTGAAATTAAATTAATTGATAACCCAACTGGATGGATAAATGCCAATTATAGTTGATTTTAACTCTATAACTGCAATCTGTATAAGGCAATACACGTTTGTTGTGATATAGGTATGGCATGTGGGATATCAATTTCATTAAATACATCGAAGTCTTAATTTAGTTTATTATGTGAGTCATATATCTTAGGATCTAGTCTTATGCGATTTTTGTTGTTAAGCCCGGTTGTTTCATGAGATGTTGGAATTACTTGCTTTGGAATTACTAATGTTCAAATAAGTTTTAAGATTGCTTTGCAAAGCAGCACTTTGTTGTCTAATGATAGCTTAGATCTACTGCCAATGAGCCAGTACATGGGTGGACTTTGTTTCATTGGCCTTGATTCGCCATGTTCTCTCACACGTCTTGGATTTTATACAAGTTGTGTTGAAGATTCTTTGATGGAGATGTTGGATCAGTGTGTAATGCTAAGACAGTCCTGTCGTCAGCATGTGTGGCAGCTGTAGTAGATCTTGTTGTTGGTAGGTATGATGTATACAGGATGAATAATACTGGCCCATGTCAGATACCTTGAGAGACCCCTGATATGGGATGTAAATTGCTATATTCAATACCCTGTTTCATATGTCTGTCAAATGAGGTATGAACAGTTGATACTGAATTTCAGGACGTGGTTTCTTTAGTTTGACTTGTAAGCCACACGTGCCACATTTTAACGAAGGCTTGTGATATGTCGAAGAATGCCGCCGAGCAATATCTTTTGGTGTTTAAATCTTTGTTTATTTGGCTAATTAGTTTGTGCATTTGTTTTATTGTACTGTGTTTGTGACGTAATCCTGATGATGATTGACATGTAGTTTCTCAAAAAGTAAAGCAAACGTATGAGTCTGTAAGAGACATAGGTGACATCTTCTGGCTTTTTATTTTTGAGGATCATGATTATTTGGGCGAGTTTCCATGTGCTGGGGAAGTAGCTTAAGGGGGGATCCTGCTTTAGGAGGCCTTAAAATAGCGTTTTTTGGGAAATTTTTTTAGGGCAGAAAAAAATGAGCAAGTCTAGTGAACTTTTTATTGCATATTTGAGCATTAAAAAAAATATTTAAACGGAACCAATTTTTATGCACATTTGTGCAACACCTTTCAATTGCAATTTACAATCGGTGGGAAAGATGTAGCCCGTAATTTTTGTCTGAAACAAAAAAAACCATAGAAAATTGTAATTCTCATATATTTTCTTCTAGGTGAACTAAAAAAAAAAACCCAAAATCTTGAAATTCAAGATTTTTCTCAGGTTTGAAAATAAATGTGCTCTTTGCAGGAAGAGAAAATCATTTCAACTTGCTAAAAAAGTTGTTTAGAATTTTTTTTTCATTAATCTTTTTAGTTCAAATAGAATAGAATGCTACTGAAGCCAACAAAAGTTTTGTTTCGTTTTGATTGCTTGTCTAGTTTTCTCGCAATCACGCCCACCAGTTTAGAAAAATCGTAAAAACGAAAACTCGAGAAAACGCGCTCTAAAGTTTACGATCAGGAAAAATGTTAATTTTCGATTACTTACGGAATATCTCATTATAATCCTACTATAGCTCTTACGAATTCAAAATATTATTGTTTCGAACGACCGATTGAACTTGTTTCAGTACATAGTTCGGTGTTATGTGACTGCGGGGAGGGGCGCGCGCTTCGTTTGTCCGAGCGTTCATGGTTTCGTATAATTTTTACTCGACACCTCCCTGTGTTTAGTGCTGTATCTTTCAAAATATTGCGAATTAGCCGCTATAACTTTTTATACATATTCTTAGATATATTAGGCATGGATCTGAGCAATATAGTTTTTGAGCCTTCTAAAGCAGGACCCCCTCTTAACCTTAGAATGTGAAGGCTGTTAGTTTGTAGCATTTTTCAGCCATTTCTTGCAATATTTTGCCAGAAATTAGGTCAAATCCTGGTGCATTTTTATGTTTATTTCTTTCATTACGACTTCTTTCATTTCTGCAATTTTGAACATGCATGTTTAGTTTTTCTATTCGATAGATATCTTTGAGGAGAACGGTTTATATATATTTTCTAGATCTTTCAGAAAGACTTCGCCTTTTTTATCGTTTCTAGCCCAGCTGTTGTGCACATTCTTGATTGGAGGGTTATGTTGATGGGTCCTCCTTGTGGCTTTCCAGAGCAATGCTTTCGTAGCTGCTGTTGGTGTGAGACTTTCCCAGTATTCTTCAATTCCTTGGTTCTGTTCTTGTTGTATGTGTAGTACTTTAGTTGCTTTTTTTAATTTTCTTTAGTTTTTTTATGTTTCATTGATTTTTGTACTAAATTTGAGTTTACCCTTGGCTTAGATGTTGTCATTGTACTTTTTTCTCTACTTTGCGTTGCGTCATTTTATGTCCTCTTTGAAAAGCATCTCTTTGCATTTCCACCCGTTTCATATCCTCCTGACTTTGATATTTTACGCTGTTGCCAAGCTGTGATATATAACTTCCCCAATGGAAATAAATCTCTTAGAGATAGTCTCTTAAAGTAATAGTTGTTGCAAAAATAGACCACGACTAATCATACGCATCAATAAATAATCAGTCCTTAAAATCTGTAGACATACTAAAAAGTCTGCATTTATACTCATGTGACTCTGGTAAGGGTGATGGAAATGAAAAAATAAAGTTTATATGATAATAAATATTATATTGTAACTAACGTAAATATGGCAATAAAATTATGACAATTCATGATGAGAAAGTTTGATTTTTTTAACGACGTAATTAAAAGTAGCGATGCCATTTACAGCAGGGGTAAAAGTTACCTCGGTATCAATTGCAATGCTATGTTTACTTCCATAAATTGTATTATGAATTATGTCACTAATCTTATGATTTCTCAACGTTGGAAGAATATTACTCATAATTTTGTATTTGAATCTAAGAAACCGTTCCAGAAAATAATATATTGTGTTATTTGTCGTAAATGTAACATCGAGTGGCTCGTTTATCATAGCTGGACTCGCATTACCTGAGTACCATTTTTAAGGGCTGATTAGCTATTCTCTTGAAATTCCCAACAGTCGACTTCCCATGAACTTGGTTATGGTGCATAGTGTATAGTGAATCTTCAACTATTAGCATACACAGTGTTCTCCACGAAGTCCCACAGCTTATCCTACGTGTCATTCTTATCGCTGTTTTCTCTAAACCTATGTGTGGAGCAAAAGCAGGTATGGAAGAACTGAAAATAGCTTTGTTGCTTTCCGCATTAATCGTAGTGAGATTTGACGGCTGAGGATTTCAAACGACAATGAAAAGCGTCTAAGTTCGTATGATCAACATTTTCTTTAAAGTTCGCTGCATTGCGTGCAGTATTAATATATAACGATTTGTAGTATTTTTACGTGATATGAATCTGTCATCGCTGGCAAGGGTTGACTTTTCAATTTCAAATTTTTAAACATTGCAACGAGCTCTTCATTGAGTTAATATTTTTCGTTTGGCAGGACGTCGATTTTTTTTGTAAGCGATGACATGCCAGTACAATTTCAACTGGAAAATTTGATAATTGTTTGATGGGACCACCTGTGCCATTCAAAATTGAAAAATTACAATGAACTTTAAACACCAAAATCAACCAATCAAACCAAAATTAAATTCCTTGATACATCGATCCGAACTTTTATATTTTTTATATTTGCTTACGAAAATTTTATAAATTCTGGCTCTAAAATTTGGTTAATTTATTTCAAAAAAACTTAATTGGTATAACATTTGTTTTTAACGAACGAGATAAGTATCGTATCGAGGAATATTCGCGAAATAAATTTATATAGGATTTTTTTCTGAATTTTAGCTAAAGAAAAGATGAAAGGGGAAATATTAGAACTGACGGCTGAGTGCGCAGTTTGAGGACTAGAATTACTGAGAAAGTTGAAGCGACTTCTTGAATAGGATTAAATATATTAAGCGGTGAATCGTAAACAGTGATAATAAACTTTTCTTGTATCGAATGAATCCGGGACATAAATGATATTTTAAATCTCGAATATTAACCATAACACGTTGCTTTTGTTTAAATGATCCCGGTCTGTTAAATTACTTTCGCCTATGCATCGATGCTTCCTTCGGACGTAGCAACTCCGGTCTTCGAGTCATCGCACGTCGAGTGCGTGTGGGCGAACCTAATAATTCAAGCAGAGGTTATTTTGTCAGAAACAAATACGCGCACGGGCGAATCTCCTCTTAAACGCCATTAATCACACCTTCCATTTGCATCTCGAACGCCACGCAAATTTCAATTGCGATTTCTCGCATTGTTTCCAGGCATTTATTGAGTAACGCGTTTTCGGACCATCGCCGCAATTAACGCGCGGACCGACGTTCTAAACGAAAAAAAAAAAAAACTAAAACGAACGCGCCGGAAGAAAGTCCGCGCGCATTTGCGTCGCGAATATGAAAGGAAACCGATTTATTTTCCTAGTTTTCTCGCCGCATCGCGGGGAGGGAAAAAAAGGCGCGCAGAGAGCATACGTTTACGGGCGCAATTAAACCGGCGTATAAAACACGGCACGTACTAATTAAGGACTGCTAAATCTGAGGCAATCACACATTCACCGTGTTGCGGTTGTCGCCGTCGCAAAAACGCTCAAAAATCTCCAATTAATGCGCGCGTTTACATCCACCAGGAAGTCCGCGGCCGGCGCGGAGAGGCGAGCGAGCGAGCGGTTATTAAAAACAAACGACCGACCGGTGCGCTCCTTGCATAAATAATATCTAGAAATTTAACTTAATTGCATAAATTTAATGTTGCATAACTATGCGCGAAAATGACGACGTAATTAATGAAAATAAATGCGCTCGTTGTTTTTGATAAATCGATGGAATTAGTCCGCGTTTTAATTTGAGTGCGCGGCGCGTAACTGTTTTCAGAATGGGCAGCGTAGCGTAAACGTTTGCGTAAATTCTAGAAGATTGTCGCCGCCCGTTTCACTTCCGTGTGGGTTTTCGAGTTTGTTTTGTTGACGAACGACGATCTCTTGCGGTTCCGCGACGCGTACATCGTCAATCAATAAATTCAAAAATAGGCCAGTTGAACCTACTTATCAACATATTGATATGATCAACTTGAACTACACTCGCTGTTGGCGTCCTTGCGCAAAATTCAAGAATTCGAAACAGTACCGCTATACACACAATTAATTGGAAAACAATTGTAAAACTGGCACCAATTACTATTTACCAATAATTACAGCAACGTAATTATCAACAATTATCATTACAAGACAAATTAACGGCAAAATCGAGTTGACATTTTGAATTTTTAACATAATTTTGAGGTTAGCGTATTATACAATCATATTAATTAATGAGCAACTTTCGCTGATCACGAAAAACTAATCAGTTTTATTGTGCGTAATTAAATAGGGAATGAAACTGAAAACGTCAAGTCCAGCATATCCTAACAAGTTTTATTATTTTGAAATCAGGAGTTGAAAAAAAGATAAAGCAAGAACTGCAGTAGTGTATGGACCAGACGAAGATAAAAATAAAAAAGACAAATTATGAGAAAGCGTACAGGAGGCTTGTAAAATAAAAAAGGAAAACTTATATTGATGGGGGACTTCATTGAGGGAGTCGGGGTAGACAATAATGGAAGAAGTTATAGAATTATATGGAGATAATAATCTGGTGATAAGGAACACCATGTTCCAGTATAAGGACATAAACAAATTCACCAGAGAAATTTCCAGCAGAGGAGAACGGTCCATAATAGGTTATACATGTATTGTATAATCGTAGAAAATGATAAAATTATAGATAAAGATGAAATTCGTAAGAAGGAAAAGATAAAAGTGCATAAACTAAGAAGTTCAGATAATAGAACTAAATATCAAAAAGTGGTGGAAGAAGAAAGAGCGCAAAGCAAAAATTCATAAGAAAAGAACAACATAGTGGGGTGACGATGTAAGAAGAGAAGTATATTTGCCAAAGAAAAGATAAAAGCTAACAGGTAAAGCTTCAGACAAAAAGAAAAAATGTTAAGTTTGGTTTAATTATCAAAAATTATCTGCAATCAAAAAATGGCTAAAAAATTAAATAACGTCGTCCTTTGATTTGATCCAGTTTACAGTAACTGCTGTTCGATAAAAGTGTCGTGAAAAATCTGCAAAAAAGGAAAAGTTTAAATTCAAATTGAAAAAAATTAAATTAATTAAAAATATATATATAAAAACGTTCAGAATTCAACAGAAACTGCAACTCGCCTAAATTACGTTTCGTTCGGTTTAATTATTAAAAATTTATATAAAATTCAAAAAGTGCCTAAAAATTACGCATTAGACAGAATGACAAAGACATAAAAACGTGCAAAAAGGTCGTTTGATTTGATTCAGTTTATACTAACAGTCGATTTAATAAATATATCGTCAAATAAATCTGCAATTTATAAAGTTTAAACACAAGTTGGCAAAAATGTGCAAAAATTGGTTGAATTGTGTTTACATAATTTAATTTAAGTATAGTTTAATTAAAATTCTTTAAAATGCAAAAAATGTCAAAATTGCGAAAAATGTCAGAAAATGTCTAAATATATACTCGTATTTAATTTGACGTAATTGTGGAGTTTTTCAAAAATGAACAAACATTTGCCTGAATTGGGTTTGATTTGATTTAGTGCGACTTTCTTGACAAAGAATCAACTTAACAAACTACTACAATTTGACTTATTTATCAAAAATGGACAATGGAAATTGTCAAAATTTCAAAATGAAACATTGTCAAACTTCACAAAAATGCAACACTTTGCATTACTACAAAAGTTTGTTTTAATTTTTAGTTAATTTTACTTCATTTCCCTTAACTTTCGGTAGGAATTATGTTGAGTGGAGGAACATTGAATTATTACTTGATTCAAAGGGATAGCCACCTAAGTTTAACAAAAAAATAACTCAAAACCAATGGAAATGAGTTTTACCTTATTGTGTTAAACTTTTGCGGAAAAAAATATATAATTTTATTCCGTATTAGATATACAAGAAGAGAAAAGATCTCTTAAGGCACGAGTGGAGTTTGGAAAACGAATGGAGAAAAACCAGAGAACCAGAAAATGTTGTTACAGAGCACTATTTTTTTTTCAATAATCCGGAATATAGAGTACATCAAGTGAAAACAAAAGACCAAATCATAAATGAATCGAAATAATATTTCTATGATTTATTAAAAGTAATATGGTATTAAGAGAAAATAGAGAGGGAGAAAATGAAACCGAAGGTGAAATCGGAAGGAAAGAATTGGACGGAGTATTGGAACACTTAAAAATAACTAAAACGGCTGGAGTAGACGAAGTAGCGTTAAAATATATGAGAGAATAGGGCAAGAGGGAAATGTAAAAAATTATAAATAAATGTTAAAGACATGCTTGACGAACGAGAGGTATAATATTACCGATATATGCAAAATATACGAGAGCATAAT
Source organism: Geotrupes spiniger (assembly GCA_959613385.1). NCBI lineage: Eukaryota > Metazoa > Arthropoda > Insecta > Coleoptera > Geotrupidae > Geotrupes > Geotrupes spiniger. The sequence goes on along the minus strand of OY390736.1, from coordinate 30,643,168 downwards.
AGATTAATAGAAAAAAGATTAAGGAAAATAATTGAACCACAGCTTTAAGATGCACAAAGCAATTGAAAAGAACATTTTGAACCCACTACTGTTCACAAGTGCAATGGATGATTTGAACTGAAGTGATACAGGCAAGAAAATTGATAAAACATTTTCTTCATCGAACATTTTTCAATCACGTTTAGGATGATATCTAGGCAAGGACTATCCTGGTCGCTTGAACGATTAGAAGAAAAACTTTTTCTAACAGATTGTAATATTGTTCGTGCAAGAAGCTATGAGATTTATTGGCATGGATTGAATTATTGTGAAGTGATTATAAATGAACATGGGAATATAAAACTGCAATCTTCCTTAGTTTGCAATGCAAAGTACAGTTCTTCGACTATATTTTTTCGAAGCGAAATGCACCATATTGAATTTATTAGCCATATGAACTGTGTGACTGTTTTAATATCTGCATATCCAGCATTTTGTAGCTGTGTATTTATTTCAACAAAAAAATCTGAAGAAAACAAATATCACCTTTTGTAACTTGAAAATCTTTATGCAATTTTAATACTTGCCCATACTCAACGAGCATTTGGAAAAATATACACTAGACTTTCCATCAGTGTTAAGTGTTTATTTGTGTTTTAAAGATGCACCAATTAGCCAAAAGTGTCCTTTTTTATTATGTGCGAAGTCGGCAGTGTAAATGTATATAGATAGATTGTCAGTTGGGCAAATTTTCTTAAAGCTTTGGCGGTATAATATATTTTACACTACGGGTCATGATCTGTGGTGGGAATTACAGTGCTTTATGGAAACGTGTGAGCATTGCTTATTTCGTTCGTCAATTAAGGTGCATTTGTAGATATTTCTGAGATTTTGTTTACGAAATTTTGTTGCGATAATGAATGAATTAACAAATTTATTAAAAAAATATTTCACAAACAAAATGTAAAATAGAAGCATTTTCTTTAAAGCTTTAATTGTCTACGAGTAAAACAACCGTTTTATTCGATGATTACAGACAGGTGTTTTCTGTGTAAAGTACCTAAAACATTACTTTACAATGCATGGCACAATAGCAAAGTCACTGTATTTCCAAGCAGAAAAAATCAATGAGTGGATTAGAATGTTCCTTTCTCTAAGTAAAAACATGTTTATTGAGTTGTTTGACGACCATTGTGACTGTTGTAATCTTCTTAGGTTTGGATCTAATTTTGAATAATTATGTACCTGATTTTCTTTACCAAGATGTCCTTAGATTTATGTTAGATTTTCTGTTGGTAAATTCATCTATTTGCTGAAAATACTACCAACCAAGATCAAAAAATGTATTTTTTAATTTTTTAAATTTTTGTGGATGAGTAATAGATCTAAAATGTTTCTTACATATTAGAATACAATAAATGAATGTCACCTCTTGCTGGTGATCATGAAATACTAGTTCGATATAAATTAGTGAAGAGAAAATATTACTCTGACGTCGACCAAGCCAAAATATATAGAAAATGGTCTACAAATACATCAAGAACAGCTTCGCAAATAATTACTAATTTTTGCTCCTCGTCTGGACGAAGGGCATTGCCACAAACACTGTTAAACTGATATGGTGAGGATATTTCAAATCCTAAAAATGTAATAACTATTCTTAAACTCCAATAATGATTTTAGTAATTATCATCACAGCTCAATCAAATGTCATACTAATGCAAATGCTAATAAACATTCTTTATTTTTACTGCCTCTTGATTGGGACGAATAACGGCACTTAATGCAATTAGTAGCTTCCAAAAATTCTTCTGGTGATGATGAGCTACCATAGCCTATAACTTGTTCACTGCTGGCAAAGTTAGCAACTATAATAGATGCACTGCATACGTTAATAAACTTATGATTTCAAGAGGGAATTTCCCTCCTGATCTAAAAAGTCAAAAATTATCCCCATTCATAACATGGATCGTCGTTGATCTCAAATTATCGAGGAATAGCTTTATTATCTGTGTTTTCGTAATTGTACAAAAAATCAAAAACAAAAAAGCAATTAAGTGCACTTAATATTAATTGTAACATAATATGAAACAATCAAATGAATTAAACTGCTTGGATCTATAAAAAAAGCATAAAACGCTTTGGAACCGTGGTCGATTCATTCGATCTTATTATTAACTCATCAGTAAGAAATACTGAACACCAAATCTGGTTCTTAAACAAATGGGACTCGCCAGTCGCACAGCTTGTCATCAAATAATCCGTAACAATTACGACCATAAATTAAACATTGCAATTTTTATCTTTCTTCTTCAACTTAATTGATTTCTGTGTTGAACTTTTTAATATAACTATAGGCCGTTTTAAGCGTATATTTTAAGCGACATACGTTGGATCGGTTTTTGCTCAAAAAATATCGTGTTGGGAGATTTGTTTATAATCGGATACGCGAATAGTGAGCGCTTTACTAATTTGTGTGCAAAAAATTGATTAAAAACTACTTTTGACGTGTTGTGCTGATGAGTTCGTAATAAGAACGGAACGATCATATTTTGCTCGGGCTTTGCTTACATCCACATTTTGCTTCTATTAAATCAATTGTTGTTTTGAATAAACATCTAAATGTACACTAAAAAGTACGCGTACACTGACGTATTTTGCACATTTTTTTGTTATTTTTAATTTTTGGAAATTCTGATACATTTTTTTGATTTTTTGTAATAGGTCTAGTAAAAAGAAATCCATTATTTTTCCAATAGATGGATTTAGTAATGTATATCTCGCGTCATATAAGTCCGACCGGGTTACAATTTATGGCGTTAGAAAGATGAGATTTCGTACTAATAAAGGGTCCTGATACTGTAACAGCCAATCACGCGCAATGTTGGTTTCGTCGATTCCGTTCCGGTAATTTCGATGTCAAAGATGCACCACGCACTGCAAGGCCAATTGTCGAAAATATCGATAAAATCATGGACATTGTCGAGTCCGACCGTAATTTAAGCACTATTTCGATTGCCCAAGAGCTAAAGATTGCACAAAAAGCCGTTTGGAACCATTTGAATAAGGTTGGATACAAAAAGAAGCTCGATATTGGGTGCCACATGAGTTAAATCAAAAAAACATCATGGACCGAATTTCCATCTGAGAATTGCTGTCCAATCGCAATAAAATCGACCAATTTCTAAAGCTGTTGGTGACTGGTGATGACAAATGGATCACTTACTACAACGTCAAGCGAAAACGGTCGTGGTCGAATAGCGGTGAGCCGGCGGAAACGGTGACCAAGCCAATATTGACGACTAGGATAGTTTTAGTGGGATTAGCAGAGAATTATCTACTATGAGCTGCCCCTTACGGTACAACTCTTAACTCTGACCTGTATTGTCAACAATTGGACCGTCTGAAGGAAGCAATCGTCCAGATGCGGCCAGATAGGAGAGGAATTGTGTTTCATCAGGGCAACGCCAGGCCACACACATCGATAGTGACTCGCCAGAAGCTCCGGGAGGTTGGTTGGGAGGATCTTATGCATCCACCTTATAGTCCGGACATAGTACCAAGTGACTACCATCTGTTCCTGTCCATGTAGAATTATTTTGCTGGTGAAAAATTCGATGGAAAAGAGGCTTGTGAAAATCGACTGTCTTAATTTTTTGCCAATAGGGACGATGGCTTCTATGAGAGAGGCATAATGAAATTACCTTCAAAATGGTAACAAGTTATCGAACAAAACAGCGCATATTTGATCTAAATCAGATAATTGTAACTATGATTTATCATAGTTTTATCATAGGTTTAAATTTCATGCAAAAATAATGGATTTCTTTTTACTACACCTAATATATTGGTAAATGATACAGCCAATATTTTGGAAAACCTTCGATAATTTCGTTTTACCATTTTTTGGAATTTTTGGTTGTTTTTAGAATTTCAGTTTCTTATTTTCACTTAGTTTTTGTTCATTGGTTTATCTTTTTGAATATTTTCGTTGATTTGATTCATTTCGATTTAATTTAGATTATTGTTTGTTGAATACTCAACCGCAAGTGATGGTTTACTCTTATCATATTTTTCCATATGTCGAAAACGATACATGTAATCGAAAAAATTATGTATTGAAATTTTATTGAAAATTATTTAATTGGAAAAACAATTAATAACTCAATAACTCAACGACTTGTTCGCAGTGACTCCTTTCAAAAATTAATAAATCGTTTATATAAAAATCGTTTACATAAAAAATTGGGTTAGGTTGGGTTGGGTTGGATTGGATTAGGGTTTGCATTTTGTGTCATTTCATTTCAAAACTTTTGCTGCAGTGGATTATTTAAATTTTGTTTGACATGATTTTTGAATACAGTCCCTTCAATATGTTGAGAGTTAGTTGAGTTATGACTACTAGTGTAATAATGATTTGATAAATTGTCTCTAATTTACTAGAGCTTGTTGCATAAAACAATGTTCCAGAATTCTTCGTGATGTTGTTTGATTGCATGGAGTTAACAGGGCGAAATTTCGCTTGCGAATGTCCATTCACAGCCAAACGGCCCCTTTCATAGCCGTTGCGTTTATTTTGTTCTTTTCTTATTTGATTTGTTGTGTATTTGTCCATTTAAAATTTTTTGTTTAATCGTTTATTTGTGGTGATCATTTTCCAATTATCGAAATATTTACTACACTGTTACAGGAATCTTGGTTATTGCATAAATAGCTTGTTAATTGCCTTATTTTTGTTTGCTATGCAAAATACGGTAAACCGATGCTAAATCGATACTAATTATACGCAGCGTGTTTCGAGCATTATCTACGTGAGAAAATCTACGAAGTTGCTAATCCTAATTAGTAATTACGATCTCGTACTTTTTCCAATTTCCACTCGGGAAGAGCAACAACATCCATAACAAAAAACCATTAGAGTTTTCTTATTACGCAGCCATTAATAATACGGTCGAGCTGGCACACACTTGAATTTTAATGGATCGCCAATCGGCGTTTTTTGTTGACGACTTCATTTGACTCCGACATTGTGCAGAAAATGTTATCGCCGAGTCGCAATTTCGCGATTTTTAAAATGCGCACGTATTACTGTAATGAATTTCTTAATGACAGAGCGAAACGCATATCAAGTATGAGAAAACCTGAAAATCTTCGATTAGCGATTCCTATAATCGGCGAGCTAATGACGAGGTAAGTAATATCCAATTAAAACATTGATATAAGTTTATGGTACCGCGTCTTCATTCCCGCTAAATAATAATAAGATAAGAGCGCAAAAAGAACCGGTAAACGTCAGGCCTCGCCAAATATAGATCGCTTAGACGGGCATGTTCTATTAGTCATTATATCAATTAACGGTAGAAGGAATGTCGTTAAAATGAGTCGGAATATCCATCATTAGCGCTCTCAATCACACTGCTCTCTTTATTTATTGCACGCATTGGAAAAATGTGTCTTAATTATCAAGTTTCCTCGTCGAATGTAATTGACTAAATGGGAATTGTAAATCGTTCCATTACGTAAACATTTCCTAACTAGTCGCGAAACATCGTCGAAGAAATTCGTACACATGATCTAATGTAATTAATTAATTTAAAAAAATAAATCATCGTTTGAATCCATTTTTTAATTTGTACAAAAATTATACGATGTGTACGAAGATTGTTTACAGTTAGAAATATTACACCCAGTTTTATAAATGAACATGAAATTAACTTTTAATCTTCAGAGACGCTGCAGCAGTCCTTTATTGTAGACGCTGTTTATTGCGGTATGGACTAATTGTTTGTCTTGTCACTCTTTGTAGCACGTCGTATTTTTATTTTTAAGCAAAGCTGTCGTTGTTATGAAAAATTGTACATCGGTACGACGACCTAATTTTTGCGCTATAGTTTTTACCAAAAACCAACAACGAGGGGAGATAATTATTTAGTGTCCCAGACACAGTAGTAGTCATTTGTTGTTACGTTGGTTCAATTGTAGAATTTTAGTAGAAAAGTTTAGAGAAATTAAAAAAAATGGAAAAATCAGAGGTTCGTGCAGTTATAAAATTCTTGCAAAAGAAAGGATTGTCGCCAAAAGAAATTCATGAAGACATGGTAGGCGTATTAGGTGAGGGTGCTGTTTCTTACCAAGTGGTGAAAAATATGTCTCCAGAATTTAAACTGAGAAGACAAACATGTGAACATGAGAATGGTGCTGCACGACCAGTGATTGTCACTACCTAAGAAAATATTAATCGTATACACGATATGGTAATAGCAGATAGACGTCTGACCATTCGCCGGATACCTGAAATTACGAATTTTTCGAAACTCGCATTTATCAGGCGATCTGCGCACTCGGTTATCAACGTCATGAACTTTTTTATAATTTACAACTTTAAAACTTAACAGAATTGTTTGCGAACAAACAAATAAAAGAAGTCAAAGAAAACGAGGAACTACAGAAACGCGAGAGCGCTGGCGTCACTGCAAATCCCCCGCGATCTCGCAACTGCAACATATATAACCTTACGCTTTCCGCATTAAAAACCACGTCCCTTAACAAAAATAAAACCCAACCTGCCTGCATCTGTGTACGACGATCGACGAAAATTCGACGAAACGGCGCGATGAATCACCGACGACGAAGTCTCGCGAAATTCTCCTTCCTCCCACACACAAAACGACCAAGTGGAACGAACGATCGAGGATGGTCGCACACACACACACACACAGCCCCGGCGAAAGTAAATGGAAAATTCCAATAAATTACGAACGAGTCTGCGTCGAGCTGCAAAAAAAAACCAAAGTTCGTTTTCAAACAATTGGCTCGTGTGAACCGCGGTTTTGTTGTCTCGGAGGAACGACGGGTAACCTTGAAAGGTCGGAGTTCGCCAGCTGACCCAATCAACCTGTTACCAACCGCACGTGATTCAGTATCAAATATTTTAATTCGCTATGTCGCACTCTACTATAAATCATCGTATATTTATGTGTAAAGGAATAAAAAATTGTATGCATGACTGGCAAGAAAAACATGCATATATAAAAATACCTAGAACGGAAATATTTTCGCGAGGTTTGGGACATACGAGGGGAGATCATTATTTAGCGTCCTGATAGTAGGCGTTGTGCGACGTTGAATCAATTTGACACATTAACGTACTAAATCATTTGTTGTTACGTTGGTTCAATTGTAGTTTACTCACTTGTTACCTGTTCAAAATAATTTTGAATTTAAGTACACAAGTTTTGAGAAATTCTAAAAAAGGAAAAATCAGAGGTTCGTGCAGTTATAAAATACTTGCAAAAGAAAGGGTTGTCGCCAAAAGAAATTACGACGGGCTGACAAAGGCAACGCGACGGTCGTCATGAATACCGACGAATACAACAAGAAAATGAAGACAATATTGGAAGGTGCTACATATAAACCGACACCAACAGATCCTACAACATATTTAGAGAAGACCACCAATGACAAAATTACTACTTATACCAAAAGAAAATGCACTAAGATACCCGAAACTTACGGACTACCCAAAATCCATAAGTAGGATGTACCATTACGACCTATTGTAAGCTCCGGGGGATCATCAGTTCAACCGCTAGCAAGATATCTTGCAAAACAACTCCAACCGTACGCTTCAAAATCATACGTAAAAAATGCAGTATCATTTGATTGAACTGTTGAAAAACCAGGTAGTACGGCCATACCAACAGTTAGTAAGTTTTGATGTCGTGTCACTCTTTACTAAAATACCGATCAAAGAAACCATGAATCATGGATTTAGCGGAACACTGTTTGAAGAATACTTATTTCATCTACGAAGACCAACGTTACAAACATATGGAAGGAGCACCAATAGGATCACAGCTGTCACCAGTAATTGCAAATTTATTCATGGATCACCTGGAAACCACAGCATTGGAGACTGCGAAACTCAAACCAGATATATGGTTGATATGTTGACGATACTTTCGTAATATGGTCACACGGAATAACAGAACTAGCTACTTTCCTCAACCATCTCAACGAACAACACGACCAAATCAAATTCACAATGGAAGTGACGTTCTTAGACGTCCTACTTACGAAGACAGAAGACCATCGCCTGAGCCACACTGTGTATTGGAAGAAGACCCACATCAACCGATATCTCAACGCTGAATCATACCACCATCCAGGACAACTCCACTCGGTTATAAAGACTCTCATTGCAAGATCGGAAAGGATTGCAGACGACAACAACAAGGCCGAAGAAATTAAGAATATACACCAGGCATTACAAGCAAATGGTTACACCAAACGAGATATACAAAAGGCAACTAAACCAAGGCAGAATAAAACTTAAGATGGAGACAGGAAGCCTATAGCAACAGCATTCTTGCCATATGTGAAGGGAACTACGGACAAAATTAGCCGAATCTTGCGTAAGGAAAATATCGACACGGTATTTAAACCACACCTTAAGATAGAAGCGCTAGTGAGAAACCCGAAAAGCAAAATTCCATGTAAAGACTGTGACAGCAAGTACATTGGGCACTCTAACAGAATAATTGATATCCGCAAGAAGGAACACATGAGAGCAGTAAAACAAAAAGATACATCATCATCTCTTGTGAAGCACATATTAGACACGGGGCACATAATAGATTTTGAGAACACCAAAACCATAGTTGACATAACACACTTCACGACACGGACAATACGGGAAGCTATTGAAATAGAAAAGCACAGCCACAAAATATGAACAAACGGGATGATGCACAAAGACTTCCAAGAACATGGAGACCAGCATTTTCTGGTCGGACAAATAGCAACCCCGCGCTAGACAAAAAGAAAATATCACCACCCGCTGAGCAACAAGAACGACACGGCCCACTGACCCGAAGCCAAAGCAGAAACCAAGCATGCACATCGACCCGGAGCGAAACCACAGGGTATAAAGATCGTCACTTCTTCTAGATCGTTTAGGCGGTGGAGAACAACCTGAAGATGGCAATTGTGACATTGCCGAAATGTCGGAACAATTATCCCTTACAGGGATAATTCTATAACGCGGTTCATTACCCGAGAAAAACGCAGAACATTAAGACCGTCAGTTTTTTATCGACCCTCGTATTTTACCATACGAGCAAAATAAACCAATTCGCATTTTAATGATAAACAAGCGCAAATAACATTTTTACGACTATAAAAAAAATCTGCATCCCTTGGCGATCCGCAATCACCGGTGATGTAAACGCGCCCGGATAACATCTAAAAGGATATTTAAACGCACGCGGTCACTCGTGCATTTTTAATGATTAATTTGTTTACACGCTAATTAGAATGTATGCGTATGCATTACATGCATGTTACTGAATGCCGGGTAATTGAAATGTACATTTATTATCGTGTTTTATTGAGAAAAGTGACGGGAACGCGCTGAAAGTGTAAAATGTGGTCTTCTAAAATGGAAATTTTATGTGCGCCGCCTGTCACGCCGTTTAAAAAACAATCGACTCTAAACTGCGACGTACGAGGTCGTCGCAAAAGTCTCACGTGATTTTTTTTAAGAGTGCAGTTCTATTCGAATAATAGAAATTTAGTTTAATTAGTCTTGATGCTACACTAACATTGTCGAAAAAACTGTCGATGTCCAATTAACTTTCTTTTGAGTTTTGTGGTACGAAGTAACAAACAGTTAATTGTTTATATTTTCGATAATTGTCATTTTTAGGTTGTGGAGCGCCCACGTTACCATAAACGGTCCTGTGGTCGGTTGTTCTTGCAGCAGCAGCAGCGTTGAGATTTGCGTAGTTTTATTTAATCATCCATATGAACTAAGTTCTAATGAGTAGTCCTTTTTGTGGTAGTTATTTTTTATCATCTAATAATAAAGTAACAATTTGAAACCATAATTAATTTGAACTAAGTGTTACTCATTAAAAATTTCCTAATTAGTCCACAATTTTCATGTTTTGGCACGTGACAGAGATTACTTTGATATGACGTACAGTGATCGCCAAAAAAGCAGAGCACCAAGAAGGGACGATTGTACGAACTAAAAATGTCGGTGGTGTATACATCTCAAATGAAGAAATAAATGATTAAAATTTCATCATGACCAGACGCACTTTTGTTTGTTTTTTGTCTCGTGTAAAATTTTTTTAGGTACCATTTTTGTCCTAGTTTAGTGACAGTTTAGACGTTGATTTGTGATCAACAGTCAATCAATTAACTTCTTTTGAAAGGGGTCGAATACTTTAATTGTGGGAATGCGCGAAATTGTCAGAAGATTGGGTTGAAGTGACTCTACAATCATTCAAGCATGGAGAGCTTGGTCCAACGAAGGTTCAGAAATACGTAGGAGAAGTAGTGGTCGGTCACGAATTATGAATGAACGTCAAGAAAGGCCTCTTCGGCGACTGGCCTCGATTAACCCGTTCGAGACAACTAGGTCGGTGGAGGCTACTTGGAGAGCTGTTTTAGAAAAACAGGTGTCTATGAGAACAATTTATCGCAGAATTCGTTGGTATGGCTTAGCGTCATATCGACCAATCGTTCGTCTTCCTTTAACCCTAGACATGTACTTGCCAGGCTCGAGTGGTGTAGATTGAGGGAGCATTGGGTTGATGAATGGCATCAAATCATGTTCAGTGATGAATCTCGGTGCCTATGGCAATCTTACGGCTGCATGTCAGAAGACCTAGAGGACATAGGGTAAATATGCAATTTGCACTTAGACGCCATTCTGGTTTAACACCGGGTGTTATGGTTTGGGGTGTAATACAATTTGGACGCCGGTGAACTTTAATCTTAATTCAAGGAAGTCTAAATGCGGCCGACTACAAGCAAGACAACGCTAGGCCACACATTGCAAGAGTAACGGAGATAGTTCTTAATGTCAATTTACTGCCATAGGCTGAAATGTGCCCAGATTTATCGCCGATTGAACATGTACAGGACATGATCGGCAAAAGAGTTGAAGATTTTCCAGCGCCCATAGATACTTTGGCTGAACTTTAACATTGTTCTTAAATACAGATTTTCTTGAAATTCATTGTCTTGCTCAATTTCAAATTGTCACAAAAATTTCAAGTTCGTACGATCGTCCCTTCTAGGTGCTCTGCTTTTTTTTGGCGATCAGTGTATAAATAACTAAAGATATTACAGCCAACGTTTTAAAAACTAAAAATAAAACTGTTAATGATTTAAATTAATTGCAGACTAAAGGTGATTGTTGAAAGTCTTATACCGCTAAACGATTTTACAAATAATTATTAGAACAATAAAAATTAAATTATTAATGAATAAAAATTATATAATTCCTGCTACAATTAGGACAATTTTTTATTGTTAATATTTTTTAAATACTTACCAATTTTGTAAATTGTTGACATTACTTTTTCCTTTTTGAAAATTGACAAAAGCTTTTTAGAACCATTTTTGAAAAATTCAGAGAATATTTGACGAAGGAGAAATTTATTATTTTTTTTGTAAATGTTTGCAATTTTTAAGTCTTTTTGTTTTAATTGTTTCTCAACGTTAGTATTTTTACGTTTGGGCATTTTTGAAAAATATTTTGACCATCAGTTTTGTCAGTTTTCGACGTTTTTTTCTATCAGTTGCGATAATTATTTTTGCATTACATTTTCTATTTTAAAATGTTGATATTTTTGAAAATGTCAATCAATTTACGATCGCGTTCTTGTTTTCCAACACGTACAGGTGCAAGGAAGGAATTGTACACGTCATCGAGGATTTCATAGAATTTTTTAAATGTCCATTTAATTAATTTCAGTTTTCTATTTTGGAAACAACATCATACTGAGGCATTGCATTGTCAGAGCTCTCTGGATTACTGCACTATTCAAAATGTGCAGACCCAACCCAACCCAATTTATTTTTAAATTAACTATTTCTTATTAGAGATAACTTGTTAATTTCCGATTGGTTATTTTTAATTATTTTGCCCAAATGAACTCAACTCGACTCAGCCCAACCCAAACCAATTTACTTTCTTATTATAGATATTATAGATTTCCGATTGTTGTTACTTTTTAATTAGTTTTTCCAACTGAACTCAATCCAACCCAACCCAATTTATTTTACGTTGACCATTTCTCATTTTAGATAACTTTTTTAATTTCAGATTTGTTAATTCTTAATTAGTTTTTCGTCTCGAATTTATTATTTTATATACGACTTTGAAATGAAATTAATTTGTTTTTTGTATTTAAAACCTAACCAATGGTCATTTATATGTTTGGAGTCTTTCTTCTCTTAATTTTGTTTACGTTCGTTTCATTTCGACGCAACCCAACTCAACCCATTTCTTTTTTTACTAACGAACCCAATTCGACTCTTTTATCATTGATGATGATTATTTCGGTCATTTTTAATACTTTCTTGTATGTTTGATCAGCTTTGTGTTTATGTAAGCCTATGCGCTTGGATCCAATTTTTCAATTTCAATTTATTTAGTTTTCATTAATTTTTGTTATTCGTTTATTTGAAAACCCAACCCAAGCCAATCGGAGTTTTATTTTGCTTGCTTTGTTTAATTTCGTTTTGTATAGTTTTGATATGTTAGCGTTACGGTTGTTCATGTTATTTCAAGCCAACCCAACACAACTATATTTTTCCTTTTCCATTTTTGTGATCTTTTCATTAACTTTTTCATGTTCTTGTTCACTGTGGATCATAATGACCCAATTCGTTTTTTTTTATAATCTTTCCAGTTCCATTTCATCAACCTCCACATTTCAAAGCAAACCAAACTATTTTTGGGGTTTTCAACTTTGTTCAATTTGTTTAATTTTCTTCCTATTGATTGATGTCCTGTTAATTTTTGTTAGCATGCATTGCATTCTAACCCAACCCAATACAACATTTTTTGAACATTTACGTATTTATTGTGCAATATTTTTTCCGTTCCCATTGGCCTTATTTCGATTGATTCTGTCACTTCGTTTTTAGTTATTTTTTGACCCAATTCAATGCAATTTTGTTGAGTTTGTTAATTTTTCCAATTACGTTTTTTTCATCGATTATTTAATTGCTCTCATACATGTCAACAATGTTTCATACAATCGTGACATGTATCCCGGTGTGCCCCAGCAAAAGAATAACCTGTTATGCAATTAAAAGCAACATTTTCTAATAGACCCAAATAAGACAAAAAAACTCAACGGTCGAAAAATCTAAGAAATATTGATTCGTAAAAATAATTTAAATGCCGAATAACCGTTTTTACCTTTTCCATAGACGCACACAGAGCCAGACAGCATAAACGTTGAAGCAAACGTTTGATGGATCCAGTTGATTTATGATCGGCGTTAAAAATACCATTCGATCATTAATTACATATTTTTTGTACGACCATCGGCCTATGCGTGTGGCACATCAATTTCCATTTTATTGTGACTTTCTAATATGTTGTGCAAATCGAGTAAAAATCGAGTTTTCATTCAACTAAAAATAAAACGATAGTGTCGTTTAATATAAATCGGACCTTTTTTATTTTAAGTTTTAATATTTAGCAAAAATAATTTTGATTTCTTAAAACTTATTATGTAGAGTGCATCATTTTAAGAACGAAAATACTATGAAATGACACACATTATGTCATTCTAAAAATATAGCAATCTGATTTCTCTTCGTTTCATAACTAAGTTACCCAACAGCTTGTATATGTTAACACAGAACAGCGACATGCATTCGCGGATTTTTGTAGTAAAATTGATCGATAATGAAATCAGATTGCGCCTAAAAACGGTAGATTGCTATGTCTGATTGTTATATAATCTGCGTGGTCCAAATTGTTATATTTGAGATATTAACTCAATGCACAATTTCATATTGTTTGGCGCAATAAAGTCGTAAAGGAAAGGGAATGAAAATGTTTGCGAGTTAGATGCTTTGGAGTTAAATGCTTTCAGACATTGGAGAGTCTATAAGGAAGAGGTAAGGAAGAAAATATAGAGACGAACTGCTCAACTTGTATAAGTTTGTTCACAAAAAACTGATTTCAATTATGAGGAAACATAGAAGAACAGGCGGTTAAACAATACACGAATTTGATTTGGATGTGGCAGGTTTTGCAAAAGCTTCAATTTGTGTGCATTATTGTTGTATTATTGTACTTGCACAAGGGTGTTCGCCTCTTCGGCGATTGTCAACGCGATCACGGCGGCGACGGGCTCCAGTCCATTTGCGTCCTCGCAGTCGTTCGTTCGGTTTCATTAAATCCACATTACGGAACGTCAATTTCAACTGGTCGCGACGGAGTTTTACACCTTGAAACGGCATCCGTTCTGCGATCATTAGCCGGAGCGGAGAGAAAGGGCCCGGGCGCCGCCCACTGGCCCGAAGAAGTGGAGCGACTCTTGCCAATCGGTCAAGAATCCTCGTCCGTCATTAACCGCGGACTCGTTAAATGCACCATTTCGCGACGGATTAGAAGCCGCGCGCTGCCTACGCACTTGCCGGACGGGCGAGCAATTAGTCGGGCGATTTTTGCGGAACGGCTCGGTTTGAATCGACTCGCAATCACCCACATTGTTACACTTAGCGAACGGGGTTACCGCCGTACGTTTCGAACACGTAACACTTCTTGTAGAACATTCGCCGTTTACCTGGAAGACAAATCGGTTATGGGAGTAATAGTAAATCAATGTATGCGCCTACGTAAACGCTGTTCGCGCTAATAGGCGCAACACCAACATCGACTTGTTATGCGCAAAAGTACAGTTTCTATTCTATCGGAAATTGCGTCCGCGTTTTTTTTTTACTTTGGTGGAGGCAGTCAGAGAACACGTATTAAAATATACGCATGTTAGCTTATGATTGCAAATGATTGCATTCTGAAGCCAGTTTGGCAAAGTTTAAAGCAGATCCGGATGAATTTCTTTCTCGATTCGAGACTGTTGATGAAACGTGGGTTCACCACTTCGATCCTGAGTCGAAGCAACAAACTATGCAGTGGCCTCGCCGAGGTTCTCCGCTGGTAAATTTATGACTACAATTTTTTGGGAGGCCGACGGAATTTTTATGACTGATTTTTTGGAACGTGGCTATGCAATAACAGGCTCCTACTATGCCAACTTAATTTCAAGATTGAAGATTTGAATTGTTTGAACATCCCGTATATTCACCAGACCTGACACCCTAGTGAATTTCCAAAATTAAAAGAATATATCCACAAACGCTCAAGACGAAATGTTCGGTTTTAGAAGGACATGGAGTTCTCCACAGATGTCAGTGAGATTTTTGCAAATATTTAAAGAATACTAGGAAATTTCAATTTACAACTAATTAAATGTTCAAAGTTTTGTGCGAATTAATGGCGAAGTTCGCCTGGGTTCATGACAAACAATAAACTTTAGGAGTCTACGCGGTTGCTTCTATTACAAAATTTCATAAACATTAGTTTTTATTTTGCCAGTCCGTTTCGTAATAACTTTCACCCACCCAGGTTCTATTAGAAAATCACATCAAGGGAAGGACTTGTACAGGTTCGAGGTGATTCATTTATCTAATTGGTGAAAACGGATTGAATATTGACTTTTGGCTTAATATTTTTTGATTTTATGTTAACATAGATTACATTTGCATCTGATAAGAGTCAGTTAATGCTAAGCTAAGACAACTAAAAAAATATTGGCAATGTTTAAATTTTATTTCCATTTGTTGATGATACAGGTTATTAATTTGCAATTAATTTTTTTTAATTTACATTTGGAAAGTATTTAGTTTTATACTTTCGATCAAATAATACCATTCCTAGTGGCGGGTTCGTCTTTTTCGTCCTTGGAATTTCGGGACGCACGCCTGCCTTTCGGCGAAGCGAATGCGAACGGCGACCGCGTCGAACAGGAAGCACCGTTCTTATTTCGTATTTATAATTTTAGATATGTCTGGATGCAGCATCCGGTGACGCGCTGAGACAATGGGAGGAGACGCTGCTCAATCACGACTCCTGTGCACCTGCGATGAACTCGGCACTTTTCACGACTAACGAACTCCGACGATGCGCCGATACGCCGTCGTCGATGCCGAATCGTCCGTCCGAAATTTTTACGCTTCGTCGCTCGCGATCGAATCGAGACCAGTTTATTTTGTCGCAGATGACGACCGGCGCGCATTATCGGATTGCGTCCATTAAGGACGTTAATAACATTGTGTGGTATTCTAACTGCATCGAAGGAATTTCACAATTAGGCAATAGGACCTAAAGTTTATTTTGTGTATGCTATTAAAAAGATCGATTTCTTGTTTAAAAACCCCATACATGGAAATGATGGTCATATCGTGCCATGCTGAACTTCACCTGTTTCTCAGTAGGCACCCCACTGGTACGACATTGTAACATGAATAGGTAGATGGAAGAGGACGATATAGAGCTTGTGTTCTAGTTGTGTTTTTCTTGATCTTGATCTCGATGTGGAATTGTTATCGCTCTAATTTAATTTATAATTGATCGTATTGATTTTTCATAAGGTAACAAAACTATTCACCGGATACTTTGTTAATTCAGCGTTTATAAATGAAATTATTCACGTATTCTAGTTTTCAAGATTTGATGATAATTATCATTCGAGTTTGATGATCGTCGAGAACCCAACGCGGACCAGAACTGCATCGGCAGCAGGCTACGGAAGAGGAGGCTAAGTCGCAAAGAAATGATTTTATTGTTTGTCCAAAATTTCTTCTCGTGGAAATCTGTTTATTAATCTGTTTTATTATTAACAAGTAGAACAAGTGATATGAGGCAAACATGGGAAAACATCAATGACATCCTAGGAAGGAAACAGAAGAAGTCATGTTATGATACATTACTGAGAGTAATGAAACAAGATCCAGAGGTGGTCGCAAGTAGCTTTGGAAAAGCATTTAAGGAGCATCACTCATGAGTGTAAAGTTAAATTACAGAATGGTACAGAAGTAAGACTCACCCAACTGCGATCGATTTTTGTGCCAAATATAACAGTAGCATCATTTAGGAACATTGTAAAGGATATGAATGGGAGAAAGGCACCAGGACTTGACGCAATTAAAATTCGTGATATAAAAAGTGTGCTGTAGGGTTAGAAAATATTGTTGTGAAGATGATTAACCAATCAGTCGAGCTTGGAGAAATCCCACAAAAAATAAAATGTGCCATTGTCAGACCGATATATAAGAAAGGGTCTCGCACGGAGTATAATAATTATAGATCCATATCGATACTTCCAGCGATTGAAAAAATATCCTAACGATACCTAGCTGATATACTCTCCGATTACATTACTAAGTTCAAGGTAATAGATGGTTAGCAGTATGGTTTCCAAAGGACAAAAAACACGGATAGCCTTTTGGAGGGGTTTTCCGACCAGATAAATAAAAGTCTAAACAATGGTCTGCATGTGATATGGATATTTGTTGATTTCGCAAGAGCCTTCGACTCGATAGACCACAGGTTGTTAACTATTGCACTGGAAAGGATTGGAATAAGGGGGAAGCTATTAAGATGGTTCGAGGATTATTTGCGAGACAGAAGCTACATTGTAAATATTGGAAATACGAATGGACAACGAATGCAGGTAGACATGGGAGTATCACAAGGTAGTATCATGGGTCCACTTTTGTACTTGATATATGTAAATGATGTTGTCTCTTGTTTCGATGAATGTAAAGATATACATAAAGATATTGAAATAACCACAAATCGCTTAAACAGGGAATTCACAGTTTTTCAACGCTGGACTCATGACAAGAAATTAACAATAAACAAATGCAAAACAAAGGTAATGCACATTACCTCTTCGCATCTGGTCAGGCTTTTGGAACCAAAAATCACATTCCATTCAAATGAATACCTCCATAAAAATAGTCACTCGGCAGAGTTGATCTGTGAGCTGGAAGTGGTGGCAAAACACAAATATCTTGGGCTGACGATTGATAAACACTTCCTATGGAAGGCACACATTGACAATGTAAATAGAAAACTACGATACTTCGCTACCCGCTTCTATTATCTGAACAAATTTGTACCGAAGACTGTGTTGAGAACTATATATCACTCCCTAGTGGAGTCGATATTATGTTATGGTATCTCGACATGGGGGCATGCATCGAAATCACATATGAATGGATTAGTGGACATACAAAATAGAATAGTTCGTTGCATCTCTTCGGTACGGGGGTCCACAGTTCAGCTATATCGTGACACCCAAATATTAAATGCAAACAAACTATTCAGGTTCACTATTTATTGTAAAAAGAACTTTGTCATGGACAAAAAACAACCACTAGACCATTCGCAAACCACAAGAGGTAAATTAGAAGGCGTTCTAAAAGTGCCAGGATCGGTGAACAAGTACGATGCAAGAACAACAGATGTCTTGATTCCGACGCTGTTCAATCAATTACCAGCGCACCTAAAAAAATTGTCAAGTATTAGTGAGATCAAGAGCAAAGCTAAACTATGGCTTTTGAGTGAAGTTTGAAGTCTCAATATCTCGTGAGGTGTGTTATCGTCCTCATAATAAAATGTATGTTCTGTCGCTGATAAGTCTATGGACTTAGCGACTAATGATGGATTGATGCATTGATGACTCTCCCAATGACTCGACATCGAAATGAATAAATTGTTATAGTTCGAGCATCCTTCATAGTTTGTTAATAAAATGAAATTGTATTACTATTATTATTATTAATAAAATGAATTGAATTGTAAACGATTCAATATAATTGCAAAAAAATCGGAATATAAAAAGGTAAAATATATTGATCCTAAAGGATAGCAAGCGATTCAAAGTACTTCCACAAGAAGAAGATCAGTATTAGAGTGGCTAACATATTGACGGCTGCGCTGTAGAGCACCCACATTACACTCATATAGGTCAAGCAGAGAATCGGAACGCTCGAGCTGAGCTAGGATAACTAGCTGAACCGGAACCAGCAATAAGACCAACGACACCTGTCCTTACCTCCGTTGTACAAAAGGATACCATAGAAGTTTTTAGAAAATGGTGGGGTGAAACAGAATGCTGCAACTTTTCTAAGGTGTCATTAGAGTGTCCGAATGAAAGAACAGCAAGAAACAATCTGAGGCTAACAAGGGAAAATATAAACTGTATACAATGGGTCTGGATACACCAGACTGTAGAGGCTGCAGTGAAGAAGGAACAGCTGGACAAATTTTCACCGAATGCCCGTCCTTATCGATGATCCATCGTAGGAAGCAAACTGCCTAGCATGGCACAATGGGAGTACAATGGTGCGAGACCGGAATGAATTTTCACAAGGAGCCCATTGAGGTCTAAATGCAGTGCGATATGTACCATCCCCTAACTCAGATACAGATTAGATGTCAAGTTCCATTGTGGTACTAGGAAGTTCTAAATATCTTTCAGTAATTAAGGATTGCCTTTCGTTTTTTTTTTATATAAATAACGTGGATCACCTCATTTCCATAGAAGGGTATTTCAGATAGATTGGGAGAGGTGGTACAGTGTTGTGGCCTAAGTCTTAAGCCTTATTACATATATTTCACCTAAATCAGAAAGTTTTTAATATCAAAAATCCATAAAAATTCTTACAATGACCTAGATAAATAAATTGATAAATTGGTATTATAATTATAGTCAAATTATTTGCGAAAAAGTAACAGAAATAAAGCCTATTTTTTAAGCTTTACAAGTAATTGTGGAAATTATTCAATAATTGAAAAAAACATTTTTTATGATGTCACAAAAAAATTATCAAATACCCAGTCGTATAAAACACGTGTTTTATAGGAAGACTGGCATCATACAATGAAACCATGGATTTTTATAGTGAAAATTATTAGAAATATTTTAAAAAAAAATCACAACTTGCCAAAGGTCAAAATGTTCATAATGGTGAAAATATGGAATGGAAAAATACAAAATTGCCCAAAATGTAAACAATGCAAATTAAATAGAAAAACTATGAAGAGTAAAATAAGTAAAAATATAAGGTTCTTTAAACTAATGAAATTTAAAATCCCTTAGTTTAAATGTCCTTTTAATTTCAAGAGAAAGTCAAATGTTTATTGCATTTTATAGCTGAATTGGAAAAAATCTTGCTAATTGTTTGTTGATCATCAATCATCACATTAAGTGTACTACGTTATATTTTACTTGATACATAAACTATTCACTAAGTGTGACGTTCGTCCACTTTGCGACTCTTTACATGTTACACAATAGTATATTCTGTATCAAATGCGAGGTTTTTTCGTGGAGTGACAAAAATCTTCGTATACTGTTAGAATTAAATTTAATATACAAAAAGTCGATTAAAATAAAATTTTGAATTTTTTTTGTTGTAATAATAATTATTAACAGTAATTGTACAATTTGTTAGGTTCTCGAGCTTTACACGAGTTGGCTCAGCTAAGGATTTTTTCACCACATCACTATTTGAATTTTGAATTGACAAACTTCTGTCTGAAATGTTATTATTTATTCATAGTTCTCTATGTACCGCTCAGCTATGGATGAACTCTTCCAGCCCCCATGCTGTTTTAGTGTTAGTAAATCTGCCCCAGTTCAACCAATAAAGAAGCAGAGGTGCATCTACGTAATCGTGTCCCACACAATGTGTTAGTTTTCAATATTCCGCAACATCGCAAGAAATTCTTCCAATTTTGTTTATGCCCATAACTTGACGGGTACATTTTCCTTTGTTTATAGTACATAAAAAGTTTTTTTTCTGAGTAATTCTAAGGACGGAGAGCTATATATTTTCTGTGAAATTCCAAACGTTATAATTTTTGTTTTTGTATCAAGGACAATCACGAGAATGATCTTGAATATCATCTGTTGTTAGTTTATAATTTTCATCTCTTGTAAGAGCACCAGCAAGTGCAAAGATCAAAATGACCTACGGTTAAAGAAATGGAAATGTTGTAATAATATTTTTAGAACGAAAAATATTTTACATTATCTAACTCCGAAGTAAAAGGAAACGAATGCTTTTATGCAGACAACATTGAGGACGTTTCTAATGACGTAAGATATTAGAAAAATGCGAAATTTGAGGACAAGGTACTTGGTGTGTGGTGGCAATTCTGAAGCTGGTTTTGCAAGACTTTATGTTGGGCGAGTTAGGGGCGAAGCTTTACATGCAGACATTTATATTCGAAGATGCCTCCGCAAATTAGTGAATTTTATTCAAACGCATCATGTTGATGATAATATTATGTTCTGGCCGGGCCTGGCTTCGCCATTATGCGGGAAGAACCCAAGATTGGCTAAGGCAACAAAATATCCTATGTGTACCCGAAGAGGACAACCCCCCCGAATGTTCCACAGGGACGTCCTATAGAAGAATTCTGGGCTTTTCTCGGTAGAAAAGTTTACGGCGGTGGGTGGGAAGAAAGAAGAACTACGACGAAGAATCTACTAAAAACTATTGAAACCCATGGCCCATAGCTGTTACGTGATACATGATAGTTATAGTTAAAGCTTCTCTGAATCGTTTTCTGTACTACCAAATTAAATAAAATAGTTCGCATGCATATTTTAGTAGTAATTATTGAGAAACACCGTTTTAGCAATCTTGATGAAACATATGTTCGTATGTGAGGCAAAATTGTGTCACGTAGAACAGTGTCCAATATTACAAAAATAAAATGTGGCCTCCTATTACGCCAAAACAATGCGAACAGTGTTAAGATTTTGTAAGCTCTTTATTAAACGTTCACAAAACGCCATCGCTCTGTAGTTTTGCACTGGGGTTCGCAAATAATTATATTTCATGCAAATAACGATATATGTACGTTACAACCATATCGAAATTTTTAAAATATATGAATATTTTTTCGATTCGTATACATGAGCGTCCAGTTAATGAAGCGTTGGATGTTAAACAAGAACATGAACAACGACGCAGTGTGTTCGTTTTATTGCGACGTAATTAATCTTAAACTGAAACTTTCTAAAAACAAGTGCATATTGTTAGAGATCCATTAGTTATTAGCGCGCAGCAGAAGCTGCGGCGGCTGCAACGGCAGCACCGCGAGAGACGGAGAGAGATGGCGCGCGGGGAGCAGCGTCATTACCGGGGGCTGCTGCATTATACAGGCCGAAGAACGCAGCTCCGTCGTTATCGCGGGCGGGATCGGTTTGCACGTCGGGCGGGGGTCAGGCGAGCGGGCGGGCGGACGCGCAGGGGGTTGCGGCGAGGCGAAGGAGGTGGGTTCGGGTCTGTCTGTGCCGTGATGATGATGAATGTGCCTGTCGCACGTACCCCCGGATTCCTTGGCCACGCTGCGATGCCCCATCGCCCGTGCACTCGCGCCGAGTTCACTTCGTGTAAACAGGATTAGCATGCACACAAATCCCATTGTTCGTATTTTGTCGATTCCCGGCCCCGATAGATGCCCGTCATATTCGCGAGATCATTCCTCATAAATCACGCGGAGTTTTATGGCCGGCGACGACGCCGAGGGACTTTTTCAACAATGAAACGCAAAGTCTTCATTATCGCGAGTTCTCCCGATTGGATCGATACAACTACGTGACGCCTTTAAATTATCCTGATACTTTAATATAAATGTCAAAAACTTTTCAGCAAACGAAAATATCAAACTGCAAATTAATCGAAACGATTTTGAAAATTAATCCAAACCAGAAAGACGAAAAATGACCGTGGGATGCAAATCGTCTGGATAAAAGTGCACGACCTCTAACGAAACAAAAAAAAAGAACAGAACAAATAACATACGACTGTCATAATCGATCAGGCGTGCGAAATGCAACTTACGAATTCTGACAAGAATGACCGAGTTGTCGTGCAGAACCGGCGCGACCGCGACATCACTCGACCGTGCACTGCATTATTCAATTACCGCGATTCGTCGATCTGGACGTTGCGATTTTGCTTAACGGTTTTCCGAGAAAAATCGACGCAGACGAGCAATATCATGGTTACTGAACACGTACAAAAAGGGTACACGAAACGATCGACTTCGATTGAAATTATTTCATGAATTAAAAAAGAAACTCTGCACGTCGAGCGTTACGGGAAATTTAATTAATGTAACACATCTCGGGTAACTTTTTGTACGTTTGTTTCTTGTAAGTGTCAATTTTTTGATCGAAGATGCAGTTTGAAAACCGAAACTTTACTGGCCCGGGTGTTCAAGCATCTGAGACCAAACACGATTCAGACTTTTGTATATTTCGACAACGATGTTGTCTTCTTCAGCAGAAATTCTATAACACTCTCATTGATCAATATGGATCATGTGATTTTGTGTTATATATTGTTAAAGTACTTCATTAGATTCTTTATTTTTTTTTACTATATAAAAAAACCTTTGCATATTCACTTTCACAACATTGCTCTCATGTCTCTGTAACATCCCCCCTAGGTTTCATCTTTTTATTCTTCCATTTCCGTCCTCTTCTCAGTTCACTGTTATTTTTTCTTAATCTTGCTGTTCCATTGATAACCATGCTTTTCAAACATTTTTATCCTACATTTTCTCATTTAGATATTCTTTAACTCAATCAATACCATTTTGACAAAGTTCTCTTCTTTCTCCTGTTCGCTGTCATTTAATACATCACAGCTATTTTTCCCGAATCTCTGCCCGTCTCCTGCTTCATTATATAATCTGGCGTTGACTTCTCCACATTTCTCCATCATTTCTATCTTTTTCCGTTATTTCCTTCCCCACGTACGTATATCTTGATACATATGTTCCATATCATCATTGTTACGTAGAATTTCCCTTTTCTTCTTTCTTATTTCCTCACATTCTCCTCCTCAATCCATCCTCCATCCACCCGCGATCATTTAATCTTAAGAAATCAGACTCAACGTTTGCAAACCATTTGCTCGAACATAATCATACTGAAGATAAAAATTTACAAATATTACATTTTTACGACAAAGAAGAAAAACTTACCCTCTTAGAATCATTAGAGATCTTTAAAGCCGACCGTAATTTGGAAATTACGCTCCTTAACGACCAGACTGACCTGATATACTCACCACTTTTCAAATGTTGTATATAGACATTGCATAAATAGTTTAAACTTTAGTTGTTAGTTTACCATTCGCCAATGACCAAGTTGGTTGCAACCGTGGTCACGGAGTGTCGAAATAGTAATTGTGTTCTTAATTTGCGTTTAATTATGGAATATCACAAAGTAACAGCCTACAACATCAATTATTTGAATCAAGTTTTTTTGTCTTTACGGTTTATTTTCACTTTTAAACCCAGATACGAAACATTGTTTTTATTCTAAATTCTACGTTTCAAGCATTTTCAATCTTAAATCAAATGGCAATTTTATTAGAAGTATTTTGATATGACGATCTGCAAAATTAAAAATTACAATGTTGGGTTAATTTGACTTGGAACGCCTAAGTGTGATAAAATATTTTGTAAGACGTATATCGACATACGGGGCCTCAAGGTTTTTATGTTTGAACCGCTCAATAATAAAAACGTTGACAATTTATCAAAAACTCTGTGAAAATCGAAATAAAAATATCGAGCGGTATAGTGGGTACTCATTGAAATGGTTCGCAGGTGATCAACACCAATGAGGAATATTGGTAACCTGTGTAAGAAAATACAATTAATAGGTTTTATAACGCCAAGTACAGGCGAATGGGATCCTTTATTTAATTAAAATTATTTAAGAACATCAATGTGAAACACCCTGTTTCAGTTTTTGTGAGGTTCTATGTGTTTGATTGATTGTTATTATGTGGGAACTTGAAAATCTTCTTCAACGTATTTAATTGTATAGCTTTTATTTTTCGATAACATATACCATTTTTTTTTTGAAATATGGAAAACGTAATCTTGCATAAAGCACGTAGAAACATATTTGTTTTTCTCACCCATACCTTTGGGAGTTCATTTTGGAACTTTATAAATAGATATTATTGACTGGGGCCTGATTAGCACGTCTTGTTTAAACTCTAAAATGGCTGATATGAAATATTAAATTTGGCAAATACGTGTATTTAATATAAAATCAGATGAAAGAACGAAAGTGTGTTTGTACTGTAAATTTTACTAAATTCTTAATCGCGTTAATTTCGTCTGTCACTGGACAGTCTACTACACAAATTAACGTAAATTTGTTTGATTCCGAATTGGTAATTAAAATTTAATAGTAATTAAGCAAATTGTAATTCAAAACAAGCTGAATAAAGCAACGCAAATTTGGTCGAACTTGAATAGTAACCAAAAAACGTAGCAATTAACAGCAAAAGTTCAAGTGTGAAGTTGGTTAATCATAATGAAATATTAGAGTGTGCCGTTGTAGTAACGTGCTTAATACAGTTTTTCAGTGTCGACTCTCAGTACTCAGAAACAACGTCACCTCACAGAAACATTTTAGAGTCCTTTACCATCGGTTAATGAACTATGTTTATTGGTACACGTGACTTTTATCTTGACATGTTTATGACCGATTTATCACAAATTAAAATGTCATATATGTTTTAATTGTAATTGCTAGATGACTAGATAACACGTAGTTATGAATGTTTATTGGCTCGTTTTGAATATATTTCATTTTCATTTGTACCCGGAGTAGTTGCATATTTTCCGTATGAACGTATTTACCTCGTTCTGTTTCTTAAGAGGTTATGTTCGATTGCCACATCTCGCATTTACTCATTTTACACGATTTTCGAATAACTCCTTTACATAGATAAAGCTTACAATTCTCTGCTCATGTCACACATATTAGCACTTGATTTAAAACAAATATTTTTTATTTTAATTTAATTTATTCGACACTGATACCACATTTGATATTCTACATATGTTTTCTACACAACCACGAAACCTACCAAACCTTGAGTTCTTATATTTATTTTCCGTTTTTGATCACAGCTTCATCACAACAAAATGAACCAGGCGTAAATTATGTCTTTTTAGACTTTGTGATTCGTTCACTGTTCATTTTCATGAAGTCTACATGAAAAAATAATAAAAAATATCGAAGCTGATTTAAACTGAATGAAAATTAATGTCACTGTCACTGTTACTGTGAGAGTTGAAGAAGTGACATAGGCTGTTTTACCCCACGACTAGCAACAGAAATCCACGCCCACATGTTTACAGGAAAACGCCCGGTTTGGTCATTCGTACCAAGATAAGGTTCTTCATAACGGGGGTTTCTGGGCCTGTACACTCTTATGCGTCCATTGCAGGATAAATGGAAAACTTTTTCATGAGTAAAAATAACTCTACTCCAAAAAGCATCGTCTTGTGCTATATGCTCCATTTTTGCTTCCTTATGTTGAGGCGTAAGGCAAACTTTTTGCTGCAACGTGGTTTCCGTGGACCGTTCCAGATTACGTCATCATCTTCTTCAGGAATGGAGATGCTGCGTCCTGTTGAGCGTCGTTCAATCATCTCACCGTTTCTCCATTTTTTTACAATTGAATTAATGGTACTCTTCGGAATACCCAGATCTGCAGCAACTTGTCTATGCGGCATTTTCGTGTAATAAATTTCACTGAATTATTTTTCAGATTTTGGCGCTGCCATCGTATGTCAAGTGATGACAATAAAGCCTAAGTTACATCGGTTTTTGTTAATGTGTCAGAAAATTGCTGCCCGAAAATCCACGCCCGCGACTGTAAATGAATGGAAATGAAAACTACTGAATGCAGATGATTACAATTTTGTAAAATTGAATGAAACACAATGAAGATTATTGAAGCCAAATAAAAACTATTGGAAATTAATTAAATTAACACAAATAGACTCTAATAAATCACAAATGGGCATATGGATCTCGTAGCAATATAACGTCAACAAAGAGATTTTTATTCATTCGTTTCCACAGTTTTTATGTTCTGATTTTTGCAGTCGTCCAATTTTCCAACATTTTCTCTAAAACGATTTTTAATTCCCATGTTCTGTTATGCAGTCGCAGTTTCTGATTTCCATAATTATTTTTTTGAATATTCAATATTTTACTCTTCATTTTCTTATGCATTTATTAACAAAGTGAGGTGTGTTATTATCATTCTTCGGTCGTTTATTTCTATAATTTTGATCGTTTGACGTTCTCTTGCAATTATTTTGGAATTTCCGCATCTTCGTCCTCATTTTTTTATATCGGCGTCGAAAATCATTCCACTGTTTCAGCGAGAGATAATGAAAATTGGGTTGGGCTGGATTGGGTTGGGTTGAGTTGGCTTGGGTTTGATTGAAAATAATAACCATGAATGATAAATAAATGAAAATTAATCAAACGAATGTAAATGAACGCAAATGAATGGATTGAAAACGAATATAAATTATGGGAATGCATCTAAACGAATGGAAACAAATGAAAAATATCGAAAACAAACAGAACCGAAAATAGAATAAATAAAAATGCATAAAAATTAATAACAATGAATGAAAATGTATGAAAGCGAATGGAACCTACCGTAAATGGCCTTAAACAAATAAAAACTAATTAAATCGAATGGGTGAATGTAAGTGAATCGTAATGAATGAAGAAAAATAGTGTAAATTATTGAAAGAAAATAAAATGAACAGGAAGGAAACTAATGAACAGCGTAGTTGATAAAAATTAGTTAAAACGAATGGAAACTTCTTTAACGTAACCGAACGTAGACGATGGCGGACAGACGGCAAACACACCGGTCATCGAGTGGAATTTCTGCGACGAAAATGAATTTAATGCTTTCACTCCAAGTATCAAAAATAAAAGTCAAATAAATTTAAGATATGTGTATATTCTCTACGGGTTCAGTAGAACAAGTCCAAAAAGGTGCATTCGTTTTGCTGCCATTCATGTTGATACTTTCGTGTTTTCGCGAGTTTAGGTTTTTAAATTTAATTTTTATGTATAAAATTATATTCGTTTTCATTTCGTTTTCGTGTGTTTTGTTTGATTTTGCGTTACGCTTCTATCATTTTAATATTTTTTTCGAATTAATGACATTTGGAAATAAATTACATTTGTTCGATCAATTTTATGGGCTTTAATTAATTTGCGTTTTGGTTTTGTTCCTATTTTGATTTACATTTTCGTCGCTTTTCAAATTCGTTACATCACTTATGACGGTTATGATTTGATCTATGAACTGGTAACGCTAAAAGTATCCCGTGCGGTTTTCTAAGAAATGTCGTAAATCATTTATATTTTTTAGTTGGTTGCACAAATATACCTTTCGTGAAATGAGATTGTTGTTAATTTCTTTTAATTATTTTGTACTAAAATGTACTGTTGGGGTAATATTGACTTATAATATGTTAATATTCTTTAAAATGACGTATATGTAAAGCGTGTCATCATAGACAAGGAACCCTAACTCTATTCCATTACCTCCTTAAGCCTAATCACGTCTTGTTCAACTTATTTCACTTCGTTTTAACTAATTAAAGCAGCCCACATTTGTACTTAGCGTTATCATCGATATCTTGAGCGATCTTCGCCTACTTTTGCTTCATTTTTGGCGCGCAGCATAAAAAATAAGTGCCAATGTCGTCGGACCCACAAATAAATTAGTGCTTGTTAAGATAGCGATCTTGAGCAACCGCTTTTAAATTAACTCAAGCTGCGTTAATGTACGCGAACCGCTCAATCAAGTTTCTACCGGTAAGACATCCGAGTCTCGAAATGCAACGTTTAAACCGTCAAAATGACTTACGCCGGTGCTCACGATCGAAACGAAAATGAAGCACAAAAACCATCAAATATTTTCGCAGAGGCGACGGCTCTCGCCGTATGCAAATGGCGACGATAAGTGTATCGTTTTAAATCTGATGCTCGCTCGTTTTCGAAACTTTTTTTTCATCGCAAAGATATTAAGGGGGTTCGTTTTAAATAAATTACAAATGAATTTCAAGTGATGGTGGGAATCCGAAGATTCTTGCAGCTGCAAAAAAAAAACGTTGTGGTAATTATCGCGACTTGGTGATTTTATGTTGGATGAGTCGAGACAATGCAACTGCATGTTGTGCCTTATTGGAAACGCATGTCACCGCAAGTCATACCTAAAAGCGTTGTCGATTTTAATAACTGGTTTTCGACTGCGCCTTGCTTCGTCCTCCCCGCACGATTTATGCGAGTGAGAGTGGTCGGGGCGCAGGAGTCGCCTCGAAACCTTGACGAAAAGTAAACAGCGCGTTCTAATTATGTGTTATTTGCGTTATTTTAAGTCGGGATCGTCGTCCACGCGGCGACCGGCGCTGCTAATAACACTAACGACTTGGTGCAACTGTTCACCAGCAATCGCACACGTACACACACACACGCATGCATTTAAGCTGCTTACAGTGGTGTTTGCGCGCGTGTGTGTGTGTTTCGGGCAGCGACCGTGGTGTGCAACCCTTCTCTTCTTCTTCGTGCATGCCACCGATTATGGACGTCTAGCGGGCAAGGCGCGGACCGAACCGGCTCTAATGACGGCTCCGGCAACCGTCGGTCCAAGGCCGCCAGTCACTGGACCTGCCGAGTTCGAAATTCCTCGACCGGTGTGCATGTTCTCGAAATTTCAACGATTTACGTCACTAAGCACAGAATTCTAAGTAAAAACGAAGGAGGTGGAGAAACTTAAGGAGAACGAAGTAAAAGCGCAAAGAAAACACAGCATTTTATAATATTTATTTATAGAGATCGTTGTGTCTAACAAAAATTGTTTTAAAATATTGTGTGGAAGTTAAGGGTCGTTTATGAGATTCGTCAAGTCGCCATTAAAATAAATCATGCCGAATCATAGCTTCGCAGCAGATAATAAGGAAATGCCCAGGGCTATTATTGCAAAAATATTCGAACAGTAACGTTGTTAACACATCTATCAAAAATTTATTCTAAATTGAACTGAATATTCGGGACAGTTCGGCTAAGGAACCAGGATTACTTTGTTAAAACATTACATATATCTCCGCGGCCACACGTCCGAAGGCGACGACGTCTTCTTTTTGGATATTCACGCTTGGGTTGGGTTGGATGGATGACGACAACTGGAACAGAATGTAAGAAGTAAGGATATTGAGATTCGTGGCGTTGAGGAATCAGAAGATGTGGAAGAGATAATTTGTAAAATTGCGGGTAAACTGGAAATTAATTTAGATAAAAGTGACATTGATGTTGCTAAAAGAGTTGCAACTAGAAAGGAATTTTTGCATCGACCCATAACAGCACGTTTTTTTTTCTTGTAAGAAAAGGGAAGAACTTTTACGAAAAAGAAAATGCACGGTACTTAACTGTGATATTCGGAAGACAAAATTTGGAGGAAAAATTTTTATATTTGAGCAATTATCACAACAACAAAAAAAACTGTTATGGGAAACAGGAAACAAAGTAAAAAATGTGGGCTGGAAATTTGTCTGGATTAGCGAAAGATATATTTTGGCAAGAAAAAGAGAAAACTCGAAAATTGTTAAGATTAGAAATGGAAACGATGTTGAAAATTTGAAGTAAAGAGGGAAGCAATTAAGTAGATAATAGTAGTAATAGTAATAATAGTAGTTAATATTAAGTACAACCATGGATTGCGATTTTTTGATCATTGATAACGAGATACCTTGTAAATATACTGACAATTTAAAAGAGTGGATTTCAACAATCTCTGAAGTTGTAACAAAAACGAAGTTCATAGTTTTACATCAAAACATTAGATCAATGTTATTACATTTTGAAAACTTTTATGCAACCATCAAAAGCACTCGACATAATCGTTTTAATGGAAGTTAATCTGGCGGAGGAAAAATCAATTGATGTTGCTGCGATCTTTAAAATTGAGGGATTTGATTTAATTTTTAAGGGTAGAGCAAAATAGAGAGGAGGAGGTATAAAGATTTATGTCAAAAATATTTATAATTATAAGATAATTCATACAAATATGTCGGTTAGTGAACATATATTAGAATTCAAAGAGGTGGACGTAATTGTCATAATAGCAATTTACAGTCCTCCAAATCAAAGTGCGTGAGATTTTACTGAAGAACTTGAAATTCTGTTAAATAACATTTCTAAAAAAGAATTTATCATAGTAGGTGATATGAAACTTGATATATTGAGTGAAACTCTAACGAGGCTTAAATATGAATCGATTCTAGAATGGGTAGGCTTTGCAAAATGTATTTCTGGGTACACAAGAGAAGAAATATTAAATACGACATTGCTCAGATTCTGCATTGACCACATAATCGCAAGGGGATTATTTAAAAACATTCAAAGCGCAATTTTTACAACAAAAATAGATCATTATATGACTGTATGTAATCTTACCTATACAAAGAGATGACAGGATAATAGAGGGGCAATATATAAAAATCATGATAAACTAAAAAAATTCAAGAATACTGAGATGCTATATGAATACTTGCGAATTGAATACAACATTGCCAAGGACAAATCCACGTTTTTCATCAAAGAAAATTCTGTGCGAACCAGTCCTAAGGAACCATGGATTACGGAATATATTGAAAATAATTTTAGGGAAAGAGATAGATTATTAAAAATGAAAAAAGGAAATATTACCGGAAAACTTTTGATAATAAAAATATGACATGAAAGGAACATGGAGCCTTTTCAATGAAGTTTTGGGGAGGAAACATATGACATCTAACGAGAATAATTGTGAACATTCTCCATAAATGCGACATTAGGGTGAGTAAAAAACTAATGGATCTAAGAAATAGAATAAACAGAGAACACTCGATGCATCTACCGGAGATATCTTTAAGGGAAGTTAATAATATAATCTTGAAATGCGACAAAAGAAAAGCTCCGGGAGTTGATAATATGAAAATGGGGGATATAATCGAGATGGTTGAATTTTACAATCGCCCAACTCAAAAACTTATAAATGTGTCAATTACAACTGGGAAAATTCCTGTGAAATTAAAAACGGCTATTGTGAAACCTATCTTCAAAGCAGGGAGTCATAATGACTATGACAACCACAGACCTATATCGATATTACCTGCAATTAATAAAATAATTGAAACGTATGTGGCATCGACAATATTGGAGTATTTAGATAAAAATAATATCATAAACACACAGCAATATGGATTCCAGAAAAATAGGGGAACTATTTACCTTCTCGAGTCGTTTGCAAATTTGATAAATACTAATCTAGGAGAATGTATGCACATTTTGGTGCTTTATGTTGACTTTTCCAAAGCCTTCGTTTCCATAAATCAGATAAACTTACTCAAAGAATTGGAAATTATGGGAATTAGGGCAGTGATGTGGGAATGGATTAGAAATTACTTGTTGGCAAGATCATATGAGGTGAAGATTGATGATGCAGTAAGTGACGTAGCAAGTATTAATGAGGAGTTCCGCATGGTAGTATTTTAGGGCCTTTACTATACGTAATTTAATTTTTAATTTTAATTTTTTGATATCAGTTGCTCATTGGAAAATTCGTATCATTTCCTATTTGCGGACGACACTGCATTAGTCCATCATTTTATCAATCCATAAAAATTTTGATATCGCTATGAAGAGAATGCAAGCTGATTTTTATAACTTCCAACAGGGGGCGCACGATAAAGAGCTTATAATATATACGAGTAAGACCAAATTGATGTATATAACTTCACTTCACACAATACGCTCCGATAATATAAAGCTATCTTCTAATGATTGGCTATATAAAGGTATGCAAGGCTGCTGGTGTGGTGGTTCGGAGGAAGGTGCAGTGCTTTATGGTCCCTATCAATAAACGGAAGAGTTTCAGAGATTTTATTTAAATAATTAGCTGAGTCTAAGCCATATAACCTATCGTCATTTATTATTATTTTAAACCGCTCTAAGATTACTCGTACTCGTCCCTTGAACCGGTCCTGTCATGTTACGTACTATTGGTATAGCAATTATTAACGCGTTATAACTAATTGAATTATAAAGCTCGTACATCAACTGAAGTACGCCGATTAGGGCTAAAAACAACATAGTTTTTGTCTCCGTCTGACATTGTATTAGTCGACGTGCGTTAGTATAATCGACAAACATTTCAAAGAGCCAATTAAAGATAATCGTGGACGCCATTGTGGTCGGCGGCATTTAAAAATTCATCAAATGGGTCGCAATCAATTCTGAGCGCTGATAATTAACAGGAACTATAACTGTAGAAGCAGTTTACTTTCTTCAATTGCTAATCGACTTAGCCGCACTTTTCCCCAACCAGAATCACGTCCACTCGACTTACTTACGACGCGTAAATGCAACCGCGATAAATAATAAATGTCGGGCAGACACCATCATTACATTATACATGCGGATATCGATTATACGTTAGAGGGCAATTTACGATTCGAAAAAATAAATACTGCGACGACCGAAAACGCATACGCGCCGCTCGTGAGGCTTCGGGCAGGTACTCACTCGAGTGCGCTTAATAAGTAATAAGGGCGCCGCAGTTACCGACGCTGTTGGTAATTACAGTTTAAATGTTTACACTGCGATATTCAAATCGAGACCAGGGCAGTTCGTTACTGCGGAGGAACATCGTCACACTTGCAAATGCAGACAGTGGGGTCGGTTATTCCTTAACTTTGTATCCAATGACTCGTCCAGTTCGGTTCGGTGCGCGTTTTTACAATCCCTACGCGATCGATCTAATGCGACTTTATGACATGACGATTTTTTTATGAAATATGACATACACACTACCTGACAAAAAATTTAAATTAAATTAATCAGCAAAAAAAAATTCGTTGCTGAAATCCAGGTAATATGCATTTCATTTAGATTTAATATAATTTGGTGTCATCTTTTTGTTTTTTTTTGTCTGGTATTTATTTATTACAGTTAAGAAAATTTCCTTCGATCATTCACCGCTCTGTCCGTGAAACTACATTCGTTCACAGTTTATTGTGTTAACGGACTTAAATCGCGAGCATCGTTACACATTGTTATTCTAGTTATTTTGTAATTCTGTGTACTATGTTTATCAGTTGTTCAATTGAATTCATTATTTTCAATATAGGGCAACCTATCTTCTTATACTTGTTTTAATCAGATACACAAATCCAACTGTAGGTAAACTTGCTAACCACTTATTATGTCAACTGTTTTCGAATTATGATAAATTCCATACGATAGCTGACAATCCTAATGTGTTTTCAACCCATAATTTTCTCATAGTTTCGATTTATCGATATATTTACTTAATGATGGTTTGAATTCAACTCCTGTTATAACTATTTCATGCACGTGTTTAAATCTAACTTTTAGTTTCAATTCACTCCTTTCAATCCACACAACTTTGCCAAACGCTCCTAACGATCTTTCACATTCACCACATTAATTTCAACAAAACTCCTATCTACTCTAATCAAAATTTATCGTGGCAATTTTTTATTTATAACGTTAATCCATCGATCTGCTATTATTGTTCAAAACACATAATTTAAAAAATTCCAGATGTGCTTTCGCAGGTTATAGAAACATTCGTTGAAACCAACGTCATAAGTTAATGGAACTTGGGTTGAATTAGGTTGGAATAAGTTGGCTCAACTGCTGGCAACTGAATTGAAAAATTTTAAGAATGCCAGATGAAAACGAAATGAAGATTTACGTTCAAAAGTTTATGATGTAGGTTGGAATTATGGTAGGAGCAGGAAAAATTGTGCAATTGAAATGAATCTCAGGAATTGAAAACAATGTCAAAGGTTTCATTTCGATTGGGTCGGTTGTGTTAGACAATGTGATGACCTGAATCCAAATCCATCTTAAGTAGAATGATAATGAAAATATCGCCAACAGTTGTTGGGATAAGTCAAAGATAATTACGTTACAGCAACTCCTGAAATTCTCTCTCGAACTGGTAGTAGTCTTTACGTACGACCAATATTTGTAAGACCATAAAACATTCATAGTGACCACAAACCATTTCTGGAAATGGGTTCAATCGATAAACTTATATACGGATTAGATTAAACGTGGAATTAAGAATATGAGCAAAGCGACGAGTCTAACGAAAATATCCTAAAGAAAACGAAAATAGAGGAGATGGGGAGTGACTTCCTGCAAGCAGAATATGGCATATCGCAAGGAGGAAACCTACCCTCGATGCAAAATATATTATACACGAATGATCTTCTAGAAGTAGAAGTAAATGGAAACATGTTTTAGTAAGTTTTTTTTCGCGATAAGTGGATTATGCGTACTTAAGTTCGCTGGAGTTGTGGATAGGGGAAAGATCTGTGAGGAGAAAAACATACCCCACTCATTATTATTATTATTATTATTAAGTTTAAGAGGAACAATCTTTGGACCTCATCGCGCGCCACAATTTTTGACTGTACAGAATAATAACAAAAGAACCCATGGAAGTTCAATTTGGTTACGTTTAGTTCGTTCCATTACTTGGTTTTTAAATTTTTTTAATAGAAATCAAAATCTCATGAAGAGTACAATAATCACACATCTTTTTCCCTTCTTCCATTTTTCTCATCGTGCATTGGGTTAGAATTTAATTTTTCTTTGATTTGAAGAATTAATTGAATTATCGTTACCATAATCACCCAAAATAATACCCTCCCAGCGCGTCGTTCATCGGATCGTTTAATTTCCCTATTTAATTTGATTTAAAGAGCAAAGTGCAAATATGGATTACTTTGAATTGGACGACGAAATTTAAGAAAATAGCGTTGCCTCAGTCACTTAAGAACCAGTAATCGAAGGGTTATAAACGATAGTCAACACAACGTGCCGGGTTGGGATTATTTTTGAATAATTAAGTGAAGATTTGTATTATGGTGGCACATTTTTGTATCGCATTATCTCGACTTGATTTACTAACGAAGTCAAGTTATGCAAATCTATTCTAGGTATTTTGCCTTGGGTTAGAAGATAAATGAGGACAAACTCCCCATCGTCGATTGGGTTGAATTTTATAACCCAACCCAACGAAACCTCGGAGACTCTTATTAAATTTTTTGTTGGGTTTAATTGCGCGTTTCAATGATTCTACCATCTTCACCTTAGATTTTCTCCCGGGTAAGAGGAAGATAGCTGAGTCATTAAATCAGGGAATTAAACACAAGTCAAAGTTAGTGACCTGAGTCTAGTAGGACGATACAGCTGTCATCACCTGATACATCCGCTGGTATTTATTTTCGTAATTTATTTCATCATTCGTAGTCAGGCGCGGTTACAGGGGGGAAGCAATGGGGGCAATTGCCCCACCCTGACTTATGAACGACCACTACCTGCGTACAAGAAACATTATTAACTCATTACTACCCAAGAAGATTACACTCAACCTAGCGTCATTTTTCTTATTGGTCCCACCCCTCGAACAAAATCCTGTATCCGCGCATGTTCGTAGTATACCTATAGATGAAACCATAACAATGTCACAAATCTCTTTAAAACATAATGAACATGTTCTTGAATAATGCAGAAACTTTTGTTTGTTTGTTTCTTTGACAATCTTCCGTGTGGTAAAAAACAGGAAAAGTTTTCGTGCCATTATATGTAGCTGATACGTCAGGAACGTAACAAACCTTGTCATATTGCTTTTGATGAATGACATCAGTTATTTTTTAAAATTTGCAGGCAGTATCTATGAATCACTTAGTAATACTTAAAATACAAAACTTGAAAGTTGTTCCACTGAAATGATTGAGCTTCGTCATGGAACACAAGGAACATTGATCACAATACTGTTCTATATAATGCTTTCTTTAAAATAATTGTTTGCCCATTGCCACTATATGGGAATTGCGAAATAATATCAAGAAGGATCTTTCAACAATATGTATAGACATTAGCACGTGGTATGAAACAGTGGAAGAGCGTTCCAAATGGAGACAAGGGGTGCATGCAGCTAAAACCCACCCCAGTTTATGATGCTACAGACATAGTAGAAGAAGAATAAAACAGAAATAAAAATAAAAATAAAACACTTGGTTTAGTGTCCACAAAAATTTATTTATTGTACGTCGGGCACTCCACCATCCAATACTTCTTCGTCTTCTCTTAATTTCCGCATCTAAACCTGGCTATAACCTTCACCTCTTCTTGCCTCCTCTTAAACTTACTTTGGCCTCCCTCCACACACCTGCAACTCTTTGTACCTGTCGTTGCATCTTCCCCTTATTATTGTCGCCTCTCTCTACTGAGCTTCCACTTGTTTCAATCTCTCCACCATCTCTTTCTCCACCTGCTTCCCCTCCCCTCTTCTTGTTTCCGCTCCACCCATCAACGTTACCGCCTTCTCACCATGCATTCTTATTCTTGCTACTTTCTATTTTGCTAATTTTCCCATCCTCTCCCTCTTCTCTAGTTCCTCTACGCCGTTTTCCCCAGCTCTCTCTCCCCATTTAACTGCCATCTCGTATCTAACAACTCTCCTCCACTAACCTATAGCTCCTCGCCTCTTGCCTAACTAGGTGCAATGTCCTTTCAGTTGCCTTATTTGTGGCCTCTCAAATAATTTAATAATTAACATTTTTGCTAATACTTTCAGTTTAAGTTTAGGACAATAATAAACGCTCAACTTACTTCAGTTAAAAAAAAGTAAATAGAATTTGATGTAAAATAATTAGGCAAGTCAATGGCTGAATATTTTAATGCCTTAGGGGTAGGGAGAGTAAAAAAATGTGTGCCTGCGTGTCTTGTGGATGTTCGAGGTCTCGTACATTTGTAGGAATATTATTTTAAGACTAGCTGCGTGCACTCCACAATCTAGTGTTCGTTTGCTTTAAAACTGAACGTTTAGCTCGGGTGGGACTTGGGCCAAGGCGACGCTTGCGATTTACACCATTAGAACCCCGTCCACCGATTGATATTTTTTCATCGCCGATCTCGACTCATCGCGCCGGACGTAACTTCGGGTGAACAACTTTTTCTTCCGCGAAGTTAGAGCGATGTCCCCGCGAACAATTCCAAGAACAACAAAAACGTGATATCTTTCGATTGCTCATCGACTCCAGAACAAACACTCTTCACATTGAAATTCGACCGCGCCGCGTCGCCGACAAACAACTTTTTACCCGGCGCGCAAAAAAATCCCGCGATAAACAAATGGTCGGGCTCCGTCGAGGTCAAACGCGAAATAAACGCGCGCGCGCGCGCGCCTAAAAGGACAAACTGACCTAGGTCAAATGGAATTATCGTCGGACGGGTTTTTTTCCTTTCTTCGCCGCGCTTTTTCCTTTTCGTCTTGTTGCGGGCGCGCCCGCCCGAAAAGAGAGACGACGAAACGAATTTATTCGTGGTGACGTAAGGACGATGGCATTCGGGCCGGCGATCGCCGGCCAGACCGCGTCAACGTATTAATACGTCTCGTTATGCCAACTGACCTAGACCTAGCTCCCAATTGTTTACGGTTGCGACACAGCGCGGCCGGACGACGCGAGTCGAGAGTAAAATGTCAATGCCGCCACACACAGACACAACGTGTCCGATGTAATATACGCAACGGCAACGCCATTCCGGTACTTTGCGTCTAAATTAACGCAGACGACGTTGTGCATCGAGATCCTTTGAACATGGACTTTACTCCTGCCATTGTTTAACTTCAATCGCATTTGATCTGATCTACGATGGGTTATTAGCATTAAATGCAAGTTCTCATCAATAGAAACAATTAAATAATATTAGCAACAGCGTTATGGCTATGCTCATTAAATCGATCTCGTAAAAGTTTACGTTTATTCCCATTTAGTATCCATGGTAAACTTCCTCACACAGTTCGATGTCAACTCCACTCATTTCAAAGAATTACCGCGATTCTATTTGGCTTCATGTGGTCGTCCTTAATCTTCTTCTTTCCTATCCCCCTTTCCCTCTCACTACAACACGCCAAAGATTCCCAAGCGGAACTTCCCCTTTTTCTTAAAGTTTTGTTCTGTTCATCAACTGTTCAACGCATCTGATAATCATTTTTTTTTATTTGTTGTCAATTGATATTCGGTACTGCTACTTCAAACAAAATCATTCCACAATCTCAAGTTGGAAAACCAAATTGTCTTCAATATTTACCTTCTTCCACTTCCTGTTCATCCTTTTGTGTTTCCTGAAAAAGATCAATTACATTAACAATATGATAAATTGTAATGAATGACAATAACATGAATATTCCACCAAAAAGTTCATGTTCCTTTGTAAAAACCTACGATAATTTTATGCATGCATTCTCCAAGTCAAAAGAAGTATTTCTAAACTATCTGTGCTTTCAAAAACAATACGTTTCTACCAATGACTGCACCGTGACGACGTTGTACATATTCGCCAGCACATCTAATCACGACATTCGACTTTGATTCAAGCGGGCATAGGTGGTAAACGATTTTCGTATAGGCTTCCTCGTGTTGCTGCAATACAATATCGAGCTGGATATCTTCTTAACTGAGCTGAATTTGCCTGGAAATGGAAAAAGTTAACTTGTAACCTTGAAAATAGGGAAAAGTAGCTTTTGAAGCAGTCTTTGACCGTATCACCATCATGCTAGCTGGCGATCTAAACGAACAAATTGTCTGGGAAGACGTCATGGGCGCATTTGGTTGAGGCACTATGAATGACAGTGGAATTCGGTTATTGAGTTTTGAATAATTTAATGCTCTACTCCAGTGGTATTTTATGTTACCTCATGGATAAGAGGCTAATTGGCAGCATAATACAAAAAAAAACAAATGACGAGAAGAGCGCTTATTTCGGCTACATTAACCTACCCACACGATGTGCTAATCGAATATTTTATTTATTATAATGATTTGTTGAGCACTGACGCATATGGCACGTATGGTAACCGTAGAGCTAGTACTCCGTTTATTGATTCTCCACTCGTAGAACAGAGTAGAGTGTACTTGCAAACATTTCTCATTGTACCTGAGTTAACATCCGCGATTCTATAAAACGGATTCGTGTGTTATGGTAGTCCTTAACGTCCTTGCATAGATATTCCGTGCGTATTTCTTATGTCGCTTCGTATTTCGACAATTACGTGAGCCAATTTCAATTAGTTTGATAACTTCGGGAATTTCCACTTACTTATATATTGAAATATTGAATAATAAGCAAATTGGGTCAGGATTCTACTCCACTTTCCGACGCCATGGATAATATTTAGAATTTAGTTCGTCACTCGATAAGACTTTATCCCAATATATTTTATTTTATTAATAAATATCTTTTATAAACAACTCACCCCAACTGCAGACAGCCGCTAATTTAATACGGTATAGAAAAACTAAAGGGAGAAATAGAAACATTATTATTACCGGTCCTGCTTACATCCATTGTACGATGAGTTTGGATTGTATATGAATATACGTTGGCTTGGATTTTGCTTTTCTTTCGATCGTTTTCTTCAAACATTAGATCAGGTTGTCACGAGTGCTCTGCATTAATGGTGGTTTAAGTTGTTCTTTACGGATTCGTTATAATTTTATTTGGATGGAACTGTTGCTGAATTACGTTGAGTTGATTCATTCCTGGTTGAGTTGGGGTGGAGTTGCGGGGAAACGTTTACTGTTAAAAATTTGATTCAATTTCATTTATGCAACTGGCTAGAATGATCAGTTCTTTAAATCGTCTGGGTTAAATAATTTATTAGTATACTTCGGATGGCATTGAAATTTTTTAATTGTCAAAATTTCCTCAACATATATAATCATCATTAATCATATCCACAATTGCCCAACCTAACTAATGATAACTAGAATAAGTTTCCACCGAATCCAACTTGAGGACTCAACCCAACCTACATTTATTTATAATTACTATTTTATAATATTACTTTAACTTCGACTGCATTAATTTTTTAAACATAAATATTTCCCCAACTTCTTTTCAATATAGGAAGTAGGTGTGCCTTTTGTGTTAGCGACGAATAAATCGTTATTTGTCAATTAAATCAATATCTGGAAGGAAGTTCGAAGGAGCGTAAACAAATAATATGCAATATAATAACATAACCTTCAGAAAATAGAACCATAAAATCACATTCAAACCGCAGAAAGTGTAATAGCTCCGTATAAACACCTTAAAAAACTTTAAAAAATTAAATTTATATAGAAAGAATTGGTGATGATTAATGTCTACAACCAAATAACGTTAAAATTAACGTTTTATCGGAAATGCAAAATAAACAAACAGTACTGTGAATGAATATAAGTCGTATAATTAGGGACGTTAAATGAATTATAATAGTAAATCGGGATCAATGTTAATGAGACTTCATATATTTTAAGAACTCGTACGTGGTTCTAAATTTTTTTATTGACCTTTGTAAATCGCATATAACCTATTCGCAGATACTGATGTTAATGAATGCGTATGAAAAAATTAGAAACAATTTGTTTATGACTGTAGTTTCTAAAGTTTTGGTGTCGAGGTCAATGGCTATGGATTAATTACATTAATATTATATTAATTAATATTACATTAACATCTTTAACATATTCATAGAAGAACTGGTACAAAGAAAAATGCGGGATGGTGAAAAAATAATAGGGAATTTTAAAAATTGGTCATTAGGACAAGCGCTCCAACTGAATACTAAGAAAACAAAAATTATGGTGTTCAGGAAATG
This sequence comes from Geotrupes spiniger, assembly GCA_959613385.1. Taxonomy (NCBI): domain Eukaryota; kingdom Metazoa; phylum Arthropoda; class Insecta; order Coleoptera; family Geotrupidae; genus Geotrupes; species Geotrupes spiniger. Next base: position 30,601,702 of record OY390736.1, on the reverse strand, counting down.
GGGAGGCATTATGAGGGGAATAAAAGTGAAATGAGAAGATAAGGAGATCGAAGAGATAAAAAAAACAATAGAGGATGTTAGATCAAAATTCAATTTTTGATGTCTTCCCAAGCTAGGTGCCCAACCCAACTACGAAATAAACAAAAACCAAAGAACTTTTGAAATGAAGTAAGAAGAATTCTTTAAAAATTGCAAATTAATTTTAAAATTCAACAAAAAATTACACACTTTAATAAATTTCATATTATTTTGAAATATTTTGCTACAGAGGGTGCCAAACCTAGAGACGTCGGGTCGGGTTGCATCGATTTGGGTTGGGTTGGGTTGAGGCAGAAAAATAAGTGGTCAGACACGAAAAGCGAGGAGAAACGATATTTAGCCAAATGGGAGAAAAATAGCAACCTTCCCTAGGGAAGGAAGAAGATATGTGGAGATGGAGATAGTGAGAATATTTGAGGGGAAGAAGAATGGAAAATGAAGAGAAAATGATTTCGAGGTTATGCGGAACTAAAAACAAGGCGAATAAATATTGGATGGAGGTCGTGTATATTAGATGTGAGTTCTGAGGAAATGGGGCGAATGGTTGGAAATACTGGCTGGAAGAATGTCGTGCGACATACATGATCTAGGATGAAACGAAGAAGGGTTCGGACTGGAACACAATTAGAATTGAATTACAACACGAATATTAAAAAAAATGTAAAGTGACGAAAGGAGATGAGGAAGAGAGAAGAATGTAACAAGAAATAAGAAAAGAAGATAAACGTACGAAGGCTGAACCTCAATAGAAAACAGTGCAGATAGGATGAGTGGGATGTATATTAAATATATTGTAATAGAAGAAATTATTATAATGAAATTCTATACAAGTCAGTGCATTGGTAATTATTGACATTTATTCGGAAATCATTTCACAAAGTTTTATTTTTAAGCTATTTATATTTTAAGTTTCAATTCCACATATTGTAATTACTTCCACTTTGAATAATTTACTGTGAAATTATATTCGGATTTTTATTTATTTATTTCCTGTTTAAATATAAGAAAATTGAAGATTTTGCAATAAAACCAAAATGCCATTGATTTGCTGTAGAAGTTCGGTGGTTATTTTAATACATAACCGAGCATTAAATTAAATAACACTTTGATAATAATTCTTTACTTGTAGACTTTTTGATATTAACTGAGTGATATTTTTTCACAATTATGTCTATTTTGCAAATTTCGAAATTTCTTCATAATTTTGTTTTGTAAGTTTAGCTTACAGTTTTTTATTGAATTTTTTCATATTTGTTCGGGTAGGTTGTTTGGATTTTCTTGAAAGTAAAAATGTAGACATTTACCTCTCTTACCATATCTCTTTCTCCTGAAACGTGTCTGATATTCCCCCAGGATACATTCACACTGTTTAGTGTTTTATGCAAAGAGCATATATATCAACGCGGTTGTCCATTCTTCGGGCATTTGTCCTTTCTTTATTCTTTAAGTGAACTCCTCCTGCTTTAATCATTTCTGATGATACTTTTTCCCCTGGACTTTTATTATTTTTTAGCTCTTTGATTATTTTTGTGACTTCCTGTTTTGTTGGTATTTTTATATCAACCTCTTCCCCTCTGGCATTGTGAACTGTTTCTTCTTTGTCTTCCTTATTTCCCGTATTTAGGAGTTCATCAAAATGTTCCTTACATCTTTGTATTATTTGCGTCAATTCACTCAGTAAGACTGCTGCTTTTTAAAATAGCTATTTCTGCTATGGTAACGTTTTTCTGCCTTCTTGTTAAAATGTTCCAATTTCCTTATTCCGAATTTTTCGTCAATGGTTATGAGTTTCTTCTCCTTCTACGATCTTTTTTTCTTCCTATTATGTTGTTTTCAGTAATTCTTGTCTTATTTTCTATTTCGCATCTGCTCTCTCATCTCTACACACATCTCAACGAACCAATGTTTCCTGCTTGTTTGTTTCTTTTTCTTTGGGATCGTCGTTTAGCAGTATCTTTAATGCCTTCTTTTGTTTCTTTCCACATCATCACAACTTGTATGGTGTGAATGTAAGTTATAGACACCATAAAATGTCATTATTTTCTTATGAGTAAATGAAAGTGTTCTATACAGTTTACATAAAAGTATAAGAATTATTCGCTCTGTAGATAAATTGAAAATATTGTTCATGTTGCCTATGATATTAATGGACAGAAAACGCTGTCTGCCACATCCACGGAGATGTCAGCAGTTTACATTGCTCGTACATGTTAGGATGCTGTGTATCAATTGCAAAACATTCATAGACATTCACAACGGGAACCCAAGCCAAAGAAAAATTTTCGCCATTGAAATTTACATCTTGGATATTTGTGTTTGTGTATATAAATATGATGTTGGTTAGTAGGTTAGTATAATTATATAGTAGCGAAAGAATGAAAGAATGTTCGTGTGTAGATGGTAATACCAAAATATTCGTGCTGTTACGTAATTACAGAGGTCGGTGTCGACGACCAAGATTGCGAAGTCGTTACAAGTCTGGACAACACCCAATTAATCATTGATTCAAATTTTTGTTGGTTTAGGTTGAATTACATTTTATGGATTTGGATTAGGTTGACTAACTTATCCTCGATGGCTTTGGGTTAAATAAAGGAAATTAGATTGGATCGGTTGTTCGTTTACTTCAAGGATTAGATTAGAATGAAATCCTAAGGATTTAAAGTGGATGGTGGATGAGGGGTGGGGGGGTATAATGGGAATTTGGGCAGGTTCAAATTTATTTACCATAAATGCCTCTATTTTACTTGAATTCAATTAAAATTTTTTTCGCTTGGAAATAATGTAAAAATGAGGTTGGAGCTAAAACTTTAATTGCATTTATTTTATTAAAAATATAGCGGCGTAAAAATTATGAATTGATTGATATCTTGTTATGCTATAAGTGTATTGTTCATTGCATTCCAAACAGTTGTGTACGTTAATTAACGTATGTTGGTCATATGTAACGTGAATTGTTTGCACAACATATGCATCTCATGCAAATTGCAAATAGTAACTGCAATGATTCCCAGATAACATGGATCCAGATCACGTCCTCTTGCGTTACGTACGCCGCGCAATCAGATGTCGGATGCATTGCGTGATTTCGGCGATTACTCGCAGTGATCGATGGCGCCAGATGCCAAAAATTACACAGCACGACGTCTTTTCCGAAAACTGTTGCGAAAATTGACCGCCGATAAGCGGCGGCGATAAGTCGCCTCCATTTACATTTTAAACCGATCTTTAAATTCGTACGAAGTCGCCCGTTGTTTATTTTTCGAATTACCCGTTCGAACACGCCCGCGATGACGTGCCCGCTGCAAAAAAATCGAACCGGACGGAATTAGCCCGTGTCCAGTTCTGGACACGATTTGAACGATCTAATTTATGTATGTCATCCGGGTACGAGGTGAACATCGAGCGGAATTGGTCTGTGCGCCCAGTGGGAAAACATGTCGAGTTCCATCCGAATAGGTACGGTGCTGTTGAATCTAACTTCGCGTTACGGTCACACTTGGAGATTTACATTTCCTTGCGTTTTCGTTGCGTTCTGGGCACCGCCGTCAACCGACAATTTATAAAATGCATACTCGCCCGTGCTGCGGATGCATAAGACTAATAGACTCCTACGAAGCTCGTAGGAAATTACACTACTTAATCAATTACAACTCGACTATCAATCAATCTCTGGCTCCATCGCGGGGCAGCGAGCAGTACGCGGTCTCCAGCCAACAACAGCAACAAGAAAGAGACTCTGGTTTATATCTGGAGTTCTGATCATGATGAAACGTTCCCGTACCCGTTGGCCATCCATCAGTGGCCGATTCCCTCAACGTCCGTGCCCTTCAAACGACTGCATCGTCCCGATTACGATCGATCGGCGGGACGCTGAAAAATCAGTAACATCATTAATACGATCCGGAGAGGGAAAAAACGCGCAACACGAATTCGAGTGCATTAATTTTAAAGGCTAGCCGAGAGGAAGTTTATGAATGTGGGTAGTTTTTGAACGTTGCGGTAGGTCGACGTTGCAATCTCGAACTCGTTAACTACAGATGGATGTGGCGATGAGAATAGAGAGAATACTGCAAGCTTAGGCTTTATATCTGCTTATGCAGATTTGTTTTTGTGTCCGGCGCGAAATGTCTTGATCCTTGCAAAGAGAAACAAAGTTTGTGCGGGCGCTCCTAGCGTATTGACTTATCAGGAGCGCAAGAAAATATTTTAAGTTTTAATTTATATCAAAAGCTTGTTTATTTGCGTTATTAATTTTATATTTTTATTATTTGTATAACTTACTCAATTGATAGTATAACATTCAATAAAATTAAGCAATAACAAATTGGTTTTTTAAGTCAAAAATGCCAAATAACAATAAATCTTTCAAACGCACTAATTATAATATTAAAATGGCAAACGATATTAATACAAAAAACGAGCGATATTAGATTAAAAATATCATCTAAAATATCTACAATAGAAGATACGAAACAATCAGAGTTAGAAAATAATACTATGGAGGATAAATTAGCATATATGACTGTTGCATGCCATATGTCTTATCAAAAGAGATTTTTTTTTAGAAATGTGCTTCATAAAAGAGAATGCTCACACTATTAACTCTAGGCAAGACATAGATAGCATAAGTGTCATATATGCTAATCCAAAGTATTTTTTTCTAACTCTAAAGTTGTTTCGTATTTTTTATTGCAGGTATTTTAAAATTTTAAATTAACGTTTATTTTTAGTTTCAACAACAAAGGAAGTTATGAATCATATATTATAATAAACATCATTAATTACTAAATTAAGGGAGCAGTCAAATAACATTATTTCATTTTTGACGTTTGCATTAAATTTGTTTTTTTTTGCTGAAATGTGCTTTCATTTGATGCCCAACATCGTGCATCTACGTCTATTTCCACTGAAAGTATCTACTGCTACTGCCGCTGGAAATGGTTGGAATAATTGACTTAGCGTTTAAATTATGACAGTTTGTTTATCTATTTTCATTGTTTGCTTTTTTTACATAATTAAGTAAATATTTCATTGAAAAGAGCCAATAGAAATTTTAATATTTAATATTGGCACAACCCAACCCTATCCAACACAATTCAATTTAATCCAACCCAACCCAATTCAATTCAAATCATGAACAATTATTTTGTTTCATGCTCATTTTTATATTTTGAAAATGTTCCAATGGTTTGGTTGGGTTGGGTTGGGTTGGGTTTTCACTATTATGTTAGTGATTGATTAATTGCTATAAAATTATAAATTAAACAAATTCATGTACATCTAATTTATCAAAAATTTTATAAAATGCCCCCCCCCCCCAAACGTTTTGAGCAAGGATTGTAAAGAAACGTTCTATTTTGGAAATATCATACAATACCTCTGTTAGTCAACTAATTGACGAATTTAATTATCAAATATTTGAAAAAAATAATAAATTAGTTGTGCGATGTAAAGTTTTCCGATCTACATCCGGCGAATATAATAGAATTGATTGATTTACAATCACACACGTTGATCACAATAATTGACTTTTCTAATTGTCTAATTGTCGCGAATCACACGCATTTGATTGGTTAATAAAGTTTATTACAGGTAGCTAATGTAATATTATGAAAGAATATGTTTTATAGATATAGGCGTCCAACTATAAACAAATTACGTCACACAATTAAATCGCCTTTAACTTTTTAAACAACATAATATGGAGAGTTAACGGACTTTGATAACCACGGTGAAACTAGGTGTGTCAAGGGTGTAACGTTTTCGTTATCGTGTTGTTGAATTTCTCCCTTATCCGTAATAATATCCGAATATTTTAAAATTTACTTTCATTTATTAAATTCGTATTAAAAGATTCTTTTCACGTTTATTATTTTTAATTAACCTTTTCCAATTTGTTCATTTTATTTTTTTAAACTTTATTTCATATTAATTCGTTTTTTCTTCTATTAAATCTTAGATTTCTTGTACATTTGCATCGTTTGAGATTGACTTTAGTTTTGTTTGTGTTTTAATACTTTTAATCAGCTGTGTGCTGTGACAATTACGGTAAAATATGCCTTACTTAAAATAAAAATTGGCGAGTTCCATGATTTTTACATTCGGACTATATATTGTATCAATTAGTTCACCAATGTGCCGGCAGTTCCCTTAGATCAATTGGTTCGTTCGAGTAGCTTTGCAAAGCGAAGTAAGGTCAGTGCAAATCGTGCGGACGATGTTTGCCAATTGAATCGTTTGTTGACACCATTCACGTTAATATGCACGTCCATGCGGGATCGTTAAATTTACTTACTATTATGTCAATACTGCGATTATGTATTAAACCACAATAAACGAACATCACATTCTGACGGAAATATTTATTTACCGGCCTCACTAAACTACTTTGCTTACAACACCCGGCGTAGGGGTACAATTTACTTCAATATATTTACTGATACTGAGCCATTTTTGCTTTTTGCATTCGCTGAAGTTACGTCAAGCCATGTAAATATTAGCGCTGCATAATATAGTACTTTGTTGGTTGAAAAGACCTTTGCAATTATGTAGCAGTAAAAGTGTATGGAGACTCTTGTCTAGATGGTGGCAATATTAACACACAAACTCACTGTCACTCATGTTTGTATGACTTGATGCAACTTCAGCGAATGTAGGTGTGGTGGTCTGATGAGCTCATTGTGGGCGAAACAGCTATCATCTTCTTAATGCATTCGCTGAAACAAGGCGGTCTTTATCGCCGACGGTCGCGGAGAACTTGCAAGTTTTAATAGTACCAACTTTGTTGGCCGAAAGGATCTCTGCAATTATGTAGCAGCGTGTGGATATTCACGTCCAGACGACGGTAATATTCACACACAAACTCATTGTTATATTATTTAGTGATCTGTCTTAAGCATTATATTCCTTATGATACAATCTAAATGATTTGCATTACAACAACATGGCCTAAATTCAATTTATAACTAATACCTTGGTACAGGTAGTAATGTAGTTTTATATTTAATTGATTATAAATTTACTACGCCAAAGTACTCAAATTGCATAAAAAAAATTAATTTAGATGCATCTACAGTTATTTAATATGTTTACAATGTCGCATATTTCCAAAACAACTACGAAAAACACGTTGTTCTAGTTACATTGCACGTACATTATTTTCCAAGTAATTTACTATAATAATCTTTCCACTTCGAAAGCATTTACATATATAATTAATGATAGTAATAATTAATACAAAATTTAATATGCTTTTACATCAACTATATGTTAACGTCAACGATCGCTTTTTACATTATTTGATGATGTAAATTATTATCGAACTAAAGAGCAAAAGTGGCGCAGTGGACGGAGTTTATGGCATGAAGATAGTGTTAATTCGGCGATCTATTTAAAGAAATCTAAAAGAAATCGAAGAAACACATAAAGCCTGTTTATTATTATATCTATGCGAATTTGAACGCGTCCCATTTCTAAACTATAATAGGCAGGTATACATCGTCGCGGCTATTCCTTTAGGCAATTTAATGTCATTACTAAGTATTACAGTTTGGGAATTGCATTTGATTGGTCGATGCGTACACTGAACACCGGCACGTTTCGTTTGATATGTCGCACAAATAGAACGAGATATGATAAAGTTTCTTATCAATAAAGTTAAATTCTCTCAAATCCGGTATATATCGATCTGTAATAGTTTAGAAATGGCAAGCGTTCAAAGTTGGACTTCTTCTCTCTCTCTCTCTCTCTCTCTCTCTCTCTCTATATATATATATATATATATATATATATATATATACCGGATGTAATTGTAACGTCAACTTTAGCTCACCAGTCAACCTAGCTAGAGTTGCTGAGAACGCACGAGTCGAACGTAAGACATATATAAATGAGGATCACAGTAATCACGAGCGCACTTCTGTTTCTAGTTATTTCACTGCGTTACATGTTTGCCAATTTTTCTTCATATTTTTTGTTTACTGCTTTCTTCTTCCAATTGGCTATATTCAATAAATCCTGGTTTTGTCGACTTCATACTTCCACCTTGTATACAAGTGCTACGAAATGTTACGGTTATATAAACTTTATTTATATAAAATGGATACCACAGCAACGAAAACAGAACGGAACCAACAAAATTGTACAATGCGTTGGGAAAATGTAAGGAAAAAACTAACACTATAAAACGACGACAAAATGAAAACGCTATCGATGACCACAAGAATGGTTAAATACATATGAGGAAAAATAAACTGACCACTTACTGGCGAACGAAAACAGAAAATAAAACGAAAATATCATGTTTTGTTACCAATCTTTTCTAAATCCTTAAAAAAATGAAATTTTGAAGTTCGTGCCTAACATCAATTAGTATATTTTCAATGCGTTGTTGGGTTGGATTGGGCCGGACTAGACTGGATTGGACTGGGTTGGGTTAGGTTGAGTTGGGTTGAGTTCATGATACGTCACTGACAGAACTGATGGAGTCGGTGATATTAGATTAAATGTTTATAATTTATCGAATAGGGAATGGGAAAAAAAGGTGTGCAAAATGAAGAACAAATATCGCCCAATGAATGTAACAAAAGGAAATTAAATTCACTCAACAGAAATAATATTCGATAAATTCGAAAAAGGGAAGCAGAAAAATATGAAGAAAAATTTTCAACCGGCTAAAGCTAGGTTTACAGTGAAATAGATGGAAATAACGTGCACTCGATTTCTGTGAACCTCATTTGCATATGGCTGACGTTCGACTCGAGTCTTCTCACTCACTCTCGCTTCATTGATTCATGAATTAAACTTGACGTCACAGTTTTATCCGGTAAATACAATAGAACAGATCATTTACGATCTTAAGCTTCTCTTAAATTTGTTCAATTTCGTGAAAGTCGCATAGTTTTTTTTTTTTTTTTAATGCACATTCACGTATTGTTTCCTTAATGCGATTTTGAATCCGTTTTCACACAACTATGATTAAATCATGAATGTCGGGCGTGATTGATGTGCAATAATCTAGTAAACGTTTTCTGATTATTTTATGACCCAAAACACAAAAGAGTAATTGATTTACAAGCTCTGCGGATGTACAACGTATTTAGTTGCAATTGTATTAATTAATCAAAAACCAATTAAAAGTTTGTGCAGCTCTTGTTTAGGTGCAAACGAACTTTCGATAGTTGTGCTTTCAGTAGCTTTTGTCACGAATAGAATTTCGAGAACATCTGAAATCGCAAACGTATTCGTATCACGTATCGATTTAGAAACGCAAACTATGATTGTTAAAGCATCGTTTGTCACGCAGGCTTTTGACTTCATTCATTTCATCTCTACTCATAATAATGTTTTGTTCCAGTTTTGAGTTTAGTAGTATTTGTTAAAATTTTATGGTCAAATTTTAGTATCGTAGCAATCTAGTTGCGTTATGCATTTTTTTCAACCAATGATGACTTAGATTACGTAAAAACCCTCAAACGATCCGAAGCCTCGCCGTTTCACTCTTCCCTAACAAAATTACAAAAAACTCGACCCGTCCGTCGGTTTACGATTTAAGAACCGTCCCTGCAGCCGCCGCGGCCGTTTGCGCGCCCGACGACTACCGCGAGCGATAAATGCGCCGTCGTAACGATCGAAGAGGCCGACTTAATGATTTAATTATAGATTAACTGTACGTTTATATTGAAATATGCGCGGTTAGTGCTCATTAAACACGAGATAGAAGAGGAAATGTTTGTTTAGCCGTTGTCGTAAAGCGCAGCGAACGCGCCTCCGGCAGCCAGCGTCGAATAAGACCAAAGGCGTAGCGAATCGCTCGCGTAAAATGGAAACGAACGGGAATTCGAGATGACCTTGCGTTTTGCAGCGAAAAATCCGCGGCGTTGATGGCAGACGTTTTTGTATGTATGTACGTGGAAGCGGTGGACGCCGCACGAAAAAAATATTTTATTTCGAGGTAAAACGTCATCGCCGGCGTCAACGACCCGTCAAAGTGGGCACGCCGGCGAATTCATCGCGTGCTGATTAGTTTCAGTTTCGGATTAATTGTCATTTCCATGGCGCGGATTTCATTCGTTGCATTCAGTTTCAGTTTGCTAAATGTGTCTTCCTTTGTTTTTTTCTTGCATTCGTTGACATAAATTGCATGAAAATATGTTAAATAAAAACAATGTAAATGAAAATGCTCAAAGTTTAACAAATGAAATATTACAAGGAAAAATAATATGGAATTTTTCGATTTTCACTATAACTTTTTTTTAACTTTTTACGATGATCCCAATATTGAAATGCGATGAAGCTCATTTCGGTTGGGTTGGGTTGGGTTGGGTTTCATTGGGTTGGGTTAGTCTCGAATTAAATTGAAATATAAATAAATAATTCAATTAATTAATCATTATATTTTCAGTTTGAGTTTTTTTTTATTCTGTTTGTGTTGATTTCCTGGATTTTTTTATTTTCTTCTTTTTCGTAACTTTTAATTCATATTTAATTTGCTCCTTTTTTTAGCAAATATGTTCTAGTTTTTATTTTTATCTTTGTTTTATTTCACTTTTTATTATTTCTATTCTTAATGATATTCACATCACATAATCGATATACTTATTTTTTTCGTTCACAATGAAACATTAACAAACTATGTACCACTAAAAAATACCAACAACAAAATTTGAGACATGAACTAAAATGAAAATAAAAAATAAATGAAATTCGGTGGTAAAAGAGTTCATCTCTTTTACGTTGGTAATATGTTTTGCACTTTATTAAAAAAAACTCTGTTACGACACAAACACTTAACATACTACATTTCATCAAAAATAACTAAAGCAAAATTCGAAAACATGAAAAAAGAAAAATTGAAATTCACTGGCAGGAAAAAGTCGTACAGTTAAAATTCCTTTCTACTTAATTGATAAATTGATTACGACGAAACACTTACCAAACTATGCATCATAATTATACATTCGCTTTGACGACCCTGAAATTAACCCAATAATTCATAAACGCTACAACAGTGACGCAAACAAGCCGCAGAAATATTGAGATGAAATGGGGTGAAACGTACAGTCTAGTCTAACGTTGATGCCATTAATAAAATTAAACAATATTTTTAAACCAGCTAAGAAAGCTATAACTACCTCCTGCTTCTCTGCATTATTTTAATTACAAAAAAGTAGAACATTAATTTTTATGAGAATGTACAGAAAAACGGCGTTGTATTACGACGTATAAAACTAAAAACTAAAATTTAACGACAGTAATAAAATACATCTTGATATAAATTGACATAAAAAATAAATTTTCTGTTACGAGTGAAATAAAACAATTAGCACAGATATAAATCAAACGGATAGGCACACGTTTCTGTTGCTATGGCCAATTATGTCGTAAAAGTCGGATTGTTAGGGTGCAGTCGTTGGTTATTTGTGAACAAATCTATTTTATTCAAAATATCACTAACATCCATTGATATTGTTTTTACATGTTTTTTATTTTATTAGTGTTTTGGCTTTTGGTTTTTAAGGTAATTTTGCATTTACTGTTCGTTGTTTTACTGTCCTTGATGTGCAATTCATGGGAATTTTATTATGGTATTTCGGTTTGGCGTTATTTTTACTTAACTTAGATTTTTGGCATTCGTTCTGATTTTGGTTTTACTTTTTCAGAAGCATTCTGTGTACCAGGACTTTCTCTCTAAAACTGTAAAAATGTGAATAATTTAAACTTGCAAAAAAATGTTAAAATCAGTAAAATGTATACAGTACAAAATGTGTGTAAAATTACAAAATTTCTATTGTCAAATATGGTATCATTTTCATAAATAAAAATAGTCAAAGTTGTAATTTCATTATTTCCTAATTGCAAAATTATCCAGGAGGATAGCGGATTACTGATTATAATGTCAAAAAGTAACAAGATTTACAATGAAATAAAATTCAAAAAAATGTTAGTCGAAATTAATACTAAAATTTTTAAACATAAATACCGAAAACGTCTTTACTAAATCGTCTAAATTTGTCAAAGTATTAAATTTACGAAAATGTGAAATATAAATAAAATTGTCCGAAATTCGTGCGAAGTGCACGAAGGGACTTGTACTCGTGGGGAGTTGTAAGGTCGACGAGAATTTCGAATACGTCTCTCGCTCACAGATTTTCCCCGCTGTTGTCTGGGCTTTATTATATCGTTGGAGGGCTTGGTTGCTTGATTGCATAAAAAACTCCTTTTACCTTTGTACACTAACTATAACACTTGGTGTATACTGTTGAGATGTGTTTGTACGCTTGTTAGCTACTTGTAATTGTTGTACTTGTTGTAATGAAGTAGACTGATTTGCTACTCGACTGATACTTGATTAATACTTTGATTCTCGACTAATAATTGTGTTGCATTGATGTGCTTGACTACTACTGGAGTGATTCTAATGTTGTACTGGATGTTAAGGGCTTTCTTATTTATATACTGAAGTTCGCTTGTATCACTGGTGGGAATGAAATGCCCTTACTTTGGTGCTAGGCGATACTAGTCGAAGAATTCGTGATTGGCCAGAAAACGAATTTCGTACTGACCAAGGAAACGAATGTTTTGCCCGACATTTGGTTGACAAAGGATTACAAACTCTAAATTCCCGGGTGTGCATGCCATAAAATAATTTAAATTACGCTGTTTAACGGCTTATTTACAACCGTAGCGTTGTGATGAATTTGGCGGATCGTAAAATGGTTTTTGGGAAAGTGAATTTATGCGATAATTGCCGGGCCGAAAATGTGTTATAATAGATACTGTTTTGTGCGTGACCGTACAAGAGATGCAAGGTTTTTAATCAGGAAAAATATGCACAAGTACGAGGGGCCATAAATGTTCGACCGAACTTTTAGCGGCTGAAGCATTTGCGAAGACAGCCGGTACCTGAACAGCGTCGTGATTTTGGGACTAATTACAAATTCTGGAACTGGTTTACGTATCTAAAAATAATTCTGAGGAATATTTACACGGGTTTGCCAGCATCCAAATTAAATTAATTAAATATGCTGATAGGTGCATATGTGGGACCGAACAGTTAGAATAAAATGTTTGCAAAATGTCAAACTTCACCAAATGTCAATTAACCATTGTCAAAATTCACAAAATAAAAAAATAATGTGAGAAATGTTAATTGGCATTGATTTCAAGTAATGAAAATGCCACAAATTCACTAAAATGACGAGCAGATCCCAACGTGTCAAATTTCAAACGTACTGAAAATGCGTTTGAAATGGTTGACAAATTGTCCAAAATTAGCGAATAATCGAAAATGGTAAAATTATGTGGATGAAAATTTAAAAAATAATCGAAAACGTCAAATATTAATATGAATAATTGTCTAAAATTAAAAAAATTAAATTACAACAAAATTGAACATTAACAAAATAGTATAAAGTGCATTCGTGGAAATTCAAAAAATGTCAAAAGTGATATATTCAAAAGTTAAAAAATGCAAATAAATGCAAACGGCTTTGAAATTAAAATGTTCAATAAGAAAAAACATTAAAAATGCAATATTATCAGAAATTCGCAAAGAAATTTATAAAATTGCAATAAAATTGAAAAGTGTCGATTAGATAAAGTTGCCTACAAGTGCACAGTTCAAAAATTCAACAAATGTTTAAAATGCAAGCAAATTGTCATAATTTCTAGAAATTACAAACAAAGGCATCGTTTCTTTTCGACAAAACGGAGATAGAACAAGATAGTGAACATTTACTTCCCATTGATCTACGTAAACTAAAATCAAATACTCTCTTAGCTATCGTGGTAAAACTTTTAATATAACGCTTCGCGTTGTTCGTGATCATATGGGTAATTAGTGGCAGCGTTTGATGATGGTGGATAGAAAAAAAAACAAGTGAGAGATTTTTAAATTTATAATTTTTATACTTATTATAATTATTTTAATGTTTAATTGGGTTAGGTTAGGTTAAAGTCAACATTGATGGTGTCCAACCCAACCCAACCTAACCCAATTAATCGTTACTCAACCCAACTAAAACGTGTTGAGTACCGTTCGACTGAATTATGTTGGTCATAAAAAACTATTCAAATTAAATTATTACAAATATTTTAATTTGCATTTCTCAAGTTGCAATATTTTTTTTTGATTCATTATAAAAATATAAAATAATGCGTGTAAGTACCCAGCTCCTGCGAAGTCAAATGTGGTAAAACGAGCTTCAAAAACTTAAATAGGCACCAAATACATATACACATTATATGAAAGTATACCCAACCAAGATTTACAAAATCGAAACCAAGATAACTCAAAGTCCAATTAATTATAAAAATTAATCACTGATTCTGTTTAGAAGAAATATTGTTAGAACATGGAAGATTGTTCAGGTTCCATACTGATACTGGGTTGGGTTGTATTACATTGGATTAGGTTGGGTTGGGTTAGGTATTTCTACAAAAAATATTGATTATCGATATAGATAAAAATATATACATATATGTTGTGCCAATTTGTGCACTTCAGACAGTTTTGAAATATTTGTGGATATTCACATTTGTCTAATTTGACGCCAAAAACGTATTTTTTTAAAATTTATTATTGCAGTTATTTTAGCAATTTTGCAACTTTGTATGCATTACAGGAAATTTTTACACATTTTTGCATTAATACTAAAATAATAAAACTGAATGCAAATTGACATAAACTAAAATTAAGCTCAATTCAAAAAAATTGCCTTTATTTTTCATTTTGAAAATATTATTTTTTTTCATTTTGAATTTTTAACACTTTCTTGATTTCTTTTTGTTGCTGAACAGGTTTGCACGCTTTTGAAATACTTTTCGATTGTGACATTTGTGTTTAATTGTGAAATTTTTTGTAATTATTATACATTTGCCTAATTTGACATTTTCTCTATTTCATTTTCTATTTCATCGGTGGAGGCAGGAAGTAGGATGGTTAGATACGAACTGAGTAAATGGGTATGCAGAGCGGGGGTTGGTAAAAATTGTGCTGAGAGAGTTAAAGACATGGGAGTTGAAAATGGGAGGACAGTGGCATGAAGGTGTACGAAAGAAAAGCGAAGTCGGTAATGTGGGAATGTTATGTTCGGAAGATTTTCGAAGAGTGTTGCCTAACAACGTTGCCAACTCTAAGACATTATTTTTTGAAACGAAGCCACAGAGACGAAACCATAAACCATAATGGATTTAATTAGTTGGGTTCTGCGAGTAAAAAATAAATTGAATACGTACGATTGGCCGATTGACCATTTGTACAGGGGTTTTCAACAAGAACTTTGTTTTTCAAAACAAAATAAAACAAAGAATTTAGATGAAAATGATTAAAATTGTTATTGTATTGGAAAGAGTAAGGTTTGGCAATTATAAATGAAAAATGATAATGGACAGATGTCCACCACGACCACGCATAGAGATGTCGATTCTTTTATCAAAATTTTCACATTTTGGCAAAATCGCGGGTCTATTTCGTTAATCAATTCACGGATTTTGAGTTTTAAGGTTGCAATCGACTCGATTTGGCCCAGTATAGACTTTATCTTTAACATAGCCCCACAAAAAAATAATCCAGTGGTGTTAAATCGCATGATCGGGCTGGCCAATTAACAGCTGAATTTCCTGAAATTATGCGATCGGGAAATTTGGTTTGCAATAAATTCATTGTTTCGGTGACTGTGTGATATGTGGCACCGTCTTCTTGAAACCACATGTCAGTAATATCCATATCATCATTAATAGGCCAAAATTAATTGTTAAGATCTCTCCGCATTTCCGGTCGAATTATCGAAAAAAATGCGCCTCCAGTCCACAGAGCGCACTGTAGAGTGACACGTTCAGCATGCTAAGGCTTCTCAACAATTGCTCTGGGATTTTCAGAAGCCCAAATGAGGCAATTTTGCTTGTTGACGTATCCAGACAAATGAAAATGGGCTTCGTCTGGAAAAATGATTTTTGCAGAAAAACCAGTTGTTCTTGAATGAATTCAGCAAATCTACGGCGAAGTGAATGGTCGGACTGCTTCAATTCATGTACCAGTTGCACCTTGCCAGGCTTCAAAGCCAAATCCTACGCAAAATTCGCCACGTGGTCGTTGTGGATAGCCCCAATTGTTGAGAACGTCGAGGAATTGACAAATTCGGATCTTCTTCAACACTGCGGCTCACGGCTGCGATGTTTTCACTTGAACGACCCGGTCGAACACGTATGATAATTGTAAGCCATTACTTCGTTCAGCAAATAGAGAAATTAACATAAATAAAATTGACAAATATTAAAAAATCACGCTGTAGTTATTCATAACAATTGTTGTAAATTCAGAGAGTGGGTGTATCAGTTCCAGAAATTTGCAAAAAATATCCCCGCACATGCCTTCAGAGCCTCGACATTTAGAAAAGTCATTTAAGCCAATTGATAACTTCTTTTCAGCGACTTTATTCTTGAGGGTTAGGTTTTACAATAAAGTTATTTTATTTCAACTTTATTTATGTAGTCAATTATTACGAAATTAATCCAAAATTGTTATGTTGATGTTAATTCTGCATAAAATGTAATGAATAGAGACTAAATTGGATTTTGAATGATTGTTTCAACTCTTTTGTGACCTCTTCAGCAAGGGGCATTATTTTGCATTAAAATGTTCTATAACAATTTCAAATTATTTCCTGGATGCGACCGAGCTTTGTGGCAGATTCTGTTTAAATTTTTTTCTAACATATTTTCCATGGTTTGCTCCGTCGTTGACTGACATCCTGTTGCTAAAAGAAGAATGATGTACAATCTACGTTGCCTTTCTAATTAGATTTCGTAAATCTTGTGACCACGAGTATCGATTAGCTAAGTTTAGTTAAAGTTAGCCACTAATTACTATTAGCAAGCGCAAGAGTCTAAACCTCGACGGAGATTTCGTCGGACAACGTTCCATTATTCCACAAAATGCCACCATCCAAAGGGTACGTGTCTCGCATCGCGCGTCGTCGAACGTCTGTCGCGGTCTGAAATGATGCACCGAAACGACAGCGACGTAGATACACGAGGCGTCGGTCTCCGCAGGGCGGCAGCATCGCGAGTCTCGGGCCGCTGCAGATCCTGTATTTGGGCCCCGGGGCGGGCCAAGTTGAAAAAATGCGGCGTGTAGCTGCAGGTGTTAATGCAGATGAATGCACGCGCGGGGGGCGCGGCGGGGGCTCTTAATCAAGTTCAGGCGGACTCGTAGTTGATTTTGTTCCACTCGGTGCGACCTCGTACACCGATCGCGGTCGAAAATGCAGCGGAGCAAAAAATCCCCAGCCGCAGACGATTCGCGGAATCGTCGCCGCCCGTCAAATAGGCGAAGCTAACTAGTCACGCAAATTTTCGAATGCGTTTGCGCGTCTCGAATCGGTGGAGGAACGGGATCGTGTTGTAGAAGAAGTGCGGATTAAGAGGGATCCGAACGATGTAGACTTTTACGACGTTAAATTTAGTTTTGGGTAATTTCGGTTTGATGATTTATTTCTAAGGACGGAGTTACTGAAATAGTTTTTTATTTCAAGAACTGATGATATGTGTTCATAGAAACGATGCGGTTGAGGAATTTAATCGAACTGACGTTGATAGATTTAACTTTTTAAATTAGTGGCTGGAAAACCATTGAGCAGCTTGATCAGTAATTTAATCAATATGTAGTTATTGAAATGGTGGTGTCCAAATCTCGAAGTCAAAAACTTGATATTAAAAAGAAATTTAATTTTAAATTGTCATAAAAATTCAAAAATTGCCAGTACCAGTACCAGACATGTCGGAAAGATTTAATCGTGAAATTGTAAAATGTTCAGAATTATAAAAATTGCAAAAATATCAGGATTCTATAAACGTCAAAAACTTATTAAAAAGTAAGTAAGTAAAAATTGCAACGTAAGTAGTAGTCGCAAAAGCGGCAAAAATTGTCAGAAAACGTTGACACAATTTGTTTGAGTTGGCTTGGGTTGGTTCTTTAGGTTTAACTTTCTTTGTGAAATTTCAACGAATTTTTTGTTATTTTTATGTTATTATTATTTAAAACTCTTGTTCGTCTGAATTTTCAACGTTGGGTTGGATTGTTTGGGTTTGGTTAATCACTGCAAACCAGAGGCGTCCGAGATGGTTAGAGAGAAATCATCGTCGTATCCACTGGAAACGTACTCTTGCACGTTTGTTCACTTAACGTGTCTGTACTTGTATTACGTTTGGTGTAAACAAACGTCTTTATTTATAAAACGGTTAAATAATCGAGATTCTCTGAATGTGCCGAGTCTTGAATAATGAACTTTAATAATTAGTTTATTTAATAATTCATTAGTTTACCAAACATTATTTTTTTTAAAACTATTAACGATAACGATTCTATTAACTATTTCTTCATATAAAAATCATGCTAAGAGGAAGAAATTAAAAACTAGCTAGAATTATTTTTTAACCTATGAAAAAATATCCACTCACTACGTTGAAATATTATATAATTGTTAATTATGAATTTAAATATGCATATGCAGTATAGACATCATAGACTTGTACAGACCAGGATACACTGAACAGGGTCAAGTACAGACTGATTGGGTTGTTTTGGGATCTACTTCACCGGTCATGTAGGTTTGGAATCTATTTTATCCAACCGGTTATGTTGGGATCTATCTTCTCGGGAGTCACTTCAATAATGTGGAAGTCTCATCAATATCTTCCGAAATATAATAACGAGATTCCCAATTGGCCATCGAGGATAATCTTTGATCGCGTTGAACAATTTTGAATCAGTTTCCAATTGTAAACCGCTCCAAAATCAGAGAAGGCCAGGAGGAACTATAACTTTTGTTGTATCTTTACCAATTTAAATTTTTCAAAGTTAAAGAAAACATACCCCACCCAACTCAATCAAATTTGCACCACTCGAAATAAATAAAGTAACTCAAAACGACGTGGGAAATTTCATGCTCATGATCGTCTTTGGTTATTGAAAAACTAGAATCATCGTCGATTGCTTGTCCTCACAATGGACAATGTTAATGTTATTTTATTGTTAGTTCTGCGATCTTTTCGGTTTGAAATAATTTAATTTTGCATTTGGAATTAATCCAACTAGAACCAACTCACTCAGCGTAGTATAAATACTAGCACTAAACCTACCAGCAAATAAACACAAAATGTATGGTATGAATACAGTCAAAATATGAAAATCTCTTTTAAACGAAGTTCCAAACCTTTGAAATAAGGTACAACAGTATACAAAGATATGCGGAATAGAATTGAATGAAAGCACGTGGTCCAATCTGTTGAAAGCAACTACAAAAATATTAGTAGTCAAATATGGAAAATGCAAAAAAATCATTCATATGAAAATGCTATAGATTTGTCGGCATTTCTTACACCACCTTTCGATAACGTCGTTTGTATTTTTGTGCCTTTTTTTAATTTTGCTTCTGTGCACAGTAGTGAGATGTTATCTGTTGATTAAGTGTAAGCTAGATTAGGTTGTGTTGGACAATTGTTTGGTCTTCTTATTGCAACAGAGATGAAAAAGATGTACAACACCATACCAAAGATGTTAAATAATTCAGCGAAAGGTGACAATTGGTACAAAAATTAAAAACTTCGAAAGTAAGAAATCTGTGAATTGGTTGGGACACAACCCAACCCAACACAATAATCGCACAACTCAAGAAAATATAATTACACAAAATAAATCGAGCGACAATAAATCAAAAATTGCGCAAAATCAAAACAATATCAATCATAAAAAACTTAAAAACACAAAAGTAAATAAAAAGAAATAAAAAATGCAAAAATATAATAATTTTTACTATTAAAAAGTATATCATATATAATTTTCTAAAATTACTTTTTTTTTAGAATTTTTGAAACAGGTTATTTAATATTTTTGTAAACATTTTTGCAACAAAATCAAAAAATGCCAATCTTCAAAACGTTTCAAGTAGCAAAAGTAAAATAAAATCGAAAATGCAAAAATATCATAATTTTCAGATTTGTAAAATTACTAAAATATTATCTTTCAAAATAAATATTGTGTGTGATTATATTTTTCGACTACAGCGCTTATTGGGTTGGGCAATATAGCACATTTATCAAAAATTACACAAAAAAGTAAATACAAATTGTTAAAAAACGCCACAATAAAAATCGGAAAACGAATGTAAAAAATTCTCAAATTTAGATTTTCTTAATTTTGTTTTTGACAATTTTTGTCGCCTGCTACTACATATAAACAGTATGTATAATGAGCAAAACTAATAAAATTACTGTAATGTTGGACTGGGTTGGGCAACGGTTTAATGTGAAAATTTTTAAAAATTCAATGCAAAGCAAAACTTCAACATTTGTAAAAATTGCATTTTTGAAACATAATTATTTATAATTTTGTTAATTTGAAAACTATAATATTTTTAATTTTATGTTACTTTACTTAGATCTTTCGATTAATTCGATGTAATAATAATTTAAACTAATGAGTTCCAGTTGCTTTCTTAATATGTCAAATTATTATATACAGAGTGTCTCATGTTTTCATGAAGATCATTTTTTTTCAAATCTCATTAAACATAACAAACTTGGCGATATTTATAGTTTAATTACACCTCGAATTGCAATTGCAATAAAATTGAATGGCAAAACGGTTTTGGGTTGTGCAAAAAAACTTTAACTTTAATTACTTTTTTTGTAATTACTTTTTTTATATTTAATGCTAATAACGTTAGGACAGTTAAAATAACGTTAAGCATTCGATAGCATCCATCACGAGGCGTTATCCGAAAAACTTCAGGAAATTGGATTTCGTGAAATAGCCTTAGAATGGTTAAAATCTTATTTAACAGAAAGAACTATGAAAGAATTTATATTCTATTTTTATTACACGTAAATGATCTGCGATTGGGTTATAGAAGACTTGACGATAATGTTCCCTGACGATACACCTACAGTTGACACAACATCAAAAATAAAAAATAACGTATCAAAGTTAATAAATGGTTCTCACAATATTGAACTGAATATTGGCAAAAGTCAGATAGTCTTTTAACTCCATAACTAAATTGCTGATTACTTTTAACAATAAAAATAACATCCTCCGTGGACGAGGCATTATTACTGGGGTTGGAATTGGACTCCAAGTTACCATGGAGGTCACATGTCGAATATGTGCCGTCAAAGCTGACAGGATTCTGCTACAGCTTAAAAATGGCCAGTTTGAGTGCATATTATGCCTATATCCACTCTATACTGAGCTATGCGATAGTCTTCTGGGGAAATTCAGTAGAAGCTAAACGAACTTTTTTACTCAAAAAAGCATGCATACGAAACTGAAGCATACACATAACACACGATGCATGCAGGACTCACATTTGACTTGTTGTATATATAAGTGGTATAATGGAATAAGGATTATTATTATTATTATTATTATTAAAGTAGTGTTCTCAACTAACTCAACTATTAGATATAAAAGAATCACGTGACATTATTGAAGGAGAAGAACAAATGAGGTGCAGGACCACTATCTTCGACTTATGGCAACAAGAGACAGATTCTCCACTACCAAATCAAACGTCGATCAATGGTTAGGTAACGAAGGTCGTCCTGTAACCCTTCGAACGGTTTACCGTAGAACCAGCGCTTTCACCTTTCAATCCAATCGGCCACATTTTGTGTTACCACTAACGGCTCAACACCGACAGCAACGTTTGGAGTGGTGTAGGTTGCGACTGCACTGGAACCTAGAGTGGCATAGGGTGGTACTCAACGATGAATATCGATTCTGTTTGGGGATGTATGTTGGCTGCAAGAGGGTTAAATGAAGAGGTGGGGAACGTCGCACTGTTGAATTTTATGTAGCTAGGCATGTGCATCATGCTCAATGTGAGTGGGTCCCGTTTGGTATTCATCCGAGGCAATATAAACGCTTAGCGATTTGTGAATGAGGTGGTAGAACCCCATATTCTTTCATTTCTTTAGCAGTTGGAAGACATACGTTATTAATAAAAATGTATACAATCTAGTAATAAAAGTGGAGAGATATTAATGGAAGAAAGAGAAATAATACAGGGATGGAAAAATTACTTTCAGAGGTTAATGAAAGGACAAGAAGTTGAACAACGAGACTGGGAAGGGGAAACGGTAAATCAAGAACCAAAATTAAAAGGAGAAATGGTAGAAGAAACTATGGAAGAATTAACACAAGCCATGAGAAGATTGAAAGATAGAAAAGCGCCTGGAACTGATAGGTTACTCCGGAAATGGTTAGAAAATGGGAGAGGGAGGAAGGGCCTTGCTACTAAAAAGTTTGCAATAAAGTGTGGACCGAGGAAAAAGGCCAACACAATGAGAAATAATTCGATCGCAAGTACTGTAATAATTACAAGAGAATAAGATTAATGCGCATAATAATGAAACAAATGGAGCAAGTATTAGAAAAGCGACTAATAAAACACAAAGTAAAGCCGACATTAACAGAAGTACAGAGTAGTTGCAGAAAAGGTAGAAGCACACAAGACCATATATTCCAGTTGAAAGAAATACTGGCAATGTCAAAAACAGCAAATTTAGCCTTTCTAGACATGCAAGCGTTTGACAGAGTAAAAGAACAAAAATATGAAAAAATGAACGTAAATAAAAAATGTACAAGAGTAATAAAATGCCTATACAAGGAAACCAAAAATTGTGTATCAGTAAAAACCTTAAGTCCGAAATATTCATAACCAACCAGCAAGATATTGTAAGAGATTGACATTATCCTCTGTAATTCGGTCTATTGAACGTCTCACAATATGGAAGCAAGATGTTCTATAGACTGATTTGCAGATGATAATGTCGATTTCTTGCCACGGCTATCCCGATCTCCCGAGCTGTCTCCCATCTGGCATGTTTGTGACATTATGGGGAGAAGACTGATGAACGTGCTACATCCTCCGCAGACGCTGCTAGTTTTACAGCACAAATTACTGGTTGCTTCGAACAGAAACTTCAAGAGGAAATCGACCAACTGCTAGAATCGATGCAAAGAAGCGCTGTGGAGTGTGTAACTAATAGTTACACTAATTACACTAATACTAATTACGTTTATATTGTTTTGTTCTTTTTCTTAAAAAAGTGTTTACTACCTCTTAGTAGTTAAACGTTTCTGCCAAATTTGGTCAGAAAATTCCTACCCATTCTTGCAATTTTCAGACTGAGTCATAATCCACGATCCCTTGTAATGTTCTCTACCTCTCCGTTCTCTTGCTGTTTTTCACTCCGGTCCACAAGCTTCCTCGTCTTAATTCATTCGCCCCTGCGTCATAATTTATCACCATTTTTGCCATATTCGCAACTCTTCCTTCCAGATTATAATTTCTATGAGTTCAGATGTACACTTACATGCATCCTTTACATACTGCTCTGTTATTATATTCCTAAACACTAATTCCTGTCGTAGTCTTTTTAATTATCCCTATCATTGAGATTTCATTCCCTCTTGCTAAGTCTTACGCGTATGTCAACAAGCACATTCTGCCTATCTATTTCATTTTCCATTCCATTTCATTATTTAACATTATCTTTAGGTGCTGACAATTATACCATACACATTGATCTTGATTCCAACAGTCTTCATATAAGTGAAGTGTCTAGTTGATGAGGAAATTCATTAATACATTTTTCAAGTTTTCCATTTGTTTAACCAAAGTTTCCTTTTTTCTTCCTGATTGGTCTCCTACCTGTCATATATTATGTCATAATATTCAGTGTTATAATTATATTAATACCAAATAAAATAAAAAATAAATAAAAACAATCGCGAAGGTGTTCCCTTGAGCCACGTTCAGTGCCGGTACCGATGTGAAACTCCATAAAATAAAATTTTAACGGCGACTTTACGATTAAAAAACCTCATCCTGCACACAAACATTTTGTCGTTAGCGGAGCAATTAATAATTAATGCCCATCGCGCATCCACACGTTGGAAATAGAACGCTCGAACAAGGTAAAATACACGGCGGGTAATATTTTTGGCTTGCTCGGCTGCATATCTCTGGAAAGTTGAAGTCGAAACGCTCCGCTTGTGATGGATAGAGAGCGCGGCGACAAGCGTCCTGCATTATAAATAACACCGTACGAAACGCATGATTTAAATATCCTTCTTAACGGACGCCGACTTAAAAATACACGAAATCCATTCGTTCTCCGCGATAACAACGCCGCAACGACCGGCCGCTTTTTCAACTTCCTCGACGGCCCGAGAGCGAAAAAATGGCGCGCGCTCGCCGAGTAAGGAAGCATCATAATGGCTCATTTATTATACGAAACGTTGATAAACATCTATACTAGAAAGGTTACTGGAGGATATAGAATTATTAACAGATAATTGCGCTAATGATTTACAACTAATGTATTCCGTTTTGGTACAAAGTAGCACAGCGATGCAAGAAAATGGAGTTTTAAATGATTCTAATTAGCGCTGGTTTCGCCGATTTCGTAAAAATCTTGAATTAATTCGTCGTAAATAATAATGCGTGTATGGTGATGATGTTCGTTATTTATTAATTCCGCGTTGGTAACTCTGTTGCTTTGGTGTGGAGTTTTCTCGGTTGGTTAGTGAATGGAGTCGGTAAATTTTCACCTTGTCGCATCTTGATCACAATTGCTATAATATATTATAACATCGTGTAATTATAACTAAATAAATTGTAAATGGAATATGCGGATGCGCATCCCTCCACTCCCGGACGCATTGCGCATGGGTGTGAACACAGTCGGAATAGGGTGCTGACCAACTCATATCATGGGTTTGAACCTAAGCATAGTCCCCGTAAGGTTTTTCAAAATTGCGTCAGCTTGGAATTAATAAAAAATATGTTATTGTACTGGCTCACTTTGGTAATGCTCTCTTGCAGACGATGAATTCAAAATACTCGACTCTCATTGGTCGTTACTTGGAATATTGCTGCCAAAACTTATCTGAAAAGTTTACCAGTTTTTCTTAACTTTGCATATTTACATCAACGGCACAAGATACGAAAAAAATCCACATAAATAAACTTTTAGAAAATAAAATTATCTGAGAGAAACCCTGCGTCATATACCTATCTATTAAAGTGTAGAAATGGGACGAGTTCAAATTCGCACCTCTGCATTTCGCGCAACATTTTATGAATTTTGGTCCGTAGGTAATTTTAATGAATAAAACTTAGTTCAAATTAATTACGGTTTCAGATTGTTCATTTATTTTATTTGCTTCAATGGGCTGTAACCGTTTTTATTGCAAAGAATTTTAGTTCCTAATCTCATAAAATTATTTCACTGAAGGTTCAATTAAATACAATACTATTCGAAAATCCATGATTTCCATTAACCCCCAGTCGAGTTAGGTTGGGTTGGAATAATTCCATTATTTTTAATTTTTCGCTTCTAGTACGGCAGCATCTTCTATTTCGTTTGGTTGGGTTGGGTTCAGATAGATTTATGGATTTACGATTATTATTAAAAAAATATGTCACTGGACCAGTGCTGAGTTAATTTTAAAACATATTAAGCTTAATTAAAAAATTGGTTTTGTGCTTCTAAATAACTAACTTCAATTTTGAGTAAAATTCTAGTCGAGCTGGATATCCAGCTTCACCAAAAAGGTTCTACAAATTGGTTCTCCATTCCACTTTAAAATTAGGTTAGCTTGACTTGGGTTTGGTTGGTTGTTTAAAAAATTGCGGAAAAGGGTTGACATACACAAAATCTTTCAGCGATGAAAATAATGTTGAACTGCAACTTTCAAGTTCCTATCGAATCAGAAAACCAACATTATTTTGGACCTTATAAGATAAAATTTTTCAATGTATTTGAATTCGGTTAGTTTGGGTTAGGTTGGGTTCACGTTTCCAAAATTGCTTTCAAATAAAGAAATCTTTCCATAATAATGATGCAAATAAAATATCAAGTATTATTTCTGGCTCAAAATAATATTCAGTTACACTAGCTAAGATTACATAATATAAACCTACCATTAATTTTCTATTACTATCAATTTCTTATAGAAATAATTGGGGGCGAACGTTTTAACATTTGTGGATTAGTACAATTTTGACTCATTTTTAGGTTGAAATTGTTAATTCCAACCATTTTTTAATTTTTTATGCAATTTTCGATTATTTTTATTAAAATTTTAGATAATTTTTAAAATTTGCCACTGAAATTTTTACATTCGACACATTCGATTGCTGACATTATTTGCATTTTACACAATGTTGACCATTTGCTAAATTTTCACAAATGTTATTATTAAAATTAATTAAATTAACATTTTAACAATTTTTCTCGTCGTTTTGAAGACTTTGTCATTTTAGTCAATTTCAGCATTTTTGACATTTGTCAATTTTAAAGGTTTGACATTGAATAGGATTTTATTCTATTGGACATTTTTGAAAGTATCCAAAATTCGTGAAATTTTTGCTGTTTAGACGATTTTAACTTTTTTGTTAATTTTGAAAAATCTTGTGTTGTGTGACAATTTTAACCATTTGGCCATTTTACAATTTATAGCATTTTACATTTTTTTTGCTAATTTTATCAACATTGACACTTGTTTGAGTTATTTTTTTGCTTTTCCACAATTTAATTTTTTTCAACTTTCAAATATTCCAATGTTTTGTGAATGTTGACATTTTTAGGATTTTAAACAATTTCTGCTTCTGATACTAGTTGCATTTGAGACAATTTAAAAATATTTGGCAATTTTGAAATTTCTTGGGGTTTCGACTATTTTGACATTTGCAAATTTTTTCGTTTTTTGCATTGCTCAAAATTTTAAAATATTTCATTAGATACAAATGTTGCCATTGATATATGTACTTTGGTTGTTTCCCAATTTTAACGTCTTTATATTTTTCCATAACAAGTAAACATTCATACAATTTTGTAAACATTATATTTTATGCATTGTTGGCAATTTTACATTTGACAATTTTAACCAATTCAATTTTTTTATTACTTTAATTTTAAGATTTTTTGCCAATGAGGCAATGTTTGCCATTTTATATTTTAGATTTTGACGTTTTATGTAATCGTATCATTAACATTTTTTTTTACAAATCTGTCAAGTTTACTTTGTAGACATTTTGCTATGCATTTTTCTCGTTGAAAAATTAATAGCTTTTGAAATTTTGACGACTTCACTTTCTAATAATTTTTATTTAAGTTTTCTGACCATTATCACTTTGTGCTTTGTAGGTTTAGTTTCTCACAATTTTGATTTGATTGCAACTTAACAAGTTTGACATTCAGATAATTTTGCCAAAAAATTGAATATTGACTTATTTTTGACTTTTTATGAATTTGACAATTTTGCTAGACAAATTTTGTTAATTTTGAAATATTTTTTGTATTGTTGAGAATGTTGGTTTTTATATTGCCGTGAATTCCATTCTTACCTCTTTAGTATTTGTGGCAATTTTCAATTGTTTGTATCTACGATTGAGTCAGTTTTGTCGAATATGTTCACCTTTGCCTTTTTATTTCTTAACAATTTAGATTTTTTGACGATTCTCATTATTTAAAATGCATCACCAATAATGGTAATCATAAAGTTCTTGATATTCCGTGACCACCTCAAAGAAGAACGAAACGAAATAGTATAACGTGTTCTTTTTTGGTGATTTGTTTAATTAATTAATTAAATAATTACCATAGCATTTTTGATTATATTATCATCACTAATAAAAATATTTTATATATTTCGGCCAATTTGTTCATACTGGACATTTGACAGTAGTTCGTTTTTAGGTACATGTGGAGAGAAGATTGTCTGCTGCTAACATGTTGCTGATTAGGCGGAAATGATCTGTGAGCAAGGGTGAGTTTTTTGAAAATTTTTAATATTTTTTTTCAAGAAATATTTCTTGGTGTTCCTTGTTGAAATTTTTGAAAAAATCTCTATATTCCACAAGCTTATTCTGAAAAGCACAAATATAAATTTGCTAAAAATAAACGAAGTAAATTTTAAATTTCTTAAATTTTGCAAATTCATTCAACACAACCGATAATTTTTTCCAAGCGAGCAATTATAAAATTATTCAAAATTCTCCACGTGCATCTGACGTCCATTCAACCGATATTTCGCAGGAATTGTCGACATTAATTAATTCCACGCAAGCCTGAAAAAATGGCATCGGAAACCGATCACACGAAACTTTCGAACGAAACTTGCACAAACTATTCTCCCGCCTCGAGTCGTCGCCGTCGGCCGGTCCATTGATTACAACAGTATCACTAAATAATGACCATAATTAAACGTAATCGGCGGTGTTTCCACTCATTTACCGAAACAATTGCACAAACAAAACACACATTTATAATATTTTAATGAAATAATAAACAATGCGCGCCATTCACAAATGTCGGCCGTAATTGCTTCACCATTAACGTGGCGTAATGAACGGTTAAACAGCGATGCAATTTTTATTAATTGCGCCGTCGCATTATGTGGTTGTTACAGTTCGCTGTGAATTGTTTTTTTTTTGTTTTGTAACATGGAAATTAATACAAGTATCCAGCGGAGCCCGTTACGGATAATTTGAAAAGTTTGTGGCTTTACATTTTTGCGCTTGTTATATTTGTTCGAAAACCGTTACCAATTACGATTAGTTAGCCTTCTTTGATTATGCTGACCAGGCAAGCAAATGGCCGAAAGGGCGCCACTATGAGTTTTTATGGCGATTTTCATCCACGTGATTTTTTTTGCACTTGTTTTGAAGACCTTAGTGATTCTTTGTGTTATGGGATATATAAAATTCCTTCCTGGTTGCTCTGCTGAGATAGTTGTAGTTTCATCTCTAGTCAAAATAATTGAGTTGGGTTGGGTTGGCGGACAAACACAACAACTCTGGATGAAACCGGTGTTCACTGCCCCCCCGGTCTGAATCAAAAATCTCAAACTGGCCGTTCCAGGAAGCGACACGACGTATAGAAACGCGTTTTCGCTGGAATCTAGCGCACATGACAAAACGAAAACTGATGAGAATCGATCGCCGGGTGATTGAGTGATACTTGGAAATTTTATTCGATCTCGTCCGACTATGTAATTAGTTAAATTAGTCGCCGCGGAGCCTAAACGAACAAGCAAAGCAAGAACCCGATATGTAGGAAAATCGCGTTTTTATCGATTTGATTGCGAATTTAAATTTATAATTTCGAACATAATCATTAGCGAAGTGTAATAAAACATAATTTATGCGATGTAACGCAGTAAACGGCGCATAAAAATCCTTAATGCGGCCGGCCGATCAGATGAGGAAATCCATCTAACCGCTTATTAGTTTTGCAGTAGATATGCAAGTCACATGCGCCGAGCGAGGAATTCGTAAAAATTCGAGTAATCTCACGAATTAGTTTTTCCTCTTTTTTCAACGGGGCTTATAATGACGTGGTATCGGAGCGAGTTACCAATTCCGGCTTTAATTTGTTTGTTGCGGTGTGTGTGTGTGTGTGTACTGGAGTCGATCTTAAAAATACGCTCGCTCACATCCTGTCAAGCGCCGAGGGCATCATTAACGACAGATCGGAGAACTACCGAGAAGAGACGGTGTCTCGCATTATTTATTAACTCGACCAATGAAACTCGAGTAACGACACAAGTGGAGTGCGTTCTTGAGTCACCGACTTCACATCTCTATCACGTGTCGAGCAAAATGCTCCGAGTCGACGTGTATTTCTCTTATCCTGTGTTATCGTTAATTAGATTGCAGATATATTTAACCACGACCAGTTTACTGCAAATAACTTCCCATCGCAGTGGAAGCTGGCAGAAGTAATGGTCATTGTGGAATCTATACCAGTGGAAGAAGTCAAAGCGTCCAATATACTCAAATAATAATTGAAAGGATTATGTTTGATAAAATGTCATTTATATCTGCACAAAATATTTTAAGCCCCCTTCAATTTGGATTCAGGAAAAAATTATCAACGCAGACAGCAACATTACAATTTTTGAATCAATTGTACAATAACCTTCATCAGGGACTTAAATCAATAGGTGTATCTAAGTAAAGCCTTTCACATGGTGGCCACCCATTAATAATATCTAAACTCTATGACTATAGGATAAGGGGAAGTGTATTAAGTTGGGTACAATCTTTTCGTGAAAACCGAACTCAATACATAGATGTAAATGGGCATACATCGGATATTATACAAACTAAAAAAGGAGTACCACAGGGGTCAATGCTTGCTTTTCATATTATACTCAGTGACATATAAACTGCACCACCTAGAAGGGGTGGGAATTTTTGGACCAAATTTGGCAGGAATAGTGGACTAGTCCAGGGAAATAGTTGATTAAAATTTGAAACCCAATCATCAAGTAGTCATGGGATTTTTAACGTTTGTGTCATTTTTTAGAGATGATGATAGACAAGAAATTATCGAGTCATTTTTTGAATTTGTTCCACTTTTTCGGATCCCGTTCTTTAGTTTAAAGTGTTTCAAGTGTTTAACGATGCCTAGAGGAAGGAGACCTAAAGTTTACCAGCAGTTGAGTGACTTTGACCGAGGGCGTATTGTTGGTTTACGAGAAGCATGTTTTTCGTTTAGAGAACTCGACAACCGTTTGGGACGGCACCACTTAACAATAATGCGTGTTTATCAAGCGTGGTCTGAACATGGGGTTGAAGTCGGAGAAGAGGCACTGGGGCTCAAAGACGAACCAATGAACGTCAAGATCGCCGCTTAAGACTAATGGCCTTGAGAGACCGATTCTCTACAACTAGATCAATAGCTGATCAATGGTTAGGTGAACAAGGCCGTCCGATAGGCATGGGAACAGTTTATCGTCGAATAAGAACCTTTGACTTGCTGTCTTACCGCCCACATCTTATGCTACCCCTCACTGCTCAACATCGCCAGGAACGTTTGGCCTGGTGCACGGAAAGACTTCAATGGAACTTGGAGTGGCATCGAGTTGTCTTTAGTGACGAATCGCGATTTTGTTTAGGAATGCATGATGGTCGGATGACTGTTAGACGAAGACGTGGAGAAAGGCGCAATCCTGATTTTTCGATTGCGAGGCATGTTCACCGAACTGTGGGGTTGATGGTATGGGGTGCTATTGCTTACGGCGGTAGGTCACCCTTGCTCTTCGGGGGCAGTATGACCGCCCGACGCTACATTGACGAAGTGGTAGAACCACATGTTCTTCCATATCTTCGAGGGCTGGAAGACCCACTTTTCCAGCAAGATAATGCACGACCTCACGTAGCAAGGGTTTCTCTTGACTTTGTTGAAGAGGCCAATGTTAATCTTTTGCCTTGGCCGCCAAGATCTCCTGATTTGTTGCCCGTTGAGCACGTGTGGGACATGATGGGTAGAAGATTGAGGAATCTACCGAACCCACGGTTGACAATAGAAGCTCTACGGCATGAAGTACAGGCTGCTTGGGATGCCATACCCTAAGAAGACATTGATCACCTGCTGGAATCAATGCCAAGGCGGGTCAATGAGATAGGGGCGGACCAACACATTATTAAAAAAAAAACAAAAAGATGAAGTGTTTTCTTTATCAAATTTTAATCAATTGTTACCTTAGACTAGTCCAATGTTTCTGCCAAATGTGGTCCAAAAATTCCCACACCTTCTAGGTGGTGCAGTTTATATGTCACTGAGTATAAATTAAACACAACGAAAACAACAAATCAATTATGCAGATACCAACTACTAAGTTCTTAGGAATATGTTTAGATAATGCATTAACCTCTCACATAGAAACATAATGTTCTAAACATTCGTCGGTTTGTTTTGTCAAATTCATAAAAATTAAATTTTTGGCAAAATTATTTCAATGCCACACTTAAGTTAAGTTGCAACAGAATCAAAATTGCAAAAAACTAAACCTACAAAGTCGCAAAATGATAATGGCCAGAAAACTTAAATCAAAATTATTAGAAACTGATGTCAAAATTTCAAAAACTGTTAATTTTTCAACGAGACAAAATTATCTAATAGCAAAATTATGAAATGCAAAAAATTAAATGTACACAAAGTATACCCGACTGAATTGTAAAAAAATTTTAATGATACGATTACATGAAACGTCAAATTCTAAAATATAAAATGGCAAACATTGTCTGATTTTGTTCTGTGGAAGTGCGAGTGTTAGTAACGGGTGTTTTTTAAAATTTGTCGTCAAAGCTGGCCGTGGATGTTTAACTGTGAACGATCCATCATTATTAATTTGAGATCATTACCTATGTCTAACCGGTCTAACCTCACTTTTAATTGTCAAAAGTTGTTACTTAAGTGACGTTTGAGTGTATGTACAAAATTGTGGTTCGTTCACAGTTAAACATTCACGGGCAGCTTCGGCGCCAAATTTTAAAAAACATCCGTTATAATGGTTTTTCGTTTACAAATCAGGACGCCTGGAAATATGGTTGGGTGTCGTGCAGTTCGCGCAGGCAACTGTTTAAAGATTTTAATATCCTTACTGTGTGCAGTGATTACGTCGAACACTGTAATATGTTAAAGCTAATAACATTTTCGTGCAAAATGAATTCTATAATAATTACCCAACACATAAAAGCAATGAGTTTTCCGTACCTGAAGATGATCTTACACTTTTGAAAAGTCTCTAATATACATGGGCGTTAAACTTTTTAATAGGTTGCCACAAAACTTAAAGCTAATCTATACCCTAACGTAGTTTAAAAGAGAGGTAATTAACTTCGTTTTTAGGTAATACGTTTCACAGTGTAAATGAATGCCTCGATCGTTAGAACCATTTTTGTGTTTGTTTCTTTTTCGGACGATGTATATTAATTTTATTATTATTGTTATATTGTATATTATTATTATGTGTATAGCAATATAATACTTTAATAATTTAATAACATTATAATTGTTGTTATTGTTATTGTTATCTAATAGTGTGTCCATAATCAATTGTGCTAAAATCGGACTGATGCTATATCTCATCGGACAACCCATGTTCTGAGAATAGTATTTACCTTCACTAACGACATAATTGAATTGAAAAATAAAATTATGAATCTTAATAAATTCACCTGTTGGTATATCAGTAAAGTTACAAATGTTATTCCAATTATCAGTGATAATCAATAACTACACATTTAGGTATATTACTAAATAGGGAGATAACATGAAAGCT
This sequence comes from Geotrupes spiniger, assembly GCA_959613385.1. NCBI lineage: Eukaryota > Metazoa > Arthropoda > Insecta > Coleoptera > Geotrupidae > Geotrupes > Geotrupes spiniger. The sequence continues at coordinate 30,568,515 of OY390736.1, read as the reverse complement.
GATAAGAACGTAATTATCTGGCAAAACAAAATCATTGATGAGATCAGCAAATTGAAAAGAATCCAATGTGAAAAATCTATTTCTATATAATTCTTAGATACTAAACTTATTAGAATTAATAACACCACAATTCTTAATTGGCATCATAAACATACAGCACCAAAACCCATCCATCCATTATTTATCATATCACCCATTAAAAATAAAACTTAATAGTATTTTATGTTTAAAGAACAGAATTAAGAGGATTGCTCATCGTTCATTACATCAGAAAAAAAAATACGTATCCTTTTTAAAGTTTTTAGAGAAAATCTTTATCCTGTTAATTTACTTAATAAAATTTTATATAATTATATAACGTAAGTCGCCTGCTTATGTTCAGAACTTAAGTAGTCGACTTATCAATTCACTTTCTGTTTGTAACATAACGGTGGCGAACTTTAATTTAGGAACAGTTAGAAACATTTTCTCTAATGTTACAGACCATACAAATACATTATTCAAAACGAATGTCATTTACGAATTAAATTGTAGGATTGTTGTAGTAATGTTTGTATTACTCAGCATAAAAGTGATATTAACTGCAAACCACGAACTTGCGCTCTTTTCATGCCAGATTCGAAAAACATAATATTGATTAGGGTGGTGTTCGCCTTTTGGAAATTGAAAAAAGAAATTATCAAGACTGATTTATTTTTTAGAAATGTGCTTGATAAAAGTAAAAGCACACACTATTAACTCTAGGCAAGACATATATGACCTAGGTGTCATCTAAATGTTTTTTTTAGCTAGAACTTTAAATTGTAAAAAATAACACACAAATTTTATTTTAATCCAAAAATTTTAAAATTTTTATTCGAACGATACCATTTGAAAATGATTTCGGGCATATGGACACCGCGCTTGCTCTTGACGAAGCGCATTCTGGACTTCCAATTTTGGGCATATTTTTCAAGTATTGCCGGTCGGTCTCCAATGCGTCAATTGTTGCTGGTTTATCAGCATAAACCATTGATTTCTCGTAGCCCCACAGGAAATAATCGAGAGGTGTCACATTGCACGACTTTGGAGGCCAATTGACAGGTCCATTTCTCGAAATCAACTTATCGCCAAATTTTCATTTCAATAAGTCGATGGTTGCTATCGTTGTATGGCACGCAGCGCCAACTTGTTGAAACCACATCTCGCCGGGATCAATGTCATCCATATTTTCAAAAAAAAAAAACATTGATGATGGTGCGGTAACGATCTTCATTGACCGTAACGCGAGCTCCGGCTTCATTTTTGAAGAAATAAGGTCCAATGATACCACCAGCATGTAAACCGCACCAAACCGTGGATTTTTCTGGATGTAATGTCTTTAGGGTCTGTTGTGGATTGGTTTCACTCCATATGCGGCAATTTTGTTTATTAACATACCCGTTAAGCCAAAAATGAGCCTCATCGCTGAACACAATTTTGCGATAAAACATCGGATCAGTTACCAACTGCTCTAGAGCCCAATTGGCGAAAGAACGATGCATATGATGGTCTCGTGGCTTTAATTTCTACACCAGCTGGATCTTAAAGGGTGGGCCAAGATTTTTGCGTAAAATTTTCCACATAGTTGACGGACAGAGCTCCAATTCCTGCGACCGAATCGATAAATTTTGATCTTCTTCCACACTTTCGTTTACAGTGGCGATATTTTCTTCAGTACGCACATTCCTTCGGCGTGTTTGTGTTATTGCATCATTTACAGAGTATGTAGTGTGAAATCTATCCACAGTTCGGCTGATGGCTTGCTCAGATGGGCGATTATGTACGCCATACAAATGACGAAGTCGTCTATAAGTTGCGCGTGATTTTTTTAATTTCACTTAATTTTTGTGTTACATTTAATTTTGTAAAACGATGCGTGACAGTTATGAACTTTCGGATCCTGAAAGTTATGAATTTACAATAAAAATTTAAGAAGCAAACGTTTGGGATTTAGACTCCTTAAATATTTAATAAATCTCGGACTTTAAATTTTATGAATGCCAAACATATGATTAGTGGCAATTTACTACTACGGTATTTGTATGTGATACTAATAAAAAATTGATGTATCAAAATTAAAGCATTTTAAGTTTAATAGCTGGCTTCGATCACCGGTACTTTAATATCGATTTAGGACTATTTATAAAAATGACTTCACTTTCTGACCTTTGTTTATTTGAACCGTCAATACAATTATAACCTGCGATGAATTATATAAAGCAAGACATGACTGAAAATGGCCTCCGAGCGGAGCTTTGTACATTTTTGTAATCATGTCAGGCATTTTGGAAACTGCATGCGTTATTTCTTACACAGCAGTTAACATTGAAATCGTTTTAAATAAATTAGGGATTTACGGACATTTTGGTACTAGTAACCCGAAATTATTTACGTCTAGCTTCGCACCCAAAGCGATGTCTGATTGATTTATCCCATCAAGGCATTAAATTATCTGTAAAATTGACAAAGACAAAGCTGAGTTAATTTGACGTGGAAAGCTCAATATATGACTGTGTAAGACACTTATATCGAGATATGAGAGTATTAAGACTTCTTTTGCTTTTTTAATAGTATTGTGGGCTTATACTAGTGTAAGTCGGTGCTGTCGGTAAGACTAATTATACTCAGTGACATATAAACTACACCACTTAGAAGGGGTGGGAATTTTTGGACCACATTTGGCAGAAACATTGGACTAGTCTAAGGTAACAATCGATTAAAATTTGATAAAGAAAACACTTCATCTTTTTTATTTTTCTTTAATAATGTGTTGGTCCGCCCCTATTTCTGATACACTCATTGACCCGCCTTGGCATTGATTCCAGCAGGTGATCAATGTCTTCATGGGGTATGGCATCTCAAGCAGCCTGTACTTCATGCCGTAGAGCTTCTATTGTCAACGGTGGGTTCGGTAGATTCCTCAATCTTCTACCCATCATGTCCCATACGTGCTCAATGGGCGACAAATCGGGAGGTCTTGGCGGCCAAGGCAAAAGATTAACATTGGCCTCTTCAAAGAAGTCAAGAGAAACCCTTGCTACGTGAGGTCGTGCATTATCTTGCTGGAAAAGTGGGTCTTCCAGCCCTCGAAGATATGGAAGAACATGTGGTTCTACCACTTCGCCAATGTAGCGTCGGGCGGTCATACTACCCCGAATGAAGAGCAAGGGTGACCTACTGCCGTAAGCAATAGCACCCCACACCATCAACCCCACAGTTCGGTGAACATGCCTCGCAATCGAAAAATCAGGATTGCGCCTTTCTCCACGTCTTCGTCTAACAGTCATCCGACCATCATGCATTCCTAAACAAAATCGCGATTCGTCACTAAAGACAACTCGATGCCACTCCAAGTTCCATTGAAGTCTTTCCGTGCACCAAACGTTCCTAGCGATGTTGAGCAGTGAGGGGTAGCACAAGATGTGGGCGGTAATACAGCAAGCCAAAGGTTCTTATTCGACGATAAACTGTTCGCAAGCCTATCGGACGACCTTGTTCACCTAACCATTGATCAGCTATTGATCTAGTTGTAGAGAATCGGTCTCTCAAAGCCATTAGTCTTAAGCGGCAATCTTGAGTTCATTGGTTCGCCTTTGAGCCCCAGTGCCTCTTCTCCGACGTTCAACCCCATGTTCAGACCACGCTTGATAAACACGCATTATTGTTGAGTGGTGCCGTCCCAAACGGTTGCCGATTTCTCTAAACGGAAAACCTGCTTCTCGTAAACCAACAATCCGTCCTCGGTCAAACTCACTCAACTGCTGGTAAACTTGAGGTCTCCTTCCTCTAGGCATCATTAAACACTTGAAACACTTTAAACTAAAGAACGGGATCCGAAAAAGTGGAACAAATTCAAAAAATGACTCGATAATTGCTTGTCTATCACCACCTCAAAAAAATGACACAAACGTCAAAAATCCCATGACTACTTGATGATTGGGTTTCAAATTTTAATCAACTATTTCCCTGGACTAGTCCACTATTCCTGCCAAATTTGGTCCAAAAATTCCCACCCCTTCTAGGTGGTGCAGTTTATATGTCACTGAGTATATTACGTATTCTTTTATGTGTCGAGGGTAGGGGCGATGGGTGTGGTAATGACATCTACATATCGTTTGAAAAAAGTTAGTTTCAAATCTATGGTTCTTCTATTACAAGTTGTGTTATTGTTCTTGATACGTCGTTGAAACGTCGCACAAGTTGAACTGAATATAGAAAATGTTTGGTTAAACCAAGTTGTAATATTTGTGAGGAAAAGCTCCATAGGAGCTTTATACAGTTTGAACCCGTCTGAACCTGTCTGAATGCTGTCTAATTTATCCCCTCAAAGTTTTTAACCTCCTTTTCAAATTCTCCTGTTTTCAACGTCAGTTTCGCATTTGGGACGTCAGGTTGTAATTCTTTGACAGGGCAACCAAGTCTAATTTTTCAAATCAGCACGACTGCATATATTTTTCGATGCCATATTTTTCTCTTTCAAAACGAAACTTTCGACGGACCCTACGCAGATGTATTTTATTTATGGCCACAATATTGTGACAGGGAACTTATGATGGGGGGGGATATTGAAATTAATTCAGAACGTTTGAACTTTGCAGATGTGAAACATCACCTTTATTGGTGAGTTACGTTATTGAGTAAATCATGCAGGGACTAAAAATATATGCAGCAAGATTAAGGTAATAACTTTCAAATCTATGTACACGGAAAGTATTATTTATTTTTATTTTTTAAAACAAAGCAACAGGTAATCTTTTTCACTCAATATTGTCGTTATATTACACCTGTCAGAGTTCACACTGATTTGTTTCACTACACCTTTGAGGTTGTAACTTTTATTTCTACTCGACACCGTAGAAAAAAGAAACCAAACAAAATATCGACAAATTATCGATTTAAATAAACGAAACGGAACTGGAGTAATAAATAAAATGAATATAACCGGACAAAAGAATTGAAACGATGACAACAATGGAAACAATGGATACAGTGTGTACTGGAGTCGATCTTTCACATCTCCCCAATCGCCGGGGGCATTATTAGCGACAGATCGGAGAACTACCGAGATGAGACAGTGTCTGGCATTATTTATTAACTCCACCAATGAAACTCGAGTAACGACGCAAGTGGAGTGCGTTCTCGAGTCACCGACTTCACATCTCTATTACATATGGAGCAAAACGCTGGGAGTCGACGTGTGTTTCTGTTATCCCGTGGTATCGTTAATTAGAATGCAGGTACCTTTAACTAAAACGGGTCGACTGCAAGTAAGCGTTTCTGCGAGTAATGTTTATTGCATTTTAATTATGACGGGCGGAAAGTACGTTTATGTGTCGTAAAAATATGAGTTTTTACCTTCAGATGTTAATGTACGTGAAGAGGGTTATATTTGTTTTAATTCATTGTTTTTATATAACCGAGTCGGAGAAATCATTGTCATTCTTAAAAAATCGAACCATATCAATAAATATTCAAAACCATAAGACAATGATTATGAACAATCGGTACAATTTGTATAAAATTAAAACATCGTCGAAAAATTCTTCAAATCCCAATAACATGCTTCGATAAAAAAATCTGGAGAAATTTCGGTTTTATCTGTAAATAGAAAAGTTATTCTTTAAAATTTCAATATCTTTGACGTTTTTTTGATACGATTTCGATTTCGAGATGTGAATAAAGGTGATAAGAGTAAACCATGACTTCCGGTTGAGATGTTGCTTGCCAAATTGTACATCGACTATATAATCATTTACGAAAGCCATTTGTTAAAACAATTGTTTATTAAGACGTTGCTTGTTTCATCCCTAGTATTTTATATTTGTTGACTTCAATATTCCACTGAAAAAAGTTTGAACAGATACGTGACATTTAAACGGATTCATGGTAAGCTTCGTATCGACAACAAGTAAAAGTATTTCTTACGAAAATTGATCAATCTCCTGTACTGGCGACTAATTACCCAGAACTATCGTTAACGGTCAATTACGCCAACAAAAATAATATTTTACACAACGCCGCAATTATCTGCTATCTAATTATTTACATTTGTTGCAATCGTCTGATTAAACATACGGGCGCATATGATCGCGTATTAATTTATTCTGCCATCATGGGCAGCTTTATTTGTTTACTTTGTAGTATTACGATATTCGTGCATGAATACATCTAAATTGCCGTCTGTTTATGCATCACAAATTGGACGAAATAAACATTTTGCTACGTAGTTTAAGAAAATAATTACGAAACAAGAGAAAATGAACAACTAAACGATTAATAATCTAGTAATAAAAATGAAACAAAATAATTTAAAGCACTTGAAGTAGACATAACGAATAATTTAGTGAATTTATGAACTAATTTAGAACTAATAAATAGTGAGAGCTTTTAGAATCAAATATTTAACATGAATTCCAAACGTGCTGTTAATATTCAAGAAACAATTTAATATTTACGTGAAATCGTCCAAACCTCGTAAAATTAAGATTGTTTGCCATGTAATGTTAAATTCAAGCAATGTCGATTCTTTATAATACAAAGTAGTTTCAAAGTGTTTAATAAAATGTTGAGGTATTAAAGTTATTAAAGGTTTTAATCGCGTTACACATTGGCAAAATTTCGATCGAAAGCTCTGTACTTTCTTTCTACTTCTTTGTAGGCCATAGCTGGTTTTATTGTAAATAAAAATTGTAAACAAAATAATTGAAGGTAAACTAAACCAAAAAATGCAATAAATTAAATTAAACAAAGCAAACAAAAATTTTAAATTGACTGGAAATGCAATTTATGATTTAATTGAACCAATGTAAAAGAAACAAAATAAAGACGCCCATTTCCGACGCAACTTATTTGTGTTTATGAACGAATTGGATTTGCAATTAATCCCAAATAAGTGTGTAACATGAAACTGTTTCAAATAATCCTTTTAAAACAAAAAGCTCGTGAACTGAAGTAATGTGAAATTTGCAAAAATGGACTTGGAATGTGTATAATACAAAGTAGTTTCAAAGTGTGTAATAAATTGCTGAAACCTATAGAAGTGGTGTTAACACGTTAATTAATTATAATAATAACTGGCAACAGTTTGATTGAAAACTCTACAATTACCTGATTGTGTATAATATTTTTATAATATTTTTGTATCGTTGGGTGCCACAAATTTATCATAAAATTTAAAATATATACCTTGCTCATTCGTATAGGTTTTTACCAAGAAAATATGTACAGGACATTTTTTTTTTCATATAGAAACAGATCTTCTGTGGAGATAAGAAATAATGCAGGTATGGAAAAATTAATACATTTATTTTTCAAACATATTTTACCAAATAATTATTACCATCAAATGAAACTGCTTCGATCTCCTCAAACTGTTCTTATTATCAGCGAATGTGCCAGGACGTTGCTTCGCTGATATATTGTGCGTAATTCTACGAATTGTTTTAAACTACAATTGATTATTGCTCATCTGGGTTCTCTGGTTAAATTCCAGGAAAGTTTTCGTGTAAAGTTATCCTAATTATCCTACAATTAACCTACTTTTGTATATTAAGATAACTTGGCCATTCCTGTTTTTATCTTACGTTGCTAGTTTGATTAAAGCGGAAATGCGCAATAACTATTATTAGTGAATCTTCTTACTTAATTCACACTCGTAATTATTTTTCTTAACTTCATAATCCTAATTGTTTATACCACAATAATCTTGAAAACATTCCAAAATTTGAATTTTTTTTGTAACTAAGTTAATCGACAATTCTTTATTTATCCATCACCGACAAGATTCTATTTTTTTATAATAATTTAATTCACAATCATTAGACTGATTAGAATTAAAATTCTTTATAAATAAATTAAACAATAATTCCTTAATTATCCAAAACCGACGATAGCGAGGAGTAACTTTGTTTATAATGAATTGAAATTAAAACGTCTATCTGATCTGAATTCCTTTCAAATAATACCAACACTTCTTCAAATAAACCAACATCGACAATCTTAGCGTGATATGCATGCATTTTAATTATCTTTGCTTAATTTGCGGTTGGTACTATTCCCATATGATTCCTTATTTTTGTGGGTTTGGTTGCTTGTGGGTTCCATTGATTTCGTTTCCATTTATTTTATTCGATTGTTGTTGGGTTGGATTGGGTTGGGTTGGGTTGGGTTGAGTTGGTCTGGGTTGGTTAGTTGGTTGTTTGTGGGCTCCATTGATGTTTACATTTATTTAATTCTATTGTTGTTGGGTTGGGTTGGTGTTACGAGTTCCATTTCGTGTTATTAGCAATCGATGTGGTTCATTTCATCATCATTCGGTTGGATCAAAATAATTTCCATTTATTTAATTTTCATTGGCTTAAGTTCGACTCATTTCATTCGCATTCGATACGAATTCATTGGTTGAATTGGTTGCTTAGTTTCATTATTAGTAGATCGGGTTTATTACCGTAATAAATATTTCAATATTTGCTTTGGGTTGGGTTTGAGTGGATTCGATCGATTTTATTTCCATCGTTCGCTTTCAATTCGTTCCTATAGGCCCCTATCCATTGTTGTTGATCAACCCAATGACTTTATATTTCTACTTATTCCATTATCATTAGATGAAAATTCAATGGTTGTGTTGGTTTCTTAGTTTCGTTATTAATTACGTTGGCTTTATTCTCGTAAGCTTCGTTCAATTTGCTTTGGGTTGCGTTTATTGGCCCCATTGATTTTATTTTGAATTTGTTCCATTGTTGTTGATCAAACAACGAACGACTTTATATTTCCATTTGTTCCATTTTCATTAACATTGGATTGGGTTGGACTGAAGTTCATGGTTCGCATTTGCTTAGATTCATTATTGATGTGCTGTGTTTGTTTTATTCCAATTTGTTTAATTTAGGTACTGATTTTATTTATTTTCATTTTTCGTTTCAATTTTTTTCCTTTAACATCATTAATTAGGGTTCATTTCATCATTGTTGATTCATTGGTTCATTTTATCATTCGTTTCAATTCCTTTTATTTCAAAAGTTGCAGTGGTTTAATTTCGGTGAGTTGGGTTAGGTTGAAATTGATTTGGTATATTGATTTTTAGTTTTATCAATTTCGCTCATAGGTTTCCATTAATTTTCTTTGAGCTGGGTTCCATTAATTTTATTCCATTTTAGTTTCCATTGTAGTTGGGCTGGGCTCTGGTCACGAGTTTGATTTTTTATTTCAATTATTTCATCTTCGATTGGTTCCATTTTATCATCACTGATTTGGATTGAATTAAATCACACATGTTTTATTATTTATTATTAAAAATAATTAAATTAAATTATGTCTAATTGCATAAAGTAGAATGCAACGTCATACTGAATATTGTAACTTATTCCTTTAATAAGTGTTCCTGCTAAATTTTTGTTAAAATTGTGAATTTTGTTCTTAATTATGGATTGTGTAAAGTTATCTGGGGTTTTTACAATAGTGCCTCGCAATTATTTTTAAATTTAATGCAATTTGCTGAAGTTTTAATGAATTTTAATGAGTCACGTTAACGATACGTTTTATTTATCAGTAGTTTTACGTAATTTAATACTAAAACGTTTTCAAAAATAATCATAACCTTTGCATTGCGTAAGAATCTTTGCAAAAACGGAATTAAATCACTCCAGTTACAAAATCACCATCTTACAAAATGACGAACTCAAGGAAATTTGCAGCTTCGCAAACACATCGCCTCTTCGCGCTCGTCCATTCCAACAATTTCCCAGAGCGAAGTATACACGCGAAGGTCGGTTCGAAGGAAAAAATGGCGATCCTGTTTCTAATAAGCAAATCGGTTTATTGGCGCGCTCGTAATTACCGACCGTACCTTATAACTTGGGCGTTTAAATTTCAGATTAAGTCGGTAATAAAAATCTTTAACTATCGTTGATTAGTACCGCAGATATCCACTCGATGACGGCAATCAGAGCCCGGCTACTTTAAAATTAATATTCCTCCAGATTCGAAATAACCGTAATAAGGAGCCGAGAGAGCCGCTACCGTTTCGGTGCGTTCTATTCCGATTCGAGCGGCGATTACCGACGACCGCCTGCTTCGCCGCGTTCGCAGGTAATTTCGATATCAATTGGAACGCCGGCGTCGTAAATACTGTTTGCGTTCGGCGTTGCAATTCGAAAGATTTTCGTGAGGCGAGCCACGCTACGTCGAAATGTGTAGACGTTTCCTCCGCGATTGTGGGTTTTTTAAATTACGGTTTTTGTGTTACTTTATTTTAATTATTGCCTTTCGTATTTATTCCATCGTTTCATTAGTTATTGAACTATAATAATTAAAAAAATATATTATTATATGTTTTGTTTTCTAAAACGTAACAACTAGATGAACACGTGAAATTTTAATTAAATATCTACAATCAATCCCATATATAAATTATACACAGGAATGATATGAGGGACTAGACGCGGAGGTGGAGGAGGGAGGGCGATGCCGGAAGGACTAACAGGATTCAGGAAAGACAGGGAAACGAAAGACAATCCTTATGAAGTAAAATACCTTATTGAAAGAAGTTGATGAAAGGAAGGAAAGTACATGCTATGTTGTACTGTTGTACATGGAAAGTTGTAAAACAGGGGTGTCCGCTAAGTTCACAGCTATTTAATATATACATAGCAGAGTTAGAAAACATATTGAGGAAGGGCCAAGACGGAGGGTTCAAATTGGGAAACAAGAAAATATGGTCGTTGGTGTACGCAGACGATATTGTGATAGTAGCAAAAACGGAGAAGGCATTGAACTAAATACCGAAGAGGTTAGAACGGCTTAATGATAGAAGGGAGTTGGAATTAAATACTAGCAAAACAACGATAATGAGGTTTGCGAAAAGAGGTGTGAGATACAAGGAAATACAGATGAAATGGAAAGGATAGAAAATAGAACAAGTGAAATATGACATGTACCTATGATACATAATGAGGGACAACAAGAGTAACGAGGGATACATAGCACGTATTTACAAGAAGGCTAGAGAGGCCAAGGAGAGTCTGGGGAAAGAGGAAAATATGGAGCGCATGCGTGAGAAGCAAGATTGGAAAAAATTAGAAGGATCACAACAAAAACAGATAAAAGAACACTTGCATTGGAGAAATCGACTCCAGATTATGTTGTAAGACAACAAGAGACTGGGGGCGAAAGATTTGAGGTCAAGGCAAGGGACAAGGGGTTGTGGTATGAATTGACTAAGTGAGAGGGAATGGAGCAAGGTTTGGATGGCAATAGAGGAAATAAGGAGCATGGCGGTTAAGAGAAGCTGCTAGAAAAGGCGGTAATATCAGGGAAAAAGTAGAGAGGAAAATACGAGAGGGGAAACAAATGGAAAGAGATAAATCTAAAATAATGAAACATGTCTAAACAATGTTTTTTGTTCTATCATTATGCTCATTTTTTAACAAAAATCTAATCGAAGTAATAAAATATCGGAGCAAAAATCGTAAGATGTAAAAATCATTGAAAGTGGAAAGACTTATAAAATTTAAGAAGCGTTAATAGAAAAATTAAAAAAAAATGAAAATCGTTAAAATGGTAATACAATAAAAAATTATATAAATTGTAGTAAAAACAATCTCAAATGTTGGGGAAATATTCCAAAAATTCCAAGTTTCATGATATTTAGTGAATTTTTTTATGTATGGTGTTAATATTTAGGAAATTTTAAATTGTTAATAATTTCTGCAATTTTGTCTTAAATTTTCTTATCACTAAAAATTTTTTTGTTACTAATTTTACCGTTGCTTTAAGTTCGACATAATTCGATTTGTTTTTCTTAGACAGTTGTATATTACAATAAATGTTCTTGCAATTCTTACAATTTTAAATAATTTTTCAAATTTTAACAGATTTTCACAATTTTTTGCGGTTTTTAACTTTTTACGAATTACAGCGTTGAAGGTATTACGATGTTTAACGATTTATATAATTTTTCGTGGTTTCTCACATTTTTTTGTTACTATTTATAAAGAAAAAAAACATTTTTCAACAATTTTATTTTAATCGCAAAATTTAATTGTCATAAATTATATAAAAATCGAAACATCGAAACAAATTATTAAAAATCAAAGAAATCGTTATAAATTGAAAAAGTCGAAAATAAATTAAAAATAACCGAAGTTTAAACAATGTCGAATCATTAAAAACCGTTAACATCATAGAAATCGCAAAAAATCTAAACATCGTTATAAATTGCAAAACAAAATGTAGACTAAGTCAATAGTAAGTCGTAAAGATCGTTAATTCGTAAAATTCGTAAAAAATCAAAATATGAAATTGCAAAAATCTTAGAAAATTGCGAAATGGTTAAAAATCGAAAACGTGGTTACAAATTGTAAAAATCATTATAAATCGCAAGAAATGTAAGAAAATGTAAATGTAAAAGCTTAAAATCGCAATTGAAAAAAAAAACGTAAATGGAATTATGTCGACTTTAAGCAAAAACGTAAAAATTAATAAAAATACCTTCTGCAATAAATAAAATTAAAAGAATGAAAGTAAAAATGGTAAAAAGTCAATGAAAATCGAAAATCAAAAATCCATATTAAGTTGGAAAAAAAACGAAAATGTCGGACCAAGTCTTTAAAAATATATAATAACGTGTCCAAAAAATGTTATATAGAAATTTTAACGAAAATCAATTTTAAGATGTGTGTCAAAAAATTACGAAATTAGTAAAAATCATTCAGGTGAAAAACTAATGAATGCAAAAATAGGTAAAATGTTGAAAATCGTAAAAAAATCGCTATAAATTGTAAAAATTCCAAAAAATTCAAGTTTGATGATATTTAGTGACATTTACTTTTTTTATTTCTTTCTGCATGTATGGTTATAATATTTGCGAAATTTTTAACTGATAATAATGTCTGCAATTTTGTCTTATAATTTATTATTTTTATTAATAATTAAAAAAATATTTTACATTTTATTTCGGATTTTTCTTTTGGTATTTTCCTGAATATTTCGAATTTTTTTTTGTATTTTTACAAAATTTTAAAATAATTCAATAAAACAACAGTCTAGTCGAGTAATTCGGCAAAAATGGATTAAGTACATATAGGAATTGGGTCACAAATTATAGAAGAGAAGTTCAATTGCGACAGAAGGTGACATAAGCCGAAAGCTGCGTCAGAGTTTGGACTGAGCTTTAGCAGTCGAAGTAGATATACAAATGTAACATGAATATCTTTAACTGCGCTGAAATAGGATTGAAAACATAACTACAACAAAAAACTCTGGAGTTGTTTTCACAGATTTCAATAGAACTAGAATATTTTTATTCTAGGGGTTTAAGAACAATTTCAAGAATTATGTCCAAGACAATGTCAGACGTTGGGCAGAACATCAGCAATTTAAAATAATGTCTCAAGTATTGTTTAGCACGAGTAGTGAATATTTTCAATATTAGTATATATAATACTCTTCAGTTGAATGAGTTAGAACGTAGTAAGTTTCTGTAAGACCACCAGGAAATAAAAATAACGTGAATACATCCAAAGCTGCAATACATTATTAAATGGATGCCAGACGTGTGTTTGAATAGTCAGACTAGTGATACGAAGGTCCAGAGTTCAAATTTATTCATTGGAATTTTTTTTTCAAAACTTAACTTAATGCAAGTTTTTAATAAAATATTATAAATAATTTCAAAACAAAAATAATGGAAATGGGTAAGCAAATCGGAAGTTGGTTTGGGTTGATTGTTCGTTATTAAAAAAATGCATATTAAGAGCTAAATCTAAAGGCACAAACGTTTGGAAGGAATTATTTTCGTATCAAACAATATCAGGAGGAGATGAGTTTAAAACATCGCAGCAGAACATAACAGGAATGTCAAAAATTGAATGCATCGATTTTCTAAAATCACAGTGCAACACTTATGTGCTTTTCAGCTTTCAGTGGTTGAATAATATAAAAATTTATTAGGACACCATTTCATTTTCATTAACATTAATATCGATGTTGAATTAGCAAATTTTCGCAATGAACGAAGAAATATGATGCCCTATTATGTGAAAAGATACGATACACATTTATTTGCGACAGATATGATGTATCTCAGATGAATGGGGAGAAAAGGAAGTTTGACAGGATAAAGGACAAAGACCAAAAAATACGAACAAGAACAAATCATGATGAAGATAGAGAGTAGACAATTGAACTGGTATGGACATATAATATGAATGGAGCCATATGGAATAATGAGGAAGATTATAGAAACGGAAAGAGAAGCAGTGACAAATCGAGAAAAAATGGAGAGAGGATTTAGAGAGGAAGAGGCTGGCCGAGGAAAAACTCTTTCTGAAATAAAATTAACGTGAATTAATATATATGAGAATGAATTTTAAAACCGGAGCTAACAATAATGTCAAAAAACCTTACAGGGTGTAAAGATGGGAAATACTAACTTAAATATTTTTAGTCTAGTGTGCTGTAAATCGCAACGGAAGTTACATTACAAAGGTCCGGGATGAAAGTTCCACTGTAATTTTACTTCAGACCTTTACAGCGAATTGATTTTGATTGAAGTATAATGGGCGTGGAAAAATTTAGTTGAGTTGAATTCGAATGCAAGAAAAATCAGCGGTGATCAGCACTGAACTTATATTATATTTCATTATACTCAATTTTTCGGAAGAACTTTTCAAATAAAATTTCAATATCTTTAGGTTTTATCAGAATCACTTTTTCGATAACCTATACCGTTTTCGAGGAGATGGAAAATGTAATCATCACTTCCGGTTGAAGTACAGCTTTCAAAATAGTCATAGACGCAGACGTCATTCCGAAAATAGTCAGAATAGGCTTAGGGAAGGTCAAAACGTATATTTCAGTTATAATGTCGAGATCAAAAATTTTCATGATTACTATACTTCCTTGTACATACAGTATAAGTACAGGAATTGCCTAAGAAACATTACAGCAGAAGACAAGAGTCGTGGGAAATTTCAGCGGATGTTTCAGATGATCATGGCTTTCTTCAGGACTTAACAGATGATTTGTCCGCTGAGGTGCATTTAGTAAGCAAACATGAATGGATTTTTTTGTCTTTTCAGCATATTGAAAATTTTTGTATCACTGTGATCATTGTAAATTTTAAAAAATCGACTCGTCTCGCAAGATTGTAAAAATCGAGAAGTCGTCATAAATTATAAAAATTTAATAAAAGACGTAATTATCAAAAACAACATTAAATTGATATATTTTTAAAAACAGAAAAAATTATGAAAATCGTTGAAATTTAAAAAATACTATAACAACTAAGTGAAAAAATCATAAAAACCGTGATGTATGAAAGCATTTTGAATGGAATTATATCGAGAGAAAAAATGCAAGTCATTGTCTAGAAAAAAATCGAAAAAATTGATGAAAATCATTGACAGTTATCATAAAAATCTGCAGTGGTTCGCGCTATACTTTCTTATACTTCGATATACTTCCACCAAACTGGCGCAGTGGCGATGACAAGTACATTTTTCAAAAGAACGTTCAAAATAAAAGTTATTTAAAATTTCAATATAAGAATAACTTTCTTTTCGATATACGGAAAAGTTAATAAGAGTAAACCATCACTTCCGGTTGAGGCATTGTCAGGAGGTTTTCTTCATAGAGCCCACACAGGCACACACACAAACGTCAGTCCGAAAATAGTCAGAATAGGTTCAGAGAAAGTGAAAAGGTGTATTTGAGTTAAAATATTGAGTACGAAAATTTTCATGATTACTATACACTTAACGTGCAAGAAAGTAAAAATAGATAAAAAACATAAATATCAAAAATCTTTAGATTTATTGAATTGAAAAATGAATAGTCACCATTGCTTTATTTTACATTCAGCCGTTTATTACATTTTTATAGTTGACGTACGAGGAAGTTTATTATACAATTATAAGCAAGTCAAGTGTGGGATACTGTACTTTTGTTTCATAGCGTCCTTCCTTGCTTCTTCCTATTTCACATTCAGTGTAGCTTCTTTCTTCGTTGAATCTGTTTTTCCCAATAATATCCTTCCTTTTAGTTATTTTTGCAATTTTCAGCCATTTTCCAACTTATCTTCGTTAATTTTATAGGAAAATTTTGCTGTGCAATAATCAACAATTTTTTCTATTTTTTTCTTAAATGTAAAATCGAGTGCGGCAAAATATGTTGGAAACTGCGGTTATTTGGATGAATTCTGTTCGTCGTCAACTCTTCATCCCACGAACCATACGAACGAGAGTTATTTCCAGACGTCGTTAAAAAAGTCAGCGTACGACGCGTAAAAATGCCCCCATCGGCTTCGCACCACATACATCACTGCGAGTGTGGGAAGGCGGCAATAAATAAAATTATTATAAATACGTACGATCGGGGCGGGCGCTGAATCGATTAGATAATGCGCCGGCAGCATCTCTGGGTGCATTCACTGCCCATAAATATCAAATATTCCCCGGCGAATGCGTATTTTGCTCAAATGTCGGCTGCGTAAGCGTACGACCGAGGGAGACGAAGAACAAGAGAACCACCGGCGCGCGCGATGCATAAAGACGATAATAAGAACTCGATTGGTCGTTTTGTCCGCATCGGGCAATTAACATTGACCTTATTGCCGCAAGTGGAAAGGCCGGACTTTCGCAAAAATATAACGAGCCCCGAACGAAAGAAACGACCGGTACGAAGAAGGGGGACGCGAGGGAGACGCGGTGGGAGTATATGACCGACCGGTACTACCACTGACGCACCAAGGACGTAGACCGCCGAGTAATCCCTTTGCAGTACAATTGATTACTGGTCGGTCATTTTTTTTTTTTATTTGTTCTGGGAATTACAATGAACTTGATGAAACATTTGGAAATGTATAGAACCAGTAAATTTTTGTTTTATTTAAAGAACAACAGTATAAAACCGATAAAAAATTTTATCGATAAAATCTATTTTAGTAATCTAGAAAAAAGTATTTTATAACCCTGTTCATGGTCACAGTACCTAAAACAATCAATAGATAGATAACCATAAAAGAATGCTAGCTTAAGCGTTGTTAATTGCATGGTCTGTAACCACCCAGTAATCTGAAAAGATTCGCAATTATCCTTTACGACTTCATTGTACATAGTGCTATACAGTGATGCAGTTGATTTCTTAAATCTCGAAAAAAATTTGAAAGTTGTTTCCATTGAAAGTCAGTGTTACCCTGAAAGGCAATGTAACACTGACTTTCAATAACGTCATCCATAAAAGCTTGAATTGTCGTGGACAAGCAAAAAAGGGTTGATTAATGGGGAGGATTGGATCACAAATTGTACAGGGTATAGAATTAGATAATATAGCAACACCCCTAAGCTCGTTACAAAATTTTGAACCCTAACAAAATCTGAAAAAATTTTACTGCCAACAATTGCATCAGCTAAAGAATTTAATGGGCGAGGACCGGAGGAGAGCGGTTACCCACCCGGCAGTTTTATAATTGCAAGGTGGGTAGATTTTAAAATCTACGCGGCTTGTGTGGTTTAAGTGTAATTTAAGTACCCGATTGTGCAGACAATCGGGTACTTAAATTTCACGATGCGAGTTATGCGCACCGCCGCGATAGTCAGTTGGTGCTCGATGCAAATGAGAAAAACTCGTTTTTTTCGGTGGCCAAATCGTCGTTTAAGAGGCGAGGAAGAATGCGAGTTTCGCGGAGAAATTGCGGCGGCACATCGAGGCCAGACCGGGGAATGAAGTCGCGAGACTGATCTCGGACGAGTCCCGTGACACAATGGGCGTCCGATCGCACGGGAGGGAATTTGAATACCGGGACGAACGAGTAATATACGGCGAGCCCGTATATCGTGAAGGTCACGCAGATCGGCCGCATGTTCTTCACGTTCTGATTTATCGCCTGCATCGCGCCACCACCACCGCAGTCAGAAGTGCTAAGGCCATATCGGCGAGAGAGAAACAACGGTCGGGCAGCGGTCAGTCTGCCCACGTCTCGACCACAAACGTAACTTTATGGTAGATTGCTTCCAGGACCGAATTCTTAAAAAAAAAATAATCAAAATTACCAAATGCACTAACATCTGGAATTTGCTTACTTCATTAACTTTAAAAAATTCGTACAACGGTAGTGGTGTTTACAACAATTAGATTCAATAAGCATTTTTTTCTCTTCGATTTCGAAATTAGTAAAGTTAACCCTTACATTGTTCTCAAGCTTTTTCAAAAATTGAAACTATAAACATTGAAATTATAAACCATTTTAGATCGATAAAGAAATAATTAAAAGCTTAACCCTACACAACCCAACCCAACTCTGGGTCTGCATATCGGTTCTTATGGACAATGACGAGTGCAATTTTTGAGTATTATTTTCTTATTATATTTTATTATTTTCCATTCGTATCATTTTTTTTATTTTACGTAGTTTATCACAGGTAAATAAGGACAAAGTTGCTGCCAAAAATTAACTCAGTCTAATTCAACCTGTAGCAAGCAAAACTAATTCAATATTATGGTAAAAATATCTTAAATTAAAAGGCGGCTTTGACGTTCCTTGCACTTCATCAGAACACCACGAATATCATGATGTTTCGATTATTGCCTACAAAGTTTACTTCGGTATTGTGGAGCTTAATACGATTTAAAAATGGTGATAAAGTTACTGTTAAATTTTGTACAATTTGGAGGCGACGTTATCATCGAATCCATCTGCACTAAAACATGCATTTTTGTCAAAATTACTGTAACTCAATTGGTCGCCAAGTAGAATTAAAAATGGGGAAGAAAATGGTGTCAGAGACTGATACGAATTTGGTTCAGCTTAAGAAACCAAGTCCAATCTTGCGACGAACTGATTGAGTCAACTTCAATTGAATTAATGACTATATGTTTTTAATAGAATTGAGTGTTGTTGAAAGCAATGCTGTTTCCACAAACACCTCGATTGGCTTTTAGACATCGACAATCTATATAAAAAAATAATGCAACTATCGATTTCAAAAATAATTTACTTCTCTTCCCAAAGTTTAAATTTTATCGAGAAACGACACCAAGTTCTTACAACATGCAAAATAAACCACTTAATTTACCTCAATTTCGTACCAAACAATTAAATAACGAAGACATAAATGCCATTGGAAAATTAATCACTGTATACCTCGTATTCGTCCTGGTCTTCAACAATGTGGGTAGTTCCCAAAAAGATGGACGCTTCTGGCAAAAATAAATGGCGATTAGAGCCCAACACAACCTATTAAAATACTGAATTTTCACACTTAAATAATAATGTCGATTGGTTGGGTTGGGTTGGGTTGGATTGTGTCTGGTTGTGTTAAGTTGGTTTGGATTGCCCAATTTTGCCAACTTTTCAAAAGTGCGAAAAATGTTTAAAAAATACAAAATACTGAAATTGTTGCCTAATTTTCTTCATCATAATTTAATCAGTAATAAGCATTGCAGAATTTTTTATCACAGTATAATTTGAAGATCAAAATTTTTGAATCTTCAAATTATAACAAAATAAAATAATTGGTATAAGTTTTAATTGAAGTTGAAAGTTGAAAAAAGCAAAATAATCATAAATTTGTAAAAATTTTGCCTCTTCCCTCAACTTAGTTCAATTTTCAAGTTGATTTGATTTAGTTTACCATATTTGCAATTGCGCAAATTTAGAATTTCCAAATTCACAAGAAACGTTTAAAAAATACAAAGTAGCTTAGCAATAATAAACATCGGCAAAATAATAACATTGGCCTCTTCAAATAAGTCAAGAGAAACCCTTGCTATGTGAGGTCGTGCGTTATCTTGCTGGAAAAGTGGGTCTTCCAGCCCTCGAAGATATGGAAGAACATGTGGTTCTACCACTTCGTCAATGTAGCGCCGGGCGGTCATACTGCCCCGAATGAAGAGCAAGGGTGACCTACTGCCGTAAGCAATAGCACCCCACACCATCAACCCCACAGTTCGGTGAACATGCCTCGCAATCGAAAAATCAGGATTGCGCCTTTCTCCACGTCTTCGTCTAACAGTCATCCGACCATCATGCATTCCTAAACAAAATCGCGATTCGTCACTAAAGACAACTCGATGCCACTCCAAGTTCCATTGAAGTCTTTCCGTGCACCAGGCCAAACGTTCCTGGCGATGTTGAGCAGTGAGGGGTAGCACAAGATGTGGGCGGTAAGACAGCAAGCCAAAGGTTCTCATTCGACGATAAACTGTTCGCAAGCCTATCGGACGACCTTGTTCACCTAACCATTGATCAGCTATTGATCTAGTTGTAGAGAATCGGTCTCTCAAGGCCATTAGTCTTAAGCGGCGATCTTGACGTTCATTGGTTCGTCTTTGAGCCCCAGTGCCTCTTCTCCGACGTTCAACCCCATGTTCAGACCACGCTTGATAAACACGCATTATTGTTGAGTGGTGCCGTCCCAAACGGTTGCCGATTTCTCTAAACGAAAAACCTGCTTCTCGTAAACCAACAATCCGCCCTCGGTCAAAGTCACTCAACTGCTGGTAAATTTGGGGTCTCCTTCCTCTAGGCATCATTAAACACTTGAAACACTTTAACTAAAGAACGGGATCCGAAAAAGTGGAACAAATTCAAAAAATGACTCGATAATTGCTTGTCTATCACCAGCTCTAAAAAATGACACAAACGTCAAAAATACCATAACTACTTGATGATTGGGTTTCAAATTTTAATCAACTATTTCCCTGAACCAGTCCACTATTCCTGCCAAATTTGGTCCACAAATTTCCAACCCTTCTAGGTGGTGCAATTTATATATCACTGAGTATATAATGAACTAGAAAAACTAGAGGAACATTACGACAATCTATTGGAAAATATCCAACAAAATTTCACACATTACAGAGAAATATGAAACTATGACAAACTGACAATACACGCAACACAATACGAGAAAAATTGATAAATATCAATCCGAAATTAATTAAGAGAAGTAAAAGAGGTTTAATAGATAGATTCGGAACAATAGTTAAATTTGTAACAGGCAGTATGGACGATATCGATGGTATCAGGATAAACAAAGTATTAAAACACCCAGAGAACAATCAACATGATCTCCATAATCAAATATTAAATCAATACTCAATAAACAACAAATTAATTGAGGAAATTATTGAACGGTTCAAAAAGTACCACACAATGAAATTGTTGAAATCTTGTATACTACAACAGCATCATTACATAGAAAACTGTACATGAGTATCAGAAGGACTTTTAACCAAACACTTGTACGAGTATAATCAAATGATTTTATTATATAACACTATTTTGCAAATTCTAACTGAAATTAAAAATAAAAAAGTCAATATTTTGTAAAATAGGTGCAATGAACCCAAGCATCATAAAAGCGACAGATTTGCTTAATGAATTACAAAGGATATCACCTCATTATAGAAATCAGTTACCATTTCAAATAATACCTGAAAACATTAAAAAATTATGAATCCCTAATATAGGTGAGCTGTCATCGAAATAACAACCAAATCAACTATTTCCAGTCTGTTCTTATAAAACATCCCATTAGAGTTATACTACCTAGAACCTTTACCTACCCTAATAAAATGAAAATATTTGACAATAATCCATCATTTAAGATTTCTATTAAAATCGAAGAAATCAATAAGACCTCTATATGACAGATGTACGAGGGGAGATCATTATTTAGCGTCCCTGACATAGTAGGCGTTGAGTGACGTTGAATCAATTTGACACTAAAATATTAATCATTTGTTGTTACGTTGGTTCAATTGTAGTTTTGTCACTTGTTACCTGTTCAAATAATTTAGAATTTAAGTAGACGAGTTTAGAGAAATTCTAAAAATGGAAAAATCAGAGGTTCGTGCGATAGAAAATACTTGCAAAAGAAATGGTTGTCTCCAAAAGAAATTCACGAAGACATGGTAGATGTGTTAGGTGAGGGTGGTGTTTCTTACTAAGTTCAGAAAAATAAGTCTCGATAATTTAAACTGGAAAGATCCAATTAGAAACAACTCAACTTAAGACAACTGAGGAGCAACCTGATTACACCGATTCACATGGCAGAAGACAATGACCTTTACACCCCCAGCATTTGGACAATATTATTGGATGATAATTGGTTGTGGCTTGTTGTTGTGGTATATCCGAAAATTTAAGAAGAAGGAACAGCCAAATGAAAACTTGGAAATGAAACCCCCCAACTACCCTCGCAGGCTTCATTCTAAGAAGGGTGGAGAAGGGTGGACTTGTGTCGTCAAAATATAAGGTAAACATCAAAATGACATCATCTTGATTGCTTACACAATTTGTTATTAACAAAATGTTAAATAAATAATTAATAAAATAAGATGGGGAAGTTGAAATAAAAAATGTAAATGAAATTAACGAACAAATCAATATAGAAACAATGAAATAAGTAAAAATAAAAATAAAAGCCAGTGAAATACAGCAACTTCCTTTAGAATGGAACAATGTCGTCACGGATCCGTGCAGCGGGAGGCGTAGCCTGGAAAGTGCGTCGTGGCGCGCTCATAGCAATAGGAACTAAATCTAATACACTGCCACTGTTTGCCGATGCATTGAAATCTGCATCGCATATTCATGCCGCGTTAAACGTCATTATTAGAACACCCGTACAAGCTTAACTGTAACAGAATCCTCTACTCTGTAATTTGTCTCGTTTCTCGGACCCAAAACGTCGAAAAAAACGAAAATTAATAACAACCAAAGACCATCATCATCGCGGCTCTAATTTAGCGCTAGCGCGCCGAGCAACATGCAGATTTAAACTTCATTAGAAAGTAATCATGCGCACTAACTGTAAACCGGGCGATTTTTTGCAGCTACCGATGCCACAAGAAGTCATACATACGTTATAAGGCAGCGAGCCCAAGTTATTCAGAGCACTTTTTGCGATTGCGCTTAATGCTCTCGCCGGACGAAAAAGTCGGAAAACAAGTGTACTCCGGCGTAATTAGTTTAGAATGTTTAGAAAGTATTACAATGCGCTCGCCCGATAACGCCGCGATCGATTTTTTCCGACCGCAAACAGATCGCTAAATTGTGTTATCTTATTGTTGCGATCTGGAAAAGTCGTCACCGCTCAGATTGGTATCGGCGCAGTTCGAAATTCGCAATTCATTTCTATCGACTTGTCTTGGTGAAGTGGCGACGTGTTATTTATAGGAATTTTAGACGATTAGGCTCGGAGCTTGGTTTTAGATCTGAGTTTGAAATTTTCTGAAATCGTCGCATAATTTTTCCCGTGGGCGGGCGCAATGCACTCTCAGCATCCGGTCGAAGCCGGTCGTGGGTGCCGCCGTTTCGAGAAATCGTATGATTGATGGCGGTACCGGGGCGTCGATAGACGACGCATAATTACGACGTCCGCTGACGTCGAAAAACTTCCCGGCGGAGTTTTCACCGGCGGCGGCGTCGGTGCATCGAGACGTAAGCGCACCCCGGGTCAGACTGGGGAAAACTTTGCGCTGCAGTGGTGTTCCCATATCGACACACCAGACGCGCGGTCTTCGAGCTCGTAAAAATCGATCTGCCTTCTCTCTCTCTGTCTCTTTGTCTCGCCCGCTCTTTGCCCAGGCGTGCCGGCAACGCTGCATCGGAGGTAGTAACGTCCCATCCTAGGCTAGGAATGAAAAATTATCGTGCAGGCGAAAAAACTACTGTCACTACATGCTATATATCGACCGGCGCCCGGGGGCGGGGGCGGAGACGGGGGCGCGGGCGTCGGTGCAGTCTAGAACGAACGCGCGGCGCCCGACACAGGAAGCTCTCCGAACCGGGCGCGATGTCCGCGAGCGCTGCAACTTACGTCCGGGTTCGGATAGTGGCAGTGGCGGCGGAAATTTTTTGCATTATGGCCCAAAAAATGCAATAATTGAAGACGCAATAAATTTTTACATCTCAAAACCTCTTTGCCTTCGAAAATAAGTTTGCTTCAGTTAAATTTTGTAACATTTTGTTATTTTTTAAACGCTACTAATCTGCTTCCTTACAAAACGTTGTTGTAACATTTAACTTTATTTTTATGGTATTGTTTTTTGAATTATAAAAAAATACCTTACAGACCCTTAGACTTAGCTTAAATGCTTCACCGCCTGCATGATAATTTACTGTATGAATGTTCATAAAAAACCTTAAGCTAGGTTTTTTATTTGTTTTGAATTATTGCAAATATTTTTTTAAATAATTTCATTTATAAATCTTTGACAATTATATTAATTGGATACTATTTGTGAATGTTGAGATTTTAGATTCCTTCTTATTTTGTTATAGACAACAATTTTCACAATTTTGTTTGACCGTTAAACTATATTTCTACATGATTTGTTATATAATGTTTTGACATCTGCGATTTACACACTTTTACTACTGGATAATTGCAAAGGTCGTTTCGACTAATAAAGTCGTCGACAATAAAGACCGCTCTATTGAAAATAAATTTCAGCGAATATATTAAGGTGATGACAACTGTTTCGCTTTCTATGGGCTCATCAGACCACCACACATTCACTCGCTGCACCAAGTTATGCAAACATGAGTGACAATGAGTTGGTGTGTGAATATTACCGCCATCAAGACGTCTAACCAACACACCTGTCGTCACCTTAATACATGTCATCACATTCGCTGAAATTTATTTTCAACAATGCAGTCTTTATTGTCGAAGGCTAAGGAATAATTGCTAGTTTTTATATTACCAGACTTGTTGGGAAAATACCTTTGCAATTATGTTGCAGTGAAAGTTTGTGGGTATTTACGTCGTTCACACATAGACTCATTGTAACTTTACATACTTTAAAATTTAAAGTTTTAATTTTATACACCTAGTTGTCATCGGAAGTTTCCATAACTCAAGTTATCTATTTCTTGGTTGGGTGACGGTTAGGAGATTTATCTTACAGAAAAATTACGTCCACTTACAATTATCAGTCTACCTAATACCTGTATGGAATTATACGTATTGTATTTTACATCCCGTCGTTGCTCTTGAAATGTACATCTATAACGAGGTGAAGACTTTTTATCAAAATCCAAACGTTAATATTCGCAATTACTATACTTGTATTTGCTGGTTTCCAATAACCATCATCTGTACATTTTTCGAATAATTTTCTACTAGTTGCCCTTAACAAACTAATTCAAACTATAAATAATACCACCCTAAACAATTAAAATGTTAAAGTTGTTAATTATTTTTCCAAAACTATCGACATTTTAGATTGATTTACGATTTATGGATTTATTCAAATTTTTATAGACATCGATTTTCACACTTTTTACGACCTTTGAAATATATTTCTACATAATTTGATATATAAAGTTTTCATAATTATGATTTTTACAATTCTACAATTTATAATGGTGTTCTATGATTTTTACAATTTTACACGATTACAGTAACCATTTCGTTTTTTAAAATGATTTAAATTGTTTTACGATCTTTTGATTTGCAATATCTTTTCCAACGTTTCGAAATGTTTTTGCAATTCATAAAACTTTTTTTCGATATTTTGCAGTTTTCCATTCATTCTTACAATTACCAACGATTTCATACATTTGTATGAATTTTTATAATTTATAAGTTTTCAATTTTCAATGAGATTTTTAACACTTTTATGTAACATAATACAACATTCGATATATTCAGTTTTTTACGATTTACAACAACCATTTTCGATTTTTAATGATTTTTCCGACATTTTCGATTATATATTGTAACGTTGTTTGCGATTTTTAACATTTTTTAAAAATTTTATTCAATTTTTGTGAATTATAATGATTAATAGTTTATTCTTGATTTTTTTATAGTTTATGTCATTTTTTATGTTCCGATTTTTAGGACTTTTATCAATTTTATGAATTATTTTCAAGTTTTTCGATTCATTTTATCATTTATAAGATTTTTAAACTTTTCCTACTTTCCCATTCGATTTTTTTAACAATTTACAGCTATTTCTTGATCGTTTTATGTTTTTTTTTTATAATTTACAATGTATGTTTCAATTTGCAATGATTTTTAACTTTATGGTCCGATTTTTAACAATTCGTTATAACCTAACACCATTTTTGGACATTATTCGTTTTTACGGTTTACGATGATTATTTTCAATTTCTAATGATTTTTCCGCCTTTTTCGTAGTTATACAACTATTTTTATTTATTTTTACACATTTCAACGATTTCATAGATTTTTACAAAAGCTTTTAATCAATTTGCTTTTAATGTTTGATGTTTTTAAGAATAACAATAATTTTTGACGATTTATTTTATGATTTTTTAAAATTTTACAATATAACGCTACGTTCAATTATCAATGATTTTCAAATTCTTGTTCAGATTGTTAACAATTTTCTTCGTTCTAACCTAACCCGTTTGTTTATGATTTGCAATGATTATTTTCAATATTTTCAATTTTTATTCATTTTCCTGGCTTTGTCATTGCATTGTAACTTTTTCGATTTATTTTTACACATTTCAATGATTTCATACATTTTTGGATGATATTTTACAATTTTAACAACTTACACACTATTTCCGTGTTTTCGATTCATTTTGTAGTTTGTAACGATTTTAAAGCTTTTTCGACTTTTCCATAATTATATTCTATAAAGATTTCTTAGACCATTTTATTATGTTGCAATGTATAAGTTTTCAATTTTCAATGATTTTTAAATTTTTATTCTGTTTTTTAACAATTG
Organism: Geotrupes spiniger; assembly: GCA_959613385.1. NCBI lineage: Eukaryota > Metazoa > Arthropoda > Insecta > Coleoptera > Geotrupidae > Geotrupes > Geotrupes spiniger. The sequence goes on along the minus strand of OY390736.1, from coordinate 30,541,785 downwards.
TCAATGTTTACAATGGTTATTTTCAATTATTGTTAATGATTTTCAGACATTTTCATTGTTTTATAACTCTTTCCATTTATTTTTACAATTTTCAACGATTTCATAGATTTTTAAAAATTTTAACAACTTTTACAATTTATAAGTTTTCAATTTTCAATGAGATTTTAAATAATTTTCCATATAGAAGAATACATTTTTTCGACATGCTCTTTTACGATTTACAATAATCATTTTCTATTTTAACTATTTTTTCCTCGTTTTCATTATTTTATAAATTATAAATTTTTTTGCCATTTTCAACATTTCTTTACAATTTTATTAAATTTGTTATTAATATTTCTAGATTTTTCTGAATTACAATGAGTTTTAATAATTTATTTTCGATTTTTCGATTTTTTATGCATTACAGTGATTTTCAACACCTTTTTCACGATATGTTAAGGATTTTTAACAATTTTTTATGTTTAATTTTTTGCGACTTTTTCGTTTTGTTTTACAATATATAAAGGTTATTACAATTTTTCAAGATTATTTAATTATAATATTTTTTTCGGTTTCGTTGAATTTTAATGGCAAAATTGTATGTATCTTTATTTTTAAAGATTTAAATTATTTTTACGTTTACTTGTTTTAACGTTTTTCTTTTTAATTCTTTTTTTAAGAATTCTTTAAAGTTTATTTTCGACTTTTTCAATTTTTGCCATTCCTTAGGTATTTTTTATATATCGTTTTTTAGGAATTACAATAATGTTCTTGATTTAGACGATTTTCAATGATTTATTTTCGAATTTTCCGATTTATTGCAATTTATAACAATGTTTTCGGTTTTAAACGATTTTTATAATTTTTAGCAATTTCTGACAATTCGATTGTTTCGAATTACAATGTTTTTCTCGACTCTTACGATGTTTTATGATTTATTTTCAACGTTATCTATGTTTTGACTAGTTATGAATTTATAACGAATTTATAACAAACTTTCACGATTTCTTATACATTTAATTTTTTCGATTAACGATTCTAAACAATTTTCAATGATTACTCACTATTTCATGATTGTTGATATGTTTTTGATGATATTTATTTTCAATTTTTCTACTTTTTTACAGTTTCAAACGATTTTTCGATCTTGAACGATTTATACGACTCTTATTGGAAACAACTAGTCCTGAACAACAGTAACAACAATACAAACATGTAAGTACATCTAATTTAATTTGGAAACAATTTTAGCAATATTATTGTTTATTTTAACACAATTTCTTAAATTATTAATATGACGAATGGCATGTTTTCAGCACAATTGATGTTACGTCTTACATTCTTACTGCCATCAATTGACGTGCTTTTCCTTAACAATTGAAATTAAGACTAATTACGACAACAATCAAGAAAATCGGCACAATATTCTGAATCTTCCGTTGTCTGTATGAAGCCACCAATTACACCAATTCTCGTCACAAATCAGACTTATAACAACTATTATTAATCTTTATTATTTATGATTATATATACGAAAATACGTCTCGTTCTTTATGCAAAATGGTTTCGTTTCGTTTCGTTTACGAAAATTTGTTTCGTAACCTTTACGATAACCTATTTCGGTAAAGATGAACATGGTCAAATTGTGCATCTCAAAATAGGCATCGACGATTTAAAACTTTTGTCCGTACAAATTTCGAACACAACAATATGTAACGAACAAAATCAACAATAACAACATGAGAATTTTTAATAAACTGCATTTAATTTGTCCGCAATGAAATTTTGTGAAATAATATTGTATATAATTGTAATCATCGTGAAAGAATTACGTTGGCAACTTAAAACACATCAAATGATGAGAATATACGACATGTCGTATACAGTATACTACTTAAATGCGAGTTGTTTCGCAATTTATTTATATAGGCTCTTAGCTCGCTGTGAAAAACGTTTGAAAACCTCTGATTGAACGCACAAACACAATCTCGTATTGTAATTCGCCAAATTTGTATGTATCTAATGCTGTATACAACGTTGATGTCGCCATTACGACTTTACATTGGCGAGAAACGGCCAAGATTGTGACGATAACCGGCGCTACTGCTCATCGTACGAGTTGTTATTGGGCTATTACATTCGAGCCTGCCATAGTCACACACGTAAAGCGTCGCTCTGTAAATAAACAACCGCGTAAACGCTCCATGCGTGTCATCGACGTCGTTTAAGCAAAAATTATCAACGAAAGCAAATAGCGATGCCAAGAAGGCTACGAATTACGAATCCTTTGTCGTTGCTGAACGACATATTAAATACAGTAATTAATTGCCCGAATAGTGAATAATCCCAAAAAATTACTAAATGACTTAAAATTTAAAAATATCATAGTTTTGGTTTTATTTGTTCACATTGAAATTGATTTTTCCGCAAATCGCCTCGTTCACTTATGTTTATCATTTACATTTATATTAAAAAATAAAAAAAACAGTTTTTATCACTCGACTCATGCTCTGGCATAAGAGTTCGTAATGTATAATTTAGTCAGCTGTGGTTGCAAATAAATTGGACGTGTCAGGTAAATTCGTGCCCTCGAGTGTAATGAGTTTATTATTGGCATTAAACAAAAACTGAAATGCACGTTTTTCCAATATTTTATGGAGCTGTTTTAATTACGAAGCAGACAAAGAAGGAAAAGGACAAAGAAGTTGCAAATCATTTAAAATAATTTACACAAAAATGAAAGGGTAAACCAAAGCAAAATGGATGTAAACTGATTTAATTAAGAGTTATGAAAACGAAATAAGTTATTAAACAAGTTTTTCGATCAGTGCGAAGCACAAATAATATATGACACTTGAGACAAACAGCTCGTTTAGTTGTTTTCTGAAAAAGTTTTTTAAACTGAAACTGCAAAATGTAAAGGATCAATTAAATCTACTTCGCATTTAATGCAAGTAAGCTTGAGAGTAAATTCTTTTAATAAAATATTTTATATGGTACAGGTTATTTACTTTGTTTGTGTGGTATTTGTAAATAAATGAGTGAGAATATTGCAAAAAGAAATATTCAAAATATAAATAAATAAAATATAAATAAATAAAATATAAATAAATAAATAATAGAAAAAGAAGCCGAATGAAACACATAAACAGCACATACTCTTTCATAATAGTAGGTACCTTCTTAAAGGACATTAGGTATGTTTAGTTTTGTTCTGTCCAGTCTGTGAAAAAATGCGCAAAATAAAATTTTCTTTATTATGAGAAGGCAATTATTATTTATAGTTTTTTTTCTTGGTGCAAATTCCTTCATCCGTGCTCTCTATTGAATGGGAATCCAATCTTGTTTGTATGTTAATTCCTTGAATGTACCCTGGCACAAAATTATATACACAGCAAAATTCAATTCTGATCATTTTTATCAACACGTGTATACGTATTATTATTTGGGAAAAACAATGAAGAATTTTTAAATTTTATGAGTGAATAGTTGGCACAATTTTTTTGATACGTCATGTTTGGATTCTATCAGGTGGACAATGTCATAGGGCACTATATACCAAGCTATGCGAAGTTCATTACGAAACATTTAGTTGATGTAAAGTCTGTGAGATTGGGGTAAATTATTTAATCTTCTGCCCATAATATCCTATACATGATCTAGGAGGGAAACGTTATTAGATCTTGTTAGTAATGGACGTTACAAAAAAATTATAACGAAGTTCAAAGGAGTCCTATCATATTCGAACTGTCACTGTATACTGGGACATTGGATCCACTATTTTCTGAGATTAAGGTTCCCAGTTTTCTTTGGTAGGTCATTTGGATCTTTCACATTCAGTGAACTGCAAAGCTGCCTCGAAACTTGTTCAGTAATGTTTACTACGATTTATAGTTATTCCTTACATATTTTATAAGTATCATCTTCTTTGAAATTTTATGCAAAGGGTAGGTTTTGGTGTGATGTACATGCAATATGTAAATTCTTTTGATTTTTGTCTCCAATTCGCCAACATTAGACACTAGACTTCGTCAGATCCATTGAACATTTATTTTGAGTTGGTTTCTTCTATTATTTCGAGAACACTTCTATTTATTTTGGTTACGGTGGTTCGTTTGGGAAAAGCTCTTAATTAATGGATTCTCTGCTAGTACTCTCTTGGTTTTGCTCGGGTTCTTTTCTGCTTCAAGAAAAGTATGTTGTAGAAAGCCATCATAAATAATGTTGTACAACCTCCAGAAGGGCCAAATTCATTACAAACTTTTGTGTATTCTCTCGTTGAGCTATTACGGGGGTAGTTTATTAAAAATGGCCTGGAAGAAAATTCAAGGTTTTTCGTTATGTCATCGTGAACGCAAGCAATACAGCCGTTTAGTTTTATACGGCTTTCTGAAGGTGTAAATATATTAACCTAAGTTTGAAATTACTAAAATAAACAAACCCTTAATATTGGTGATTTTTTGCTAAAAAATTATCCAAAGATTTGTTAGAATTTGTATGGAAATTTTTCCTATTCATAAATTTTAGTAATTATCAGAAAATTTGTAGACTTCACAAATTTATGATTTGAATATGAAAATTACCTTTTGTGGGTAAATAGACCTAAATTCATGAATTTCAGTAACTTTAAAAAAATTCATTTCAATTTATAAATTTATGATTTGAATTAAAGTTAATCCTAAAAAATATCCTTTTAGGAAAATAAGTAAGTGTAAGGAAAATTTGTAAGAAATTCTTTAATAAAGTTTAATGATCGTGAATTTTAGTAATTTTTTGGAGTAGGAAAATTAGTATTTAGATGAATACATACAGTGGGTTCCACTTAAGAGTTTAGTAATTTTAATACTTATTGCACTATTTACTCCAATTAAACCAAATGTTCTTCTTTAAATGCAAAGCAACCTGCGATAGCAAAATAAATGGCACAAATCAAGAAATCCCTTTAGGGATCTTTTACCGAAAAATTTTACTAGCAATAATTGTTCAGAATTGCCCAAAAGCCCTAAATCCAAAATTTCATGAAAATTAAAAATGTTAAAATTTTCTTCAAAAGAATTCCAATTCCGTAAATATTATTTACACAGGTGGCTGCGCCTAAACAACAACTTTAAAGAACTTTGACAGTTCAGGTTTTATTTTTAACTAAATTTCCACAGCATACTTTTTTCAGCGCAGCTAATAATGAGTATTTACGGAAATTTTTAATATTTTTAATTTTCATGAAATTTCAGATTTAGGGTTTTTGGGCAATTCTTAACAATTATTACTAATAAAAAAATCCCTAAAGTGATTTCTTAATTTTTGCCATTTATTTTGCCATCCCAGGGTGCTTTGCATTTAAAGAAGACAATTGGTTTTTTGGCAGAAAAATAGAGCAATGAAAAAAAATTACTAAAATTGGACTAAAAATAAAAAAGATATGAGGGTGTTACACTCTTAAGTGGAACACACTGTATATAACTCTACATGTCAATAAAAAATTAACACTATTATTTTGTAATTGCAATAGATTATTGTTGCTAAATTAATTGTTATAACCATTTTTAATTACAAAATCATAAGTATTACTACAAGTTTAGCACCTTATCTCTTATATTTCGGACAATTTCGTTCTTTTTTTTATATATCGGTTATTTTTGTTGTACAAAAATCGAGACTTTGTGTTATCCAAAAGTAGTAAAAGATTTCCATATGGTTGTTTTCGAAAAACATGGGGGTGTTGATAAAAAGGCACTTCTCAATGCTACGTCGTAAAGCAATCATATTTAGCTATTTGCCAGCTGCAAATAAACGAGAGTTCGGGAGAGCATCCGAATGCGTGTACTCGTATTTTTTAATATTTGTATAAGTAATTATATGCATATGAAAGGGTATGTTTTGAATACATAATAGAAAATAATTCATCTTCATTAAAATGGGACACACTTATAAGTAAACGAAGGCAGAAGAAGATAAAAGAAGAAAGAATAGTAATCATTTAATTGGGGGGGGGGGGGTACATAAGTGACATGAAAAATGTTGACACTATTCAAATCGCCAAAAACCATTGAAACTTTAAAACGAAAAGTATATGGGCCGGAAGAAAACCTATATTGAAAGCAATATCATAAACGGAAGTGACTGTTTACTTTTGTCACTTTTTCCATGTCCAGCAAAAGCGCGAGTTAGCGCGAAAATGTGCTTCATACGAAATATAAATTAAAGATTTTGCTTTGCTTTTGTTTGCGTAGTTTTTTAAATAATAATTAATTAATAATTAAATAAAAATTAGTTCACAAGTTAGTTGCCATGGAAACCATTCGGTGCTTTTCTCTGGATTGCCGCGGTTGTCGTGGAAACTGCAGATTTTTAGACTATTAGTTGGAAATCGTTAAAAATCAAAAAAATCGTTAGAAATTGTAAAAAATCTTTAAAAATTATAGAAAATTGTTAAAATCGAAAATAGCGTTATAAATTTAAGTCAAAAAAGCATTGTCCTTCCTAAAAAATCAAAACAAATAAAATTGATGAAAATTGTAAAAATCGTTAAAAAACGTAGTTGTAATTGAAAAAAAATAAGTTCGAAAATAAATCCTTAAAAATCGTAATACATAAAATTTTTAAAAATGTGAGAATAAGAACAAGAATAAGAAATTGAAAAAAATTAAAAAAATCGAAAATAAACCTCAAAAGATCGGCAAAAAATGTAAATGTCGTAATAATCTATTAGGACCCATCCACATGTAAATGCTGACAAAATGGTTATGATCCTCAACTTAAGATTATGATAAAAGAGTTCCATTTGATAATCGAAATTTTTTTTTTAAATCTTTACAATTTACAATAAAAGTCCTTAGTGTCAAATTCGCACAATAAATTTTGCAAAACATGAAAATAATTTAATAAATAAAAAAAATTATAATTTTATTTTCATATTTAAAAACCACAGTCTCCATCAATTTATTATTGCTTACATAGCACGCATTTCTTTTAATATAATTCATATTTGAATTTCTGCTAAATTCACAAAAGACGCCAATGGTGATCAATGTTTCGATTTAAAGCTCCCAATTAATTAAAATTATTTACAACAAAATCACTTGATTTATTGACTTTTCGAAAACGTTAATATTATTTGGATTTTTCATTTTCACATTGAATTGATTTTTGAATCGATGGCATTTTGTTTTGATACCTGATATTTTTTTAAATTATGAACAAATGTACAAATTTTAAAAATTGTTCATGAAAGTAAAGAGAAGTTCGGTTGGGTTGCATTCGGTCGGATTAGATTTGGTTGTGGTGGATTGATTTCATTTGGATTTGATTTGACTTGATTTGATTTGATTGGATCTGATTTAATATATCTTTTATTTTTGCCGACAATTTTCATCAATTTTAGAAGAAGTTTTACTAATCTGGTTCCTTAACAAAAATTGTTATAAGAATAAAGTTAGTTATTTTTGTGGTATTGTTTCTAGAATTATAAAATTACATTGATTCGGCTTGGATGTGCATATTAGAGATTTTTGTCTGTTTTAAATTATTGTAAATATTTTTCTTAATGATGACAAATGTGTTAATTATTTACTATAACAATTTGGATTATAAAAAAATCTTGCGTTCCCCACTGGACTTGCTTATAAATTACTATTATGACTAATATTTCTGTTCCTCTGGTTGCCGAATTTTTCAATCGACAAAATGATCCGAAAAAAATACCCTCGCTCCGTTATTTAAAGTCACGCGGGAAATCGTCTCCTCTGTCGGCTTTCGGTGGCGACCGCGACGCGTGAGTTATTTGTGATGCAGTTGTTAATATATATTTTCGAAATGCATGACAGACAGGAATCCCATCCGACGATATTCTCGTATAAGAGTGTCGACCCCGAGTTACTGGCCCCGGCTAAATATATAACGGCGTCATCGGCGTCGCTCCGAGAAACTTGCACGCTTAATTGCGACCGTGCGGCTCTGATTTAACACTAAATCAAAACAAATTAATTTCGCACGCTCGTTCGATCGCGAGGCGGGGCGGCGGGGCTCGAACTGGAAGAATCGCGACCGAACGCCGGCCGGGGAGCTGCAACGTGACGACGGCCCGTTTTTTTTTTTAAACCGCCGTCCCGCATTTTTCCGCGTCGTGCCATCGCGTTCATAAGTGACGTGGTACAATAATAAAAACAAGTTCGAGACGTTTTAAGAAACGATGTAAAATGTAAATGGTGCGTTCGCAGCTACCACGATGGACATTCAGTTTGAAAATACGATTTGGAGCGACTCCTTTGAATTATTATATTCTTTGATATCATCTAATCAATTCGCATAATTTCGTGAAACCTTGTTCAAAGAAAATAAGAAATCGTTTAATGTCTTCGATTCTAGTTGTAGGCACTATGTCAACAAGAAAATGAAATTTCACAGTTCACAGAAAATCCTTTTAATGCAAATCGCGGTTGAAAATTAAAATTAGTCCAGAAGATCCGAAATAGGGAAAGGAGATTTAGCTTCATTGGCTGGATATAAATCTAAAAATAATTGTACCAAAAAAAATTGAAATAGAATCAGTATGGAAAATCTTTGAGAAAATTTCAGTAGAATCAAACCAAAAATGAATAATAGCAATAAATGTTTGGAAATCAACAAAATACGTCACCAATCGAATGGATTCCAATTAACAAAAAATGGTATGCTATGTTATTAGATTTGAATAAAAAACAGAAAGGAAATGAAACTATGAGTAATTATATTTGATTAAGAATTAGGGGTAGAAAATTGAAAGTAGATGCAAACTGTAGTGATCCTAAAAGTGATATGAAACAATAACAAACGAAATAAAAATAACCAAGGAAAATATCCCACCCAGACAATAATCAAATGTTCTAGGATAATAAAGATAAGAAAAAAGGTTCATTACTGACTGACAGTTACTGACGGCTTAGTTACTGTCATATTGAATAGAACAAAATTAACAATAAAAAAATGTTTTAATGTATAGTGACGCTGGCGATAAGAGCATTGGTAGCACAATCAAATGTAATAGATACTACGCCAGGAACATTTGTATTAACTCATTGATCGAAACCAACACAATTACCTAGAAAGGAAATTGGAAATAGAATTTACTGAATAATTGATTGCAATAGTCTTATTCTAGATTTCATTTAATGAGATCAGAAATGCGCGACGCTAATGGGTTATTTCATGGGATAAATCCATGAAGATTTCTATTTCAATTGAAGCCATTGGGATATAAAGCTTCATTATCTTATCTTGAAGATAGTGGAGGATTAATTTTCATTCTTGTTTAATTAAAACATTGCAGTGAAACGCAATTAAATAAAATAATTTAATTTAAAGCTTTATACCTATAAAACCTGCCAATTATCGACGACATGTTGTAATAACCCCACGATCGATTAGCACACAAGCAAGCGCCGAACGCAAAAAAACAACAATTGTGCGATTTCGCGTTACAAAGTTGTAAATTAACCTATCTCGATGAAAATTATCGCGGACAGTCACTTTCCAAATAACTGCGGTAATCTCGATTTTAATATCAGGAAACGAAAGCTTACACACTTCCTACACGGCAGAATTGCCGTGTTGTGGTCCTTATCTGTATAATTAAATGTGGTGCAAAAACGCCGTAATGTCTTTGCGATCGCCGCAAATTAATACTTTTGAATTATTTCCTAATCGCGTTAATTAAAAAGCGCTCGATAGGTACGTATGTACGTCGGTGCATCGAGAAAAACGATCAACACGAAGCTTTTCGTGAACGTGCGATTGCAGGCCGATCTTTCGGCCGCTCGTTCTAATAGAGCGGATTGCGTACGTGTGCGACGTCAGCTCGCACCCCGCCAGATTGAACTTAAAAAAGGTCACGTGGGATTTTTACTTCGTTTGTTCAAATTAGCAAATCACAATTTGTTACAACAAAAGTACAGATATTGTAAAAATGTCGAATAACATAAAATAAAATAAATTATTACCGTTTCCACGCAGCACTGTATTAAATCTAAATGTAATTTCGACAATTATGTTGTCATTTTCCACAGAAATATTAAATTAATTTTCCTGGTACTGACCCCATGACAACTGTAAACAAAGTAAAATAAAAAAAACTAAATTAGGTATAGTCCCGTTATTCATCAGACAAAAATCTTACCCCTTTGATTTGGTTCACAAATTCTAATGAATTTTTAACCGCAAAATTTTTCGTTTCGAAGCAAATTTTTCAACACCATTGACAATCTCTTTGAGAGCAGATAAGTTTGTGAGTTAATACCGGAGACAATGGGTCCCATCGACTTACTGTGTTTTTGGATTTCTGGCAAACGGTACATTTTTGGTGGACTCGGTTTGATATTGACAAATTAAATCTAAGACAGGAGTTTATTAATTTTGGACAATTCTTTAACATCTGCTTAATTGGACTGATGATTTTTTGCGAAAGATTTCTAGGTAATTGTTCGATATGCCTGATATCATTAAACAGATTTGTCCACAATTACTATTTTGTTGTCCTTGTCAGCTTTTAAGTAAAAATATTTCTTGCTCCTGAGACTTACTATCCAAACCCTCCGAAATTTTGATTGTCACGGCACGGTATGCCAATTGGAGGATAAACGCCATCCTCCCTGAAACCATCGCATTTTAAGAACCACATCTGTACACGCTCTGTGGTTAATATGTGTAACATACGAGTGGCACCATTCAACGCCTTCACACTTAATTTATGATCTAACAAACGATCAGTAACTGAAGTATATGAGCACTACAGAAATCTCTCGCATTAAAAAATCCTAAGGATTTGAGAGATTCAGACGTTACGAAGTTAAAGACAGGTGTTATGTTGGAGTCTTTCGACACAGTTGGGAAGGTATCAGTTTGTAGCGACAATTTAAATAAGATTGACGACTGGTAGGATAAAACACTAACGCAGTCTCTTATTAAGGATGCAGGGATTTTGTCAAGTCCGAAAATAGCTAATTTTTTTAAACTGATTTAGACCTCTACTTCGGTAATACTGTCCAGATGAAGGATATCCGTTGACATATCGGTGTACACGTTACTCGAAGTGACGGTAGGCGAATATGACATCTAAAAAACGTAGCAAAAGCATTTCCTATTGACATACTATCATCCAATGCCTCCCGATTATGCCATTAAAAATTACCAAAACCTTTTTGGGTTACTTAAAATATTTTTTTTATTATTGCAGTATTGTTTTTTTTTGACTTGTCGTTTCATGAATATGATTTAAGATCAAGAGGTCTGCGAATTCTCAGTGTTGCAGCATATGGGAATAAATATGGCGTTAGATGACTGTGTCACAACCCAGGAATTTTCAATCTTATTCCATAAAATATAAGAAAATTGACTAAACGTAAGGACGAGTATTTATACTTTAATATTTGCAATATGGACCGCGACTAAAGTCTCCTTCTTCTCCTTATTCGTTCTGAGATGTCGCGATCTGTTAATTCTGAGCTCGTCTCTGTAGTATTTCTTGGGATATTGAGCTTTTCTTCCACCTCGTGGTTGGTCGAGTTCGTACCCGGGGTAATTGACCATTGTCTCTTTCTTCTTTTCCCCATAGTAACACGTCTTGTACTCCACATTGATCCAGAACTTGCGCTTTTGTCACTATGTTTCTTCTTGTTTTTCCGACGATTCTTCTTAAGGTCTTTATCTCAGCCACACCTAGCATACTCTTTGTTTTATTTGTTTGTTCCCGTACGTCTCTACCGTACGTTATAATACGTCTTATACATGTGTTATAGATTTTTACTTTGCTTTCTTTGTGCATGTATTGATTTGCCCAGGCGATCCCCCCCCCCCACGACTATTGGTGACCTTGAGGTTGTTAACTTCCCCGAGCTATTTAAATTGTGATACTTGCTCTACAGTCTCGTTTTCGATGGCAAGTTTATATCGGACAGGTTCTTCGGCGATTGTTATATATTTGGTCTTATTAATCGAGATGATAATATTCAGTTGCCGGCTGATTTAAACTTGAAAAGTTGCCTCTGGAGGTTATTGTCATTTTCTGCGATGATTGCTGCGTCATTGGCTTTTGTTATTAATCATGTACCCCAGATTTTATTAATGAGGATATTAAACAAAGATGGACTGAGATTACCACATTGTCTGATGTCACGACTTTGAATTACCTGAATTAGGGTACTTCTTCATTTTTATTTTGTCGCCAGTGAATTAAGGCTTTGACTTAGTGACTTCAGGAAACTACTTTCGTTATTTTTCCTTCATTCCAGCTACGATTAACTTTGGATTATTTTCAACTGCCTTGTTAGCTTACCGCATTTTTGTTGTTTTATCCATTCTTAATTCTGCATTAGTGTTAAAGTGGAATGCAGTCACAGGAAATGGAACCGATCGACTCCGAGGGATATTCATAAGCCGACCACAACTATTTGGCGTTGGTATATTTGATATCCTAGTAATCTTAAATTGTTTTGTAATTGTGTTGCAAAGTAGTAACCATGTCGCATTGAATGCTCGTCATAATTCAGTCACAACCATAATCATTTGTTTTTTATATTGTAGTACACTTGTTATGTTGGCGTACTTCAAATGCGTTGTACAAATCGTCCTTCTATCATTGAATAGTAACATTTATAAATTTACTGCTGGCGTTGTGCTTATTCTGTGTTTGCTTAATCTTCATAACGACAGTTCCGAAGTGACGTTTTGTGCAATCTAGGTCGCGCACTAGCTTCACAAGCCCGGTATATCATAAAACAACAAAACGATAAAGATTTAACTAACAATTATTTCGTTGACGGTGAGTTAATTTAGCACAATCTCGATGTTATACCGCACAAAAAAAAACGAAGCAATCTTTGAAGAGATTATGACCAGGATAACCTCAAAAGAAAAGTGAAACCGATGCAAAAATTGTTGAAAAAGTTCAATCCAACTAAAGCCAAGAAATAATGCAAAGAGAATTAAAGTAATTATAATGACGTATCATTCAAACTTGTTTAAATGTAATAAAAATTGTTAAGTTAACAATCCATAAAAAAATCCAGGAAGAAACCATTTTTTAACTAAACCAATTAATATTTTTGTAGAAATTTGATTACCTAGGCTTATCGCAACAAAAGTGGGAGTGGAAAAAGTAAACACGACACTCTCAACTGTTATAAACAGGAAATCGATATTTGTTTCAAATTTTGCAAATACGACTACGGAAGAGGACATAAAAAATACCTTATATCAAATAATGTCGATGTAAATGCATGTAGCAAGTTGAATATTAAAAGTACGGACATAGCAATATAGAAAACTTAGAACTTACTCAATATAAAATTCATAATTGTCCATCTAAATATACAAAATGTCTACAACAAAACTGAAGAATTGTCAATTGTTCAGCGTTGCCTGAACAAATATGTGCCTGAAACGAACAAAGGTGGAACCAGGACATTGTGAGGATTAAAGAGGATTGTGCAAAAAAAATAAAGAAAGAATAATAATCCAAATAATATATTACATAAACATTCAAATTTTTATATCAATTTTGCTGTCATACCCTTGATGTTTTAGAGCTCCCATATTTAATTAAATCTATGACATATACGTCATCATTAATAATTACTTTATTTTTTACTAATTTAACACAATATTACCACCGATATTTCTTCGAATAATTAATCAAATTTAAATATATTCTATGTTAACGTGGAATTCTGCTTTTTAAGTTATTTAAACCCTATGTTTCTATTACACACTCATAGGTACCATAACAATATACATATGGTGGCAAATAATAAAATAGAACCATAGAATTCATCGCGCCGTTCAAATTGAGTGTCTCTGCATACACTTCCACGAGTTACTAAATAAAGATTTGTCATCAGAGGGTGACTGCGTCCAACCAATCGTTCAAAATCAAATTTAAGGCTTTTCGTGCCGGCGCGACGCCACTCTCGTGCATACGTCGCGCTCGAAATTGACACAGCACCAAAGTGGCCCGATCGTCCGCGACCCGCGTCGGGATCCGAAGGAGCGGGAAGAAGACGCGACTGAATGGGATCCTTTGTGGCGTGACGGGACGCGTCAGCGCATCTCGTGTCTGTGCGTGTGCGGTGGGTGCCGGCGGCGATCCCGGCGGCATCTGACGTCACCAGCGCTCGCTGCCCGGTCAACGACACCTGAGCGCCGCGGGCCGTGCATGCACACACAACTAACTGGCAGTCCGAAACGCTCGATTTGCGATTTAGAGCCATCCATTTTTTTCAAAATCGGAGAGATATACAGAAGCGGGCAGGCGGCGGCGGCGACGCGGCAGTGCGTTCGCCTCTCTCTCGCTCGCCAGCGCTCGCGAACCAACGGCGTCCGCCGAACTAGGCGACAGGATTTTGGCGAAAATAATGGGGTTGACACAAAAAATTAGAAAGGGTTACGGCGCTTGAATTTGATCGAATTCGTGTGTCAGTTATTATCGATCAGAATCTGAATTTCAAAATTTTATGTTAATAATGGGACTTAGTGACCCCTTTGCATATTTTCCACTGAATTATTTATATCGTCGTATTTGGATATAATTCTGCGACTCAATAGAAGGCTGACGATTTGTTTCTTGATGTAATCTAGGTCACACGATACTAGCAGCTAAGACGAATAACTAATACCTAGTACTAGATATTAGTACTAAGAGCGTCTAAACACGTATTTTAGTAGTCGTATTAGTTACTCTACTAATCAGGTGGAAACAGATTCCACTACTACAAACTTCAGCATTCGAGCTTTAGTTGTTTATTATATTATTTTGGTCAAAATGGCAGCAAATATATGTAATGACGAGAGCACAATTAAATTTGTTGAATTGTGACGTGGTAGTAAATGTCTCTTGAATTCTCAACTAGCGGTCTAACGAAATAAAAAAGCTCGCAATGCCGTCATAACAAAAATTGTTCCAAGAACCAAAATTAAAAAGTCAAACCATTTCGTCATGGAGACTGACGATAGTGCGTGCTTTTCTACGCTTAACTACAAGGGTTTGATAAAAAAAAGACTTGATGTTATACATTTTTAATTTGACATGACAAGACAAGAAAATTTCGTCCTCGTGATGGTCTTACTCTCTAATTGAACATTTCATGACATGAAAATTTAGTCCTGATTTGAAGATGATTGCTTTTGGGCTTGGGCCGAAATCTGTAGGACGGGGTCCAACATCCATTTGCTCAGTTCATTTGAACTCTGATTCACTTTCCTTAGACAGTTTTCCAAATCTGTTCCTTCCACTAAAAAGGTTACATCGTCGGCAAATAGATTTATCTTTGATATGTAATTGGCCAATGAACTCGAGTATATGTCGAATAATAATGGATTTATTGGAGATCTCTGTGGTACTCCTTGGTTGGCTCTCCAGGTGTTTTTATTAACATTCTACGATATGATAGCAGTTGAGTTCGTATACTAAAATATCTATGTCTACATTATTGTATGCTCCACCTCTTTGTCAATGCCATCTGGACTTCTGTAATCAAAAAGTCGATGGCATCCGCTCTACTACTCCCTTTTAAATCCCTATTGCCTGTTGTCGAGGATGTGCTTTGTTTTCAGCAGCGCATCCAACCTGTGTACTATTAGTTTTCCTAATAATTTCCCACTACAGGAAGTCAAGCATTTTTCCTGATTGTCAGCGTTTTTTTTGGGTTAAAAATGGGATGAATAATTGATGTTTTCCACTCCTTTGGAACCGTAATTTGTGAGCTCAATATTTTGTCAAAGAAATTGAAATATTTGATCATACTATTATTTACTGCATCATATCAGAATATTTTTATAGAACAATGGTAGATATTTTTCGAAATATATAATATGTTGGTTTGGCCACAATATTCATCTGTTATGTAGGCATTTATTTCTAACCTAACGAAAACAATAATACAGGGCTAGAAACCATCATAGAAAAGAAGGAGATACGACCAAAAATAATAATGGAGAAAGAACAAGTCATAGCGATCACAAAATTTGAACACAAAGAAAAATGTAAACAGGCAAAAGCTGTCAAACTTACCAGAGGAAGTGACGACTAGCTATTAAAGATAGAAATTCAAACAGTAATGCATAATAAAATAAGAAAGAAGTTAAGAAAAAATAAAAGAAAAAAGTATCAAGGAATCATACTAAAAAAAAATAAAAGAAAACAAATATGTAATGGGAGCAGAAGATAAATTGACAAAATTCAATAAATTGATCCTGAAAGCAACAAAATAAATTTGCGCACTGAATAACTAACTGGTTGGTGAAGCTCTGGCGTCCAAAAGAATAAAAAAAGAGTAAAAAGAAGCACGGAAAATGTAGTTAATTTCAAAGAGACAAGAAAAATATCAAAACAGAAGACAGTAAAAGATATTCGACGGAACACTAAAAGAACTTAAAAATAATAGAATATAGGATGCAAAATATAATGACAGGGATAACAGGACGTAATAACAGAAGAACTTAAAATAATGGAAAGTTGGAAGCAACATTTTGAAGAATTACGAGAAAAACAATTATACATAATGAATAGAGATAAATCATTAATACACATGCAATAAATCAAATCACGGAAGGGAAATCACTAGAAGCGATGACGAAATTAAAAAGTCGAGAAGCCTCAGTAAACAACGAGGTGACCCCAGAAATAATAAGATTAGAGAATCTACTTGAGATTTTAAATATAGTAATCATAAGTAAAGAGGTGTCGATGTTGGAAAACATGAACAGTATTACCCACGCATAAAAACAGAGGTAAAAGAGAAGATCTATATCGGAACACGCTGTTGTAATACGAGTATAAGAGCAATCATAGAAAATACAAGAGATGAAACATAATGCAGGTTCCGAACGGGTTGAAGCACCCAAGATGTTATACTCATAATAAGGCAGATCAGTGAAAAAAAACGAAAAAAACAAAGACGTGTATTTCATCGATCTAGATAACGTAGAAATGGAAATAATCGACAAAGGGATTTAGGCAAATGTATATGTTGAGTCCGCTACTTTTTCAGCAGTAATGAATGATGCAATAAAGGAAGCAACAAAAAATATGAGGAAATTGAAAGTGAGATTCAGGAATATGGAAAAACGAAAATTTCAGAACTGATGTTCGCTGAGTCTAAAGCACACGTCCAGCAAAACATAAATATACTACAAAAGGAACTAAACATAATCAACATGAAATAATAACAAATGACAAAGAATTAAACCGATAGTCGATAGAACCAGTAGAAGATTATAGATATGTGGGAACAATAATAGAGAAAAATGGAAAGCTACACAAAGAAATAAATGAAATAATGAAAAAAAAAAAAACAGGAAAAATATTCAACATGAAAGGGATGCTGTCCTAGACAGCAGCGAAATAGATGAGAACACAAAAACGGAGGTAATCAACAGAGCAGTCAAACCCACGAAACTTGGATGCTGACAGAAAAATACAGAACAAGAATAAATGCAGCGGAGATGAGATTGATCGGTGAAATTACACGCGAAACAAGAAGAGATAAAATACAAGAGAAACATTCACACTACAACAGAGAATAGAATCGATTAACGATAAGATATCGAAGAAACAATTCCAGTATTTTGGACATGAAAGCCGAAAGAAGACTACCAAGAAGAGTAGATGAAACGAAAATAACAGGGAAACTGACGATATGACGACAGCGGAAAACGTGACAGGAAGGAATAAAGGAGGAAATAGTCAAAAAAAAGACCGAAACACGTGGAGAGGGAAATGCCAAAGAAGGAAGAATGAACTCAACTCAAAAACGCCTTACATCACATGGTAGAAAGGAAAGTCTTCATTTTCGTCACTTGCACTGATATTTATGTGCATTATCCTCCTGTGGAAGTTCACAAAAAAATCTGAATGAAAACATCATTTGAGTGGGGTACTAGTCTTCTAGCAAGGCTCAAATCTGGAATATTATTTTTTTATCATGCCACGTAACTTCACTGAACAAAAATGGCAGTCATCGGTGATTTTTTTATTTTGCCTAAGTCATGGGAACTCGAAACTACATGTGACTCCTTTAACATTTCCTCCAGTGTCTTATGTGTACACAGCAGGTTGCGCAGTCAATATCTGGGCCCCACGTCTTATTCTGGTCCCACTCATTTATTTTGGTTTCTTGAACTTTTTGGTGGCAAGTGTGACAAAAAGTGTTCTGGTCATATAATCAGCATCTTCTTGACGTAACCATATCGTTTAATAATTTTCGAATATTCTAAAATTTTAAAATGACTCACAAGTAAGTCGAAGGAACAAAATTAAAATATAAAATTAAATCATAGCTAACTTTTTTATTGTCAATAGTGGTATTCAAAAATTCTACTAAAATTTTGTCCACACCATACAATTTTGTTTGTAGACTAGGGGAAGGCGAAAAGTTTTTTATTTTCGCACAAACATCAACACCATATCGACCGTCGTGTATATCAATCAGTGGATTATTCTGCATGAAAATATAGGCTATGTTGGTATACGTAACCCTACATTGGGATATTTGAGATAATTTGATGAACGATTGAAGGTGCACATCTTCATATGTGATTAGGCCTGTATCCCCATTATTAGTACTCCGTTTCAGATCAAGATGAAGCCCCGTTAAAAGTTCTACTTGGCAGGGAGTTTTATTACCACGAATATGGCTATACGCAGCATTATAACAATAAGTCTTTTATTGCACAACAAGATGGATGGATGGATGTGCACCATAACAGTTGTTAAAGACTATTTTAATGGCCTCCGTTATTTCCATTGCGGCCAAGCCTCTGAATATCAACGGGGGTCAACAAGTATCCACGTATATCAAGCTGAACGGGGTTTGTCACGACCAATATTTAATTAAATAAATATTGTTTTACTTTGAAGTAATATTAGTCGAATATTATAACTAGGTTTTTATATGGTTTTGCATGGCCGAAACAAATTTGGCCATGAGACCAATTAATTTTATATCGTGTGTCGTAAAAAATATTCAGCAAAGATTTTTCAACATTTATTTGTAAAAAACTATATCGCAATATTTATTATTTTAACTACTGTAACGCAAAAAGAACATAAGTGTCGTTCAAAGTTATTTCAGTTCTAATATGACACGAACAGTTCCTATAAATACTTAGATAAATAAAATTATGCGTAAGTACGATATTAAGTTAAAATAAAACGATAGGTATGAAAATACCGTGAAATTATGTGTGCCCACCTTTAAGAAGCAATTTCATGAACTTCATAAAACACGTCGAACAATGAACACTAGTACTATGCATTGATATAATACTAAACAAACGGTCTTCAAATAATCATAAATGTTCACACAAGCAAATCAATGCATATTAATTGCATAAATAATTATATGCATAACATTGTAAGTTATTTCTATAAGAAAATCGGTAGTTAAATTTGTTGAATTATAATACTGTGAGATAATATGCACCCAGCGTCTTAAAGCACGTTGAAAAATGAAAACTACTTTTTTCTATGCAATTATATATGACTACGGTCTCCAAATACGAAAATCAATGCTATTGGTCCATGGTCCACAACAAAAATTATCGAAAAAGTTCATAAAGTTGTCGATCAGTAATCAACATAAACTACTAGATAATTATATTTGCTGACGCATCAAAAGAAATTAATTTTGTATGACGTACCTGTTAAAACATAATTTCCAGTATACTGTGAACAGTTAATTCCAAATGTTTAGCTGACATGTCATCCTGGTGTCTTCATAACATACTTGAATTGAACCTATAAAAGGATCCGATCGTAATGTATTCTATGTCTTCTGCATCTAACATGGATCTTGGACCTATTTTCAGGGTCAATCTCTAGCTTTTGACTTAACGTCAATTTCTTGGGATAGTTCTACAACAAACTGGGTTGGAATATCAACTGTACATGGCTGTCAGGAAACTAAACAGCTATTGATTTGGAAAGCAATAAAGAAGTTAAAGAATTACGTGTATTTCGATGTATGTGAATACAATACCTGTACCCTGTAGAGATCTATTAGTTGGGAATCTTAACTTTGCCATCGTTATACATCCTATGTTGCCTGCTGCATATAACAAAGGATGTGCATTTTCTTGCAATGAGTTATGATATAAATAGCACATTTGAGACACGCTCTTCTGATCAAAACCTATTATATATACCCCAGCGTAGGACGCAATTGTTTCATAATAGTTCACTGCATCTCGCAACAAAACTCTGTAATCACCTGCCGGAAGGGATGAAGTGATTGGGACGACAGAAACGTGGTGCCTGATTTATTATTGAAGAAGGCAGATTATTCAGTCAATGAATTCAATTCAGTTGATCTCCAATAATCTTGACATACCTTAATTATTTATTTTTTTGGAAAATCTACGAATGCAGTGACATTTATTTTATTTTATTTTACATAATTCTAGCTTTAGTCTATTTGCTCTGTTTATATATACTTCTGACACTATCAATATTCATATGTTAATCTAATGACAATTTTTTGATGATGATTAGAATTAACCGAGATATAAAGAAACCAAATCACAAACTGCCCTCCATATACAAAATTATCCCAAAAATTATGACCATTTTGTACAAAAGTGTGCAGCTATTAAAAATTTTTATTGGCAATCAATTTTACAACAACTTCTGGATGTACTACAGAATTATTTGTACCAAGGATATCTATTATTGGTGATGGCAATACCATGTCAGATATTAATCAGTTCCCCATTCAAAGAAACCATGTCGTTCACGACGACATAATGAAAAACCTTGATTTTTCCAGACCACTTTAATTACCTACCCCTGTAAGACCTCCACGATAGAATATACAAAAGCATGTAAATAATTTATACCTTCTGTAAGTTGTACAAAATTATTTATAAATTTACATTAGCTGTGATGAAAGGATGTAACTTGTTTTTGCTCACGACTTTTGCGCAAAAACTACCCCAATACCCCAATAATTACAATATATTCGTGCAAATTTTCATTATTATTTATTAATAGTTACATTCGGAAGGACATAAGGAAGAAGCTTGATTTTTTTCAGGCAATTCGATAAACTATCCTTGAAATTAATTAGTAGCTTTTGGGAGTTGTAAAAAACTATTTATTACCAGAATTATATTAATTTTGAAGAAAGAGATCAACTTGATTTTTATCACGACCTTGGCCGAGAAACTACCCCCTTAAGTATCGCATGAGGCTGGGGTGCATAATTAATTAACAGTGTCTCGGGGAAGTACAACATTATTTATTGTGATACTTACGTTCAGGACGACATAACGAAGAAACACGATTTTCTCCATACCATTTATTTGATAAACTACCCCTGTAAGAACTCGCAGCGCAAACACTTGTATTATAAACTCCAGCCTTGATACGCTCCACCACAAAACGTGAAAAAGATCAACTATTGTAAATAGGGGAATAAATAATAATAAGTTTCTGAATGTGTAAATATATTTATGATCGTATGACTATGGTGGGGGTGATTTCTTTGAATAGGGGTGATTGAAATCTCACGTGTTATTATCATCATCAATAATAGATATCTTGTAGCAAATAATTCTGCAGTATAACTGGATTCCTAAAATTTATGATTTTAATGGCAAATTAAGGAAAGAAAAATTTCCTGGTAAAAAATAGATCTGAATTTTTGAAAAACATGATGAATCTATGGAGAACTCCAATTCAGAAAAGTTTGAAGTACATTTCGTGGGAAAAAATATACCTCAATTATCGTGTTCACGATTTTTAATAACTTTTCAGAAAATTATGATTTCATGGAGAACTCAAATTTAAAAAAAATCAAAATTACTAAAATTTATAATCTTAATTAAAATATAAAAAAATTAAAATGGCCAAATTTCTATTGAAAATTCTCGTGTTCATAAAACTTTTGGTAAAAAAAGTTGGATTTTTTAAATTACTTAAATTTGTGATTTGAATTAAAGTCTAAGTTAGTCAAAAAAATATGAATACATATGTAATTATGCATGTCAATAAAAAATAAAAACTATTAATTTGTAATTGCAATAAATTATTGTTGCAAAATTAATTTAATTTAATTAAAAAATTGTACAAAAGTATTACTACATGTTTAGCACCTTATCTCTCATTTTTCGGATAATTTGGTTTTTTTTATATGTCGGTTACTTTTGTTGTACAAAAATTGTCCAAAAGTATTAAAAAATTCACATAGGGTTGTTTTTTAAAAACATTGGAGAGAGCTGATAAAACAGGTCTTGTCACTACTACGTTGTAAAGCAATCGTATTTATCGATTTGGCAGCTGGAAATAAACGATAGTCCGCGAGAGCATCCGAAGGCGTATTCGTACATATAATATTCAACTGCTTCCACTCATTTTTTTTAATATTTGTATAAGTAACTTTATGCACATGTCGTGAAATGGTATGTTTTGAATACATAATAGAAAACAATTCAACTTATAAGTAAACTGAGAGAAAATACCCTGCAACAGTAGCAATGATAGCTAAAATTATAAGCACCCAAATTTACCCAAGATCTATAATAAATTTTCCAATTAAAAATAAAAAATAAAGAACAAGAAGAAAAAGAATAAAAGAAAAACGAAGGCAGAAGAAGATAAAAGACGAAAGAATAGTAATCACTTGCAATATAAACAATTTTCATTTAAATGTTATCAATATGTAACTTGTTCTTATTTTGGTTTAAACTAACTGATCATTTCTAAATATTCCATTAACTTATTAAATACTTTGAAACTACTTTGTATTCTCAACAATTTGATTTAGCGAATAACATAAAGCACTAACTTTCATTCTTCCATTTAATTTGGACTAATCGCCTATTTGTTTTGACGTCATAGTAAAGTGGGCCCAATAGGCGTATTATGATAACATTACGTACTTTTAGGAAAAATATTTTTGTCTGGATTGTAAAAACGCAAATCCAATTATCCAACCTGAATGCAATGCAAAGTAAAAATACCTTTGGGGCTGTTTTTAATTAACATCGTTACCTCCAATTTTCAAATTATTCAACATTAAATTTTATTTATTATTTTATTTATTTTTTCGTCCTATGGTAGTCTAGTTTATTATAAATCAAGTACCCCAAGCTCGTCACAAATCGTCTTTTATTGAATCAGTATGATTGATTTTTTTACGTCGAAATGCACCGGGCCGTGAACGACAAATCCGCCTCGGCCCGTCGCTGATCGTCTGCGAGGGCGACCGGCACACCAAATGCGGAGCAAGAGAGCGCGCGTCGGCAGCCGCATGCACTTTCACGACGACGACGACGACAACAACGGCTACAACCACACCACACTGATTCAGAGACGCCGATCGTTTTATTTTGGTTGCGTACGCGATATCGGGGCACTCACTAGGCCATTCTTAATTGAAATAACTCGCGTCGTATTTCGTGGAAGCGCATTTTCGAGAACGGCCGCAAAAGGAGGATGGGATACCGGGCGACTTTTTCGACGCTAGTAGGGCGAGCGTTTGCACGAAGATTGGCGTTTCGGCTGTGGCTTCGCATTTCGCGTTTTGTTGTTTCGCTGCGCAATTTTTCGTACGCGAATCCGGAGAGTGATTAGTAAGAGTTGTTTTTTATCATTGGGGGGTGATTGATGGTTTCTAGTGGAGCTTGTCGATGATTTGCGCAGGTGATGGGCGTAAATCAAAATGTTCGAAATCGATTGTAGCTACATTATGTCGGGTGATCTTTTTTTCTCCCAATGAAGCAGATTTGTTCAAATATTGAACCATCTCAAACACTTTGACAATAATTTTTAAAACTTAATAGATATGGATGGAAAGGCAATAGAAGTCAAAAGAAAATTATTTTATTTTTATTAATCTCAAAACTGCAAAATACAACATTTTGATGTAACAATGAGTGTCACAATAATTGGAAAAACTGGAAAAATTGTCACAAAAACCCAAAAATTGAATTTTTATTCAATTTAATGGAATCTTTCCTGATTCCCTCCCTTAAAGATCACAGCCTCCCCCCTTGAATTGCTATAATTTGCTTACTTAAAACAGCCATATTTGAAAATAAATTAAAATTGGTGTATGTTGTGGGGTTGAGTTGAGTTGGATTTCACTTGTGATCATAAAGCTTTTATTCGTACTACTTAACATTCGCGTATGACTGAGTATTTTACAATTTGCATCCGATGAAATACAATAGAATGATTGATTTACAAGTTTTCGTGGATGAGGTTATTGCATATTTTACATGTTTTCGTGGCCAATACATTAGAATGGCTGACTTACTGTTGCACACGTAACTATTGAATGTTTGTTGCTGCTTTCATTTTGAGCCTTTGTTATATAGGAGTTTGATTTTTACAATTAATTACATCTAAATATTTTTCAATTATATACAAGTTTTTTATACATATTCTATAGACTAATTGGGTTGGGTTGGGTGCATTCAATAGTTGGTCCTTCTTATTACTCGCACAAGAAAAACAAATTAAAGGCAATATTTATGACCATTTAGTAAGCTAAGAATAATTCTTTAGTTGAGTTGAATTTTGTTGAATTGTGTGATTTGCATCCGGTAAAATACAATAGAATGATTGATTCACAAGTTTGGGTTGAGTTGGAAGTGGAAAAACGATGACAATTCAAAAGTATTTCTTTAATTTCCTAACTGGAAGGTAAAGGTATGTGTCAATACCCCACATAATATTTCTTTGGGCTTTGGCTATCGTTGCAGCCTCTCGGTATTTTGGGAACTTCGTTCGAATATCAAATCTATGTGGGAAGTACAAAAAATTTATGAAATGTTAGTAAACAAAAAGATTTTATTTTTATAACGAATAATATAATATTTCGGTTCGAATTCATTGGTATGTCCTTCGCGGATTTTTCGGCTTTCAGGCCCGCGAATCCGGGAAGTCCGGCGCTGCGGACGATAACGAGAACAAGAAAAAAACGACCTCTCCGACGTTGCCAAGACTCGCATTGTTGTGATTGGCTACCAGTGCAGCAGGTCTGGCGGCGCGAGTTGCACATTTTCACCCGCTCATCGGTCGTCTAGAGCGGCGTTCGCGAGACCTCTCTCTCTTCCGCGACCCTTGCGCGCCGGACGACCGACGGAGAAGAAGACAACTGCACCAGCGCTCCGCGTCGTCCTGATGCGTGTGCATTCTCCCGTCCGTCTCCGTCACCGTCTCTCCGAGGAGCCGTCAAAATTATGATTAATTAAACCGACGTACGCTGGGCTGGAAGACGGGCGATGATCCTCCTTCGATTTCGACATTCACTCCGCATGTTAGACTTCGGTTCGGATATTTTTCACGTGCGTTTGTGTTGGCGTGTGGGGGGCTTTTTGCTCAGACAGTTGGATCATCTTCGACAAGTCGTGTTTCAGCTTGGGCCGATGTTACGTGGTTTTTATTCAAATTTACTTTTCATGTTGGCGCAAGTGACAACGAGATTTTATATCGGGCGAGCTTTGTTCAGTGGGATTATGATGTCATCGTGGACTCGACCCCCCTTTACTTCACACATGCACACGTTCTTACAGGGAACGGAAATAATTCCTGAACGCTTAGAAACTGAAACATTTACGTGACTACTTATTATCAGTTTCAGAAATCAATTGGTTGTGCCAATAAATTGCAATATAATTGCAATCCAACTTTGCCAGTTTAAATCGATTTTGAACCCAAAACAAATTCAGTCGTTAAAATTAGAAAAATTAAGCGAAGTACAATTAAATGAATTAATGGCATTCAACTATTCATAAGAAATACAAACTGTTCACAATGATGCAATAATACATTTATTGAACAGCTGGTCAACAATTTTCAACTTAACCCAACCAACCCAACCCAACCCAACCCAACTGTAATTACCACAGCATATAATATTATAACTAAGAACTGATTGTACATAAGCATAATAATACATCTTCAAAAGGTGTAAATTCACATGCTTGCGAAATTGCCATAAGACGAAGCAGACCGAAGATAACTTTTTAACAAAATATTTATATGATTGGTCCAGGTCAGACGTGATGAAGTAACTCCCAGGAACGACATCGGTTTGCTTGACATTGTCATTGTTCAACTTTAGCAAAACGTTGATATCAAGCTCCTTTGTAGAAAATAAAAGCATATTAGGTTTGCTATTATTTAAGGCCAAGCTGTTCACTGAGCAGTATTCCTGCATAGAGGATATCAGCGAAGTTGCTTGTCAACTGAGGTTATCGGTGCTACGTTCAGACGCTGATGCCAAGATGTCATCAGCAAAAAGGACCGTGGGGTCGCTTTCCAAGAAAAGGACAATGTCATTTATATATATATTAAACAGTAGGGGGCCAGGCACGCTACCCAGGGGTACTCCCACTGACACCATGCCAAGTTTGGATTTATGCACTTCACTGTTGTTGATTAGAATAACTTCATAACTTCTGCCACGAAAAATGTGCACACTGTCAACTAAATATGCAATGACCATATTTCTAAAAATATCATAAAATCGTATAACATGATAGGATGACATAAATATAAAATCGTCAAAAAATGCCACAATGAATAAAATTGCAAAAAAATCAAAAACCAACCAAATTGTGAAACCTGAAAACAAAAATGTCAGAATTAAATTATGCACTTGAAAATGTTGTCTATTGTTCCATATATATTGTTATAATTATTTGCAGCATTACAAGAGAACTCTTTAAAGTATTTACTTGTGTTTTTTCACAGATGAAAGACAAATCAACAGAAATTGTTTCCACTACATTTCTGTTCACGAATATATTTGAATGGCTAAAAGAACAACATAGTAAAGTTGACTTTGACTTTGCCCATCATCTTCTTCCAAGGCCGAACAGTCGTTATTTAGCGTTCTTTTCTCTTGGGGTCCCTTTTCTTCGACGTGGTTGAGTATTTTTCTGATAAGGGTGTAGTTTTCTCCTCAATTTATTGTATCTTTCGGTCTTTGGCTGTCCTTAAGGAGTCCCCAGGATTATAGCTCATTGGTTTCAGTATAGTTTTGTTTACTTGCTCTTCTACGTTTTCGACGGTTTTGAGATTGAGATTGAAATCTCCATAAGGTGCTTATTTGCCTTGATATAACTGTTTTCTGATTTGCAGATTCAGTAGTTGGTTTTGAAGCACCTCAAGTTTTCCTATATATATCATTTTGCTGCTGTCGTCCACGTAATCAAGTCGTATGGGATGATTTTGTTCTTTGTGCTGAGATGACTATGGTTGCTTAGTAGCTATGCTAGCTTGCGTGTGCTCGTTTTTATTCCATTGCATGTTTTTTCCAAGTGCCTCCTCCAAATCATCTTTGTGTGTCAAATAGGACAAGAGGTAATTTAACCTCAGAGCTTCAAGACAATCGTCTTTCCTTAAGGCAAATATAGTAGTCTGTTGTCATGTTTCCTCGTTGAGGCTGATGCTCAACAATGATCGGTGTCTTCAATGTATTCGTCTGCCCTCATCTGCATCTGCCGCATCAGTTCATTCTCTTAGGAATGCCCGCCATATCTAAACGAAACAGCTCT
The DNA here is from genome assembly GCA_959613385.1 of Geotrupes spiniger. Classification (NCBI taxonomy): domain Eukaryota; kingdom Metazoa; phylum Arthropoda; class Insecta; order Coleoptera; family Geotrupidae; genus Geotrupes; species Geotrupes spiniger. Next base: position 30,514,272 of record OY390736.1, on the reverse strand, counting down.
AGGCCCCAGATTGATCCCTGTGGGACTCCTGCCTCTGCCAACGTCTTCTCGGATTACTCGTCCTCTACTCGGATTGCTCGTCCTCTACTCACACTCGGAAATGTCTTCCTCCCAGGTAAGATACGATGAGATCAACCGTGTTTGTGTTTAAGTCGACCTCCACCATTTTCTTAATGGTCACACACTTTCAAATACTTCCATGATGTCCAGGAATACGGCTGGTGATGTCATTTCCTTTTTACAGAAGCCATGCAGTATGAGTTCGGTTAATGGGAGCATTTGTTCAGTTGACTGTGCCTCCCTGAAACCATCCTGCTCGTCCTGGATGGTCTCTTTCTATATCAGGTTGGCTCTTGGTCTGGTGAAGATGACCAAAAGAGATTAGAAGGGGAATATTTTTATTATTGATATTTATGACACCAAATATTTGGGGTATTTGATGGTATTTACTAACATTTTATGACCTTTGAGTATGAACAAAAGATGTTTTTATATTTTTCGGACTTTTATTGAATTTGAAACAAGCAATCGATCACAATTAAAAAATCTGAATTTCTGAATTACGTTGCCTTACGTTGATGTTTCACAATCACACAGCACCGATAGGTTGGTTTAGGTAAACGTTTCACTAAATTAAACGACTCGGTATCACTTAGGTATCACGCTTATCTAAATCTAAATCGAAATTTCCAAATGTACCAAGTATTGGAATTGCATAAAAGTACCAATTTGTATATTTGGTGAAATAGAGGTACCAATTTGTATATTTGGTGAAATAGATGTTATTTTTACAGTTTGCGGCTTAATGTTGATTTTAAACCCAGAGCTAATCCACTGTTCTGGCTCTTTTCATCAATTTCTAATTAACGCCATTAATATTTTCATATTTACAGTCATTACGATGATGCGGGATTTCATGTTTTTTTATTTATGTTGGATGCCAACGGAAAATGCTTATTAGTTGATAATAATGCATCAGCTTTATGGGCGCACCATTAGAGATTTTATTTGAAGCTTATACAAGTTTTGTTTGCAGTTAGGAATATTTATATTTAATATAATAAAATCAAAGCATAACTAAAATCAACACTGACTTCTACTTTCAAGCAACGAATTATGGAATCAAAATGTTGTAAACTTTTATTAAATTGCGGAATTCGTTAATAAAAATGGAGAAATTGTATAAGAATTTAAAAAAAAGTAAGCGGGATTCAAGGATACAAAAAATCCTTTTCAACAAAATATAAAGTAATATTTTCAAAAATAGCATAAAATAACAAACACGCGTCAATAATGGAAACTCAAATTTGACAAAACTACAGAATTGTTGAAAATGGAAAAATGCACGAAATTGTCAAAATGATAAAATTGTCGCGTGTCTAAAAACAAAAATAACATTAACAACATTATCAGACAATGTCTGAATATAAAAGTTTCGGTTTCCGTATAACGGGCAATCAGAGCCGAGAATGTTTTTCTCCATTGTGCGATAGAGTCATCGATGCGGTTTCGTCCAATGTTCGATTTTCACTTAACTTTTCCGTGGATAAGATTGCAGATAAAATTTTACCTGCGAGACAAGATCTTCAAAAGTTAAAAACGTAAACTCTATGAAAACGTTTCCAGCTCTGTCAATAAGTGTAAAATAAAAATTTCTTATAACGTTCGGCGTCCAACGGAAAAATTATAAATAAAAACGTGCTGATTTCATACTTTTATCATTTATAATTACTACCTAATATTTATTGCAATCAAAAATGTGGAATTTGATTTCAGGAAAATGTTTGTAATAATTCTGGTTTGATGGTCGTTAAATTAATCAATTTAAATACATGTTTGAAAAAAAAACTTTAAATGAATTAAGACATTTTTTGTTGATATATTTAACGAATAAGAATGCCAATGGAGTTCGGATAAAAGGCAATCGCCAAAACATTGCATGCACTTGATACTCGCACTCGGTGCAGTGTGGTCCAATTTGAATTTCAAAAATCCCATCGATGGTAATTTTGCATCATCGTTCGGAACGAAAGCGAAACCGCGTAGTCGTTGTCATCGACTGACGCGAGTACGCATTTTATCGCCGCCGCCCGCGCCGCCGCCGCCGCCGGTCGACACACATAAACGCCGGCGCACACACTCACACGAGAGAGGTGCACAAAACGCACGAGACGACAGGTACTGGTGCATATAATCGAGCCGTGCAATCTCTCCGCGACCTTCTCAAGGGTTTCGAGTTCCTCCTCGGTCGGTCGGCCGGCGGAGAGCTCAGTCAGTCGCGGCGTGTCGCTGCCCCACCCCTCCTTCCCGCTGCACCCCCGGCGACCGCGACTCGCCCAATATCAACTTCGTGCGAGCAGCCGGTCCATTGCAGCGACCGAGTCGATACGAAATTTAGTCGGCCACTTATCATAAGGTGCTCCATTTTTTTTAACGCAGTGCCTACAAATCTAACCGTTATATAAGTTTTATAGATTTTTTTTGCAAAAAATGACAAATTTCTTTACGTCTTTCAACGATCAATTTTAATTCACGGTCTGGTATTTATGGATCTGGATGGACGGTGACATTTGTGTGGTTTGGTGTCGTATTTAACGGCACTTCGTTTTTTTTTTCGCATCGAAATTTAACACCGTGAATCTTAAAATGTCGACGATTCTCAATGTGGGAAATTTAGCTATGGTTACTTAGGCTTAAGTATTTCAGGACGGATTTGAATTCATCTTCGATCTTATTGGTTCTATTTATACGAAATAGGACAATTTACATTTATTTGTTATTGGTTGTTAACATACACGCGATTTCGTAACTAAGGACGTCGATATTATAAACAAGTAGCTGGGTTCAAAAGAGTCCACGTTGTCGCTGGCGACAATTATCTAAAATCGCATAAAATAATGATAAATATTAAAAAATATAATCAAAAATAAATATATAATATTGCCCGGTTTCACAAACGATTGTCAAATGGTGAATTAGTTAACAAGCCTTTGCGACTCGCTATTGCTTGTGAAATCCAAAACAATTGTAATTTTTCTTTTAACGGTTCGTCAAGGTAATCAATCGTCAAATATTTGACGATTGATTAAAGACTCAATATCGAATCGTCAAACTTTTGACGATTCGTTAACAAGCTGTTAACGGCCGATTAACGTTTGTGAAACCGGGCACTAAAGTATCAACGACTTTCAAGTACGTGAGAAACAATGAAAAATCCAGAATTATGGGATGAGAGTTCCTAAGAGACAGATAATTGTGATATTAACTAGCTGCAAATGCGAAACATATTTACAAACACACGAACTTGTGAAATTATGAAACAATAGAGTACAATACAATATTGCCAATAAGTATTGCCAAAACGTTTACAGAATATGAATGCCAATGTTCGTGATTTACAAATAACGGACGTTTATACTTAGTCAAAATGAAGCAAAATACAGTTCTTTTAATTGGTAATGATTTTTAATACAATAGACGTCAGACGAATATTATAATATTATAAAAGCTTAAATTAGCCTCGATGACGTTCAGACGTTTGTTGGTGTAACTAAAACGGGATGGAAAAATGTTCGATGTTAATATATGACATAAAAGGAATGGACCATATGCATGAACTCGAATTACCGATGTTTTAAAATTGTACATTCAAGAATGGGTACATATACTCAACTTGACGAACAACTAACCAGTACAGCCGACGACACAACGATAATATCAAATATTGTTCTGGTACAATATATCCGTATAGAAAACTGTAAGAATTATATGCCAGTGTACCAGAGAGTAATCGAGAAAATCGTCCCATGTCAATGACATACATAATTCAACCAAAATGAGCAATACATTAAATTAATCATCATGCTGTGAAAGTCATATTTCGAAAGACTTATAACTATGTTATTGCGAGGCGACACTAATTTGAACACCAACCCAACATACACATTTGAGATTTTTTACGCAAAATATAAAAAGCTTAAAATTCAACTTGGAAAAATTAGTTTCCGGGTCAGATATAAAGTTGAAATCTGCAAATTAATTTATTTATAATTTTGGAAATACAAAAATGAACTAGTTTCTAACTGTTCATCATTAAATTGTCAATCCGATATAAAATTATAATTTTAAATATACGGGCATTGTGGACAATTTGGTACTTTATTTCATAATCGGACCGAAATATCTAAAAAACTAATGAATATTCTAAACCAGTCGTTCAAATCGAACCACACCTTAAAATTAAAATGTCGTGCCTACTAATTCTTTCTATTATTACGTTCGTAATTTGCAACTATCATACGCTTACAAATGAAAATATCTACATTTACGACATCAGCATTGAATAATCATAAGCTCCAATCACAACTGGGATATGACTAGAACATTTTATATCAAATATGAAATAAAATGGTTCAAGTAAATATTAAAATTCGTATAAATATAAAAATATGAAATTGTATTATTACGTACAAAATAAATTAATAAATATACTCAGTGACATATAAACTGTACCACCTAGAAGGGGTGGGAATTTTTGGGCCAAATTTGGCAGAAACATTGGACTAGTCTAAGGTAACAATTGATTAAAATTTTATAAAGAAATCACTTCAACTTTTTGATTTTTCTTTAATAATGTGTTGATCCGCCCCTATTTCTGATACACTCATTGACCCGCCTTGGCATTGATTCCAGTAGGTGATCAATGCCTTCTTGGGGTATGGGATCCCAAGCAGCCTGTACTTCATGCCGTAGAGCTTCTATTGTCAACGGTGGGTTCGGTAGATTCCTCAATCTTCTACCCATCATGTAGATGGGTAGAATGGGCGACAAATCGGGAGATCTTAGCGGCCAAGGCAAAAGATTAACATTGGCCTCTTCAAAGAAGTCAAGAGAAACCCTTGCTACGTGAGGTCGTGCATTATCTTGCTGGAAAAGTGGGTTTTCCAGCCGTCGAAGATATGGAAGAACATGTGGTTCTACCACTTCGTCAATGTAGCGTCGGGCGGTCATACTGCCCCGAATGAAGAGCAAGGGTGACCTACTGCCGTAAGCAATAGCACCCCACACCATCAACCCCACAGTTCGGTGAACATGCCTCGCAATCGAAAAATCAGGATTGCGCCTTTCTCCACGCCTTCGTCTAACAGTCATCCGACTATCATGCAGTCCTAAACAAAATCGCGATTCGTCATTAAAAACAACTCGATGCCACTCCAAGTTCCATTGAAGTCTTTCCGTGCACCAGGCCAAACGTTCCTGGTGATGTTGAGCAGTGAGGAGTAGCACAAGATGTGGGCGGTAAGACAGCAAGCCGAAGGTTCTTATTCGACGATAAATTGTTCGCAAGCCTATCGGACGACCTTGTTCACCTAACCATTGATCAGCTATTGATCTAGTTGTAGAGAATCGGTCTCTCAAGGCCATTAGTCTTAAGCGGCGATCTTGACGTTCATTGGTTCGTCTTTGAGCCCCAGTGCCCCTTCTCCGACGTTCAACCCCATGTTCAGACCACGCTTGATAAACACGCATTATTGGTGCCGTCCCACGGTTGCCGATTTCTCTAAACGAAAAACCTGCTTCTCGTAAACCAACAATCCGCCCTCGGTCAAAATCACTCAACTGCTGGTAAACTTGAGGTCTCCTTCCTCTAGGCATCATTAAACACTTGAAACACTTTAAACTAAAGAACTGGATCCGAAAAAGTGTCACTGAGTATATTTGTATCGAGCAAAAGAGTATTCCTAACTGAAAATTCGACAATAATTACTTAAATTATTAAATAATAATGACGAAAATATAATTAAATAATTATTGTAAAATTGTATTAACACTAAGGATTTTTATTAAAAAAAAAAAAAAAAAAAAAAACTAAAATACCGTAACAATAAAAATTATCGGCTATTATAACGTTACATAATTCTATAAATAATATTCATTAAGTTATATAAAAATTATTCGATCGTTATTATAACGTTATCTAATTTGATTGCCGTTATTGCTCACATGCCAACAATTTTCACAATCACGTATATTATTTACACAGATTTATTTACATATTGTGGAATTCCCATTGGACATCATACGCATTCAAATCTTTCGACGACGTCGTTCTTAAAATACTCGCCCTCATACTCGCGTGTCAGAACTTTTAAATCTGATTAGCAGATGTAATCGCGCGAGTCGAATACATTTCCATAATATTCTCTCTCCTCTCCGCGTAACGGTTATTGTTTTTCGCGAAGCAGAGAATATGCAGGCACTTAATTTTTGTTGTTCGTCCGAGTGCATTTATATTTTCTCGACGTGAGTGAATAACAAGCCGACATACATTTCGAATGCGTTGCGTCTTCTTGTTCGTCTTGTTTTTAGAAAATACGTCGAGAATTTGCATGACTAAGTGTGGTAAAATACGAGCGCAAATAAACGCTGTGATATAAGGATGGAAAAAGTGCGGCTAGAATGTTAATTGTGCTGGCGATGGAACGGATCGATTGATTTAGTTCACGCTAACGGGGGTTCGCATGATCCCGGATTAAAAATAATTTACACAGAAAATATGTTAAATATTATTAACGGATGTCTTAATTATTACAATTTGTTGGAAATTGTTGCAACTAAAAATATTAATAGTGCTATGAAAAGAAAAATCAACACCAACACAATTGGATTTATTAATAAATAAAGAAGTTTCGAAAACAAATTAAAGCTGAAAACAAATGAAAAATAAATCAAATCAATTGAATTGCAGTTTTCAGTTATTTCACTGAAATTTTACTACAATAGAAGGAAAAAGAAGTTGCAAAAATATTTACAAACATATTATATCGGCGAGCTTTTAATGCTAACGTCACACTCCAATTACATAGCTAGTTGTCTCATCCGAAATATGTTTGTTGTGTTCCGCCGATTTTCGAACCGCCAGATGACTCGAAAGCGAAGAAAAGCTCGCGCGAATGCAGCGTCGGGATTAACAAGCGCGGCGGACGCGCGTTGCTGAATTTCAATGGCAGTCTGCGGAGCGCTAGTCTAATTGAGGAGAGAAATGTGTGACCATCACTTACGCCGCGCCGCGTCGTCTTTGATGTGTATCTCGCCGGCAGTATTTCACCGATTATGACGCCTCCTGCCCCATTTTACACTTATTTCGAAGATTTTCCGTTCGGGGCGCGATCCATCACGCGCGGCGATAAAACATCGCACCTCCGCGCAGAAATAACTCCCATCGCGCCCGCCGGGCCCGACGTACGTCGGTAATTAATGGGTCGGTTCACTTCGAGATAAAAACGGACGTCCGGCGGAGGCATTTTAACGAAAATGCATCGGGGACTCCCGGGTGTAATTTTCCGCACTTCGGACCTGTTAAAATTTTCAGGAATGATAGATTTATGGATCGATTGGGTTGGCTCACTTTGGTTCGAATTGCGTAGATTTGTTTTTTATTTCACACATATGTTATGGTTAGAGAGACGAGTTGGATTTTTATATTTACCTTAAAGAGGGGTGGAAAGCGTGACGTAACGATATTTCGAAGTTACATAAAGTTGTAGTAACCGATAAGTTTTCTTAGATTGTGGTTTTCGTGGAGTTTACCCACTTAATTCCACCACTCTTATTTACCCATCATATGCATCTCTTCACTCAGTTCATCACCCCCAACATTAACATGTAATGTAAGAGCTTTTTTTTCACCTGCCGATACGTTAGGTTGTTATTTCTTATGATGCTGACAAGAATAAAATAATACTAAATAAATATCATTAAACACATTACAAGAAATAAAAAAAATATTTTTGTTTTAACACCATATTTCAACAAATATTGTACTCAAATTAATGTCATTATTATGCTTGCGGTATTATGTTTTATTACACGGTGGATACACCCAAACCGAAAATTCGACAAAACCGCATCAACACAGCTCATCAGTTAGCTGTGAATGTTCAACTCTGATTGACCGAAATCAGGACATGCCTATGCCAACAACACACTCGATAAATCTAAATACCTCGGTTAATTAAATATGTAAGTAGAAAGGGCTACGTTTTGTCGTCAATAGAGCAATCAACACCAGATTATATTGTAAGACAAGAGACTGAGATCGAAACGTTGGGAGTCGAGGCAGGGCAGAGCGTTGAGGTATGAATTTATAAAAAGAGTGTGGACGGAGCAAAGTTTGACAAGGATGGCAATAGAGGAAATAAATAGTAGGAATATTAGAGGAAGGAAATTTCTAAGTGGGAGGGAGTAAGAATAAAACTGCTGGAAAAGGCGGAAATATCAGGGGAAGAGATGAGAAGAGGAGTGGGGAAACAAGTGGAAAGAAAGATAATAAATAGATGGAGGCAAGTGGAAGCTCAAGAAAGAGAAGGCAACATAAGAAATACAACAAAACAACACAAAGAAATAAAAGTGGAGGGAGGCGAACCAAGATATTTGACGGGAGGGAGGACGCTGGAAAAAGAGAGAATTATTGCAAGGTACAGGTGTGGGAACGAGGAAAAGACAACCAAGTACTGGATAAATGAAGAGGACAGGAAATGCGAATTATGAAGACGAAGATAAATGAGAGGGTGTAAAGAAGTGAAGATATAGGAAGATGAGAAAAGGAAATGAGAAGATTGGAGAAGAAGCATGTGGGAAAATGGAGATGGGATGAGATTCTTGGCGAAGCTAAAGGATTGCAGGAGGAGTACAGGAGAAGGAGGGTGAAGAAAATGCAGGCAGGAGAGGGTACCAAGGCACGTTTTGATAAAGATGTCGTGTCTCCCGTTTTGGCGTTCATATTATATTTGATCGCGTATATCCTTTTATGTAAATATTGTTGTCTTTGTCCAACATACATACCATTATTTTAGATTTCGTCCCGAATGTGTTGGTTTAGTGTACCCCTTCCTTGTGAATTATTTTCAAGTCAAGGAAGATTTATTTGTTTCTCTTAATATTGTGAATTGTCGTTTGCAGTGAAATTCGTTATATGTTTTTAATATAGCCGTTTCATTATTATTTGAGATTGTCAATGCAATCATCGATATAACGTTGGAATTTTTACTTAATTTTTTTGTTCAATTGAGTACTGTTGTTTCTAACTCTTCCGTAACAAAATTTTCGATAGTGGCTGAGATTAGTGAACCCCTTGCAGTATCAAATTTTTGTACATAGAACTTTTCATTGAAGGTGAAATATGAGGAGTCGACATAAACAATTGTTGCTTCTATAAAATTTCCCATAGTTACGGATGTGTGTGCTTTTAGCGTATTTCATTTTGTTTTTTATTTTACTAGTTGCTCAATCTATTGATATGTTAGTATATAAAGATATAGATATTTGATTTTAAACAATTTTTTTTTCGAAAAATGTAGTATAAGTAAGCACAAGAAACATCAGTGCAGACTAATTCAGATTTTCTTACAACGTAAAGCAGAAAAATGCAAAATTCGTTTTTTTGCTGATTTATTTGATTTCTGCGAAGGAGATAATGCGAATGGGAGAGGACGGAACAGTACGAAAGGTAATGGAAGCCAGAAGATAAGATAGACCACTAAGGAAACGGGAGGATAGAACACGGGAAATAGGAATAAAAAGAGGAAATGAAGGGGATGAAAAAGAATGGAGAAGAATGGAGGACATGGGTGAAAAAACTACATCCGACGCGTTAATGGCACAAGGAGAAGATGAAAGAAAGAAAGAATATTTGATTTCTGCCCCCCCCCCCCCATAAATGACTAAATGATTAGTAGTATTTAACTAAAATAAAATTGGGTGGAAAATAGTTAATTTAATATTTAGCTACAAAAATGTTATAAAAAGTGTACGTAAAGCTTCAGAATACGTCAATATACTCAAATGACAAAAATGACAAAAACTCGAATATTTTAAATTTAATATTATGCAATTTTTGTATTTTTGACGTTTTTTCCTCTACTTTAAACTTCTGCAATTCACAAAAAATGAGAATTGAATATTGAAATTTTTTAAACATTAGCATTTTTCCTGCTCCCACCCGCTGTGAAGACCATCCACCATCATGTGGATTTTGTTCAACTGTTGACAATTTAATTTGTTTACGTTTTCGGCAATTTTGCGTTTTTTCTTCGATGGACGCTTCATAATTTTGACTCTTTATTTTTTTAAAATAAATATAATATAATTTAACCCAGCCCAATCTAACACAACTTTTCCCAAGTTTTTAATTCTATTAAAATTTTTAATTGTGATCTAATTTGTGATGATTTAAAACGTTTCCATTTTATAAATCGAATAAATTATTAAACATCTTGGGAAATGTCGATTTACATTCGATTTTCGAACTAAATTCGATTTGGAAATAGTTAAAATAGAAAAATCATTATAATTGAAAAATCGCAATATATAATAAAAATTGTTAAAAATAAATTATTAGAAATTATGGAAAATTAAAAGTCCAGCATAAACATTAAAAGCTCGCTTAAAAACGTAAATATCACAAGTCGGGAAAAATTATTGTAATTCGTAAGCAGTCAAACTCAAAAATGTAAGTAATTTCGTTAAAATTTTAAACTTAATTATGAATTGTAAAGATTCGAAATTGTATTATACGAATGTGCCCCATTCATTCAACCGTTTATCACTCTTACACTTACGCGTAAGAAAATTTGTATAAGAAACTTGTGTCGGACACTGGAGATTTTTTTAAGTTTAATATCCGTCTTTGCATTTTTTTTTCATTGATGTGTCAGAAATGCGTAAATTATGTTTTTCTTTGTATTCATTAATTAAGGGATTGTATTTACTTTATAATTTATTAATATTAAATGTAATACTTTCCGATTTAATTTTAATAAAATTTGGGATCAAACTGTTTTGCATGCATTTCACCAGCAATATAATCATTCATTGAGCTTTGGTTAATTTTCCCATGTTGCTTGAATATGCCTTGCAGATTGACATCGTATCTTCTCCACATTTATTGGTTGAATCCCTCGCGATATCTTAATTTACATCAAATTCTTAATTTTCAGTTGCTAATAATTTATTTCCTCAACGTTTCGAAATTGTATAATTTCTGTTTCAAGCTACAAATACAGTTTACATATTAATGTCAGCTGCACACTTATATTTAATTAACCGGTTAATTAAATATAAGTGAGCGGATGATATTAATATGTAAACCATATTTGTAGCTCCTTGACTAATGGAGGTCTTCTCTCCTCTCCGCATTTATTTCTTCCATCCTGTTACCCCCATTTTATCGTCCTGTATTAATTGGTCTTTGACTGCTCTCGTCTGTCTCTCTCTCCTTCCAATTGGTTTCCTTAGTGGTCCTTCTTATCCTTCATTCTGTATATATGACCACATTGTGGTATAGAAATAAATAATGGGTGAAACTGGTGAGGTGATTGTTAAAGGAAATAGGAGTTAGCATTAATTTCGAATGAAATTTCAACTCGGGAACTCTGTAAAGCAACGGCTACAAATACATTAATGAGCTTTTCAGAATAAGCTGGTGTTATAATAAATTAATTTGACTTTTGTTAAATTTTTATTTTAAGTGATAACCAATTTTTCGTCACAACTTAGCACACCACTATATGAAGAGAACGATGTATTGAATCAAATTTGAATCGAATTAATAGTCTCTGAGTGAACTTCAAAAATGTCGTTTTACAAAAACTACGACCGACTTGAAATTAGGTTAATAATTAGTTTAAATTCTTCGATGAAATTGGCGAAAGGGAAATCGTTTGCAGTCGAGCATGAAGGAAGAACAAGAAATTGATGTAAAACGATTTTCATTGTCGAGCTGCTAACTGTGTTATTGATGAGTTTGTTGAGAATAATAAAAATCGTTTAAATATCAGATTGTAATAGAGATGTGTTTTTTGTAAGATTCGTAGAACGTGTGTGCGAATTGGTCGTATCGAAAGTTTCGTTATCGAGGACACGAAAATGATAAGCGTATAAGTCGTAAGAGAGTTCCATTCGACGTTGGAGCCCGTTAACCGTGCAACAACAAAAGCAAAGGCAGAGCGCGAGGGGTTAGGAAATTGTGTCAAAGTTTCGCAGAGTAGTGCGTAGGTCAGCAGCCGCGAGAGCCGCTCTCGACGTCTGGGTCTGGGGTCGTCGTCGTCGGTGCAACGTCGTGGTGGCTTCGGGCAGGGGGGTGGGGCGGCAGCGTCGACGACGGTGGAGGCAGCGGCGGCGGCGGCGGGAACGAGCCCGCTTTTTTGTGATAATGTGTGATATTGATTCGGGTGCAGCGGGCCGGCGCGATGCACGTGCATTCGGCGCGGGTGGGTGGGCGTACTTGAAAGAGAAGCGCGCGCGGGGGGGCGGGAGGCAAGAGGAAGCGAGACGTTCGAGTCGAGCCGCCGGTGCAGCAGCAGCAGCAGCGGGCGAGCCAGACAGACAGACGGAACGGGCAAACGGCAACAGCGCGTGGTGCTTGCTGGCTGGCAGGCCGAACGTGTGTGTGGTTTTTTGTGTGCGTGTGTGTGTGAGAGTGTGCTTCTTCTTCATCTCGCGAAGATCGTGGCGAAACGCGAGGAGTCTCGACGAGACGCCTAACATGAGGTCGCTTTGTGTGGTGCCGGGAGCGGGAACCAGTGCTGCTGCTGCTCCTGCCGTCGACGTTGTTGTTGTTGTTGCGATCCCCGCCACCACCACCACCAGCGCCGACATCCGACGAAAACTGAGGCGAAATCGTATGCAGCGGCGAACGGCGATCGGCAGTTGTTGTGCGGCCGGAGCGTCCGTCTAAATGGAGACTGCATCGTCGGTTGCAGCGAGTGCAGCGCGCCCGAACGGCCACCACCGGCGTCAGTGTTGTTTCCAGTGCGAGTGCCATGTGGTGCGTGAAGTGACGCCGCGGCGACCCCCTACACCGCCCCCGACTCTACGACACTAGTGTGCGCGACATTGACTGTTTCGCGCGCGCCTCTTTTTTCTCCTCTTCTTCTCGCATGTACGGGACTCCGGTGCATGCGAACGACGCGAAGATGGCCCTCAACTTTTCGGCGTCTTTCGCGGCCTGTCTGGCCGCAGGACTCAAAGTTCCCCGACAGATCATGTACTGCATATCTCAAGGTAGGAGACGAAAACGACCACGACGACGACGGCGGCGCGGGCGGCAACGACGCCGAACGCGCACCAAACAAATAAATCGACAAAAAAGTTTTTTTTATCCAAAATTTTAACTCAAACCATAACTCGACCAGCGACAATACGAACACATGGACCATCACTTTATTTTTATTTATCCTCATTCAACACGAATTAATTTACAATATACATTTTTTTAATTCATAATTTTTATAAACTAATTAAATCAAACAACTTGTTCATTAACATTTTATTAAAATTTTAATTCAACAACAGCAGACAAAGCTACTGCAACAAGCCCAACCCAACCCAAAATATTACGAAAAGTCATCGAAATAAATACAACTAATTTATCGTGAATAATTGTAGCAATAAATTATATGATTTTTTAAATCAAAATTTCAATTAAATTTGAACACGAAACAATTGCACGCGAACAACCCATGGGACAATAACTCAAACATTAAATATTTGTAACTATGCACACCAATTAAATCCATCAAAAATTTTTTGTCATACATAGAAAATTAAAGCAAAAAATAATTAAAATTGATTTTAAAAAAATTCATAAAAATTTTCTTAAATTCTTTCTCAAATATTTCGAATAAAATGAAATATTAACTTAAATTCCTGCCGAATGAGTGCTAAGACTTTTATATTTTTTCAATTTGGAATTATGACAAAATGATGCAATTTGAATACATCGCTGTTAATCTAACGAATGTTTTGGTTAATTTTTTTTCTACCCATTTAATCAAATGTTATGAAAAACAGCTCAATTAATCTTAATTCAGATATTATAAAATAAACTAATAAAATGTAAATTTTATTTTAAAGTAACGAATAAAAACATTGAAGTTTAAATAATTTTACAATCGAAAATATGAGATCCTTGAATCCTTGAACGTAAATTTTATTCTCATATATTTTTCATTATAAAATTATTTAAATTTCAATGGTGATTTTAAATATGCGAGAATAAAATTTACGTTCGAGCATTCAATTTTATCAAAATCTCAAGATTTTTCTCAATTTGGAAAGAAATCTATGCCTGTAATCACTTTTTTTCCTAAAACAACTTCAATTAATCGACAATGTAACCACTCAAAATTAAAATAAAAAATAATTAAAATTGATTTTAAAAAAAAACTTAAAAACCAATTAACTTAAAAGTAAAAAAAAAAACACTTAACTTTTTTAATCCTTTCTCAAATTTTTTTAATGAAAATTCATATATCTTCGGAGACGTCAGCCCAGTTTTCTTAACTTTCATTTCAAGACATCTTTTTCGAAATATTAACCGAGTGTAACGTATATTTTTCCAATTTGGATTTATGTCAAAATTATGCAATTTGAATACATCGCTGTTAATCTAACGTTTGTGTTGGTTTGGTTCGTTGGTTTCTATGCATTTAATCCAATGTAATGAAACAGCTCAATAATTAATGTTAAGTTAACTCAAAGAGATTATAAAATAAAGTAATAAAATGTAAATTTTGTTTTAAAATAACGAATAAAAATATTGAAATTTAAATAAGTTTACAATCAAAAATATAAGAGAACAAACCTTACGTTCAGTGATGCAATTTTTCAATATAAAAAGATTTTTCTAAAATTTAATTTAGTAACATTTTGAAAAATCTATGCCTAATCAATTTTGTTATAAACGATTTATTCAAAAAATGCAAATTCGAAACGATTGTAACGAACTTAATGCAAGGTAAAAAAATAATGAATAAATATATTTTTAGTGAAAGATGTAGTCAAATTTTTTCTTCTTCAACGATTTGTCGCTAATCAAAGAACGTTGCTGCAAAATTTCGTAACTTTTTCTATCAATTTAATAAAACAATTTCTTATTAAAGAACTTAACAATTTCATATTGAAAACAGCATTAAAAATATTTCAATCATTAATAACCCTTCAAAATTATTTTAAAGTAAATTAATAAAAATAATGACTATAAAAATTATTATGGAATACAGTGATTTTTTTTTTCTTTTCGACGAAATAAAACGATCGCACGCACGAACGCACTCGTACCGCACTATAAAATAAATAGCCAATAAATTTCAACTCCAGCAGCAAAAGCAATTAAATAATAATTATTTTACGCAGACATTAGTTTCGTTTAATTCGCTATATATATTTTTAATGTGTTCATTTTCTTAGAAACGCAATTATTTTACTTATTTTTTTATTGCAGAGAATTATATAAAAACATTTTTTAATGTCAAAAAAAACTTATTTTAAATTCGTCTAACCGAATGTATGCAGGTTGTTGGTTAAAAGTGTCGACGTCGATAAAAATAATTTAAAAAATATATAATTATTAAAAAATATGTAACTTAACTACCAACATAAACAAAATAATTGGATAAATATGTTTCAAATAAACGAGAAAAGTTTGACTTTGGCTTTGGTTTAATATTTTCGATCAAATTAAACGAAAAGTAAACCAATTATTTTTTCGTGTTTTCGGACCTAGTGGCGAAAAAGTTTTTTCGCGAAGCAATTGTGATGAATACATTTAATGAATTAACATCAAACAAGCTTATAGCCCCCACTAATAAAATTAGTACAATCGAATTAAAATCCAGATTTAAATTATTTTTCAAATTTGCTAACAATAAAAAATGTAAAACTCATCTAAAGCTATAAAAATGTTGATGTGAAAATATCATGTCCATATTTCAAAAATTCCTGCCCGGCCTCTTTTACTTTAATTTGTGATTTATTACAAATTCGGTGTTCCGTGTTTTCACTCTACGCTTGTATTGAACATTGTTCTTCGTTGTTTTTTTCTTCAGTTTATGCAACCCAACCCAACCCAACCCAACCCAAGAAGAAGAAGCCTCACGTATTTTTGCAGTTATATTGAATTATTGAATTGTCGTCTTAAATTCCTTTGGCAACATTTCCCCAAATAAACTTCAGCAATAATTTCATATCGCAGTCAAGTTGCAGCCAAGTTACAACAAAGCCATAAGCCAAGCAATAAATTTTGTTAAACTTATTGACATTCTAGTTGCAACTTGAATTCTTTTATTCTCCTGTGTTGTATTCAACCTTCCCCATTGATAAAAATAGATGGATAAAAATAGATTACGATAAGACAACCCACAAATCTTTGTAATCTTCTCATCGCCATTGAACCACTTCGTCCACTACTACATCACCATAATCAGCGGCCATATTTTTGTCTCCTCCACCCTTCCACCATCTTAGCCCTTCTCTTTGGGATCAACCTTGCCTTGTCTTAACGCTCCCAATTATTTACAATTTCGCATACTACTACATTTCGTTACTACCACCAGAATTTCTATATCCCTGTTCAAAATTGTCTTCAAATCTACAAAAAAAACTAAAAGACTTTCATCTTCCCACTTTCATAAATTTCATTTAAAACGTGTTTCTAGTCATTCCTCAACGAAGAAGCAATTCAAATTCATCATCATCTTCATTTTCCAATCTACCATTTAAAATAACCTAACCTAGCAATTTCATCTTGTCCATCATAATTAGAACATCATGGCCATCTATTTTATGATCACTATCAACATCCTTGGCAGCTCTTTTTTTCCTGGCGCGGATCGTATATAACATAACCCTCCACTTCCCAATCTTCATTAAGACCTCAATTTTATATTTCCTCCATTTCTTTCTTCTTGTAAAATATGAATGAGTACTCCTCATGCTGTTCCCAGTAAAATTGTTGTTAAACAAGGAGAAAACATAATCTTGTTCAACCCAACCAAGGCGTGTGTCTTCACCTTGACCAACTCAACTAAATTCAATCGTACTGATCTATTCTTCTACATTTGTAAGTACGTGCTTAGTCCGTTTAACCTATAAATTAGCGCGCGTTTAGGTAACCAACGACTTCTACTATTAATATGCATATTACCATTACTCCGAAGGGCAGGATCGCCATGTAATATACACCCTCGAACTAACTCAAGTAATTAAAATGTGTAAATTTGATAATATTAATTTAATTCACTTGTCTACTTTGAGACAAATAAGTAATTACAACGAACCCTTTTAACCAAAATTTACGTTGCACTTAAAAATAAATTTACTGCGCTTTTAAATTTCAATAAATCGTTATTTTCGTTACCAATTAGCACCAATTTCGTATCGTCTGCATCACTGCATCATTTGGACTCATTTACGACTCCTTTCAAAACGCAATAAATTCAACAAACCACGAAAAAAAAACGACTATTTCCCGAACCGCAAATTAGTATTAACGTCACGAAAAATTGTCCGTTTTTACAAAATCGGTTTTAAAATTAGCCAAGTAATAAATGGGCAACATAAAAAAATCCCGAATACGTTTCAGTCGCTCGAAGGTTATCAAGATGCACTTTGAGTTCGTTAAATTCCAGCGCGTCGCAAAGATCGCTCAAATTTTACAACTCGTCGATATCAGTTTATCAAAAATTTCCGAAAATAATCGCGCATTTATTGCTTCGGCATCAATTTTAATTACTGATTTTTCGAATCCATTTTTTTTGTAATTAAGCACGTCTGCATTTAAATAACACGAGATCAAAGATCACACCTAAAAAATTCGATAGTAACCTTCGGGTGAGTGTATTCGCGGATTTTTGCATAATTCCAAACTAGTTCTGTTAAATTATCTAGTTTCTAATTTTTATGTGCATTTTTGGTCGGATTGATTAGTGAAGGTCGGATTATTTATTAATGCTCCGTTATAGAATTTATGGCGAGTGCTAAGTGACGGCAAATGTGTTGGCATTAAATTATAATGAAACGTGAATCGTGTGCTAATTATTTAAATTGGACGGTTGTTATGGTGAAAATAAAAAAAAACATCAAAACAATGACTCGTTTACGTTGTATTTAAAATGGGTTCGAATCGCAAATTATTAAAATTCATTTATTTCTTGTCGTGACGTTAAAAAATGCGCACAAGGAAATAAATGGAATTAATTAATTCCAATTTTTAATCGAATTAATCACGAAGTTGAGTTTGAGTTGAAAAGGTCGTGATTGTGAATTAAATATCGTCTTGTGTAGCTATCGCCTTCTTTTAATGTTTACCAGCTCTATGGTAGTTAATTTTATTTTTTAAGTAGCGGCTATGGACCTATAATTAAATAATATATTTTGTGTTCATATTCATTATTTTAATGTATAATTATAATCTTACGTGTAGATTTAAAACATTAATAATGTAATACTGGCAAATCATAGAGTCGTAAATTTTAGGTTCAGGCTCCCACTATTTCCCAAATCAGCGACGTTCTTGTTAATGACAAGTTGATGATTTTTTATATTTTCACTCTCATTGTAATCAAATTAATATTAAAAGAATTCTGAATAAAAATTTATTATATTTAAATACATTTATAAAGTCAACGTTCGAGATAACATCGAATTGTGAAATTTTGCCAAAACGAATCAAAATTAATTAATTAAGGACAATATTATGAAAACTATACTTAAATTGCTTCAAATTGTCAAATGTTGTAAAAATCTAAATTATTTATTATACACTATTTCTACTAAAGGTATATGAGGCCCAAGAATATCAATTTATATTTATTATTAATTTAAATATTTCACAATTGAAATATTTAACTTAATAGTAATAATAATAATAATAATAATATAATAATAATAATAATATAATAATTTAATTTAAAACGAATATTAATTCGTGTTTTGTTCTTCAATTTTCTATAAATTGAATCATCACTGTAATACAGTTATTTTTGCTAATAAAGATGCTATGTATAGTAAGTTATTTTTGTGCAACTTAAACTTACATGGATACATGGACTTCTTTGCTTAAATAATTAATGATTTGCATTTAATAGATCAGGAGATTCATTATTAATAATTTTTTGCAACAATGAAGACGACGATAGTTGTCATAAAATCAATAATGACATAAACGATAATTCTTATTGATGATTGTTTTCCTAAATCAAAATCATCGTTCACGTCATTATTTCAGCTAAGTCAAGCACGAGCTAATTCCATATTTCTTTTATTTCAACAACTTCCAGCTGGCATCGTTTTTATGATTAGGTGTTCAACATCGTTCCCATGATTGAATCAACATCTTCGTTTTTTTAGTTCAAGCTAAAATCATCCATCGTTGCTTATATACTAACTTCCAACTGTCACCGTTCTTATTATTACTGCATCTTTGTTCAAGTTGCTCTTTAAATCAAGATCGTCGTTTCTGTTATTGTGTTAGCTGTTAAGTACATATACAAGCTAGAACCATCTATCGTTGCTTTTATGACATCTTTAAGTCGCTTTAGAAACATATTTATTTCGTTTAAATCATAATCATCGTTTTCGTCATTATTTGAGTGAAGTTCATGTCCAAATAAGAAATTACCTTTCGTTGCTGTTATGATAACTCTCAACACTCGCCATTGTTATCGTTGATTTGTATATCATCATTGTGTGCATCGTTGATCAAAATCATCGATCGTTGAACTTTCAACAATAGTCATTTTTTATCATTACAGCACTTTATTCATCATAGTTTCGTGATCAATTACATCATAATCATCGTTTTTTTTTACTTATTTGAGCTGCTGTGAAAGCTAGCATTATCTCTCTTTGCTTTTATTATATATTTCAGTATTTGCACCTTTTTTAGTAATCATTGTTTTTATCGTCATAATATTTCTCGTAATCCTTTAAATCAAAATCATCGTTTTCGTCGTTATTTGTTCATCAACATTGGCGCGGTATGGTTTAAATGAAAATCATATTTCTCGTTAGTACTTGAGGTAGCAATTTCGTGTATGTATTTTTACAGCGACTTAATCATCGTTTCTATGATCATTTAAATGAAACTCGTCGTTTTAGTTGCAAATTCATGTATTCTCCTTCTCATTTATATTTATGTGGTTCCATTACCCATTTTTCCAGGTTTTTTGTGCCACCTTTTTCAATTCTTTGAGGGGTTTTCCGCTGCTATGTTTCCCCAATCCTCTCTATTAATTTTTGTTGTTATTGCTTTCTTCTTCTCATATTTCTTATTCTTTTCGTCCTACAATTGTCAATTAATAGTCTTCTTTTAGTTCTTTTCATAGTTTCTCCAGCAGCTTTTCTTTTCATGTCTTCTCTCTTCATCTCGTGACTGATTCAGATATATCCGTTTAGGTCATCTATCTCTTTCCTTTTATTAAATTATTTCCATGCCATCTTTTTCCGTTTGCCTTTTTTTGTGACTGAGTTTCGACCGACTTTCTCCCATGTTCCATTTCTTTTCCATTCCATTCCTTCTTCGACCTTTCTTTCTATTTCCTTAGTGCTTTATCTGTATTTATTTAAATTTAGTCCTCTTTAAATTTTTCTGTGATCTGTGATTGGGCCTTATTTTTATATCTTGGATAGTTTAGATGCAATTTATTTCATGTTGTGATAAATGTGATAAAGTCAATCACGCTTTCCGTGTTTCTTTCATCTGCTACGAAAGTAGTCCAGTGTACTCTGTCTTCAATTTTTTGTTTCCGATTATCCTTATCCCTGCACCACAAACCTTTCCCTTTGTCGTTTCCTAATCTTGTGTTCCGATTTCACTATTAATTTTTCTTAATTTTATTTCCATTTAAATCTTCATCCAACTCATTTAGCGTGTCTTCTTCTTCTTTGTGATGTGCGAATATATTCATTATGTTCATTACTTGTTGTGATTGAAGGCAACTTTTATTATGCTCGTTGTTATCTGCATTTATTATTATACCAACTCGTTCTTTGGCTCTCATTCGTCTTCAACGTCAGCATAGTGCAATATATACGAGGGGAGATCATTATTTAGCAGTTCAGTTTAGTTCAGTTATCATCATATCCAAAAAAATAACGTTACGATCACCTTTCGTTGATTATCACAAATCATCGTTCTCGATATTATTTGAGGTGACGAGTTGAATCCACAAGGCAAACGCTCGATGACTTTCAACAATCGTTGTTTTCATTGTAATTTCAGTTAACAAGTTCACCTGCAACTTAAGCCATATTTCGTTGATTTTGACAAGTTTCACAAATCATCGCTTTTTTCATCGTTATCATTATCATATCAGAATCATTCTTTTCGATATTATTTGATCTCATATACAAGCATATTTCTTTTCAACTTGCACAACTTTTAACTATCAATTTTTAGAATTACTACAATTTATTCATCATCCTTGTACATGTTCATCAAGATCATCGTTTTCGTTATTGTAGATGGGCGTTCATACACATATTTCGTTGATTTAATAACATAACAGTTATTTTAGTGTTGCTATGTTTATGATGCTATATTAAGCTAGTTTTGTGCTAATGAACAGTGAACTAGTTTTGTGCTAATGAAAGTGCACGATGAACGATGACAACGACTTTATGATTCGTTCATTGAAAGGTTGTTAGAAGTTGTTATGCAATAATGACAGATGACTTTACCTTGAGGCTCAAGTAAAAAAAAAAACTGTGGTTTTGATTTAAACCATTACGAGAACGATGATGATTAAATTGTTGTAACGAAAAAAAAAACGATGACATTGTCGTAAATTTAACCACAGATCATGTTAGCTTATATTTGAACTTGTTAGGTACAAAAGGTAGATCACCATGATCATCTACTTAAGCTAGCAATGATTTGTAAAAACGAAAACTATGATTTTGATTTATTCACCATCACTATGGTCATCTGTTTGAGGTAACAACCTCATCTACGAGTTATAATTATCATTCGTTAATTTCGCTAACGTTTTGCGTGATTGCAGCATTTAATCATCGTTTCAATCAAAATCATCGTTGCTGTTCTTACTTGAGCTGACAATTTCATTTTCGTGGTATTCGTTGATTTTGACAACAGTTGACAGTGGTTTTGTTATTGCAGCTGCTTACCATTTATCATAGTTATTTAAGCCAACAAGCAATCTTTCAAAATTTTGCCTGGTAACGCCTCAATCAGATTATTTCAAAACGAACCCGACGTGGTACGAGTATTGATCGTCCCTCGTACATAATTGCATTGAAAGTCCGTCGCTGCATTTTAGCGCTTTCGCGGCCAGCGCGAGTCCTGCGAGATAAATATTTTCAGATTAAGCAACAATGAAACCACACAAAACGGTATCACGCAGCCACACAATCGCAATTGCACGACTTGATAATCAATTAAAGAATGCAACTGAAAATAAAATGGGCGTTTCGCCGCGGCAGTGCCATTAATTTGATTTCGATTTGATAAATAGGCTTTTAATTGCTAGAAAATGGAGTCGCGGCGATAACGTAAATGGCACAAAATAATTTTTCCATCGTTTACACCGAGTCATTATACCGCAGAGTAATGACTTTTAGCCGGCGCGTTTATTCGTATTTTCGATATGTCAGTCGCATGAAGAATTCCACAAACGGACGGCCGGCGACGTAAACGTAATTCTAAAAACGGATTTTATGGGGATGTAAAAATAGCAGTAAGTGTTCAGTAAGTTCATTGCATTGTTGACTTAATCCATTGTTCGTTCGGACTCTTGCCCGTCGAATTATTCGTGTCGCAAAATCGTTTTTGCTTCTTGCGTTTTATAAAATGCAACCCAAGACTTTGTTTATTAGTTTCTCTTGCGTAGTTTCAACGTCGTTATACGAAGTATGTTGTATATTCTGCGGAGGAATTTTATTAACGCAGCCAACAACTCTGTTCCATCCACACGCATTTTATTTATTGATGTGTCTATAAAATTGCAATTAAAATTTTATCTCCTGCCATAAAACCGTATTACTTTTATACCAGGAGGTGGTTTTAGAGATCTATGCAAATCGGGACTTTCGACGTTTTCTGGAAAAATGCACGATTGGCAGAAAGTTATTGCGGAGGAATCTATCTTATAAAAATATTTATAAATTTAAAGTTTAATTTAATGGGATATGGAACAATTAATTATAATCTAATTTAAAAAAACAACACGACACAACTTGCTTTAGTAGACACGTTAAGTAATATGTATGTATTAGAGAATAGATAATAATAGTAATTAGTATTAACTCACCGGGTGCTCCAACACCCTTATTGCGGCACTCTTCCCATCGTGCCTACACTTTTTTATCCGCCTTTTCATCGTTCCTCCATAGGTGGTCTTCGTGTTCACCTAAACGTCAGTACGTAATGTGGATTGGAATAGTCAATCGAGATCGTAAAGGATCATTCGATGCACTTGCCTGCTTGCGCCCATTACCTTTCTGGGACAGATACAATACATTCGACTGTCCTACTCAGGTCTTGCAATTGCATTTGTTTATTTTTTAATGTTGTAATCCTCAATAAGTTAATTTATTGCGAACCTGCCAGATTTTATAAACTTTTTTTAGTTAATTTACTTCTTTCTTAAAATGTTCGTTAGTTTTAATTTTTTGGATTCGATTCGTTTCAGATAATTTTTAGTTAATGGTTTAAGTCAAAGGAGGCGAACAACACCACAAATTTCTTCCCATATTAAAATCTATTAATAATTAATAACAATTACTACGTTGATCTTAATTATAGATTAGATTCTTGTGAACTATCATCTTAATTATCAAGTTGGGTTGGGTTTCACAAAAAACTTGACAACGTCGTTATAAAATACTTAATTAATGACGAGCTCTGCCAATAGTGAGATCACACAAATTTATCAAATAACTTAAGATAAATTTACGGGAATTCGTTTTTCTTGCCGATGAGCTCAAAATAAGGGCGAAACGATAATGACTTGATTTTAATTTGACTAAAAATACATAAGGAAAAGTGTCAAATTAGTCAAAAAAAAAGAAATAATTAACAATAAAGCTTTTCTACATTTCATTCTAAATCTAAAAAAAAAAACATTTAAGGTGAATTTGGTTTTTTAAATTTTATATACGATTCAGTTCCGCGTCATTGATTTGTTTTGATGCAACAACCCAACCCAACTCAGTAGAGTTTATTGTTTTCGTATTTTTATGTCTAGATCTGCAAATTTCAGTGTTTCTTAACGTTTTTGTTCGTCTATGTATATAGATGTAATTGTCAGTGTTGTAAACATTGCGTTCATTAGCTTCGTGTATTTTTCTTTTTGTTTTGGTGAAAAAACCAAAAATATTGAAACAACGTGGAAAAGAGAACAAAGGAAATCATATGCAATAAATTGAATTTTTTTGTACTGAACTAAAACGAATTTAAAAAACTAAACAATACATATTTCATTTTTTTAATACAATAAAATTTATTGAAGCGATTTATTGGAATTAAACCGAAAGGAAATGAAACGACAAAAGGCACAGAATAAGCCAGAAAGTATTTTTGTGCTTTCATTTTTCCAGTAACAATCGTTTTAAACTTTTAAGATGTTTGCTGTGGCTATATATTTTTTATATGTTATTAATAGCGTCCAAGATTGCAAATGTTTTTTTCTCAAGGATTCAGGAAAATTATGATCAGCAGACAGCTCGCGTACCAATAATTTCTTTGAATTATGTACCCATATGTACCCCTATGCGATCCCATCGCGTAACGTTGACAGGACTGCATCACAATCGCATTCAATAAAACAATCATATATAGTATAGCTATTTTGGGCAATCTTAACACCACGGGATCCTCGTTTTTGTTTGACAGCAACAACAGTAACAACTACAGCCGCAACAACAACAGCAACTCGCTCACCTGTAACGCAATGGAAGCAGTTGTCATTAATACATCTCAGTAAAAACCCAATAATACAAGTCAATTTTCACGCAGTGAATTCGCCCTTTGCCGGGCGAACCCGCATGCCACTGTGTGAGCATCAATGTATAACAATCGCTCTGAGTAGTTCGTCCCACACTGTTTTTTGTGTACATTGTAAAAAAATACATCTCAGTTCATTTTCTTCGCAAGTTATATAATTTTTTCAACATTTCTTTATCTTTTCGTCAGAGTTTATTGCCTAAAATTGCCCCTACTGTATTTAAAATTACGTCTCAGTTCATTTCATTTTAGATAAGTCAAATAAATTCGAACCAATGTTATAAGGCAATCCGATCACGAATATTAAGTATTGAAAAGTATTAATATTTGTGATCGGATTGCATTTGACATTTCTACAGTCGTGGCTGATATTTATTTGCATTCTATTTTTTTGACGTTTATGACAATTGCGCCTCACAACTGAAACATTTTCATGCACGTTGTATTTACATCTTCACTCTTTAATTGTCTCGTTTATTCAAGATATTGCACTCTTATTGATTTTAAATTACAATTACTTACAATTAACACATTATTGACACATAAGGGCAGAGACAAAAATACTGAAAATTAATACGAAATTTTCAAATAAAAAGCTTTCGAAAAATATTCTTGTGCGTAAGTTCTCGCGGCTGAAATCTGTGCTTCTTGGTTCTCTAGTTGTGAACCGCATGAAATGTTCCCCGAAGGGTCGCTTCGACGTTTCGGCAGAGTCCCATCTGGCATCTTCAGGAAGCTCTTCTGGTCTCGCTGACTTAGAAGAACTGACAGTTCCACATTGTCAGCCAAAGATATAATAAGCTCATGAAGTGGCTACGCCCTTTGCTGTGAGCAATTTTGAAATACACTTTTTTTCGATAAAATGTTTTTATTCATTTTAGTTATTATTACTTTCATTACATTTTTAAAAACATTACAATAAGTTCGATTTACGACAGTCCTTTTGTTGATACTTATTCAGAGCATTTCGACTTAACGGAATCCAACAAATACTTAAAATTTCCTCAATTAACTACGAACCAGCTCGTCATTTATTATTGCGGTTGTGCCATTATTTATCCCCCACAATTTCCCTTTTGGCGAGGCGTGGCGTCACAACCGACTCGCAAAATTACAAATCACCTTTTCGCCGTACTTCAGGAATGTCGACAGCTACTGTTCGTCATCATTCAGCGCTCCGAGTGGCATTTACCCACAGGTAGCCGGGCCACTTAATAAATCCGAATCTGATTACCGCAATCATTTCGTTCGCGGCCGCTTCGCCGCTCGTCTTCTAATGTATTTTTAATTCGACGCGTTTTCGAAACTGCGCCGGAAAAAACGCACGGCTACCGTACGAACCGAAAAAACTTCGTTTTGTAAATCGCGGTCGTCGCAGGAATCATAATTGAACGGTTCCGAGTCGCCGATTGTTTACCGTTTCCATCGGCGAAATCGCAATTCCAGCTGCGAATCGATCGGTTTTTTTGCAACCGCAAAACTCGACCGGTTAATTCCGGTCAATGCAATCCGATAATCGTCGCCGAGATGGGCATTTACTTCGGTTTGTAATTAAGATAATCTGGAGTGTCGCTGCTAATTAAACGTTAAGCTGAAGCGACGTAAAAAAATGTTTATGTTTGCTTTAATGCATTTTAGTGCTGATACTGCACGAGCTTTACGAGATTACTCAATGGGTTGGTGTATTCAAGTTGGGTACCTTTCGTTATGGTTCTATTTTATGAGCACGTGATACGAACTAGAAAATTAATTAAATATTTTTTTACGACATTAACAAAATATCAATTGTTTATGATGTTGAAACAAATGTTTACAGCAAAATATTTCATAGTTTGTGAAATTTAAATTAGAATGTTAAATAATGAAAAGTAGTTTCAAAGTGTTTAATTAAATGTTCGTTTAATAAAAAACAAAAACGTTTGCCTGTCTAACAAAAATTCAAATTTCTCGAAACGTGAAAAAAATAGTTAGAAATATATAAAAAATTTTACATTGTTGTTATTTAAAATATTTTATTCTAACATGATTTATCCATCGTTGCATCGTTGTTAATTTATTTTCTTCGTAGATATTATTAAAAATTTATTGCCACACAATTTTATTGAATTTAAATTCAACATCGTAGAGTTTCCGGTTCAACGGGAAGTCCTGCAATTATTATTATTAATCTCGGATTAATTCCACTAATCAGAGACCGCGAAACGTGCCCAACATATCATAATAATTAACATGAACGTTTAATTTCTCGCGATAAATCATTGACTTGTGGAGTAGTGGAGAAAAAAATTGATTCAGGATGCGAATTGAGAATGTCATTGGAGTTTCGGGCGCTGGTTGGTCGAGCGAATGCAAATCCGTACGTAATCAAGCCGACCGTATGTGTGTGTGTAATCTGAGCGAATTTATCTAATTTTGAGTAAAGGTCACGGTTAGCGATTTAGAGACGTCTCGAATGTCTATCTAAGTCGCTGGCGAAAGTTACAGCTGAGCGAATACAAAAAATTGGTAGTGTTTATACAAATCGATTTTGTTCTGTGTCAATTAAAGCTTTCAGGAAAATTTAATGTGAAAGGATGTATCAACCGTATTGCTTTTTTTTCTGTTCTTACATAAAATAATAAAAATAAAAATTGATTGTGAAAACCGTAAAAATGTATAAATCTAAATAAAATTACATAAAATACTTCAATTAAAGGATAAATTTATTTTGTTTAGTTTGGTCAAGTAGTTGATTTAATTTGAGAAAAAGAATCTATTGACAGTTAGGGTTAAACAAACGATTGTTATAAAGAATTAAAGTAACTGTTCATCTAGATCACTGCGATAGAGAAGGTCAACCTGAAGATGGCAAATGTTACTTAAATTATCTGTCGATCGCCGATTAAATTATTGATACTTTATATTGCAACGTGTATGTATGGTTAAGCTATCTTCGATAATTGACTTGAGCATCGGTGATTCAACTGTCATTTTGGGGCCCGTTGTCAGGACCAGACTGGAAGGAAAAAGGCCAGGGAGAATTATTATTTTTAATCAGAAAGTAAAAAGGGGTAATGCTACACTACAAATAGTCAAACTCAAAATTGTAGATATTGTTATAAAAAATGACAAAGTCAATTTAAAAATCATCGGGTGCTACCTAATCCAACCCAACTGAAAGATTTGGAATGAAACTCGATCAGGTAAAATAGAAAATTAACGACGAATAAGAGGAGAGGAAAGAGAAAATTAGAACGACCAAGAAAATAGTCTCTTACCAAACATTTGAGCAACCAGTCAAGTTTGATTTTTAGGGGACGTCAATTAATGAATGTTCACTGAATCAAAGTACAAAACCAGAGGAAATCCAGAGATAGCTTGAAGCGAACCCAACCCAACTCAACCCAAGATTTTACAAATTATTTTAACCAGGCGTGTTTTTAGACCGGGAGGAAAGTGTAATTACGATACCATCAGGAAATAAACAAAATTGGTTAGTTAAACATGAAATTATGTAAATTATCAAAAAGTCAAAATCTACAAAAATGACAATTGGTAAAATTGACAAAAGCTAAATTATTTTATTGTTGCGTTTCATAATATGTCGAAAATAAAATTGTGAAAAGTTGCCAAAAATGCACTGAAGGTCAAAAATTTGTTGTTCGATATTTTTTTAATTTTTTTTATTATTATTCAGGAAGTGTATGGTCTAACTTGCGAAAAACAAATTGCTCCAATTTTAGTAAACCAAATTTGACGATCAAGCTAATACATAGTCAACTTTTTCTGAAATAAAAAAATTAAAATGTCAAGCTTAACATTGTATAAAATACTTAAATTTCTCAAATACCAAATGCAGATTATAAAAATAGTCAAATGTATGAAAAATATAGCTAAATTGCCAAGGCAGATAAAATTGTCAAAAATGCCAATATTGTAAAATGTCCAAAAATTGCCAAAAAAATAGTAATAATGTAAGAACGACTAAAAACTGTTCTAATTGACAAAAAATGGAAAAATATCAAAGATGGAACTAATGTGAAAAATATAAAATTTTCGTGATTAAAAAATATACTAAAAATGTTTTAAATGTATTTTCAAAAAAACAGCAAATAACTGTCAAAATTCACGTAAAATTAACAAAATTATTACATAATGTTCACAAAAATATCTAAAATCATAAAAATTGACGAAAATTCCAAGATACAAAGTGACAAAATCTCGACAATGTGATGTTGATATTTTTTATCAAAAATATCAAAATGTCAAACATTGTGTAAAAGACTAAACATTTCTCTAAATGCTAAATTTGGAAAATTGTAAAAATACTCAAAATTGTGAAATAGAAAATATAGCTAAACAACTAAAAAAAAAATACCAAGCTAAATAAATTTACCAAAAATGCCAATATTGTAAAATGTTTATAATCATGAAAATGGTCGACAAAATTCTCGCCAAAATGTAATAATGTAAGAATAACTAAAAAATGTTTTAATTGCCGAAAAGTGAAAAAATGTCAAAGATGAAAAAGTGGCAAAAATATATACTAAAATGTTTTAAATGTAAATATTTTCTAAAATAGCAAAATATGTTAAAACTGCGAAACTTCGTGGAACCGTCAAACACATAAAACAAAATTGTTACACGTTTACAAAAAATATATAAAATGACTAAATGTGAAATTGTACAAATGGTTGAAATTTTGTCAAGCCATTAAAAATTGACGAAAATTCCAAGATATTTGAAACTAGATAACATAGTGAAAAGTTAAAAATATATAAAAATACAAATCCTAAATTTTGCAGATTGTAAAAATAATCAAAATTGTGACATAGAAAATATAGCTAAAATACTAAAAAAATTGCCAAGCCACCTAAAATTGTCGAAAATGCCAATATTGTAAAATATTTAAAATCATTAAAGTGGCCTAAACCCAACAAACCTAACCTAACCTAACCATCAAAAATATTTGAATACTGTAAACATTTTTGTACTAAGTTGTAAAACAATTGTTATTGTTGGATACTTTTTTTAATTTTTTCCAATAATTTAGAAAATTGTATATATTATATTGTATATATAAAACTTTGCAAATTATAAAATTGTGAAATCATTAAAAAGTCATTAAAAATTCCAGGATATTTCAAATTAAGCAAATTTGTGAAAAAAAAAAAAAAAAATAGAACATAGACATAAAGTTGCAATGAAGAACAAAATGAAGAACAATTAAGAACAAAATAACAAAACAAAAATTCAATAATAATAAAAATTGAAAATGACAAAAAAACGGGGGGTCGATGAGTATGCGACCCTTAACGACAAAACAGCCAAGGAGTAGAACAAAGAAAATGCAATTATTTTAAATTGTGCCAAATAAAAGTTAGCACTATTTGTGCTTTAGCTTTAGAATGGGATATACTTTTATTTGTTGGGGGGGGGGGGGGGGGTCAACTATAAAACAGCCAAGCAGTAGAACAAAGAAAATAGAATTATTTCAAATTGTGCCAAATAAAAGTTAGCACTATTTGCTGTGCTTTAGCTTTAGAATGGGATATATATATATTTGTTTGTTTATGTCATTTAAATCGAATTCATTGGCACATTGTTTTATTGTTTTTTTGTGTGTGTGTTTTGGACAATTATAACAATTTGCCATTGGTTTCAATATTGACATGATTTTTAAATTTGAAAATAGTGGCGATTTTGATTTTAAGTATTATAATAAATTTCAACCATTTTGCACACTATGTTATGTTTTTACAACTTCGACACATGTTGCATTTTAAAAAATGATGAAATATACTTAATCAATTGTTTGTCTATCAATTTTATAAAATTTTCAAATTTGAAAGAACTCAAAATTACTGTTGACTATTTCCAGACATAGCCTCCTCACATCTTAATAACAATTGGGACCGGGAACTTCCAAGAGATAAATTGAAATAACACCATCCTCCAACCATCATCTCGTTTTAATTTACAAATAGAGATGAATGCGGAACAATTAAGTGACTATTAAGTAACGACCCCCTCCCATCATACTTTGCTTCGTTTATTTCATTTACTCGACGTTGATTTATTTTTCCTATTTTTAATTTAATTGTATTTCTTCGTTTTTTTTTAATGTCTTTTATTGTTGTTTAGTTTTGTCGCCGAGGAAAGTAATTGTTAAACAAAAGCAATAATACATAATACACGTAGTCACGCAAACATGAGACACGAAAAGTGTATATGACAGTACTAACGCTATGTAGACGTCACCGTACCCCTACATTCGTGCTGCTATGTAATTACAGAGGTCTGCTCTGACCCACTAAGGCATCTGTAATATCAACACGAGTATGGGGGTACTGACGGTGACGTTCAGATGGTGTTGGTACACCCACACAAACGTTTCGTGGTTTAATTGCACTTTTTATTTGTCATGTTTCAGTTATTTTATATTAATGTATATCATTATCATTTGTTGTGTTTTCGTTTGTGTCGAGTTCGATTTTATATTGAGTTCCATGTATTTTGTCATAATTCCATTTGGGTTCATTTCATTTATTTACGGTTCTTTCCACACAGTCCACCCCGATATGAAATAATTTGACATACAAGTTCAAATATGGCGAAGAGTTCGCGCAGAAGCTAACTGTTCCTAGCGGTTTAACACCGAATCGACTTACAATCTCGAAAAAAAGACGAAAACGTCCAATGCGTGTCCGAGAGACCAACGCGAAAAATCACCGTGTTCGCGGCAATTACGCTCGATCTTACAGCCCAACATGTTTTAATTACATCGCGCCGCACGTCGGGCCTCGAAAAAAAACCGTAAATAAACACGCCGGCCCGTAAAAACCGCCAACAGACGTACGAAGACCTGTTTTTTGTGACCGGTGATTGTCATAATTATCTCTTTGGAAATTGTCGGTATTATCGAACGCGGAGGCCGGCGCAGAACTGGTTCTTATGTGAAATTAAGTTCACATTAAACGCGGAGATTTTTCGGCGTCACTTCGTGCTGCACCGTGGCAGCGACGAAAAAAATTTCTCGAATTGGAGCGAAGTCGCGGCCGAAATTGGGTTGAACGCGCGCGCGTTTCTCTCGATGCAATTCAATTAACCGGACTCGATTAAAGTTGATTTAATTTAATATTTAAAGCAAATATTTTCCTTGCAAAGAAAAAATCGACGACCGTGAATTATTTAGACTCGATTCGAATTTACACAATCGAAAGTTGCGATTCATGATCGCGTTTTGTTCGGTTCGATTAAACGATTAATGAAAAACGTATGCGGAGCTCACGCCGAGTAATGAGGAACGTTGGATGCAAGATTTTCATTTGCATCCGCGGACAGAGTTAATCATTGCGAATCGCTCTCGGAATACATTATATAATGCGAGTATACGTGAGGTCTGGCAATTGATATCACCGTGAGGTCAACAGATTATTGCAGACAGATAAACTGGCAAATGACAGTAGCTTTCAACTCGATAATGTTCATTGTAATTATATAAATGTTATTTATTGTGCTATGCATTATTCAACATGCTGTAAGTTGGCGCGGGGATTTATGTCGTCCCGGCCTGCCAGATAACTCGGACACGCAACGCACTAATTTTTCTACATTATTTCCACAATTGCAGATTGTAGCACAAAGTTGGCGATTGCTACGTCTATAAACAATGTTGTCAGGCAACTTCGATTAAATATTTATCAAGTATTATTTTCTTATATTCAAATTAAAACACTGATATATCTAATTAACGAATTTAATCAATGATGCGATATACACTCACAAAGTTTTTATATTTTACAATAACTACATTTAGAATACATTTTAGAATTCATATGAAACTATGCAAAAAAGTCAAAAGTGAATCCGATATTGCGAATTAAATAATATTAATTAAACAATAATTAACATATTTCTATAGATGTTTTTTATGAACTAAATATCATCATACTTTATGAATTAGTAAAAAAGAAACTATTCTTATCGATAAGCACCAATTAGACGATAGACCTGCCTTCAGACACGCTTAACATCCACATATATATATATAGTCGGGTGTGTTTTGAACACAACACACCTCCCACGTTGATTTATGAGTGTAGTTTACAAATCTAGTTTTAAGGATGTTTGTCCACAGCAACAATTCTTATATACTTGTGATTGCTGTTGAGTTGGGTTAAGTTAGGTTGGGTTACGTTGGATTAGGTTGGGTTCGGTCGATTCGGGTTGGATTGGATTAGATTGGGTTGGATTGTGTTAGATTGGGTTGGGTTGGATTGGGTTCGATTGGGCTAGATTGGGTAATTATTATAATAAAATAATAGAATTGAAAACAACCTCGTTGGACACTAATTGTGTTATTGTTGGGCCGAATTTATGAATTTATTGAAATAGAAATGAGAGAAGAGATTATGTGATTTAAAAATATAAATGATTCTATTTTAGAAAAAATCTGCAGTGGTCCGCACTGAACTTTCTTATACTACTTTTTGAAAAAACTTTAAGTTTGGTAACAATATTTTCTTCGATAACATGCACCGTTTTCGAGATGTGGAAAAATGTGATAAGAGTAAACCATCACTTCCGGTTGAGATATTGCGTTCAAAATATGACTTTTTTCTCTTCTTGCTACATACAAATTAAATTTAAAGTTTCAGAGCTCTAGCTTTAATCGTTTGGGCCTTAGAGCGCGCACAGACACACACACAGCACACAGACGTCATTCATTACAATCCATCCTTGGAGACCATGGTTAGCTTTTGAAGTTATAATTTTTAAACTCGATGACATAAATTTGTTTGCGTTTTACTCCGATGCAAAGGTCGAGTAAATTTCTATAAAAGCATTTCACCTCTGGTACACGCTCTTACAATTCAAAATGATCGACTCTGATTGGCCTGAAACAGAAAATGCCTGTTCTATACCTTGAAATGTTAAATGTTGGGAAATACTGAGCATGCATATGTTTATCACTTACAATTTTACATAATAGAAGTACGGTACGTATAAAAAATCTCCCTTTCTGGGAAAATAATTTAATATTGTGATTCGTGGTTAATTTAGAATAATTCAAAAAAGAGATTCGTCTAAATGCATGTTTAAATTGATTGAATAGTATTTTATATCGTTTTACATAGTGTCTGCAACTAAATACAAAATGATCAACTCTGATTGGCACAAAATGCCACGAACTGTTTGCACATATTTGTCACATATAATTCTGTATAATACAATTAAGCCACATATAAGTAATAGGTCAAACGGGCTCTTATAACACGATAGCGTCTTTCTGTCCGGTTCAAAAAAGTACACTTGTACTTTTTTAGATAATTAAATTCGACGTTCGCATGCACGGCACATCACGGTCTATCTTTTTTAGTTTGGAAACGGGACGAGTTGAAAATCACTTATATTTATTTTCACACTTAAAAACCACAGTCGCCGTCGATTTATTGTTGATATTTTCTTCCGGGTTTGGTTTTATAATAGTTTTTAAGGAATTTTTAAATTTTTGGAAAATAATGAAAGAAAACATTGATCACATTACAGGAAAGTGATCAAACAAAATGCAAGGAAAATGACGGTGAAGATTCAGGGAATTAAAATTAATGAAACAGATGAAATTAAAAAAGAAATCAAAACAAGCAAATAAAGAAACGAAAATTGAATGAAATGGAAACGGTGTGCTACGAAAATTTGATAATAATGGTGTACAATTGAGCTGTCATGTTGATTTATGAATTCACTTATTTCGACTTTTGCTAGATAGTTAGCTGGCGAGGCTCGCAAAAATGTTTTCAAATATCCATACACATATACACAAAATTAAAAATTTACAACGCTTCTATAAAAAAATATTTCAGAACATCATGTTGTCAAGCCAGAGACATAAATCAGACAAATTCATGCATTGTTGACCATTTGTGCAACCATTTGTCCATATCCGATTTATACGTTCACTTTATTTCAAATTTGTTTGCTTCGCATACATACAATTTTTATTTCGGCGAATAAATAAATTATATTATCGTTTATACGTCATAACAAGTAATACGTAAACCATAAGGTTTTTTAATATATAAGCATCCCAGTTCCCCACGGCCACGAATCTGTCTTATAAATAAATTATTCACTTAGCAATTGTTATTACTTCAATACTCTATCCAATAAATAAACAATGTCCTCACCGTTTTACACGTCATTAACAATTTATCATAAACATAACCACACTTCGCTTTGACTTCAATTCGTTGGCAAATCCCCTAAAAGAGCACATAGTGGTCAAGAAATTGTGATGGGGAGACTCGAATCTTATTTGAAAAGTAATCTTATATTTAATCTCAAGACATCCAATTGATACGGATATTAACCATCGCATAAATATTCGTAATCGCCGTTTTATTTCCAAGATTGCACGAAATTAAAACTTACGTCGCCGATCTAAAAACAAGTTTTTCTCGCTGCTATCAGACAGTTGCTAACTGCTGAATTAATCGATCAACACCGACGCCGAATCGATGCGACCGAAACGCGAATTTCAGAAGTAGAAGTCCCCTCGCGATTGGCGACGTACAGAGGTTATTACATTGCACGCATGTAAACATTGGAAGTTATTTTAGAATTTGTTTTTATTTATTGGCGGTTATCGCCGGCATTGACATCACTCTCGCCGATAGCCGGACCGGACGACCGAAAGTTATCACCGCGCGCCTTCGGATCTATTTAATTAGACTATCAGCGCCATTAATTACAAAGTGAAAAGATTACGTAAACTGCAAAGATGCAAACCAGCGGACGCTAAAAATGTAATTGAGAGCGTTACGTTATGACGCTTTTCGAGCCGCGATAACCCGCGGTGCGTTTTTTTTTTGTAGCGAGCGTTATGTGTCGTCGACGATACGAGGAAAAAAGTCAACGATATAAATAAACAATCGTTTGGGTAATTAATTTCTTCAAATTCTTAGAATTTAAGAGGAAATAAAGACAGTAGTATCAACGATACGTATAAGTCGTAAAATACAAATATGAACATGAAAATTTCGTATAGCTCAATTATACCCCCCCACCCTTACTTAGTATAGATATTTTTGGTTTATTACCAAACTTACAACTTAAAAATAGAAGAAGTACAACAGGCCCAAATATTTCGCGTAATTTCGTGGAAAAAAAGTGTATTGATAGTACAAGGGTTACTTCACTTCACAAGTGTCAAAATATGACCCAAGAAAATTTAGAAACGTCAAAATGAAGATACAAACCCTGTTTTTGGCTTATTGGGTTGCTTCAAATAAACTAAATGAATGACTCAATTATTTTCAATTCGTGAAAGTTTTCTCTTTGTTGCAGATACGTCAGCGCCATATGTGTTGTATAAAGATGGCATCGAACGTTCCCAAGCGCAGTGGGGCAGTCAAGACCCGTACTCGACGCCGCAACAGCAAAGTACATCGGGCGCAGGAAGTCCGCAACAGGCCTGTGGTCCGACGGTGCCTCTGGGGGTTGAGGCGGACGCGGTGCCCCCGCGCGATCAAAGCCTACCGTCGCCAGCCCCCTCGCCCTATCCGGCGACGCAAGCCGAGCCCCGCGATGACGACATACCGACAGAACAGCCCTCCATGGATCTAGAGCCGAGACCGGCGTCGCAGTGCTTCCCCACGGACATTCAGCAACAGCAGCAGCCCTACCAGCAGTACAGGGCGCCCCCGCCGGCCGCGCCGCCCCCCGTTCCACCCCACATGCTCGGCGCCGGCAGTTTTTCCGCCCTCCACTACCTGAAGCAGCCGGGAGTAATGCTGACGTCGATCGGCCCGGACGCGGCCGGCCAGCTCGACCAATACGCGAACAACATGCAGGATCTGCGATCGGCGTCGCTGCCCGACGTCATACAGCAGCAGCAGAACGGTCTAAAGCAGAACAAGGGCGCCCTCGGCGGCGAACTGCGTCTCTTCAAGTGCCTCACTTGCGGAAAAGACTTCAAGCAGAAGTCGACGTTGCTCCAGCACGAGCGCATCCACACCGACAGCCGTCCGTACGGCTGCCCCGAGTGCGGTAAACGGTTCCGCCAGCAGTCCCATCTCACGCAGCACCTGAGGATCCACGCCAACGAAAAACCGTACGCCTGCGTCTACTGCGAGCGCACCTTCCGCCAGCGGGCCATTCTCAACCAGCATCTGCGCATCCACTCTGGTGAGAAGCCCTATGAGTGCCCGGAGTGCGGGAAGCACTTCCGTCAGAAGGCCATCCTCAACCAGCACGTCCGCACACACCAAGGCGAGCGCCCCTCCTCTAAAAGAGCGGCGGCCACTCTCGCAGCCCGTGTTTGCGTCGCACGGGCGGTTAGAGTCGGTCTGCACTCCCAACCTCAATATACATATACTTTTTCTCACGATTCATTGCTGTACATTACAACACATACCTACTTAATTTCTACATCACGCCTTGTGATTTAATAAATGGAATAATATCTTTCAATCAAAATACTGGTACGACAAAGCAAAATGCTCGCTCTAATAAAACAATAGCCGATATAAATTTTAATAAAATGTAGTCGTAAAACGGCTCGAAACGAGTCGTAGACGCAGACGATCTAACGACAAACGGAAATTAGAAATGGTTATCATAAAAATTCATCGATTGAATTCCAAACCGATAAATCACCCAGAGGGCCTAATCTAAATTTAGAAAAACTTGACAACTGTGACGAAAGAATACTAACTATCCATTTGTTTAAGTAATTAAACCGGCATAGATTTAAAGCCCTACTATGGACGCAAAAAGTTGATATGAAACGGTTTTCGATAAATGCCGACACGTTGGTTGCCAAATTTGTTATGATCGAAGTGGGAAGAATTTGTTGTGAAAAAGGAACGTTTTTTACAACGTAAACGTCTGTTGCCTCATCTAGTGAGTGTAATTACGATCGGTCACTTATGCCGTCTTCTTTTTCCCTCAGACTTTGCAGAATTAGCGTTGAATAAAACACGATTATTGGCTTTGAGCACACAAATAATTCATCGTTACACACGATTATTTCATTCTTTGAAACTTTTAAACGTGTTATTTAATTATGTCTAATTATGACCGATAAATTTTGCATACAAGAACTCAAAAACACAGATGCACCTTGCACACCAACCCAACGAAACCCAATCCAGCCCAAATCTATTATTTTTTTAACTCATCTTGCTTGGGCGTTAAGTTTAGATTTCAATAATTGATTGGTTTGTTGTCAAATTAAAAAGTTTTCGATCGATGCTGGATTTATTGTTTGGTGGAAGTCAGAAAATCATAAATTTTGACATTGGAATTTTCGGAGTGAAAATATTTGGTGATAGTACTAATGATAAGCTGTATAAGCAACATAATTTAAAAAAATTACTGCCTATGTTGAGTTAATTGCAAAATTTAAAAGGGTTGCGTTGAGTATGGAGTTGAAACAATTTTGGCTAAGGTGAGTCAGGATGATATCACGACAGGTTTATTACTAGATGCTAATTGAAGATGTCGCTCAACATCACCGCATAATGGAAAATATATGACAGGAACAAAACCTCATCATAATTTACCTGGACGCGTCTGGCTAAGTGGCTTCTAGAAACAGTATCAAAGAAAGTTGTCAATAAAAAGGTCTTTGCTGTCAGATGTCGAAAATTATATTTCTAGTTAAAACTGACACAGCCGTAGATATATGAAGTTGGGTGTCAATTGAAATGCCCAGGAAAGCATATGTAAAGAAATCTGCGCAGAGTCCCGCACTGAACTTTCTCATACTTAGACAAATTACATTATACAGTCAGTATAAGAAAATAATAAATTGTTGAATGTACACAGCAAGGATGTCTATTAATTTTCCACTTTTTGAATTTGAAGATTTAAAAATTTTTAACAATTTTTTGATTTTTTAGATTTTACAAATTCAATTTTATACAATTTACAAGGATTTTACAATTGTTTCGATTTTTACGACTTGCAGTAAATATTTTCAATGGTTCTTTCAATTTTTGGCGATTTGTATAGCTTATGATAACTTTCAACTATTTTTCCGACATTTTTTAAATTTATGATGATTTTTTGATTTGTTAGGATTTTTAATAGCCTTTTCTCAATATAATTTAGCTTGGGTGTTTTCAACATACGATTTTAACATATTCTGCATTTTTTCCGTTTGCATTTTTTAAGATTTTTAACTATGTTCGCGATGTTTCAGATTTTTTTACAAGTTTCAATATGTTTCAATTTTTTACGGTGCTCAATGGTTTTTACAATCTTTTACGATTTTCTACGAATTATTTTTGATTTTTTTATAACTTATAACCATTTTTAATAAATTTTCGATTTTCAATGATAGTTGCTATTTATAATAAAATTTTTTAAGATTTAAAACGTTTTTTGCATTTACATTTTCGACTTTTAAGATATTTACGAGTTTTTTTACATTTTTACTTTTTTATAATTTTCTATTATTTTAACAATTTTTTGTTCCGGATTTTTACGATTTTTACAGATTTATTTTCGACTTTAGATTTTTTACAAATTATCACTAACTTTTAACGATTTTCAATTTAACTTTTATATGAAACAATTTTTGATAAAAATTAATGGAAACAGGATTATAAAATAAAGCAATGGGAATATTTATCGTACGTTACTAGGACTACAAAGAATTTTTCAACAGCGATTTTCCAGTAAATGGTAGATTTTTCGAAAGAACTTTTCAAACAAAAGTTGTTTAAAATATTCTTATATTTAACTCTCTCGATAATACGTACCGTTTTCGAGATGTGAAACAAATGACAAACTATCACTTCCGGTTGACATATTGCTTTCAAAATTTCTTCTGAACCATATACAAATCTTAAGTTTTAAGTTTCATAATCCTAACTTTAATAGTTGACGTAATTAATTAGGAACTAGGAAATAACCCCTCCATATTTTCGACGTATTTCGAGACCCCACATTTTTCTGCTACTCTCGCACCGACGATTTGCTTGCCTCCAATGTTTTCTCCAATATTTCTTCTAAAATCTCACAGTTTTTCACCAGACTCGATGTCTCAAGTCATATTTAAAATATCAAACGATTTAATTGCAATGATGAATAAAGGATAATATTATGTTTTAATTGCATTTTTTTACATGATCGTTCGATAATTATTTATTATGATGAATTAAAGAACTTGTGCAACAATTTATTTATTTTGTAACAATCAAAAATTACGTACAATGCTGTGTTAAAATGTTTCCACATTTTTGAACCTACATAAGTTAAAGTGCAATGAGAGTAAGGGATCGAAATCCCTTGTTGTTGTAAATGGGAACTTAACGTGCTATTCCTCCACCATATTTTTTACCCTGCAATCAATGTAAGCGAGGTAGTTGCTCATATTCAGTTACAGTAAAGTAACAGTTGAGGTACATTACCAGTGCTGTTGATGTGTAGGAGCTATACTTATTTATTTGGGGCGTAGTCTAAAAAAGTATTGTCTGAGTTCGTTGCTTTTAATTTCCATTCGCATTTATTTACAGTTGATAATAATAAAAGTTATTGTCAACAGCAAATTAAAATGAATGGTAGTCCACAACAATAAGTTGATTAACAAATTTTCGTCTACAACTTTTAACGAAAAAATTGAAAATGCTTTATTTTCCATTTATTAAATCAACTGGGCAAAGATTCCATCCAACAACAGTCTAAAACAATAGGTTTCTCTATCGTTTCAGATGTGAGCCCGCACCTCGTGTTCAAGAACGGTATCAACCCGACGTTGTGGCCCCAAGACGTGCCCTTCCCGCCAGAAGAAGGCAAGGAAGAGGTTACGTCGACGTACGGCGACGGCGACGCCACCCAAAACGAACGTGGCGGTTGCTTCTCGCCGAACAGCGTCACCGGAAACATCCAATACCCGGCTTACTTCAAAGACAACAAAGGGATGAACCACTCCGTCTTCGGCTCGAGCGCGAACTTCGGCGCCCTCCAGTACCTAAACAAGGGCAAACTCCCGGACGTCATCCAGCACGGACGATCGGCCGGAATGCCGCTGTACGTGAGGTGCCCCATCTGCCAGAAAGAGTTCAAGCAGAAATCGACGCTGCTCCAGCACGGATGCATACATATCGAGTCGAGGCCGTACCCGTGTCCGGAATGCGGGAAGCGGTTCCGACAGCAGTCGCATCTGACGCAGCATCTCCGGATCCACACGAACGAGAAGCCGTACGGCTGCGTCTACTGCGGGCGGAACTTCAGACAACGAACGATCCTGAACCAGCACCTGAGGATCCACACGGGGGAAAAACCGTACAAGTGCACGCAGTGCGGAAAGGACTTTCGCCAAAAGGCGATCCTGGACCAGCACACGCGCACGCACCAGGGCGACCGGCCGTTCTGCTGCCCGATGCCGAACTGCAGGAGGCGCTTCGCGACCGAGCCCGAGGTCAAGAAGCACATAGACAACCACATGAACCCGCACGCGGCGAAGAATCGCAGGGACTCGACCAGTTCGGAGGCGAAGCACCCGACCAACGGGATGCTGCCGAGGGGGCTGACGCCGACGACGGTCGTCAAGCCGGAGCTGTACTTCCCGCAGTGCTACGCGCCCAGCTTCAATCCGCCGACGAGCGTCGCTCAATTTCCGACCTCCACTCCGGAATTCAAACCGCCGAACGGTTTACCGGCCCAGTGACTAACCGGTTGGCAATTGGGTCCCTGCATTGGGTGACCAATTGCCTACCAGTAAAAAAAATACGGACAAATCACACACAAAGACACACTGACTGAACGTTCGTTACTAAGTTGTTGCGAAAAAAAGACTTGAAACGGAAAACAAAGGAAATCCGAAGGGCCCCGAACGTCGGTGACGTAAATTTACCGGATTCACACGTCGTTGCTGGCACTTTCCAATCAAAAGTACGTTTTCGAAGGTATGGTCGTTTTAATTTATTTTTTAATTATGGAACGAGGAACATAAATTTTATTATCGCACGATTTTATCAAAACCAACAGAGAATATTACAAGAGTTCTAAATCAAAATTCTATATTACTTTAAGGGAAAGTCTAAAAGTACTTTTTACCGCCACATTTTAGACCAAGCCTCACAACCTACTCGGCTTCAGCTGCAATACATCCCCCATACAATTTACTGTACAGACACAATACAACATGGCGGTGAAAATACTTTTGTGCCCCCAATTAAATTAACATGAGTTCTTGATCCAGACCTTTCATAATATATCTACCAGCACTAATAAAAATAACAGCGGATTTATGGCTCCGACCAATCAACGTTGTTTGCAATTTAAATTATTTCAGTAAATAAGAAATTAAATGTCTTTATTTGATTCTCTCAGCCCTTGAAAACTATTTGTCGACGAAGGGCTGAAAACAAGATCATTCATTCTCAACTCATTTTCCATGTTTAATTAAAATAAATGATAAAAATATTCAACAAACAACATTGACATAAATCACAGTTTAAAATAGAAATAAAAAAAATTGCAATGCCCTAGCATTACGAAATATTTTCACGAAAGTTCATTTCCCCAGTTTTTTTTTTCAACGATACACAATTTAAAATATGTCCCGAGTAACTTTGAGTACTCAAATCAGACTACATCATCATTTATCAATCACAGATTCCTGTTCTTCAGTTGACTTCATCGCCAACGTATTGGTTTATGAGGCTCTCTCTTTTGTCGAATTAACTTTATAGCGATTAAAATGTTCGTGCGGATTTTTATATAAATCTGCTGGCAAAGATATTCCCTTTCTTTTTCATTGAATTCTGTCTTACCAGTAAATATAATTAATGAAAAAAATATAGTGACCAGCGAAAAGATCCGAAGATTTCTTGGGACTTTAACTCGGCCAATTGTTTTAATTTAAATGTTTATATGTTTTGAAGGGCTTACATTTAATGTCTAACTTTTATTTTATTTTTTGTGAACGTCGAGCTTCGGCGCTCAATAAAATTGGGGTTGAAAAGGCTTGAATACGAGGGCGCTGAAAATTGGTTCCATATGGATTCAATACTATAACGAAAGTTTATTTCCCCAGTTCTAAAAATAATATAATAATTAAATAATCAATTTCCTAGGTCAGATACTTCAACATTTCTTACCAATGATTTTTATAATCTATGGGGGGGGGGGTAGAATTACAATTCATTTGCTTTATTGATGTGCAATTAACCCACTAATTAGATTAAATCCACTTATTAATTTCATTTCTTGTTTACTCTTCTTCGTTCACTTCGATGCTGGCGAATTTGAGTTTCTCGCGTCGAATTAACTTTATAATGATTAAAATGTTCGTACGACTCTTCGTCGAAGGCTGCTGGCCGAGATAACATTCAATTATATTCTCCGAATCAAAATTAAGATTGAATTCACTTAATTTTAATATTTTTCTTTCTTTATCATGAACTTCTCTACTAAACCATTTTTCTTGGATTTTAGTTTCGATCAGCTTGTAAATTTAAGATCAAAGTCAATGCTTAAACTTGCCAAATGGTGAATTCTCCTAATTTTAATATTTTTGTTTCTTTATCATTAACTTCTCTAGTTTTTCTTGGAATTTAATCTGAGCTTATGAATTTAATTAATCGAAAGAAGATCTGAAGAAT
Source organism: Geotrupes spiniger (assembly GCA_959613385.1). Taxonomy (NCBI): domain Eukaryota; kingdom Metazoa; phylum Arthropoda; class Insecta; order Coleoptera; family Geotrupidae; genus Geotrupes; species Geotrupes spiniger. The sequence goes on along the minus strand of OY390736.1, from coordinate 30,470,871 downwards.
TTTTTTTTTTTTTATTATTCAAAAATAATTTGGGCAGTTTCCAGTGGTTTTCTTGTGCAGGCCGTTAGTTTTATTTAATTAATTTCGACATTCTACTAACTTCAAAGATCACTTCAACCATCCAAAAAAAAATTAGAGTCTGCAATTTCACACTTCGTCGAAAACTTCTAAAATTTTAATCGGATGTAATTGTCCAATTGCCCCTATTTTAGAAATAGGGAGCACTATTTCTAAAATAGGGGCAATTGGGCCATCTCTATGTACGAAAATAAAATAAACGATACCAACTCCAACCCCATATATATTCTCATTCGTCAGATGCGTTTGCCAAATGCAATTGTAAATAAATTGAATGTGAACTCCAGGGCAGTTATCGCGTGGGTTCCACTCTCTGCAGATCGTTCAGATACAAACATTGTAATAACAGGGCGGTAACTGTGCCACCGCTCACGGAGACAGCCCTCAGATAAATGCGCAGACCTTTAGATTTATTTGCAAATAATTAAAAACATTGATTTAAAAAAAGACTCATTTAATTTATAATAGCTAATCATTAGTTTTATTTGTCTTATTTTTTTTCACGATATCGACATTTCTTTTTAATTCACGTAATGGTATCAACGATAATGTATTTTTAATCAACCTATATCTATACTTGAAACAGAATTGTGGTAAATTGAGATCGAAGTTTGAACGATGTTTACTCCACAGAACTTAGGAAGATTGCGCTTTGAAAAGGTATCGATTTTCGATTTGGTTCTTGGGGTCAACGTTTGAAAAGTCAACTACCTTCAAATGTTAACTAAAAATTTCAAATTTGAAATGTTGCCATTAACCATTTTAGACATGAATTGTTTTTAATAAAATTGCAGTTCGACCCTGGCCACGCGTTTGCACAATCAGACGGCGTTATTAATTTTAAATAATCGCGCTCAGATTAAATTGATTACCATGAGTAACTGGCGCAGTGTCGAGTTCGTAATTCAATGAATTATGAAATTAAAGAATTGTCCAAATTTTCATGAAAAAATTCAAATTTCGTGTGACGAAAAATAAATCGAGGTAAATAATTTTGCGTACAACTCGTTACAACATAGAAAATGGTCCCTCTTCATGGATTACATTTCAAAATAACTTTACGAGTGCACTTTTCATTTCGACAGTGTCATTATTTTAATTTCAGACTCCAATTAGATTGAAAGTTAAAGACCCATGACATTTCGCTGTTAATCGGATGTTTCTGAAATCGCCGAAGAAATAACTCAAAGTGAATGTAAATTTAACTACAAATTTAATTGTGGACTAAATTTAAAGCAACTCAACCCAAACATTTTTGTTAATGTAGTGTAAGCAAAATTTTGAATGTTGGTAATTTTTACGTTTTTTTTCATTATTGACAAATTCAATGTTGGTGTTTTAACGCTTTTGTCAATTATATTTATTTATAATTCAGAAATTTATCACAATTTTGATTTTTTTACATTTGTGATAATGTTGAGAATCTTGTCATTTCTGTATTAAATTTTGTGAAATTGGATTATTTCACCATTTCCAGTTTGGCCATTTAAATTATGTATACAATTTGTTTGCTAAAGGATAAGATTATTTAAAAAAAATTCATTTTGAATTTTTTGGCATTGATGGTTTTGTTAATGTTGTCATTTTTGCGTGTTTCATGAAAATTTTAGAATTCTTGCAATTGGCAAATTTATATTTATTTTTTTTTAATTGATTTGGTTTTTGCAAATTTTGAATATTTACTATTTGAACAATTTTTAATTAGTAGTATTGATTTTTTTAGAATTTTGTCAATTCTGGCATTTTTTTCATTTTTAGACATTTTTTGAGGCGAGACGTATTGTCAATTTTGATGTACGTCACTTTGATAATTTTTGCAACTATAATAATAGTTAACAATTGTTACAATAAACTTGCAACAAACTTTTTGTCAATTTCGACAAATTTGACGGTTCTCAACAATTGTGATATTTGTGTCAATTTTGACAATTTATGCATTTTGGGAATTTTACACAATATTGGCATTTTCAACAGCGTTCGCCTTTTTAAAGCTTTTGTCAATTCTCAATGATTGTTACCTTTACTAATTTCGATTTCTTTTTTTGCATTTCCGATAATGTTAAGGATGTTATTTGGATATTGTTAATTATTTTTGGAAATTTGCACATTTGACCATTTCCTGTTTGTAATCTTTTGCAAGTTGGCCGTTTACGAATTGTCATTTTACGCTTTTGAAAATTTCAGAATTCTGGCAATTGTAAGAATAATTTTTGGAAATTTTAGATTTTTAATTAAATTTTGCAATTTAACAATTTCTGAATTTCGGATACTACGTATTTCATGTTAATTTCACTATTGTCACGTAATAGTAACATTTTTAGGTAATTGTTACATTTTTTGACATCTTGTCGTTTATCGTCGTTATTTCCCAGTTTGAAATTTTGACAAAAATGACAACAACATTCTGACAAGTTTTATCATTTTTTATTACAATTTGTCCAATTGTGACATTTTTGCATTTTTTGCACTTTATCGACTTTGAGTCACGTATATGTCGTAAATGTCGTCTTTGATAATTTTAACATATTTTGCACTTTTGAACTTTTGTACTTTTATTTTGAGATTTTGATAAGGAGTTTATCAATTTTGATATTTTAACCTTTTTTCAAATTTTAGATAATTTTAATTTTTGTGATTCTAATCATTTTTACAATTTTGACATTTCTCCGTTTTACTCAAATTAAGACATATTTTGTATTAATTAACGTCATAATTTTCATTTTGTGTTCAATTGTGTAATTTTTGACATATCTGATATGTGACATTTTTTTTAGTTGTTGTCTTTTCATATTTTCGCACTCTAGACATTTTTGAAATATTGACGCCAAATTTTGCAACTTTAATGAATTAATCGATTTTGAACAATTTTGAATTTATGATCACTTTAGGCATTTATACAAATTAATGATTTTAACTATTTTTTTAAATTATAACAATTGTACAATTGTCGCATTTGAAAACTTGCAACAAGATTTTTGTCAATTTTGACAAGTTTGACAGTTGGTTTCTCATGGCTTCTCGATAATTGTGATATTTATGTCAATTTTGGCCATTTATTCATTTTGGCAATTATGCCGATTTTAAATTTTTACAAACAGTGGCATTTTTGAAAAGGGTTGCCCATTTAAAATTTTTGAATTTTAGGCAGCTATTACTTTTTTGACAATGTCAAACTGTCAATTTTATCAAGTTGTCATCTTGCATTTTCGATCATTTTGACGTTTTTTGCAATTTTGACAATTCCTTTATTTTATGCAATTTTGTTGCCAATTGTATTTTTCGTATTTTCGAAAAAACGTTGTCAATTTAACATTATAGATTTTTTTGTATTTTTGACGCTGTCAATCTTAGTATTTTAATATTTTTTTAATTTTAGCCATTTTTGTAATTTTTATCAATTTTACAATTTTTTAGAAATTTTAAATTTCAGTCACCGTTTTTGTAATTTTTTATTAATGCAGACGTTTTGTCATCTTTGACAATTTTCACGTTTTTACAATTTTGACAAATTTTACCATTTTTACAAAATTACCTAACATTTTGGCGTTTTTTGAAAATTTAACATAATTGTTATGTAAAAATTATTGGATTTGGGGCTTCGGCTACAGTTTTACTTTATTGCTAATTTTGAAAATGTTCACAAATTCGCAAGATTCATTTTGAACTTTTTTGATTATTTTCCCATCTTTCGAAATCTACCTGTCTCCGTCTGAAATGTGAACCCGAAATGCAACCAAAATTGGTTCTGGTTGAGGTGGGGTAGGTTGGACTTGAGTTATCTTAAATTCACCGACTTATATAAGATCATGCAAATTTTAATTGGAAGTGCCACGACAGATTCAAAATCTCCGGCAACGTCGCGCCACCGAATTTCGGACGGCCGCCAATCGACGCATATATCAAATATCCTCGGGGGGGTATTCGCTGAGTGATTTTCACATGGTGCTTGAAGAACCATGCGCCGCGCTATGGTTGTTGATCGTAAAAAAGGCTTTAAACACGGGATGTATGTAACGTTTACGATTAAGTATACATACTATATATATAAATACATATATGTAAAATGTAAAAGTATTTTAAAATTTTATTCAAAGCGTGTCCTGTTCACTTAGTGGCAATACTTTTAATCAAGAAGGTACTTTAATTGATAAGTATATTATTATATATTATTGTTGTAGTCTAGATAAACTATTATGTGATCTCTTAAATGTAAATTGGTGAGGAGTCGAGGGACGTGTTTTTCGAACGGGTTCTAATCTGCATTTTGGGACACCGCACCCTACGCCGCGACATACAGGTGTCCACCGAATTGCCTGGCCAGAGATTTTTTATTTTATTTCGCCGACGACACGATTCTCAACCAAATTTTAATTTTTTTTAACAAATTAATTTGCAATTCGACAGTTTCGACGAAAGACCATAAAAAAATCTCGCGCGTCAGCCAGTCGAGAAAATGTACAAAGATAAGGTTTTTTTTCTATAGATTTTTTCATACATCCATTATCTATGTATGTAAAGTGTGGTGTCCTCCGAATATATTTTTGACTGCATTTTTGATATACGTAACTTGCAATCGCGGTTGCAGTAACCCATTCTTATTATCTACCGGTTTTTATACACATATATTCTATATACACATATACTATGGAGATTATACTCTTTTTATACAGGGTCTACACACCTATAAGGCACTATTTGCATTCAAGTTAGAATATTAAAAAATTTGCAAATTTTTCCGATCTTACTGGATTAAGTTACTGAAAGTATCATAGAAAATCCATGCCAACTTGCCGGTAAAATCTATGATGTCCTCGAGCCTTGCCGGCAATGTAGATTTCTATCAACCCAAACTGGCCATCAAAATATTACCCAACCAATATAACACAGCATCAATCAAGCCAACCTGGCCAACCTCAATTGGTTGGAAAATGATGAGGAGAGGACTCAAAGATTTATTTGAGGAAGTCGATAAAATTAGGCTCCGTTTTTCTGGCCAAGTTATGGTTTGCATATATTTTGGTTTTACTGGTCAGTTGGCGCATAGGCAGTGTTAAGAACGACTGCAGTCGCTCCATAAATATTTAAATTCATAAATTAGAACTACTACGTGAACAGTGCTCGTTTAGATTGGGAAGGGTTGGGTTTGGTTGGGTTCAGTATGGTTGGCTTCAGTGGGGTTGGGTCGGGTTGTGTTGTGTTGAGTTAAACTGGGGGAGGCAGTGCTCGTTTGGATTGGGTCAAGTTGAGTTGGATTGGGTTGGCTTGGGTTCAATTGGCTTGTGTTGCGTTGGGTGGAGTTATGTTGTGTTGAGTTAAACTTGGGACCTAACCTAATCAAACTTAAGAGGCCGACGCCGTCTCTTTCGATTTGATTCCACAAGTCTATCTAAAATACGACACTATCACATTTTTCTCACCACTAACTCTTTTAATAAACATTTTCAAATTAATAAAATTATCGGGCGTCTAAATTAAAATTAAGGACGATTCAAAAAAAATTTCAAAGACCAAAAAAATACATTTATCTAATTAATTGAATTACTTTGAAAAAACAATGTTCCGGCTATCGACGTTCAAGTAAATAACTCAGTGTGGATGGGGCTTTACGCGCGTAAATTTTCAATTCGAATTGAATGGGTATGATTGGAAGTAGATATGATAGGATTTGACGCTAGTTGGTAAAATTGGGTTCAACCTGATATAGCATGGGTTCGAACCTAGATAACGTAGCAGTACATTTTTTGCTACCGCCGTTGAATTTCGTCCGAATATAATTTGACTAAATAAATAAAATTCAAACGAATGCAAATAGTGTCCGAATGTATCAGTTGCAGTACATTTAATTTCTTTCAAACATGTCCGCGACGTGTAAGAGATTCGTGTTCGGTGTCGTTAAATTTATGATCTCATTCTGTTCGTTCTAGAAGTGGCGATTTTCCGTCGAATTTTAATTTTATGTCTTTCTTGTCGGCGATCTCCTGCACGTCGCGGAAGCTTGCATCGCATTCGCATTTTAGATTTAGATGCGCGTTTGTTGAGCAGTCTCGGAGCCGCCGCCGGTACGTCTAAAAATAGAATGCAGTGTGAACAGGGCTTGACGTGCTCACGTATTTCGTTCTATCATTACGTATAAATGGTCACTCATAACTTATTGTAATTGTGATAATGACTTTCACTTCGCTATATGCAATATTATCACTACCATTTTTTTATTTATCTTATCAAGTTTATACATATATATAAAATAGTGTTTATATTATCACGAGAGTTTAGGTACGAAGTGTCATATTTTTAGTTATTTTTTGTCCATATGTACAATACCTATGTATCCTAGATCGTTTGTGAAACAACAAAAAAATTTCTACCATGAATAACCAAATCTATTTTATTGTACATTTGTTTATATTTGTTTTGTTTTATTTTTTGTATACGATTCGTTTTGGCGTTGCGAGAAAAATTCCAAAGTTTAGTAATGGTTTTGTTAGGGTGTGCAGGCCTCTTTCTTATGTTATCATTTTAATTATTGTCATCGTAATTAATTAAATTCGACGAGGAGCGGCTGTAGCAGCCAAAAAGTTTTTTTGTTGAGCTACAAGACTTATAAAACGTGATAGCATTTAATTAGTTTCTAAGCCAATTTGTGTATATAATTACATTTTAAATAGTTTTTACTAATGTATGTTACACTTTAACGTAGAGAGTAAGCGGCTAAGCAAAAGATGTGATATCCCAGTTGGGTAACTTTTTTTCGTATTTGTAATTGTTTTGTTACTCATTGTCTTCTTGTTGAATTGCGCGGCGGCGACGCGTCGCGATCTTGCGCGACGGAACCACCAATCAGCGACGTGCCGTGTACGAACTCATTTCTAGCGGGAAATTTGAATTTGATGATTTTTACTGCGCGGAACGTCGCGGCGCGCGTCGCGCGCCTTAAATTAATTTTATGGAAATTTGTTTCGGACGATCCACGGGTCCACTGTTGATTTTTCTTAATTCGAATTTCGTGCAATAAAATCGGCCGTGGGTCGGTCCGAATTTAGTCGGAGTTTGCGAATTTCGTTTTATCTTAAAAGAATGTGTTATGTGTGTAAATTCTATCAAACTTCCACTTCATAAATGTAGTTTGACTACTCTAAAAGGTACACATAGGTAGTTATTTTGTTATATGCAGCGCACTAAAGTGCAAACTATACAAACAAACAGTTGCAGTGTTTCTGCGATCGTAATTTGAAATTGTTTTAGCTCGACTATTACCGAGCAGAAACGGTGCAATACCACAAATATTGTTTATACAACAAGTGCCATAGTTGAATGATAACTGATGAAATTTTCCGTTTATTTCAACTGCATTTATGTCATTCGTATACGTTCAGAATTATAATCGAATTATAAATATGTGTAACATATGTGGAACGAACTGTATATTGTTAATCGATATGTAAGCGTCGCGTTCCGTTTCGATGCTCGGGCTCCGCCGTATTTTTATACCATTCGGTTTCTAACCCAAAACTGCAAAAATTTGTCGGGCGGAGCGCGATTTCGAAACGGGGCCCGGAAGACGCGAAGAAGAACGTCAAATGTAAGTAACAAAGACGAGATCTGATAAATGAACCAAAAGACTGGGATATTATCGAACAGGGTTATATATAGAGAGAAAAACGACTTGTAAATGTTTGCGTTAGGAAAAAGCGGTGTGAATCTGAAATTTTTTCGGGCGTTTTTAGTGTTTTGTAAATGCTCTAATTTATGTTCGTGAGACAATCTCGACAGTTTTATCGATCAAATTGATTCAACGGTATATATGTGTTTTAAATAAAATCGAAACTGTTTTGCGTCCAGCATGACTTCAAGAGAATCATTTCAACTAAGAAAGTAAATAATAATGAAGATAATACACTAAGCCACCTCAATGTTGCCATTACAATGTAATACAGTTACTAATGCTCAACCAATGTACAATAGTCTTATTTTTTTTAAACACACAATACAATGCAATATAAGTATTTGCTCAAAAGTACAAATACTGTAAATAATAGATACCGGAATTGTTTTATATTATAAATATATTCTAATAGAAATATATGAATTGATTCTCTTTGTATTGCATATAAATAAATATGAATGTATTTGTTAAACCCTACAATTTTTTTTAATTTATCTCTTCTCACTCCATCATCCTTATCCGCACAACGAAAACTAGGTTTTTTTATTTAAATTCCAAAAGATACCAGGATGTACGAGAGAAGATCAATATTTACGGTCCCTAACATAGAAGGAAACAAATTGAAGAAATATCAAACGTTTATTTTTCTACATAATCTCCATGAATGTCGATGTATTTGGTCCAACGATGTTCCAAACCTGTGATTCTTCTGGCAAAAAATATCGTTTACGGCCATCATCACTTCATTATCGTCGTGATCTGGTCCCCAGAAGATATTCTTTTAATTTAGGAAATAAAAGGAAATCAAATCCTGCGCTCATGGTATCATGGCTTTTGTGGACAGGAGCGTTGTCTTCATGAAATATAATACGATTAACATTTTCTTGGGCAGTAATAGTCACTGGTCGTCCAGCACCCTTCGCATGTTCACATGTTTGTCTTCCTAGTTTAAATTTTCGAGACATATACTCAGTGACATATAAACTGCACCACCTAGAATGGGTGGGAATTTTTTGACCAAATTTGGCAGGAATAGTGGACTAGTCCAGTTGATTAATAGTTGATTAAAATTTGAAACCCAATCATCAAGTAGTCATGGGATTTTTGACGTTTGTGTCATTTTTTAGAGGTGGTGATAGACAAGGAATTATCGAGTCATTTTTTTAATTTATTCCACTTTTTAGGATCCCGTTCTTTAGTTTAAAGTGTTTCAAGTGTTTAATGATGCCTAGAGGAAGGAGACCTCAAGTTTACCAGCAGTTGAGTGACTTTGACCGAGGGCGGATTGTTGGTTTACGAGAAACAGGTTTTTCGTTTAGAGAAATCAGCAACCGTTTGGGACGGCACCACTCAACAATAATGCGTGTTTATCAAGCGTGGTCTGAACATGGGGTTGAACGTCGGAGAAGAGGCACTGGGGCTCAAAGACGAACCAATGAACGACAAGATCGCCGCTTAAGACTAATGGCCTTGATAGACCGATTCTCTACAACTAGATCAATAGCTGATCAATGGTTAGGTGAACAAGGTCGTCCGATAGGCTTGCGAACAGTTTATCGTCGAATAAGAACCTTTGGCTTGCTGTCTTACCGCCCACATCTTGTGCTACCCCACACTGCTCAACATCGCAAGGAACGTTTGGCCTGGTGCACGGAAAGACTTCAATGGAACTTGGAGTGGCATCGAGTTGTCTTTAGTGACGAATCGCGATTTTGTTTAGGAATGCATGATGGTCGGATGACTGTTAGACGAAGACGTGGAGAAAGGCGCAATCCTGATTTTTCGATTGTGAGGCATGTTCACCGAACTCTGGGGTTGATGGTGTGGGGTGCTATTGCTACGGCAGTAGGTCACCCTTGCTCTTCATTCGGGGCAGTATGACCGCCCGACGCTACATTGACGAAGTGGTAGAACCACATGTTCTTCCATATCTTCGAGGGCTGGAAGACCCACTTTTCCAGCAAGATAATGCACGACCTCACGTAGCAAGGGTTTCTTTTGACTTCTTTGAAGAGGCCAATGTTAATTTTTTGCCTTGGCCGCCAAGATCTCCCGATTTGTCGCCCATTGAGCACGTGTGAGACATGATGGGTAGAAGATTGAGGAATCTACCGAACCCACCGTTGACAATAGAAGCTCTACGGCATGAAGTACAGGCTGCTTGGGATACCATACCCCAAGAAGACATTGATCACCTGCTGGAATCAATGCCAAGGCGGGTCAATGAGTGTATCAGAAATAGGGGCGGACCAACACATTATTAAAGAAAAATGAAAAAGATGAAGTGTTTTCTTTATCAAATTTTAATCAATTGTTAGCTTAGACTAGTCCAATGTTTCTGCCAAATTTGGTCCAAAAATTCCCACCCCTTCTAGGTGGTGCAGTTTATATGTCACTGAGTATATTTTTCACCACCTGGTAATAAACAGCACCTCGAGTTTGTCAATACATTTCTGACTTTGTAAAAGGGCAGAGAAAACGAAACAATCCGACAGTGTTCGTAACGAATTTAAGCATCGTTCATAGGTCGAGTTTGTGACCAGTTGGATTGGATTGGGTTAAATTGGGTTGGGTTGGATTAGATTGGGTTGGATTGGGTTAGGTTAAGTTGGGTAACTAGAAAATTCAGTCAGTTAGGTACAAAACGTTAAAAAAATAAATCCAAACGCAAAATTACAAAAAGTTATCATATCACTTTTTTTCATAAAATTCATTATGTGATATTTATTCACAATAAATATGACTTTTCCACTTTTTTAATTTTGAACAAACCGTACCCAGTACATTAATGTTGACTTTTGTAACTTAAAAAAAATAAGTGTATCATTCTGATTGAATATGTACATAAATTAATTAAAGTAAAATAGACTAATGAATAACAACTCTGTTTTGCTAAAAAAGTTGCCTGCACGTTGGGTCCCACGAATGTTGACACCTGATCAGAAACGTTCTAGAGTATTGCATTCTGAAACCTTAGAAAGATATGTTGTCGAATAAAACAGTTTTAGTTCAAATAAATTGTAGGCCAAACTTTAAAATGTATATAAACATTCGCTGAAGGTATGTCGGCACACCATTTTATTATCAATCCCACTTTAACCTGCACGTCCGCAAGAATAATCATTGGACGGATAATCTTGCTGAACCTGTGCCGTGCATGGCATTATCTTACGTTGCTTTAAGGTCGAAATTCCGGCTTTTGTGTGCTTTTTGTCCAAAAGATGTTTTTTATCGGCACGAAAGCCAGTAATAGTAATTTAGAGTAAAAAACGGCAATACTGCGCAAAATCGTTTAACGATAAACAAGGAACTACGCAAATGAATAAGGATAACTAGTACTCTCGCCTATTGAATGCTATCGAAATTTTACACGTACGAGTTTTTTACCTAGTTCCCCTGGCAAGTACGTTCGATTGTCATTGGATGGATATTTTTGGTGAACCTATGCCGTGCATAGTGTTATCTTACGTTGCTGTAAGGTCGAAATTCCGGCTTATATCTGTATTGTTCATTGTAACAATCCGACAGTGTTCGTAACGAATTTAAGCTTCGTTCATAGGTCGAGTTTGTGACCAGTTGGATTGGATTGGGTTAAATTGAGTTGGTTTGGGTTACATTGGATTGGGTTAGGTTAAATTGGGTAACTAGAAAATTCAGTCAGTTAGGTAGAAAACGTAAAAAAAATAAATCCAAATGCTGCATATATAGCATTTCAATTAAGAACAAGGTTTACTTTAAGCAAAATAAATACATCAAACGAAGTGCAAACGTACAAACGTATTAACGTCTACATGGCACACAACACAAATTTCTCGCAACTCATGTTTGCATGACCACATACACTTCAGCGGATGTATAATTGGTGGTCCAACGAGTCCTGAAGGACGAAACAATTTATTTTCAACGGCATCTTGTGTGTTGATCATTACATCGAAGTTAGAAATAACACAGTCGCTCAAATGAGATTTTCATAAATCATTGCTTAATTTTCAAAATGGAATGAATGCATTGATTCGAGTTGAAACAAAACCCAAAAAGATCAACGTACTTAAAAGGAAACTGTTTACGTAACATTTAAAAAAATGCCACTTTCGATTTTTAACAAAATAAATACATATTTCGGCCATCTTAAGTAGTAAAAAAAATTAAAAAAGAAATAAACATTGAACGAAACAGAACACAAATAAAGCGAACCCGAAGAAGAACGTGAAATAAAAATTAAAAGCAACAAAAAATAAATGGAACAGAAAAAGGAAATTACATTTGGATTCAATCGGGTTGGGTTGGGGTAGGTTGCTTTGGATTGGGTTGGGTCGAGTCGAGAACAAGACAAAAACCTTGGATCACAAAAAGACAGCATAAAACAAATAAGAAACTTCTTCTCATTTATCGTCAATTCCCTTCACGACTTCACCCATTTTATCCTGTTCTTCTAGTTCTATGCCATATTTCTCAATTCCTCTTCAATTCTTTTAACGATTTTCCTCTGCTGACTCTTATTTATTCAATCCTTTCTATCAAAATTTTTCTCTGTCTGCGTCAATTTCTCTTCCTTTCGATTTCGCTACCATCTGGCTCCATTCTAAGTATATTTCGATAGGAGTTTAAATGTCTTTTCTGGATTTTCATCATGGTTGGTTCTCTGCCGCATTTATTCGCGATTCGTGTCTTTTCAAGGGTTAAACAAATTAAACAAAATACGAAAAGCAGTTTCGATTGATACAGGTTGGGTTGGGTTGGGTTGATTTTGGTTTTGTTGGGTTGGGTTGGGTTGGGTTTGGTTGGGCGACAACCCTTTCTTTTGTAAGTATTTTATAACTGCACGAACTTCTGATTTTTCCATTTTTAGAATTTCTCTAAATTTGTCTACTTAACTTCTAAATTATTTGAACAGGTAACAAGTGACAAAACTACAATTGAACCAACGTAACAACAAATGATTAATACTTTAATGTGTCAAATTGATTGTATAATAAATAATGCACTCCCTACAACGACTACATACACAACCTTAGTTGAAAAATAACACCAATAATTAATCCAAGTCGCCCAGCCAGTAAAACTGGCTTATGCAGGTACAGAGAACCAGCATAAGCAAGAATTCATTGAAACACGTACGAATTGGTTCAAATTTTCTCATTGGACACTTATTGCAATGATAAAGTTGCCAATAAAGTCGTCTTTGTAGTAAATGCCAATCGATCACGAAAAGATTTTGACTATTTCAAAATAAATTATAACGAATACAACATTCCAAGCTAGTTCCACCTCTTGCACTTTCTATGAATTGGATATTAATAATAATCGATAGATCAGCAAACTGTCAATGTTTTTTACACGACACATGGAGGCAACATGGAAAAGCAAGGTAAGTATGTGCTCTAACAGGAATCTGCTCTGCACGTGCTAACTTTGAATTCTTTGCCCCACGACATGCAGATGTTGCACGTGTTCTGAGTTAGCATGTTAGGTTGTTACTGTGCCCGTTTCAAGTGTTAAGGCTTTTAACAATATATATATATATAAATATATATGCTGCAAACAAAGCCATAGCCAAGTGCGGATTTAAGATTTAATTAATGGAAATAATTGTGTGAAGTTGACACTTCCATTTGTAGATGGAAGATATAACACAGGACTATTTAAAAAAAAACAATTTTTTTATCAACTCTATATTTCAATTTTTTTAAATATGAATACAAAATATGTGGATCTAATTAACTCGTTGCGGCATATATGTCTAAAATTTCTATTAAACAATAGACGAAGAGAAGCTAGTTTTATTAATTAAGTTTACATAATTGGACAACAAGGGATTTTATGATAGTTGAACCCTTGTATATGTATACCATAGTAAGCCAACCTTTGGTTAAAATTTGACAATCGTTTTTGAAGAGCTTTGGCAGCAACCGCATTAGTGCGCCACCGTCGATTTGGCAGCGATTTTAGGGCCATTGCTTGCCGTTATTTCTATCAAGGCGCCACTGGCAAATTTCTACTCAACGTTAAATAACTTAATTAATGGTGTGAATCTTTACTATTTACAGATTACTAATGCCATTACGTTATCATGCACTTAATTAATTAATGAATATGAGATATTAAAAACTAATGATAGAATGAAAATTGATGTATAGTTTAAAATAACATTTTCCAACAGTATCATTTACAAATATATAATAAAAATTTTACAAATAACATTTACTGGTGGGGTTTACCGTGAATATTTATTTATTTGTTACAATCAAGTGTAAAAATAAGAATTTAATTTTGCTGATTTTACATGTTTAAATTTAAATGCAATTATAAATTTACAGCACTGTTTATATACGTATGTATCATAGTTTGATAACGGGATGACCGATTCTAACTAGCAAAAAATTACCAACTCGATCAAATAAGTCGTGGACTTGTATTGCACTTCAGGCAATACAATTCATTCTAATTTTGTCGTTGCAAATTCGATTGGGCGATTGTTTTTCCGTATATCGTTTTTGTAGTGATATCTACATTAACCGGTCTCCCGCTTTGACGCCGAAGAATATATTATTACTTCCTCATACTTTATGTATGTAATTATGAAAAATTTCAACCTCGAGATTTTAACTGATATACGCGTTTTGAGGTCCCCTGAATCGATCCTGATTATTTTTGGAATCTATCCCCCGTTTACCTATTAGATGCATCTCCACACAAGTGCGCGAAGTTTGAATAGAAGTTTTCTATTGGTGGAATTTCTCAATCCCAAAACACGCAACTACAAAATCCGGCAATCGTGATTGCGTGCCGGTGTTTTTTAATTTGTGTCTAGCGTGTGAAACTGGCTGTTGACGCCGAGCGTACGTTGCGTACGTTCTGGCGGCTCGATTCGATTCCATTGGTAAATTCGTTCTCGACAACTTTGTTTATATATTTTTTTCACACGAACGACAGTTTTCGCTGCATGTCCAGTTTTGTCGCGCCGGGCGTTGCAATTGTATGGTAAATCGTTTCCCTAAAATATATCTCAAAATAAGACAAATAAAATATAATTAAATTTATATCACAGATGCAGTTGATAATGTAATCAGATCGTTAATCTAAAATGTCGGACAAAATGTTTTTTCTTAAATTTTTATTTTATTTATTACATTCATATTCATATTTTATTAAAATCAAAAAAAAATATATTGCTTTATATACATAAATCGTTCATAAATCTAAAACACCGAAATTTCCATTCATAATCTAATATCGTCCAGAATACAGTCGTTTTCCTGCGAAGGTCGTCGAATTTCTCGGAAGAAACAAAAACTAAGGTCGTCCACTAGAAACAAATTCGTACTTGACTCGGTCGAGGTCGTCTAATTTCTAGGAAACTATAAAACAATTCCACGAAAATCGTATTTGTTTCGTTCATACCGTAATTGCGATCGCGCCCGCTGTGGCGCTTTTTTGTTGGTGTGCAGATGGCGCTTCTCGCATTTGTTAACGTCGATTCCCGCCGCCGACTCGCACATTAATCGGTATTTACGTACGTATTTAATTTCTTTGATTATTTAATCTTTTTATGTTAATAGATTACGTTACATGTTCATGTATTTCAAAATTTAACGCCGGTGTAAAAGCGGTGCGCTGGTCGTAAAAGTTTGGGAAGCAACGCTTTTATTTTGATTGACATCTCCGACTTCCTTCACTGCGGGATATTTATAGGCTGGTCATTGCACCTATTTTATTCATGAGGTGCGTTTACGTTTACGCGATTTCGACGTTTATTTCGTTATTTGTGTAAAAAAAATGATATATTAAAAAAATTAAAATACTTTGTAAAATTTAATTTTATATATTGGTCGAGATAAACGTAATTTATAGGTTATTTAAAAAATAAAAATATCCGTCGGTGCTCGATATGATTCACACTTTTTGTGAACGGTGTAGGAGAAAAAAATTGTAAAAACGACGTCGGCTACAAATCGCTAAAATCGGTACTTTATTGCACTTTAATTATTCCTTTTAAACCATAGACAGGAAAAACTTAATACTATAATTCCGAGTATACCTACATATACTCGGAATTATGAGAAGGTGCGTGCACGTCATCAATTTTTAATGACGTCAAATTTTATATGTTTACATGTTTCTCACACAAAAGATACTCTTCAAGATCGTATGCAACCAAACAGACAGCGTGTGTATGTATATGTATGTGGTGGTATGCAACCAGATATACCAGATACTAACTCCCGTCGATTGATCTACGTATGTAAACGTACTAGAACGTACAGAAACGGTTCGTCGATCTTTACGACATCAAATACCCTAGATTCAAATTTATTTCGTCTTTTTCATGACAAATATAGAAAACTAAGTGATAATAATAATATCTATAACATTGCTTCACATCGCCTTGTAAATAGGCCTGGTTTCACTCCATATTCCAATACAAGAAAATGGCATTTTATAATTTCTACATGTTGGCATTATAAAACAAGCATCGATGACGTGCACGCACCTTCTCATAATTCCGAGTATATTTGCGTATTATCATAAAACCCTAATTTCACCGCAACGAATTCGTCTATTAGTTCATAATGTGACCTTGAGGATAGCCGGCTGATCGAATACATTTTTCGTCAATGTTTTTTTGTATTCACCTTCAGTACGGAACGCTTTTTAATTCATATATCGTCAAAGCCATAATCAGCCTACCATCATGATAGGTTTTAATATTAAATAATATGTATCACGAATCTGCCGTTTATAATTATATTTGATTTAAAATACGTTAAAATGGTAATGATCAATGAATCGTTACATTACACTTTATATTCCGTACGCTTATTAGGTTCCCACGTCGATCTGCCACCTTGTATATGTATACTGGACATATACTGGGCTACAATGACAAAATATTGTTGAGTTCCTTGCTAATTTAAAATTTTATCAAATACTGAATATTAATCTAATAAAAGATAGAGGGCCAATGCGAAAATGCTTAATATAAACCCTACAAACTATGCAACCGTCACAACAAGCCGGTTTCCAATCGTCCCATAAGCGTTGTCTTACTATAGTATATATATACAAGGATAACACTAACAGTCGCGCCAAGTCTCCCAGACCGCATTTTCATAAAAATATTTACCATTGTAAATGTTGACATAAAGGCTGCGTAAATTTGTTTTTGGCATGCTTTTTATATAAAAAAATACAAAAACATTTGTTTTTATAAATTTTATTTTTATAAATTAGACATGTACAAAATATTAATTGTATCGAAAATTAAACACTGTTTGGCCGAACTCAATTTTTTTATTATTAAGATTACATTTATAATCAAAAATATGTGCGTACTACTTGTACCCTTAACAACATTACTGAATGATTCTCTGAACCAGGGACTCTTTCCAGATGCCTTGAAAAGTCATCCCATATATGTCCTGTCCATAAGAAAAATGACACCAAGTTTGCCAAAATGGCAAACTACCGTCCCATTGCTTTTACTTCCGTCTTCCCAAAGGTGTTCGAATATACGATGCTTGACAAACTGAATTCCCTGAAGATCCCGTTTTGTTTTGTGATACCACAGTCAAAGAAATAATAGACAGAGGTTGCTCAAGATTTTAAAGATATATGTAATTAATTGTGGAGGTTGTATTGATGATAAACATATCAGAATAGTAGCGAATACTATTCCTATATATTATATATAATTATATTATAATTACAAAAAATTCTATACTGGTATAATTTGCAAGAGATATAAATGTTGAAGTATTGTTAGAATGAATATTGTAGTCCTGAAGACTATCAATCAAACGATCACGTAAATCAAAAAATAATCAACAATGTAAAATATAGTCTCTTATTATGACTAGACTTCTACTGTACTTACTACCAGCAGAACGAGCCACCAAACATTGTTACAACAACGTTAATCATCTCCATTCAAAATTCTTTAAAATATTCTACACAAAAACATATATTAAATATATCTCCCACGTCTGATGGCACTTAAACTACTCGGCGTCTTGTACACACACAAATTCATAAAACTAATCACTAATAAAAGGGCCTGTCCTAAAAGATCACAATCGGCGGCATGGCAATTGTTGAAATATTCTTGCAATTTTTGATTGGCGTGTATCGGCTCGCAAGGCGACAAAATCGATTTGGTACCACTTATAAGATTCGATACGACATGAGCAGTCGAAACTTTTTCATTTCCAACAAGTGTTTTAAATAATCTAAAATCGACACAGTTAAATCGCAATAAACAAAATCGTAAATGTTACCTGGCCGAAAGCAGGGCCCTCATGTGATACACCTTATTGGAACACTTTGCAGCATTTTTGTCAACTCGAGGATTGTGTCGTTCACTCGTATTGATGAGAGCCATCAGCATCGACGCCATTTCCAACTGATGTATGCACGTCGATGCAATGCTTGGCGACTTTTTCAGCTGGTTCATTCGAACGGTTTCTAATATGTAAATGTCGGCTTGAGGTATCAGATGTAAAATTTGCATAGTCTGAAATATTAGAGTTTACATAATTTTATAAAATTTGAACTAGTTTTATTAATCTAGTGTAAAACTTTAAAGCCACTCCTCACCAAATTGAATGTATCACTCGGTAAAATGTTCTTCGGGAGTTTGCTCAAGTCGTAAAAATTCCAACAATCAAGTTCGTTGTTGCTGCGGTGCATCTTAGCCCAACTTAAACCGGTCGGTCCCAAATGCAACCCGACTGCAGACGTTACGCCATCAATTTCATCAGCGCTTAAGGAAGGAGTGACAATATACTTGTGATTCCTTTGCACGACGTCCGCCTGTTTATCTGAACCGGCCGTTAGGATGCTTTGGCACAATCGGTCCAAAATGTTCACTCCCAGTCCGTCTACTTCCAATATCTCTGGCAAGGAAGCAAACGGTCCATTTTTGTGCCGCCAGGCTTGCAGCTTCTTTATCCGCGTCTTGGTCACGTCGAACCTAACGATTTTCGTCGTGTATTAAATCGACCGCGGTGTAATACGCACCTGGACATTTCCTCGGGGTTGGATTTGTTTAAAATGTCCAAGATCTTTTCCTGCTCTTGGGCAGAGAACTTCGGATTGTACTCGAAACATTTTTCGTTTGCGTTTGTGCTAGCGAATTTGCACTGGAAACACGAACTGTATAGATATTGTCACATTGAAAAAAAATTCTTACCAAATAGGCAAATCTTGCACGGAAAGTTAAAATATTTTTCGTCAACATTGAGTACCTTATTACATCGATTTTTCAGTACTGGGACTCGATAACTTGGTATTGTTTTAAATGCTTTCCTTCCTATTTCAACCTCATGGACCACGATAATCCGGGCGACATCTCTATGCGCCTGCCAACTTAAAGACAAGAAACCCCGAAGAAACTGTAGAAATACAATTATATGCAGTTTTCTACAATACCCGAACTCTAAAATAAGTTCGAATATTCGCCACATGGACGCAATCCAATATGGCGGTCTGACCGCACAAGCCACGTTTAATTGTGCTCATTTTCGTCGTATTCGCAGTGCGGTTGCCTTTAGTGTAACCCATTCACATTGGACGATGGATAAGGTAGGTGAACTTGTCGTAGTTGCATCGCTTATTGCCGTAAATTCGCTAGTCGAAGCATGGACAGTCCACGCATGCGCCGTCGTATTTTTTGATATCAATATTCGTACATGTTATATATTGTATACAGTTTATAATTAAGTCAAATTAAGTAAGTAAGCATACACGTCAATGTCAAATGTAGATGATTAGAAAGAGATGTTTGATTGGTCCAAACGTAATAAAATTGCCGACATTTTAAGTTTGAGCCAATCAAACGCCCCATGCTTCGAAAGAAACTGGCGCATTCGTTCGGGATTGCTGCATTAAAATTGCTCTTCTAGTTTGGATTAGCTGTGGAATTGGTGTTGCGCGAAGCCGAGTTGTGATCAAGGTAATTACAAGGAGATTAACTATCGTTGTACTAGTTACAATAATTGACACGAATCTGTCCAAAAAATAGTAAGTATTGTGACACTTCACCCATCCCTCGTGGATGCTTTGATTAAATCAGAGAGCTTCTTCTGGGAGAGAATTTCAAATTAATACCTGCAAAGTATCTGCGTTTGGAATAGACCTGTTCCCATCGTTTCATTCCAATTGAATTGTTCTGCACTGTTTTGACACATCGTTGATTCTGTATACGAATAAAGCTGCTATGAAGGTGGTGGTGGTGTAGTGTTGAAGACGTAATTATGAATGCAGCGTCGGACATTGCTCAAATTTTCTCATCGTTCTAATACTTGCGACATAATAGAATTTTCTTCTCGACGACTTTAATGTGGAATAAATCCTACAGGATTACATAATAATCAATTGTTCTGTATGAGCATCTGGAGAATTCGTCGAACTGTATCCTGGTAGTTTTAAGGACTAATCTTCTTGGTCATTCTTACATACCGGATTGGCTTCAAATTCCCTCGATTTGTCTAGGAGTTTATTTTATTGTAGGAGGGGGGCCCAAAAAAAAAACGGAAATTCGTCATAACGTCTTTATTTCTTAATATTTTTACATCAAATTTTGATCTCCTTCAAAGTATTCTCCGTTGACCAAAACGCACTTCTTCAAATGGCTCTTCTATTGTTCAAAACAATTTTTAAATTCACTTATCGGGATGTTCTTATGCCTTTCAACGATTTTTGTTTTTACCTCCCTCACAGTGGAACAAATGGAAATCACAGGGAGCTAGATTCGCTGAGTAAAGGGGGTGGACAATTGGTTTCATGCCGTTTTTGGCCAAAAACTGCTTTACTGAGAAGGTGGTGTGGGCCAGCGCGTTTCATGATGGAAGAACCATTCGTCTGTGCGCCAAAGATCTGATCGTTTCTTCCGGATACTCTCCTTCAATCTTTTAAAAACCTCCAAGTAGAACACCTGGTTGATAGACCCGGGGAAACGAACTCCGCGTGCACAACATCTCTGCAATCGAAGAAACAAATGAGCATTGTCTTGATGTTTGACTTCACTTGAAGAGCTTTTTTTGGACGAGGAGAGCCACTTGTCTTCCACTGGCTTGATTGCTGCTTTGATTCGGGGTCTTAGCCATAGCACCACGATTCATCACCTTGGAAAATAATTCAGGGTCCTTTTTGAGCTCATTTTGAATTGTTACTTTGTTGCTGCCTTCAGAAGTAGGGCAGGTTTATGCATCTCAATGTGGCTACCAGCTGGTTGTCATTCTGGATGGAAAAAAATGACAAAGGTAATTCTTCCGGGTGGTTACCGAT
The DNA here is from genome assembly GCA_959613385.1 of Geotrupes spiniger. Lineage (NCBI taxonomy): Eukaryota > Metazoa > Arthropoda > Insecta > Coleoptera > Geotrupidae > Geotrupes > Geotrupes spiniger. Next base: position 30,449,846 of record OY390736.1, on the reverse strand, counting down.
ACAGTTCGGACAGTTTCAGAAGAAGTCACGGGGAGCGATTTTGGTTACGAAGATCGAACGTTAAACATTTGTGTTTTTCTTACGAAGTGATATTGAACTGCTATTTAGAACAAAAATATTGTGAGATCGTGGTTATTAAAACAACAATTGAAACTCACGAATAAGGACGCTATTTCCCTTAAAGGATTTTGTACAAAGAAACCCAAATTGGATGAGGAAGAATTGTCAAGCGTTTCTATGTACAATTCATTAACTGAGTTTCTACAAAATATCCATTTCCAGTTATAAAGGCACGAAATCATGACGCCTTAGAATGTATGAACATTCAACAAAATTGCCTCCGTTTTATCTTAAGAGTTATTTGCCGTCGGTAACCGTACGTTTTATATGAATTGACGGTAGTACAATTCCACAAAATTTGACCACAATTTACCTTAAGAGTCATTTACCGTCGGTGAACGTACGTTTTATATCAATTGACGATAGTGTTTGGTTTCCTATTATTGTCTTAATATCACATCACTGAATTTGTTCGCGCCAACCCTGGCCAGAAGCTGATTCTTAATTCGAAATACCCTTCACTACGTGGTGAGCATTGTAAGAATTCGCTTGCGCTTGAAATACGCAGACGAAAGTTTATTTCTCCGTTTCAACTTTGTTCACAAGCTATATTTTACGCTCCGTTAGTTTTAGTTCGATGTAGTCCTTGCTTCGTACTTGTCGAGGAGCAGAAGACAACTATATCAGTCTGTAGAGAACTGAAGAAGCTGGCAGTACGTTCATCGAAAGTTACACATTTACGACTCGGCGAAACCCCGACGGCATTTATTCAATTGAGAAAACTCTCAACTAATAATAAGCAACGCAAGATGTGAAAATTATAAAACAATGTAAACCCAATCGGTGATAGAAGGAAAGTTTGATTGGGGTGGGTTTGATTGAGTTGGGTTGGGTTAGGTGGGTTTGGGTTGGGTTGGTTTGGGTTGAGTTTATAATATTTCTAATATTAATTAAAAAAACTAAACTTAACATAGCAAAACAATTTCCTGCAAATGATGTCGACGTCATGCATGGCTCGACTAGTGGGGAGTTGTAAGTTCGACGAGAATTTCAAGTTCGCTCACGTATTTACGCCACTCATGTGCGCCGCTATTGTCTGGGCTTTATTTTAACGTTCAAGGCTTGTTGCAGAATAAACTCCTTTAACTTTGTACACTATTTATTACCACTTTACTTACAATTATTTTACAATTACAATTGGTACTGTTGCGATGTGTTAGCTTGTTTGCTAATTTATTAATACTTAAGTGAATAACACTTGCGTTACTACTCAAATGATTCTGATGTTTATACTTGTCGACTGTTGTGTGTGACTAGTCTTGAATAATGATGATGTGATACTCTTCGACTGTTGTCTTGAATAATGATATGATACTCTTCGACTGTTGTCTACGTTCTTTAAATAATAAAGTTCGCTTGTAACACTGGTGGGAAAGAAATGCCCCCACTTAACTTGGGGAAAATATGCCATAAACATTTAGCGGCTGGCGCATCTGCGGAAACCTGTAACTGAACCGTCGTGAATTTGGGACTAATTACATATTCATCTAAACGTCATTTCGTAGCGTCAAAGAGAATTGGTAATGGAAATAGTCAATAGTAGTTAAGTCACGTACGATGCACTTGCGTGCCCGCGCGCATTATCTGACTAGAACAGATACAATGGACCATTGGACTCACGCCCAGGTCAAGCGATCACGCCGCTATCATGCGTTTTGCAATACTGCTAGATTATGTGCATTTGCATGCCTGCGCACACAAGCCGTCAGCAGACAGCTCGCGTACCAGCAGTTCATCGAATTGTGTCAATGTGCCCCCCTGACAGGAATGCACACCTCCGCATTCCATGACACAGGTACATAGCCTGCTAACGATAACCTTTAAGCACGGGAACCAGCCATAACAATGGCAACAGCAACATCATTAACACAGCATCAACACCACTGCATTCGATCTGCATAACTCCACTGGCAATCACTCGCGCAACTGTAACGTACTCAAAGCAGTTGTCATTAATACATCTCGGTAATCACTCGACAATACTAGTCACTGTTCACACCAGTGACCATAATACAAATATCACAATAACAACGACAAACAGTCGCCCTATGCCAGGCGAACCCGCACGCCACTGTGAGAGCACGACAAATCCTGTTAGTGGACCGACGATGAATCTATTCTTTCCGCAAACAACCCCACCGCCAGGGCTAATGCGGTGTGGGGGAAAGCAATAAACCTCTACAATATTTTCATAAATATTCACGCGCAAAATATGTAATATATGATATAGAATAATACACCTAAATGTCTTTTGTTTGGGTTGTGGTTTGGGGAAAATTTCATGACAACTGAAGTATTGAACTTGAAATAATATTTTTAGGTTATCGATTGAATTTCACTTTAAACAAATCATTAATTTTAGTGACTTGGATCCTCGGCACGTAAAAAAATATATTGGTGCCCCTGACGTCATCGTTTCAAATGTTTCGATTTACGTCGTTGATATCTGAATACAAATTATTGTAAATTTGTTAATTATGCATCTCTCGTTCTCATGGCCCTAGATATATTTTTTAAATTTTTTTTAACGAGAAAAAGCTACATCGACCCTAGCTGACGACCTGGACGAAATCGTGCAAACATCTAATCGCCAAGTTCGATCGGATCCCCACGTTTTAATTGAAGAAATCCATCATTCGTCGGGCATAATAGGGCTTCAAAGCGCACCGTTTGGTTATTGACCTTCGTAAAACGAAATGTCACGGCTATGCGTATATAACGCTGAACTTTTGCGCGGTGCTGTACCCCGGCCTTCTCCGAATGTCTGGCAGACGCGACAACACCGCAATTCACACTGCAGCAGCTGATTGCATCGAGGATTTTTTTCGGAGCAACCGTTCAATGCGGCGATGCAAAGATCGCGTTGTTATCAGTTCTGATTTGATCAGGACGTGGAATGCTATCCTCGAAATGCTACTCAGTAGTTCAGCTTGAAATGGTCTTTATGCAAATTTTTCAAAATTGTTCGCTAATTTAGATTAAGGTTGCTAATTAAAGAAATTTCTTATAACTCCATCAAACCCAGCAAAATTAGCTGCGATTGCACGTTTCATTTGCCTCGTTCAGATCCCTTGAGCTGTTTTTTTCTGAAAAATTTTCTCGGTTCGTTTATATTTGTTGCTGCATATTTTCATAACCGCTTTTCTAGTCGAGTCAAACGATTTGATTTGGCTGCGAGTGCGCGTGTGCAAGAAGTAAACCGTGCACGCGTGGGTCAGTACGCCGCAGACTCCGCGAACGAAGTTGCTTCTGCTGAACGATTGGCGATTAAATTCGTTGGTGAGTGGCATTTTCGGGGCAAATTGCGATAATCGAGTACGTCGTCGCACGTGTAGCATAATTTAACGTTCACGTCACACATTCGCAGTCGCAAACAGACGTCGAGTCGTACTCGGTTATTATCGGGGGGGTCGGGTGATCAGGCGGGGAGGGGGGAAGTCGTAAATGATTGTCTAATCAAAAATAAGTAGCCAACAAGATCTCTGGGATGTACAAGTCTAAGTTTAACACCACATGCTCCGTCGGAATTCATTAGCAATTATCCACAAATTTTGATAAAATATTATTAATTAACGAAATTGAAAAGGACGCGGATTTGGCGGCGTCGTCGTCGTTTCCCCCCAATTCATCAGAAATTTCCAATGTTTATTCGACAAACTTTTTGATCATTTCGTTGCGCTTTACGTTGTTTTTGTTTCAGATCACCAACTTCGTCTTTGTACCTGTCCGAAGGCACGGGAGTTTTCTGAGGTAAGTTCCTGGTGGCGGAGCGAGGGGAACGGCGAGCGAACGGGGGTCTTTGAGCTCCAGCCACAGTGGTGTAACGAGCCACGCCCTGCATTAGGGTTTCGTCTGGTTACGTTTCTTTCGGATTATTTTATTTTGATCTTGGTAATTTTTGGGGGGAGGGGATTTAGCACCCAATTATAAATCATTAATTTAAATAACGCAATAATAATAAATTTTTCAAATTGGCTTTTTTTGTATATGTCGGCATATTTGGTAAATATTTGTTATTTTTGTATTCGTCGACAATGCGGACGTCACGATGATCAATTCGCGGCCTTTCACACCTACTCAAAGACCTTGTTTCTGTGTGATTTGAAATGTGGTTGTGTTTGTTCACATTTATCAAATTTTATTTTATATCGATTGTAAGTTAAATTTGTGCCCAGTTTTCAAAGAGTGAAATTTAATAAAATGGATCATGAACTTAATTAAATAAATCAGCAGATGGCTGATCCGGACGAAATTAGCGACGTACAAAGTACAGTGCGATTCGTTAACAATTCTAACCAAGTTTTATGACGTGCCTTTCACATTCCGTTCATGCGATTACATGACGAACCGCTAGACGGCAATACGCGTCTTGGTCGCTGATGATTTCGAAACATCTAGGCTCACGAAGGCAACCGTTGCCGATTTTCGGCAACTGTTGTGCGACGTGGCCAACCAACCATCTCGGTTTTCTCAACAGTTGGGCGTTGTTGCTATGATACGTTCAAAGATCGATTCTAGTTTAATTAAGATGGCCTTTTCTATGAGTGCACGTGGCAACGTTGTCAGCCAAAATAAATTTAATATTTGATACCCCGAATGGATTATAAGTCGACTGGCGCCTCTCAAATACCTCAAGGGCAATGATAATAAATAGAAATGCGCAACAATAATTTTAATTTGAACAAATTGTTAATGTCAACTTTTTTTTTAACTAACAATGCAGTTTGGGAACCTTGAGTCGTGTAAGGGTCGCGTTTTTTTCTAATTCTTGAACTGGGAACTATATCCCATATGTTCTGAACAGTCGTCGTTGCAATTTTCGTTCTTTTGATTAGACTAATTCCATTGACATACCCGCAATGCTTGCAAAATTCTTTGTTTGATTTATTTTAACGTAGCCAATGATATGATGGAATTGAATATTCATTGACCAAGTTACCGGGCACCGACAGGGTACAAATTAAATCGACCTAAATCCCAAACCCTCAAATTTTTATTCCTCTTTCTTGCACTTAACGCCGAAAAAACAACTATTACGTTTACACTTAACTCACCATGACGCAACAACGAAGCAAAAATATTATAATGATATACGAGTGACGTTTCGGCGTCAAATTTCACTTCGGTCGCGTAAATTCTAAATGACGTCGTCGTGCCGCGATTGTTTTCTGCAAAACCAACATGGCGGAGTTAGCGTTGCCGTTCGCGTTCGCGCTGCACTGAAGTTCCTGTTGCGCCTGGATTTCGCCAGTTTCGTCGGCACGGGCCCCAAAAAGCGAAGAGCGAGCGTGTCGAATACGCACCTGTCCACTACGTGTCACGCACCGCGCCGCGGTAAGTCGCCAATTTATGCAAACAAAGTTTTTAGGTTAGATTGTCGGATGTAACTCGACGCTATTGGTCGGCGTAGTCCGCCGATTGCGACGATCGTGCGTTTTTACGCAACGAAGTCGCTATTTGCGTTGGCATTTTATTTAAATTGGTCGTTCCGTGATTCTTTGTTGTTGGTCACGTGACGTGACGTTTGCGTAAGTTAACTTCATTCGTCGTACTTTTTAATTTAAAATTGTAGATAATTAATTTTTTAATTTTATTAAATTTTGTTTACTGTCAAAAGTTTGACGTAAGAGTCGCGTGCCGAGCTGTCATGATTTACGATTCGTTTTCCGTTGGTTCCAAATGGGCGCATAAAATTATGGTTTTGTTATTCTTTTTATCGTTTTAAAAAATTAATTAAAAAATTACGTGTGACAAGTTGCGTAAAATGCAACTGAACAGATCAACGTTAACTGGGTTTCATACAAATCATCATCGATGAAAACTGTGCAAATGATAGACACATGTGTCGAGTAGACTAATAAATGAATATACATGGCGAATGATATATTCAAAGTATTATAAGTGCACTTGATTTATTTAATGTAATATTCGCGATAATTGAAATGAATTATTTTTTTTAGTTTCGTTAATGATATTTTTGGACATAATTTCGTCGAACACAAATCTTATAACTTCTTTTGATTGCAAAATGTCCTGAAGTCATCTCAATCGTTCTAGTTGGTTTTCTTTGATTCATCATAAAGTTAAGTTAAGTTAAGTTTATGAAACGGTCGTTCTGTGTTAATCTTTCGACGATAATGAGTTTCCACAATAACATGGCTTGAAATTGTTTTTGTTATTACAGTCTTGATTTGTAAAATAATCAAAATCATCAACTAAATAGAATCTAAAAATAATTGTTAAACTTCAGCATTTCCATGTAATGTATAATCTTAAAGATCTCTTCACTAGAGTAGCTACTCATCATTTTTATTATTTTATTTTAAATATTTTTTATTTACCATCTTGAACTAGAAAAAATCTGCAGTGGTCCGTACTAAACTTTCTTATACTTAGTTAGACTAAATTTTTTGAAAAAACTTTTCAAATAAAAATTGTTTAAAATATGAATATCAGAATATTTAGAACAATTTTGATGATAACGTGTACCGTTTTCGAGATATGGAAAAATGTGATAAGAGTAAACCATCACTTCCGGTTGAGGTATTGCTTTCAAAATAGACGTTTCATAGCTCTAGCTTTAGTCGTTTGGTCAATAACATTAATATAAAATTTTTGAAATGTCGATTACAATTTCTGCATGAATTTAGGAACACTAAGCATTCAAATAGAACTTTAAAATCATTTTGTGCATAGGTCGGTTCGATATGAACCCATAGCGTGCAAACCACAACTACCAATGTACCAATGTAATACTGTGCTGTGCTAATGTTTGTAATGCTGTTTGTTCCTATCAAGTAGCAAATTAATTTTCTTTTGTATAATGAATGCAAGCGTGACTTGACGAAACTTCAGCGAATTAGTGATGATCTGATGAGTCCAGGAGGACGAAACATAACATTTTCTCTGCTAATATAACACCCAACATACAATTCTTAACACATGCGAAAGCCATCTTATACAAAACTCCCTGCATTGGGTTAGGTTGAGTTGGATTGTGTTCTTAGATTAACTGTGGCAGGTTCATGGTTTTCAGTTGGGGGCGACAATTTTGACGGCCACGTTCGTAGCCCTGAAAAGGTTTACAAATTAATTAAATTTGTTCAATCCATATGTACAACACACACAAATAACGAAGTTGGAAGCTACATTTCGTATCATAACGTATTATAATAAAAGTTTTGGGGAAATGTTCGTGTTATTCTTTGCCTTATTAAAAATAGCAATCAACTTATCATTGGATATTGAGAAGTCAAGTTTCTCCTGCAGTTTGACAATACATTTGTGTTTACAAAGTTTTACAAAATGTCCTACAAGTTAGAATTGCGGAAAGGTATTTACAATTAGTTTGGCCAAATGCCCAAACGTGACATTGTCGCTGTTTATAGAAGCCAAAATATTTCTAAGACAACAATTTACCGCGTCATTAAGGAATGTGAGGACGGTTTGCCGTGTATTAATCTTCCCAAGACGGGTCGCCCTCGAATTTTGAATCATGCAAGAAATAGAAAAGGACTTTCAACGAGAAGATTAAGGGGGACTTACTTACACCTTGTCGATTTCAAAAAATTGATTTTTTTATTTTTCTAATCTAAAGGGTCTTGGTAATGAGCCCGTGAAAGGGTTTTTCAGATTACTATTTAGTTCGTCTAACATGACGGCGTGCGACTTGATGACAATGCTGAAAGATAACGTTTAGTGGTGTGTACTGTTAGGGTACTTTAAAGAAACTACAAATAAACTAAATAAAATATTGATTTGGGTTTAATGAAATACATTATGACGTCATTCGGGGTTAGATAAAAATGCCCCCATATTTTTGACATGAAATGAATAGAGTGGCTAATTGGGTTAAATTTGTGCTCGACTGTTTCTCAACGAAACTGCAAGTCGAATTATTGAGTTAGGTTAAGGAGGTTCTAGATTTCATTGGATTTACTCGTACATATTAAGTCTTAAAACTTTGGGTTTAGTTTCGGTGGGAGTGTTTATAAATTCTCACCAAAAAGAAACCAATACCGATATCGACGAGTCAAATTAAATATAATCTAAACCTCGTATCTGCATCTAGCGAAACCCAATTGTGCTACTTGACTTAATTCATTTAAAAAATATTATGTCAATATTCAATCGAATCTCAATAACATAATTTGTTATAGAGACCTAAAAAAATTCTCGATGTATTGATTCATAAATTAAGTTGTTGGGTTTATGTTGTATTTGGGCTTGTTATTGAACTTCACTGATATCCATCTTTCGTTAAACGTTGATAATAGTCTTGCAATTACATCAATAATTTTGGAAAAATTAACAGAATTCAGGTAGTATTGGGTTGACATTGTATGGTGATATTCAATATACCAGGTGCTCCATTGTCACAATCAAAAGTAATTTATTTTAAATGGTGGACTGTTAAAGAGACAATGTTCGATATTTTGAATGCCAGAACAAAAAACAGTGAAACTTAGAAAACGAATAGAACGATAATGGATATTGTAGTGAGCTACGGAGAGCTGTTTTTGGAGAAGTGCAGGCGGAAGACGATATGGCAGTAGGGAGACTTGTACACAAAATGATGTATTATTCAGCCTGCGAAAAACTACAAAAATGGCTCGACGAGAAATTTCTTCACTGCCGGAGATAGAAGAAATAAATTTGTACTAAGACTGGCCACAGAGATAGAATAATTGATGAGGTGAATCAAGATACTCGTCAGATTTTTCTGAATTATTGTTTTTAACTGACGTGGGATGTCTAACGTTCGACTATTTGCCAAATATATGTATAATGGAACGCCCGTTTTAGTTCATGATTGGGGAGAGCATGTGATTTGAGGTTTAACTTGGACGTCTTCGAAAGAGGACGATGAAAGTTTTCGAAAAGGACTTACTATTATAAGTTCGCCGAAATGAGGTGATGTCATCGTCAAAGAGAAGTAATGTGGAGGCATAAATGTTCACTGAAACGTAGCTTATAAAGTCGTGGGAATTGAAAAGGGTGATTTCGAAAACACCACCAACATTCGTTAAACATGTTTGACAAAATATTGGAAAGCCAGGACATACGGATGATGAACTAGCTGGTAATCATAACAATGTGCCTTTTGGATATTTTTTTACAAAAAAAATACATGTACATGTGCGCCAAATAATGTTACCACATCTCTAAGAAGGGCTGAATCAACTCCGCATGCGCGCCCTTGTGGGGTTGTCCTAGCGCTATTTTTGATTGCTGTGGATGTGGTTTGTTAGCTCATTCGATGTTATTTGGTCAACATTTTGTCATTTGTCCATGATTGTTTTGACGGAAGGATTCTTCGAGTCCCGCACTTTTAAACGGTCTTTACGTTGCGAACATCTCGACTTCAAACGCATTTTCCCAAAAGTTACATTTTTCAAACTGGTGTACACTGGGAGAACAACTGAACGTTTCCCAATCGTTCATTTTTCTAAAATTTCGTATTTGCTGATTTTTTACAGCTTCGAATGGGACAGAAACATAGTCAACTGATGTAGAATAACATGAAAACAGTTTCATATCGAAATCTTCTCTAGTTTTTTTACGATAAATTCTTGAAAATTGGCTCCAAAATTGGCCTACAAGGTGTAAGTCCCCCTTAAGCAGAAATAATTTAAAATATAGAAAGCGACAAAAATGTCCAAACTACACGGCTGCTCAATTAAAGGATTCCAAGATGCTGCAGACAATTAAGATTTGAACATTTAAGAAACAATGCCACGATAATTTTAGACGACGAAAAATATTTTACATTACTTAACTCCGAAATAAAAGGAAAGGAAGGCTTTTATACAGACAACACTGGGGACGTTCCTAATGTAGGGTATAAGAAAAAGCGACATTTGAAGGTACAAGTGTGGTGCGCTATTTTTGAAACTGGTTTTTCAAAAGCTGTAGTTGGGCGAGTTAAGGGACGAAGCTGTAAATGCAGACATTTATATTTGAAGATGCCTCCCCAAATTAATGAATTTTATCCAATCGCATCAAGTTAATGATAATATTATGTTCTGGCCGGACCTGGCATAATGCCTTTATGCGAGAAGAACTCTAGATTGGTTAAGGCAACAAAATATCCCATGTGTACCTAAAGAGGATAACCCCCGAATGTTCCACAGGTACGTCCTGTAGAAAAGTTTTGGGGTTTACTCGGTAGAAAAGTTTACGAACGGTGGGTGGGAAGCAAAAATGAAAAGAACTATAACGAAGAATCTACCAAAAGATTCGAGAGTTTAACCCACTCACCGTCCAAATGCTGATGAGAGGCATTCGCACAAAATTGCGAACAATTGAAACCCATGGCCCTTTAGCTGCCATGTGATTCATTATAATTACAGTTAAAGCTTCACTGAATCGTTTTCTGTACTACATACGTTATCATGAAATAGTTCAATGGAAAGTAACTATTTCAATAAATTCATTAAAAAACTATGGAACTATACACGTGTCTCATTCGAAATTTGCGTATATTATACAAAAATACTGTACTAGACGACAACTGCATTCACCATATATATGAAGTACGCACTCGTTAAGTTCCATTACTTGTCAACTTTTTCGATCGAGCACTTAGTGAGGAAACCAATGATTTCGATAAAATCGAAGTTTTTAGAATAACAATCTCAAATGCATTCACAGAACATTATTATATTTATTTCATACTGTCCTGTAGATTCAATCTTTCCGTTTCGTTTTGAGGCTGGGAAGTGAGCTATAACGTTATCAGAGACGGAAAGTGTTGCTAATTAATAATTAATTATTATTAATTATTAACACTACCCGGATTGTTATTTTTTTTAAAAAAATCTGTAATTGTAATTCCAAGACGGTCTGCCGATGCAGATGTAGAAATTTTTGCCACCAGCATTTGCAAGAAATGTGGCTGATGTTCTTCGAAAACAATGTCTATATTTGTCAGAATTATTTAACTTGAGAAATTGGGTAATCTTCAGTTGGTATCCCCGATGCTGTGGATACCAACTCTCTGTGCAATACATTTGCCTCGTCGATATAATAAAAAAATTCTTTTAAATTTGCAGTGTATTTTCTAAACATCTCTAGAAGATTAATTCCGTTCGCTTCATTTATCACAGAAAACAATCTGATGTTTGTTTTAGAATGTGCAATCGTAATTAGTAATTCAGATCCAGTATGTTTTACATCGTGGATACTTATCGCGTATATGTAGCTTCTTTCAAAAATCGATCACAGCTTCTTTCAAAAATCGAGTAATTTCCTCTCTAGTGAGTTTAAGATTGGTTTGTTCATGTCCAACGTTCGATTTCTTCAAAAATGCAGGCAAATTGTTAAATTTGGCTATATTTATGTTCTCGTGAACAAACAGCATTGATTTTATCATGGAGTAGTTGGGCCATAGCGATGAACAGCATACTTTTTTCGACTAAAAATTGGTAAATTAGTAATTTACAGAATACCATTACAAAGTTTTACACTTACTGCGTCCAAAAAATATGCTACCATAACATATTCTTGCACTTCTTGTACTTTATATACTTTTTTCTACTAACAAAATTCTTCGTACTCTTTGCTGATTTTGTTTAGGGATTAACTTTCCTGTTGTTTCTGCTTTTAAAGAAATTTCCCCACATCGCGTGACATGAAGAATAATAAACACCCAATAATGTCACATGCTGACGTTATCAAAAAATGACAAATGTAAATATTAAAAATTAAATTATTTACAGTGTAAACTAAAATAAATAACTACAGTCGTTCGTGAACTCTTTTAACAGTATACACGTTTCGACTTTCAAGACTCGGCTCCTTCGTCGCCTCGTCCTTAAACGTCTCACTTGTACTGATGAGTTCCCGGGCTAGTTACGTTAATTACTATTTTCCATTCCATTTAATCCAATACAATTTTTTCTTTGTTTTTTAAAGTGTTTTATTGTGTTGTGTTATTATATGATTTTTGCATTTTATTATATATGTTCTATACATGCTGAATACATTTGTGAACCATGCCGTCGGTACATTTTAAATGTTTGTGGAATTAAAGTTTAATATTTTTATGCTATTATCTTTTTAAACTCTTACAAAAATATATTTTTGCATGTGGTATGTTGTTAGTGTTGCGAAAAATACTTAATTTATGCCGTGAGCTGTCGGGTAATGTCACTTAACGTCACGTTCGAAATTTGGACGTTAAACGAGCAATTTTCCCCCCTCCCTCCCGATCCCTATCCCGATCTCCCACGGAGACATTAACACTGAAGGAGACTTCAGATTTGAAATGTGCATTTAAATTAAATTGCAATTAAGACTAGGATACTTTGGCGTTACGTCATAGTCAAGTCAGTATTTCCAATTGGCTACCCGATGAGCAATTCAAATATTTAACAAAATGCAAGCTGAAAAAAGGAAATAATAAATGTGCTCTTCACGCCATACTTTCTATTTCAAATTGCCATTTTGTTCAGAGAAGGTAATGTTAACGAGTTTGTGTGTCAATATTATCGCCACACAGTGAATACCGACACATTCTTACTGCTAAGAGTAAGAGCGTAGGTATTCATGTCTAGATGGCGGTGATACTTGCATCAAACTCTTTGTCGTTCACGCTTTCATGACTCGATGTACCTTCAGCGGTTACGTGTGGTGTTGTGATGAGCCCATAGAGAGCAAAACAGCTGTCATTACTTTAATACATTCGCTGACATTTATTTCCAAATGTAAATATTATGCCTGTTCTATTGCTTTAAAAATTTAATTGTATGTTATAAATTTCTTAATTAAATGCAACCACAAAATAAAAATAGTTAAAATTAAGAGGCCGCCTAATTTTAGATAATAACCAGTATCACTATCGTTGCTGGTAAATTGTAATATCTGAAGCCACAATTCAATCGTGTCCGAGGAATATCACTATTTATCGCCATTTTTTTTTCAAAGCAAAGGGCAAGGATCGCCAAAATTATTATTAACAAACAATTAGTATTGATAATTTATACGCGATAGTTGATGAGTTCATCTATGTGAAATGTTTATCCTCTTGCTTATCTCAATAAATTGCATTTTTATTTTTTAATAGCACACTGGTTGTCGTTAAAATTAAACCCAAACAGTAATGACGTAATTTTTAACAACAATCATACCAACCAAACTCAACCCAAACAGTAATGGCGGCATATTTAATTAACAACAATCATACCAACCCAACTCAAGCCAAACAGTAATGACGTCATCTTTAACAACAATCATTCCAACCCAACTCAACCCAAACAGTAATGACGTCATCTTCAACAACAATCGTACCCACCCAATTGAACCCAAACAGTAATGGCCGTATATTCAACAACAATCATACCAACCCAAGTCAACTAAAACAGTAATCACGTCATCTTCAACAACAATCACGACCTGCGTTGTGCCTATGCAACGACCACGGGTTATCTCAATAAACGCAAAAGGAATTGACTAAAATACGAATTAGAAATTTAAATCAACAATAAGCTCGACGAAATTGGATTTCTAGTGATTCAAGAGCAACAGTGAACGATTCCTTTGCTGAAGGGTGTTGATTCAACCGGCGCTAGTACGAGAACCCTCAACATTCATCAACCAATCAAATAGGTGTATCGAAATCTATTGGTCATCTTATCTCGATCCCAAGGTTATATTTAGACGCTCAGACGTCCCAAACGACGTCCAGTATGGGTCGAATGGATTTTCGCAAGTCACGGGTTCGAAACCATAAAACTCGCGAAAATTATCTTCAAGACAACTCGACAAAATAAATCGAAGAATTCGAACGACTATAAAATGTCCAGTACAAATGTGTTTGAGGCCTCCCACATCCTGCCAGGGTCAATCGATCTTCGTGGTTTGGAATTATGTTTATGTGATTATAATTACACTTTGGGCTATGGATCGGCTCAGTGAAGACGGCGTGCAATTCATTATTGTCTCGTGTTAAGGGCGTTAAGGGTGTTGTATTTTTTGGAATTAATTCGGAAACGATCGTTCAACTTGTCTCATCATTATCCAGGCAATGAACCGTCCTAACAGTTCAAAAGTATCGTTGGTGCCGTTAAATGAAACATTCTCGACGTAATAATAATAATAATAACAATAATGATGAAACTTGTATTAAATGCAGTTATTCATTTCTTGAACGTGCTGGAGTTAATTGTTTAAGTATCAGAGCAGGTGTATTGCGTAAAATTCGTCGTCCAACGTCTCCAACTTTATCAACGTTCTAAAGTAATCTGTCAATATGATTACCAGTAATAATTTTTTCGGGTAATTATCGATAAGTTAAGACTTTTGTCATTTTGACAGTTGCCAGGTGCGTTTGCAGCCTTTCCGTGTAGTTTTTGCAATTTAATTTCGCGTTTTTTTTTTTTTTTGATGACGGCCTACGACACAAAACTTGATTTTTTATCTATAAAATAACCAAAAAAGTAATTGATTCATAAAACTCATTACTTTGTGTGTATTTTTAATTGTGGTCAAATTTCCTCACCAGTTGCCTTTTGGTGGGCTGAAAACGTGCAGTGTCCCGTTAGGTAATTTTGCGATCGCAGCGTCCTCTGGCGTTCGAACTGTCTTGATTAGTCACCGGGCGTCAGGGTAGATGACGCAGCACTCGCGTTTGCCACAGCTGTGCAAACGGTCGCCATATCTCGAAGTTTGACGTCGTCGTTTCCGATCGCAGCTCTCAAGTTCGTCTGCAGTTCAGGGTAAGAACGTCTTTTTTACCGTCGTTTCCGTCGCAAATTGACGTGGTCGTTTTGCTCCGTGCGTTTCGCCAGACGAAGTCGCCCGAAATGATTCGTCGCCCTCGTTCGATCGAGCTCGTGCGAATGCAAACGAATTTAATCGCGTCTCGTAACGGCGACATATTTTGACATGTGTCAAACTTGAAATTTTTGGTACCAACTTGTACGGTCAAAAATAGGAAACAACTTAACGTTCGTTCGCTTTATTTTATCAAAATCGATTTTTATAAAATAATACGTTCAATTTAATTAATGTTTGGTAACAACGATGCAAAGTTGCCTTTTGGTTAGGTCATTAGGTCATGGATATTTTGCGACTTGACGTCTTTGATCACTTGCTTTTAGTGCAATGGTTGATTCCAAGGCCGCTCTTTAGATTTATCGCGTTATCGCGGCGCAGTTGCGCTATTCGCCAATTGACAACCTGTCTAAAGAAAGCACGGGGACATAGCACAATTGACACGCGAGTCGTTACATCGTTTTTGGCCAAAAACTAGTAAATTCTCGTCGCATTTGCTACGAGTCGTTGACAGCTGGTGGAATTTTCCGTCGCCTTTGCTCGTGAGACGCCGTTAGCTGTCGTTCGGGTCCGGCACGTGAGCCGTGTTTTTCGTTGCCACTTACACCTTATCGATTATTTGACATTCCGTAGGTTTTTCCAGGGAGCTGGGGATTTTGGTGGATACTTTTTGGATTGTTGCCCCCCCCCCCCACCCTCACAACATGATTCCTAATTAATTAAATTTTTTCAAAAATAATAAATATTAAAATCCAACCTAAATATTAGGTTTAAGATTATAATTTTACGTTATATTCGATTGGGTGTTTTAGGCAACCCAACAAATTTTTAAAACAAATTGATTACGCAGCTAATATCTAGATTCGGGCGAAAAGTTTTTAATAGTCGCAGACCCAAAAATGCAGACAGCAATTTTAAATCGATTATTGAACCTTATATATATATACTTTGAATTTTATCGGGCGACCGCGAACAAGTTGTAATATAACCTAAGAATTATTTTACGTAATCGGCTGTTGACCTAGTTAAATATCGTAATTATAACCTACTTTCAATGCAACAAATCGTTACACGATTTAGGTGTCAATAAAATATGCTCCATCAGCTAATTAATGAAACACATTGAGGTGCACATTAGGTTATAATTTACATGAGATCTTAATCCAAAATAATCTAGATCAAATTTAATTTAAATTCTAGGTTGGGCACAACCTAACCCAACTTCGTTAATCCAACCTACACATTCCGTTTTGTAAAATTTATAATCAAAATCACATCTTAACCCAACCCAAGTACACTACGTCAATTTAACCTGAATTGTTGTAATTTATACACAGATTCATATCTTGGAGATAAACACAGTGTTATTGTTACAAATCCGACCAAAGATAAGTACAACCTAATAAATAGATTAGGTTGTGTTAGAGCTAAAGTTTTTTAAAATCTATCTGTATCTGTATCATAATTTATTCGTAATTATTATGAAATTTAGGTATTAGATCAGGTTGCTTCGATCTATTGTCGCCGTTTGAGGGAGTGGAAGTTGAGTTGGGTTGGTTTGAGTTGGGTTGTGTTGGTTTACGTTAGGTTGGGTTTGCATCAAAATTCTTGCGATTTTTGAGAATTAAAAAAAAATAAATTGTATATTTTTGCAGAATTGACATATTTTTTTCTGAAAAAATATGTTCTCACTTCAATAAGACCAAAAAAATTCAAAATTCCAGCGGTTTTACCTGCTTGGCTTGCCTTTGCTGAACTTTGAAAGCTGGCCCAATGGTAGCTAGCTTTACACTTAATACTTCTTCTACTGAAATATCGCGTCAAAATGTTTCTTTATCAAGATAACACTGCTAACTTTTATTCCCAATGCAATCGAGTTTTTGAATTTCTGCTATTAATTTTTCTTCAAACATTGTATTCCTATTTATTTTACGTCCACCTGTGGAATTTGGTTGTCAAAGTGCTGTCAGAAAGAAAATTCGGCTATTCTCAACGTTATGCGCTTGAAGTAAGGTTGCCATTGGGCCAGGTTTTATACAGCATCAACATTTAGTGGTGCCAATCGCTGCTTTCTATTTTTAGGCGTTCTATGTATGTCATATTCATTGTTTCCTTGCTTTAGAGATACACCAATCTCCTTGAAGCATCTACATGCATCAAACATAGTTTTTATTCCGTATCTTATCTTAATTAATTAATTAATTTCTTCAACTCCTCACCAAATTGGTTTTTCGTCATCTGTGTATGCCTACAACTTTGGGCAAGCCTACTGTTTAATCAAGTTAACTTGTCTTTCTCCTTTTAAATCAATTTTTAGATTTGTGATTTTTTTGTTTAAGTTAAAATGAATTGTCTGTAACCTGGTATATTTTTTCATTGAGCAAGTTAAATCGCTAAGAATCAGTTCATCCGTTAGATTTATCAAAGTTTCATTTTGTTGTCGTTTCGATGGTTTGGGTTGCGAATGGGAAACTATCTTCTATTCTTCTTCTAGCTCGCAATGTGTCACTGAGATGGACGTGCGTATGTAACCAAATTTTGGCACATTATATATAATAAATCAAAATTGCAGGATAGAATTAGCCCAATCAAACAAATGTCAAATCCAACTAAAAATAACCACTACGGCTTAAGCATTAGATTAGGTTGTGTTGGAGCTAAAGTTAAGTTACCCCATATAATAGGCTTAAACAAACAAATTGCAGCTGTTAGAAACTCTACAAGAAGTAGATCGTTCAGCAAATAAAGAGTTAGATCTAGTCACAATCTTCTTTATTTTAGAGCCACAATGGAAATATTTCTGCACACATTGGGAATTTGGACTGAAAATCATTCCTTAACACATATTAATCATATCATAACTAAAATATTATTGTAAGTGGTTGTTAACTTAGATATTAGATTAGGCTGTGCTAGATCTATTGTCTGAATAGTTACAACCTAAATTGTACATTGAAATAAACAAAGTTTTGCTGTTTGACATTCAGTTAAATTTAACCAGCGCACGCTAAGAATTAGATTAGGTTGAATTAGAGCTAAAGTTGCTCTTAAACCCACATAATATGTTCGTATTCTATGCTGCTATATATAGATTTGAAATCTTCGAAATGTGAATGACATCACATTAGGTTAAATCAAAATAGCATAGCATTATCTCAAACAAACAACTGTCTACTATTACAAACTTAACCAAATGGATCTAAACTCAATCTTGGCATAAAAGCCAATGATACATCAAGAGATCTGTCATTGACTATCAGTTAAATCTAAAATTAATTCAAATTAAAAATTGAACGCTACCAATCACAACCTGAGAATTAGATTAGGTTTTGTCAGATCTACAATTTAAACAAATGTTATCAAAATCTGAACGGGTCAGCAGAACTTTACGATCATTTACAATCCCACAAACGTATAGTTCAAAGGAAGCCTATGTTTTAGATTAGGTCAAATTAGATATGAAATATAATTACGTTATTGAATTTGAGATAGGAGATAGATAACCTAAATATCTTAGATCTAAAACCTAATTACATTTAAGTTTAAGCTTGCAGTTAGTTTTAATAGAAATTATCAACTTAGTCATGTTAGGTTGCATGCATCATAGGAAATGCGTTAGGTTAGTCTAGGCCCAAAGTTAGATCTTACGTTAATCTAATTCTTGGTTTAGAATTGCAGTTTTCTAACACAAAATTTAGGCGTATGACTTAGATCTAAAATTGTAACGAACTTGCATGAATATTGGGACCAACCTAGACAAATATTAGATCGCAATTCAACTTGAATAATTACATTAGGTTGTTAGACCTCGTGTAAGTGATATATTGTAATACATTAGATAGTAAGACATTAAACAAAACAAATACATTACTTCAACAATCTAAACTAGGTCTTCTCGTGGTTTAATTGGATGTAAAATTGTAATGGTATCTATTTCAATTACGATTATAGATAATACCTTACTTTACAAAAAAATGTAATGTAACGTTGCCCTTATATTAGGTTGGTGTAGATATGACGTTGGGGTTTTACCAACCAAAATCTAAATCCTAGATTACAAGTGGACTCAAAAATCTAACTTAGGCGTTCGAATAGTTTGAATGAGATCGTTAACTCTTAATACAACAAACTCAAGGTCGAGCTAATTATGTCGTCATTTATTGACACGTGCAGCCTAATTTGGGTCAAGTAAATCGTAATTTGATTTACTATGACTATCGATTTTAATATTAATGTTTATTAGATCTTGATTGTTGGAGTGTTAGAAACTCTGTAATTAGATCACAATTTTACACAGTTTTTATTCGTCCTTCAACTCTAGGTTAGAAATAGGTTTCGACAGTTCCCTTTTTAATGTTTTTCAATGAAATAAATCGCAATTTATTCTAAACTTGTGGTTAGGATTAGGCCCAGCTAAGAAAGTATTACCTAAAAATTAGGTCATATGGAAATTGACTTGGGCAGTTTTTTATCATTGCTAGATTAGAGTTGTTATGGTGGGTTTGAATGGTTATTGCCTCTGGTTGTGCATTATAAGTACAAATTTATGAAAATGAAATAAATGAGTGAGGAACAAATTCAAAAACCAAATTAAATCACCAATTATTTAAACTAATTGGAATTGTGAGATGAGATTATGAGAATATGGGTAAATTGTTACGTCACTTTTTTTTGTAATCGCAAACCTATTTTAGCCAGTGGTGTGGAAAATTTTTGAGTTTTGGACAAATTGATGATAATTATTTCGCGAGTCTCTACGACTAATTCTACTCAAATCGAATGCAACAGTGGACTCAACCAAAACTATAAGTCACATTTTTTGGGAAAACTCCTAGCCTATTACTTTCCCTTGCAAACAAATGCTGCAGTTGTTTCCCTTCATCAGAACTTGCTCGTTTCGAGCGTTTCTTCGTGCAGTCAGGCCAGTTAGCGCTGGCCGGTGGTCGGGGGGGCGCCGGTCCGATTGCGCCTGCGTGTCGACAGCGCCATGTTGTCGCACGCATTTACAGTCTCCTTTCACGTGTTAGTCAGTGGCGGTGCTCTCCGGCTCCGTCGGCGGTTTTCTCAAGCTTTCGGCGTGACACGTTGACAATTTAATCTGTAACGTTGAATCTTCACATCGAAGGACGCAGGTGAGTGCCGGACGACCGACGGCCGCACTTCCAACGCCGTTTTTGTTCGCCGTTGAGGCCGCCGCGTCGCGAACTCATCAACTTGTCCTTGCATGCGACGCGCGGTGGTGGGGGCAGGAAATAATTGCATGTTTAATTCGGCCAATCGGAGATGGTGATCAGAGTTGACGTTTTGGACGATTTTCTTCAAAATTTTAATATTTAAATGTATTTAATTGGGCGTTTAATACTTGGGCTCAACAAACTAATAATTTAATTAAATTACTCACTCAACCTAAATTAGGTTATGATGAAAAAACAACAAAGATTACAAATTGTTTTTTTAAGATATTTAAAATCCAGTAAGATTTTACTCAACCTAAATAACTTAAGTCACTTATGTCAAGATAACGGAGCGTTTCAATGTACGTTACACTTGAATTCATTCAAAATCACCATGAACATAACTTACAAATGGATTGTTTAAATTTTTCCAAGGATATTACTTTTAATTTGAGATGGACTCCTAATGATATTAATTCTGAAGTCTGTTTTAGGTTGGGTGATTTTTAATTGGTTCGTGTCAGTGACCTTTAAATTAAACAATTATATGAAAATAATCCACGGTTTTAAATGAAAGAAATGTTGATCTTGGATCAATTTTTTTGGTCAAGGTTGTATTGTTTTGAATTAAAATTTCAGATGAATATCATTGGGGTGCAAGTTGATTGATCATAATTGATGATCAAGTTGGATTTAGGTTGATTCAACCAAAGAAACTTTTAGATGATTCGTAGTCAAAGAATTTAAGACTCCAGTACATATTCGTAGTTAGGTTGAGTAATAATAATAAATGTTTTGAGCGTAATTTTTTGGGGCCACATCGAATCAGCAAAGCTGAATGAAGTTTCGCAGAAGACATATTCGTAGTTAGGTTCTTTTTGGATGCGGACAATTAAAAACCTAATCATTTGGATTGAGTCTTAATTAGTTCCTGTTAGTAAAATGTAATATTCTTTTGGTGTAAGCTGTAAATTTTGAATTACAACTTCGTATGAATCTCATTGGTGCGCGAGCTCATTGATGTTAATCGATGATAAGGTTAACTTAAGTTAAAAATACTTTAGACGATTCGTAGTCAAAAGGGAATTTAAGAGTCGAGTACATATTCGTAGTTCGTTAGGTTGAGTAAACGTTTTGAGAGCAAATTTTCTTTGGATCGCATTGGATCAGCTCAAGATAAATTGATTAGGTTTTAGTAAGAGAACACCTGTGATTTTTGGGTAAACTTTTCTTAGTGCATACAAACGTCAATGTAAAATGTTTTAATTAATTCCCTGCCGTGTTATTTTTTGTTGTATCTTGAAAATTTTGAATTCCAAATTCAAGTGAATCTTAAATTCATATCAATGCTCAAGTTAACTTAAGTTATGTTCAGTCAAAGAGACTTTTAGATGTTTCGTAGTCAATTTGAATGGGAATTCGAGACTCAAGCATATATTCGTAGTTAGGTTGAGTAAATGGTGTGGGCGCAACTTTTATTTGGGTTGCATTGAATCGGTGCAAGCTAATCCAGTTATTTATGTTTTAGTATTTGAATGCGAATTATATTCTCTAGGACGTAGTTAGGTTGAGTAAAATTTTCTTGACGTTTACCAACGACAATTACAAACTTTGGTTTTACATCCAATTAAGTCTTAATTAGTTGCAATCTTTTTTAGCGTAAGCTGATTGATGTTGTAAGAGTTGCAAAGGATTTGTAGTCAATTCGAATGGTAAGTTTCAAGAATATAGTTGTTGGGTTGAACGATTTTTTATTAAGTTAAGTCTAGGGTGTTCTTGAAAGTCAATTTCACTTAGGTTATGTTAATCTAACACAAGCTGATTAATCGATGCACGACTTTTCAATCACATTATTCAGATTCAGTGAAAGCACGACTCAGACTTTTCGAAAATGCATAGTAAATTGGAATGAGAGTTTTAATTTCAAGCACATATTTCTAGTTGGGTTGAACATTTGCTGTTACAAACGACGAAACCATAATATTCTTTGGTGTGGGTTGTACTTCTTGAACATGAACTTTAATTGCATTGGATCGCAAGCTGATCGAGGTTAATCGATACTGGAGTTAAGTCATATTAGATAAACTTAGTCGATTTTAATGGGGATTTAAGTTTCAAGGACATGTGGGTACTTAGGTTGTGTTCGTTTAATACAAATTTTTATGTTGGAAACCCAAAAATCGAGCTAATCTAATCTCACGAAGTTCAATAACCTTGCAAGATAAGATTTTATTTTTTGAACGGCGCCGGCGATTATTTATTTTACATAATATTTGTTGATTATCTTAATTTTGCAAACTATTGTTAGTTGTTAATTTCTACACTGTTTTTGTCATTTGATTGGTCAAAAATGCTTCTGTTGAGTATCACGTAAATTTTAACCACACTGTATGTGTCTTGAAGATAATTACAAAATCGTGTTGTATTATAAAAAGCCATGAATAAGTGTTTCACATTTCGTCAGTCTGACGCCGTCAGCATTTTTTTTGCTTAATTATTATAAAGGCACGTTCCTTGGTGTGAAGTGAAAGGTCATGTTAATCTCAATTAGAAAGTACAAAAGTTGTGGTATTTAATTAACTTGCAATTGATTTTGAGTGATTGGTGTTTATGATCAGGTGCTCACCAAAATCATTAGGCATTTTTTTGTAATTTGGATTCTTGATTAAGGTTTAGGTAAATCATGTGTAAGGTATTTGCTCAATCGTTGCTCGTGACAATTGGTGTTTCGTCGATCAGGTAGACCACCCTCAATGAAAAATTCAATGGGGCGACGAACATTCAGCGCACCTACCGGGCCCCCGTTTTGGGCAACTAGTTTCCCAACTTCAGTAAAAGTCGTTTCTGATCCGAGTTTCACCGTGCAGCAGCCGAGCCAGTTGGCGTTACCACACGAGGGCGTCCCTCGTGCGCCTGCGTCCCCTCGACACGCCATGTTGTCGAACGTTCGCATTAGCAGTTCGCGTGTAAGTCGGGCAGCGGTGTTCCTCCTCGCGCTTCCGGCCCAGCTTTTCCCGAACGAAACGTCGGCGCGACGTCGTGCGAAGTTCGAATTTGACATTAGATGACGCTGGTAAGTGGTCCGTCGGTTCGGGAGCCGCCGATCGCCGCTCTCGACCCGATTCGAGCGAAAAAACGCGTTGCCGATGCGTTTTGCTACAAACTCGACGGGTCGTGCATGATGGGACGCGGTGGTGGGGGAAGGACGTAATTGCGCGTAGTTGGGTATGACCAATGGAATGGAACCGTGGAGTTCAGTCGGTTGACGTTTTGAAAACGACGTTTCGAAATTTTGTTTGGTCTCAAGATTATGTACAGGTGTCCCACCTGTATGTAGTCGTTAATCACATTGTACATCTTGCAATATATAACTTAGTTGTTATTTTTGTTGTTGGTTTTTTTGGGTTTTCAATTATTTGGGAGCCATAATTTTATTTTTAAATTTCTAGTCATTTATCGAATCTTAATTCGCATTAAATTAATAGTTGATACAATTACTGAAAACGCAATTCAGGGAAAATAGCAAACTTCTGAAACTTGTTTGGATTTATATCGTAACATTACAGGTATTTGCGCGTGCTGTTCAAAAATGTTGATATGTGTCTAACTGTACCCAGGTCTGTAGAATTCATTGTTCCCAACCCAATATGGGTTTATGAAGTATTTTAATATAAATTTATATTTGTCCCAAACCCAATGTAGATGTAATGTCTCATAAGATTAAATTATTAGTAAAAGTTTAAATATCCAAAGCCCAACGTGTAAAATATTTCAATTTCTCAAATTATCGTATTGGGTTTGTTTCAATTGCCATACCCAACTGTCTAACAATGCGTTTAAGTATGCTGTGAATGTCCATATAATGAAAACCCATATTATACCAAACTGGCAGGTTTTAATCTAAAGGTACCCAATTGTACCCAATCCAACTGTACCCAACCCAGCCAACTTTGGACAGAGACAAAGTGATATGCATGTCCGAATTGCGGTTACATCTCACACAATATTCTAAACACAATTCAACCCGGGCCCAATTGGGTTTAAACTCAATCCAGTACCCAACGTTAATAGTTGCAAAGCTACTTAGAATTTTATTATAAATAAACATAATTAAAAATAAATTAAAATTTCATTAGATTTTGCAAGTGATCTTCCAAGTTTCGAGGTTTCAATTTAATCTTATTCTACTCAACGATACCCAACTGTTTATAACGATAGATTTTTATACCCAACAAACAAGAATGTTGCTCCCTCTTTTTTGATTGGGTTTATTATGACAATTATCCACATTTGGAAAAAAATCGTCTAGTTGCCTTGGGCCTTTTTTTTAGAAATTCATCACAATTGGCATAAAATGAATTGGGTACTAATTTTTGGCAAAAGTGCAGCGACTATTTTTCCAACATAGTCTACTCCTGGTGATTCGTTTAATCAACCCAACCTATAGAAAAAATAATTGTCGTTAGGTAAACCCAACTGTATTAGGTTTTCACTAAAATTGGTTAGTAATGCGGGGCTGGTGCGTCAGAGATTTGCGCAACCTAAATTGAATTAGTTGCAACCTAGGTTTGCTATACATTGAGGTTTGTTCGCATTGCATCACGTACGTTATACAATACAAACAATTTATGCACATTAGGCAATGAATTGGGTCCTAATTTTTGGCGAAAGTGCAACGATTATTTCTCGAACATAGTCGAATAGTGGTGACTCGTTTAATCAACCCAACATATAGAAAATTAATTATAATGAACAAACCCAACTTTATTGGGTTTTCACTGAAATTGAGTTAGTGCGCACGGAGCTAGTGCGACCCTGTATTTCGGATCGGAGATTCGGCAACCTAAATTAAATTGATTGCAACCTAGATTAGTTATACATTGAGGTTTAAATCTCTTCGAATTGTTCATATGTTTGTCGCCCAGTAACGCAGGCTTCGTGCACCATTTTCAACGATTACCCAACCTAGATACCTGGGTACCCTAGGTTTATGTAACTGTGACAGTATAATCATATAATCATTTTCATTTTGTATTGCATACTGGTATTGGGTTTATATTTTGGGTCAATAGGTTTGCTCAAACCTAAATTAGGTTGAATTGGTTAGTTGATTGACAATCAATTATGATTTGGGTTGGGTTGGGTTAAGTTGCAATCTAATCTGCTGATGTGTCTAAGTGTTGTTGGCAATAGGTTGCATATACCTAAATCAAATTTGGCATTGACATTTTGTCTTCCTCATTTATTCATATGTTGATCTTATTCTTGTCCTGTTTTGACCTATTAAAACACCGTCACAATCTCACGTCAGTTACTAATTGAAGATTTAGTAAATCGAATGGCAATTGCCCAGGTCACTAGCATCCCTTGTCTTGCCCAGGCGTCCACTTCACCCCCAGAAGCCGCAAATCTCTTTTCCCCTAACTAGGCTTCCAATGAAGCTGCAGGCCAAAATCTCCCTACAGGTTACAAACAGTAGCGTTTCGAATAATCGATAAGTTGTAGCGCAAGGCGTACGTGACGACCCGGCCCCGGACGACCGCCAACGAAGCGACGCGATCGCCAACGACGGAAAATTCCGCCTCAAAAGATGCACTCGATGGCAAATAAGATTCCAGACTCCAGCCTCCAAAAAGCGGCGGCAATTTGGGCCGAAGCGTTCTTTTTTAATCGAGCCGTCGCGAACGGGTTCGGTCGGTTTGGAAACGCTGTTCCGCTCCGGTTCGATTCGAAAATAGAACGGGCCGACCTTGAAGGGGCCGTGAGGTCAAACAATCGTAATAGAAACGTCGCGAACTCGAAAAGATTCGACTTGTCCAAGTGGGTTCTGAATGTTTTTTTTAACTTAAATTTTTGTTTTGCGAAATTCTTTCATTTATCCAATTTAAATTTTCGAAAGTTATGGTAATTAGACCCAATTAATTATATTTAATATTAATTGCAGATAAATTTTGATGTGGTATGCATTTGGGTTTTGAAGGGGTTGTTTTATTGCAAGGGTCTTGGGGGGGGGGGGGTCAAAGTGGTGGTTTAATCTGTTAATATAATTTATATGCTACAGCAAAAAAAATCTTTTGAGATAAACTCTTATCTCCTACCATTTCTGTTCAAGGAAGTTATAATTATTTCGTGCGATGCGATTAGAGATGGAATTTTCCACAGCGCCCTCGTGCAGTTTCGTCTAGTGTCGTTCGAACTCGTCGAGATTTTGCCATTTACGTTACGCCCTTATTGATCAATTTTAATGTCGTTCCGCGCCCCAGACGTTAATGGGAATTGGAAATTTTCCCATTTCATGGCAAGTTTGACCAATGACCTTTTAAGCCAGATTTTTCTCGACCAATTGTTTTTATTCCATTTAACACCTTGACTGATCTAATTGACCCTGGCAGAGCGGCGCGACTTTCCCAATCGTCGTTTTGGACAAAAAGAGATCCAAAAGTTTCGCTCGGAGATCTGGCAACCCGGCACATTCCCGAGGATATATATTCTATTGTTTTCGGGCGCGGTGCGCATGAGCTGTAACGGTGGGGCCCCGTCTGGGTTTTCGCCGTCAATAAAGGACACGAGAGATCAGTTTTTAAGCTGATCTTTTTTTTCTTAATTGGACAATTGTTCGGGATTTTCGCCGATTGAAAGTAGCAGCGCCAGCCGTGGTTTTTGAACTGGCGATTGTCGTTCGTAATACTTACTCACAAAGGATGATTGATTCAGTTCAGACGATAGCAAATGCCTTGGCGAGGTCGTTCACTTCACCTCAGCCCACATAATCTGTCGTCAGTGGAGTGGGATTATTTGAGCATCAGGCGTTTTCGTTAATCTAAATTTCCTTGATTCGCTAATGCTGGGTTTGCGTAATTCGCAGTTTTTATATTTTGTTTATTTTGGCAATGCCAAAAGTTATTTATTATATAAGGAATATTTATTTAGAATGGATGAACTACAGGAAACACGTTAATTAATTCTGTAATTTTTTAATTATGGAAGAACTAGTAATGACGCAGCACATTTACGGTGCCCACTATTAGTGATTGTGTTGTGTTAGTGATTATACTGAACATAAATCGATACTTTTATGATGAGCGAGGATAAATTTTGTATTAATTTAAAAGTGACCGAAGGGTGCACTAAAATTATTTAATTCACTGATTTGCCCGTTAATATCAAACACCACAGAAATATAATGTACGACCTAACCTGTCAGATTTTCCTTGCTATTCCCCTCAATAGTCCTCGAAAACGTTTTTTTTAATTGACTATTTCCGCGAAAGGGTGTTAAAATATGTTATTTTCTAACATTTTACCAAAACTGCTTTCCACGTATGAATTACTACAAAGCGGGATTGGCAATTATTCTGCTTTTATAATTCATAAATTGTGGGTTGGGTTGAGTTGGGTTGGGTTCTTACATTACAAGGTGGAATTTGACAAACTATGTGCGTTTTATATCTTATTGTTACTTTGCCAGGATTCACAATTGATGTCAGTTTTTTCAGTTTTAAACGAATAATTATTATGCATCTTTTTCAATAAAAGGTTGCGTAATTAGTTAGTCCTATACTACGAACTTTAAAAGCCTTTGGCTACCTAGATATGTCCATGCTTATGGGCAACACAAAGTTTAATTAAACATAACAATTGTTATACTTAACATAGTTGGCCGCTATGCACGTCTGCTCAAGAGCTTTGACTTGACTTGGTAGTTTTGTTCACTCCGGACACAAAAAGATGTGCATTCCCTACGCAAGTAAATTTACGACTCGTTCATAATAAATCTAACTAAATCTCATCTAAAACGCAAATCTGCGATGCCCTTTGGATTATTGAGTGTCATTCGCAAACATCGGAAATCTGAATGTTGAGTTTTACAAATTATATCTAAATTTTGATACGATTTTCACCCATTGTGCCCCAGTAAATGCATCAAAATGTACTAAACTTTAATATGTTATTCACTCCGAACACAAAAAGATGTGCTTTCCCTAACAACCAAAGCAATTTCTAAAACATCATTTTTTATGATTCTTATATATTCTCAATCACTGGAATGTTAGAAACGTTACGTTACAGAAAAGTCGTAAATGCGAGCAGGATAGGAGAGTGTTCCGTGGAAACTTGGCAAAAATAGCACAATCATGAAATATTCCGGAAATTTCGCAAAATGCGATCCAAAAATCCAGCAAACATTGCTAGCTATTTTAATGGATAATCATGCATGCACTTATCAAGTGCAATGGTTTAAAAAAATGTTCCCTTCATTTTGACGAGCTGTTCACCATACCGATGTTTTCAAATAGAAGGAAGATAACTAGTTATTCGACGGTAGTTTTTTTTTCTGTAAACGTTAAGTCAGTGATTTTGATTGTTAACTATGGGCACAACCGGTACCTGCAGTGCAGTGTTGTTAAATGTAAAAGGTTGAGGACTACTTAAAAGGCCAGTTTTTGCGACTGTTTTCCAGTTAGACGTTGCAATAAGAATTTTCGTTGCTCATGGGTGGGCAAGTTGTTGATAAACATCTTGATTTTTAATTGGCATTAACGTTTTTCCTGAGCATCCGCTTTAATTGCGATTTATTCCGGCAAGATTTTAACAAGAAATCAAGCTGATAGAAAATTAAAAAATATTTGAAAAAAACTGCGCCAATCCCCATTTTTTTTAAGAAGGGGGCCCCGTTTGAAAACCTCAAAATTCGCAAACTTTTCTAATTGCTTAGCACAAAAATAACAAATTTTAGGTGTCCTGGTCCAATAAATGATATCGCGCACGAGATTATTTTTAGGTGTCGCAGTTGCTAAGGGAAACTTCAATCGGTCTTTTTCGTGCGGCGTCGCTCCTCCTCGTGTGACCCCGATTAACGGTCCAAGGATCGGTTTCGCGCCTCCATCTATCGATTGCTTTAATTTTGGACGTTTTTCGATTCGGGATTTGTGGGCCCAAAACGACACCCCAATCTTTGGATGTCGATTTCTTCGTTTTTTTTTCAATTTATTTGGTTATTATTTTGATAATAATTTCATATGAACCTGATTAATCTGGTACGATAATAAGGCCTCCGTAGCTGAGTTCTTGCAGTTGTTGAGACGCACTCGTGCCGAGGTCACGCTGTTTACTCACAGTTTGTTTTAAATTTCAGGATCGAGCGACGTCATCGCTTTGGAGGCTGAACTCTTCACTTGGCATGCATCAGATCCTGGATATCCTGACTATAAGTAAGTATGTTCCAGTGTCCTATATCAGTAGTTTAATCAAATTAATTCACTGTCCTTGTGATTATTAGTTGGTAGTTAGTAGTGATTGTAGTTAGACTGTTTCAAATCCAAATGAGACTTTGGTGGTTTTGTTCTTCGAAGAATGCGCGTTATTATCGTTTGTAAGTGAATCGATTTTTTGCGAGTGCACAAACGACGATTGTTGTGGCTGCGCGTTTATATGTGATATTTTAAAAGTGGGCGGTGTCGTTGGTGCGACTGGAGAAATATTAAACCTTCTAAACTCCGATTAAAATGAGGAATGGGTAAATTCAAAATGAGAAATTACCGACAAGGAAAGGCGAGTGTTCTAAGTTAATCAAAAAATACGTAACATTTTGGCAACTAATCAAGAAAAAAACTACGGCGTGGTTACGTGAAGCAAAATACTATATCAGTTGTAATAAAAAAAAAAACGAAGGATAGACAGTGGCGGAGTACAATTATGCCGATTTAATCGATGAAATATAGGAGGCAATTATACAATACAATGAAATATGGTCCAACGAAAGCTTAGAAAATAATCCACGTTGAAAAGAGCAATTTAAAGACATTTTTGAAACGGATTGGCCATCAATCATGATTTGATATAAATAAATGTAAAAAACAACACCAGGAGACATATAAGTCTTGTCCAGCGCTCCCAGAACCGTTCAGGTTAACTAAAACCTTATTCTGATTGAATAGTTCTTGGAAAGTACGAATGCCCGGTTCCTTGTTATCTGATTATATTTAAGAAATCCAATTGAACAAAGAACTATGAAAATAATCAACACACCGTTGAAAGGCATCAGGGAATAAAAACGATATTCATAAACAACGCTGATTTAGTACATTTAAAGACATTTATGAAACGTATTGGCGACCAAACATGATGTGTTTGATGTTCCATAAGTTATGTATTTTCATTTTCTAAATATACGTTATTTTAAATAATTCGAAGCCAGGAAAGTCATAAGTCGATCGAGCACTCGGAGCATATTTCAAATCAACTGCAACTATGATTGAATAGTTATTCTTTGGATTTACGAACCTCTAAGTCCATATTATCTGCTGAAGTTTAAGAAATCTGGTCAAACGAAAAAACTAAAAAGACACTCAACGCAACGCTTCCTGTGGAAACGCAGCCGTCTACAAAATTAACAGCACTATTTCTAAAACAGATTGGCTGTCAAACATTATGTGTTTTATATTACATAAGATATTATGTGTACATTACGTAAGCTTTATTTCGTAAGTAATTTTAAATAACTCGAAACTTAAAACCTGGAGGAAGGTAAGTCTGTCGTAAAGTTTAAGAAAACTGGTACAACGAACTTCAAAACTGATATCACGTAATAAAGCGTAATTTACGCGGGGTATAAAAACTTCAATCATTCTTGTACTCGTATGAATTATCAAGACTCTAAATTATTAATGTATACAGGCATTGGTGTTGCAGGACATCATTAACTTGTAAATAAAAGTCCGTGCATTTTTAACGCGTGGGTGCATAATAATTGGAAAACATTTGTATGACTTTTCGTAGAATATGCACATAAAATTGTGAGAATCGGGAACCAGCTGCATAATCTGCAAACAGATTTCCGAAAAGTTGGGTCGCGCACAAGACAATACCTATAAGAAAGTGAGGACAAACAATCACCCATGGCTGATCCGGATGCACTGAACGAGTAGCTGAGTTGGACACAATTTTAAATGTAAATAGCCCAACGAAATATGAAAATAATCATCGCAACGCGTCCCCATGGAAATATATCGGGCGCTGAAGACATCAACAATGACAACCGAGACAACCGTTTCGTTTGATACATTTTAAACATCTTTCAAAAATGGATTAACGATCAAGCATGATGTGTTTGATATTATTTACGATGTGTTTTCAACTATAAATCAATGGAATAACTCGCACCAGTTTGTTTCGAAGCAAACCTAGTTATAATCAAATCTCTTATAATTAACTTTTAAAGACTGGGTATAAAAACATATAACTTGACTAATTCTAATTCTTGTAGTTTTATTCTTAGTGTGAATTATCAAAACTAATTATGGATTTATACAGTTTTGACGCGATTGTTATCGGCTATTTCAGTTGGCATTGGTGTTCCAGGACGTCATTAACTCGTAAATTAAACCAGTGCATTTTTAGCGCGTTGGGTTGGGTTGAGTAACACGTCAAATCATTGCCACACTACGGCAGTTTGCGTTAACAATAATTGAAAAAAAAACATTTGTATGACTTTTCGTAGAATATGCACGTAAGCTATCCGACAATGTAAATCAAATAACTTGAACTGTGAAGATCGGAAACCAGTTGCATAGCCTGCCAACAGATTTCTGAAAAGTTGGATCGAGCAAAGTTAATGCCAATAAGAATGCGAGGACAACGAATCACCAGGTCTGATCCGGATGCACTCGTATGAGCTAGTGGCTAAGTTCGACACTCGATGTCTTGTTCTGACTCCGAGACTGTTCTTGGAAACAACGTCCAGTTCTACGTTATAAAATTTAAATCTCCAACGAAAAATTATGAAAATAATCATAGCAACGCGTTCCCATAGAAACGTATCGAGCGATACGTTTCCCCCAACAATGGTAGACAACAATGTTCACTTAAATACATTTTAAAGACATTGCAAAAATAGATTGACGATCAAACATGATTTGTTTGACACTCAATGTATGTATATTGTTCGGACTCAAAGTTTGTTTTTACAAACAATGCCCAGTTCCACGTTATCTGTTAAAGTATATCCCAAAAAAGAAATTAATTATCGCAACGCATTCCAGGGAAAGGCAAAGGCATCAACACTGACAGACAACGCAACAATTGTCGCTTAATAAATTTTAAACACATCAAAAACTGATTGGCTCTCAAACATTATTTGTTTGATTTTATTTATGATACAGTGTATCTTCAAGTATGAATAATTTTAACTTGGACGAGTTTCTAGGCAAGCCGATTGTACGATAAGATTAGTGTTAAATCGATTAAAGGCAAGTGGTGTTGTTGCGGCTGTATGAAGAGGATTAGATGTTTGTAGAGGAGGAGAGAGGAAGAGATTATGATGCAATGTACGACGGATGAAAACGAAAAAAGATGGATGGATGGATGGGAGAGTATGAGGATCTCATTCTGGAAGAGAGGGAAGGGCAAAGGCTGTGAGAGATAACTTACTTTCGGGAGGGGGGGGGGTACAAATCCATAGGAAACAGTGGGATAGATGGCTGTAAATTGAAAATTGCCTAAACGAGAAGGGGGAGGACAAAGGCAGAGGAAAGAAGTAGCGATCGAAGGCGATCATTTTATTTATTAACATTGTACATATTTCGTATAAATGCATCACAATACAGAACGCGAAGTGTCAAATAAATGATACAGAAGCAAAGTAAGTAATTTTAATGGTTCTACTTTAAAAATCTGAATTATGAATTTATAAGTTTGATGCTATTATGTATAATTGGTCTTACGACATCGTACGGTGTGGCTGGCGTGACCGCAGATTAGTCACTAATTACAGGACGTCAAATTCTGAGGTCTCTTGTAGTAATTGTTTGAGGTTTATTTCACTTTATAATTATTTATATACTTTTGCATTCAGAGATATGTCGTAGCCGCACCTGCACATGTTTTTGCTCGATGCTGCTTAATTCAGTGCTAACCATTTTAGTTCGAGCCATTGAAATGAAAGACTTTTATGAATTAATTTGCATCAATGGTATTTAATTTTTCTCTTGATGTACCTTAGACCTTTTGCGAAGAAATATTACGATCCAAACGAACCAACATAGATAATCAAGCAATTCGGTGGGCGTTCTGTTCGAAGCGTTTTGCTAATCCTCGATTCGCCGGCGTCGCTTTCCGCTTCATTGGTTTTTTGCGCGGCACTCAACTCTGACAACTGCTGCAGAAAGCCCTCCTCAGACCTCCCCAACCGTATCGATCGTCGTCCATGGTGACCAACGCGACCACATCGCGTTCGTTGCGTTCAACGCGCGCCTTGCTCGCTTTCCACCACGCCTGAGTTCTGATTTTCCAAATTGGCCAAATTGGCAATTTCGAAAACGAGCCGCTCGACGACGAACGCAACAGCGCGCGTTACGCAACGGCGGTCAACGAACCCGCTTTCTAAAGGACGTGTGCGTCACTCGAGTGAGTTGAAACGTCATGGTTGCTTTGTTGTGTTTGGTTTTGTGCTTGAAGGGAATCGGCGTCGTTTCGTTTGGATTTCAATCGGCGTCGTTGAATGTCGTTATTGTTTATCGAGCTTCGTCGTAATCGCGTTTATAAGTGATGGTCCGACCTAATTTGGTGTGATAGAAAAGAAGGGTGTGGTGCCATGGCTGCGATGTGTTGTGGCTAAGAAAGAACTTGGGGTCGGTGGTGGGGGTGAATGTGACGGATGGCGCGGACTTTGTTCCAAACAAGGTGCGGCAGCATCAAGATTTTATGCTTGCGTACATTTCTGGAATTCTCGTCGGGTCTTACTTGTGACCAAGTTGATTTATTATTTCGTCATTATGACAACATCTTGTTTTCTCAATCGTATCTATTACTTCAGGTCGAGTTGATACAGATATGACAAAAATCATCGACACCGAAATTTTTTAAAAATGTACGAGGGAATTCAATCATGTTTCAATTATTCAATTACTTTCATTATAATTTTCAAATAATACGAAATATTTGGCATAATTCGTGGTTCTATTTCTATATCCTGACGTTTTGAAAATGAACTGGTGATATTTATTGATTGAATTTTGAATTCACCGTTCTTTGTTGACCATAGAGGTTGTAATTTACTTGAATTTGCAAAAAATACTCTTGATTTCATGCCCAACAAGCCGGTTTTGCAGTCTTCGTTTTGATGTTTCAAAATTATTTTGTCAATAACAGCGCAAAGATATTTTAGGTTTTCGCTATCTGGAGACATACTGCCGTTGCCATGGCAACACCAGGCGTACATGGAAAATGAAATGACATAGATCCGATTCTCCTTGCTCATTGGTCAAAAGAGATCACGTGTATGCCACATATGTCCCAAAATTTTAATGAAATATGTGTAATGAATATTTTTTGCGCAGTCTTGCAAACTTCGTTATTCGATCCCACGTTATTATTGCAATCTATGGGTCACAAATAACATGATGAACTAGTGTAATTTACACTATTTTACGATTAATGACAATTAAAACCTTAATATAAATGTACAACATATATGGAAATAGCTTAAGTTAAACATTGTTTTTTTAATAGACAATCCGTTTAAATTATTTTAACTAACTTTATCGATGCATTACTTCTCATGGAATTTGACGTTTTGGTCGGTACAAAATGTCAATGTTCTGAAACTCATTATAATGTATACAACAAATGTTTGTATATGAAACAATATTTATTTTAAAAAACCTCGCAATTGGTGTCAGCCAGCTACTTGTGCGTCCTGTCCTGTTGGCAACTCCCTACGACAATGTTAATCAAATACTAACGTAGTTGCCTCCATAATTTGCAAAGCAACTAATTCGACGTAGCACTGGAAGTAACGGTTGGACATTGCACGGAACGAGTGCAAACAGTAATTCACATAAAATTTGGTTATTGGCCAATTAATAATTAGGTCAGGAGGCGGAGCCAAGGCGTCTGATGTACAATTTACAGTCCAATAATTTTCCATCGTTAACATTAATATTGTTTATGTAGTGGAATGTCGTTAAATTTCGTAAATCGCAAAGTTTTGTAGCATTTTTTTGTATTTTTATTCCATAGTAGAATTCATCATTTTAATTGTTAATTCGTAGAATACGTTACTTACGTTATTGTGTTAATTTTCTTAGTAAACATTTTGTGTCATAAATATGTTTTCAATTAATTAATATTTTATGAATAATTACCTAACCGTTTGCACGCTTTGGACAGTCTAAGTTACTGATGAACTCACCTCGCCGTTCTTACGACTTGCACACGATACCTTAAACGAACTCGATTTGAATTAATCTCAATTTTGTTCGTCTTTAGATTAAAAACATGCAGTACATACTAAATTACACAAATTAGGTGTCATATAAGCTCGATGAAGTTTTATGGCAGCCCAGTTCTGTTTAACACACGAATGCTTTGAATCCAAGGCGATGAAGTAAAATTACGCCTTTGTTTTCTGTTTCTTCTTTCTTCACTCTTCTCTCTTTTCTTCATAACGGCAACAACTAACGCATGTTTCACTTGGTTTCAGGTTGTTGAGGCATGGAGGAAGTTGCCGTTATCGCACCGCCAGTGGTGCACAACGACGACCTTACGGACGAGAGTATCATTTTAAACCTGCAAGTTTCGGACGCCGAGGAAATCGACAATGTCATAATTAAAAGTACGTAATCAAAGATAACAATATTTGAACCCAAAGTTGTTTCGATCTAAGCGCGGGATTACTTATAGTTGTTGTTTGCGTTCATTAGATATTAAATGTTAGCGATAACTGTGAACGCGCACGTTTTTTTTTTTTATATTTATTATAATACAATTGCGTTTTTGTTCTACAGAACCGATCGTGGAAGAAAAAGCCGTTAATGGAAAAATTCTACTTGCAGAAAGCGAAGAGGATATACTAAACAAATATGTAGCGGACAGTCCGAGCGTAGATGATAAAAAAATCGATGATGATGTGCTAGTGAATAACGCAATTGCCGAAGCAAGTGCGATTAAGTGCAACGGTTTAGGTGGTGAAGGACATGAAGATGCCGAAAACCCCGTCGATGAAAATGCGAAAGAAGAAATCGTGAATCGCGACTCTTCAGCTGAAACTCCGGCCGTCACGAAACAATCCAATGAAAATGATGCGGAACCAGAAGTTTCTTCCAAAGCGGCGTCGGAAGTCGACGAATCTGAGCCACAAGTTGACGCGATTGTGCATAAACGCGACGAGTCATGCAACGGTTTACCCACAAGCGAAGCAACCGCCGTCAACAAAGACGTGTGTAGAATAGAATCCAAAAAGGAAAACGAAGAGAGCGAAGCCAACGGAAATAAACCCAGCGTCAAAGATGCGGAAGAGTCGAGCAACGCAATTCCCACAAGCAACAAAGACGGAGAAGAAAAGACTGACGACGCCGAAGACGGCGAGGACTTGCTCCAGGTGATGGAGGAGAAGTCGATCGAGGAAGCCGAGCAGGAAAACAAAGATGAAAACAGCTGCAGTTCGAGCGACAAGGAAGAAGAGCACAAGGTGCCTGCGATCGACGAGACCGGCGATGACAATAACGAATCTCAAGTTGATGCCGACGAGGCAGGGGAATGTCCGATGGACATCGAGGAAAACGACATCGGGATTATTTTTTCCGAGCATAACACCTCAAAGGAATTGGATGCTACTCAGAGTCCAGATAAGATCGCACTGCGTAGAGGCAACAGCTCTAACATGGACATTGGCGAGAGTGTGATTAGTAATGAGAAAGAAAACGTCGATGAAGAGAACATCGACGACCCTGCCATGAACAAAGAGAACGAAAAGCCCGTCGATGTGAAAGTCGATAGTTCAATTGCTGAAGACACTGCCAGTACTGAAGCCTTAACCAATGGGGATGATGTCGAGATGCATGAAGAAAAGAAAGGCAAGACTATTTAATTTCAAACTATACATTTTTACTTTAATTGATATTAAATTATACAAATGACATCATTTCGTGTGCTTCATACAAAAGTAAGTTTTTATCACTTAGGAGATGCATGTGACTAAATGAGCCTACTTTTTTCCACATTTTTAACACTTACAGCTATGCACACATTTTTGTATGTTGCTGAGAATTTTCATTTTTCTACTATTTTGTAATATTGCACTTTTGACAAATTAGTCAGGTTTTTATCAAATACACAAAAAAATCATAAACATTAAATAAAAAGGAATAAAACAAACAGAACGAAAAGATTAAACAGAATAACTAGAAAAAAAAATAAACTGGGTTGGGTTGGGTTGGTTAACATTTTGAATAATTAAAAAAATAAAAACATTTAAAAAATCTTTTACTTTCACTGATTGCTTATTATTAACTTTTATAAAACTATAAATGTTGTAAACATTGTGCTAGTTTTAAACTAATTTTTAAACAAATATTTTGTTCGAAATCTGTTTGTATATCATTTTCGATACATTTTCAGGAATATCTCCTTGTTTTGCTATTAAATAATTTAAATTTGTGTTCTATTAATTTCTTTTGTACTTTAGTGGAGCCAGTTACCCCGCCACCAGAAGACTTTCCGAAGAAAAGCAATAAAAGACAACTGAGTCCCGTCGATGACACCGACGACGCCAAGAAAATAAAACTGGACGGCATCCCAAAAACGGAAATTGAACCTGAAACTCCTCCAGTCGAAAAACGCGAGTTGATCAAACTGAACAGTTTCAAGCAGTTCATGTTGGACAAGCAGCTCGAGAAGCTGACCCGGTACGAGCTTGAGGAACTGTGCTTGCAGAAAATGTGCGAGTGCATCGTCAACAAGAGCGAAATCGGCGATCTGAGGCAAAAGGTGAAGGTGCAGGAGCAGGCAATCGACACGTGGAGAAAGGAGGCGGTTGTCGTGGCAAAGCAGACGCGCGATTTGAAAATTGTGCACGAAAGATTGGTCGCCGACTTGAAGGCGATGAAGGAACAGGCCGGGAAACCTCTCGTGCCCGTTAAAATAACCAGATCGGTCGGGCTGCAAGCGTACATTGAAAATACGTTTAGGCAGAGGAATCAGAGTGTAGTGAATGGAGTGAATAGTAGAGCGACACCGGCAACTCCTGCTAAAGCTGCTACAACTGGTCGTCAGCAAGTCAAAACAAAGGTAATGTTTTGTTTGATATCAATTGTGTGTATTATTGTTATTGGGCGCATTTGGTGCCAATCAAAAGTTTCTATTAAGCAAACTTAATGTCCTTTGATCATGAGCAATATTTCATATAATGTAGAAACCCTATCTTTTAGGAATTAATCAGATTTAATATATCTTTATCAGGCAACTCCTCAAAGAACTACGAATAAACCCCTCCAACCAGTCCAAAAAGAGAATGTAAATACTCCGAAACACAGGGCGATCCAACCAGCGAAGAAAAACGCCGATCCCAAGGCAGTCATTGATCTCACCGACGAAGATGAAAAGAACCAGACGGCGAAACCAAACACCACTCAATCTGCGACGCCCACTTTTCGAGTCATAAACAAATCGAACAACAGCAATAACAACAATAAAGTTACGAATGTCGTGACCAGCTCTTCGCCACAGAAAATAATGATCATGTCTCCGAATGTCCTGGCACGAACCGCTTCCGCCGTCATGCTGAAAGTAAATTCCAATGGCGTCGTCAGTAAGTGTAATAATTTTAAAGCAATGCATTAATGCATTAATTATTAATTATTCGTTAATTCGTACTCTTTGTAGGTCAACCAAACGGTGTAATAACTTCCATGGCGAACGGTCAAGTCCAGTCACAAGCAACGGTGA
The DNA here is from genome assembly GCA_959613385.1 of Geotrupes spiniger. Taxonomy (NCBI): domain Eukaryota; kingdom Metazoa; phylum Arthropoda; class Insecta; order Coleoptera; family Geotrupidae; genus Geotrupes; species Geotrupes spiniger. The sequence goes on along the minus strand of OY390736.1, from coordinate 30,411,054 downwards.
GAACGGTGCAGGCGAGAGTATCGTCTGTACCGACACCAGTTATTCGACCGGTTACAACGACGAAACAGTCGTTCAAACATCCTGCCCCGTTACCCCCGGCGCCTTCGTCTCAACTGACCATTGCGGCGCGTAAACCGATACCACCCAGGCCACACTTGAATCTGACGAGATCGAATTGTGGTACAGGGATAGTGCTTCAGTGGAAGATGCCCTACAAGCTGGAAGTGTACGAGAACATAGTTAGTTATCAGTTATACGCCTATCAGGAGACTAAGTCGCCCCCGAGAACTGACAATTGGGGTAAAATCGGTGACGTGAAAGCTCTTGAGTTACCTATGGCGGTCACATTGACCCAGTTTGCCGTCGGTAACCGATACTTCTTCGCCGTAAGGGCGGTCGACGCGCTAAAACGGTTGGGCCCCTTCAGCGAGCCCCAAACAATCCTATTGTAAATTTATGTATATTATACTGAGTGTAAGACTAAATGAAAAGTTAGAAGGAATATGAGTTGTATTATTTAAGTTTAAGCTATTTAAACGTGTTTTATAATGTATTATTTAAAATAAATGATCGTTTACTTTCGAATCATGATTACGCTCTAGTTTTTCACGAATAATTATAAGCCGTTTCAGGATCTTTTTACTACTTTTCCATTATTTTATTGATCATGTATTAATTCTTTTGTGGTCGTGCCACATTTTTCCAACAATCAAGTCCTGAGGCTGCTTTTTAAATTGTCAAATAAAATTCATATTATTTAATATTGGTTTTTTTTTTATTCTTGTTCTTAACCTACATGATAACCATAACTTATGATAATTTATCAGTTTAAATAATTCCAGAAAATAAAAAAGGAAGTATAATTATTTAGTAATGTTCAACGAAAAAGATACACTAAATAATGATACTATTACGTTTTTGTACAAAATTTCGCAGTAAATTCATTTTTTTTGGTAATTCGCTGTTTCAAAATGAAAATCTCGAAAATTCCAAAAAAACGCTAATAGGTTTATAATTTAAAAAATGCAAAAGATCGAAATTGATTAATTGTTAAAAATTAAAAACATATACAAAATGTTTAAATTGTAACATCAGAATTAACATTAAGAGTTTTTGAAAAGTTGTCGAAAAAGTTAAAAACGCCAACAAATATTTACTTTTGCAAAAATACTAATTAAATAAAATTGAAAAATTCAATAAATACCAAAATAATTAAATTTTTTTAACAAATGCAAGGATTAAAATAAAACAAAAAATAAATTGTCAAATTGACGATGTATGGATCATTAAAAGTGTGTATTATACAAAATCAAAATATTCTAAAAATTTACAAATACTCAAAAGAAACACTTGCAGTACATTTCGGCCGACTTGTTTTTTTTTTTGGCTTCTAATTTTACGTAAACGTAACCATGAGTGAAAAATTGCAGGCAAGAATGGGTTAATTAAATACGTGTACTGCAATGTGTAGGGATAGATATCGAGAAGCTAAAAGAGGGCAAGAATGGTTTTCAGGCAGAAGAAAAGAGTATGCATTGAGGAAAAATGAAGAAACTAGAGATATTGCAAAAATAAAGAAAAGCGTAATTTCAACCAAAATAATATCGTCCCTAGAGGATACTTTAGGGATATGGATGATGAAATGTACGGAGAGGCAACCCATGGACAAAATGTTTTGAAAAGTTGTCGAATTGATATTCAGCAACAAAAATGGTAACCGAGAAAAACCAATCAAACCACTGACAATGCTGAAGATAGAGAGTATTCCCCAACAAACTGGGAATAGTAAATATCCAGGAGAAAACAACATACCGACAGACTATCAAAAATTGAAAAGCTGCGAAACTAAAAGAACTGCAATTGGAACTACTGACAACGATTTATAAAGAAGATAGAATGCCAGAGGAGTTGAATTCATACTATGCCCAATATACAGACACAGGGATAAAACAAAATGTGAGAATTACAAAAGGAGAGCCACATTGGACGTATATGAGGTACCGGTGAAAATAATTGATGGTAGACTAAGGGTATATACGAAGAGTGGTACAATATAGTACCAAGGTTTAGAAGGGGAAGACCAACAGTAAACCAGATATTCGTTTTGTGGCAAATTGTAGAAATAAACCAGAGAACAGAGAGGCAACTTTTGTCTCCTGCTTATAGATTTTAAACAAACGTACGATTCCATAAAAAGATCAGAACTGCAGGGTTTGGAAAAACATAAATTACGAAGGTTTGACTTTGAGAAAATAAAAGTGCAGTGACGACTCTTTATCGAGAAAACTGTTCAATGCATTGTTGGAATATGTAGCGAAGTGGAATCGATCAAGAGGAAGACCGAGAAAGAAAGAAACGTATTACTACATAATGACGTGGGGAGACAAGTTCACAAGAATTAAAGAATAAACTGAACTCAAAATCTTAATAAATTTTTATAAATTGATTCGCAAAACAATATGCATGAAGTACTGGCAGTGATTATCGCAATAAGTTTTCCCCAAGTTATCTTTCTCGAACAATTATATAGTTCTACTGACAAATTCACCAAATTGATTAAGTTTTGTAGAAAAGCGATTTAAGCCTATAAAGCAAAGTGACTAGTGCATGTGAACCCTTTTGTGTGGTTTTGATTCCCATTACTTTTCAATAATAAACATTACAATCAGCTGAAATCAGATTAAAGTGGTTTTTCCCAAAAAAAAATTCATGTTGTCTTAAAAAATAAAATTTTATTAAGATAAATAAAAAACTGTTTAACGTCCAATGTTTATTTCTTAAATTTTATAAAATGCTTAAAATATTTTGACATTGGATTCTCATTTCTTGCCCTTTCCGGTTTTCGTGACGTCATCGGGGTTTTCAGCAGCATCTTTCACCCTCTTGGCACGGATTCCGACGAGACGAGCATCTGCACGAGCCTAGAAATTAAAACGACAATTAAAAACTTGTTACTCCTGCAAAAAACCACGAAATCCGTTCGCTAACAATACCTTTCTGAGTGTGATATACGGACTGAAGTTCTTTTCTTCTTCTGTTGGAACTCGCGCCTTCATCCTAATGGCCGCCTGGTGAATAGGAAGCACGTCGGTCGTCAGCTGAGTTGCGACTTTACGTTCCTCCTCGCTGGCCTCACCGGCGCGCTGCTTCTTCTTGTCGTTTTGAGGGAACAAGATTAATTTGGAGCGGTACTCCTTGAGACGCTGTGTATTGAGCTGCAGCGACTCCACCGACTTGTTTCGTCTGCGGAAGTCGACGGCGATGCCGATCGACTTGGCGAAGCCAGCGTTCAGACCGGCCCCTCTCAGCTCCTGCAAGGTGAAGCCGCGTCCCGCACGAACTTTGGTGTGGTACCTTATGGTGGGGCAACGCACTATCGGGCGAAGGGGGCCGGCCACTGGTCTCGGCGCCACGCTTCGGGCTTTTTTGATCCTGTTCTGCTTCCTGCGGAACTTACGTGCGGGCTGGTTGAACCAGGTTTTCACGAAACGCTGCCAATCCTTGTGGAAATGCCCGTTCGGGATCATATTATTGCGTTTCGGTGCCATTTTTCAATTTGCACTCTCACTAGGCGAATAAAACGATTTTCTAACCCTACGAGACGAAATTTATTTGTACGGAAGTGAAAGACACGTTTTTGCACTTACGGACTGTTGTAAAAGAACGACGCATGGCGGCGATAGTCGCTGCCAACGACGAAAAAAATAAGTGGGAAATTTAAATAATTGAAGGAAGGAAGTTAACGGTCAGAAATTTGAAGTATATAACAGAATAGATGTGAATTATTTTGCGTTAATTATATCCATCAAATAAAATTTATTGTGCGTATGAATCTACTAATAAGGTGCACCATGCATTAGTCTCAAATAACGTATTTGTCAACAAAAAAACTAGATGTTAATTTGAATAAGACTGACATCAAAGCATTTGACTTAGTTTTTCTTTTCAGATGAACTGTTTCTGAACTGTTAAAATCATTCGCAGACTTTTAAATGTCATTAAGGAATAAATTTGAATGCAAAATTTCTCTACGCACGATTCTGATAGTTCGAGAACCATTCACATGATTCACGTCGCATGTACAGCTTCCAACTAAAATTATTGCGAGGTTATTATTTTATTAATATTTATTTTTTTGTAAACTGGAGAGAACTCGTGAGTATTGCGATTCGCCGATTTAATAGTCCAGTAAATCGTAACACCTCACGATGAACGCGGATCAAAGTATGCAAAAATCTATTAAATATTTAACAGAAATCGAAGAACTTGGCCAAGACATACTAACCGCCAAAGAAACGAAACTACGACTGGCAAACGCGCAGAATAAGTTTCGCGAAGCGTACAGAGCCTTGCAGACTTCCACGGACAGACGGACGTGGATGCAACTAGGCACCGTCTACGTGGAATTGCCCACGGAAGAATGCAAAACTATTTTGAAAGATGGTGAGGACACACATAAGTGTGAGTGATGTATTGATTTTTTTTTTGTAGAGCTCGACAAAGTGACTGTGGATATTAACGACTTGCGCGCCGACATTAAGAACAAAGTCGGGAAGTTGAGGGATTTGGAGCATGAACCGGCTATAGAGGGATTCAGGTTGAAACCCATGACTGGAGCGGAGGCTAAAGCTATACATAAAGGTTTTGGATTGAGTTAGAAGAAAATTGTTGGAAAAATGCTGAAAGGACTAGGCGATTTATTTATTGCTTCGTGAATTGCTGTCGTTCGCATCTGGCTGACTGTAATACCTATAAAGTACATCTGGCAACAAGTTGATTTCAGATAATAGCTATGAGAAAAAGCAATAAATGTTGCTTAACAAAACACTGACGAACTTGATACATACAATCAGTGTAATGAACAAGAGCAAGAGATTTAATTAAATCCAAATATATATATGCACTGCACCGAAAAATTATCACAACATACTTGTTCAATGGGATTGAGGTCGAAACTTCTTGCAGGCCAGTTCAAAGTGGCAATGTTCACTTCATTAAAGTAATTTCTAACCACATTAGCTATGTATGTATGTAAAAAACCCTATAATTGGAGGAAAAGGAACAACTTGAGGTTCCAGAATGTCTCTTACGTACTTGTCCGCATTTACCGCTTGTCCAAAATCCATCATCCATAATCGAACCATGTCCAACATTTACTCTTAATTGAATGTTACACTGAGTAAAATGTTCTCTTGGTCTTCTGTAGACCTTTACACGATTGTCAGATGAAAATAAACAAAATTTTGATGCGATTATAAAGAGAACTTTGCCCTCTTCGTTAACTCCTCAGTTATCATGTTCGGAAAACTCTAAACATACACAATCTCATAAAACGATCTATGATATTTGTTGGCCATTTTTTGCCTTGTCTAGATCTTGCTTTGTAAATGCACCGAACTATTGTTGAAGGATGGACATTTAGCGTTGTTGCAACTTTTATAACACCATTGCTACTGTTGCTTAAAACGACAGCTTGAGCTACTTCTTCACTGCTCAATTGACGAGTTTGTCTTCCTTGAGGACGTCTCTGTGTGTGTGTGTGTGTGACTGCGCGCTCTAGCGTCCAAACGATTATAGCTACAGCTATGAAACTTTAAACTTAAGATTTGCACATAGCAGGAAAGAAAACGCCCTATTTCTAAAGCAATACGTCAACCGGAAGTGATCGTTTACTCTTATCACCGTTTTCCATATCTCGAAAACGGTACGAGTTATCAAAAAAATTGTTCTTATACAAGTTAAAGATATTGTATTTTAAACAACTTTCATTAGAAAAGGTTTTTACAAAAAATGTAGAATAACTAAGTATAAGAAAGTTCAGTGCGGACCACTGCAGATTTTTTAGTTTAAATGTGCGTAACATATTTATGCGGATTTTGTCAAAATTTCATGAAGCATTTCAAAGTATAACAGAAGTAAGTAAGTGTTTCGATAATATTTTTTGGGGCAGTGCATACATATAAATGGAGATGATGTAATCGTCAATATATGTTTTCTGTTGAAATTACATTTATAGCTTTACATCGAACGTTGATGGGTGCAGTGCATCTTCCCGTATGCTTAAATGTCTTAAAGTGCACAATAAGTGAAAATAATTCTTCGTAAATGGGTTTTGTAGGAAATGTGAAGAAACTATGAGAAAATTGAGGATAATTGAAAAATAAGAGCAGAAGAAGAAAACGTTTTATATGCTCAAGTTGAAGAACCATTTTTGTTCCACAAAATTTAGTTTAGTTTTTAATACATTTATCCCATTCATTTATATATTTAATTAAGATTCTCAAAACTCCATTATTAGTGGATGCCAGTGTATATATACATATATAATAACAACAATAAATAAATAAAAATGAAAGACTTTGAATACTTCTTTGGAAACATTAACGAGGGGAGATCAGCATTTACGGTCCCTAACATAGAAGGAAAGAATAATCTGACAATTCTGACAAATGAGGGATTGATTTCAAATTCAGTTGCTGTATCAAGCATGTTGCCAATCGTTCCACTCCACTTGTAATTCATTACAATGAAGAGCACAAACCAGCCAGATGAGTTTACGATTAAGTTTTGCCTCAACTCAATGCATGACTCCTCTTTGGCAAGAAGTGTTTACTTTGTTTGAGTCACCACCAATAGCCTGCAAATTTTTATCAATGCTGTTTTTCTTTAAGAAATCAATAAGATGGTTAGCAATAACTTCCTTTCTCTGGAGTAAAATGCCAAAGATACCTTCCACCTGGCTCACTACAAACAGTGTAATGCTCTTCTTTCACAATAGTTGGAAACTGATGACTTGTGTTATCTGCCTTTATCACAATACTTGGAAACTGATGACTTGTGTTATCTGCCTTTAACAGAACTTTTGTTGAATCTTTGCATCCATCAAAGAAGATACATTCAATATTGCCTGTTTGGTATCGATCATGAAATTCTTCATCAAGTAATTTTATAACTTGTGCCCTCTTTACTTTATTATGATCAACCACAAGTCTCATATCACGGTCTGTAATTAATACAGCATCCAAAAAAGCAGCTGTTGTAATGGCAGCTGTAGCACGTAGACCAACACCATACCTAACACTTTGCAATGCAACATTGCGCAATTGTAATGTATTGTAATGACTTGTTCTTGAAGTAGAAGGGACATCAAAATTATCACATGAAATCTGCAATGGTTCTTCAGTTTCTTCAAGCCAAGTACCAGTTGGGTGTTCATCTTCGTCGGAGGAAATACATTCACTTGTTTGTAATGTTAACACCCTTATTTTTCTGCTGATTCTGAAATTCTTCTTAAATCATCTTCTTGCCCCTTCTGCTTTTTAATTTGTCTTCTGTGGTCACGTAGATCTGGGAATCTAATTTGCTGCTGTCCAACAGATCCAATCTTTTTGACTCTTAATAAACACTAGTTCTTTGACAGGAGGAGGAGATGTGGACTTCATGTTTGCAGCCAGCTCCACTTGGAGATGTACCCTCAAACTTTGAACATAGCTTAATCTCAGACTTGTAATTAAGTATGTCAAAGAGCTTGTCTAACGTTGCTATGAAAGCTTCTTTCACTTCCAGTTTTCCTCTGTCAGGTGGTATGTTTTTGGCCTTTTCCCAGTTTCCCTTTATCTTCTTTAGAACAGTTACTCTCGAATTTAAAATTGGTACCACACAACAACTATTTGCCAGCTCCCACTTTCCCAGCATTTTGATGTCTTAGTAGAAGCTCATATCTTAGAACACCACGAAGAGTTGGTAGTTCCGAAAGCAGCATTTCTCGACCAGTTCCAATAAAGTTACTCATGTGAGTTGAAGTTACCAGTCTTGTCTTTCTTTTACTAGTCGTGGTTTCGAATTTTGACTTTGAAGTAGCTATTTACCAAACAAACCAATATAATTGCCAGTTCTTGTAAATATAATTGTGAATAGCTAACCAAAACACAACTTTTTGACACCCCTCATCAGTTTTAGTGGTCCTGAAAATAAGTGATCACTTGAAATACATTGTTCTTTTTTATCTGTTGATGTTTTTAACTACGTCCTGTGTATGGATTTTATTTTCCATGACTATAAAAAAGTTATGGCTACTAAAAACAATAAAATGCAAATTGGACAATGATATCGTTTGAATTAAATTACAATAACATTGTCAATCTTGCATGGCAATTTGCAATCTATGTACAATTAACAAGGATATAGAAAAATGAATAAAATCGTGCACTTAAATTATTACTTTGATTTGAAACACATATATAGTACTAACGGTTTAGAGCATTTGTATTCTTAATGAGTGATCAAACTAAATTAAACGTTCAAGGCAACCAAAAACACATTTCTAATAAAATGAAATTATTCCACTTGTTATTATTAACGTCTTATATTTATGGCAGTTTTGGATCCTTAATTGAAGGATTTGCTCCTGTTCAAGGTAAATACAACTAATTGTATTATAAATAATAACGTAGGGAAAATTGGTGGTAATTTACTTGATATATTTTCTGAAATATTTTACGCTGACATACCTGACCAAATTGGTTTTGAAACAGTAATAAACTTTATTAGTCCGAGAACTCACATTTTACAGCACGAGTAAAACGACGAAGGGACCAAGTCTTGAAACTCCGAACGAGCACTGTAAAAAGATTTCACGGACGAATGTCGTTATGTGTTTTATTTCGTTGTCAAATTTCGGTTTAAAGAGATTGAAATTAATTTCAAATTAATTTAGCAAATCTTCCAAATCTTCTTTACCGGATTGAAACGGTTGACGTAGTTAAAGCAAGTATTAAAGTATTGAACTTTGACACAGGATGATATAATTTATTTTCGATTTCGTCTAATACGAATAACATCCATAACCATCAAGTTGTTCCAAAATGTCTACAGAGCTGCGATTACGGTATGATCAAACTACTGATAGATATCGTATTTTTGTATTAAACGTTCGGAAATATTTAATTATCTTTGTCATTTAAAATTACGATTTCTTATTTCGTTCTGGATAAATTTAGATAAGAGATTCACTGCCGATGGCTACACTTGTGAAGTAGATGGGGTGCTTTTGACGCCAGGACAACATAAGAACATAGGCGGGGACTGCAATGAATACCACTGTGGAAAAGACAGCAGTATCTTCGGCCGTTTGTAAGTGTCATCGTTTCATTAAAAATCTGTTGTGATAGTATTGTTGTAATTTGGCCATCGCGATGGTTGACGCTGGTGAACAATAACCGATTTTCGTTATTTTGTTTTAGATGTGGAGCTATACACCTAGATGAGGGTTGTGAAGTAATTTATCCTCCGGTGATATTGTATCCAGACTGTTGCACTGATGTTAAGTGTGTGTAAATGTACTTTAATATATAATTATATTATTCTTATTATATAAACCCGTTTTTGTTTTTTTTTATTTTTCTTTACAGTAGATTTATATTATCAGTGCAGACACTGTCCATACGGGTGTTAAGTATTTATATTATTGGTAGTAATGGCATGCTTAACGTCTATTCTAATACACGGCAATATAACTACTATCGGTGCGAAACTAATAGGCGACTGTGTTCGAGGGCCTATCAAAGTAGTGGCTTGACGAAAAGTACTCGACTTTAGAGATTTGTAGACGATGGTCGTTTTTAAAATTTTTTCTGTCTTACACCGTTCACAAAAATAATGTTAATTCGACTGTACCTAGACCATTATATCGAAAACCAAAGGATGTTCTTACTTTTAAAATATTTCAGATACTTTTTTCGAATCTGAGTTTTTATATACTCATATCGCTGATCACAAATTCGTTCATATAACATAATTATTATTATTCTTATTGATACAAAAATGTAATTATAAACGTTGGACAATTTTTTTTAAGAAGAAAAGATAGCAATTGGCCAACTATTGACGTAAAGAAAGTCGTAGAAAGAACTACTAAAGCTGTTCGAATTTCCAGAAGAACTATTGAAACCAAAAGTGACAGAAAAGGAATTGAATGCGTTGGATGTTTGCATGGGGTTCTAAGGGGTTATAATGTGAACGATTGTCAACTTTTATATACTCAGTGACATATAAACTGCACCACCTAGAAGGGGTGGGAATTTTTGGACAAAATTTGGCAGGAATAGTGATTAAAAGTAGTTGATTAAAATTTGAAACCCAATCATCAAGTAGTCATGGGTTTTTTTACGTTTGTGTCATTTTTTAGAGGTGGTGATAGACAAGCAATTATCGAGTAATTTTTTAAATTTGTTCCACTTTTTCGGATCCCGTTCTTTAGTTTAAAGTGTTTCAGTGGTTAATGATGCCTAGAGGAAGGAGACCTCAAGTTTACCAGCAGTTGAGTGACTTTGACCGAGGGCGGATTGTTGGTTTACGAGAAGCAGGTTTTTCGTTTAGAGAAATCGGCAACCGTTTGGGACGGCACCACTCAACAATAATGCGTGTTTATCAAGCGTGGTCTGAACATGGGGTTGAACGTCGGAGAAGAGGCACTGGGGCTCAAAGACGAACCAATGAACGTCAAGATCGCCGCTTAAGACTAATGGCCTTGAGGCACCGATTCTCTACAACTAGATCAATAGCTGATCAATGGTTAGGTGAACAAGGTCATCCGATAGGCTTGCGAACAGTTTATCGTCGAATAAGAACCTTTGACTTGCTGTCTTACCGCCCACATCTTGTGCTACCCCTCACTGCTCAACATCGCCAGGAACGTTTGGCCTGGTGCACGGAAAGACTTCAATGGAACTTGGAGTGGCATGGAGTTGTCTTTAGTGACGAATCTCGATTTTGTTTAGGAATGCACGATGGTCGGATGACTGTTAGACGAAGACGTGGAGAAAGGCGCAATCCTGATTTTTCGATTGCGAGGCATGTTCACCGAACTGTGGGGTTGATGGTGTGGGGTGCTATTGTTTACGGCAGTAGGTCACCCTTGCTCTTCATTCGGGGCAGTATGACCGCCCGACGCTACATTGACGAAGTGGTAGAACCACGAGTTCTTCCATTTCTTCGAGGGCTGGAAGACCCACTTTTCCAGCAAGATAATGCACGACCTCACGTAGCAATTGTTTCTCTTGACTTCTTTGAAGAGGCCAATGTTAATCTTTTGCCTTGGCCGCCAAGATCTCCCGATTTGTCGCCCATTGAGCACGTGTGGGACATGATGGGTAGAAGATTGAGGAATCTACCGAACCCACCGTTGACAATAGAAGCTCTACGGCATGAAGTACAGGCTGCTTGCCATACCCCAAGAAGACATTGATCACCTGCTGGAATCAATGCCAAGTTGTTACCTTAGACTAGTTCAATGTTTCTGCCAAATTTGGTCCAAAAATTCCCACCCCTTCTAGGTGGTGCAGTTTATATATCACTGAGTATATTTTGAAATTGAAATGTTGTTAAGTTAATATTTTCAATTCTTCTTATTTATTTCGATCTGGTGGTAATATATCGGACTTTTGCGAAAATCCCGTTTTCTTCATTGTTTACCATTTTCCTCTGGTTCGTAGTCTACTCGTTGGACATATTGTTCTTCCGGATATTCACATTCTGTTGTTTCAATTTCTTCGTGCTCTAAGCTTTCAATATGAAATAATTCTTGTGGCATAAAGTTTTGTGGTCTATTTTGTGCACACTTTCTTCCAGTTTGTGTATTACTTATTAGTGACATAGGAGTCGGATGATTTTGTATCTGTCTGTTTAAAGATTTCCAGACATTAAATTGGTCTATTCGTAAAGATTTCTGTGGTTGATGCTGTCTTGATTACCGAATGCATTGTATCGTCGAGATTGGAATTGTTGTTGGAAGTGTTATGGTGAAAGTTTTTTTGCAAATTTGTTGTGTCGAACGTGGATTAGAATGGTTTAACAATTATAATGCGTCATGGAATATTCTGTGGTTGTTTCTTTTTATAATTTAACTAATAATTTATAATATTAAATCTTTTATATAATTATACGCTTCTTCCATAGAAGTAGTTTGTGGAGTCTTGTGACAAATGTTTCTTTTGCAAAAGTCTCGTTTTGCTGCTTGAAATGTTTGACGATAATTATTCCGGCATGTAATATGTAGCAGTGTCATGTATTGTTCCTACAATTGTAATAGATGTTTATTTGGATATATATTGCAGTTCTGGCTAGTGGTCTTGAAAATAAGTAATCACTTGAAATCATACATCGTTATTTTTTATCTGTTAATGTTTTTAAGTACGTCCTGTGTAAAGATCACTTTATGTCCCATAACTATAAAAAAGTTAGAGCCAATAAAACAATAAAATAGCAAATTGGACAATGGTATCGTGTGAATTAAATTACAATAACATTGTCAATCTTGCATGGCAATTTGCAATCTGTGCGCAATTAACAACGATATAGAAAAATGAATAAAATCTTGCACTCAAATTATTACTTTGTTTTGAGACACATATATAGTACTAACGGTTTAGAGCGTTTGTATTCTTTAGTGAATGATCAAACTGAACTAAACGTTCAAAGCAATCAAAACACCTTTCTAATAAAATGAAATTATTCCAGTTGTTATTATTAACGTGTTATATTTATGGCAGTTTTGCATCCGTAATTGAAGGATTTGCTCCTGTTAAAGGTAAATACAACTTAGTAATTGTATTATAAACAATAACGAAAATGTATGGTAATGTACTTTTGAAACGGTAATAAACATTATTAGTCCGAGAACTCGTATTTTACAGTACAAGTGAGACGAGACGTTTAAAGACGAGTGGACGAAGGAGCCAAATCCTGAAACTCCGAACGAGTACTGTCACGGAGGTGTGTCGTTGCTCATTTTATTCCGTTGTCAAATTTCGTTTTAAAGAGACGTTGAAATTAATTTAAAAACAATTTAGCAAATGTTCCAAATCTAGTTACATGATTAGCAACGTCTACTTAGCAATAGCAACACTTTACCGGACAAGGCCGTTTTTTTCAATTTTCACACGGGATAAAGTAAATTATTTTTAAATTTTGTCTAATACCAATAACCAAATTGCTCCAAAATGTCTACAGAACAACGTTTACGGTATGATCAAACTATTGATAGTTATCGTATTTTTGTATTAGACTTTCTGAAAGATTAAATTTCGATTATCTTTGGCATTTAAAATTACGATTTCTTATTTCTTTCTGGATAAATTTAGATAGGAGACATATTGATAACGGCTACACTTGTCAATTGGAGGGCGTGCTTTTGACGCCAGGAACACATATCAACGTAGAAGGGCAATGCAATGAATACTACTGTGGAAAAGACAGCAGTATCGTCTTAATGTCGTAAGTGTCTTCATTTCATTAAAAATCTGTTATGATAGTATTGATGTAATTTGATCATCGCGTTGGTTGGTGCTGGTGAACAATAACCGATTTTCGTTATTTTGTTTTAGATGTGGAACTTATCAATTAGATGAAGGTTGTGAGTTAGTTGATCCTCCGGCGAAACCGTATCCAGGTTGTTGCGATGATATTAAGTGTTAAACTGTTTATTTGAAACGTTCTATAATATATAATTATTATTGTTCGCTTTTTGTTTTCTATTTTTTCTTTAGTGTGGATTTAAATTATCAGTAGGCGGGGGCGGAGGCTTTAATAGTACGAACCGGAAACAACGAAAGTAAAATAAGCAATATCCTCGAACCACTAAATATATTTGCCACACGAACCTACGATTTCGTATTTTTAAATGCATACAAAAGTTAAACAAAAAAAATCCTGAGATATAAAGAGTAAATAAGATTTGATATTTAGGGCGAGGAGCGAAGCGACGAGTGCTCCAAAGGAATAAGTGCGACAAAGATGTTTTGTGCAACGAGTGTTACATCCTCTTTTTTCTATTTCGCTTTCATTAAGATATAAAAAACCATGTAGTGAACCATTTAATATCTTAGATTGGGTATGACTGGAATGGAATAACTAGCCCACACTGTTAGCCTTTTTACTTTGCCAACATGAAATTTCTTCGATGATCGGTGCCATTAGTCTATTAGCAACTAATGTCAACAACCACCAACCTCACCGGAAATGTCACTAAAAGCGGTTGCACAAAATTCCATTTTATCTAACTACTTTTTGTAAAAACAGTGTCACAAAATCGTCATTGTGAACGCGAAATAGAAAAATATTTTGCATTACCTAACTCCGAAATAAAAGGAAACGGCGGTCTTTATCCAGATAACATTGAGGGCGTTCGTAATGATGTAAGGTATTAGAAAAATGCGAAATTTGAGGACAAGGTACTTGGTGTGTGATGTGCCATTTCGGAAGCTGGTTTTTCAAGACTTTGCATTGGGCGAGTTAGGGGCGAAGCTGTAAATGCAGACATTTATATTCGAAAATGTCTCCCCAAATTAGTTAATTTTATTCAAACGCATCATGTTAATGATAATATCATGTTCTGGCCCGATCTGGCATCACGCCATTATGCGAGAAGAAGCGAAAATTGGTTAAGACAACAGAATATCCCATGTCTACCTAAAGAGACTAACCCCCCCCCCCCCCCCCCCGAATGTTCCACAGACACGTGCCATAGAAGAGCTTTGGGCTTTACTGTCTAGACTAGTTTACGATGGTGGGTGGGAAGTCCAAAGTGAAGAAGACCTACGACGAAGAATCTACCAAAAGATTCGAGAGTTTAACCAACCCACTTACCGCCCAAAGGCTGATGAGAGGTATTTGCGCCATTTGCGAACCATTGAAACCCACGGTCCTTTAGCTGCTATGTGATACATTATAATTGTAGTTAAAGCTTCACTGCATCGTCTTCTGTACTACCACAAAAATAAAATAAATATAGTTTTAATAATTTTATTTCAAAAATTAATGATACTTTTATTTCATTCGTTATTATTGATACTCTCATTTTTTCTGAAAAGTTCTGTACAAAATATAGATTGTAGAATTATTTATTTAATGATACTCAAAAAAAAATTGGAACTTGCCAAAGAACTTAAGGGCACTGTGGAAATAATAAATAGGTATCCTAACATATTGAAATAATCAATAAAAAAAGAAAGCTTCACGTCCAAGAATCGCTAGGATTATTGAGACCAGAAATTAAACTCACCAATGGTAAGACAAATTTAATAAAAGCAGAGCTGGATATGAAAAGTTTCCAACCAACACACAACGTATCAGATCAGAATAGTAACAATTGTTATTTCTATTAAGTTCGTATAATTTTATTTTGTTTGGAGTGCATTTTGGATCTTATGAAGTTTGGGAGAGAGAATTTATTTGTTTTCAATAGAATGTAAAATGTTTATAATAAAATTTTATTTGGAAATATGAGTCTCATTATATTAAAAAAAACCTTGTGGTAGAAAATCCTGAATTTCATCTTTATCTGGTATGTTTTCCAAGACATATCTTCTGGATTATTTAATCATATTGTGTAAAACACTGCATGAGAATAATTTTTGCAGCTTTCACTGGATTGTAATTCAATGTGCCGCGTTTCATTTATCCTTGAAATTGTTGCTTCAACACCCCAAAACATCATTCAACACAATTTCTTGTGAGAATGTGTCTGCTATTGTATCGCCTGGCGTATCTACTGTAGCGCCCATTGTTGGCATCAACAGCCATGGACCCAGGGGATAACCGTTATCCCAATGTATGCTATGTAGGCATATGTTTATTTAGATAGATTTCCAAGACACTTTATTCGGGGTGAGTGGTTGATGACTAAGTAGTTATAGCATCGCCTCTATTTTCTTTGTAATATTTGACGTAGTGTGGAACACATCTTGGCCTGGTGCAAGCCATTGTTGGAGTAGCAAGTGGTACCTCACCAGAAGGACCTGGTGGAGTCGCAATCCCCTGTTTGAAATGTGCTCCTTGATTTCCTTTCGGTTCATTAATTGAGGATGCCCGAATTATTCCTTGGTAAGGGGCGAGTGTTTGTAATTTTGATTCAGAACTTTTTAAGATACGATTTTCAAACGTCCTTTCGCTTGGTTCTAATGATTGGCGAGTTTGGACTTCGTCCTGCAAATCGCTCCCGCAAGTCACTTAGTTGCTCTCACGTTACTCTCATTTTTTCTGAAATAAATAACGCGATATGAATGAAGAAATGTTTCCTATATTGTATTGAAGTACAAATCATTTCCAAAGAAAAATCTGTTGACAATCCAGAAGACAAGTTTTAGAAAAAAATAATTTTACTAAAAAGATGCAAATAACAGTTTGTTTAAATGATCATTGTTATCATGCATATTAAATATATGGTAATTATTTAACTACAATAGTTATGCAATCAAAAAATTTAAAAAAAATTAAAAATTATAAGAACATCCATGGCGCTTAGTAAAATCTTTTCCTTTTGCGTATTAACAAAAATGGAAATAAAAATCATTTTTGAAGAAAATTTTATTAGCTATAAACAAGTACTATAATTAATTTTTTCTACTTTGCGTTGGCAATAACATCATTTTAGCACCCAAAACAGTGTTGAAATGAAAATTTGAGTGCTAAAATGAATCTGGTATGTTTTTTTCTTTATGTTGGTCGCGGTTTGTCAGCGTATAATGTCAACGAAATGTCAGTTGTAAGTAATAATCTTTGCATTGTTTTCGTTGCACCATTCTTCGAATTTTTTTTTATATTTGTGTTCGTATTAAGAACGCGACTTGTTCGGAAATAAATTCTCAATCGTAGTTTGTCCAATTTCCCGTATTTCGGGCGGAGTACATTGCAAGTCTTTGCAACTCATATTGCGTCAAAGAAAACTGACATTTCAAATTAAACGTTCGACCGCCTCATTATTTAATTTCACAACAAAAACAATAGCTACACCACTAATCGAAACTGTTGCTAGCTGGTTGCTGGTTCTTTCTTATCTGTTGATGTTTTTATCTACGTCCTGTGTGAAGAACATATTATTTTCCATAACTATAAAAAAGTTAGAGCCAATAAAATAGCAACTGATATCGTTTGAATTAAATTACAACAATATTGTCAATCTTTCATGGCAATTTGCAATATATGCACAATTTAACAAAGATATAGAAAATGAATAAAATTTTGCACTAAAATTATTACTTTGATTTGACATACACACACATATTGTACTAACGGTTGAGAGCATTTGTATATATTCTTAGTGATAGATCAAACGAAACTACACATTCAACACATTTCTAGTAAAATGAAATTATTCCAATTGTTATTATTAACGTGTTATATTTATGGCAGTTTTGGATCCGTAATTGAAGGATTTGCTCCTGTTAAAGGTAAATACAACTTACCAATTGTATCATAAATAATAACTTGACGAAAATTGGTGGTAATTTACATAATATAGTTTCTGAAATATCTGACATTGATATACCTGACCAAATTTGGGGATGATTTTGAAACAGTAATAAACTTTATTATTCCGAGTTCTCGGACTAATATTTTACAGTACAAGTGAGACGAGACTTTTAAAGAAGAGTCGGCGACGGAGCCAAGTTTTGAAACTCCAAAAAAGTCCTATAAAAAGATTTCATGGACGAATGTCGTCATGTATTTTATTTCGTTGTCAAATTTTGTTTTAAAGAGACATTGAACTCAGTTTCAAAATAATTTTGCAAATGTTGAAAATCTAGTTACATGATTAGCAACTGCTACTTAGCAATAGCAACACTTTACCGGGCCGTTTTTTTTTTCATCATCCCGAACTGAAACTGTTGACGAAAAGTATTGAATTTTCACACGGGATGAAATAAATTATTTTTCGATTTTGTATAATATCAATAACCAACTTGGTCCAAAATGTCAGCAGAATTACGATTACGGTATCATTATCGGCTATTATATTTTTTGCATTATACGTTCTGAAATATTTAATTTCTATTCTCTTTGGCATTCAAAGTTGCGATTTCTTATTTCGCTTCGGATAAATTTAGATAAGAAAGAGAGAGCTAACGGCTACACTTGTCAAATGGATGACAAGCTTATGAAGCCAGGAAAACATTTAAACATATGGGGCTGCAATGAGTTCCAATGCGAAGCAAACAGCACCATCTTCGGCCGATCGTAAGTGTTATCGTTTCACCAATATGTTGTGATAGTATTGTTGTAATTTTGTCATCGCGTTGGTTGGCGCTGGTGAACAATAACCGATTTTCGTTATTTTGTTTTAGATGTGGAACTGTGCAGTTAGATAAAGGTTGTGAGTTAGTTTTTCCTCCGGTAAAACTGTATCCAGATTGTTGCACTGACGCTCGGTGTTAAATTGTTTATTTGAAATGTACTATAATATATAATTATTATTGTCCGATTTTTGTTTTCTATTTTTTCCTTAGTGTGGATTTATATTATCACTAGGCGGGGACGGAGGCTTTATAAGTTCTAGACGGAAATAACGAAAGTAAAATAAGCAAAATCGTCGAACAACTAAATATATTTGCCATACGAACCTACGATTTCGTATTTGTAATTGCATACAAAAGTTAAACAAAACAAAAACCTGAGATATAAGAGTAAATAAGATTTGATACTTAGAGTGAGTAGTTTAAATATTTCTATAGAATAAAATTAAAAAATTTCCAAGTTGATACATTTTTTTAAACTTAACGATGAACTAGTTATTATACATATTTAAATACGGTAAATATTTATAACTATTAAGGCACCTAGAGTTTTATAGACAGTTTAAAAATCGAGGTCGTAGTTTAAATTCGAGCGACCCCAGGGAGAATAGAATAGAATGTTTAATAGGATCGTAGCAAATATATTTTGAAAAATGTCAGTTTCAATTTCGTTTGAGTTAAATAGGTCTGTCTATGAAAACAATGTTGTGTGTGCTATAGCATTGAGTCAACAAAATAGTGAAAAAAAATGTGATCCTCAAAATGTTGCATGAAAGCGTTCATAATGAAATATTACAAAAAGGTAACGAATTGCGGGCAGATTTATTAGCTGCAAAATCAAAACATGCATATGATAAGGTGTATGTGGCTTTCAAACATTGGACATCGGAAAAAAGGTAAATGATGTGACGTAAGACGTTATCTTGGCGTATCTTGATACAAGGGTGAGTGTCTTGTAATGTCTCTTGTCTCGAAATAAATTTTTACATTTTGTCCCAAAAATTGTGTCCGACGATCTTTATGGCCAGAGTATTCAATGCTCAAGGCAACTCTGAAGGCCAATATTGATAGTGGAAAATGTTGTTCTATTGTTTTTTTGGAGGAAGATGATAAAACATAACGCAGGTACTGAATGTTGAATTCATAAATTTTAAATTAACAGTTCATCTTCTTGTAGGTGGAGGTATTACTTCATCGAAATGGCATTGGCGGTGGGAGTCGTCGAAAGTTGCCGAATCTTACATCGATGAATCCTGCAAGGTATTTTTGAATGGCAGGGACGATATTAATGTGGAAATTACCAATCAGAATTCGAGCGTTAACAACCACAATCCACTTCCCGAAAGTAGAAATTGTAGCAACGATGCCGATGTACGAGCAACCAATAATAAGAATTCACTCACAAGTCGCAATTTCTATTTCCATAATTGTAATTTTTATTGAATAAAGTTTATTTAAATGCCGAAGTGTATTTTAAATGATTATAAAATACGTCACCATTGACGACGTATTTTATAAGTAATTGTGAATTTTATTGCAATGTAAAGGGATAGTTGTAATGACCATTAACAGTATAAGATGTTAATGTTAGAAAAAATAGATTATTATAAAATTCCTAACTACTTATATTTTTTTCTCCCAATGCATGGCATTGCAAAATCTACCCATTGCAGTCTTTAGGTTTTTCGTTATCACATAATGACACTGTAATTTTAATTCATTGTATCATAATTAATATAACTACGTTTTTTATTTACTACCGTAATATAATTTCGATCGCCTGTTACTAAATATGTATAAAAGCGATAATTTTAATGGAATAGTATATTATGCAACAAGTTTTATAAACGACATTTTAGTCACGAGTTTATTAGGCACGAGCGGAGCGAGTGTTTAATAAAACGAGTGTCTAGAGAAGTTTATAAAACGAATTGCATACTATACTTTTTCTACGACCATCACAAAAATACTAAAATTTGGAAATTATTTTATTATCTTAAGCCACATTAATAATCAAGCAAGTAACACAGATAATGAATTTGTTTGGTTTTCTCGACGCTAATCTTGGAAAGGTTTATATGCACGTTCGTACTGACTTTTTGATTTCTCTGGCAGCAAACTAGCAGTTGCCGATGCCGCTGCTTGAGTAATTTCTAGTGGAGTTCCAATACAAACATCTTTTTCACTTCCACTGTCGTTTCGGTTCATTTTTTACAAGAATGGC
The DNA here is from genome assembly GCA_959613385.1 of Geotrupes spiniger. Taxonomy (NCBI): domain Eukaryota; kingdom Metazoa; phylum Arthropoda; class Insecta; order Coleoptera; family Geotrupidae; genus Geotrupes; species Geotrupes spiniger. Next base: position 30,390,762 of record OY390736.1, on the reverse strand, counting down.
ACATTATTTTTATCGCAAAATACAAACTTCCTTGTCGCGTCACGTCGGGTTATTTTGACAGATTGACGACAAGTGACACCTGACTTGATTTTGACTTTCAATTGATTTTCGCGATTAAAAACCTAGAGCTAACTTCAGCCCGTGTCTAAAGCGCACAAAGTCACGGCTTGTCAAGATGAGCTAACTTCAGCCCGTGACTAAAGCGCACAAAGTCAAGGTGTGTTTAAAAGGCCACTTAGCGTCATGGAAACATATTCGATAAATGGCGTTTTAAACATGGGAGTAGAAAAACGGTATTAAATGTGTGTTATTTATTAATATTCTCAGATCAAAGTAAACGTGATTCTCCAAGGCGTTCACGACAAACAAACAAAAAAAAACTGGTTGATTAGTGTAGACATCTTTCTAATACAATGAAATTATTCCTGTTGTTATTATTAACGTGTTATATTTACGGCAGTTTTGGATCCTTAATTGAAGGATTTGCGCCTGTTAAAGGTAAATACAACTTGCAAATTGTGTTATTAATAACGCCTTGGCGAAAATTTACCCGGCATATATTTTGTTAAATATCTGACATATGACACCCGACAAAGTACCATGTTGGTTATGTTGAACAGTTGCTCCAAGATGTCTACATAGATACGATTACGATTTGATCAAAGTACTGATAGTTGACCTGTTTTTGTATTGATTTTCAAATATTCAATTTCTATCCCGTATACCAATTGAAATACCAATTTCTTATTTTGGATAAATTTAGATAAGAAGGCCAAAGCTAACGGCTATACTTGTCAAATGGATGACGTGCTTTTGAAGCCAGGAAAACATATAAACATAGAGGGGGACTGCAATGAATACCACTGTGGAAAGGACGGCGCCATCTTCGGTGCCACGTAAGTGTAACGGTTGTTATTTAAATTTATCATTCTAACATCTTAATCGACTTTTGCCAATTCTTGCCGAAAAATAACCGATTTTCGTTGTTTTGTTTTAGATGTGGAACGATGCGCTTAGATAAAGGTTGTAAGTTAGTTTTTCCTCCGGTGAAACCCTATCCAGAATGTTGCGAGGATATTGAGTGTTAAATTGTTATTTGAAATCTCTACTATAATATTAAATTATTATTGTTCGTTGTTTGGTTTTTTATTTTTTCTGTGTCAAGTATTCATCGTATACTATTCGTTGTAACAAATGTTCTTCATTCGGTTGCCCCTGACATAGACAAGTTTAGGGAAATTCTAAAAATGGAAAAATCAAAGATTCGTGCAGTTATAAAATAGTTGCAAGAGAAAGGGTTGTCGCCAAAAGAAATTCACGAAGACATGGTAGGTGTATTAGGTGAGGATGCTGTTTCTTACCAAGTGGTGACAAATATGTCTCGAGAATTTAAACTGGGTGCTGGACGACCTGTCACTACCCAAGAAAATGTTAATCGTATACACGATATGGTAATGACAGATAGACGACTAACCATCCGCAGGATAGCTAAAATTACGATTTTTTTTATGGTATTATAGAAAATATTTTGGGACTAAAAATCAGAAACGTTCTACAGTATTGCATTCCGACGCCAGTTTGGCAAAGTTTAAAGCAGATCCAGATGAATTTCTTTCTCGATTTGTCACTGTTGATGAAACGTGGGTTCACGACTTCGATTCTGAGTCGGAACAACAAAGTATGGGGGGGGGGGGGGGGCATCGCCGAGGTTCTTGCGCCGCTAGTAAAGTTATGGCCACATTTTTTCGGGACGCAGATTCAACGTCACTCAACGCCTAATATATCAGGGACGCTTAATAATGATCTACCCTCGTATAGCCCAACCTTGCTGAGATGCGACGACCCTGTGAATATTTTCCGCCCCATATTGTAGAGGCGAAGGGTTGGAATAAAAAAACAAACTGCAATGAAGCTAACTGAAAGTGGATTTTGAGTTCGTGTATTTAAATGATACAGGTACAAAGAAATTGGTTGTCGCACGGATGGTGCCACGTGGTTATCAAACGCAATTATTAATCGAAAGACAATCAACAGTTCCATGTTGTCGCACGAATAACAATCAATTGGTAAAGTAAATGATAATTACGATGGAGGACAATAACTTTGCCAGGCAATTCAACGTTGGACGTAATCCAATAGCAAAATAAGCTGCCCATGGATCGGATAAGGGAAATAGTTGTGGAGGGTCGGTCGGCACTGGGTTTAACGTGCCGCAAAGCGCAGGATACTTCGAGTTTGGTTTTGTGCCGTACGGGCAGTTGCTCGCCGGTGGTCCTATTTCGTAGACTGCTGCCGTGTAAAAGTTTCCCATCGGTCCGTAGTGGCACAGCACATGAACACAGGATATCGGCCTTGCGCGCTTCTCGGTGATAAAGTAAGCACGAGTGCAACCCAAGTTACGGCTCCACCACCACAGCATCTGCGTAAAGTGACCGACACGCTTGCCTTTCGGTACCCCACCTTCGCTATAATGTGTGAGACGTATTCTCGACATAAGAACGATTTCGTCGTACCAAGACTGAATGGTGTCGTTTAAATATTTTATAATTCCGGGATATTGCGGTCCGGTGCTGTTGGATATGTAAAGATTCTGACCGCTACCTTGCGAAAACTTCAACGACGAGCGACAAGCATCGTGCCCAAATCGGCACCGCTTCGACCAGCAAATCGCCGGTATCTCCTCCGCTAAATCGTAGTTCATGACCATCATATTGGCGGCGGAAGCCATGCCGCCGCGTGTGTCCGATCCGGACGCAATTTTTTGGCGAACCTCGTTGTGCATGTCCAGCATTAATTGACGTTCTTCGTAATTGAGTGGATAGCCCTGGAAACGGATGCAAGACTCGCTTATTTGACACTTGAACTGACATACTGTATGCATGTAATATTTTCCGTTGATATTGCATTTTTTTTGGCAGTACGGCGCGACTTGTTCATTGACTGTTATCGCCGCAACAGACGACATAAAAACCATGATCACCAACACGTTCATTTTCACTTATATTCGATTTGGTTCGCACGCAAAATGTTTTTGACAACTTTTACTCTTGTTGATATACTCAGTTGTTATTAGAAACCGACAAACCTTAGAATACAGCAGCAGCTTTCTTGTATTTTATTTTTAATTTCTTATACTTAAAGAATCAGGAGAAATTTTCTATTCTGTCTCTCTCTCTCTTTGCAAAAATATGGAAATACGAAAAGAAAGTAGAGAGATAAAAATGTGGTAATGAAGGGCTTATTAATTAACACAAATAAGGTGGAAGGACTAAAAGAGATATTAAATAATTAAATAATTAAAAGATATTCCTGATTGAACTAGAGAACGAGAAAAGTACGAAGAAGGTGATGGAGAATAAGTCAAAGTTGCAAGGTTTGGGATTAGCGAAATATTATGAGACCCTCTCTTATACTATTACAATACAAGAAAGAGCGAAGGGAACAACGTAAAAATAGATACAACAAGATTACGATTGAGTGAATTGAATGGAGATGGAAGAGGAATAAGGAAAAACTAGATACAGTGGATGAAATAGGAAACAATTAAAATCTTACAACAGAATAAAAGGGACAGAAGCAAAAGAAGATAGAACCGGCAATGAATGTGTAATATAAGACTAGGTATGAAAAAAGAAACTGAGAAAAGGGAAAATGGAGTAAAGGAGAAGCACCAGAAAGAAATACGGAGATTGAATGTTTGAAAGGATGAATACAAGCATCCTAGCGATAACAGAAATGATGAAAAAGGGAAAGGAGAGTAAACGCTGGGAGATGGAAACGTGCGAACTTTTCAGAAAATATCGAACTCGCATATTATAAAAATTGTTTAATTAAATGTTAAAATTGTTCGAAATTAATTAATTAAAATTCAAACTTGACAAATGCAAAGGATTCACGAATTATAAATATATTTCAAATAAATAAAACAATCAAGAAGAAAAATGGAAAGAGTACCTACAAAACAGCACAAAAGCGAAATGTATAAAAAAAAAATCAAAAAAGATAGTTGGAAAAAATTTCCCGAGATGATGGAAGAAAATAGGAAAACACAACTCATATCGAAGGAATGAAAACGGATGGTAATGTAAAAATATTTTGAAGAACTCTTAAATGTTAACACAAGAGAAAACCGAGAAAGATAAAACCAGGAAAGGAAAATAAAATGACACCTGAAGAAGAAATAAAAATGAAAACACGCAAATACCGAAAGACTGGGAAGAAGGCATGATAGTACCAATACATAAACAGGGAGATACAATAGAATGCAATAACGATACGGGGAATTACGCTATTAAATACACAAATACACAAACGGACAAATGGAGGAACCGAAGAACGGATTTAGGAAGAAGAGAAGTACACAAGACCATGTATTCATCCTAAAAGAAATAATAAATAAAACGCTGAAGGACTCGAAGTTGTACTTTGTATTTGTAGATCTAGAAAAAGCCTTTGACAGAGTGGACATATAGAAAGTTTGGTAGTGTTCGGAAAAGAAAGGAGTGGAGAAGAAAATGCATATATACAAGAGGGCAACCGATTATGTAGTGAGTAGAAACCTGAAATTGACAAAGTTTTAAACCAAGGGAGGATTTGGATCTATATGGATGAAATAATGAAGGAGTGTAAGCCAAAAATACAGGAACTACCGATAGGTTATCTAAACATAGAGAGAGTGAACATGTCTCTTTGTGCCTTTGTGGACGATTTCGTGTTGGTGGCCAGATCTGAAGGAAATATACAATATATGGACAGAAACACTGAGAATTTGTGGATTGAAGATAACTAGGAGAAAGACTAAAATGACGATGATATGCAACGAGAATGAAGATATCAATGTAAGTGGAGAAAATGGAGCAGGTACAAAAATTCTATAACAAAAGATCTGGAAATGAAAGATATAGACATGAGGAGACGAATTGAGAAAACAATAAATACGTACGTGTGTGATGAGTGCAAGAACTAGATATTGATTCAATACTGGATTACATAGAAGAAGAACAGCTAGGATGGTGGGGATACAAACAATCGAGGAGACGAAGGAAAGAGAATATGGAGAACAAGAATACGAGAAAAACCACAAAGAGGCAGGCAAAAAAAACATAGAGAAGTGCATAATAGGGAAAAACAATTCAATGGATGAAGTCGAAAATGTAGCACAAAATAGTAGAAAATGGTTAATAATGCGTCTACATTTCATTATTTATTTCAATTTCGGCAGTAAATTCATATACATTCAGAGTAGATGGCTGATTTAAAGAACAGCGTTCCACTCAGTTGGGCATATGTTTTAAATCATGCAGAGAAGGTACTTGCAATCGTCGATATTAGTTCATTGCTACGTACGGAGTCCAGCAAGGGTCATGCTGATGATCCCAATGAATCCTAAAATATTCGCCACTTCTTTCACATAGTTCCCGTTTTCTCCTCTTTGTCTTAGAGTGTCTTTTACTGTGCTATTCCATTTCCTCTGAAGCCTCCCCCTTTTGTTTTACCCGATAGGTTTCGCCTCTCAGATGATCTTCACTTGCCTGTCCTTTCCCATCCTTATTAGGTGTCCAAACCAATTAAATTTTTTCTCCTCCTTTTGACGCCTATTTCTTCACGTCTCCTATTATCTATTCTTATATCTCCTACTACTATTCTCTGGTATTTCATTTCCGCTTCTTGCATGTCTTTGAAAATCAAATTCTCACTTCGATGGAGTAGTACTGGTTGGTAGATTGTCTTCTATACTGTCTACTGTATATGTCTTAATACCTCGATAATTCTTTGTGCAAGATACATTTTTGGTATATTTCATTTCTTGTTGAGTTTTGTTCCAAGATATACTGAGTGACAAAAGTAAAAGAACGCCAAGAATAAATTATTATTTTCAACCAAATTTTGTATAAGGGTTGTGGGTGACCTCCTCAGTAGCATTTTTTTTTCCTTTTATGCCAAAGAAGAAGTTGTGGCTATATGTGGGGGTCAGTTGATGATTTATGTCACTTTGACGTTTTCGGTGTATTGTTCAGAATGCCTAGAATTCGTCGGCGTCCCAATTTTAGGCAATTGAGTGATTTTGAGCGATGTCGAGCAGTGGGCCTTCAAGAAGGTGGTTCATCTTTTCGCCAAAGTTCAGCCCGTTTAAACAGAACGGTGTCAGCTGCGCCAAACTGTTGTCATGTTTGGTCAGAGGAAGGACGAGAATAACGAGCCAGACGTTCGGGGCGTCCCCGACAAACAGCATCACGTCAAGAGCGTCAAAGACTGCTGGCTGTGAGGGACCGTTTTTCGACCACCCCTTCGATTGCGAATCAATGGTTTGGAGAAGAAGGCAGAAGAGTGACCACTAGAACCATTATGTCTTACTGGCCGCAATTTGTGTTACAACTCACCGCTGCTCACAAAAGACAACGGTTAGACTGGTGCCGAGAAAGATTACAGTGGGATAAAGAATGGCATCATGTGGTCTTTAGTGACGAATCCCGATTTTGCTTGGGTATGAGTGATGGTCGGATAAGGGTTAGGAGATGACGTGGAGAACGGCGACATCCACAGTTTTTCGTGGAACGCTATGTAAACTAAACTGTTGGAATTATTGTGTTGGGGGCAATTGGATGTGGTTCAATTCATAAACCTTCCCATGGAAAACTCCAGATCAATGTCAAAGCCATACTGCGTGACCCAGTCCTTGGCATAGATTGCTTCAAGGTGAGGTTTATGTATTGACATAACTGTTCAGGAACCCTGTCATGGTCAAAGTCAGGGTTAAAGATCAGGGTTAACATTGATATTATTCAATAAACACATGGGAAAAAATTGATTGGAGAACCGAACACAAATAGTGACATTAGAACAAATAGAATAGCTAGGAGTCACTCTAGCAAATAAAGGAAAAGTAGATAGAGAAATAGTGAAGACGTTATCAAGGACAGTAAAGTTGCAAGGATGTTAGCGAAGGTTTCGACAACGAAGAACATTTCGAGATTGGCCAAAATCGTTGTACCAAACAGTAAGGACGATGGGAATCTATGCCTGCGAAACATGGACACTGAACAAGAAGAATAAAAAAAATTGAGACGCATCTACGGAGGCATTAACGTTGAGGAATAATTTAGATGGAGGAATAATAAAGAAATTGGGTATCGTCTTTGTGGCATTTGATAGTATTTTTTGAGGACTTTCGTCTTGGCTATCTTTAACATTCTTGTCTATTTCGTCTTCCAACGCGTTTTGATATTTAGTTCTATTATCTGCAGTTCTTAGTTTATGGACTTTTCTTTTTCCTTCTTAGAACTTTCGCATTTATCTAAAATTTTTGATCATTCCTTTATTTTTGTTTGTAGTAGGTAATGTCGGTTTCCTATGTCATATCCCCTCCTCACTCTAGTATCTATTATTTCTACTTTTATATCAATTTCTACGATTATATAATCTATCATAGACCGTTCTTCTCTGCTGACAATTTCTCTGGTGAATTTGTGTACGTCCTTATGTTGGAACATGATATCGTTATCACTAGATTATCTCCACAAAATTCTAATAATCTTCTCCCATTGTTGTTTAGCTTGTCTTCGTCGTGTCCTCGTATTACCCCTTCCTATTTATCTATAGGATTGAAGTCCTTCGGTAATATAAGTTTTTCTTTTTTATTTTCACAAGCTTCTTGTATGCTTTCCCAAGATGTATCTTTTTCTTTTTTAGTTTCGTCTTCGTCTGGTCCATACATCACCATTATTGTTTTAATTTCCCTTCCTCTTTCTAACTGAAGGGTTAACATTCTTTCACTAAAAAAAAATCCCATTTTCTAATGTATGGTATCCAACTTTTGATCATAGGACAGAGTAGCATGTCCTCTATCTTTTTCTTCCACTCATCCATATAAGATAAAAGGCACGATATCAAAAAATATTGCGTCGGGTTGTAAAAGAAGTTATTGCATTTTGCATCGTTACGCCCTTGTAGTAAAGAAAATGCCATCGGATTTGAAGAAAGTTCTTCATGAAGCTGCACAGATCGTCAATTACATGAACAGTCACCCCCTCCAGTCAGATTGTGCGAAGAAATGGGTAGTCAATACGAATCACTCCTCTTGCACAAGGTTTTCCAAAACAAGCCTGAGGCTGTAACCTTTTTCGATGTATTGCATGATAAGCAATGGCTTGCAAAATTAGCTAATCTTGCCGAAATATTTGAAAACTTCAACGTGAAAGGTATACCTTTATACATATAACCTTTAAAAGAAAACTAAATTTCTGGATTACCTGCTTAGAAAAGGGCAACATTGAATATTTTCCACTGTTATACAATTTTCTGCAAGAAAACGCATTGGAATTACCAAATGAAATGAAAAATATTATCACTGGGCATTTATATCCATATCTAATGGGAACAAAATTCATTTATCATAAGAAGTCAACCTGCGATGCTAACAGTCCTGGATTACGAAGCATTCATAGATCTTCAGAGTTCATCCACATTAAAAACATTTGAAGCTTTGTTCCTTAACGAGTTTTGGGTTGGTGTTAGGAGTGAATACCATGAAGTAGCCAAAAATGCTATCTTAACTTTGCTCCCTTTTCTCACAACGTATCGTGAAACAGACTTTTCAGCTTACACTTATACTAAACAAAATTAGTTTTTGTTCTTATTTAAATTGCAGTGTTCCATAAAATAAAAGGGATTTGGTATGTGCTCCGTTACCTTAAAATTTTACGATATTGATTTGATATTTTGTGTCTTTAAATATTGTGATTTAAAGTAAGCTCGTGTTTAACTTTTAAATGTTTTTCATTATTATATTTTTTCTTTTAAAACTCATGTAATCAAGCGGCCGCCCGGCCGCCACGCGACGCTGGTAGACGACAGTTCACTCATGATTTTTCTCGCGCACTTGACTTGGCTGCATTAACATAAATTAGCACAGGTTTATTTCCACGTGGAACGTTTATTGGTATTAACGCATTCGACACGGTGTGGGAACGTGTCGAATCAGTTTGAACTTTGCGGTCGGGCGGTGATGTGTCTCATTTCGTTGGTCGCGAGCGTTTTGTTCCACACGTGTGCGAATTGGAGGACCTGGAGGAATTGAAATTACGCGGTCACTTCGGTACGGCGAACGTGAGTATCGAAAAGCCGATTGCGAAGCGTCGTTTAAACTTTCGATCGTTTTATTCGGAAATTATTCAGATGAAATATATCATGCTCTCAATTTTATTTGTAGTCAATTTTTTACATCCGAGGAAAAATAATTTCGATGTGGTTTTGTTGTTTTTTTTTCCGGTGCGTTTTTAATGCGTTTGATATTAGGTTTTTGTTGTCGCTGGTATTGGTATCAAAGATTGCGCGCCTAATTAGGTGGTTAATTGTTCGACGTCATTTGCGAGGTAAATACCAGTTTATTATCGTGAGGTGAAATTTTCCCCGATCACAAACTGCCACCAATTAAATTGGACAGTTGGTTTTATTGTACAAATTCTGTTTGTTGCACCACATACAATTATTTATATACCAAACTAAATTGAAAATAAATAAACGCAAATAAACGGAAATATTTATTTTTTTACTCTCTCACATGGGCATGTATTCGGTGCAAACATGACACCAAAGTCAAAGTGTAAAACACCAGAACTGCCTTTTTATTATTTTAATAATACACACTTTTTATTAATCGCCTAACTGTTCTAAATTCCTATACAGTTTCTCGACAAAATTCTCGATTTAATTGTGTATGTTTATAAAAAAAAAAACGTATGTTATGTAAAATAATTTTCTTATTTTTCGTGAAGTCGTGATGTAAAGCTCATACGTTCTGAAATAAGTTTGTATAAGAAACGATTAAATTAACTCACAACAAATTATAGCCACTGCTGAAATAAACCCCCAGTAGCCATAGTACTTATTGTCGTTCAAGAATACCGGTGGTATCTCGATAAAAAATCCAAGGGATGTATAGTTTTTGATAACGTATGTTAAAAAGATAAATTTGATATTAACATTAACTTACTGTAGCAGCGTGTTTGATTTTGATTATTTATTCAATGAAAATAATACACGTAAAGTGGCAAAATTCTATTAAATTTTTTTAGAAAATAATGAAAACAAATTAAATCAAATTTCAGAATATTTAAGCTAATAAATGCATTAGACATGGACATTTCGATTATTAGAAAACGACAAAAGAAACCAAAGCGATGTATCATTTCATGGATTTAGAGCCAATTTCGTCGTTGAAAATAATTTTCATGTTACCAATATCTACCCGAAATCAAATGGCGAACATGCAAATAATAATAATAAAATAATAATAATCATTTATGATTTACGTATTAGCTCCAAAGCTTAAAACGAGAATTATGTAAATTGATCGTAGGGCACATAATTAAAATATATATAAATCAAGAAATTTTAATGCGGTTAGTTAAATGTTAGTAAAAATGTCGTATGAGATGCAAAATTTTCGAATTTTCATTTCAATATGTCGAAAAAAACTGTACAATAAAAATTTCAAAGTTTCGTATCAATATTTTGAAAAAAAGTGTATTCAAAAAATTGTAATAATTGACCAACATTTTTCTTTGACCAACTTTTTTAAGGAGAAAACACAAAACCAAGAAAGCGATAAAAACACAAAATGTTCTTAAAATTCAGAAAATGTCAAAAAATTGCACATCCAACCAAAAATTTATAAAACAGCTGACAGTATCAAAAATGTCCAAATCAGTACAATATGTTGAAAAAATTACGTTTAGCAAAACATTTAAATTATTTAAATGTTAAAGGAATCGTATTTCTGTAAAGGTTGATATCGCTCCTCAATCAAACTACAATTGAATGGCCACTTAATTTGGGGGGGGGGGGCTATTACTTACATTAAATGTTGTAAAAAAATCGCTGAAACATCTAAAACAGAAAAAAATCTGCATTTTTAAATCGTAAAAATTGCTTAACATTTTGATTTAATATTGTTTCTACATTATGTCTACATAAGTTTTATTTGTTTTTTTATTCTCAAGAATGTGAAATATGCAAATATATCAAAAATGTTCTATCATTTTTCAAAAATAGTAAAAAAATGTCAAAATTGCCAAGAATCCTACCATGCAAAAGTATGAAAGTTTTTGGTTAAAATTTTGAAAATATTTGAAAAAATTAGCACATTAAAAAAATATCTACGGTGCAAAATATAAAACATTCGTTTGAATATTTTGAAAAAATGTAAAAGAATAAGAATTTGCCAAGCATGTCTAAGATGAAAAAATATCAAAATTTCATATCAACATTGAAACAATCGTAAGGAGTTGTAGAAAAGTAAAAAAATAAAAAAAAACTGTTAAATTTTTGAAAAATATTGCACAAATTTTGTCAACATTGCATGTCTACGATGCAAAAATATCAATTGCAAGTTATTGTTTCAGAATTTGGAGAAAATTGTAAAAATTTGTGGGCATGGAAAAAAGATTTTAAAAATAGGCTAACATTCTTAAGAATTATTTTAGAGACTGTCAATAGTATCAAGATTGAGTAGAATGAATAAATATTACTACGGTTACTAACGTTGTCTACAATGCAAAAATATGAAATTTTCGCTTGAATATTTTGAAAAAAAAATAATTTCCCGGCATTACCAAGAACGTCTAAGATGAAAAATATCAAATTTTCATATCAATATTTTGAAATAATTATAAAAAGTAAAAAAAATGTTAATTGGTTAAAATTTTGAAAAATATTTTTTAAATTTGTCGACATTATCAATATTGTCTAAGATAAATAAATATTAAAATAAAAAAAATCAGTACCAGGAAATACTTATAAAATAATAAAATATTTTTAAAATTCGAAAAACTCAAATTTAATACAACAAAATTTTCAAATTATTAAAAACAAACTTGATAATGCAAAAATCTCTAAGATGTAAAAATATATATTTTGGAAAAAGCTCAATGTTTGTCTTTTTACTGGTAATAATAATAATAATAATAATAATAATAATTTTATTTAAATGTAATGTACATATTTTTTTCTTTGAATTTTGTAGACGAAGTATTGTTAATAAAAATACTGTTTTGGACTTCCATTCACATGTAAAAGTAACACTGTGTTCGTTTACCTGAAGACGGCAACAGATCATAGGTTGCCGAAACGTCGAATATTTAGTTATTTCATTTTGTTTATTTAGTATATGTATATTTTGTAAACAATTTTTTCAAACTACAGTAGGGTATAAACATTTCACAGGACTTTGCTTTGTCTTCATGTATATGCATATACATTGATCAGTCATTTTATTTTATAAATGGAGTCGTAGAATGCAAATTCCTTCAGGTGTACTGAATTGTTCCTTATTTAAATAGTCGAATGTATAATGAAGTAAAGAATTCATTTGATAGGCCCAAGAACAGCTGAAGGAAGCAGCATAAAATTGTCGGCACCACCAGGCTTACATGTCAATTACCAATTACTTGCTTAAATAGTCGAATGTATTAATGAAGTAAAGAATCGTTTGATATGAAATTTTTAATTGATGTCGAAAATGCCCGTCTTGTAGGCAAGCATTAATAACGGATCATCATGGAGAGTTAGTTAACATTGTGATTAGATTAGATTGGGTTGGGTTGGATTGGGCTGGGCTGGGCTGGGTTGGGTTGAGTTGGGTTGGGCCAGTGTAAATTTCTTTTTTCGCACGGTGAATTTTCCGTAAATCCTTCAGTCGACATTTTCTTATCATTATTTTCAACTTGTATGGTATTAAAGAAAATTATTAAATACATTGCGTGATATGTTTGGATAAGGAACACTTACTTTTCTTCCAGTCTCATGGTTAATTATTTTCCAAATCGGGTTCTGCTTGTTATCGCTTAATTCAATAGAATTACTAAGGTGTTCTTTGTACATATTTTCAGCATAATTAACAAATAGATCCTCAACATGGTAACGAAACGTTTCCATGAAGTTGTCAAGTTTATATCTTGCATTATCAGTGAAGAAAATCCCACTTGACTTTGGAGAGCAGTTGTCCCCGTTTTAGAATTCCCCCCTCAGATTTTTCTGAGCTTTTTGGGACTTTTATCCTTTTTGCTGACGTTATTAAATATGTTGTTTTTTTTTTTGCTGCATGATCGTATATGACAGTGGCTTGAACGTTTGAAATATTGGTGAAGATACATACAAGACTTATTTCTTGTTTCTTCGAAAATTTTAATTTGTGTTTGTGTATTGTTAATACTTACGCCCACTTTGAACACTTGTAATTTTGTAAATCTGGTGTTCCATAAACGAAAAAATTCCATTAATTTTTTGGACATCAAAGAAAGTTTAATTGCTGCATAAGAGGGTAGGCAAATTTTTGGTAACGTTGTGATTTTTAAATCGCTCCACAATTATTTTGTGTGATGCATTCTTAATACTTACGCCCACTTTGCTCACATGGGCCGGGTAAATAAATTTTCAGTATTTCAGTAAACGTGCTATGATTTCTAAACCAATTCATCTTTTTTTTTAACCAGCTCCTATTTCGTTAGTACAAGTTTAATGTCAATAGCAAATTGTATTTCATTGTTTTAATATTTGCGATTAGGCAACCGCGATCAACGGAATAAATCGTTTCTGGCGGCAAAATCGTTCCCGATTGATTTTTTCGACCGCCACATCCGCGTAAATATTCGCAACGCCGTCAAACGCGGCGCTATCGATCAGAGCGACGTCACGTCGCGTCGGAGCCAGTTGAAAGCGGTGGAGACGCCGCGACGTCTGCCCCGGTCCGCACCGAAAACGTCTCCAAATAAACGCGGGCGGGCCCCAAGTGACGAACGCGACTTTGACTCCAAATTAAGAAAATCATCCTGCCGGCCTTAAAATCGAGTGCACACGATCGCGATCGCGGTGGTGCAGCGTTCGACGCATAGTTTTCTAGCAGCTGGAGCTGCTGCCGGCATAACCATGGACGTAAGTCATATGTAGATGTAGATAAAGCGGCCTTGCGTAAACCTTCGTCGTGTTTTGTGACCGGGAGACGATGCGATTTATTGGTGTAATTAATATGTCGTGACTTTCAGCCGTGAATCATTCGAGAGCGAACATCATTACCTATGGTCATTATATGAAATGATCGTCCATTGTGACTATTAATAAATTGCAATTGTGTGTACAAACCGGTCGGTAGATGTCGCCATTTAAACGGAGGATGTCTGGCTCGGTGTGATTATATTTGCGCGCGTTCGTTTGCAGGGGCGGATCCGGAACAGCGGGGCGTAATTGAAAAAAAAAAATATTCGTGGTTAGTCTTTCTTGATATCTGCCGTCGTGTTTAGATTTGTATATTATATTTTATCGACACAAAAATATTTGAACATGAAAATAATTAAGCCTAACAGCCAGGGGCATCGCCAGAATATTTTTAAAAAATCAACCAATTTACAATTTAAATAAAAATTTAAATCGTTATTGAAGCATAATTAGTAAGTAACAAATTATCCATTGTCTTTTTACTCGATCTTAAAGAATGACAATTGCCCCCCCCCCCCCCCAATATATACAAACACAGCTTGATAAAAAAATATCTACAGTTGAAAGCAACAAAAATAGAATTAACAACTAAAATCATATTACGTTATTCCTTTTCCTTTTTACTTAATCCCGGAAAGGCAAGTTCCCCCCCCCCCTCTATGGGCGCCCATGGTAACAACTTGATGCAAAAGTAACTTACTGCAATTTAAATGCAACAGAATCATGGACACAAATAAAATAATATGCTACCATTACTTTTTCTTTTTAGTCGATCCCAAAGGGGGCAAGTGCCCCCCCCCCTATCCACCCACATCTCTGTAAGAACCCATGGTAACCTTAATATCCATTACGTTACACCAAACAAAAAAAACATTAATGAAGCTACAATAACCACTACACATTGAATGTTTCATTTATGCAAAAACTATGGTAAATTACTGAAATACTGAAAAATACATGAAACATAAAACACACCCAAATACAGAAAAGAACCCCTGAATCGTAAACGAAATGGGAAAATATTACTAGCTGCGAAAATTAAATCAAAAAAAAAAATGTCAATTAAGGAAATGGAAAACTTTTTGTACACTCGGTGGCAGTTTCATCGTAACGAAATTCCACACAACTATAAATGAACGTTAGTACTATTAATAATGAACGTTACTCGAGTCCCCTAACCCGGCAAGAGACCATGCCAAGTGCGACAGTAATAATAGGTCGAGTTATTTAATGTGTATTTATATGAATAGGAACGTCTTGAATGAATGAAAGCGAACAAATAGTTTTCTTAGTTGCGTTTGTTTACGTTAAACAAGGCACAACCATTAACTGTCAATGTTTTTAATTTCTAATACTAGTAGCGCGTTGAATTAGATACAATGGGAAACGTTTCCTCATCTTTTTCTTAAATTTTCTTTCAATTGATTTCCATTGACTTATTTTTTTTTTTTATTGTTAACTTTTCGTTAATTCGACTTCAATTTTAGTTTAGTTTTTTTTTTATTTTTATCTCGTTAGTTCGATTTGCATTTTTTCTTTTAAGTCATTTCAATTTCTAATTCTTCGTTGTTTTCCAATTGTTGCGATTCCATTAATTTTATTATTGTTTATTATTTTAAATAAATTTAGGTTTTCGTGCTTAGTTTTCATTATTTTTTGTTTGTTCCACTTTCATGTTTTTGTTTGTTTTTTTTATTTCATTAATCTTCATTTCAATTCTCTTCGTTTTAGTTATTAATTATCGAGCTGAAGGTTAATAAGAGCAAAGTCGGATGTCTAAGGATTTTTTTTAATTTTCGATTTGAGTTTTGATTTCTTTGCATTTGGTCGCGATAGTTTTATTTGCATTTTTCCCTTTTAAGTCATTTCAATTTCGGGCTCTTGGTTTAACCCAACCTAACCCAACCCGAATGTTAATGTTTGCATTTTTGAACACCTTTTTCTTTCGGTTAAGTTCGTTCAATTTGCATTTTTTTTCCTTGTAAATTTGTAAATTTCATTGCATTTGATCTTTTTACTACGATTTCTGGATTGACCGTGACGATTTCGAAATCACCCTTTTCACGTTCCACAATTATATTCCCCATATTACTGCGCACATCTAATGATTTTTTGTGAAAAGTTATCCCATTAGGGGCTGGGTTGTTGGGACGGGTTTATGGCAGATTTAAACTTTACAATACTTCCTATCGACAACGTTGAATACAAATCTGTCCCTAAAACTCTCACGTCCTCTGGCCTTGTTCCGCATATCCCGAAAAATCAAAAGAACGAAAAAAGGAATCGATTGTTTTTTTGTCACATAACCAAATGTTATGGAGTTTCAAGTCAATTGAACACAATAATTCAAAACAAGTTGAATACAACAAAAGTTGCATACAACAGTCATAGCAATGTTATATTACGTCAATGTTGTAAACATATAAAAAACTTTTAACTCGCTTTAAAACAAGTTGAGTAAATATATACACAGGGCGTAAACGACTGAATGTTAGCTGGTAATGGAACCCTAAACTTTTAAATACCTATCAATACGTCTGACAAGTCTAAATAATTCTCGCATGCAAAATGCGTTACAAGGACGTCTTCGACAGGTCTTCGATTTATTCCCTGGTCTTGGAAAAATTGAAAAATTGCAAATTTGCATTTCTGGATAATTATATTATCAAGTTTGAAAAATTCATAAATTTTCGTTCTGAAGCACAAGTTTACAAAAACCTGCCCTGACGGGCACGTTTTGTTCTCGTTTATTTACCAGGAAATCGCAACCCTTTCAACCAACCCAATTCACCCCAAGTCAACCCAACCCATCCCAACCCAACCCTACCCATTTTAAACGAAAGTGAAATTCGTGCACTTTTGCTGGTAATATATTAACGAATTTTTCATTAAAATGTCGCTGTATTTATTGCAAGATGAGCAACTAATAAAATTGTAAAGTTTACAAAATGTTGTGTGTGCAACGAGAAAAAATATCAAAATCAAACATTGCCAAAAATCACAAAATTCCTTAAACTGCCTAAAGTGTCAATTGACAAAATTAGGTAAAACGAAAATGCGCGAAAATATAAAATGCCAACATTGAAAATAGAGAAATGTCAAAATTTTGCTCAACATGTCAAAATATCAACGTTGTCGAAAATGATGAAACGTCAACATTTGAAGTTGAAAACAAACCATTAAACATAAAAGTTGAGTAAAGTAGGCTAAAAAGTTGTAAAAGTTGACCGCGTAATATAAGAAACAAAAGACGTTTTGTTAGAAATCATTAAAGATTGTAAAATCATTGAAAATAGTAAATCGATCGACGTCGCTTGCGTATCATAACTATGAAGGCACTAACGTCGGTGGCTGAAATTTAATTGTTTTTTGTGCACACGACAATTTTAATTACTTGATAACGAGTTGACACCGGGTGCTCACCGCACCTCAGCACTAACTCTCTTGGGGTTGCGTAAAAACTTGCTCATTTGTTATTTTTGTTATCTTTTGGTTTTGTTCAATTATATTTTTTTGTGAGAATTATAGTTAATTTTATACACAGGGTATTTGGTAACTGGGCAGCCAAAATGAAATGTCATATCTAAAATCGAACATAAACATAAAACAGATTAACTTTTTTTCAGATCGTATTTACGTTATATACTTTTGTTGGAATGTGTTTAATTGATTTTATTACAAAGTGTTGAATAGAATAATATTTTTTTGTAACTGCGTATTTCCTAAACGAAGCCGGATCTGAAACTAAAACTTCACTAAAACGTTTGTTAGAATGAAGTAATTTAATTTAATATTCAGTCGAAATAGCCTAAGATAGTATAAACAACACCGTGCCTTAGGTATCGGGCTGTAGCCACGAAACGTGCTAGTGAACATAAAAATAAGTTACAGTGAACTGTTTGGTAGTTATTGGACTTCCTCACATCTAATTTTTTAATTATTTAATTTTCTACAGTAGCGTTTCCAAGTATGCTACGATCGGGTCTCCGCGTGCACTTACTGTGAATCCAACGACAGCAGTTGAATTTTCCCATTCATTATACCATTGTGACGACGTTGGCGTTGGGTTAGATTGGTTTGAGTTGGATAAAAAAATAAAATCATTGTAACTTGTAAAACTTCGAAACAAAAATATCGTGAAAGTTGAAAGAGCATTGTATTAAAAAAATATAAAAAAATTATTTTAATTAGAACAGCGAGCTATAAAAAGCCAACTTTTGCATTTCTAAAAGCATTAACATAAAAATAACCAACTTAAACTTCATACATTTGTACGAAACCAGATTAGTATCATCTTGAAACACAATCACAGAATACACCTTCATGGCAATTTGAAAAACAATTAAAAAAAATTGTTTAGAATAAAATTAATCACGTCAGTTTGCTGGAAATCTATCTAAGTATAAGAAAGTTCAGTGCGGACCACTGCAGATTTTTCAATAACCCAAGTCCCACCGCGTACCGAAACTGTCGACCGCATCAACCGCATGACTGTTCACGTTAAAAATACAAATGAGTCGGCGGCGAAAATCGTTCGCGATTGAAATCTCAAATCACTGCATTTAATGGCCGTGCGCATCGATTGTAATTGCCGAGCGGAGTTATTATTCATCGGCAAAATATATTTAATTGTGCGTGCGGTCAATATTAAAATTAATTGCGAAATTACTGGTTCGTACTTTTACACACTTTCTTTCACGGCCGTGCGTCCTTGACAGAGTCCTTGGTCTTGATCGCCGCCTGCGATGAATCAATCGACGCTTGAAATTATGCAACAATTTTGATTGCCCAATATTTAGATTTGATGAAAAATTAATTGCAATAAATGCGATGAACTTTAAGAAATAAGTATTTGTGAAGTGAAAATGAAAAAAAAAACTACGAGGGAATTTACAATCTTCACACTCCTATTTTCCTTTTAGGATTAAGTACCATTTGCATGGTTAAGTTCAAATCTTTGGGCTATTTGAGTTTTATTTCAGAGATAATTGTCAAGATTTTGACTTAGATAACAGATGGTATATCTGTATTTTTATTAGTCAATGATGAGTTCTATCAAATATGAAAGAAGACGGTCGTGGACGCAAATCCTTGCAATTTGTGGTATTATTTAAATAAATAACAGTCAACAATTATTAATAATGCAATTGCAATTTTAATAATAATGTCAAGGTGGTGGGTAACGACGTCCACGAAAGTCGAGATGTCACCAATATAGATATCGAGATCTACGGACCGCTACTGAATATAAATAATCGCGATTGAATAGTAATTCCAAAATTTTCGACATTCTGAATCCTGTTATTACTATTTTCATTAATTTCATTATTTTCATTATTACTAGTCCTATAAAGTAATTTTGTTACTTTTGGATGTGAATTTTTCATCAAATTGTCTATTAGTAGCAAATTAGAAAAGTTAAAATTAAAAAACGTTGCAAATTACAAGAATAAACAAATAAAAGAAAATTCCAACTCGAAATGTAAACAAAATATAAAGAGACGAGAAGAAATGAAAAGTCTGGATTTAGATCCAATTTGCGGAATTACTTTAAAGAACTGGTTAAGAGTATGGCTGAATAGCATGAATATGTTGAGAAAATGGAAAGAAACACCCGAGGAAACTCTAAGGTGCTTTACCTGAAATTAAGACTGACCACTGACCAACATAAATGATGAGGAAGGAAATACTATCACAGATGGAATAGAAATACTAGTCAGATGGAGAGAGCATTATATGGACCTAATGGGCATAGAAAATACAGTACTAAATACAAGACTAGAATGAGAGATACAACAAAACCAAGAACATGAAAAACAAGAAGAAAAAGAAAACCGAAAACTGGAAAAAGACATAATAAGAGAAGAAATAATAATCGGAGAAGTAAAGGTGGCAGTAAATAAATTAAAAATACGAAAGGCACCAGGGATAGAAGGAATAAAACTCATACACACATTAATGCAGATAGTGTGGGATACCCAGTAGATCCCTCAGGACTGGAACTATTTATAAAAAATTAGATAAAATGATATGGAGCAGCTACGTGGGTATATCTCTATTATAGAATTTTGGAAAGAATAATAGAAATAGATTAAGAAAACAATTAGAGCCCACTTTTTGGACAAACAATCAGGATTTGGAGGAACAGGTCAACCCAATATTTAACAATTATCAAAAAAAAATGAACACAAACAGAAAAATATATACATGTCTATGATAAAATGTATGTTTGCTGAAACTTTAAATGTAGTAAGAAAATATGACGGAAATGTTTAACACACTTAAGAGTAACTCTGGAAACTTTAAAACATAAAACAGCAGTATGGTTAGAAATATTGGGATCGAAATGGAGGAAAAATGGCTGGAAAATGGAATCAACAAACAGAATAATGAATACAAAAAAATATATGGAGCTTTATATAACATGCTCACCTTGATATATTGTTGTGAATCGTCGACCATGACAGAAAATGTATTGTAATGTACTGCAACAGAAATGAAGATTGTGGGGGTAACAATATGAGAGACCGTGGATCACATGGATTGCAGGAATTAGCAAAATACTATATTACTCGGGAAGAAGCTTAGATATTGGCACAGGATCTAAAAACATGGCTAGACATAACAACCTCTACACCTTTGGTAGTAGAGGGCACAGGACAGTATAATTGAATAGATTCATTTTTGTATAAAAAAAGAATTATGTAAGTAATTGAGGTTATTTATAAAAAAAACAACCTTTATTGGCATCCTATTTTTTTTCAACCTTTGTATAAAACCATAATATATTCCAAGTAATTTTAATTCAGCAAAATTTCAATAATATATTCAAATAAATAAATGAATCCTATCTCTCCTCTTGCTCCAATCCCTCCACGTTCTTCCGTGCTCCTTCCTTTTCTCTCCTGCCTTCTCGGCGCTCCTTTACCTTTGTCAGAAGTTCCACTCCTTCTCCATTCTCGTCTAAACACTTTTTCCATTCCCTTCCTTTCTTTTTCTCTTCCTCACTCCATTCTACCCCCGCACAGTCCTCCATCCAATGCCTCCATACATCCAACCCCTTCTCGCAGAATACACACCTTCTATACTCATCCATCTCATCCATCCGGTATTTGTTTCCTTTTTCCTCACTCCCGCACCTAAACCGTGCAATAATTCTTTCTTCTCTGCCTGTTTTCTCCCCTCTCAAATACTTCAGCCTGCCTCTATATATACATATCTCCTTGTATCTTTCATTATATTGTGCTCTCCTCATTTTCCCTTCCCTTTCCTCCGCGTCCACCTGCTTTCATCTTTCCACCATTTCTCTCTCCACTCATTCTCCCTCCTCTATCCTCCTTTGTACTTCCCACGTCGATAGCCCTGCCTTCTCATATAACTTCAATCTGTTTTCTTCCCATTTTGATAATCCTGTTCTCTTTTCTCCTCTTTTCTGTAGCTCCATTAATATCATTTTCCCTATTCTCTGCTCTCCCCATCCCCACATCCTTTCTTCATATCGCACTACTCTCCTTCCCGCCTCCACCGCCATCTTTTCCAATCCCGTTTCCTGCAGCACTATGTATTCTGGCGTCGATCTTTCAAGCTGTAGTGCCCTCTTTAACGCCCCCTGCATCATTCTCTCCATCTTCCACCCCATACATCAATATATTCCTCACACACACCTCCCACACAGTCATCCTTTCTCCAAACTTCCATTCTCCCTTACTCCACAACATCTTTACTAACCCTTCTTCCGCCTTCCTCGCCTTGTCGCATACATACTTAATGTGCTGCCTGTAGCTATTCCCATTCTCCATCACGCATCCCAGATACATCCACACATTCACCTCTCTTATTTCTCCCCCCTTCCAATCTAGTCTTACTTCCCTCCTCCTCCCCCCTCCCTTCCTGAACACCATGATCTTTGTTTTTTCTGTGTTCACTTGCAATTCTCTTTTCTCCAGATACCTTCCCATCCTTTCTGCCGCTCCCTTTAGCCCCTCCTCTGTCTCTGCCAATATTACAATATCATCCGCGTATGCAAGCGACCAGATTCTTTTATTTCCCACCCTCACCCCCCCCCCCCCTCCTGTCCTTTCTTTAACACCTCCTCTTAACGGACAGCCCTGCCTTAGCCCTCTTGTTGTCTTGAACATCTCTGTTGTCCCTGATGCTGTCCTTACTTGACTCCAAGTTTCTTTGTATATTTCCTCTATTTTCTTTCTAATTCTCTCCGATATTCCCAACGTTATTTATATAAAAGGTGTATCAAATTTGAAAACGTTCTTAGTCTATGGGTTTATGAAGATATAAAATTTGAACAAACTAGAATATAAAAATATACATGTGCGTGTGTAAATCAAAAATGTGTGACCATGACCTAAAATAGCTACAAAAAATATGCCATTTACAGAAACAACAAATAACATGCTCAATAGAAACAGGTAAGTTATTAAAGGCGAGCCAAGTTAATTAAGAAACGTGTGAACATTTTTTAATTGATGAATCGTGGAAGTTCACATGTCTTATGTTCCTCCTTCTATATGTTTAATTATTCGCTTGTTTAATAATAGATAGACAAGACAGACCAGGGAGAATACAACAACAGCAAAGTGATATGTAAAGTTGGTCGTCAAAGTTAGACATACAAAAAGAAATGTGGGGCAGCAGGAAACCCACTTATGAATCCATAAGAAGGTCCCTAGTATGGCAAGTGTATTTAAACAATTTCTTTAATATAATTTTTACATCGGCGTTTTTCTACGTTTTAATGCGCGATTTCTTATAATTTCAATCGTTCGATCGACAACATAATTCAACTGGACGAACACGTTATGCCGCTTGTTTTTCTGCAACTCCGCAGTAAAAATAACGACGTGGTTAAACGCGCATTTTTTCATATAATAGCCGCATTTCCATAATTGCCCACATTTAGCCGTAAAAAACAATTCGCAGTCGCGTTTAGCAATCGCGTTCAACGTTCGCGCGATTTCTGGTATCGAAAAGGGAACTTGGAGAGCGGCGGAAGCGCAGACAAAAGATTTCTCTTTCACTGCGATTCGACAAGGAAAACGTCGGCGCGGTGGAAATCGTCTCGGTGCAATGAATCGTCTTCTTGACGGTCAATAACGACAATTGCTTCCTGAACGCCTTTAACCGAAGCCATACGTTCAGAGAACCTTTCAAGGTTTGCAAGTTTGTCGTATATTTTAACGGTTATTTAATACCAGACGTTGTTGTCGGATTCGCCGGCGCGACTTCCTGAATCTTGTTGACGTACAAATACCTGATTAATGGGCCTAAATTGCCATCGCAAATTTTCCATCGACGGATGAGACGTCTCTTGGCCAAACTGCGAGTTGTATTTCAATCCGCTCACGATCTACGAAAATTTAAATTCATTGCGGAAACTTACTGCGCTATATGTAAATTTGACTGTTTCGTAAACAGGTTCTGTTCACTTTTCTATTTGTTAGTAGGTTTGACATTCAAGCGGTGCGCCACACCGGTATTTTCCAGTAACTGACAATGAAAATCGGTAGTTTTAAGTCTGTTTGTTTGTCGATAGCCGAGGACGCGAGTGGTGAGACTTGGATCATGTATTTTGGACAAAATTAAAATTCGTCTAGTTCAGAGGCGGCCCAACTTTTCTATTTGGGCAACTTGGGTAATTGGGTTCCATCACCAAGACGACTTGCCATTTTTTGACAAATATGGGACCATACGAATTAGGAGGAAAATATGTTAGGTTATTCATTCATTAAAAATATATCAAGGAACGAAAACATTATAATTTCTGAAATAGCTTCGCCACCGATCATCCTACGCATGGAGAATTTATGAACCATTGAATGGCGATCGTGTTTTGGTAATTTATTCGGGTTGTTGGGTTGGGGTGGGTTGGCTTGGGTTTTATGGGGCTGGGTTATGGTTGGATTGGATTGGGTTGGTTGGATAGTAAACTTACTCCATTCATTTTTTGTTATATGGTTCCCTCTTGATCCGACGCAACAAATAAAGGCATCGATTTCACTTCGACAATCTTGAAGTTTTTATAAAAACCAAGGCACATTTTTCCACCAAGTTCTAACAATACAATATTTCGCTTATTCGACGTTTTATGAATTTTAATAAATTTTATTTTTATGGAATTTTAATTAGAATTGTGACCTAATATAATAAATGTTATGCTATTTTTTATATCATTCTTAAATTTTATTGTTAATAAATTTTATTACATTTAATACTATTGATCGAATCATCGAACCGCAATGATTATTGATGTTTTTTATTTATATTGAAAAGTTATTGGGTTCACCTTCATCTTATTTGAAATTAAATAGAATGGCCCAGATAAGAATCGAAGTGGTACTAGCAACGAGGATAATACATTTTTTCAGACTTATTCATCATCATCCAACGTCATTAGATAGTCCACGCTATTTGCATATAATGCTATTAGTCATGTTAATTGAGCCGATAACAAACATGCGTATTATAACAAAAATTCATAGCTTATCACCACGTTCTCGTGCTTTATCTGTCGAAAATGCCAAACAATTGTGTCACTCGTGTCGTATTTTAAATTTTGCACGATTGTCTAACGCATAATAATGAAACAAAAACGGAATGAAAGTGGAACAAATTATTGTGAGAAGTTTATTTGACAAAAAATTCTGCGGCAAATTTAAACTGAGGTGTTAATCGTTGCGATTCGTTATGTGCTTCGCTATTAATATCGAAATGTGGTAGTAGTGAAATTTTAAACTACTTTTATTTGATAAGTTCTTTCGATAAGCCTACCATTTACTGGAAAATCACTGTTGAAAAATTCTTTGTAGTCCGAGCAACGTACGATAAATATTCCCGGGCGCGATCGCAGGGGCGGCTAACCTATATGGACGTATTCACGAAACGTTCACGATTTCGCCTGGCATCGTGATCGCGTCAGATTTATGAAAATGTATGTAGCATAAGAAAGTTTCCTGCAGAATTTTTACGCTTTAGAAAGTCTTTACGTTTTTTCAATTTTTATAAAATTTTGACATACTGCATATTCAACAGCATATTGTTTTTTTTGCTATTTTAAAATTTTAGACAATTTTCTCTGTTATATTTGGCATTTTGACTCCGTAATTTGACAATTTTTTTGAATGTTTTCAAATTTTGTTTATTTCAATTTTTTTCCATTATTAGCAGACTTAGACATCGGGCCATTTTTGACGTGCAAGTAGTTTCGACATTTTTGCAAATTTTTTCATTTTACATTTTTTTTTTAATTTCACCCTTTTTCTTGGAGTATTTTTTATTGTCATTGAAAAAAAAACAATAAACACATTAATTGATCATAATAAAGAAAAACGATGAACATTCCCAAAAGATATTTTAATATACATCGAACCTGAAAACATTTTTAAGATTTTCAACAATTCGGCAATTTTGCTATTTTAATATTTTACGCAATTATTTTTTGACATTTTTATTATATCTCTATTTATTTTGCACATGCCCAAGAAATTTTTGAATTTTTGCTAATTTTAATAATTGTTTTTAATGTTTGTATATTATTGTAGAGTATACAATTTTTATAGCATTGGCAATTAAAAAAAAATGTTATTGTTCAAAAATTCAAACTTTTAAAAATTTGTCACATTTTGTCTATTTCGATATTTTTTTGTAATTGCGACAATTTTTGTATTTTGTCATTCTTTATTTTAGAAAATTTTGCCGTAATTTTTCCATTTCCCTTCGTATTTTTTAAAATTTTGTTATATTTGGCTTTTTAGCCATTTTTGGCATCAGTTATAATTTCATCGGTGTAGACACTTATGACAAATAATTTTGACAGATTTGCAAATTTTAGCAAAATATTACATTAATTGTTTATTCTGTTCATTTTTCTTTTTAGGAAAATGAAAATTAAATGAAAATTGTGTGTGCAAAAGATCCTCTTTTTCTTAGAAAATCCTAATTGTCAATTAATTATTTTCATATTATGACGAACTGATGCTACACGTTTATGGTACGAAATTGACGGAAATTAATCCACAAGAAAAATTGATATTTATTTTTAATTTTTATATGACACATAAACTTTTACAAGCGCAAACAATGTAATCGAGAATTTTATCGATGAGAGTGGAGAAAGTTGACAGGAATATGAAACAAAGTGAGTCGTGATGCAAGAGTTCCGGTGCAGGGTGTTACTCTTCGTCCTAAAGCTTACACAGTGATTTGTGGTTATGTTTAATAAGTCACAATTCTCACTTATTGATTTATTGACCTCAAGTACAAAAGACGTGCGTTCCCTTAACCAGCAAACTTACGAATGATTTCACAAAAAATCTAACAAAACTCAATCGAAATCATAATATCAGTCCAACCAGTTGTAGTCCAACCATTAGTTGGACTACAACTAACACCTTCATGTTTAACTGTTTAAATTTAGGTGCAAGGATAAAAAATTTCAGTATACTTTCTAGAATGCTGTGATTGTATAATCTACGGAACGGCATAGTTTGTACGAAAATCGCAAAAGACTCTAATGGTGCAATTTGATTAAATTTGCATATATTTTTAATTAAATCGTCAGTTATGTTTTTGCACGAAACACAAAAATATGGAATTTGATGCTTGATTTTATTTCCAATTATGTTGCGACGTTTTGAGGATAAAGACGGAATTTTTTCGAATTTTTGTTCTTGACATAAAAAACCAATTAATTTTTAAATAAAGTTCAGTATGTCCAAGAATTGGATTTTGTAATTGCTTTGAAGTTTGAAGAACTGAATTCCATCTCAACGCCAACGGCGGAAGTAGTCGACGTATTCTGATATTCTTTGCTCTCATTGGTGAAAAGCGATCACTTCGTTTCTCCAACGCTATTATAATATATATATTTTCAATTAGTATCAATTACGTTTTACATAAATTGTTTTAATTCCTTTAAACGTTTTTTAATCATTTTAATCCATATCATCCACAACATTAGGTAGTAAAAGGTTTCTTTGTAAATTATATAAGTTGAAAATGGGCGACAATAAATTTCAGCGAATGTAATAAGATGATGACAGCTGTTTCGCCCTCTATGGGCTCATCAGATCACCATATATACATTCACTGAAGTTGCATGAAGTCATGCAAACATTAGTCTCAGTGAGTTTGTGTGTGAATTTTGCACTACTAAATTTGTTTGCTGTTGAACTTAACATAAAATAAACTTTTATGTAGTAATTTCAAGCTTAAAGTACTTTTTATCTAAAATTGTTTTACGCACAATTCACGTGCATAATTATTAGTAGAAAATGTGCAAAATTCAGTTTGTATAAATGGGTCCTTCTTGGTTTTTGTGTTTATCACTATATTATTATCCTAATTTTGTTTTATTTGTTTTCAAGTTATGACATAGTGTACTACGTCACAAGATCACGAGGAAAACATAGACCTGTTCCTATAGGGCACTTGACGATGGTGTCATATAATATTTTTGCAGTAACAATAATAATGCTGTTCAATACTGAAAATAGACCAATTAGAAACAATTTATTCATAGTTATTCATATCTATTAATCTAATGTATAGGTCGAATTGGTAATGACTAACATTTTTTCACGATTATATTTTGTTGTTATCAATATGATGAATTGAACTGTCCATGACAGATAACGGACCGAAAAGCAATACAAATAGATCGATATGACACAAATGCAATTACGTTCGATGAAAAAAATATTTGCATGTTTAAGGGCCCTGCCAGTCAGCAAATACTGCCTCGGCCATAAAACCGCACTTTTTACCTTGGTAAATAAATAACTATTTGTTTCAATATAATTATAATAATTAATTATGCTAGAGATAGGCCTTGTAATTTTCACTGACATATCAGCGAGCGAGATCATGTTGTTACATTTTGAAAATTATTTTCATTATTTGTATTTTATTGCTAAATTTAAAAAAAAACAACAGGGAGGTTTTCTTGTTCTACTTACCATTAAATTTTCGAATCCTAAGACAATATTTTTATGATCAATGGAACCAAAAAAGCCTCCCCTTGTTTCCTCATTTCAAGAATGATAATATAAAGGACGAAAATAATTATTGTCGTGGAAATGTAACTATACGCCGAAGCCATTTTTTTAAACTGTTTAAATTTTGAATTTTGTGTCTAATATTATTTGCAATATATTCAAGGCGTTGTTGTGTTGGGTTGGACTGGACTGGACTCTTGATCATTTCACAACAGAAGCGATGAACACAAACATATACATGTTGAAGGAGATGAAAAAGTCAATAGAATTTTAGTCAGAAAATGTCGAAGAAATGAGACAAAAAAACATAGAACTAAAAAGTACTCAAAGAAAATAAGAAAGAACATAATAAAATGAACTAAACGAAAAATGAAGAAAAATTTCGCCCAATGAATGTAAGAAGATGAAATTAAAAGTACCTCACAAGACAAGGTGGAAATATGAACTAGAGAAAACATGGACTTACTGAATATTGCGAATTTGAAGAAGAAAGCAGTAAACATACTAATAAAAATACATAGATGTCCATCATCCATGGCTGATTTAGAGCTACGATTTCTGTGACCGTCATTTATGTACGGCACACGTGCATGTGCTCGCCGGCTCCCATTTTGGTTGACGTCATAATTACGTCCGGCAAATACAATAGAATAAATGATTTACGATCTTAAGCGTCGCATATATTTGTTCGATTCCGTGAAAAATCACTCACATATAGTTTTCTCGCTTCACTATCATTGGATCAATTGCAAATCGTACGACAATCCAGTCAACATTGTCAGATTATTTGAACACGATTTATATAGACTCGGCCTAGACCCAGTCTATGTAAATCTCAAAGTCAAACGGACGAATATAACAGTGTGATATCTTTACATGAACTCGAAGGGTTTGAAGCCTTAAATCAACGCGAACTGAATGACAACACGACTATGTAACCCAAGCTGAATCATTTTAATATTTTTCTAAAAACCAATGGTCCCTAACGCAACCTCCGCCCATGGTGTGGCGTTTCGCTGTGACAAATCTGACATTCTACGTTTCTAGAATACAATCGTACGTGCACCGATTACATTATCTTTCCGGTTGTTGAAAACTACACACGATTTGTGTGGATACGAAGTCAGGATCGCCAACGCCAGCGACGACGGCCGTCACGTGACCGGACTTATTCGAATGTGGAGTAGTAGAAAGAGTACTGCGAACGGAGCAACGGGAGTCTTAGGTGCGCGGCGTAGAGGTCAGAACGTGCCGTTGAAACGTTACTCAGTCACTTCGTTAAAACAGTCGACTCGTAAACAAAAATACGACCGGGTGGTTCGTTTGTTGGTTTGCGTCGGTGCGTGCCAAGTGGATTTTATCGTTGCGATTTTTGCGTACGTTTCGTGGCGATTCGGCGACAATCCGCAGGTAAGCAGGCAGTAAACATGTTTGTGTGCTCGGCGCTCAAACTGGTTTCTCGAGCTCGTCCGTTTTCTAGTTGAATTTCGTCGGCGGTCGCACAATTGCTGGCCGGGAACGATCGATAAACAATAGAAAGTTTTTAATCCGTCGTAAAATGACGCACGGGGACGCCAGTGCGGTTGTTTTCCTTTTTTTTTTTAGTTCGCCTGCCACATAGTGTACTCCTCGCCAATTATCTCGATAATTTTATTTTTAGTGTGCCGAAAATTGTTGGCACCGGTACGTGCGTACGAACGAATCGATGAGTCCCCATATCAATATTTACTCGGCCGTATTTATACAAATTTACCGACTAATCACAACATCAATAAAGTCGAAATGTACGCATTGTTCGGTTTGTGTTTGCGTAAGGGAATTTGATTTTGCTTGGTTTCCTCTCTGATTTTTGAAATATTTCTGTCTTTCGCTTACTTTATGTTGGCATCGATCCGTTGTTTAATTCTTTGACAGTTTAAAAAAACAATACAATCACAATTATCCATGGAACGAATTTAAATAACACGCAAACTAAATTAACATAGAAAGTGCGCAAATTTAAATATTACAAATAAATAAGGCAATTAAAACAAACAACAATCGAATAATAGGATTGACATAAATTAATTAGTTTGCTCTATTAGTCATCTCGCTAGTTAGTTGGTTAAACAGCTAACAGTCTAACTACAATTTTACAGTACCTTAGTAACTTATTTTTTTAACTATTTTTTTTCTTCTAAGTTTTAATTATTTTGCAAATTCTTTAATCAGGTCGTGGATTTATTTTTAACCGCTTACGTAATATATATATATATACGACTAGTTCGTTTGAGGTACTGTGATTATTACTTATGAGGTCACGTAAATAATAAATGTGATCATTTATTAGCTACCCAACTAACTAATCCAATAGTTAATTAATCTCAAAAGCCAGTGTGCTTAAGTCAACCGGCGAACTAATTACGTGCAGCAATAACCATTTATTTTCTAGTTAAAATTACAAAATAGTTATTTCATTCCTCAAGTAATAGATTACCGGCACATCGTCACTATCGTAACATACCGCCTGGTAATTACAAACAATTATTTAATTACATTAGTTATTTAACTAGTCCGCTTATTGATTATCACGAGGTTTTTCCGTTGCTTATATTAGCTAATTCGTTGATAATTATAACTAAGCTCTCGCACATTTGTAATTTCATTTTATTGGATTATATTGTAACTTACGTGGTTACTCAAGTAACCAAAAATTATGTGTTACGTTGATTTAGTTGGTTTGCCAATTTCTTTAAAAATGTTAGCTAATATCGTACTTTATATCTATGAAGCTAGGTGGGCATAGATTAACATGTTTGTTTTTTTAACAGTATCTGATATTAATTAATATACTTGTTAATAACTCACTACATATCTAAGTGATGATGAATTCACGACTTATCTAATGAAAAAATGATCAAAATGAAACTAAAAAAAATATATAAACTTGCACATTATTTGCTAGCAATTAACATGTTTAACCCTGGAGTGAATCCCATAAAAAAAAATGATTATGATCGGCTGTGGCTTTATTAACCTAGCTGTTAGCTATTTATTAATTAGGTAATTCAGAATTGATTAAGTTACAAATTCTTAATAAACACAACTACTAAAAGCTGAGGAATTGGTAACTATCAGATTAAATAGCTATTTAAGTAGTTAGTTACTAAGCTCTCAATTAAATAACTAAAGAACGAATTAATTAATGAATAAATTTGTAAATTATAATTATTAAAGTTGTTAGTTTGGTATTTTAAGGTAATTAACGATGTTGTTTGACAACATAAAGTTGAATAATTAGTACTAGGACTTTGCTGAGTAGTTAGTTACTAAATACGCAATTAAATAACTAAGGAACGATTTGCTTAATAAATGAAACTTGGCCTTACCACATAAAATACTGTATGGTAGGGGTAAGTTTGTTTCAATTTAACTAAATTCTTAAATGAAACAACTATTCAACGACTTTATTTAATTACTAAAGGGTAATGAGCTATGAGTAAATTATTGGCTTTCAGATTTTTGCGGAAGTAAGCGATAAGATAATTTTTATCAATTAACATGGAATGTTTTTGACTTCTAAGGATGCCAACAAATAATGCAGATTTGTAATTTATTAGTGTTTAATAAAACAATAATAATTAAAGGATACCACTAAAAGTTAAGTAACTAATTAGTTGCTAAGTTCTCAAATTGAACAACTAAGCAATGTAAAGTATTTGTAGTTAAAGTAAATAATGAACGGTAAATAAATTATTAGTCAACTTGTTTAGGGTAGTTAACGATCAGTTATTTGTTCGCTATTAACAAGAAATTAGCAATATTTTTAGCTTCTAAAGGATGGACCCCAATAGATAACGAAGATCTTTATTATTAGTTTGTGGCGGGCCTTTGTTTAACTGGATGTTATGTATTCGTTAGCTAATTAAAAAAATAATTAAGTTGAGAAACAATTAATAAATTATTAATGAACTGAACTGAAATATTATTTAACCTCTAAAGAATGATCCTTGACAAATGGTCAATATATTTGTTATTTGCTTCGTTGAGCTTTTACTTGCCCAGGTTCTTAAGAATGTATTAGTTTTAGCCAATTAAAAAATAATTTAGTTACAAACGCCAGAATTTCTTAACGCATTAAACTACAGAAACTAATTCATAATTACCAAAGTGTTACGGTACTTGTATGATTTTGTTAAATAGTTAGTTACTAACTAGCTCTAAGTAACTAACTAAGTTTTCAATTAAATAACTAAATATCGATTTAATCGATAAAGTAATTATTAAGTTAACTTACGAATTCTTAATTAATGCAACTTCTAAAAGTATTTAAACAACTAATTAATAAAATGAGTGCTAAACATTTAATAAAACATTAGTAAGCTTGTTTAGGGTAGTTAACAACAAGTTATTTATTAGCAATTAATTTTAAACACAATATTCTAATCTATCTAAATTCTATCTAACGTTCTAAAGGTTGAATCCCAGTAAATAATGACGATATTTGTTATTAGTTCGGCTAGGCGTTTATTTATTTTGTCGTTAGCTATTTATTAGTTAGGTAAGTAAATAGTTGATTACGATGTTTAATGAATACAGTTAAGTAATCAGCAATTATCAAGTTCACAAATTAAACTAAACTATGTAACGCTTCAGTTAATAAACGGAGTAAAGAGCAGTTAATAAGTTAATTATTCTAGCGTAGTGATGAAATATTTGCTAAGAATTCAAAGGAAATTAATAATATTTTTAATATGACATGTACTCTAATAAATAATGAAGATGTTAGTTTGATGGTCCTTTATGTACGCGGTAGCTATTTATTAGATAGCCGATCATCAAGTTAAAAACTCCCAAATTGTTCATTAATACGACTACTAAAAGTTAAATGAGCAAGTAATCACCAAATTAAGTTAGCTAGTTTGTTACATTACTCACCATACGAACTCACCAGACAGTTAGTTACTTAGTTATTATTAAACAACTAAACATCGTCAGTTACTTTAGGGTAGTCAACGATAAATTATTTGTTAAATTAGCAATATTTTATCCTCTAAAAATGAACCCTAACAAATAATAATTACATGTGGTTGGGCTATTTTAAATAAAATAACTTACTCATCGTACGATTATGCTTGGAAGTTACTTATGACATCAAGGAAACGCGACAGTTTAATTACTAAACTAACTAACAAACAGTTAATAAATTGTGAGCTAACTTAGTTAGTATAGCTATTTTAAGGTAGTTAGAATATTTTGCACCTCTACAACTTCAACAAATATTTTTAGTAGTTTAGTTGGGCGGCTTTTTAGTTGATTGTTAGTTACTTATATATTTACCTGACTTAAAAATTATGTTACAAACTGTATACTTGTAACTTGTAACAGTTAATTAATTAGAATTACCAGTTCCCAAATTAAGCAACTATGTAAAGTTTCAATTAATAAACTGAGTAATGAGAAGTTACTCATCTTGTTAGTTATTTTAGCGATAAAATTAGCTAGCAATTAAAATGAAATTAACAATATTCTTAACATCTAAGTATGTACTCTAATAAACATGAATATATTAGTTTGATTGGTCTTTTATGTAGTCTATTTATTGCCCAGCCGATCATCAAGTTATAAACTTCGAAATTTTCAATTAATACAACCACTAAAAGTTAAATAAGTGACTAATCACCAAATTAAGTTAGCTAGTTTATTACATTACTCACCATAAAATTTCACCACCAGTTAGTTACTTACTTACCAATTAAATGATTGAGCAACGATTTAATTAATAGAGTAATATTGACC
This sequence comes from Geotrupes spiniger, assembly GCA_959613385.1. Classification (NCBI taxonomy): domain Eukaryota; kingdom Metazoa; phylum Arthropoda; class Insecta; order Coleoptera; family Geotrupidae; genus Geotrupes; species Geotrupes spiniger. The sequence goes on along the minus strand of OY390736.1, from coordinate 30,356,986 downwards.
AGTTAATAAATATTTAGTTAATTACTTTAGGGTAGTCGACGATAAATTATTTATTAAATTACTAATATATTATCCTCTAAAAATGAACCCCAACAAATAATAATTACATTTAATTAGGCAATTTTTTTTAGTTACCAAAATTATTACTAAAATTAAATAAGTTACAAACTTCCAAATTCAAAATGAATGCATTTACTAACTTACTCATCGTATTATTTTGCTAGAAATTTAGTTACTAAGATATTAAGTAAACACGACGATTTAATTACTAAACTAAGTAATAAACAGTTAATGAATTACAGGATAACTTATTAGTTATTTTATGGTAGTTAAAATATTTTGTACCTCCACAGAATGACCTCGAACAAATATTGTTAGCAGTTTGGTTGGCGTCTTTTTAGCTGGTTGTTAGCTATTCATTTATTTGCCTAACTTAAAAATTATATAAATTACAAACTGTATACTTTCGCTATAGGTAGTTAGTTACCCTAACTTCGCAAATTAAACAATTCATGGACGATTTAATTAATAAACTAAGTTAACAGTTTACGAAACGTTTACGAAAAGTAATTTGGCAGCAATGAACATAAAATTAACAATATTTTAACCAGTGAAGAATGGACACCAACACAAACTGTATACAAATAATATTTATACAGTTGGACCGTGTTAGCTTTTTATTAGTTACATAACTAAGTTAAGAACTTACAAATGAATACAACGACTAACTTACTATGTGTACGATTTCGCTAGACAGTTAGTTACTAAATTCTCAATTAAACAACTAAACAACGATTTAATTAATAACTGCGGTGAACAGTTTAATTATTAGTCAACTTGTTAGTTATTTTAAGCTAGTTGACAATGAGCTTATTAGCAATACACATGAAATTAACAGGATTTTGACCTGGAACGACTAAAGCAAACAAATAATGAAGATGTCTATTATTAGTTTGATTGTATTGCATTAGTTAGCTAATTAAAAATTAACTAGCTTGCAAATTTAGTTTGTTACGTTACTCATCATAGGATTTCTGAAGATAGTTAGTTATTAATTATAGAACTAAACAACGAGTTAATAAATTAATTAATTAAATAGAGTACGTAATGGACAATTAATAAATGAACCGATTAACCTGTGTTTAGGGGCGTTTATGCACAATTGCTAATAACAAAAGATCAAGTCATTTAATAAAATGAAGGAACTGGCTTTGACTCACTCAACCTGTTACAACCTTTAAGAAATATTCACATTCGTTTAATTAGTAATAGGTTGTTAAATAGACAGTTGTTAATTGTTTTAATTTCGTTAACTACATATCAAGTGTTATTAGATCGTTTGTTAGAATACTTGATGACAGACAAGGATAGTTAGTTACTAGTTCCTTAGCTATTCAAGTATGAAGTACCGATTATTTAGTTAAATTAATTAGTTAATTACTCGGTTCACTAGTAACTGTATTTTAACTTTATTGCATTTGTAATATATTATGATTCTGATATTATTGCTACCATTGATTATATTTTTATTATCAATCTTGTCATACTAAATTTATTTTCTCGCAATTACTCTTACGACACAAATCTGTATTTTCTTGTTATAATTCTTGAGCGTCTTTAAACGTGCTAGTTAAATTTGCAAACAACTCGTGTCATCGATTGGCATTGGGTTACAACTCCCAACGACGTAAACAATTACGTTCATATTTACTTATTTCTCCTATTAAATGTTGAAACAAAACGTTGGAAACATACCTCAGTCACACACCGAGTTATTTATTAACTGTAATCGCAGTCTCGTCGGTATGTACCATGCGCACCATATGCTAATTGGGCCGCTTATCAGGCGACGCACACAATCTCGGTGCGCGTGAGCATTAAAATAGCTTAAATACCTTTAAACAATAATTCGCCACATGCCTGCACGTGCAAAATGCGCCGATCCATTTCTGCTTGCGCGGGTGGCTCCGATTCATCTTCGCAACCCGACCCCGAGAGGTGAGCGTTTTTCGCTTCTGCGCTCGGACTAATTGGGCCATTGCACTCGGCAATTTCGCCGCGGAAAGTCGGCGACAATTAATTTTATTGGATCGCTGTTTGCGGTTCGAGTTTACGCTCGGTGTTGGTTCGGGTTAGTCGCTAATTGGAAATGGGCCGCTAATTGATCGGGAAGGTTTTCAGCGGTTGACCGCACAGCGCTGATATAAGAAAACGCGAATAAATAATTGTGGAACTAGGCGGATCTTTCGAGGATTTTTTTTGCGCGTTTAGTGAACGATGTATATCGACTGGAGCAAAAGAGAAATGACTCGGGAGTACTGAAGCCAAGGTAACGTGTAATTTTATCGAATTTATTGCCCCATTTAAATTTTAATGGCCCTTAGAAAATAGAAATGTATTTCACACCGACTTTCAGGTCATGCTGATTAATGTTGATTATCGATTTGTTCCTTGAATCCAATTTAAAGCGGTTATTATTGTAATTGGGATCTTATTGTAATTCGTGGAAACTGCATGGGATTTTTTTTTATTATTAAATTACAGACAGCTGGCCGTAATTATACATGCAATATTCTACGTCTAATAATAAATTCATATTTTAAAATGGCTTCTGCAATTTTTTGCATTTTAAATCCAGGAAGTTGGTTAAATGCAACAGTTGCCGACATTGGTGACTATTATCTACGAATGTCTAAAATGCAAAATCTAACATCTGACGCAGTAAAATATATTCAAGAATGCAAAAGTGGACAAAATAGTAAATAAATATTGTTGAAAATGCCACAAGAATGTTTAAAAAATAACCAACATTTTTCATTATCTCCAAAATATCAACGATGAAATTATTGTAATTTTTGAAAATGTATAATATGACAATTTTGAGTGATATCAGTGAAATAAAAGATTGTCAACTATGTAAAGAATGTCAAGTTTTTAAAATTGTCGAGAATTCAAAAATGGTCATAAATGTTAAAATTGATAAAACCTGAGAAAATTGTAATTGTAACGAAAAAAAAATGAATGTTCAAGTCGAGCCAACCCAACCCAACTTCACTGAAAATCTTCAAAGTTGCCAAAATTACAAAAGCCGAATGTATAATTTCGAAACATTCCAGTCGTTAAATCATAAAAAAATGATAAAATTATCGACATCGTTAAAATTTCATTTTATTAACTTGTTAACCTATTTTGTTTATTTATTCAGTTTTTTTTTTAAGTAACATTGGGCAAATCAAATATTGTCAATTTAAAAAATAACTTTTAAGAATTGTACTAAAAAGTACTAAAAAATGATATATGTCAATTGTAAAAACGCCAGAAAAAGTTTAAATTCACCAAAAATACGTAAAATATCAGAAATGGACGAACTGACAAAATTGCAACTAAATAAAAATACTAGAATCGTAGAAAATAGAAAACTTGAAAATTGTCAATAATTAAAAAATCTATGTACTTTTAAAACAAACGAGTTTCCTAAAACGAAAAAAATCACAAAAATTTTTAATATAGAAAATATGACATTTAAAAAAATGTTTCTAAAAATGTTTAACATTATTTAAAATGCAACTGTCAAAAAAAATTGTCAAAATTGATAAAAACGTGAAAAATTGTAAAATAGTTTCAATTTTTAATCCTGTCAAACTTATAAATTGTGGTAAAGTATAATTTTTCAGAATGTTATCATTCATCGCGTTATTGAATCGTCCCAGGAAAAAATTACTAGAATGCTCTGGTAATCAGAATTTAGTTTCAATGGCTAAGCATGGCCTACAACATGACACGATTCTCCACTTTTATTGGTCAGAAGCGATTATCTGGTTTCAGACCCACCCCAACCCAACACAATATTAATCTAAAAAATAAATAAATTACAGAAGCAAAAAAGTCATAGAAATCTCCTACTAATATAATTAATTCGTTCAGTGTATATGTGTATGTGGGGGGGGGGCAAAGTTGCCATTATTTTTTATTTGAATTTTATGTCATTTTGGCTGTTTTTGTTATATAACGTTATTTGTTTTTATATGTTTTATTATTATTATGTTTTATACATTTTTGATAATTTATATGTTTGCGGATTCGGCATCTTTCTCAAATTTAATTTTGAGAATTTAATTTACTTAATGTTACGTAAATAATGGGAAAGATGAACAAACTTGGCAGATTACAAATTTTTAACAATTATGGGAATTTTCAGCTAAAAAAATTTTAAAAAATTTCGTAAAATTTTCTATGTTAAAAATATTGATATTTTTGTCAACTTGTTTTAAGAGTACCTGTTTTTACATTAATGAAAATTTTCAAGTTTGTCACAATTTTCAAGGATTCTAGTATTTTATTTAGTTTTTTAATTTTTTTTTAAATTTTTACGTATTTTTAACTTTGTTGGGCGTTTGTCATGATATTTTTTTACAACGCTATTAATTTTTGGTTTTGACTTTCATTTGTCATTGGGTTGGGCTGGGTTGGGTTGGGTTGGGAAATTTTTAAGTTACAATTTTCTCACATTTAGACCATTTTTATAGCTTTGATTATGGCAATTTTTAAATTCTAGACAATTTAAAAAACTTGACATTCTTTACACAGTCGATAATATTTTACTTACCTGATATCACTTAAAATTGTCGTATTATACATTTTCAAAAATTTCAACAATTTTATCGTTGAAATTTTGTAGATAAAGAAAAATTGTTCACTCTTTTCAAGTATCGTATATTATAAGTTTGGTATTTTTATAAATTTTACGTTTCAATAGTCTTGACTGTTTTTTTTTTTTCACTTTTTGCACATTTGACATTTTTGGATATTTTTTAACATTTTTGTGGGATTTTCGAGGAATTTTTATTTGCGATTTGTCCATTTTTTATTTTTTACTGTGTTTGATGATTGAATTTCATTTTAGACATTCGTTTTCAATGTTGGCAACTGTTGCATTTTACCAACTTCCACATTAGCCATCCTCAGATAGCTCTAGGTCGAAACAATAAAAAAAAGTGTACCTTTTCTAGGTCGCTGGCAATATGCGCAAATTTGTATCGAAGGACCTCAAAGCAACGTTAAATTTAATAATATAAAATATTAAAATTGCATTTGAATGAATTTAAAATTTATCAATTATTTTTCAACTATCAAAGTCAAAAACAACTTCAGCGCATCAGGAGGTTTTATTAACATTGATAAATATGTTTTAAGACACACACGCGATCAATTTACTACTGTCTTTAAGAAGACAGTGGTGTTGGAGCTATGTAATTAGCTGCGCTCGCCGAAATGTCATATGAACATAGTTCAAAAATAAAGGCTACGATTTTGTTGCATCGCAGATAGCGAAGCTTGGCATTAGCGAATTCAAAAGCAGAAATCGTTAAAAATCTTTATAGTTAAAGATGTGAAAAATTAATAGTCATCCTTGCTGTCTATATGCAACAATGTATTACTTTTTTTTTCATTTTCGTATGAATCATAAACCTATTACCATACCATTTCTGGCTATTTTATTGTATCCATTTTTTTAAAAGCATGTTATGTTTCATTGTTGATGAACATGGGCGCTGTGTGTCATTCTCTGACGATGGGAATAAATTTTGTATCAAGTACTCGATATCATTATCGATAAAAAAATTAAAAATAGATGATTAGCTCTAAATTTTAAGGTGCAGTTGTTGTTGATATTACGAATTTTTGAGGGGGAAATCAATCATCGACTCGTCGAGATAACGGATATTCAAACACAGCTTAATGTTTTAGTAAACATTAAGCTGTGTTTAATATCAGGTGTCTCGACGATTCGATTATTGGTTAAGCTTTCGCACATTTCAAGTAGTTAATGTAAACAAACCGTTTTAAACCACCACCACCAAAATGTGTCCCCTTCGTTGCTTCGATCTTAGAATTTCTTTCCATTTCAAATAGAAAATTACTTAGATCCGTTGTACCAGACATAGGAAAGCAATTTGATATTTGATGATGAATTATTTGAATTCAAGATCTATTTATTATACTTATTAAATTACGTCTACGTGTAACGAATATCAATCGAAAGTCAATCGGTTTAAATCAGCGAAGCGCGTCGTGTGATAATACTGTGCTTTCGCGAATAGTGTTCCTTGGAATCGTCCTAAAAAGGTTCTAATCGTAATTATTGCACGTTCTATTGCAGCGTAACGTTATTATAAATTTCGGTAATTTTTATTTCGTTCTACCTACTTATATATTCTTACCCATTGCGTGTTGTTTGCTGATGTCCACAAAATTCATGTGCAACTTAAATCTGATTATTTATAGTTCGCTGAATGTATAAATGACACAATTATATCTGTTCTTGTGTTAATTAACTTGACGATCATTCAACCGTATTATAAAATTTTGGGGCGTCGGCTAAAATCACGGGGTATTACAATTGTATTGTAAATCTAGTTGGTATCACCACCGAGGTTTGGCAAGACCAATTTATATAAATTGGTCCGTTATCGCATAAATTCTCTTTCCCAAAAACCGTCATTTTACGACCCGCCAAATTCATCACAACGTGGCAGTCGTAAATAAGCCATTATGCAACGCAATTTAAATTACTATATGGCATGCACACGCGGGAATTTAGATTCGCTAATCGGTCAATCAAATGTCGGGCAAAACAACCCTTTCCGCGGTCAGTACAAAATTCGTTTTCTGGCCAATCACGAGACGAGTTCTCATTCTCGCATCAAAGGGGGCATTTCGTTCCCACCGGCGAATCTAGCGAACTTCATTATTTAAAGAAGGTTGCAACCTTAACATTCAGTACAACATCAGAATCAGTAGTATCTCGAGTACTAACACAACAGTATTATTCACTCAAGTATTAATCAAGTATCAGTCGAGTGGCACATCAGTCTACTTCATTACAACACGAACAACAATACAAGTAGCTAACAAGCGTACAATACATCGCAAAAGTACACACCAAGTGCAAATTGTAATTGTAAAGTAATTAAATAAACTGTTAATAAATAGTGTATAAAGGTAACGGGAGATTTTTATACAGCCAAGCCTTCGAACGATATAATAAAGCCCAGACAATAGCGGCGCACATCAGTGGCGTAAATTCTTGAGCGAGAGACGTATTCGAAATTCTCGTCGACCTTACAAATCGCCACGAATCGAGTATACAGAAGTCACTTCGTTCACGTGGCGCAAACAGGATATGATAATTTGCTCATTTATACAATTTTGGTGAACCTTTTTTTTTAATTGTGGTCATGAAAATATCTGAAAATTTTCTTTACGTTGAAACAGTGAGAAAAGCAATCAATTATTGCAATTTAATTCTTGCTTGTTTTCGTGTTGAGGATTAGTTTTGGAAATGTCTGATCTTTATTCCAATTTTAGAGGTTAATTTTCAGTAACGTTTATAAAACACTTATAAATCACATTTAATTTCTGACTCTCACGAGATCAACCGACACAGATACAACGATGTTCTAAAATGTACTAGCTTGCTATACCGGTGGGCTGAGATTGTTAAACCAAATGTTCCTTTATTTACATGCACTTCACACACATATTTATAAGTTAAATTATAAGATGCTTATTAGTTTTTTTTTTCATCAATTTATTTTCAGTATAAATCTTAACTTATCTTAACTTATGTTACACTTTGAAACTACAACTCATTTGAACTAGTTTTTTCAACGATTTATCACCTTTTAATGTTTTATTGTATTAATGTAATTTGAAGTAAATGTTATCATAAAAATAAATAATTATTCTATAATTATCATTTGTGACGTTATATAGCACAAGCACATGGATCAATTTGACGTAAAACACAAACTGCTAAGTAACGCGAAGAATAAACGCGCAGCTCCGCATCATTCTCTTGACCGATTTCGTCGACATTTCACGTACGTCGCCCGTTATTATTCGAAACGCTGCTTAAACCGCACGACATATGAGAAATATGAAATAAAAAAGTTATAGAGAATTAAATTGCATAACGGAATCACATGGACAGCATTTATCCATATCTCGAAACAAAAACTCGTCCAAATTCGAAAACAAATTTCCGAATATGAACTCGAATTTGAAAGCAATCTCTCAACCGGAAGTGATGGTTAACCCTAATCACCTTTTTCATATCTCGATTGTTATAAACGTTAAAGATGTGGGTTTTAAACAACTTTTATTTGAAAAGTTTTTATCAAAATATAAGACAGTTCAGTGCGGATCGTGGTAGATTTTTTTTGGTTAACATTTTGTGCATTGGTCGCGTTTCTCGTTTTATTTTCGATGCGCAACGAAATTAACACCTTGCACTGTGCGAAGTTGAGTCGTGGGTGTACACGACCGCAAGTTCACGCTGAATAAATGTGCAACGCGAAAACATCAAAATGGGTCAAAGAAACTGAGATCTTGGTGAGTCACACCACTCAACAGGTCTATTTACTTGACGTAGACATCAATTTGCTTCCGTGTTAATGAGCTTGGTTTATTGATCCTTGCAAACGTGAGTCTCCTTACGTACAATAGTTGTTTTGATTTTTTTTTTTTTTTAGTTTAATGTTCTTTTTTCAAGTAAGACAGTTTGTTATGATATTTTGATTTTGGGGTTTTGGGGTTTCCACAACTGGTGACATTTCCATCCACATGTTTGCGAGGTATGTGACAAAATTCATTAACGACATATAGAGGGGTTTTAGTAAATAGTAGGGGAAAACGAAAGTTTAATAAAAAATATTTTCTATATTCGATTAACGCCCTTCAAATTATACTAATAAAATTGATCGTATTACAAAAAACGTAAACGCGCGAATTAATATTCAAATTAAAACCGCTCGGCGCTATTAAAAATTTCCACGGAGCCATAAACGCGCATTAATTCGAATCTAAAGTCACATCACATGTCCTGTCCTGTCAGCGCGAGCAATTTGCTGTGTATGATAATCTTGTTGACACGACATTTCACTTATCTGCGAAAACATCGCTTTAAAATAACGCGCCGTCAAAATTCGCCGGGAAATCGGAATTTGCACCGCCGTAAAAAAAAATTAATTCCAGCTCCAATGAGTTATTGTTGTTTGCGCGTTTGAGCTGCGATTGTTGCTGCGATTAATTTAACGATCGCTGCCGATTCTTAACGTCGTTCGAAATGCACGTTCACCGGGATATCGGCGATTAAATTTTTATCGCGCGCTCGATTTGCGGCCGGGAAGGACATCGTCGACGCGTTCTATTAATAGAAAGTTTGATTTCACGTAAAACGAAAATTTCGGCGTTCCGAGTTGAATTGCAACACGGCTCGTTGTTAAATAATAAAAGATCGTAAAATGCAATGCAAACGCCCCAGTTCCATAATAAACGTAAACAAACAAGCGCCACGTTAATAAAACCACCCATTACGTAATTGACACTTAAATTAATAAATTACTTGTTTTCAATGTTAACGATGCTTGATAATGATAGCACACCGGATTAAATTACGTGCAATTATCCAACGTTCGTTTTCCACCTAACGCATGCGAAGCGCATTAAATCGCAACTCGAAACGTTGCGCAATTCTTCGAGCATTTTTGGGACGAAACGTCGAGGGATTAGATACACCGTAATCACGTACAGATAAGTCTCGAGTGTTTGCCATCGGCGATAAAAATCGCACGAAAAACCCGTGTTATCTTTCAAGGTTGAAATTGACTTGAACGTCTTCGTCTTCCGGCGAGTTTACCAAACGTCGCGGTGCATCGGTGCGATTTGGTGGCTCCGATTGCCGGGTGGATGAACTTATTTACGCGAGTGTTTTTCGAAATTATCGCCGCGACCTTGGCAGCTCTTTTCGCAAATATGTATTCGACGGATGAATAAAAAGTTAGTATCGCTTAAAATTTTGAGCGTTCTCGGCGTATTTAAAATAAATTTTGTGTGTGGATTGTTGTGGCGGCCGGTGAAATGGAATTTTCCGATTGATTGCATTGTAGATTGTATCGAGTAGTGCGTCAGAAAATTGCATAATTAAAATAATGGTTAAACGCCGCCCGGTTATTACTTTTCCCGTGCCCAGCATTGATTTTTAAGATCGGGGCAGGTACCAATCGTTCGCTTGTGAATCAGTCACGTTGTAATAGGCGACTGGTAATATGTTGTGTGAATATTATTAATAAACCAGTTTTTCGACTGGAACGCATCGACGTTGTTTGCGTTAGATCAATGTTAATTAATACTTTCCTTTGCAGTTGGACGATTTACACGTGGACGCAGAATCTTCTAGCCATGGTGAGTCGTTTCAAGTATTTTTATTGAAATAATTGCCGCGCCTCGAGAAATAGCGCTCGGGTAATTTGCGAAAAATGCACGTTTCGACGATAACGACATTTTGTTGTTGTAATTTGCTTCTATTGTACTGAAATTCCAACGACCTTAAACTTTGTTTCGTTTCGGATTTGAATGAAAATGTATTAAGATTTTTATGCAAATTTTGCTGTTTGCTTGTGTGGCCAGTCTAGACGATTAATTAGGCACAATTTTTATGATATTTCTAGGAACCATATACATTTTATATATAATATAAGTTTTTATTGGAGTCGGAGCAACATCTGCACTAGTTCATGGGAGCCACATAACTACCTCAAACCATGTAACTACGCTCCTCCATCTAAAATTAATATAAATGGCACCACATTGCCGCGAAATTCAAATCATCGTCCACAACATGAACTTCAAACATAATCATCACTGATGATGATGATGATGATGATGACAATAATAAATGTGTGGTATTACGTTATAGAAGTGTTTGCCTTTAATTTCCTTTGATTAATTAACGTTTTCATGGTATTATAAAAAAAAATTGCTACGTTTTTCATATTTTACTTTTATTGCCATTTATTTAATTATTATTAATTTTTAAATTGTTTAGTTTCTTTCATTATTTCATAGACAATTTTTGTGTTATCTCGCCCCTTTCGTTTCGTCAACATTCATTCGTTCATTCGACTTCCATTTATTTTAATTTCAATTTGTTACTTTTTAGTTTTTTTAGTTTAAAATAGTTTCTGTAATTTGGTTATTGTTTTGATTGACGTTTTAATCTCATGCAGTACATTGTCCTTAATCTTATGTTCAATTAAAGTTTCTAATTGACTTCGATTTTAATTTTCAATTATATCGTTTTTGTTGTTTTCGCCATTCTTTTTGGTTCTTTTTGTTGGGTTGGATTATCGTTTGCATTTCTTAAAAATTAAGGGATGTTAACCATTAATTAAAATGCGATGAATATTAATTAAACAGGTTGTTGCAAACATATTACTGTTTGGATTCTTGGACGATCGTTTCACACGTAGAGTAAGCAACAACAAAAAGATGTTGGAAGCAAAACTTCGGTTACGAAATACTATTTGTCCAGAATTAGTTGTGAACTCAATTTTAACATTGCTTGTCACTAACCGAACACATGTCGTGTTAACAGCTGAAACCAATCCGGCTCGTTGCCAGAAAGAAGTGCCAAACGCCAACACAAAACAAACAATCAAGCAGTAAAGTTCATATGTAACGAATGAAACATCATAATAAATATTATTTAAAATCCTAAAAATCGACAATTTTAAAGACGCCAAAAATCATCATATTTTTTAACTATTGCAAAACAAAACAAAATTAAAAACGTTAAAGTTTGAAACATCGTTTGTGTTGGGTTGAGTCATGTGTTTTTGCAGCTTGATATTTTTGCGATGAGCTCATATGAAGGACGAATCGATCGTCCAAGAATCCAAATCTCGTTCTGTTGTCCAGTATTTTATGTTAGATTTTTACAGTTTATATTGTATGGAACTTAATTGCTTAGTTTTTGTTTCTCATTCAAAGATTCAAAGATCTTACGTAAACGTCACGATGCAAATGGCGAGTTCGTTGCTATTTTTTTACAAAATGATGTATCTATCTTATGAATTCTTCGGTACTTTAACTTTTTATATGTTATATTTATATGATGACTGATCAGGTGACTTTTCAAAATTCTTTTAGGTTAATTCGCCAAATAAAAAAAAAACGATAGGCAATCTCGTACATAATTTATGATTTTAATTTAAGAATTGATGTTGTGAAGAACGATGCGCACGGTACTGCGATCGATGTGAGTTTACATTTTTTTCTGCCCTTTGTATTTGGTATTGAATTATTCAAAAATATTTCACCTACATGGTTATGTTTTAGTTTTCCTTCTACAATTAATTTCATATCCAACCAACTTGCCGCTAACTTCTGTTATCTAGAAGGATAATAGAAGTTAGCAGCATCCCCATTGTGGATCGTCTGTTCCACATTTTCATTCGAGTTTATTATAAATATTTCAGTTTGCCAGGGTATATTTTTTATTGCAAACGCGCACGATAGTCATGAATTAAAAATTGTTATTATCTTATTTACTCTTTGTTAGACGTCTTTGTCCGATTGATGCCTAAATTGGTAAAAAAAATTGATTACAAAGTTCTCAATAGTGGTCAATAAGTTTATCTGGGATATTTAATGGAAAATAATTGGATTTTTAATAGCAATGTGTGTCTGATAATATTCTTTTGAAAAATCTCTCATATTTATATTTGCTTTGTTAATATTGTTCTGAAAATTGTTATTGAATTTCGCCGTTTTTTTAATTTTCTTTTCGCTTTAATTTATTCAACTTTCGTTCTATTGGTTTTGATTTGTATTAGTTTCAATTTTGTTCTTCCTTTGTGGAGATCTTTTCTGTGTTCAGGGGCGCTCGCAGACAATTTTTCAGGTAGGGACAAGGCTTGTGTGGCATATTTTGATAAAAATGTATAAATTAATTAATCCTTACATCCAATAAAATTATTGCAGTTTAAAAGTAACAAAAAACAGAAGTAAGTAGCAAAATTAATATTAAGTTATGTTCATTGCCCTTGTTACTGGATCCAATGCTATATTTCCCCAATCTACCCATACCCATACCATGGCCATATTTTTTCATTTTTTTCATTTATTTATTTTATTATAACTTCTATCTGCTTCGTTATTATTCCTATCATCTTTTTATCAATGGCTTATATATTTTTTGTTATGTCTTTATTTTTAATTAATTAATTTTTCATTTTCAATTTTCATTAGTGTGACATTTCTACAATCTTTGTCATTTACGAATTTGGAATTTTGATACAATTTCGACAAAACTGGCTTTTTACACATTTTTGACAAGTGTGCAACTGTTGACGTTGTGCCAATTTTTACTATTTTACAATTTTGACAAATTTCGTCTTTTCTGACAGTTTGTGAAGTAGTTCTTTACGATGTTCCCAATTTCGTCATTTTTTAATGTTTTAAGCAATTGAGAGGTTTTGTCAATTTTCCATTTTAAACAATTTTGCGTTTATTTCGATATAGACGCTAAATTTATTTAAATCTTTTTTAGTTTTGAATATTTAATTTCGAGGCTTATACTTGATTTTCTTTCTATTTCCATTACTTTAACCTAAAATCGATATTTTAAATATGTTGTTTTATTTTCGTACATTTAACTTACTTTTATATTAACACCTTGCGATTTTTTTAAATTTTATTTATTTAAAATAAATGTAGCAGAAATGTTCGTTTCGTTCTGCTTTGTGGCACCAGTTTAGTTCGTATTCGATTATTGTTTGAGTTATATTAGTTGATTCTTATTTAATTTGGAGTAGAGCTCTTTTTTATCGATTAGGTTCAAGCGCGGATACAAGGGGAGGTAATGGGGGCAATGGGCCCCACCCTGACTTATGACCGACGCACTTTATTTTGACCAAATTTAAAATTTTAAAATCATCATAGGATCACTACCTGTGTACAAGAATCATTATCAACTCATCACTACCCAAGAAGATTACATCAATCGATCAAGTGTATTTTATTCGAAATCACTGATAAAAATAAGTTCGCGATGTTTGGTTGAACGATAAAAAAATCGAGCTTCAGGCTTCTCACACTTCACGTTACAAACGAATAGTAGTAGTCCACTCAACCTAGCATCAATTTTTTTATTGATGCCACCCTGAACAAATTCCTGTATCCGCGCCTGTCTAGGTTGGCACATGCGCAGTTCTAATTGGTTTTAGAGAGTTCATCATCGGCTAATAACGTGTGAGCAACGGAATTGTGATTCAGGGAGGGCTTTGGAAGTTTTCGCGTATGTCTTAGATTAATTTTGAGTAATAGAACTACTCGCCGTTACTAACAGGTGTACCAACCCTTTTCCCGGTAACTTAAATTTAGATTAAATCAAACTGCAGGCAAAGCTGTAAAAGCTGAGGTTGGAAATAATTCTAAATAATTTTAAATAACACAATTTAATCATGACAACCAATAGTAATTATCAAATAAGATGACTTATATGGCCACCACTGACATCTCTACGCAATGTAACTCTTCTTTTAACGAAATCAACAACATTATGAAGTATCGAAGTGAGTGATATTAATTTCTTCGATTGCGTTAGTAGTTCGTTCTTGTAGATCGCCTAGGTCAGCAACAGGAGTTTTGAAAATAGTGTTTTTCAAATGTGGCCATAAGAAAATGTCACAGAGGGTGATATGACATGACCTCGAAGGCCAAATTGTCTCTGTATTTAAACTAATGATGCGATATCCAAAGAATTGCCTCAGAAAACTAATGTTTTCAAAAGTCGTGTGTGCACGGGAGCCATCTTGCTGAAAATAACCTTGCTGTAGTTCGTCGTCGTGCAACGTGTTCACAAATGGTGTTAAAATTTCATTAAAAACTGTTTTACAATACTTCAAAAAGTGACAGTTTAAATGAACTATTTTATTGGATTAAAATTACACATTCATGGTATGTCCATCTCTCTCTTCCAGGGCCAACTCTAGAACATAATTCCGTTGCTCTCACGTTACAATCTAATTGGTCAACTAAAGCACCATACCTTAGTTAAAAACACAATGAAGTAATAATAGTATAATGAGTGTTGTTCAAACGAAATATTTTCAATTTTCAATGATATTTCATAGTAGGCTATGTTAGGGTGATATATTATAGTTTGTATTCATAATGCATATAACTTTAGGTATTTTTATATTACAATTGCAATAATGTCTGGTCGAAAATCTTACTTCGCACTTATAATTTTTTTTATTCTTTCCTGCAGTTTTTTTTTTAATTTCTACTTTCTGCGATCTCGTAGTTATCAGGGCACTATATTTATTTCATTCAGGAGTACAATTTATCATAACGTCGTCGGCAGTCGAAAGTTTAAAAGAAGTATCAGGTTAATGTATAAATTTGACATTACTACGAGCGATGCTTCCAGTAAGTATCCAACGTTCGACTAACTTGGGTGTAGTTTTTTTATTTCATTGATTTTTATTTATTTAAAAAAAAAACTTGCCCAACAAATGACGTTGAAGAAATTTACAAGTTTAGAATTACAATTTGCTAAAAAGTGACATGGGCATTAATTGAGCGATAGATTGTTCCTGTGTAATGTCACCTCGTCGGTACCTAATTTATATGTAGTGCTCATCAAAACCGTTCATCTCCAACCACTTTAATTTAACTTAATTATCCTGGTAATTTTATGATAATCGTGTTTACTCTATGACATATTAATTTCGAACATTCAACCCACACTTTGAAACTAGTTAAATTATAACTAAATCTTCGGAGACTTCCAAACACTTATTATATTACAAATTTTTGTACTTCATCTACACAAGCTATCAAATCATATCTCAATCTACTACGCGTATTATGACCTACATGAATATACCTGTAAAATAATAATAAACACATGTGTAATAGATGTCATAGAAGTCGACGATAAGGACTCAATGTGATCGGTTATAATGTCATCACAGATCCCTTATCTAATCACTGATTTGTATTTAATCCAAGCAGTGCAAATATTTGGTAAATCACATGATTTTCACTGTGCATTGTAATTGTGGAGCCACATACGTGCTTAAATAACGTAATGTACGCTATTAACCAACTTATATAAATATTAGATCAGTGAATAAAAATTGTACATAGAAATCTGAAGCAGCTGATCAAGTGTCGGATTGACGATGAGGAATTGACATTGGATTTTCAGAAATACGGTTTAAATCAACCTGTGAATAATGTGCTGTCTTGTCTTCAAATTTATTATTAATTTAACTGCCACCACAAGAAATTGATGGTGAAATTCCTTCTAATTTTTTATTGGTTATCAAAACACTTTTAAGGGGTCATTTTTATGTTTCAATGAAACAAAATGGGGAAATTTAATCACGATAAATATAGAAATAATATAGAAAAAATACAAACAAAGTTTTCGATTAAAACTATGATTCCAAATCGAACAGGAATATTTTCTTACTCATTCGTCTCGGGTTAATCCCGCGAATTGGTGCCTTGGGGAAGACATAAGTCACAATCATTTCCACTTAACTCATTTACATTGCAATTTGTGATTCCAAATTAGGTAACGTTTTTTATCTGCTAAGACTGGTTCTTGCACTAGCGTAAGTCTTGGATGTCTTTGACGAGTTTATGATTTACTAGTACGTATTTGTTTTATATCATTCGAGTTGCGTAACTGTTCAATTATTACTTTTTTCCTCAAAAAAAAAAAACTCATGTAAATAAACAAATGGGATTTGTTGATTCTGTTTTACGATCAAGGTTAGCAGTTCATTTTCGACTGGCTATTCACGTCGGTTTCCTTGATTTTAATTAACTCTTCGTCCAACAATTGAGCTGTCATTCCTTTCGTTTCTTTTCAATTTCCCGTTTAAAGCACAAACGTGTTGTATAACTTATTCCTCAGCGAATCACGTCACCCAATTGTTGCTTTAGTTCGTTCAAAATGTTTATCGTGCAATTTGGATTAAGCGAAACTCTATTCATCGGATCACTTAGTGGTTTTTCTAACTAAAACACTGTTGTGTTGGTGAAGCGGTATCGAAAAGAAATTTTTATTTTGTTACATTAGCCAACCGAACTAAACCCGATCCCACCCAACCAAAATTTTGTACAAATTGACCCAGTAATGAAACCGAAGAATATAAGAGCTGTGTAAAAAAAATAATTTATAATATTTTTATTCTACTAAATAATTGTATTTTTGTAAAATAGGTGAGATTCCCTGTCATGTGACCTATCATATCACTTCGTATTACCGGCCTTTCTATTATGACACCGTCAACGTCTCACTACCCACCTCCTGCAAGACATTGGTCCTGTGGTTCACAGGACTCGATCTCGATCTCGACTCACGAATCGTCTTCACAATGTCGCCTATGATGACGGTTGTAAATACGTCCACAATATTTCCTTACCTGGATGCATGATTGGATTGTTTTAATTTGTCGAATCGATTTTGTTGCTGTTAATTGACTCTAATAAATGTGCTAATCAAAAAAAAACTGTTGGAGAAATTGCATTGGTGTCATGTGTGGGCATGGACATATTTCTATTTATGATTTGCGGCTGATAGAGCTATAATGAATATAATTCAAGAAAATTAGCAGCTTTTGTCAAAGGACACGGTTAGGATAAAAGTAAATCTCAAGACGATTTTTTACAAACTTTATAATTTTTCATTCGTAGCTGAATATAAGAAAAAGAAAGAACTCGTTACTCTTGGAATTGGATTATTTTCATTTCTCGAAGTATGTTAAGATGAATGTGTGATACTTTGATTGGCTGCACTTTTTATCACAAATTATCATTAAATGTATTGATTTCCTGCAGATCAGTTATAGTTTTACCTTCAAGTATTAAAGTATCAACTTTATAAGTTTTATTGTAGTCCCTTTGTCCATTAATTATGGATCAAGCACATTTTATCGGATTTCTTGATGCTTCAAGTTTTCTATTATTATTATTATTATTGCCTTACTTATCATCAATTAGCATCAATAGGTGCGCATTGTTTTCTTGTACTGCGTTAAAAGATCAGGATCACGAAAATGTTTAATTAACCAATGCATAATTTTTTAATTTATTCAATGTATCAATAATTTCTTCAGTTATCTACGTGAACATTTGGAATTATTGATTTTTACTTGCAGCAGGGGAAGAGAAGGATGCAAACTGTTTTAAGAATAAAACTCTAGACTCGAACATTTAACGTACAGAGTGTGATGATACAAAAGTATCGTTTTATTTGAATTCTTCTATCCAGAAACCTCTTATACCTCTCTACCATTTGTCTTTGTTCTGCCTCCTGTTGCTGCTAACTCCGCTACGTCATCCGCAAGGGCTAGGGACCAAATCTTTGCATTGACCAGGACTACTCCACCCTGCCCTTCTCTCAGAATCGTCTCCAATTCAACATAGCAGAGGACTTATAAACTGTATACAAGTGAAAACACAGGTGGATAAGCCAAATACAAGTCAACGGAAAACTCAGCTATTACTACATTTGTTGATTGGAAAACCAAGTAGGAGGCGACCTAGGAGATGCTTCATGGATAACGTAGCAGCGGACCTGGAGATACTGCGCAACGTAGATGGAGCTACGTGACAGGGATACAGCCGAATGAAGAAAGTCAAGGCCAAGGCCCATAACCAGGATGGTTGTCATGAAGCACTAACTTAGAATCACATGTTCCTACACATTTAAGCGAATTAACTCGATTAGATCAATACCAACTGTCAAGGAGAAATTTATTTGCGGACACCTTAACTTGATTAAGATGTTAAATTGCTTTCACCTTGATTCGCCTAATTTCACCGACTATGAAACTTTAGTTTCAAATTTGAAGATATATAGACTGATACGCACAGTGCGAGGCAAACTTGGCTGCACTGTTATTATTATATAAAAAATTACACCATTGATCCTTAGGAAACAATTTACTTAATTGGAATCTTTGGTGCATTCTGAACCAGATTGATCTAATATAAGTTCATTTTTGTTCCTTACATTTACATTTTTTATTTCTAAACTTCGTTTTATTACGACCTACTTACTTTACACACACTTTTATAATAACAAGTCCTCCTTATATTTAGTGTTACGTCTATGATTGTATTGATTAAACTAATTGTGATAAAAAATCACAATTTGTTTTAGATATAGATCCAACCAACTTGCTATTATTTTTTTCTATCTGGGTTCCCCAACTCAGATCTTAGGCCAAAAGATTTTCAAACAGGATTTTTTGATCGTTGACAAGCATTTGGGTTTATATTACATGTTTCTGTCAGGATTTATACGTTGTTTTGATTGTATTCTGTTTTTCTACTAATATGTCTAAATTTTGTTTTTCTTATGGACGAAACATTTCATTGCAATATTAAAGTCCTATTTTTCATATTGTGGAAAATTAAGTTAAAATAAAACTTTTCACAATGACGAGAAACAATTTGTAATAGCATGTGTCGTTCACATAGATTGTTCATTCCTTGGCCTTGGTATGTAAAAAACAAAATACCTTTCAGCAATATTGAAAAACAAATATGCTGAAAATGTGTTATTCATGGTACCGGAAGTAAATGATTGTGAAACCCATTTATCTAGAACAATACTTAGAATTACAATAACCACACATTTGAGATAGTGAATAAGAAACTTCACACAGAAACATGGAATTATAAGCAAACGTGACTCTCAATCTCAACCTATGACATAACAAACGCTGACCATCGTTATTATCCAAATATAGTCGAGCCCTATTTTTTATGCTTTGTCGCTTTTACAACATAAACTCTGGTGATTTCGTGACGAGTGAGATGTTTATTTCCTGGGACACCTGTTTTTGAATTGGTGTAGCAGATTTTATTTGTCCATAGAAATCCACATTTATTGCGACCATTATTGAATTGAACGAATTATAATCGATAATACTGTGCACGATTAAAACACTTGCTCTGTACCTTGAAACGCTGGTCTGTAACCTACAATTATTTAATAATAATGCAAAAAAATAATATTTATTTTCTACGATGTTTACATTTAACTGACACGCAATGAAATATTAAATTACTGTAATGCAATAGCTAGTCTTGTTTCCTCCGCAGGCTATTTTTAAAGAAAGAGAACAAATATTACCCATAGATGTCCTAAATATTATGCATTAAGTGCATTCTCTTACACTCAATACATTAATATTTATGGTAACAGTCCTTTGCTCCACATTTCAAAATTTGAAATAGAATGCCATACAATGTCTGCAAGGAAGTCACTGGAAGGTAAATATTGCAATCATCTTCATCAGATGTTATATTCCTAGATTTGGATAAAAATGCCTTTTGAGGTGCTAGCAATCTCTGTTGTTACTGCCTATTTCCTTGCCTTTAACTGTCTGTAAGTGTTCTATATCTTCCACATCAGAAACCCTTTTTCATTACTCTGAAGTAGCTTCTGGAAAATGACTTATCTACTCCGAAGAATCAATTGAATCCAACAAGTTTACTTTACATCTTATTAGGCGTATGCATTTTCAGGCAATCAACAGAAACGTGACTTTGGTCATGATGAGAATTTTCATATTCTGAGTTGTATTGCAATGTTAACGAAACGAATTTCATAAAAATCTCAATAGCATCCTTGGTGTGAACTCTTGGGAAAACGAATGCATGTGATACCTAGTTCACCATATGTTACAATAACAATTTGCTTTACACCTCAGGCTACGTAACATTACAAGGATTACGTACTCGTACTGTGGAAACGCCGGCGTCACCGAAGTCGTTCACTCGATCTGGGATCAAAATTCCCTGACTCGAATATCAGTTTCTTGAATTGATTCAAATAGCACCAGTTATAACCACTGCATCTTACAAGGATGGAAGGATCTGGTTTCTCAACCGAACATCCTTGTGTCATATTCGTGAGACATGTTTTTCCCGTAATTCCATCCCTTTACCTCTCTTTAGGTTAGCCCTTCAACAAAGTCCTTGGACTAGTAGTATTCAAACATTTTGATAACATTAAAAATCAAGATATTAATTTATTTTTTTAAACAGAAAATCAACTCCGTAGTTAATGAGACCTATAAGAGACCTATAGTTAATGAGACCTATAAGCCTGTTTCTTGTCTACAAATAGTGATATGTCTGGCTCTATTTTGCTCAATTTGAGTCTTAAAAGTGGCTCTATTGGTAATTTGTTTCGGTATTTAGATATTAGGTAGAGAAATTGGGAAAATTCCATCTCGCATATATAAGATGAGGCAAATGGTAACAATACCGTGCATTCGCAGATGACGTTATAGTACTATTGATTCCTCGTTCACCAGATGTTACAGGACCAACCTGCTTCAGACCTCAGGCTCCAATAACATTACCTGGATTATTTACTCGTATAAAGAAAACGCTCTCTTTAGGATAGTAAACTGTAAGCAAACATTACTCAATTCAATCTCTTCGAAAACAAATTTTAATTCTCCATCAGATGATAACTCAACTAGTTTTTTGTTTAAATGAAATGGATTTTTGGGTAATCACACTGACAGGGATTCCGGGTCCTTTCAGAGTCAGACAAATCTTCCGGAAAATAAATATTACATTGATATTTAAGATCTGCCAAGTGAGTTGTTACATTTTTAATAATCGACTGAATAACTTTTAGTTTGTTTGCTATAACAAAACTTAGTAGTACGAAATTAGCTGTAAAATAAATCTCTTTGCAGTATTTTCTGCTAAAGGGTTTCATTTTATGATTGGCCATAAATATATTTAATTGTTCACCTTGAAGACTTAAATTCAACTCGTTCAATTTGAGAAAAATATCACTCAAGTAAGCTGACCTACATAACCATTCTTCATCAGTTAAGAACTGTATGATTTTTTATGTTTATCATTGTCAATCCATCACCTCTGTATCGAAAAGAAGCTGCTGATGTTCATTGCCCATTTCTATGCATATCTACGACAGGCTTTAAGTTCGGTGGCATGTTTTTCGATACAAGCGCTACTCTATGAATCATACAGTGAACTCATGTTACATTTGGTGAGACTACTTCGATTCTTGACAACCATGGCATGAGGTCCATCACCGCACACCCCCACACAATTTTCCCAAGAAATATTGTTTCCCATGATTTCTTCTCCTGTAGTTCCTTGCAAAAAATAAACATTTTAGCGGCTTCATTGTTGTATTCATATTTTGCAAAATGAATTAGTGCAGCGTTTTGGGAATGGGTTGATTCATCAAGCTGGAGTTATCTGCATTATCTGCCATTTCGAATATTCTGCGACTAATTTGCTTTCCCTTTTCACCAAATGTTCAAACTTAATGTCTACTATATCCTGAGCTGCTGGAACAATTAACTCTTCAGCAATGTTATACGACTTGCCAGATTTAGCTATACAATAGCTCACTCAGTAAGAAGCCTCCATTTTTTTGTTAATGTCAGTAAAAGTAGACATTAGACATACAGTTTTGCTAACATGTCAAATGTTCGGTTTTTCTGAAAAAATTCACTGGTTTTATCTTTGGATTCTGGGTGTTTGGTGTGTAGGTGCCTCTGTAGTTTATTTGGTTTCAGTGACTCGCTTGACAGTACTGACAGGCACATAAGGTATCTAGCCCTTGGTTCATCATCTTCAGTACATACAACACCATATTTTATAAACTCATTGTTAAACTTACGAACTCGTTTTTTTGCTATTACTTCTTTATGTCTCAACTCTGTGGAAACAGGGTATCTGTTCCTTCATGGTCTGTTTTTAAAATTGTCCTAACATTTTTATCAAAAAAGTTTGTCAATGATGCATTGTTTCATAGCATCAGAAAGGTAATAATATATCAAAACAGTACCAGAGCGGTATCTCACGGTACAAGATAAAAATTATACAGTACAAGTACACAATACTTCACTTCTGGTTCCAAATTCAACCAATTTCGCACCTCTTCGAATAAGCAAAATCCCAAGGCATACAATATAAAATATTCCTACGTCCGATTACAAAAAGAACATGTCTATGCATTGAAAAGTTCGCAACCTTTGATCAAGAAAATAGCTCAAGTCAATAAATACGAGAATTGTAATTAAACTTACTTTAAAAGGTATTGTGAATACACTCATTGTTAATCACCATAAATTACTTTTCTATTGTCGATGCGAACCTTACACGTACATTAACTTATTTTTAGGTTAAGTATTATTAAATTATAATGACAACACACTAGAATAGCACTATTTATTTAAACAAAAAATAATTGCAATGAACGTTTCGAAGTCGTCCTTCTAGTTTTAAACAATGTGCTAACCGATCTTGAAATGTTTGCACAGATTGAGAATAGAGATTTATTTAATAATTATAGGCTGAATATACGATTTTTTGATTCTTTTATGTTATGTATTGGATTTTTTTACAAATAGTTTTAATATATCCCCAAAGAGAAAATTCATTTAGGGAGAGCCGAGCGGAGTGGTCAAATTATGGTGACATATCTGCTTATCTAGTTACAGTTAAGTGCAATAAAACCCGGATGGAAACAGCTCTAAAAAAAACTTTGCATTGTACTGAGTGCGTTTGATTTTTGACTAAGCAATGAATGGAATTCCGAATTAAAATTGAGAATGGGATTTTATATCTAAACCGTTTCTTCTGAGCCATACTCCACATACGAAGCCATTCAAAGAAAACGATGTCTCATCTGTGAAACTCTTCTTGTTAAAACGTCAACAACAACCCAAACCCAAGTAAATTTTCTCAAAGTATAGATTTGTTTGTCTTTGGTCATTTGGTCGATTTAAGGAACTTTACAAACAATGGGTTTGAGTTCGTTGAGTTGGGTTGTATTGGGTTAAGAGACTACGAGTATGATTGGAATTACAATCTTCTATCGCACGTCAGTCTAGATGGTGTTGGGTTTGAATTTTGCAGTTTCCCATTAAATTATTTTGTTTACGTTTTAAGTTCCAAGTTCCACGTTCGTTGGATGGTATAGCTAGTGACTCATTCTTGTTTTACTGACCAATTCTCCAGCATTGCTTAATTTGGTCGCTCTGTTTGTTCTCAGTTCATATTTCAACTAAGCATCATTTATTTAAATGAGACAATGCAAAAAGACGATGCATTTCAGTGCAATAAAAAAATCATCAAAGATGAGTAAAAATTAAATTGAAAATATACAAGACATTAGCTAGATCAACAAATATTATGCGATGGAAACAATGATACTGACCAGGAATGAAGAAGAAAAAATACTGGAAAGGAAGGTAATAACATCAATAATGAAACAAAAAATAAAAGAACAGAAATTTTGGGATGGGAAAACATCGTAAAACACCAAGAACTGGATGGTATGGACACGTGTACAGAAAAGAAAGGGAGGCAGCACTGATAATAACTGAGTGGAACGAACGCAAATGGAATGATAAAGTAGTTACAGACAAAGTAATGAAAAAAATAGTATACCTATCAAAACATTCAAAACACCATGAAAAGATAAATAAAGACTAATCCACCTGGAAGATAGGATCCACGAGAGAAACATCACGTGTGTTTCCAGCAGGCCCTTGATTGCAACCTTCATTTTCCAAACTTCTAAGAAATTTTAATTTAAATTCAATTCAACCCAACTAAGCAAATTAATAGCCTGTTCCCCAATACTAATTGAATTCGAATTGGCTTTAAGTACTTTGTGAGGCCAAATCTCCATTTTTGTTTACAAAGGAAGTCCATGTAGTCTCCACAATCGGAGAGGGGTCGAGATCTTGTCGACTACATGTAAGGTTGATGTGAGGGTGCCACCGAAGCACTAACTGTAATTAGTCGTATTCGCCAAAACTCCGACAAATTAAATGCTAAAGTACAGACCAGAAATAAAGGGATTTCGAACATAAATGATTTTAATTTGTTTATTACTTGTTAATAATAAATATACAAGTACGTTAGCATATCAGGTTTCAAATTGCAATGGTAAAAAGGTTCCAAAAATTAAATAACAAAATAGCTTATCATAAACAGTAAAAAGATTCCCAATTCGTTCCCTTTCTTCTACGTCATCGCCTAATTCCAAATCTGCTTAAATTTACACAAACTAGCTGCGCTAAAATTTGCAGATCAAAGAAATAATTAACACATTAACACTACATTCTCCTCGTTATAAGAGTGCCCCACAAAGTTGGGTGTAAGACAACTATCGCCTCATTACGGGTGCAAATAAAAATATGCCGCGTAGTAAATTAATAAAACTAGTCGTAATCATTTCGACGCATGGATACCGCAGGATATTGATATTGATTGGTTTTATCAATTAATATTTGACATTTCAAATTATATGTCGAAGGTTAAATTTTAAGATTTATTGAACTCCTGCTATTTTTTTTTTTTAATTGAGCGATGTTTACAAACATTTTATAGTTGCTTATTATCGCATCGTGAGTGGAAATACAACTTTTCAAGACAGTGTGCGTAACCACCTCGTTTATTTTAGACGATTAGGCCTTAACATATACTTTTGATTGATTGATATTGACTTTTTTTTTAATTTTGCGTCTTGGCGAACTCAATGCAGCCCAACCCAACTCATCACAACGCAAACGAAAACCTAGCGATCCTTTTGGTCCTCTACAGTAGAATCAAATTCAATTCAACTTACAACTTGTGATATATGTATAGCAATACGTAACTTGCGCGATACCTCTGCCATATTGAAGTAGTTTTGTTTTTTTTATAATTTTATAATTATCGATCTGAATTCGTCATACAATTTTTAACCATGTCATATGCATTTTTACTGTACCGCCGTAGACGCCTTAAGTGCAAACATAAATCAATATGACGGTTACAATGTATGTACACTGTGCCAGCGACTTATCGACTACAAGTCATCTAGGAATAAACAGTTCAATTATTTAGAGATATACAAATGAATCGAGCGAGAAGCGACCGGAAACAAGATATTTCTGGATATTTAAACAATTCTTCGAAATCGGAAAACGAAAAATCTAATCTACAATAAAATTATTATAATCTTGATATCTACAATTTACAATGGCTCACCGGTACATCTGGTCGTTGCTGACCTGTATGTAGATGTTCTAATTGTGCCCCGAACAAACATTATCATCGATGAATTTATATACATACATTTTCGTGATCGTGTGTCAGGGATTATAGTACTGAAGTCAATAGACAGTCTTGAACGGATTTATTTACCTTTGTTCGTTGCTTGTTGTGATCGAGACGACTTGATACAAGTAAAAAAATGTCTTAGTAATTCAAGTATAAACGGGCTGCGGAAAAAGTTCTGGAGCCTTGTATTTTTTTCTGATAAAAACAGAACGAAAGCATATAAAGACACGAAATTTGCTGGAACGTTTACTCAAATAGTCATAACAACAACAGAGAACTCAAAGGTCGAAGTATCCTTGGGGAACGTCCACCATGTTTACGTGTCACATGTCACGTCTACCATGGCGGCCTTTTGAAGGGCGCACTTTAGGCTCGCCAAATTCGACCACATAGAGAAGTCCAAAGGGTTCAGATTAAGCGAGTAAGGAGGTCATTCCGTCGAGGTGATCATGGCGGGGAAGTTGGCATGATACCACTGCTGAACCATCCTTGCCTTGTGAGCGGGCGCAGAGATTTGCTGGAATGTCCAAGGGTGACCCTGGAAGTGCGATTATCTCCATTGAAGCACTTCCTTCACCATAATGTCGTTCAGATAGATCTAAGCCTGATCGACGAAAATCAGTGTGTCTTTACAGTCGACGTCACCCCGACACAAACCATTACAGAAGCAGGATGACCCATCCTGGAGACGTATTGGCCGAGTTCATTCCCTTCCTAACAAACTTTCCCACAAGTGGAAATACACAATACGACCAAAATTGTTTAAATGGTGCTATTAGTGTTAACATTCATAAATACGTATGTTGAAATATTTTTCTAACTTGTAATGATAAAATTACATTAAATTGTCAAAAAATCGACAGTAATGGAAAATATAATATTCAGAGACCTTGGCAACAGATCTAATCAATACATACAAACCGTATCTAAAACAAAAAAAAAACAATTAACGCGCAAGGTAATTTTCCAAGAATGGACGTACATAAATAGTATTTACGGTTATTAAGACATAAATTACATAAATTACAAATAATCTATTTATTAATGTTAATACTAATAGTGTAATTTTTAACGCTAATTGGGGGCAGGGTAATCA
This sequence comes from Geotrupes spiniger, assembly GCA_959613385.1. NCBI lineage: Eukaryota > Metazoa > Arthropoda > Insecta > Coleoptera > Geotrupidae > Geotrupes > Geotrupes spiniger. Next base: position 30,329,901 of record OY390736.1, on the reverse strand, counting down.
CTGTCTTGGAAATACTCGAGCAAGGTTGCTAGATCTGCATTGGCGTTACTTTTAATTTTAGGTTCGATCTAAATCGCGAATTTTGCAATAAACGCAAGTGACACATATAAATATAATCTGGCAGCGCTGTCACTGTCACGTGCTTACTTACTATTCATAACTCCATTAAAAAATAGAAAATATTAGTAATTAAACAAGAATTTAACTTCTTGATAGTGATGCTAGTGCTCCCAGACAGATGAGTCCACCTACCTCTAATTGGAGCGCAAGTAATTAATGCATAAGACGTCCATGTGCGGAAAGTTACCTTATGCGCTTTTTTGTCGTATATAAGGTTTGCATGTATTAAAATGTATGAAATGAAAGTTTTATTATTATAATCTTTGACTAGGTGGATTAAGTTTTAATGAGTAGTTTTTTCAATGATTTAATTTTTGAATTAAATTTTACCCACATGTGTCACAATCTGAAACTACAATGAATTTGAACAATTTTTTTTAATGATTTAATATTTGAAGTTTTATCACCTGCTAGGGACTCACAAGAAGTTAACAATTTGAAACTACAATTAATTACAATCAAGTTTCATTCATTAAAAATAACCTAATTCATCCATAATCATTTGGTGACGCTATGTGACACGCGCACTAAAATTCTATGTTATAAACCATCATTAAAAAAGCGTTTACGCCCCTCCCCATTGTGTGTATATGAATGTGTTTATGTCTGAATCGAACTTTTAGGACTCTAGTCTGTGCAGATTTACAAACTTTCCTTACGACTATGTTGATTTGGGTTGGGTTAGTCTTCTGCATTTACAGACAATCAATTGCTATCGCAGAACAATGTTTTTGGAATGAAATTTTCCAGAACGATACTTTACCAAATCCTACTCGGATTTTTGACTTTTCTATACGTTTACAGAGCATATCATTGGTGGAGTATAAAAGAGCAGATTTCTGGAAACCGCGAATTTGAACGCGTCCCGTTCCTAAACCATAATAGATAGATATATGTAGGAAAATTAAATAAATTGTGCTCATTAAATAATTACAAAAAAAGGCATGGCAAATGTTTATGGCTATGCCAACGTGACGACTAAACTAACCCTTTTCCCATGAAAGTCAATTATAAAAGTACTTATCAATATAACAATCTTAACCTCTCCCAACCCGTCCCAAACCCTTACTTGACCCTAAAATTGTAGGATTTGCAACATTACATATTTTAAGTTTAAATATCTTCACAGACTATTTTTTACGCTCACCCTGACACTGCTAAAACTATATTTTGTTATTCGGTCCAACTATGAATAAAAACTGCAAAATCAAAGACTATTTTTTTTTAAGCAACAAATAATAGATTTCGCCAGAGTAAACGAATCTTGAAGATGCAAATCATGGCAACAAAACCAGCAATTGTCCAAATAGATTCTCTGAAACCAACATCATCTAAGAATTTTATTAACGCCAAGCCAGACGATCTTCGAGCAACGGGAAAATATACAAACTTAAAGTTTGCACTTTTGTAGCTTTCTAATTAATTTTTAAACGACATGAAGAGAAGGCAATTTCTGCGTTGTATTCCTTATTTGAAAACTAGTACGAGAAAGGTTGACATTTTCGAACCCAAAACCTATTTTAGACGTCTAGTCTCGAACCCCGAAGCTTATGTGAATCAACTAATTCCAAAACAAACGGTCATTAATTTTTTTTCTCTTCCCTGTCAACGAGAGACCTTCCTATAATAGCAATGCGAAGATACATTTGGTTAATAATAATTGTGATATTGATTGAATTGTGTTGCTTTAGTATTAAGTTACTGGATCGGTTGATCAGCTTTGGTTTGATTTAGATAGAGCATAACGTATTGCAGACGTTTTTCTACAGTGCTCTGCATTTTCTGTCCAACGAAAGTGCATTCACTTCTTCTGTCTATTCGTAATCAAGTTTTAGTCTACCATGTAATTAATATACTGGGCGGACAGCACCCCTAACATATTTTTTGTACACATTAACGAATTTCCTTGAAATTTTAACGAAAACATTTAAATTACGAAAATGATACAAAGTATTTTTTACGAAATACAGATTAAAAAAATATACCAGCTATAGGTTCTGGCACACTATAATGCATTAAAAAATATATTTTTATTAGAATTAAAATTTTATATATATTTTTTTTGTATTTTATTTAAATTTTTTAAATGTATTTCCTGTTTATTATTCACTTAAATACTTTCAGCGATTTAATCACTATCTGGTGAAAGTGATAGAGATAATTAATGTAGTCGGTCTGGTCGGAAGCCGTAGTAATAAGTCGTGGGAGTCTACGTCAACGCTTTCTTATCATCATCGGAATTGTAATGACCTTGGAAATTCGCAAATAAAATTAAAAAATTTTAAGACCTGATTGTGACCTTTTTTCAGCAGCGATGAGATTTCAAAGGTGTTTCAAGAAATCATTTTTAACGAATATACTTCGAGATTTAATTTGATTCATACGTCAAAATAATAGCATAATCATGGAAAAATATATTTAATTTTGTAGACGTGGTTGGCAAGTTGGGCAATTAATCGCAAAAGGGGTCATTTCAGTTTAAGTTTAAGTCCCTCAATACAATTTTTTAGCATTTACTATTAATTATTAACGTTGACATGTTTTATCAGTTTGGGTTTTGTAAATCAAAAATAACGAAATGGTAACTATTTCGTGATCATCAAACTCAAAATTATTTCATAAATTAAAAACACGAAATGAAGAAATATCCCAAACATAAATATATCGGAAGAATTACGAGTTTAAACAATTTAACAGACTGTTATACAACTATTTTGATATTGTTTAGATTGGCTCGTAGAAGATATACACAGAGATTTATTGCAAAATATGCCGAAGCTAATACCGCATAAAACTAATTATATATGTAATATATACTTCACGAAAATAAATACTTTATTATTATTATTTAGAGCGTCACGTTGAAATAAATGAATATTCGTTCAGATGTCAAAGATCCACCAACACATCAATTTACATCTAACACACACGTAGAAAATTATTTGATTTTGAATATATTGTCGTCAGCTACAAAACAACATTTATCCTCTTGATTAAAATTTTATAGCATATAAAAAAAATCATAAGGATTAAAGCTGAGTAATGAATAGTTTAACTATAAATAGACCCACAGTTGATGCGCTGTGTGTTTAGTAAATATATGACCTTTTCTCAAAATACCTTTTAAGAATAATTAATTTAAATTGATGAAATAGGATCGTCTCGATTTTTTACTAAAGCATTTGCACCAACGATTTTGATTTTGTTTTCCTGTTATAATTATTATTTTGTGTACTTTGTTGTCATTCCTTTAACACCCCAAGCCAATAAAAAGCAACGATTTGGTTTTATGCTAACTACTAATCCTGTTTGCTGTTATTCTTGTAATTATTTCAGTTGGAAAATTATTTATCTTGGACATCTTAAAATTACCCACAGTCTTATTTTAATTTTTAGTCTTTGAACTTATTAAATTTTATGGAGGTTACGGCTTTCACAAATTTCAGGCGTTGCATATTTGAATTTTATACATTTCATAGACTTAGTACATCTCATTTCATAAACAGACTTCATAAACTTCGTATATTTCATCGAATTCATAGATTTAGAAATTTTTCATATGTCACAGAGTTTGCAGACTTTGTATGCTTTGACAGATTTCATAGAATTGAATATTTCGAGTTAGATCCCAGCGACAGGGATTGATTCATGAGTTTTCTTGATACTTTCTACACTTCATAGATTTCCATTCCGTAGACTTCATCGACTTAGAAGGTTTCATACATTTCACCGATTAAATAGACTTTATAGATATCATAGACTACATTTCCTAGTTTCAACTTCATAAATTTTATAAATCAAATAAGTTACATAGATTGATTGATTTCAAAATATTTTTCATAGACTTCTTACATTATATATGTTAGAAACATGTTTTAGTTTATGAAGGCTTCATAGACATTACAGATTCCACATATGCATAGATTTGTTATTAATTATTTTATAGACACGTGGATTTGAAATTTTTTACGCTGTTCTTTCAAAGGACTATTTTACTCAGTGCACTGCGACACAGAAACTTATTTTTTATTATTATCACATGCATAAAAATTATTAAGGAGACTTAATTTGGAGTTCAAAAAAACACAGAGAATGGGCCGATTCAATTTTGTCGTCATCAACATCTTCTTATAACCTAACTAATTGTTGGAATAAATTTCACATATTTTTGTAACACCCTCCCACGTATTGCGCGTAAATAAATTTTAATATTCCTTGAAATCGCCCGGTTCGAACAAATAACAAAAATCACTCACCGAGGGACGTCAAGCTCATTACGGGCCGTCATCCGCCGCCGAAGACTCAAAGACCGTCCAAAACGCCTCTCCATAACACTGCACTCACACGCGCTAACAATCGAATCGAAAATCGCCGCGAAAAGTGCAATTTTTCACGAGAAACGCGACAAACTAACCGAACATTACACGGCGTCCAGTTCGTTCGCGAAAATACCGAGGCCTACTTGGTTTTTTGTCGTTACGTCACGTCGTCGATAAGTCGAGATCGTACTAATTCGTATAATTTTTATGCATCGACAAAACGTGGCCCTAGACCCGATAAGAATGCAAAAAACGATGCGGCAGGTCGAAGTGCACTTTTGCGATTATAACCCGGGCTACAATTAGGCATTGAATTTTTACTTTCTTATGCTTTGCGCGAGTTAACGACAAAGTGGTTTTTATAAAAGTTAAACATATTGAAATTTTAAACAGCTAGTCAAAATAGCAACTTGTCGCAGTATCAAATGACGCGACTTATGAAATCTAAAAAATACTGGCGGTCGTCGGGCTCGAACCTGAAATTCTTATAACCTTAGCCGCCTAGTCACTGGCCGTTTTGTAATAATGTGTGCAACTGGCGAGTCTCTCATTCCGAGAGATTGGGAGAAAGCTGAATCTGGACCACACTACAGTTGCTCGTATATGGTCTTTATGGTCCGAAGAAGGTATTCAGAGGCGCTCTCCTGCTGAAGAAGCAACGCACGTGAAGACTGATTCCTTAGGCGGATTGCTACGAGGGATTGATTTCAAACAACAAGGTCGATTGCAGTGGATTGGACGAGAGCTTTGAACCGACACTTGTCAACTGTTTACAGAAGAATTTCTTCCTTTGGGCTTTATTCATGCCATCCTTACCTTCGGCTTCCATTAACACCTCCCCATAAAACAGTCAGACTTGCATGATGTCAAAAACAGCAAGGGTGGGTTCGTCAATGGAATGACATCGTCTTCAGTGATGAATCAAGGTTTTGTTTATGGGTGAATGATTGTCGTAGAACATCGACATCGAGGGGAAAGACGGAATTTGGACTTCGTTCAAAGACGACACACAGCCTTAACACATGGGGTTATGGTTTGGGGGGAGATATGTGCTGGACGAAGTTCACCCTTTACGTTCATTCCAGGCACATTAAACGCACGTCGTTACATCGACAACGTTCTGGAACCGGTGTTAGTACATTTCGTGCAGACGTTGCAGAATGCCACTTTCCAATAGGATAATGCAAGACCACATACTGCTGTTGTTACAAAAATGTTCCTGGAGCAAGTTGGATTGCAGATTTTGCCCTGGCCTGCACGATCACCGGACTTGTCGCCGATTGAACATGTCTGGGATATTATGGGTCGGCGACTAAGACAAGTACCCAGGCCTCCAGAGAATCTGGATGAACTTCGACACCATCTAGAGGTTGCATGGAACGAGATACCCCAGGAGGACATCGACCACTTAATAGAGAGCATTATTAGAAGAGTTAATGCATGCATAGCGGAGTGGGGGGATGCTTTTTCTTGAAAAATGTGAATTTTTATTTTGTTTTTTTTTTTTCAACTAAACTTTCATCATTTCTTAGTTGATAATAAAGCATTATTTTACCAAAGTTTCAAAAAGTTGTCTGTACGTTGGGTCCCACGAATGTTGACACCTGATCAGAAACGTTCCAGAGTATTGCATTCTGAAACCTTAATGCTGTCGAATAAAACAGTTTTAGCATTATGAATGTTTATTCCAATAATTGTACATATTTATATGCTATACTTATACTTATAGTTCAAATAAATCGTAGGCCAAACTTTAACATGTATATAAACATTCGCTGAAGGTATGTCGGCACACCATTTTATTATCATCAATCTTACTTTAACGTGCACGCCCGCAAGGCTAATCATTGGATGGATACTTTTGCATTGTGCATTGTCGTAAACATGATTTTTTATCGGAAAGATAACCACTAGTAGTAATTTAGAGTAAAAAACGACAACACTGCGCAAAATCGGATAACTAAAACTCTCGGCTCTTGAACGCTATTGAAGTTTTACACGTACGAGTTTTTTACTTAGTTTCTGGCAGGGGCAGGTACGTTAGATTGTCATTGGATGGATGTTTTTGCTGAACCTATGCCGTGCATTGTATTATTTTTTTATACGTAGCGGTAAGGTCGAAATTCCGGCTTTTCTTTTCTTGTCCAAAACATGTAACCAATGACAGTAATTTAGAGTAAAAAACGGCAATACTGCGCAAAATCGGATAACACTCGCCTCTTGAAAGCTATTGAAATTTTACACGTACGAGTGTTTTTACTTAGTTCGTGGCAGGGGCAGGTACGTTAGATTATCATTGGATGGATGTTTTTGCTGAACCTATGCCGTGCATCGTATTATTTTATACGTAGCGGTAAGGTCGAAATTCCGGCTTTTGTTTTCTTGTCCAAAACATGTAACCAATGACAGTAATTTAGAGTAAAAAACGGCAATACTGCGCAAAATCGGATAACTAAAACTCTCGGCTCTTGAACGCTATTGAAATTTTACACGTACGAGTTTTTTGCTTAGTTCCTGGCAGGGGCAGGTACGTTAGATTGTCATTGGATGGATGTTTTTGCTGAACCTATGAAGTGCATGGTATTATTTTATACGTAGCGATAAGGTGGAAATTCCGGCTTTTGTTTGTATTGTCCAAAACATGTGACCAATAACAGTAATTTAGAGTAAAAAACGGCAATACTGATAATATTCTCCACTCTTGAATGCTATGGAAATTTTGCACGTACGAGTTTTTTATTTAGTTCATATCATGTATGATCGATTGACTGTACGCTAAGATTGAAACACAATTAAATCCTTATAAATACCATATCTTCCTAAATTGTCTATTTTATCCATCCTGAGGAAATACCCAGTCAATTTCAGCTTTTTAACTTCTCTTTTGTTTGTCAGTGGTCACATACTAAGTTCTCCATTTTGCTTCCTATTTATTCTTTTAACTCCCACCAGTTTCCTCAGCTTGTACTCTTTTCTATTGTCCATCGTTTAGCATCCGATTCTCAGCTCCATATAATTAAATTTGAGTAAAACCGTTTTATGCAGTCAACTTCGTTTTGGTTATTATTTCTTTTGTGATCAGGAAACTTTTATAATCAGCATCGTTCTTGTTGCTATTCTGGGTTTGTTTACCTTTACTATTTATAGTTACTTCATAGTTACTTCTACTTGCTCCAGTGCATCTTTTCATATTGCTTCTTTAATAGTTATAGCCATTCTAGAATATTTAACCACACGAGCTTCCATTTTTACCGATTGTAACTTCAGGTATCCTATTGTATATTCAAGCCAACTCCATCGAGAAGGCAGATAAACAATAACGGACTCAGTACCCCTCCTTGCAGCACTCCATATTTATTGATAAAACTTTCGGATATATAGTTGCATGTTCTACATTTATTGTTTCTTATTCTGTGCATGCTTTTTTCTAAACTATTCCATCCCCTTTTCTATCAACCACATCTAAGACCTCTTACAGATTTTCTCCCCTTGAATGTGCTTTCTGTATAATTTGTTGTATGGAAAATAAATTCTAATTATGTACACAATATGCAGTTTATTTTCCAGTATTAGTTATTACAAATCTTTGAATATATAATATTTCCTTCTCCAAGCTAAATTTAAAATGATCAAAAATGTCTTCTTTCTTCCTGTTCCTAAGTATTCGATTAGTTCTGCATCCACTTCAGCCACTAGTGCGGCCTTAGCTATACTTGATTGGTGATGGTTCCTCTACTTCTTGTGGCCCTTGTATTTCGTTCGATAATTCTTCGGCGCAATTTGATACGACGCTGTGTTCGTTGCTTACATTAATAATAATTATTATTAATTCATAGTTCATGGGAATATTCTTCCCGTCTCTTATATTCATGTCCCATTCCTTGATCAGAATGAATAACAAAATAAGCAATGAATCCGCACACCAACTATTTTCAACTTTCTGATCTCATTGTATGTTAATGAAGTGTTTTTGTTTTAATATGTAAATTCGTTCGAGACCTCCGCAGCTCTGCGCGACCCCCGGGGGGGTCGTGACACATCCTGAAGGTCGAGTTACGCACGTAAATCTTTATTTGACTTTGTTTTCAAAACGGTCACATTCATGGTTAAAAATAATTGACTGGTCTGCTCTGAACGCAACGAAACATCTTACATTGTAATCACGAACATGCATGTTTTGCTTCGTCTGCCATCTTGCTCCAGTTTTCTTGAGTTTTTCTATATTGCATTTGTTTTCTCATACCCATATTTTGTGGGTTTCTGTCGAAATTTGTATGTAAAACAGACATAAAAACCTACCCCAAACCTCGGTGGCGGGGAATCAATTTAACCGATGTGCAGGAACCAAGTAAACGACGATAAAATAAACGAATCGGTTTAAAAATCTTAAGAGCAACTAAAATGATCGAAGTGTGACTGTGTCTTCCTTAATCAATCAATTCAATGCATTAGATTTAAAACTGTGCTCACGACTATTGAATTTGTGGTAATTTATTTGATTTGGTCAGAGATGTCTTTTCTCCGCAAAACTAAAACTTCACAAGTAGTTTAAAATGCTGTCGCGATGTGACGACACACGATAAAGTTGCGCAATAAGTTAACATCATCCCTACGGATGACGTAACGCTATCAGTAGTCGTTTCGTTTTGTATCTTCTTCTTTAGAATCTTTAAGCGTATTCGTGTACTGCGCGCTATCGTAATAGCATGTGATTCAAAATTAGATAAAACTTTGCCATGACAAAAGTCATGTACGTCTGCGGTTAAATCGGATCGTTTGAATTACGTACTGTTGCAACTTGAATAATAAACAGCTGCGAACTAATTCAAAGTCAGTTTCATGTAAACATATTTTTTTAATTTAAATTAAATCGGCAAATTGGACCGGAATGACGATCGTACAACGTCCACGTGCGATTAAGTTTCTAAATTACTGTCAATGTCACACATAACTACTTGTCAGTCAGGACAGTACCGCGTTATATCCGCTCTAGCACTCATGATTGCATGACGATGCACCATCATGTGGTCTGATGAGCCCATAGAGGGCGCAATAAAACTGTCTTCAATCTAAGTTTTGAAGCTATTTGTTAAAAATTGATAGAACTTTTTTTTACATTGTAACAAAGTTGTAAGTTCAAGTCTTGAAATCACTGAAAATATCGCGCGATGCAAAAAAAAAAGATTATTATTCTAGGCAGTGACTTGGCTGTTAAGGTTGGTAACGTTACTACTCATATTTTGAATTTGATGTCTGTCGAGACACGCATTTAAAAAGTTTGACAGTTTAAAACGAATTTAAGTTTATCAGTAAATCTACTAAAAACATGATAGTGATGACCGAGTTAATGTGTAAATAATAATACACAGAGTTGTGCACTGTTGCATAAATATAATTGATAAATTATAGTCTGACTTGATCCTCGACGAGTGTCTTGCTCTTTCTATGACTTTGATGACGTTGATGAATCTAATTTCGAATCACACTTTATGTTGGAAGGCGTTTATACTGAGTATTTGTAGTAGTGAGCAATGGATGACGATAAATAGAATTTGTACAAAAATGTGGATGTGGACACCGCGTATATTTATCTGTATGTAATATTAAAGTTAACACTGTGTTGATAACTGTTAATAACTGTATTGAATTTTAGGAGGTCGATTGTGGAAGTCCTCCCGGTATGGAACGCTGTGAAGGACGCCTCGTTCGATACAATGACGCTTCCGATACAGCCGCTTCGCGGCGATAGTTCCCAACCTTTGCGTGCGACCTGCGGCGGTCGTAGAAGACCGTGTCTAAGCGCCGCCTGGGCCGATCCGCCGTCTCGGAAGGAGCGCCGACGCGCCGTATGTTCGTGGTCGGTCGGCTACGGCACCCTAAGCGAACAGGACGAGTCGTCGTCCTCACTGTCGTCCCCGAGAAGGAAAGTGGCCGACGAATCCCCGCCGATACCCGTACCACATGCGGCCTCATCGTCGACGAGTCGCAGACAACGATCCTCGAGAGTTGACCTTCTGGCTATGCCCGGTCTCAAGTCACTAGTTAACAGGTACCCACCCGACCTCTCGATTTCTACGATTTCGTTGCTAACTCTCGCTCAAACAGGAGACGCAACAGCGGTGCGGGAACCCCGGAAACGTCCGCCCCTCTCGTCAAGCGCGATGGAAGCTACGGCGCACTCGTCAAGCCGGCGGTCAGCCTCGCCAGCCTCCGGAAGTGCGAGACTGTGCTGGCGCTCACCGGAATGCTCGGTTCGACTTCGTCTTCCAGCGGCGGCGGCAGCATGGAACCGCTGCAGCCCGTGAACCGGCTGAGAGTTTCCCCGTTCGTCTCATCATCGAAAGTGTGCTCGCGTTGTTCGAGCCTACTTACGTTGGCGTCGAGCTCGCGCTACTCATTGAACGCCAGCACTGGCGGATTTTTCCAAGTAGCCGAGGAACCCCCCTTGTCTTGCAAGTTGTGCCTAGGCGAGGTGCCTTCGAGAAAGTCGTTTCGGATTCTGCAATGCGGCTGTTCATTTTGTTCGGAAGTAAGAATCAATGCGATCATATTTTCAATTCCGTTTCATATACAGTGTGTTTCACTTAAAACTGTAACACCCTCATATCTTTTTTATATTTAGTCTAATTTTAGTAATTTTTTTCATAACGTAGGATACTTATTGCTCTATTTACTCCCAAAAGAACAATTGTCTTCTTTAAATGAAAATCAACCTGCGATAGCAAAAATCAAGAAATCACTTTATGGATTTTTAACGTAATAATTGTTCAGAATTGCCCAAAACCCTAAATCCAAAATTTCATGAAAATTAAAAAATATTCTTCTCAGTTCCCTCTAGCATCAATAGTCCCTTGACTCTAATGTTCTTCCCTTTCTTAGTCCCATTTTCCCATTTTAATATAGTGGCCACATTTATTTTCGATTATATTTTGTTTTCGATTATTTTACATACAATTTTGTTTTTAGTTCTTGTCGACATTTCTTCTAATCTTAATTTTTCTATGTTTACGTCCGTCTTTTCTTGTTTCTATTTTGATATCTGTATTTTTTCTCTTGGTTTGTTCCCTAAATGTTCGTTTTGGTGTTGTGTTGTTTCAAGTTGATTATTTTTCGATTAACATTTTTGCACCAACAAGTACAAATTTTAAATCTATTTAACAATCAATGCGATCAAATTCAAACAGGAGCTAATGAAAATTAATTAAAATGATAATCGCATATTCAGTTTTGCCTCAAATAGTCCCAAACAGGTTTTAAAAATTAGTGATATTACAAAAGACTCTCCAAATAGTATATCATCATCAACATTATTATCTCCCAATTAAATTAATTCGTACTAAACTTGTTTCACTTGTAACAACAATTGTCTTCTTCCAGTGCATGAAGACCTACGTCGAAATCGAAGTTGCCGAAGGCGCGTACGACATATCCTGCCCGGACGCGCAATGTCCGTCTCAGGGTGTCCTGCGGCAAGAGGAGATTAAAAGGCTGGTCGGTAACGATTTGTTAGAGAAGCATAGGAAATACAGACTTAATAGAGGTAATTTGGACGCCCAAATAAACGTTTTGTTATACACCGCGAGGTTTCAGAAATAGAAATAGATAAGAGTCGCACGTGGTGTCCGCAAGCCGGATGCGAAACCGTATGCAACGTGTGCCCCACGCAGCGCTGCCAACCACAAAGCGTCCACTGTCCGACTTGCACCTTAGATTTTTGTAGCAACTGCAAATTAGAGTGGCATCCGGGTCTCTCCTGTGAGGACAATAACAAACAGCTCGCGAAGCAAGGAAAGGTAACGAATGTTGACGAACTGCGTCGACGTTGATTAATTTCGTTGGCGATTTTTTTTAGATAGAAGACGCTGGTATTCCATTTGACTCGGATCTCATCAAATGCTGTCCAATGTGTAACGTTCCTATCGAGAAAGACGAAGGCTGCGCGCAGATGATGTGCAAACGATGTAAGCACGTCTTCTGTTGGTACTGCTTGGCCAGCCTCGATGTTAGTAATAATTTCGGTGCGATGTGACGTAAATAAAATATAATTTTTACAGGACGATTTCTTGTTGAGACATTACGACAAGGGACCTTGCAAGAACAAGCTGGGTCATTCGCGAGCGTCGGTGATCTGGCACAGGACGCAAGTTATTGGAATTTTCGCCGGCTTTGGGATCCTACTATTGGTGGCTTCGCCGTTGCTGTTGTTGGCGGCGCCGTGCATAGTGTGCTGCAAATGTCGCTTCTGCAACGCAGGCACAACCAAACTCGACAACGAAGAAGAACTCCCCGGAGAGAACTCTTGATGAGTGTGGTGACTTTTAAGACTTTTGTGTTCCATTAGTTGTGACTTACGAAACTGGTCATGTAGTTGTTTAGCATTAGCAGTACTAAACATGAGACTTATTTCAAAACTAAGGAGAAATTTAGTGTTTCGTACGTTGATTGCGAGCGAGAATTTATTTGACGAAAAATGTACTTAAAAAACTCGCTTCATTAAAAAACATATACAACATGGTTTTTTATATACAACGTATGTTTGCTTAATGAAATATGTAACTAACTGATCTTGTAAGCAGTGATTTTGTTAAATGGCTTTCTCGATGGAACAATAACGTTGTCGTTTTTCATTCATTTTAAGTAAAAAACTATAAATAAATTTTTTATCCATATTGGATTGGCTGGCAAACATTTACAGTAAACATTTTTGTTCTTAATTCGCAATTTTATCGATGACAACTTTGCTAAATAGTTCGTGAGAGTGCAAATCGGGTTTTACTCAATCTCCATTTACTCGCCGTTGAGCAATTACACGTTAATTTACCTCTAGTCTACGATTTAACTACATGACCCGCTCGTGACAGAAATATCGTTTGTTTCTTTTGAGTATCAACATGGACGGAAACTGTGATAGAACTGTGATTGACCCGCCGTCTGTGTCTTGAACTCGTTTTGTGATTCGATCGTGTTATCTTTAAGTTAGGGGCGATTGTTTTGAGGAAGATTGTAAAAATCAGCAATCGGCATCGATTACATCTTTGATTTTTTGAAATTTCGCTTTTGACTCATCCAGGGTCACAATCTACATGACATCGTACCGATTGGCAAAGTTTGGTTAGTTAAATACTCGACGTCGTGTACATTGATCCCTTGGTTAGTGTCTTTTTTAAATCAGTTCTTAATGAAACGCTTTAAGTTATTAACGACCGATATAATCGACTGATTTTCGTAAGCTTTAGATGTAGTAAGTATAACACCGTTTGTACATTTTACCTGTTTAAGTTTGCAGATTTTTACAACATACGAATTGTGACACTTGCAAGTTTTATAGTTAAGTTTTGTTGTATTTTACTTTTCCATTGTAATGTTTTGTAGAGTACGCAGAGTTTTTTTTTACGCAGTTGTTGATCCACGTCGTCGTCGCATGATATTTTTATGATTATCCTAGGCTTAAGTGATTTTTCCAGAATGGCTCGCTTACGTTATTCTGCAGACTTTTCCACGACGATTCTAGTTGGTTTTGTGAGAGTAACTTAGGTATATCGAGATATGTCGTTTATTTTTTTACGTTGGATGATATATTTTTTAAGTAATGTTTCTGCATGAATCGTAATTAGACGTAGTATAGTTTATTTTTATTGGACGTTATTTATACACGAACTCTGTCCCTGTAAATAGGTCCCACACGAACCTCCAGTCTTGTAAAAAAGTTATTGAATACATACTTATTGTTTATGATGCAGACGTATATTGTTATATCTTTACTATGTACTTATAAATTATTATTATTATTAAAAAACGATATTAGTACAAATGTTGAGTATAACTTTACCCTATGTGTGCACTTTCAAAGTTTTTACAATGTTCAGTATGGCACAGTTTGAAACTAAAATTGTGGTTTCCTTCTACATGCATGCTCATAAAATTCGATGTTTCAAAATGGGAGAGGGCATATGTGGACCTTGTATTAATCTTAAAGTGCCTTGGGGTTACCTTAAGGTAACCGCCCTACGGTTTCCTTTCAGGAAAAGAGAAATTGTTTTAGATAATGAATTCTGCACAATAATAAATCTCTGGTTTCACCGTACATGGCTCCTTAATATTCTAGTACACACCACGTAAAATGTTTAAAAATAAATTTTCTGAAGCCGGCCCTGCCTCTTCTACATACCGCTGCGGCGTTGCCAACTTATTTTATTTTTGCACTTATCAAGGTACAGATATATAAAACGAATATACAATTTTATACAAAACGAATAAACAACGTAAAAATTTCAATACAAATTATCTTTGTATAATAGCCAGGGATTTTTATATAATGGCTCTTGCCCGGTTGATTACTTCTATCTACTCTATTGGCAACATTGACTATCACCGATCTAACCTATAATATGAGAAACCTATCATGTTTTTCACGCACGACCTAACTCGGATTTTATCCAGAATCGCCCCAATTATTCGCCAAACCAAATCACCGCCGCACATTACCAAACGACTATTTTCCGATGCGATCGACGTAAACACCAACGTCGTCAAAGACGTAATCCTGTTCAAATACGACAACCCAAAACTTTACAAATATCTAAACCTGTTCGCGCTCTGCCAGTTTGGATTTTGGGGCTACCTGTCGCACTTCGCGTACACGACTTTACGCGACGCCCCCGTCGAAAAATCCGACGATGTGTCCTGGTGGCGAAAAATCAATCTCGGAGAAAACAAATACAGAAATACAATCTCGGTGCTATGCTTCTTAGTCGGTAACTATCCGTCGATTTTAAACTAAAAACCGCTAAGTCTTCGTTTCTAGGCTACGGCATTTTGACCATATCGTGGATGTACACGTTGAGATCGGTGCGCTATTTAATTTTGCGCAAAGGCGGACAACAAGTCACCATAGTCACTTACGGGCCGTTCGGAAGGAACCGCATGATGACCGTCCCTCTGAACAACGTCAGTTGTAAGGAAACTCGGGCTGCTGCAATTTCACAGCTGCCCATCAAAGTGAAAACTCACTATTTGCATTACATTCTCGACATGAGAGGCGAGTTTAAAAACCCGACGCTTTTCGATCACACGGCCGGATTGAAGAGGCATTTTAGGAACGTTTGAGTTGAAATGAAACTACGTGATAATCTCCCGAGTCTTACAGGTACGAGTTTACAAATTTCTGAGAACCACAATAAGCGATTTAATACTGAATTGTATGATGTAATTTTGTGACGTTCAATTATTTGTTATAAATTTTTGTTTATTACAAGTTTAAGATGAATTCTTGCCTCATCTATGTCCTGAGCCCTAGATCTTTTTTGTTTGGATTACACTGCATGTAAAACTTTATGGTCCACTTTTGATTTTTGAAAACATTATTTGTAGATGCAGTAATTACGACGCAGCCAATTTGTCGCAAGATTATTTGACGTTCTCGTCTGATATATTTATAAAACTAGAGTTCACTGAAAGTTTTAATCTACTCATAAATTCACATTTTTTCTAATTCATTCAGATTTCACAAAATTATGTTTTTCCTCAAGCGCATTACTTAAGTTTAAGTTATTTATTTTGGTCCCAATTTGTTTTATTTATTGCTACTACCTATTTAACTAGGGAGCAGTCACATTCATGTCTACACAGTGGAACATCCCACACATGAATCGTATAATTTACAGCTGCAATTGTAATAATAACGTTGGCAAATAATCATTGTTTCTTCGAATATGGTGTGGTAATGATGTTTTGTTTCGAGGTACAGTCAAAGAAAAGAAATCATTTATAACGAAATTATTTAAAATTAGTATTGAATACAACAGAAATATTATTTTAACTTAAAATTCTGGGAATGTACTTAAGTATCTACCACAAATAAAGCATTAGATGTTAGGGGAAATCGAATGAAACAGGTGTAGGATTTCCTCCCGCATGAACTCTTTAAAATTATCTTGGGAGTTTTTCGAATGCGTCGCATAATCTTCTAAAAATTTCAATGCCAACACAACTTCAGGCAGAAGCTCCGTAATCTTTGCGCTAAAAAATTAAACGGTCATTTATCGATTTAAAAAATCCTTGTTACCCACCCAATGCTTTGATCGGTGAGCTGCAATATGTACTGACACAATAACTGCACAAACACTCGATTCAAGTTGGAATGGAACTGCTTGATTATCGTATGGACACCCATGATGAAAGGAGCGCCGTCCCACTGATCAGGCATGTGTTTCCCGGGATCTAACAAAATCAAAACGTACAAAACGAAACAACGAAACGATTGAAATTACCCGCTGGCGTGAAGATGTACATTTTTGGTAAGTGACATATCACGAACATGAACAAAACGTACGCGTAGTCCTCCTGCGATTTTACAGTGACGTAAATTTTGCTGAACGGATTGTTCATTCCCGTGTAGTCGAAGTACTGCGATAACTTGAACAGCATCTCTTCGTTTGGCTGCTCGGCCTTTTCGTTTCGCATGTCGTTCAACAAAGCCCTACGGATCAAAATTGAACGTCTGCGTTTAAGAAATTGATTTCAACGTACTTATTTAGTGTTTGTAGCGATGCTTCGAGATTTTTCGAGTCAAATTTGCACATGGTGTTCAAATGGAAGTTGAACAGGTTTCGAAGCAACTGGAGCTGCCCTATGTTCAAAGTCAGCTCCAACAAACTGCTCAGGAGCTTCGTCGATCTGTTTATGCACGTTTGATAAAATTTCGAGTAGTTCGTTACGTTCTGCATCGTTTTCATTTCTTTGCAAATGTTTGGCAAGATGTTGTTCCACGCTATGTTTTTTCCATCTTTGTTTTCTAACGTACCTAAAATTAAAAGTATATATGACGTAAAATGTTTCATTAAAAATAACTAATATATAGAATAATGATACAGTGAACTTAGCCGTACCCATAATTATTTGCAAATTTGTGATAATCATGAACGAAAATAGCCGATCCAATCCGACAAGTCCAGTGACTTCGATTGCTGATGTTATTAACGATACGATCTGTTTGTTTAATATTATCTTATGCGTCTTACTGTCGTACCAAGTTGTTGTCTGTGCTATGTAAGACGTATTCCTATAGAATAAATTTTTTTAATGCATTTGTCACCAATTAAATCGTCTACATACTTTATGTCTGTTAACCTGGTAATTTCCCTGGCCAGCCTGCCGATGAAATTTTCACTGACTGCGTCTTTGGGGGGAAAATACGGTATGGGAACGTATCGGCTTTGGTAGACGCTCTCCCAATCGTGTACCTTGTTTCTCAAGAATCCGTTACATTCACGCTCGACGTAATAATTTATTATGCGTGTCACTTCCTCTTGCCATATCTTCAAGCCGTTTATGTTTATGTAGTCCTGAAATTTGGACAAAAATCAAGAAAAATGAAAACTAGTGAGATAAAATAACTAGAGGAAAAAAATAACAGAAATAGATCAGAAGAACTTGATGCACCTGGCGCACAAAAAATCAACAGTTTAGGTGGAAAAATAAAGGTTATTTATTATTATTATTATTATTATTATTATTATTAGTAGTAGTCCTGAAATTAATACATTTCTGTCATGAACCGTTCGATTATTACCTGAATGTATTCAAATGATCTCTTATACCCATCCATGACGTGTGCCAAATTTTTCAGTTTTTCTTCCAATTCGTCCGGTTTTAATTTAGCGGCAAAAATCAGTTGTAAATGCAAAGCTTTGGTTATGTGTTGAACCAATTCCTTCCGAATGCCGTCCTCTAGCAGATGTTTAGGGTCCAAACATATCACGCCAACCAACGTAGTTTTCATCATTCTCATTCCTACAATGACGCATCGGCAGCGGAATTACAACAATGAAAATTATTATCATATAATTATTTATAATAATAATAATAATTACCTTCACTAAAGACTGATATCGAATGCGTAAGCTCCGCAAACTCGTATCGCTCGTTCAACTGAGCGTACTCCCTCATCTTGTCCTTTTCCAATCGTGTAGGCAACTCTTTAAGAACCAATGTCTGCATCTCGATGATTCTCGCCAGCTTCTGAAACATCATGTTGGGGATAATCTGCAACACCTTTCTGATGTAAATCTCCAGCTCTCTGCTATAATACTGCGACACCGACACGAAATCGTCGCTGCGGGCCTGGTTGATACGCAATAAGGGTATTTCGAGCGCCGACGCCAATTTCAAAAACACCGCACGCAGTTTTATAACCAAGTTTGGATCTTTTTTAATTCCCAGCTGCATGATCGGAGTGTACGAGTCGATTAGTTCCCAGGCGTAGCTCAAATCCCCGATAATTTGCATCGTTATCAGGACGTCCTCCTTTATGTTCATGTTCCTTATCATCTGGTGGAGGTATCCGCGAGTCTCTCCGAGATATTGCACGATTTGCAGGTGCGATTCCAACTGGTGAAACTCCTGCACTTCCTCCAAGGCTTGGATCAATTGGACGATTTTGCGTGCGGATCCATCGTTGGTTTGCGACAACGAATCCACCTGTTTGGAAATGTTTAAGAACCATTTATTCAAATCTAGGTTTTTAGCGACTCGCGTCAACGGTTTCGTGCCACCGAAAACCTCCGATAGTTCGATTAGGCTGTCGAAGCTTTCTTTTTTCAGAGTCTCCCATTGCGCTTCCTTCTCGACCAACAAGTTCTTGAATAAATCCCTGGTTATCAGCTCCAACTGGGCGGTGTTTAAAAGCAACTTGAAGATCTGCACGTCTTCGCATTTGCATTCGGTGAGAACTACGTCCCTCGTCTGTTTCGATTTCTTGTGCTTTTCGGTTTTACCAATGGCGGTGTGTAACATCAACCACCGGACGGTCACGTTGCAGTCTCTTAAAACGTTTATTATTTTATTGATTCCCGCCAACAAGTTATCTCTGGTTACGGTCCCTTCTTGTAACAAATGTACAGTCGTTTTAAATAAATTTGGGACATCGTTGCTGTAAATATTTGTGAATGATTTCACATTGCTTGTTTCAAGGGTGTTGTTCAGCGCCAATTTGGCCGCCTTGAACGCCTCCCACGATTCGATTAAGTTCACGTTATAACCCATGTAAATCGAGATGACCCAGTTATCAGGGAAGTACTTATCAACGACCTCTCTCATCACAGATGTTTGATTGTGTAGGATATTGCTTGAAAAAAATAAACATACGTAGAGCATCGACGCTTGCGTCGCTAGAGCTGTGCTTCGATGTTTCGGCAATGGATACACGGACAATTGGTTGTATATGTCGTCTGATCTTAAACGTCCAATTACTATATCCACGAACGATGATTGCAAAGGTATACGTCTACAATCAACGATTGATCGACTAATTTAATTTTAAACTAAACATACATTACCTGAAATAATCTTCAGGATAGTTAGTGGGTTTCTTACCATTGATCAACCCAGTATCTCTAAGCAGTTTACAAACTTCATCAATGCAACTTTGTGTGTCTCTTTGCTGAACAGTGTATCGATAATGAGAAACCAAGAGTCGCTCGCGAACGACACCTTCGATGTGCGTATCGACAGCAAGAAGCATCGTCCCATACAAATACAAAGCTTCACACTGAAGCAACGACATTAATAACGAGATTAATTATCTCTTCCCCCACCCCAGCCGAGTTAAATAAGCCCTTACCATCAATTGTCGTCCCTCCATGTCCGCAAAAACAGTTTCTATTGTTTGATGTAAAAACATCCCATCTTGTAATTCATCGATGAACCGATTCAAATCGGTCACGTAGGTGTGGATACTTTTGAACGACAGGTAAAACCTCCGTATGATCTGGACGTGGTTGTCGCGAAACTCCTCGTCGAGATCTTGCAGCACCTGAAATTGGAATTAGGAATTGTCGCGTTTATGAGAGGAACTCACTTCATTGTTTTCGATTTTATTCTCTTGCGCTTCGGTTATTTTGAAGTAGCTGAAGTCTAGGATAATATCGCCGTATTTTTGGACGTCTTGTTTGTTTTCCAACCTAAAAAGCGCGAAATTTACGGGGAACTTCTGCTATTGCAAACGAACCTGTATACGTTGGGTACGTAGTCTTTGAGGCGCAAGATTTCCGCGATTATTGCGTTACCTCGCGAGACCAGCTGCAGAATGGTTTGGCCGCAGGAATTGTTATCTGCTAAAAAATCCGGCATTGCTGTTGATGTAAACAGACATTGACAGCGAACAGCTGTATTATGGTGTATTTGACCTATTTTGAGGTATGGCCAACACACATTTTCCAATGCGTGTAGGTAGCCAACATAATATTTAACAATAATTCTGTATCTTTATAATAAAAGTCTGTTATGAAATATTTTATATGCACAAAGAGGTCTAATCCAATGGTAAAAATGCGTATCTGCAAATTTGGTGGGTACATAAATAACGGCCCAGTGGCGTACAAAATTGTATCGATCTGTAATGAATGTACGAAAGTTTGGTATTAGGTGGCGCTAAATTTTCTGTAAGTTTGACAGTTGTATCCCGTCACAATTTCTTATACATTATTTATAAGAAAGTAAAAGTAGCATTGAATTTAATCAATAAATGCATATCTTGCCAAGGAAAAGTGATGGTTTATTCTTATATTTATATTTATAAGATCAGTGTAATCTTTTTATTAGTTGACATTCTAATAAATATGAGTAATTTACATCAATCATTTTAACATGACGGTTATAAACAAATATACTACAAAAATCATAATACATTTTATACTTATAAATTATAACAATAAATATGTGTACGTAAAACTTATAATTAACTACTCCTTCGATGGTGGAATCATTCGCGCCAATATTGCATTCTTTTTCTTACGGTGTTCTTTAATTTCGTCATCAGTCAGAAACAGTTCCTCGTCCTCGCTGTGCAAATAAACATCTTCTCCGCGTCGGTATCTCTGCAGGAACGAGCTCGTTAAACACAATTAAAAAATTCATATGAAACTCACCCTCATTTTATTTTTCTTCCTCTGATGTTCCTTTTGTGCCCATTTTTTGAGGATGATGTATATTTCCATAATAATCACGAGGACGTTTGCATCTGTCACGGTTTGCGCATAAAACAAGTTGTGTATCGTTAACTTGTTGGGAAACGTGTCCCGTTTTAACGACCAGCGCCTTTTTCTGCGAATCAGCGTGCAGTAAAAGATCACCCTTTCCCTCACCAACCTGACGATTTTGCAGGGGTGGAAGGTGAATTTAATTTTCGACGACGTGAACCTGAGAAACGTCAGACCGGGTCTGCGAAATATGCTGCCTCGTTCGTCGTAGAATTCTTCGAATAAGGCCTTTCTGTTTAACTCGACCCGTTTTGCTTCCTCCTGTTCTTTTTTGCGCATTTTCTTCAACGACGCTTCTACAAGTAATAAGATTGAGATTTCAAAACTGACAATTCGTGTTATAATAATTGAGGCCGAAGTACCAAACTTAACGACTCAAAAGAAAACTTTCATTTCCTGTTTTTTTTTATTCTTTTCAATTAATTACTAAATAATTGCATTTTCGATCAAATATTTTCAAATGTATTTAAAATTCGATCTTACAATACAACACTCCCCGTCGTTAAAATTATAGAACACAGTATGTCAATTACGGGCGAAAATTAAAGACTTTTATCGTTTCGCCCTTGATTTCTTTGCAAGGACATACCGGACCCTAAAACAGTGATACGGATTCAAAACATTTGCAACATCTGCCATACATGGTAGGACACGGAAGCTAAATCGGTATATTCACCACAGATTTCTGTAAGCTCACGTGAGAAATGGTTCTCCAAATTACTCAAGAAGTGTTACTTGTTCTTACATTTAAGCAGGTGCTCTGTGTCGAGGACATCAAATTGTCGATAAACGCCGAGTTGACATTATTAACATTAATAATAATATTAATAACGCCTACCTAACATTTGAATGAAATATTTTGGTTTTTGTGAATTTCACAGCTAGAACGTGTCGCAACTTGTCGCCCGGTATATAAATGATTAAGACGGCACCCCCAAAAATTGCAACCTTGCAGTATAATACAACACAGGCAGCTGCCGTTTAATAGAATCCAGTTTATAAAGGAATGACGCAGAACGCCAAACGCGCATTAAATTTAGAAGGTCACGAATAACTCACCAATTCTTTCATCTTCGCTGTATGTCGTTATGTAATATGAATCGGAATCACTGTCCATATGTGCGTCGCATTTAAAGTTTGCGAAAATACTACCACGCACGAATTGTTACCGCTTAGTAATTGATACCGCGGCGAGATACGAAAAACCCAGCAAAAAATATTTATTTTTTTGTCGATAAAGACGTTTGCACGTTTGCAGCGCATAGTCGAGATCGAAGAGGCCAGGTGCAGAGAAATATTACCCAATTTTTGAAAGTTATTTTAAATAGCCTATGTCACATCTCTACAAGTACGACTGGAATATATCGCTATCAATAAGAAATGTTGAGCTTGCATTTTATTTATTGATATTATTCTTTGCGAGCTTAGAAAGTTATTTGGATGAATACGTGGCGAAACTCCATAATCACAAATTAAAACAAAAATTGTTTCGTTTCACTTTATTTTTGTTTTAAATTTGTTAGAAAGTGACGAGGTAACTTTCTAACAAATTAAAGTAAAAATAAAGTGAAGACAAAACTTGTTTGGTTTTGTTAAAATTAACTTAGATAGATGAGGTCCTTATTTAGAACTTTTTGACTTTATTAAGATTGGTGTCCTCTCGTATAGTTATTCACTTCTACAAAAACATTCAGTAATTATGTCACTATCCATAGCAGATGAAACGGTCCAATTAAAAAAAACGAAACTTTGTTTTGATGCGGTCACATCTTTATTACTTGCTTTATCACAAACAATACAGTATTTGTTATGGACCCCAAGGTACAACCTTTTTGGTCCCTCTTCCAATTATAACAATCGGAATATTTCACCTTGCTGATGAGTAGAAAATTAACATATCAAGCTTACTGACGCATACGAATATCATCTTGTACTTACTGCATCACAAGACTCATCATAGTTGTGACTTCTTTTCGACCACCCACCATCCAAGAAAACAATTATCCACGGGGCACCATCAGGATCAATTTGCTTTCCTCTGTCCTATTAATGTTCATATCTTCCCAAGCAGAAATGTCGCATTTCTGCTTTTAGATGTTGTTATTAACAATCTATGTCATTTTATGAGTATTTTTTTACTTTTTCAAATATCTAGAATGGCAAATCGTTCCTGCATATGGTCATATGTAGTACCAGTAACTAATGTAGCCCAGACCGGACAAGTATTCAGCGTGGCGTTGTTGGGATCTTCTGTTCGTTTCTTATACTTCCTGGAACACATGGTACAATCAAAGTGAATGTCACTTATGAAACCAATTCACCTATAATATGAAATTTAATATGATATCCTGTTGGTTAAAAAAGTTTTGAAGAAGGGAGGGTAAGATAATAATCAAATGAGAAAGATATCGACATCAGTCTTTAGAAAACTTCTGAAGCTGACAGTGTGATCAGCGAAACGTCATGTTTATTTCAACAACCACGACAACACCCGGAAGATACATTTCTATAAAATGTTAGGTAATTTGAAATTTTCTCTGAATAAAGCATTTAAAACATACAGGACATAACATGATAGATATTTATTAACAAGTAATAAATTAGATAGCGATTCCAAAGCAGTTTTTAAAACATTTTCTGGTGAAATGAATGTGGTCCAAATAGTTATTGATGTGTAACGTAATTGAAAACCGACTATGCTGCTCTCATTGGTTGGGTTGGGTTTCAAAATCATTAAACACAGTTAATGAATGCAAATACAATATATATTTTTTCTAGTAAACATTACAAACGACAAATAATTTATATCAAATAAAGCACTTTGGAAGCAACAAATTTTATTAAGTGCATAACGAATGTATTCATTAAGTTAATGCCCGTATTTAAGATCCATACTGTAGCAGAAGCACAACTTTACAACTTGAGAACGGTTTTTATTTAAACACACAAGAAATAAATTCGTACGATTTCAAGATTAGATACTGTCGTAATCTGGCGGCAAAGATCCCAATTTTATCAAAACCGACTTGTGGAACTTCTCGGGTCCGTGGTATATACCATCGACGACTGGATGCGCTCTCATCACCTTCCTCCAAGCCCTCAACAGCGGCAGCTCGTTGGCGTCGAAAGTTATTCGTTCGCCCAGAGCGATGGCGACAGAACCTGCTCTCTCAGCCCACGGCCACAACATGTAATCCACCTTAAAAAAAACCAATTGTTATAGACTGCAAAATACTTGAATTGTATGCTCACCATTCCTGGATTTTCACCGCCGAAGTACTTCTGTCCCCGTTTGTTCAGTTCGTCCTCGAAGCACTGCAGATGCGGCATGAACTCGTTTTTCCATTCGGCCGCAGATTTCTTCTCTTTCTGGAGGATTATCGTCGAGAAAATGTCGACGATGGGACCCACCTTCTCGATCAGGGCTTTGTCTTGGTCACGAGCCAAGGGTTCGGCCGGGTAAAGTGGCGGGTTCGGGTATTCCTGGTCTAGGTAGTCGCAGATCGCCAGACTCTCCACCACGACTTTCGAACCAGTATCCAATGCCGGTACTTTACCTATGTAGATTTAAAAATTAAATGAATCATTCAAAATCAATAGATGAGCCTTTGAATTATGTGAACAAATTTCAAGTTTTAATTAAGAAACTCGATATTTACCTTCGGGGTGAATGTTAACCAACCACTCCGGCTTGTTGATCAGATTGATGTTGACGATGTCGTGATCGACGTCCTTGGCCCTCAAAACGAGTTTGCTGCGATGTGCGAAAGGGCAATACTCCATAGAATAGAGTCTCAGTTTCCCATCAACTTTCGGCGGCAATTCCGAACCTAAAATCTCATCAATTATTATCTATGATCGTTATACTAATTTTCAAAGCAACGCAACTCACCTACAGTTAAATGTTTGCTACTCATGTTTTCCGATACCGCGTGCCTACCTGTGAAGACTCGTAAATCTGAATGCGTTCTTCGCAAGACCTTGACACTGCCGAAAGCCGGTGGTACCAGTTTTTTCACAAGAAGCTTAAATAAAGGTGAACCTATATTTACCGAGGTTTTTTTTTAATACCTGGGTTTGTGAAACTCGGCGATTTGTTCGCGTTATCGATCGGGAACATTACCTGACATTTCTATAGCTAACCGCGTTCTCATAACGTATTTAAAGCTGGTGTTGCTCGCGTTTTAATTCAATTACGCAACTTGGTAACGCATTTTTTTATAATTCCAATAATCGCCGTATTTTCTATAAAATGAAAGATTTAATGGTCTAAAACTTACAAAGTGTAATCTAAAAGTTGAAGACAAAGAGGCTACGATGAGTTATCAAAAAATCCCATTTAAAATCATATATGATTTAAAGGTGCATTCACACTGGTAGTTCAAAGCGTAGTCGCAATAATACAACAAAGATAAAACATAATTTATTTACATCGAAAGCATACACATATTTTGCATTAGTCCACTACAAAACTGTATTATTCAGTTATTCAAATCAATGGCACTTATTATCTTAGGTTACTGCGTTGCAAACGCAAAACGTTTAAATCAACGTTCCGACGAACGGCGATTTCACGCCTCATCGTTTGAAGTGCAGCTTTAAGTTCCTCATGATGGAGCTCCTCTGAAACTCCACCTCCCTGGAACAGAAATTGGAAAACACCGCCGGGCACTGGTACTCCACGGATTCCTCGCACAGGACCGTGTTCGAGTGATTGCCGGAGAATTTAAATTCGCTCGTCGATTCCACTGCAAATTTGACACAAAATTAATTCGTCATTGGTACGTTTGAACGTTAACTTACAGCAATAATACCCCGCCAACAGACAAGTAGTGTGCACCGAGTTGATATAAAAAACGTCCTTTTTCGGGTCTGGTTTGACGTTGAAATGCGCCAAGGCGTTGTTCGACAGGTAAGGCCACTGCGACAGGTGCTCCGAATACTCGGTGGAGTACTGCCAGTGGTCGTAATTTCCGCTATCGGCGATTATATCGAAATCAATACTGAAATGTCACGGGTGTTTACAAGAAATCTAACGGGTGTCAACTTCGTTGTTATTATAGATATCTACATACGTGTAATTTAAATGACAGTGACATATGATTTGTTACGTATTTAACGCCAACGTATAAAATGTTTACTTATTTTTTTAAGCAATGCATGTTTACCGTCAAATTTAAAATTTAAATAACAACGAAGTTTCGGATAATTGGGATTAATAGGATGTTTTATTTTTGTAATTACATGGTGGGATTTAGATACTTCATGTTGCTGAAATCGGCGACGAATTCCCAAACGTCTTCAGCTTTGACGTTTTTCAGGAGTACGGACGCTTCATGCTTACAACTTCTCAGTCGTACCAATAAATATAACGCAACTGCCAACACGACGAGGCAAATGGTTCGACTTTTTTTCCAATAAATTCTCTGCATTTTTTTGCTGTAAAAAAGTGAAATAATTGTTGGTTTTCGTTGGCTCCGTTTGTGTGCGATCGATCACAATGCGGAAAAAACAGTTTAGACTGGTCAAAAAAACGACTTTTTTTATTTCATAAATTGTTAGTAAAACTATTCAAGAATAGGTTGCCAAAATTTCAAAGTAAAATTCCGACTAGTTCCGATACTATGGGCACTTAAGTCACCGCTCAAGTAGTCCCTTATTCTGTGCCTGGCTCAATACCCCTGTACAACGGGATAATAGATAGAGATTCCGGCAGATATTCTTGTTACAAAAATTCGCGAAAAACATCAAAATTTCGGACAGCTAAACTGGTTTCCCGCCTTAAACCAGACCTGTGGGGTCTAAACTTGGACAATAAATAAATACATCTCAAAAAAGTTTGTTTATTTCAGCGTTTTATATAAAGCTTGTTTACATCTCGAATTACAATGAAACATGTAGCGAACCAGAGTTTTAAAATAAGTACTTTATATAAAAAAGCTAATCGTGTAAATCCGTTTAACGCGTGTAAACCGAGTCAAAACAAAATTTAATTATTAGGATCTAAAAGTGGGCACTTAACAACAAATTACAAAGTTTAGACACGTACCATTAACGTTCGACGCACTCGGAACACTTTGATTGTATTTCCGGATACGAACTGATAAACAACGCCCACACAAGAAACTTAAATTCAATTTAATAATGCAAACGCGGTTTGGACGTCTGGAAGTTCAGACGATGTCTAACACTCAAGGTTATGACTATGTTATTATTCAAGGCGTCGTCAACCCGCAGAACTCGATTTTTTTGAATATTTTTTTTCGCGCCCGGAACATTGCCCAGTTATCGAACTGTCGGCGGGAATCGGGAATGCAGTTCTACATTTTGCTTTTACTTTACTGTGATGAAAACTGGTGCGATTTTGAGCAATTTGTATTAAATTATCTATAATTTTGTGTTATTTAATTAATTACCGTTTAAAATAACCTCTAACTTTCATAAACTCAAACTCGTCTGTAGTAGTGGTGCGACTAGGTTATGTTATGTTATCTTTTTTTGCTGATATAAACGAATTTAGACCCGGTTTGGGAGCGGTTTTCGGTGCATGAAAGTATGGAAGTCAAAATAACCACATGGGTGTCTCCCTATCTATTTTGGATCTTCGATTTGAAGACCAAGAAACGCAGAACTGCGTTGAACGACGTTTTCAAAGAGCGTATGGTCAGCGCTATTGCTATAACTCCCGTTCTAAACGAGACCGTCGCCGTGTGCGACAAGAACGCCTGGAAGCGGGGTATAGTTAAAAGCATCGTCGACGACGTCTGCCACTGCTGGCTACTCGATTACGGCTGCATGTACAAAACGTCGAACGTCTTCAAATTACCTGACGATTTACTAACGCATCATTCTTTGACGAAACTCGCCTGCTTGAACAACGTCGTCGGAGTCAGACACGTAAGTATTCGATTGCGATTGTAGACGAATTTATAAAAAGAATATTTGCAGTCGCTCGATTTTCTCACCATGACGCAGCGACGCGTCGAAACGAAACGCTTCAGTCAGGGCGTCAACAGGTCCATCAAAGAGCATTTGGAGCGATCGGTGTCGGTGGTTTTTCACACGACGAACGTCATCGACGGCATTCTGTGCGGACGAATCGAATTGACGAATAAGGACGGAGTCACGTACGATTTGATCGACGAGCTGGTGAAAGAGAACAACGTCGCCATCAACGAAGATCTGTTTAAATTAAGTGGGTGGATTGAGTGAAACTTGGATTGGAGGGTGAACTTTTATTATTTTTTATTTTAGGTTTCGCTGAATATCACGATGAAGATTTCGCTGGTTCTGGGAGCGACAGTGTTGAGTCTTGCAGCGGCGTAAATTTGCCGCAAAATATGACGGTAGAGTGTGGGATCGGACGTGGAACTGCCAGGTTCCCTTACGCTGGTTTTGGGAGCGACAGTGTTGAGTCTTGCAGGGGTGTACATTTATCACAAAATACGGCAGTGGAGTGTGGGATTGGACGTGGAACTGCCAGGTTCCCTGTGGTAAGTTAAATTGTACAGATAAACAATAAATATATGTATTTATTTATTTATTCCAACTGCATTGCAAACAAATTTTCATGATGCATGTGTTCATGTGTTGTAATATTTATTAGAAAAGTAAAAATACAAAGAAAAATTACTTTAATTTAATTACATTTTTTTTTAAGAAAGAAAGAAAAGTTAATGGTAACAAATTGTCTGCATTCCTTGTAGAATTTCTGCTCATTTACTATTGTTTGTTAGTCTGGTCAATTTAGCCCAAAAAAATAGGGGTAATATCAGTGGCGGCTAATGATCAGAACTGTAGGGTGTTCACAAAATCAAGAACATGCAAATTTTTAACTAAAATTGTCTAAGAAACTTACAAGTTATGTAGTAGGTAGCTATCCTTTATTTATATCACTTTTCACGCTTAATGCCTAAACTGTATTACACTGCTCGAAAGTAAAGTCCATTATTCTGTTCTTGTTCTCGGCAAACTTATTTATAACAGCTTCGTTGAAGTCAGACAAATCTTGTATAAATTGCTTTTGGATAGATAACATTGCTAACGCCTTCTACAGTAATTGAAGTTCTTTTGACTTTCTTATACTTTATGTATAAGGTATCTGACTCTTGCAAATTTTAAAAGGCATATTGTTAAGTGAGCTTTTTACTCATTTGAACAATTTTTAAAATGTGACATTGATGTACTTTACAATGATTAAATATTTATTTTTATTTTGATTTTACATGAGAATGTGGATAAGAGCGATAAATCATAATTGTAATTGTAAATAATTGTATTTATAATACTTTTCGCAATTTCATGTATTGAAACTTGTTGCCTTATTTTTAACTTCTTTGCTCAGTTTTGAAAATTCTTTTTTTTTGTATCTCCGCTTTGAAAAAGTCTCAAAACTAATTACCGTAAATGACTAGTTAGTTTTGTTTATTAAAAATAATATTGATATAATTTTAGGCTGTTAAGAGTCCGTCGTCGTCGGTGAAAAACGAAACGTTTGTTCAGACTTGGATGCAAAAAAATGGCGAATGTTTGAACGAGGACTCCGACACGTCAACACTAGTAGTTGGAAACGACGTTGCCGAAGCGAACCCCAAAAAAAGTCACATGACGCCACAACAAATTGTAAAAACTCATCTCGCCGAGCTTAACAAACACAAGAAGTCAAGTGACGGAAACGAAACGTCGAATTCGTGTTTATCTGATGAAAACAAAACTGACGCAACAAACTCAAAGGCACAATCTCCACAAAATCGACTGAGAGAACTCGTAAAAGGACGTGGAAAAAGACTCAGTGACGTATCCACTCCTAGTACAGCCAACTCGACTGACAATTTAATACAAGACTGCAACCCGACTGGTGTACCGAAGGATCAAAATAAGAGCCAACTGGTCGGTAGAGGAAGATTTTTGGCTTTGATTAAATCGAAATGTAATTTAAGGTCGTCGATCGATTTCGTCGAATCTAACGAGTTATTCAAAGACGCGAATGTGGAGCCTAAATGTGAATCTCACGACAAAGCTTTAACTGAGACAATGTCCAAAACCAACGCCTCCACAAAAGACGTCGACTGTGTTTCAAACACAGAACCGTCGTCATCGCAAAGTACAAATTGTAGTGATGATTCTTCTTCGGTATCTTCCAAACAGCCCGTCGTTCTCCTACATGAAAATTCCAGCGATTCGGAAGACTCTCAAAGTGCCTTTTGCCCTCCAACTAAGAAAGACATCATCAACATTGGGTGCCGCTGCAAAAGCTGCCAAACGTGGAACACAAACGATATCGGGGAAGAAGATAGTAGGTTTAAGGACGTCGAATGTTCGCGGAACAAAAACATCATCAAACCTCCATTGCTATTTAAAAACTTGGACGATGACGAGGCCGTCGAAATTAAAACAAAACTCAAAGGGAACATGACTAAGATCGAGAAAAATATAGCGCCGACGTTGTTGGTTCACGGGTAGGTCGACGACATTCAGCTTCGATCGTTTTAATTCATTACCGCATTTTCAGTACGCAAATTCCTGTGCCGGTTAGATGTGTCGCTGATGTTCCCTTTGATCGATGCGTTCACAAGGCAATGCGCAAATTGAAGTTTGAAAGCGCAAAAACTATTCAAACATACGCCTGGCCGTCCATCATGCGACTGCAGAACATTTGCATGGTTAATGGAAAAGGAACTGGGAAAACTATGGCGTATCTGCCTGCAATTTGCTCGTTTGTTTCAGAAAAGAGCGAACGGTATGCGAATCTACCCAAAGAAAACGGACCTATTGCCATAGTATTATGCTCGGGGGTCAGTAAAGTCGAAGAAACGTACTCGTTGTTTTGTACGTTTCTAATGGAAACTCAAAAAAGGATACCAATCACGTACGCTGCGCCTCCGTTAGATCAGAATTGCTTGGTAGGTTTCTATGTACTCATTTATTTATATTTAACACGTTGAGTCTAATGCACTTAAATTATTCGATTGTTTAAATAAATTAATCAAAATATATATTATCTATAAGTTGATTTGTATATATCGTAATGTCTGAGGAAAAGTTACTTTTTGTATAATTTTTTAAAAATATGTCTTGGAAGATGGGAGGTTGAACAAAGATTAGAGGCACCAATGGGACAAGATTGATGAACTTTTTATTTGAGTGATGAAAGCCACTGAAACAGATAGACTGGGATTCTGATGAAGTATGAGTCTAGAAACCCTTTTGAAATACAAATGTGGCACTCAAATGACGTCCTCCACGAGAACGATTTAAAAAAGTTAAGGATCACATGGTCCTAAACATGATGATTATAAACCCTCAATGATTCTACAGACCTAATCAAGCACGTATTGCATATCAAACATTAAATTCACTCAATATCCTTGCCAGGTGAAAAACCTAATTCCAGCTTAGCTTAAGAATCCTTAACTTTTTACCACCACAACTTTTCAACGGTCATCTTTTATTTCTCATATATGCTTTTAGAAGTCCCTCAAAAAACCCCACGACATATTAATAACGACACCGCATTCGTTAGTGACAATCTTAAAATTACGCGTTGTCAACCTGAAAAGACTCTGCCATTTCGTGTTCGAAGAGCCCGACAAGATCATTAAGACGAACCAGCAGGAATGCTACAATATAATGAGCGTCGTGCAGGGCATGTTGGAGCACCGCTCCTGCCCGAACGGCGTGCAAATAATAACGTGCTCCGAGTCCTGGACCGTCGAGTTGGAGAATTTCGTCAAGAAGTTGTATTGCGTCCCCGTCGTTTGCATCGGGGCTCATTTGGAGTCGGCTTTCTACGGCAGAGCCGACATCCAGATGCACTTCTTGGAAGCCGCGGGAAAGATGTCGACGCTGTGCGGTGAGTTCCGATTTGTTTGACGACGGTTCCATTTTGCTCGTTTAGATATTTTGAAGGATAAATCGAAGTTTTTTAAAACCGTTGTTTTGTGCAACGATGACAAGGAAATGGACGATGTCGTGACACATCTGAGAGTGGAAGGTGTGCTCGTTACTGTCGTTAGTCACACGTTGATGCAAGAAGAGATCAGCGAATTGGAAATGAGTTGGCAGAATACGAAGTATGGGAAACATTCAGGTAATTGTCTTTGTGTCCCATGACACTTTATAAATAGTATTTACTATTAACCGGTATGGATGATGAAATAATTTTATGATATATTTTACATATATTTTATATGTTAATTACCACAGCATGGGGACAGGCTGTATAAACAAATCATTCAACTATTGCCTCACTATTATTAATATAATATATAGTCACTCATTGAAGGACGTCATGTTCCAAGTACAAATTTGTTTTTGTAGTCAAAATCTGAGAATATTAATATATAGTATTTTAACTTTATTGTCATACAAAGTGTAAATGTAAGTGTTTCAGTTTAAAATAATTTACACTGTTTTATTTACTAATTTAAATATAACCTTATACGTTATTGTTAGAGAAAATAACTGTGATGTAGTGGACTTTACCTGTTATTTTGTTATTTGTAGCATTATTTTGCACGGATGTGGTCTTCAACAGTCAATTAAATATCACCGATGCAAATCTTCTAGTGCATTATTCACTACCTCCGGATTCTTGGACGACATTTTCTAAGCGGTTTAAATGCTTCATCGACTCTTACAAAAGTCCTTTCAGTTCGACGGTAAGTAAATTATCTTGAAACAAACTTACCCTTACCACACAGTATTTTATTAACACTAGATGTACAT
The DNA here is from genome assembly GCA_959613385.1 of Geotrupes spiniger. Lineage (NCBI taxonomy): Eukaryota > Metazoa > Arthropoda > Insecta > Coleoptera > Geotrupidae > Geotrupes > Geotrupes spiniger. The sequence goes on along the minus strand of OY390736.1, from coordinate 30,296,699 downwards.
TTTAGTGTTAATAAAATACTGTGTGGTAAAGGTAAGTTTGTTTCAATTTATTTTCCAACCACAGTCTCCAATTTACTATTAAAGTAAATTATCATTTGATGACTCGTTTTAATCGTTTCATTTCCAGGATTCGGGGTTGTGCAAGGCGCACATTTTCGTCGATGAAACGAACAACAAGCAATTCCCTCGCTTGTACGAATTCCTAAAAACCGTCGGGGCGAAGCTTCCCCAGCGATTCGCACATTTCTGTGCGGTAAGTCCGCACTTTCACTTTCATTCAACCCGCGACGACAATAAACTCATTTTGCTTTCAGCAAATGGAAAAAAAGGAAGAGCAGCATAAATTGAAGTCGGGCGCCCGGTTGTGCGAGACTTTGAAATTATTCGGCGAGTGCAGCAAAGTCAGGTGTCAAAAGCGGCACATCTTATCTAAGGACGTCGATTTTAAAAACGCGCTCCCTCGAAGTGGGTTCGTGAAGTTCCACATCTTGTCCGTGCAAGAAGTTTCGATTTACACGGTCAGATTGATAGAGCACACGGACATGAATGGTAAAGTGACGGAATTTCACGATTGCTATGATGAAATCGGCTCACAACTGTCCAACATCATCGCTCAGAGGAAAATTCGCGTGGTTCACCCGAAAATTGGCGAACATTACGCTTGCTTTGACGCGGAGGCTCTGACGTACCGTCGATGCAAAGTTGTGAAAGTTAACGAACGTCATGCGGTCACGAAATTACCGAACGTTGTCACCGTCAAGTTGATCGATACGGGGGACGTGCAGAAGGTTGTGACGGATTCTTTGTTTGAGTTGTCGCAAAAATACAAAGATATACCACCGCAAGGTATTATTGTTTTACCGTTACAGATTTTTATCAATGATATATTTTAATAACTTTTAATAACTTTCGATAACGATTAATTATTTACAGGTGTGAAGGTATATCTCGCGAATATCCTTCCACCTCAGGAAGACAGTTCCTGGAGCTACTCCTCCAAACAAATATTCATCGAAATGCTAGAAGATGCAGGCTATAAAAATCCAAACTCTTACTTTTCCGGGCAAATAATGTTACAAATGTCCGGAACGCTGTGGTTAGAAAACGTGCGATTACTCGAGAGTTTGACAACTAGCGACGAAGTGGTTACGACTTTGCCGGTGAAGAAAACTTTGCTCAACAAAGAGTTTGTCTGTTACAGAGAAGATCAGTTAAACCGCCTGTACGAATTGTGCAAAGCCGAAGGCATAGACCTGCCTAATTATAATTGCCCGACGGTGGCCAAAGTTAACGATAAACCAGTGCAGGTTAAACCCCAATGGGCGCATCTCGAAGACGACGTTTTCAACGCAGTTTATTTTTGCAGCGGAAAGACGCCCGATGAATTTTACGTTCGTTTACAGAAATTCGACGATTTGTAAGCTGTTTTACTCCCATTATATCAATTCAACGCCGTCATTGATTATTTATGCTTTTAATCATTTTAAAAAAGTCGTAGTCAAATGTTTATGTAGGATATACTTTGTTAGGTTAACACAGCTGCAAAAGGATATTCAAGCGTTGATCCAGAAACCATTTTATCCAAAGGTCGAAGAAATAATCGTTGGCAACTGCTATTTAGCAAAAGACCAAGATGGGCATGAGTTCGCTCGAGCTATAGCGATGGGAGTTAAAGACGATATAGTCGACTGTTTCTTCGTTGACTATGGTGATTCGATGTTCGTTTCGAAAAATGATATAAAATTTTTGCCAGATAACATCATCACAACGTTACCTTTCCAAGTAAGTGGGTCTTTTAATCAAGCAATTGTGAACTTGCATGTTATATATGAGAAATTAAATGAAACTAAATTATGATAACCAAAAAGGAAAGGAAATTGAAAAGGATGCGATATTGGGTATAGAAAAGTATTTTTTTTTCTTAATATAATAAATAAAGTTATTTTCAAAGTTCAAACACCAAGTAAAGGCCAGTTCATTTAACAAATTGCGAATCCTATTGAGTTATCAGTTTTATAATTTTCGCTGTGCTTATGAATTTGTATCATGTCTTGTATAAGTTTTTTTTAATATATTCTTTCTATGTTAAGAATTTTTATATTATTGTCACAATTGTTAATTGTATATTTGCATAAAGCTTTAATACCACAATAATAGTAAATTGGAGACCATAGTTGGCAATAAATTGAAACAAACTTACCCTTGTAAGTTACCCTTGTGGTAAGGGTAAGTTTGTTTCACTTTAATACCACCTTTACCAGTTGTATAATATTTATGTGAATATATTCTGCTTGTTAATTGCATGAAAATTTGTAAATTCTATGTTTGTAAGACTGGGAAATTTTGTCTCTTAATTGTTTTTTTTTTGCTTTCAATTTCATTTAAAAATTATTAATTTTATTCAATAAAAAGCTTTCTGGTGATGTTTTAAGAAAACACACAAACACGTTTTGTATTTTAGGTGATAGAATGTAAGTTGTACGGTGCTGCACCGGCAATGGATTGTTGGACAGACGAAGCGACCGACGTTTTATATGAATACTGCTACGAGCCGGGTACGGATTTCTACCGATCACTGTACGTATCGACCAAGTCGTTGTTACAAAGTTTTATTAGTAACTGTCGTAAATATTTGGTAGTGCTGATGGATTTTATGACGCAAAAACCAGTGATTGTAAACAAAGTCCTAATTGACTGTGGATACGCCGTTGAAGTACCCGGTGAAGCTTTGGACGATGTGGCGTTGCCCGAATTGCAACAACGAGAAGCGAAAGATGAAACTCTTGACCGTAAGTTACACATGTTGTTTGAATTTAATTTAATTCCTCGTTAATAGTGGACAAGGAATATACCATAACGGAATTGATGGAAATGAAAGATAAGTTCGTCGGTCGGGAGTCCGAAATAAAACAAGACGACCTCCCCATCAGTCAGGAGTCCGAAACAAAACAACACGATCTGCTACCGTCAAGCGAAAATATTTGGGACATAGAGATAAATAACCCAGAGGAGTTTCTAAAAGATATGTTACCGGTACGTTTTGCGTTAACACAATCGGCGATGAAACAATTTAATTAATTTACTATTCAGAATCGTACTCAAAGCTTCGAGGGTGGATCTATGCCCGAGGCTGGTTCTCTACGACCAATGAGGGCTCTGCCCGCTGTGAATTACAACACCCCCGATTTATTGTGGTCTCAGACTGAGAAGTTCCTTAAAATCGATATCATGGTGCCGAACGTGGCCGACTACGACCTGGAAATAGTACGAGGGAGAATATTCAGCTTTCGGTAATTCCGGTGTGTCTTTGTGATTGATTATTCATGAATTTTTAATTTAGGACGAAGATTTTCCAAAAGGAATACAAATTAAATTTTCAACTGTTCGCAAGTGTCACCAAGACCGTTAGGAGTTCATCGGCCGGTCTGCTAGTCAACGTAACGTTGGAGAAGGTAAAGGCTGCGGATTGGCCGAGAATTACGCTATCGGAAACGAAATTGAGAAACATTAAGTATGACGCTATGAAATGTGAGTTCCCGGAGGAGAAAAAACGATTATTCTTGGATCTCGGGGAAGATCGGGCAGATGAACTAGTCGAAGGGCCAGTCATTGAGATTGGATCTGATGAGGATTACAGTGAATCAGATGTAGAGTCTGAATCGAGTGATTAATTAACTTGAGTCCGCATGTTGGTTAGTTACGTATTTAACTAACATTAATTTTTTTTTTAAATCATGACTGAACCATTTGCATATTATAAAACTGAAAAAAGTCATCATACGTCAAATTACAGATAGTGTAAGAAGTCGTAAAATCAGTACCGTTTGAATCGCCTTTTGTGTGACGTTCATGTACACGTTGTGTTCTAAGAAAGCATGAGTTTTGTTTCTTTGTTTTAGTTTTTATTCATTCCTTCTAATAGCTTTACCTAAGTTTATTGTATTGGTTTATTTAATAATTCTATGTTTTTGCTTCATAACATGTTGTCTTTCTATTACATTGGATTGAAGAAAGGTGTTTTTATTTGTTTACATAATATGTACGATATGTTCTAATACTCTTCAAATGAAGTGATACCAAAAAGAACCAAACATATTTTTCACTTGAATTGTGAGTCATGCAACATACTGAATAAATATAGAATAAATGAATACGATAAGAGATCTGATATTTATAAAGACAAGGTGCTGAAATTACTCAACCTCTTCGAAATATAATAATAAAGTCGTAAACTATGGCTATTGTGTTCAAGGTTCCAATCCAATAAGTTACTGTGTTGACATAGTATTTCGCGATATGCGAATTAAGAATAGTTTATTTTGTTAGAATATGAAAATAAATATTTTATATTACATTCATGTTATTTGATTGTAATCACCAATGTCTGACCATGGTATATTAAAAGCAGAAACCAATCCCACTATCCAAGTCTTAACACTAAGCAATTAAGTTCAAAATGACATAAATGAATTTAAAGATCATGACAGAAATATGTAATATATAAAATTAGATTGAATTATATTGTAAAGTACATAGTTTCTACTGAGACTAGAGGGATTCCTAGACAGGAGGGGGTTCGAGCTAAACGTAAAGAAATCGAAAGTGATGGTGTTCAGGAAAGGAGGATGGAGATGGAAGGAAACACATGTGATATGGAAAGAGGAAGAAATCGAACAGGTGTGGGAATGGATGTATCTGGGCTACGTGATGAGGGCGAGTAACAGTAGGGAAGGGCAAATGAGGCATATAAGGAAAAAGGCGAGAAAGGCGGAAGCGAGTTTGAGAAAAATGATATGGGGGAAAAGGAAAGGGAGAAGATTTGAGGAAACGAAGAAGATATGGGATGTATCGTGAGAAGTATTTTGATGTATGGGGTAGAGGTGTGGGGGGGTAAGGAACATAATAATATGGAGAGAACACACCTAGGGTACTGCACCTGGAAAGGTCGACGCCCGATTATATAGTAAGGTAGCAGACGGGGTGCGAGATACTAGTAGTAGAGACGAGGAGGAGAATGCTGAGGTATGAGTTGGAATTGAGAGGGGAGAGGTATTGGAGGAAGTAGACAAGATGGAAAGGAAAGTTATCAGAGTGGGAAGTAGCAAGGATAAGACTATGAGAAGGCGGGGCTGTCGACAGGTGAGGTGGAAAGGAGGAGAAGATAGGGGAGACAAGTGGAAAGAGAGATGGTAGATGGTGGAAGCAGGCGGAAGCACAGTAAAGAAGGGAAGATAAAGGAGGCAAGGTACAATGGGAGATACAGAACATTACAGACATATGGAAAGAGGCCAAGATACTTTGGGGGAGGTAAAACGGCAGAGATGCGGGAACAAGGAGAGGGCTAATAAACATTGGATGGGGGAAGAATATATAGGGTGTGAAGCATGCGGGAAGGGAAGGGATGAATGGAAGCATTGGTGGGAAAAGTCTCACACTTTACGTCGTGGAAGAGACTCACGCCCTACCCACTGATGCAGTTATATGTCAACAAAGAATTATCGTTACTTTAATTTGATTTACGTTGTTCCATATATTGATTAAAATACTGTTTCAATTACATTAACTTAAATGCAAAATAAAATCATTAACGCACAGATTTTGTACCAATAATATTTAAGTTGGTAATGTATATTTCCCGCAAAAAATATCACAGTTGCCACCCATCTAGCGTAAACGTTCCCTATACATTGAATTTTTGCTCTTAACTGATCGTATAACCCACAGAACAATCATTAAAAAAGGGGTAGATCAAGAATAGGCTCTTTTGTAAACTTATTTTGATTGGTCGAGCCGACATTAGTAAAAAAGTTTCGGTTAGGTGGCGCTAGTTGTAACAAAATTTATATGATTTTTACAATATTTGCTACGCACAGGTTGGCACAAGTGTGTTTCATCGTCCACCATTGTTCGTTTGTTGTGGTCGTATTAATATTTGATTATAATTTTTAAAGCGTAGTGTTCTTATAGTCTTATATAGTAATAGTAACTAATATAAACAGTAAACTGTATATCAGTGAATGTGAAAAATATTGGCCGAATTAGCGAATACCGTGTAGTCACGAATTTTGATGATTTTTATTTGGGGGCTAATTAAAGGTGTAGAAATGAGAATCCGTTGAAATTTTTTGTCGGTCAGCACGGGGGGGCGAATTACGGCCCCCGGAAGATAAACATTCAAAAAATCGTCACAGAATGGCTAAATACCTATTTTAGTATGTTGTAGCAGTCGTTACAAGTCCAACGGTATGAAAATTATTTCTCGGAAACGTCTGCTTCGGTGTTAAATTCACATTTTTGTGTCCAATGCACGTTGCGGTAAATGCAAATAATGCCAACTGTTGTATAATATCAAGAAATCAAATAACGAGTAATAAATTTAATCATGTTAACTGTTCAATCTATAACATATTCGCTCATTCACCCATTTATAATTTTGATTAACAGTTCAACAAATTTATAATAAAAAAGCTTTTTTCTACTCCCGTTTCTAAAGTATAACTTCACACATTGATAGAAATGCGTGAAATTTGATTTCACATACCGGTGCGTGAAGTACAATGCTATTCTTATGGGATTTGTTTCACGCACTGCTGCCATAAGAGCCAATATACTACTCTATATTTGAATTTATTATAGTTTCTGATTTAGTTATTTCATTTGCATTTTTCCACACCACCCTAGAGGTAAAGCACTTGGCGCGTTTTTTTTATAGTGGTATCCCCAAGAGGCCTATTCCACTTCATTTATTATTTAAATAAGCAAAATATACTATTAGCAAATTTAAATGTAGCACATTATGCAGTTAAGGGGCACACCCAAAGCAGTTTTCCTTGATAGCCACACGTCGCACTAGATATACCTCACTCCTTAACGGATAACGACACGCTTTGTACACGCGGATTAGGGATACCCAGAGTGGATACTGTCACCATGCAGATGACGATTCGTGCTTTGTGCGGGTTAAAAGTAGACCGCCAAGAGTTAGCCCCATCAAAACGATACATGACAGTTATGTTGCTTTGCAAATAAAATGACTATAAGCGTTTTTATCTTTTTTTCGTCGTACACCACCATCTGAAACAAACATTTAACAAATTTAATATTTTAATGTACACTGGGAAATGTGTTTGTTGTAAACCGACTGAACTTGAAACGCAATGTATTATAAAAGTTAAAATCTCACAAGCTTACCTTCTGGAAGTCGGAGTCCAGCTCCACCCATACTCGGCCTGCCGGCGCTCAAAAAAATAAAAACGCCATCGATTTTACATCGACACTACTAGCAAATTCAAACGTAGCAAATAAATGCAACACGCGCCGTGTAGGAGGCATACTCTACGGTTCTTTCATAGCAGATCCTAGGACCACAACTGTTTCCCCTGATCATGTTTACGATGATCTCGCTGTAGAGGCAAACATACGCGCAGCACTTGTTATACCAGACCCTTTTGGTGTGGGCAACACCCCGTGTGTGCAAGCTTCACACGGGACTAACAGATGCCCAGGGTGGGTACAGCATCCTACCTAGCGCTTGCGGATGACGAGTCGTACCGTCGTGCAGGTAACAGTCGACTTTCAAGCAAGCCCCTTAATTACACGACGTGTGACAACACTTATGTTGCTTTCTTACAAATAAAATGACGTTACAATTATGAGCGTTTTTATCTTTTTTTCGTCGTACACCAGCATCTGAAACAAACATTTAACAAATTTAATATTTTAATGTACACTGGGAAATGTGTTGGTTGTAAACCGACTGAACTTGAAACACGACGTGTATTGTGTACAAATTAAACTTCATAAACATAAACTTCAGCCGGATAAAATTTCTATTACACAAAATTCCAAACTACCTACGACGACTAAAGGAATCAAAGATTTCCTTGGTTTCAATCAGAACTTAAATTAACAAAGCCAACGACGAACTATTTAAAGAAATGACCAGTGGTAGATATTAAAAATCCCTACGTAGGTTTGGAACTTTGTAAAGATATTCTAACAAACATAACCCTACTCTTCAAGATTCCGATTTTTCAAAAATTATAAACTAACCATAGATGCTAGCGATGTAGGAATCGGTGCAGTATTCTCAAACACAAAAATAAATAATGATCGACCCATAGATTATAACGGGTGTTTTTAAAAAAAAAATTAAAATTTTAAAATAATAAATTGCAAAGCTCACCCCATAACCGCCCCCGGCTCCGTCTATTTAGATGCAAGATCGACGCCGTCATCCGAAAAGTCCGTTCACTAAACGAACCGTTAAATTTCGATTTAACTTGAACGCGAAACAAACACCCGAAAACTTGCAAAGCCATTCTAACAATGGAACGAGAAGAGAAGCGTCGCAAATATGAGTCAGCGCCGACTACATAATCACTTTTTTTGTTCAAAACTGCCCGTTGTTTGCACCTAGGCGACGCTATCTTTGCGTTTTTTTCGGGGACTAATAATCTAGTGGCTTACTAATTTTTTTTTTGGCCTCCCGGCATGTAAACATTGTAACTATGCACCGTTCATGTCACATGTAACTTCGTGTTTACGCATACTGTGCGTTTTCCCCGTTTTCCCGCATAGTATGCGGTAAAGTAAATAATCCTTCTTTTTAAACTCCGTAGACGTAGGAAAAATACGCAATTTTTAAATCATGAAGCCGATGTTCAGGAGAACGAGATATATTAATTTCTAATTCAATAAGTATAACAAAATACACAAAATTTAAATATTAATTTAATATTAAATTAGTTCAAACACTCCGCTGGGCATCGTGTTTAAGATATAAACTTCATGCAGCAAAATGTAATTTCCTACATTCGATTATAAATAGCTAATAATAAACGTACCTACCTACCCAATAACCATTAACTTTTATACAATTATTTAAATGTAACACATCTGTCAAATCTGTCATAAACAATGCAATGTTGCCAAGTTGAATAAATAAAATGTATAGGTATAAAAAGATGACATTAATTTAAAATAAAACTATCGGCCAAAAAATTTTATACAAATCTCATGCGTTAAGTTATTTTACAGCGCTCCGACAAATGAAGCCGTCGCGCTGTAAAATTGAACTTCCCGCATTCGATTGTAAATAACTATTTCGATCTCGCTGTACCATAGTAAGAAGTAAAATACGTGTATCGGGATACCAAGCCAAACCAAATAGATTTGTATTTACCGCCATTTTATGAGTTAGTAAAATATCTTACGTCAGGTATCGCTGAAACACGTTACCGATTAAAGTCTATTGAGTGCAGCTTCTATTTAATGATTGTTCTGTGATTAAACCTAATAACCTAATATAACCTAAAACCTCAATAAACAAACTTGTCTTGATTTTTAACGCCGCTTTAAATATGTTCATCCTGGCGGAAATGAAGAACGTCACGAGAATTCCACCGGAGATGTTCCACATAAAACTAAACGACGCCATAGCCGGAGAACTGAATAAAAAACTAGCGAATAAAGTAATGCCAAAATTTTAAATACTATCAAAAATAATCGAACCCACCGTAGGTAGTACTCAACGTAGGACTGTGCATCGCGCTTCACGACATAACCAGCCTCCAAGAGTCGTTCATATTCCCCGGAGACGGCGCCTCGCACACACGCGTCAACTTCAGATACATCGTGTTCAGGCCGTTCGTCGAAGAAATCCTCGTGGGAAAGATAAGGAGCTGCAGCCAAGAAGGCGTCCACGGTGATTTGTCTAAATATAATGTTATCGAAGCCCTCTATAATTAATTTGCAGTGTCTTTGGGGTTTTTCGACGACATCTTGATCCCACCGACCGCACTGCAGCATCCAGCGCGGTTCGACGAAACCGAACAGGCTTGGGTGTGGGAATACGACGCCGGAGAAGGAAGTAAACACGACCTGTTCATGGATTCCGGGGAGACAATACGGTTTAGAGTGACAGGAGAAACGTTCCAAGAGACTTGTCCGACGGGACCTACAGGGCCGTCGGCTATGCCGGACGCGAATGAACCGACCGAGAGCAAAGTACCGTATATGTTATCCGTAAGTTTGTGTCGGTTTGTTGGGTTGTTTTTAATGTGATTGTGTTGCAGGGGAGTATAAATGAGCCAGGATTGGGTTTACTCACTTGGTGGGATACTTGACTGTTGGTGAATATAAATGTTTTATTTTTGAAATTAATAGACTCTAACCGAACAAACACAGCCTTAATATTATTTCCTTATGTTTTGTATGCATTTTTTACTCATCGGATTTTTATTATGTCGATGGGTTCTAGTCATTCTTTGTACCTATTCTACTTTCATTTCTATGGACTGAAGTCCTGTTCTGTTTTTCTCATTCATCATATTCTAAAGAAAGACGTGAAACTTAATAATGCGTTTAATCAGGACACAGCTATACGATCAAATGTACGAAATATATACTTAAGTGAAAGAATGTATAGATTGTTAGCATGTTCAGCCTAGAAGATGTTTGGAGTATCTCCAGGTGGTATTAACAATGTAGATTTGTAAAATATATGGTGGAAGTTGAATGTACACATAAAGTGTAAATTGACAATTGACAATTCCAACAATTGCAATAAAAAACCATTACAAAATACCTATATTTTATTGGCAAAACATTTAAAATTACTTACAATAAATATTTATTTACATCACAAAAATGATCCTCATTAACAACTAGTGATAAGTCGCAGCCCTTTATTGCAAGTAAATCAATTTAAGATATACGCCCTAAGCAACGTATAGCGAGTGAGTTATGCCGGCGAAGCGTCTCTAAAATATATCTGTACACGTTTACCTCTCCACTACGTCTGTGCGCGTGTATATGATAAAGTGACTCACTTTTCTCGGGCCCCCCTCGAACTCCTAACAAATACAACACATTAAAACACAAACGAAAATCCAGCGACGAAAACCAGATCAAAGATTCAAACGTACGATCGAATGGGAAAATTATTACGATGTATAGTATTTAGTGTGTGTTATTGCACAAATCTAGTATCAAATGTAACGGGCGGCGGTACGCGTTACTCTATGACGAGGCAGCGCGGCAGGTGTTCTCTCAAGTAATCAAAGAGTTCGCGCGAAGCTCCTGGACAATTCGTTAGTTCTAGTTCGCGCATGTGGCGCAACTGGATCAGACTTGATAGACCGCTGGACGTCAGTAATGGACATCCTGGAAAAATAATCATTTTAACGCGTCGAGCGGTTAATGTGGGTTGTGTTTACCTGCTAACGATAGAATTTGTAGGTTCCTCATGCCGCAGAGATGCTGCAGTCCGAAATCTCTAAGCTGCGAACACCAACGCAAATAAAGCGCTGATAACGATAACATCGTTGATATATATCCTACTCCTATGTCAGTCACGTGTACGCATCTGAAAGGAAAATGTAAGTGGTAATGATACTGGTAACAACATCACCGGATATTGACGATGTAACATTTAAAGAACACTATTTAAAAATTAATTTTTTATTTTTTTTAATAGTAAATCGGTTTGTTTCAGTTTTTTAAATTTGTAATTAAAGAAAAATATTAAATGCAAATCTGCAAGTATAGTTGCCTGGCCGGAAGCTCAAATAAGAGCTGAATGAAGCGCAAGGTACTTGAATACTGGCAGGAGTGCCAGGGAATGAGATATTCCAAGATAGTACTGAAGAGCTCATCTGCTGCACGTACCAGGATACTGTTGGGTTTGGGCAAGAAATACCTGCGCACGCTATCACCTCTGGCTACTGGTCTTAGCCGACTAAGGCATCACATGCATAGGTTGGGAGTGGCTGAGGCAACTGAGTATGCGCTGAAACTGATGAGACAGCAGAGTATGTCATGGGTGCCTGCCCCACGGGGACCAAATCAGGTTCACAGACTTTGGTGAAACAAACTTGAGCTAGGTGAAGTTGACAAAATCTCACACTCTATAATCCTCCTCTATTTAAAGAGAATGGGAATTGAGGGTGAAGTATAAACAGTTGTGAACTACAATAGACCCTTGCGGTCGCAGTGGATTATAACTAACTAACCAAATGCCAAAAATGTAAAAGGAAATTTCTAAAAATGATGGTCAGTTGATTGTTTGGGTTTTATCAAAATTGTTCTGTTTATTAAAAAATAGTAAAATGTAAATATTGACAAGACTTGTCTAAATTTCAAAATGTCATAATTTTAAAAATGAAGAAAAAGTTCAAAATCTATTTATGGCTGGGTTGGGTCAAAATTAACAATGTCCAAAAACAGTCAAAATTATCAATTTTCGGATATCTTAAGGTTGGCATAATTATCTAAATTACAAAATTGCTGAACATACAAAAATGTGAAAAAATGATAAGTGGGAACAATGTAAGATCATCAATGCAACGTCAAAAACGTTCCAAATGTTATAATTGTCAAGTTTTTTATGCTGAAAATATGCAATTATTTAAAAATTAACAGTATTGCCCAAAATACAAAAAATAGTACATATTGCTAATAGGGACAGTTTCCTAAAGCAAAATTATCTAAAATACCAAATAGCAAAAATGAAGATAATGCATGTCAAAATGCACGAAAAAGAAAAACTAAATTGTTGAAAAAAATCGGGCTGAGTACACCAGGTGTTTAAAAAGACGTCAAAAATTGTGTAAAATTAAAAAAAACATTTATCAAATGCGAAAAAACAGTATCAGTGAAATTGTTTAAAATGCGCACAAAAGTAAAAAAGACATTTATAGTGAAGCGATAGATACATTAAATACATTATTGTTTACAATCAGATAAGCAAACTTGAAATGATTAAATGACGCGAGATTACGGAATTTACATATGGTTATTACATATTACTAACAATAAAATGTCATAATTTTATACTATTTTTGCGTTGTCTAAACCTTCATTAAGTAATGATTTCATTTAAAAACTACACTCACGTATCTACGTATGTGCTCACATTGATAATTTTAATGCACACATCTTTTCAATTTAGATTACTAGTTTTTTATTATTTGGTCTAGTAGTAATTTTTATTTACATGTTTACAAGTAAACAGAAATCCGCCGTCATTAATTTTAAATTTCCCCCGTTGTTGATATAGTAGCCACCGACCGGTAATAGGTGAGGGTTACCTATTACCGGTAATTCCCCCCGCTAGCTATATTATATAGACGCGAGTGGACTCGACGAACTTGTAGTAGTGTGGGTGTGCCGATTGAATTCGTTCATTTTAACGGTCGATTCCAATCTCGCTTTTGCACAAAATAAACGAAAATGCAGATTTTGAGAGACGTGTTAAACCTGGTTCCACTGGACTGGGACCGATCGCAAACTTACGACGACAAGCTCTTTGTTTTAATCGAAGTGACCGAAGATTCCGACGAATATAAATCAGTAAAAAATGATTGTATCTATTCGAACATAACGAAAATAGAAAGGATTCAGCATCCCTTTGCTTACGGTCGATTTCTAATTAGAAAGGAACAGTTGGAGAAACAAGGCAACTCTTCCACGGTAAGCAAACCGTAAGGTTATTAAATTGTAGCACAATGTATACATTAAACTCAAGGGTGTTTAAATTGTTAATATTAACACTGACTTCAAGTGTGCTCAATTTCGTTCGGGCGTAACTGTTATTCCCATTTATTTTTCATTCGCATCACCCATCTTTAATAGATTAAATTTTTTGACTGTTAGGGCAACCAAGGAAAGTAATTCCTAATCTCCCGATACCCAACATGTGATTTATCGTGTTTCCTTAACATTAATTTCACATGTCATAAGTGGACTTTGCGTCAGAACCAAGAAAGCAAATATGGTTTAATCTCGATTTGAAATAAACAAAATAACTGATTGTCAAGCTGGGAAGTTGTTTAGGCTAGCCGTTGTTTACTTCTGTTCATTGGGAATTAGGAACTACTGATATCACAAGAACAAAGTTGATATTTATTAATAGCTTTTTTTTCCGTAGATGTTGAGGAAGGTTGTTGGAATTCGAACCGATGACGCAGGATTAAGGAAGTTCATAAACTATAATTGTGATGAACGAAGAAAAGTATCTGGTTCTTGCCAGTATTACGTTTTTAAGAAGGTCTTCTGTGAAACACATAGCAGAGATACTGATTGGTATCCGGAATACTTAATTACTGTTGCATAAGTGCACTTGTAATGCATGAATATTATTATATTATGATATTCCTTGTATAGATTTAGTGTATGGTTCAGACGTTGGAGGGTTGAATTTTTATTTTATTTTTATTATATTTTTTTTATTAAATTAAGAAAATCATATTCGTCGAAGATTCCGTGTCTCCAACGTGTTAACCAGTTACGTATTACCCTTATAAGTTTTGTTTCTTACGGTTTATAATCACCCCAGAATCCTATTTTAGTTTATCTCGTTATCTTTCCATTTTGTATTGCAATATTTCTGCAAATAAATTTTGAGTTTCATGAACCGTCTTTTCATTTATCCACATATTGCAAAATATAACCAATTCTGACTAGTATTTATTATTTATTTTAGTTAAGTGCAAAAATAATGAGGCGATAGATTTTGTTTCAAATGAACATCGATAAGTTAGACTGGTGCTAACCAAATTTTATTGTGCATTAAATCAAGACCAAATCATGAAACATGGTGAAGAAAGTAATCAATGTTAAATTGGGTATAGCATTGTATAGCAATTTAAAAATAATTTTGATGCAAATGATGTTATGTTTTGTATAGTCAATCACGATTTTTTATTTTCGGTATCGTACACTGTTTTAATTCATTGCATTAATGATCGTTGGGAAAAATAGAAAAGCAATGGTATGAAATGTTGCCTTAACAACTACGTAGGTGTAGTCGAAGTAATGCTTGTCCCAGAAAAAATTGCACCATTTTTGAAATAATTTTTTTAGCATTTGTGGTTGAAAGATACTAATAAATTGTGTAGCTTAATAGCCAAGGAAGTCAAAACAAGCAGATGGACAGTAAATAGAACACTATTACAATGTTTGTTCAAGATCTCATTTATCCTTAATGTGTTTTGGCTATTAGTGCAATATCGTCCGCTTAATGCAGGTTTTGTCTATTTTTTTGGGAATTAGACGTCAACAATCATGATCCACAAAAAGGCTGAAACAATTATCCAACCATTAAAAGATGCGTCCTAACTTGACCTGTGTTTTAGAATTTATTGTATTGTTCAATGTAAGAATATCATCATTGGTATAATTTTAATTTGTTACAATATTATCTTCTAGGGTCGTGTTGAGTTAACGTTATTGGTAAGGTTTTCAAAATTAAGCTTAACCCAAGCCATTCGAATTAAATTTCACTTAAACTATGTCCCTGTTTCACACTTCTTTAATTTCAAAAAATTTTCATGTATACATCTCACAGAAACTTCACTGTCGAAATAAAAGCAATGTCATTAATTTCAAATTTCCCTGTTTGAAGGTATAGTAGCTACCGATGATCGACACCTATCGCCAGTGGTTCCCCGGGTTATTTTACGTACCTACGAGCGACTCGACCAACTCGTATTCTGGACGATTGAATTGTTCCTTCGTCGATTGCAAGCTTGTTTTTGCACAAAATAAACGAAAATGCAGTTTTTGAGAGACGTGTTAAACCTCGTTCCACCGGAGTGGGACCGAACTCAAACTTACAACGACAAGCTCTTTGTTTTAGTCGAAGTGCCCAAGAATTCCGACGAATATAAGTCAGTAAATGATTCAGCAAAATATGAATGTGGCTATTCGTGGAAGATCACTAAAATAGAGAGAATACAGCATCCCTTTGCTTACTGTCGATTTCTAATTAGAAAGGAACAGTTGGAGAAACAAGGCAACTCTTCCACGGTAAGCGAACCGTAAGATTATTAAATCGTAGCACAATGTATACGTTAAACTTAAAGGTGTTTAAATTGTTAATATTAACATCGACTTCAAGTGTGCAGTATTCGTGCGGGTGTAACAATTATTTCCATTTATCTTTCATTCTTTAATAGATTAAGTAATCTGCAACTTGATTGTTTTGATATTAATCTCTTATCAATGCAATTTATGATGACTCATAATTGATGACTGTTGGTGCGACCAACAAAAGTAATTCATAATCTCCCGATAGACTGTTATCTTAACATATAAGATAATTAGACATGTCATAAGTGAACTTTGTGTCGGAACCATGAAAGCAAATATGGTTTAAAAGCATTATGATATAAACAAGATAACTGATCGTGAACTTGGGAAGTTGTGTACTTCTGTTCGCCGTTCCAGGAAATTACGAACTGTTGATAATCACAAGAAAATAGGTGATTATTAATTGCTTATTTTTTTGCAGACGTCGAGGGAGGTTGTTGTGAATTAAATCACTGACGAAGGATTAACGGACTTTATAAAGTATAATTGTGATTGCAGAAGAATATCGCTGTATAATCCTTGCCAGTATTACGTTGTTAAAAGGGTCTTCGATGAAAGGCAATCGAGAGATACTGATTGGTATCCGGAATACCTAATTACTGTTGCCTAAGTGCACTTGTAATGCATAATATTACATATGATATTATTTATTGTGCATTAATTGAAAACCAAATCATGAAACAAGGTGAAGAAAGTAATTAAGCATCCACAATATTGGAATGTAGGGGGTGTAGTATCTTTTACAATTTAAAAATGATTTTGATTCAAATGATGCAAGGTTTTGTTTGGTCAATCAGGATTTGCATTTTAAGTATTGCCACACAATTATAATTCCATTTCAACACATGATGGTGAGCGAAAAATCATCTAATCATTGCTTCAAATGAACAACTTCAACAGTCATAATAGAATTAATATTGTATTTTTAACTTTGGTTATCTGAAAAAGAAATCTGCAGGGTCTATCTATACATATAACACTGTCAACATTGAAAGAGTAGTAGTAAATATAATATAAAAACATCTATAACATTAGTAACGAAGAAATATAAGTTATAGTTTAGCATAATTCAATTTTATAAATTAATTTTTCTTTAAGACGATTGCTTTTAGCATCACGATTCGATTTAAGTCTATGAAAGAATTCAAATAAAGAAATGTAATTATTATAATGCCATTTATGCTACCAGTCTCAATTCAAAATGTATTTTTTTCTCTAATTTTTATAAAAAATAAGTTAATCTTAAAACGGATGAAATTATTAATTTTATGAGTTGTACGAGTGTTAAAGTCATAAAAAGTCTAATTCGTTATTAGTATATTGATCATAACAGGTAAACAACTTTATATTTTCCAACGCAATTGCCAAATTTCAAGTCTGATTTTTTTTTAACGTTGAGGTTGCGGTTGTGTTACTCTGGAATTGGAAGTTTTCGCAAATCAAACGTGCCCGTTTAGTATGCAACCAGTCAAACGTTGCCATTTAGTACGCGCACCAATAAAACGCCCTCACTTAGCATGCAACGCGTTTGATGAACGCAGCCGTTGCACACGAACTTCTCCCGCCAACGCAATCACGACGAGGCCTGTGACGCGTAATCAGCTGTGGGAACTCGCGTGACCAAAGCAACGAAGGGTTAAAGAATTTAATACAAAAATATACACTGCCTTTCAAATAAAATAGACCAACCCGAACCACTGAACGCAGAATGATGAAACTTGGTGAAAATATCTAGTGCACGTAGAAAAACAATGATTACATTTTTAAGAAAAACTGATAACATTTAATGATTAAAAAGTTAATAATGAGTTACATCCCCAGGTACTCTTATCCACAACCCTTCTGGGCATACTGGAAATTAGATTGTTGATATCCTCTTGAGGTACCTCATCCCAGGCAACTCCTTTAAGGTATTGGGAGAATGGGGTAAACGCCGCGATCTTTTTTTCATCGTATCCCAGACATGTTCAATGGGGTATAAGTCTGGTGATCGTGGAGGCCAGGGCAACATCTTGATGTTGTTTTTCTTCTAGGAAGGCTGACGTTACATGAGCAGTATGTGGCCGCGCATTATATTGCTGGAAGGCTGCTCCTGGAAGGTTTTGTAGTAATGGCACAATAACTGGTTCCAACACTGAATCAATGTAAGGTCTGGTGTTTAGTGTGCCCGGAATGATTACCAGTCGAGATCTTCTTCTATAGCGCATTGCCATAACCATAACCCCAGGAGTTAAAGCCGTATGGCGACGTTGAACAAATTGTAAATTTTGCATCTGACCCTTGGTCGCCTAATCCTCGAACGAACGATTCGTCGCAGAAAAAGATCTCATTCGGCTCAACGGCTCGTGATGGTTTTTCCGGGCCTCTAACTGCATTTCGATCTTCTCGCTCTTGCGTCACTCTCCGTCGTCCAGTGTGAAGGTGTTCTTCCTGCCAGTCTCTACAATATGTGCTATAGTGGTGTGTGACCGATTGACCGTCTGGTCATACTGCCCCGAATGAAGAGCAAGGGTGACCTACTGCCGTAAGCAATAGCACCCCACACCGTCAACCCCACAGTTCGGTGAACATGCCTCGCAATCGAAAAATCAATATTGCGCCTTTCTCCACGTCTTCGTCTAACAGTCATCCGACCATCATGCATTCCTAAACAAAATCGCGATTCGTCACTAAAGACAACTCGATGCCACTCCAAGTTCCATTGAAGTCTTTCCGTGCACCAGGCCAAACGTTCCTGGCGATGTTGAGCAGTGAGGGGTAGCACAAGATGTGGGCGGTAAGACAGCAAGCCAAAGGTTCTTATTCGACGATAAACTGTTCGCAGGCCTATCGGACGACCTTGTTCACCTAACCATTGATCAGTTATTGATCTAGTTGTAGAGAATCGGTATCTCAAGGCCATTAGTCTTAAGCAGCAATCTTGACGTTCATTGGTTCGTCTTTCAGCCCAGTGCCTCTTCTCCGACGTTCAACCCCATGTTTCAGACCACGCATTATTGTTGAGTGGTGCCGTCCCAAACGGTTGCCGATTTCTCTAAACGAAAAACCTGCTTCTCGTAAACCAACAATCGGCCCTCGGTCAAAGTCACTCAACTGCTGGTAAACTTGAGGTCTCCTTCCTCTAGGCATCATTAAACACTTGAAACACTTTAAACTAAAGAACGGGATCCGAAAAAGTGGAACAAATTCAAAAAATGACTCGATAATTGCTTGTCTATCACCACCTCTAAAAAATGACACAAACGTCAAAAATCCCATGACTACTTGATGATTAGGTTTCAAATTTTAATCAGCTATTTCCTTGGACTAGTCGACTATTCCTGCCAAATTTGGTCCAAAAATTCCCACCCCTTCTAGGTGGTGCAGTTTATGTCACTGAGTACACAATTTGTGTTAATTACATAAACATTACAACCTCGGTCATGAATTCTCGATAAAGTTATTAGTTTTTTTTTTTTCGTTAAAAATGACAAAAAAATATCTCGAAGATTTACGGCGTGCGTTGAACTCGCATTTTCGTGCACACGAACGTCGATCGCATAATTTTCCATAATCTCGCTTTTAGAATGCCGTTCGTTTTATGCGCGACGAGGAAATTTTAAATTATTCATAAGTACATGGAAACTCTTAACCTAGTTTATAAGAAGCTTCGGAAGCGTTTTATTCGCGATGCTCTCAAGTCCTTCAGTCGAGCATTATGTGTTCTATAAAACATAAAACGATCGAATTTGCGATGAAACGTAGACGCGAGTTCGTAGTTTTATTTGCAATGACGCGTTGAAATTCGAATCGAACGAATTTAGTTTGGTAGCGACTGATGACTTTATCAATTAAAATAGTTTAAAAAAATTAGTTTGGCACCATAGAATGTTTGATCGAATATTTTTGATGTCTTTTTTGTACCATTCTTGTATGCTCATTACTTCTTATACATTTTTGTATTTCATAGTTTTTGTTCAATAAAATGATACGTCTGATATGTCACTGAAAAATCTTTGCAAGTAAATTAATATTTAGAGATGGAAACCTTACGATCTCATTTAGCAAACCGCGAGCAGATTTTATTTTATTTTAAATCAATTCTTCGCAAATCCCGCGCACGCGTTCCAATTTAACGGGACCTGAACATCCGCCACAAATCGAACGAAAAAGCGCCGTCGACGTCTCAGATCGATAGGCCAGCGTTTATTTATTTCGGTCGGGACGACCGCGCGACCGGCACCTACCTGTCTAAGGTAAGCTCTTCTAGTTGATTTAAGTCGCATGCGATATATTCCAAGGCAGCGTCGGTGATACGGGGGCACCAGGACAGGTCGAGGGAGCGCAGCTTCTGGAGGTTCTCCGCTATCAGCTCCACGCCCTCGTCGGTTATCTTGCTGCACCCGGACAAGCTCAGCACACTCAAGTTCGGCAGCGAATGCACTTGAAAAAAAATCAATTCTTTAAATTAGTTCGATGGCGATGTCCTAAATCGACGATAAATTAATCTAGAGGCCAAGCCTAATTGCGAAATCCCTAAGGGCGAACTTAATCCGGCGATAAATCTATTTTAAGCCGAACTTAATTTACGTTATTATTTGTTTTCATTGTCTGGTCGTCTACGCCTCAACGGAAATTAATTCGGTCACGTCACGTTCGATCAGATCTCATTATGCACCCGCAAAATGGCGCCTTGTTGCGGACGTGTTCGTCTATTATCAATTTCCATGCGATAATTAGGAGCGAACAAGTGATTTCGATTTTCCAATTAACATCGACAATTCGAACATGCGACAAATTATTTGCGCTCGGTAAGTACTCTCTGCGGAGGCGACGCGCCGTTCGATAATCCTGTCGACGAGTTAAACGCGCGAGGCGAAAATTTGTGTCAACTTCGATGAATTTATGGGTCGGCGTGATCGCATTATTTCACGGCGTATTGCAGGCACGTGCGTATTTTTCTCTCACTCAAAACAATGCAAAAAATGTCGAAATGCCATAAATTTTTGATTTTAGACTATTATGGCAATCTTTGATGAAAATTTAAACTGACCGAAAAAAACGTGGTCCATTAATTATTGTAATAAAATGCTCACCTATGTTAACTACGCCGTGATTGGTGACCTCCCAGCACGAATGCAGCCTAAGGATGTTCAGGGTGTTGCTCTGCTTGGGCGAAAAATAGCCAAGCGCAGCGTCCGTCACGTGGTAAGCCTGTAGGGAAAATTCGTACAACGCAGGCAGCAGCTGAGCCACCGCTCCCACCGCTTCGTCCGCCACGTTGATGCAGTCCGTCAGGGTGAGCGAGACTATCCGCTGGTTGAGACAAGCCCAGAGGCCCGCCTCTGTTATCTCATTGCAACCGGCCAACTCCAACTCGAACAGCGCCTGTAACAAGAAGATTATTGAAAAACGAGAAAATCAGAAACTTAAGCAATTGGGCTAACGCCGATCCTGCGTCAATCCCCGAAAATAAGATCAAAAAATCTACGGATCAAACTTTCTAAAATGACATTTAGATATTAGTCTGGAGCTATACCCTACTATACTTTAGCTACTGTAATAAATTTGTTGAACAATTTGAAATCTTTGGAAGCTAATCCCGACTGTTTAACGTCAATATGTGATTACGTGTTTCACTAGTCGCTTAATCCACTTCAATTTATATCGGTCCCCTAATAGATCAGTGGATTTTGTAATTGGACTGATGTGGACTGAAGGACTATCAACACATACCTGTGGTGTGTAAGCGACACTGATGCAGACTGACCCAAAAGGCTCATTTATCGGCTCTAGATGTCACACATGCGATTTCAACTGTCGATGGCACACACGAAATTTACGAAATGTATGTCGACACAAAAACACCTTATAATGGGCAAAAACAAAGCAAGGTGAATATCAACTTATTATATAATTAATAGATTACACTGGTCTTACATGTTTAACATATTTACTTGTAATATATTCAGCCCTACCTGTTAATTTTTATGTTAAATAAATAAATGTTACGTTATCACAAAACTTCTTCTCGTTCTTCAAAGTCATGGGTCAGCTGAATGGGAAAAAAGCAAAAACTGGCACTACTTTCTTTCATAAATAGTTATGAAATGTTAGCGGACGTGTTTCTAAACACTACTTGAGGCACTGCTTTGTAATGCACGAATTACTGTTCAATATATTTCTTTTATTAATATCCATTTTTCTTTTTATTAGTTTGTTTCGTTATGTCGCAGACATCTGCTGACCAGCCATCGTCATTCCCTACTGATCCTCCTCTTCCTCCATCAAAGAGAAAGAAACAATCGTCACAAGATTCTACTCAGAAACTCGTTGGTTTAGCTATTGCATATTTCGTAGTGTAACGATGTATTTCTGTATAACACAACTCCATGATGAACTCCTGTTTTATGTTTGTTTTGTTTCTCCCCTGTTTTAAGTAATCAATAATTTTCCATCATCCTGTAAATATTAAACGCGAATATAAAATGCCTAAAACAAGATATAAATGAAAGTCAAAAGGATCAGAACCTAGCAAAACCGATGAAAGAGGCGTCGAACTCGGACATATACAACCTGTTGAAGCAGATGAAAAAGAAAGAAAACAATAAAGGACATAATAAAATGAAAAAATCAAAAATAACAATAATAAACGAAATAGAAAAACTTAAAAATATGAAAACACGAAAGAAGTGGTAACAAACGTAATGAACAACTCAACGTTAATGTAGAAGAACATATCATCAATGTTACAGAAAAACGAAAAAGTTAGCTGAAACGCAATTAAAAAAACAATAATATAAAACCGAGAACTAAAACAACAAAAAGGCAATTACCGCTAACAAAATTAAAAAAAAAACAAGCTTGGAAGAAATAAAAAAATAAACGAAATAAAACCTCACAAAACACCAGGTTTCGATAAAATTACAAATAACGTAATAAAAGACAACAAAAAAATACTAGCACCCATACTTGCCAAACATACAAACGATACAATATATATATACATATATTCAACAAACATGAAACAAACAATAATCATCGCGTATTCAAACAAACAAACAAAAACCGAACTATAGACCAACATCACTAATGTTAACATTAAATAAAATACTAGAAAGAAGATCACAGTCACAAATGACAGAACACATTAATAACCACAAGATCATACAAAATCAACGATATGCATTCCAAAGATTTTCCGGAACAACAAATGAAATTAAAGAAGATCTAGATAATAAATGCACAGTGATTATAATATTCTTATGAGGAAAGCGTTGATATCGTATCGAACACCAAATTAATAGAGAAATTGTCAAAACTGGGTAAACAAACGAATCAAACCTAATATGAATTTATTTAACGAATCAAAAATAAGAAACAAAAATAGGCGAGATCGAAGCTGAATATGGCACATCGCAAGGATGTAATATACTTAGGGACAAAAAGCATTCAACGTAACATAACGAACACATGAAAAAAAAGAAGAATTATGCTACCACAACTTACTCACTATAAATGAAAACAAAACAACACATGGTTTTTAATAAGAAGAAGAAGAAAAAAACAGATTATGAAATAAAAATAAAAACAAAAAGAATTAAAGAAGAACAAAAGTTACGTACCTAGGCCTAAGAATACAAAATAATTTGAAGTGGAATGCTCACATGCTCACAGACTCATAAAATAAAACATAAAACCAATAGCTGGCACTAAAAAAAATAGAAACATATTTCCAGAACACAAGAAACACAAAGAAAACAACCTACTTGAAAATCACGGACCTGATCCATGTGTGGGGAAACATCATCAGAATAATTATGTCAAAAATCCAACGATAGCAGAACAAACACATTAAAAATACTACATTCAATGGAAAGAATAACACCAACAAAGACTATTTATGAAACAGCACACGAACTACATGTAACACAAATGATAACCTTAAACAATCTTTAATATAAAAAATAAATAAACAAATAATCAAGCAAAATATAAAATATACATAAACACTCACAACAAAAACCATAAAACAATATAACAAACTACGTCAAGTAATAAAAAAATCAAAACTACAAACACTATAAAAAGATGATAAAATCTATTATTATTAGAAAGGAAGAAATAGCTTAAAAATAAGAAGAGAAGAAACAGAGGATGAATCTTTCCATAAATACCGAGGTGAAGTCACAAAGACTTATTTATCCCAATAAAGAGCACTCTATCTTTATATTATATTTATATTGATGCATGATTTCTAACGCCATCGCAATCCATGTTGTCACCTTCTTATTCTGAGTCATCAGCACATATAACAGGCCAATGTACTCTTCCTCAAGCTATGGATCATGTCCATCACTTAACGGATTCCACCCTAATAATAATCACATATCAATGATGATTGCCTAATTACATGAACTCTAATACTCAGCACATACAAACAAACAATTCCAAAAAACCCTTCAACAAACAACCAATGTAAAGGCCTAAAGGGGTGGAAATTGCAGGAAAATTTTGTTCTAAATTTTCTTCATTTTAAGCTAATAATTCTCAAAGTGCCAAAATCATATTTGACCATTACATCTGTATCGTTATTTGTATATCCTGTCTAATCATTATCATTCTATAACTGTTAATATTATTGCAATTCCAATTTTCAATCAGTGCAACGCGATTTAGTGTTTTCGTTAATTGTTTAAATGTCATTCGCCGAGCTATTATCCGCGCCAGTACATTTTAATTTTATTGCTTTTGTTGTCACGAAATCGCTTGTAGTATGTATGTACGTTTGTTGCGAGGTTCAGTTTATTTGGGTCCGTAACCTCCGCAACCCTTCGGAAATTAAATTCGGGCCATAAAACCTGTGTACAGCGTTGCGTGCTGTCTCCACACACCTCGGCAAATGTTTCGAATAAAGCTCGCTCCGTTGTGAGCGTTTTACATAATGGATTTACATAAAAAGCGGCCTACTGGGCATTTGTGTACAAATCGTGGAAGTGCTTGCTTTGACTGTGCGAGTAAAAGGAAAAAAGAAACGCAATAATAGTAAAAATTCTAAAAACGACAAATCTAATAACATTGGTTTACTGTTTGTATTTTAAAAATATTTCCAACTTATGCTTTAAGCATGATTGGCGAAGAGTTTGTGTGTGAGTATTATCGCGACATTTAGACGTCAATACCTCACACTCTTGCTGCTATGATCTTTATCGAACTCGATGAGATTAGAGAGAGCGAAACAGCTGTGACAACTTTAATACATTCGCTGAAATTTATTTGCAACAAAGCGACGGCTGCGAAATAATTGCAAGTCTGGACAACACCGCCTTAGTCGGTCGGAAGGCCACTGGAATTACCTAGCAGTGGGGGTTGTGGCATTGACGTTTAGATGGCGCATATACTCACACACACACACACACACAGCTTGTCACCCTAACTTACATGTTAAAAATTTATTAAAATTGCTTTAAAATGTTTCAAGGTTATGTATAGCTATGATTTTCTAACAAAGTTGTACATAAACCTCAACAATATATCAAACTAAAGTGAGAAGCAACAAATCAAAAAGCATTGCAAAGGTGTAACCCGGCCTTGCGATTGGTTCTTACGTTTTGTTTTTCATAAAAAAAATACAAAAATTGCTAAACAAGGTATAAGAAATTATATATTGCCATAAAAGAAAACGTAAAAAAAATTATTAAATATTAAAAAAAATAATGCAAGAAATAGAAATGTCAAAATTTGGAAAAATTTCAAAATGTTTCATAAAAATCAAGAAATTTAAAGAAAACAAACCAGTTGAAAACGTAAATGAAGCTAATTGTTAGAAAAGTTAATAAAATCATTAAAATGTGATTTTGTGCAAACGTGGAAAATGTGCAAATTCGAAATATGTGCGGCAGTTATGAGAAATCAAAAATGCTCAAAAAATATAACATGTAAAAAGAATTCAACAAATCTAAAAATTAAAATATTGCCCAAAGGTGTAAAAAACTGTTAAAATTGTAAAACTACAATTAAAAGAAAACACAACTATTCTAAAAGTATATATTTTTAAAAGATGGAAAAAATTAGACTTAAAATTTTCAAAAACGCAAATTTTAATGAATCGCAAGCTGTTCAAAATATCAATTTTCAAGATATAAGGAAATCTAAAAGCTAATAAACAGACGTCGCAAAAAATAAATAAAAAAGATTGTAACAATACGCTAACAAAGCAATTCAACAAACCGAAAAAATTAAATATTGTCAAAAAATATAAAAAATATCAAAATTGAAAAGATTGTATATTGTTAAAATACGTAACTGTAAAGGTCAAATTTGAAAAAAAAATCAAAAACGCAAATTTCAATAGACCTAAAATTGTAAATATATCTAAAATTTTTCAAATCAGAAATCGAATCTCGAATATGTATATTAAACTTAGTGAATTGTTTCATTAACATTAAATAAAACAATATTTTTCATGTCGTTTGTTCGACATTGCAAATGTCAAAAATGAAAAAAAAATTAATTTCGATAATCTGTAACAATTAGTTAAATATAATTACTACTTAAAGTTTACTACAAAGTCGAACGTAGGCATTAACAGTCAGAACACACATCACAAGGTGTTTTGTCAATATCTGCAGAAATAAGTACTACCAGTGATTACCAATTTAAATATTTTTTTATAAACTATGCAAAAATAATAACGAAATTTAATTTTAAATAAATTTTCGTTTTGAACCGATACCAACCCAACCCAATGAAAGCCAAACCAACTCAAACATTATTAATGATTTTTTATTTATTTATTACCATATCTTTCAAACATTTGTACATATTTTTGAATAATGCTTGCAGAAGGTCTGGTATTATTTATTTAACGGAAAACAGATCTCTAACTTCCACCAAAATAAAACTACCTTTAAAAAAAGTTCACTATGAAATTTTTTTTTTGATTTTTGCATTTATGAAACTCATGGTTTATAAATGTGGGTTGGGTTGGTTTTGGTTGGTGAGGTCGGTCCAATACAGCCCAATCCAATCCAATCCAGTCTAATATACAGGGTGTTAACGAAAGTGTCACAAACTTGAAGGGCCCAAAATATGCCGAACATGGGTCCGCAAATGGACGGTTTTGGAGATATTTCCACAATACGCATCTTTTAGGCGAGATTCCTTTGAAACAAAGACAACAAATGTGGCGCTCCGTGGTATTTTTCGATTGCTGTTAGAGAGTTTTTACGCGGAACATTTGGACGAAGATGCGCAGGGATGGACCTGCATCATGACCTACAAGTTCGCCAGATTTAAACCCCCTTGATTTATTTTTTTAGGGATATTTGAAAATGTTTCACATGGCAATCCTGACAGGTTTGTCAGGACTAGCAGTACGCATAATACTTCACATGGCGATCGTTGCAGGATAAAATGATAAAATCAGTGATATGTCATGTGAATACGAGGAACATATCTTACAAAAAAAAAGGATTTATCGTACGAGCGTTGTCAACTTTTTACGCGAAAACAAATTAGTTTAATTAAAGACATTTGTACCTGCGAGTTAAAAAATTATGTATTACGTTACTTCAAGATGATTCGTTAGATTTAGTGGCATCTGTGAAATTGTGAAATTATGTATTGCTCATGAAAATTCAATAGAACAAGACATGCTGCACGTCTTCATTAATAGAAATTCAAGGAATACAACGACACTAGTCAACACGAAGGAACAAATATGCATTGTACAGAAACGACCACGTAACGCCGACACGTCATCCCTGTATAAAAAATTCGCACCAGGATCGTCAACAATGACCCGAAAAAATTTCAGTAAAAAGGAGCTATAAAAAACTCATGTTATCGCTGTGAACTACACCATTTAACAAATGAATGTCGATCATTTGGGAAGAATTGCAATAAATGTAATCGGGCAAATGATTTTGAAAAAAGGTGGGAACAGATGAATATTTATTTATCTGGTTTATCAAAAATTTGCTAACTGCATAAAAATCTTTGAATGTAAATTTGTCGAATAATAATCATGAAAATTTGAAATAGATACAGGTGCCATGGCCAATATTAGGGGACATTAGGGACATACAAATTTGAACTTACAGGATGTATGACGAAGAAATGACTGCAAACTGTAACAATGTACATATTTTTTCATCAAGCCGTTTCTTTGATATACTCGGAGGACATCTAACACATTGTATTCTGTAGGGCTGAATAAACATTTAAATGTTAATTACATATGAGTCAATTATCCTGCTTATGTTACTGAATCCTGAATCAATACGCTTATAATATTTAAGAAAATTTAATGCAGCCCGCGAAATTTGTACCATCAGAGAATAGGAACGCGGCAGAAATTACTGAAATACCTGAGGTTGAGCGTACACCGCGATGTTGAAATAGTTTTGTCGAAAAATTTCCTTAGAGTTGTTGCCGAACTAATATATAGGTAATATTAAAATTTTACTGAAAATACTCAAACATATATTTTTATTATTTTATTGCTAGATTTTTCTAGAAAATGATTTTTTTTATAATGTTAAAAAGCAGCATTTGGATCTTTTATGATTTTTTTCCTTCTCGTTTGTATAAAATATAATCCATCAAAAAATGGAATTTTCAAACCACTCGACAACTGATGGGGGTTACTTCTCTATTTTATTAAATAAATTATTTTGTATAATTTATATAATGTTGTCGACACTTTATGATTTCTCAATCTTGAGTTTAACAAAATTATTTTATTTCGTAATTTAAATGCTACATAGTTTTCAATTTATTATTAATATTTTTCGTAGAAAAGTTAAAAAAGGTTTACCTGTAAATGGTCGAGGAGTGTCTCTAAGCCTCGATCGGTTACGCTGGAACACCGAAGCGCAAGAGAATGCACGTGTTTGGAGGCGAGAGGAAACGAGCTGACGAGGTCGAGAGCGTCCTCATCCGAAGCCCCGACGAGTCGCAGCCCGTGGAAGCCCCTCCGCACCAACGACGTGTAGAGACGCGCCCGTTCGTTTACCTGTGCGTTACGCATCTCGCGACACTGCAGCACCGGCACTAGCCCACTCCAGTACCTAGGCGACCTGTACAGCACGTCCCGCCAACGCGTGCACACACGTGCCAAGACGCACCGTTCCGCCGCACCAAAGTACAGAAAAAAACGCGCCAGGAAGCGCTCGTCCATGATCAGGTGATCCCAAGAGGTTATATGCACCTGGGGCAGCCGCGGCGGCTTCCTGGCGGCCACCGCCATCGGGTTCGCGGCCGTCTTGGACGACCCGCGTCCCGGCAGGAGACGCGAGGGCTTCTCGGGCGCGGCGACCGCGGTCGCGTTGTTACCGCCGCCGCAGAACACGTTGGTGACGCGCTCCATGACGCTGCCGCCCTTCGTCGAGTGGTGCTTGCTGCCGCGGAGGCCATTGATTCGCTTCGTCAGTTCGGCCGAGGCGCGTTCCACCACTCCCTGTGCCGAAATCGACGACATGGTGGTGGCGGTTGCGGTGGCGGCGGTGCCGTCGTCCGGTGGCGAAACCGGTCACGAAGGACGTGGGGGCATCGCAGACGGAGGTTGGGTACGCGACGCCGGCCGTCTCGGCACTGCGGTCGCGCCAGTCGATAGCGCCCTCGGACCGTGCGTCCCGACGATCAATACGGTTCACCCCCACCGTGGGCGCCACGCGCACGATTCTCATTCAAGTTCAAGCGCAATTATGGTGGAGGCGATGGACGCGATTTTTTGGCTCGATCTCCGCCGAAACGAATTTGTTGCGACTCGTCGTTTGACAACGATTCAACAGAAGACCTAAATAGCGCCGACGGGTGATATTGATTCTTCGCTCCGCGCGAACGGCTTTGACAAAAAGCGACGCTTTAAAATAAATCGTAGGCGTCTGAGCTTTCAATGCAATCAGGCAATTATTTCACTTTATTTTCAATACTAGTGCAACACATTTATTTAATTGTTATTAAATCCAATAAAAACAACTGGTACGAAAAATATAATCTAAAATTATATTAATATTACTATTTAATCGTATATTAATAAAATCTGCGACACGAGCGAAGGCGAGTGTTGTAAATCATCTGAGTGAGTAATCGTTATTACTGCTAGTTGAATTATATACTATTTCTATTGACAAATCAAAGATCAATTCAATTCAATCTAATATTTAAATGAAAATTAAACATTTCTGGTTTGTAATTAAGTGTTAAATACTTATCCATCACCAGTTAATAATTATTTCATAGTCTTAGAAAAAGAACATTGTGGGACATACTCAATCCAGACAAGCTAGTAATTACAAACGTTATACAATTTTTTCAAGAAGAAAAAGAACAATGGGCCAACTATTGAAGTAAAGACAGTCGTAGAAAGAATGGCTAAAGCCGTTGGAGTCTCGAGAAGAAAGTTGAAACAGTAAGTAATGAACACCCAAGTGAAGATGGAGTAAATGATTTTAAACCAAAAAGTGGAAGAAAAAGAATCGAATATGATGAAGTTTTGGAAGGTGTTGTGAAGATTGTTAACTTGTTAACAATAAAAGTATTGTACTCTCAAATAATTAACGAAGTGCCAGGTTTGACATAATTTTCCAATAGAACATTGCACAGATGGTTAAAACACATGAAATTTTAATTCAGAAAATTAAATAATAAACCAGTGTTAATGAAGCTCCCTCACGTTGCTGCTCAGAGATATAATTTCTCGATTTCTCTTCAAAAATACAGAAATCACGGATGGAAATTTTTCTATACAGACGAATCCTGGTGTGGTGCAAATCATGCTCAGCAGTTTGGTTGGGTTAAATTAATTTTATTTTGCAATGAGTCGTCTACGTAATGTTTTCTGCAAAAATCAAGCATTTCTTTATGATTGATGGCACGAAATCCTCAACAAGCGAATAATTATTCATATTGAAACTGTATTTTATTTCGTGATTAAATAAAAGTCAGAATGGGCCCTTAAAGCCTTCTTCCTAACTCAAATGCAAGTCTAATAAGAATCACCACAAAACAAAAATCTATCTAAAGTTTTCTTAAATCAAAATTATTTCGTTATAAACAAAAAGAAAAGCATGGCCCCGAGTTTTCCAAAAGGGAAGTGTGAGATTTCGTAGTTCCACCGATAAGCAATATTTCCAAGAAATAATTTTCCAAAGGTAAAGTAGAGAGGTTTTATAAACACATGTGTGATTATCAAAAGCGCGTTAGATTTTCCCCATGGATAGTTTGGAGAATTTAACTAAGGAAGTCGGATAAAGAAAGGGAGAAAGTAAGCAGGAGTTAACGACTGGCGGACGACGAAGAAAATCATCAAAAATATTTTCAATATTACCGAAGAATGCCGAACTAAAAATTGTAAGATTTGCAAAAAAAAAACTTGAGTTTTTCTATCAGTCCCCTTTCGGGCTATGAAGAATTATTTTATCGTAGACACGTTTAACATTTTAGTAACGTTTGTGTGGGATTAATTGAAGCCATCAACTTTTTTCAAAGATTTATTTCCGGTCCAGTAATTTCAAAAAAATCGTACGTTGATATTTTCGACAATTTCCTCGAACCGTGAATAATCACCCAAGCAATAAATTTATCCCAAACAGGATATCACATTTAGATTATTGCCAACATAATCTCCAATAACGGCCACTCGACGCCACAGCGAAATTAAATCAAATCTGGATTTGCGACGATTATGTCCGCGTCGAGTAAAGTTATTACAATTAGTGGGTTTTAGCGACGGGATTTAGTTTCACCCCCGTCGTTCGTTAGTCACAACTTCGTAAGTCCGCGTCGTTGCCCCAAAGCTCCTAAATCTAACAGCGGCGGATTACGTCAAAGGTCACAAGGGCACGTGCGCCGCGATCCGAACACGGAATTTAAATGCTGCTTCGCACCAGTACAATTAATCATGTGATTTAATCACCGATACCAACAAAGAAATCATTCTTAATACCAAATTAATTTGCTTTAGATGCAAAATTTAATACGTGAATCATTTTTAAATTTTGTGCCCTTAAAAAGTCACGAGCCGCCTCTGAAATCTAATAACAAAATGTGCCGTATGTCATGTTCCATAATATTTCATCGTAACGACTTGTCAGGATCAATAAAATATTCGAGCGGAACGCAAAATACGCTCAACGGCGCACAACCTTAACTCGGCGAATTTTACTTAACAATGTGCAGAAATGTCGATCGCACGATATAACGAATTATCACAATGTTCGATAAAATATCAAGCGAACATTCGAAATAAATTGTTTTTTAATTTCCAATTAATTGTGCACGTTATTACATCGAGTTATTCTGGTCGTTGGGAACCGTGAGAAGGGAAATCATTTGCCAACGAAAGCAATAAGCATCTATACAAAGAAAGGTTGAAAAACAAGAAGTTAAACCCAACGGCAGACCAAACACCAAGCAATGGGTATCTGAATATGTGAAGGAATTGCCGGCAGAAAAGAGAAAGGCATACCTGGAATACAAAAGTAGGGAGACACCCGAGGCCTACAGCAATTACAAACATATAAGAAACAGAGTAAATCAACAGATAAGAACTCTGAAAAAGGAATACTGGGAAAGATTTTCCTTGGAAATGGAGCACGACCTATATGGAGTGCAAAAGAAAATATGGAACATGCTCCGCAGCAGAAGAAGCCTGTAAACGAATTTATCCAAAGATCTTCAATCTCAAAAAAAGAATGGGAAGACTACTTCCTAAAACTGTATGAAGACAAAGACAAGGATAAAGACAACCAAGAAATGAGAGACGGTGTTGCAGAAAGCAATGACGAAACCAAATTGGACATTTCTGAGAATGACGTCGAACAAGGAATCCCAAAACTAAAAAATAGGAAAACACCTGGGGCAGGCCTGATCAACAACGAAATGATCAAATATGGGGGCCCAGAGTTAACCAAAGAGATTACCAACCTCTTTCGGAAAGTACTCGAAACTGGAAACATACCAAGCGAATGGCAAACAAGTATTAAAATACCTATATTCAAAAAAGGAACAAAGGAAGACCCAAAAAACTACAGAGGAATATGCCTGCTCTCTAATATCAAAAAAGTATTCACCAAAATCTTATCAAAAATACGAACCAGCGACAAACAGTAGGGCTTCCGCACAAACAGGTCCACCATCGACGCAATATTTATACCCTCCAACTATAACAATCCACAAAACCGCAACACTTGATAATGGCAACAGCCGAATTGCGTCGTGGACAAACTGATAAAGAAAATGTTCGTCAGCACAATAGAACACAAGAAACCAATGAAAGTAAACAGAAAGAAGCAATAATAAAAAGCTTTCCCAACTTATAAGAAAAGTTGCGACGAGGATGGGATTCGAACCCACGCGGGCAGAGCCCATTGGATTAGCAGTCCAACGCCTTAACCACTCGGCCACCTCGTCTCACGTTGTACGTTTGCACTAATCAGGTTCATATCCCAATCTCGAGAGAGTTCACGATTATTTTGTATTTATTTTAATTTAATTATATTAAATAATTTACATGAATGTTATAAAAAGTTGTTTGCAAATTCCGTTGTTTTACAGAAAATGAAATATGCTTCTGTTAATTCAGGAACTCGATGATTAAAGAGAAATCTACGTTATCGACATTAAAATCAGACTTTTCAATTTATCAAATTTAAATAATAATTTTGATTTGGCATCAGCGACGGCCCTAATTATTCAGGGGACCACAGCAAACGTACCAACAAATATCGATACAAAAACTATCTAATACCACATAATCTTAATGTAACGAATTGTTAGCAACATGTGACAAAAATTATTCAATAATAAAAATATAAACTTAAGATACACAATTTTTGAAAAACTAAGTCTGTAACATTGTCAACCTTACCTTACACATCGTTTAGTGCAATTATTTTCCAATCGGACTTTGCTTCGCACGATTCTTCTTCAAATTCATCCATATTTACATTAACATCTCTTTAGACGGGCAGAAATCGACATATAGTTGCATTTTTGAATATATCTAGGGACATGATTGCGATTATTAAACATAAAACAGAAACTGGCAAAATCAAAATGTTTGTTGCATTCATCAATTAGTGACACTGACGTTCATTGTCAAAATTGCAGTAATTTAGTACGAATCACATTCGCAGTAAATTATTTCAATGGCGACACGATCGCTGACGTCTAACAGCTTTTTTCACAATTAATATAAATTAAATTTGATCGTATAATTTAAATGTTCCAGTAGATTGTAAAATTATATGTTATAAAATGTACATTTGCATGAAATATTAGTTTTGAGAATATTGCAGAACTCAAAGCTTTGTTTTTTTTTACATGAAGTTCAAATTTGACAGTTCAGTAACGATTCACGTCACAAAAACAGTACTTATGACAGTTCGAACGATCAAAACAAACATTGAATAACAAATTCTGATAATTGTAGTTACATTTCACGATTCTAAACAGGCGTCAAAGTATCTTATTATTAAATGATTACGCGTCTTGTGTCAACGGACGAAAATCGATTTTTTAAATCTGGTAAGTGTTTTTGGATTTGTATACATTAAATGTGTAAACGTTACGATGCGTGTTAGCCTCGTTTTAAGTGTCCTCTTTTGATATGGCTACAGCAATCGTTTATATCCGCATGTCGTTTTAAAATTAAACTTATAATACACGTTCGCGTATTTGGGAATTTGATTCAATGGAAAACTTACCTACGTTCCTACATTTATTTTAGGAACTTAATAACATTATATTAGCTACGAATCACTGTTGATTTGCGATTCAAAACCGTAGCAGTTCAGTGATAATAATAATGTTAAAATAAAATCCAAATGTTAAATTTAATAATTGGAAATTTCGTTCAACGAAATTATTTCAAATTTTCCACTTCCGTGATTGCATGTCAACCATGTATACGTGCGAATCTGCACGGCAGCTATGGAGCACGTGTGACATTGTGACAGCGGTAAACAAAGCCTTGCAATCAAAATAGAAATGTCTGTGATGGACGAAGGCGGCGCGATCGTCATAAAAGCAAAGCCCGTTAGAAAAATAGTCCGCGCCACGAAATTAAACAAGATCCCGGATTCGATTCTCCAAAATACGAAATTGCAAGAAGCCATCGGGGGCCTCCCGCAGAACTACAACTTCGAAATCCCGAAAACCATATGGAGGATACAAGAACTCAAGTCGAAAATGGTCGCTTTGCAGATGCCGGAAGGCCTGTTGATGTACTCGACCACCATATCCGACATCATACGTGAATTCACAGACGCCGACACTGTTATAATGGGCGACGTGACTTACGGGGCCTGCTGCGTCGACGACTTAACCGCGAGGGCCCTAAACGTCGATCTTTTAGTGCATTACGGACACAGTTGTTTGATACCGAACGATCCAAAAGCCGGACTCAAAGTGCTGTATGTGTTCGTCGACATTAAAATCGATCCCTTGCATTTCATACTGACAATTAAATTAAATTTTAACGAGAAACGGAAATTAGGTTTAGTTAGCACAATACAGTTCGTGACGACGTTGCAGGCAGTTTCGTTAAAGTTACAAGAAGCCGGTTACAGTGTTACCATTCCACAGTTTAAACCGCTTTCGCCAGGTGAGATCTTGGGCTGCACGGCCCCCATCATTGATGACATCGATGACATAATCTACTTGGGTGACGGACGGTTTCACTTGGAAGCGGCAATGATAGCAAATCCAAACTTGCAGGCGTACCGATACGACCCGTACACAAAGATCTTCACCAACGAATATTACGACCACGAAGCCATGCGAGCTGTCAGACACAAAGCAATAACGGATGCCCAGTCGAAAGGAAGGTTCGGCGTCGTGATGGGCACTTTGGGACGACAAGGCAGCCCGAAAGTTGTCGATTACATCAGGAGGAGGATACAGTTCCGAGATAAGGAAAGCGTGGTGATTTTGCTGTCGGAGATTTTCCCCGACAAACTCGACATGTTTAGGGGAATCGACGCGTTCGTGCAAATCGCGTGTCCCCGCCTCTCCATCGATTGGGGCGCGGCGTTCTCCAAACCGCTGTTGAATTCGTACGAGATGGCTGTGATGCTCGGCGACACGAAATGGTGTACCGAACGTAAAAATCCCTGTTACCCGATGGATTTTTACGCTAATGACAGTTGTGGGATGTGGACTCCCAATCATAAACCTAGGGGTGATTGTTTGGATACGGATCAATGTTGTGGAAAATGTACGAAATGATTCTCGAGCGATTGTGCGTACTAGAATAATTTGTTTACGTTGTACATAATTTGTTTTATTTATACATACGATAATAAATGTTTTATCTGGTATCATGTTTATATTCGTATTTTTCGATATATAGGATTTGTTTATTGTATCTGTCAGATGTTAAACTTAGTTGGATTCTAGGAGATAAAGTGCTGGAATTTAATTTTTCCGTTCGTATGGTTTTATGACAGTTGTTCCGTCAGTAATATGTATTTGCGTTCGCTTCTAAGCTACATTTATGTAGTACAGAGATCATAGTCTCCATAAAATAGTTACAATTCATGTAATGGCTACAAAATAAAAAATATACTCTTCATCGAATTGCTGACGAACAGTGGCAGGATTGCACTTATTGACAAAGTTTCCACTGGTGGAGAATTGTTGTTGCTGAGTAATAATGCCCGATATTTTATAGCTGGCTCTGATGATATCTCCTTTTTCCTGTTTGATGAAAAAATAAATTTTTGATTCCAATAGCTTTTTTCCCCGTCTTTGAAAACACTATCATCCCAAAGATTTAAATCTGCTTTAAGAGGTATATTTTTTAATGATCAAATGCATTGATGTGCTCTGATGATATTTATATATACATATATAATTGTTTGATGGTAAATGTAATGAATATATTGCATATTTTGTTTTTTTGTTCTCTTTGTTACTGACAGCAGAGTATACATCTATTATACTTTCGGTTTGGTTACTCGACAATTAAATTTAAGTTAGTTACCGTAAGCTAGAATGTATGCAAATGATGAATTTAGTTTTTATTGTAATTCAAGGTTAGATAAAGCAGATTTTATCTGAATTTCGCCTTGTGATTGTACACAATCTGTTAATTGTTGTTTTCCTTTGTTGTTAATGTTATTAAGATGATTGAACAATAAGGGCATTATTATTATTATTTGCACATAGTACGTCTTATAAAGGCAATAGAAGCAGTACCCACAACTTTTATTTGGGTCAAGCCAAAGGTTCATACATTCAAGATGTGGGCAATAACCGAAAATATACAAATGGGAAACAAAAAAGCTACTCATTAATGCTGCACCGTTCCAGTTGCAAAGTTTTTACACTTTGTTTAATGTCTGATGAAAAAGAAGTAATGCTATAATAC
The DNA here is from genome assembly GCA_959613385.1 of Geotrupes spiniger. Classification (NCBI taxonomy): domain Eukaryota; kingdom Metazoa; phylum Arthropoda; class Insecta; order Coleoptera; family Geotrupidae; genus Geotrupes; species Geotrupes spiniger. The sequence continues at coordinate 30,259,468 of OY390736.1, read as the reverse complement.
CTTCCCCCATATGTAAAACTGGTACCTAAGAACCAGCTACATATCCATGCAAAAGAATACACTATCATTACGTATTATTATTTGTATTTGACTTATAACTATCGTTTGTAATAAATCTATCTAATTCAAATTTGTGAAAAGGTAAAACAAGTCGTTTTAATCAATTTATTTACTGTAATAATATTCAAAATTACAACTTACAAGTTAAAAGAAGCTATAAAAACATATGTTACACCAATAAAATGCGTTAATAAAATAAAAATGAATCGAATAAATGCATCAAGCGATCTTCAACCCCGCCATGGTTTTCTCCAACGACACGATATCCCAAATAACCAACTGGCCATCCAAACCGGACGTGCTGAAACTCTTAATGCACCCCTTTTCTCCTTTATAAAGACAAACACAGGACACGGCGTTCTGGTGAATGGAATCCAAGTTAGTGTCGTTGATTTCTGACCGCGAGTGTTTATCCAACGACCTGAACTTGGCCATGGCCGACAATCCGCTGGCCTCCTTTTTCTGCGACGTGTCCAACTTCCCAGCGAAATTTATCGTCCCGTCGCTGACGGTGTACACGATCGGAATGCAGCTGTGGCCGGCCACGACGATCGACAAGTTCGTCACCCAAATGCAACTCAAAAATGGCAAGAATTCAGTTCGAAGTTTAATAACGGCGTTGCCTTTGGTGGCGTCGGCAACGTTGATGGTGGAATCGTGCGATACCCAGCAGACTTTGTTCCCGTCGGGGGAGAAGCTGACGCAGTGAACCCAACCGCCACCTGACGTTGAATTAACAAATTCGGCCATGAGTTGGCCCAAGGGCATTTTCGTGCCCCACGGTGTCGGTTCAGGCGTCTTCTCGATGTCTTTTATGTAGGCGGAAAATACGCGTACTTTAAAATCGGATGAGCCGGCCACCAGAAGCACGTTGTTGGGATGCCAGTCGATGGAGGTCACCGTCGATCGGATCGGCTTCTTAATGTGCTTTGAGACCCACCAATCGTTTTCGGACTCGAAGTAGCACACGGATATCAGTCGGGCGCCGGATCCAACGGCGAATTTGTTTTCGTTCGGCGACCATTTGACGCAAGTCGCCGCTCGATTGATGCGAAGTAATACTAAAGTAGGTTTCCATTTGTCGTCGTCGCCCTGCGTCCAAACGTACGCGTTACGATCGACAGCACAAGTTACAATCCTGTTCGTATTGGGGCCCCAATCTATACCCATCACGCGCAAGTCATGTTGGTTTAAAACGTCCAACAGTTTCCAATCGGAGCCGTTTCGTTTGTATATGTGCACTTCTTGATTGTTTGGAGACAAGGCGATTTCTGCAAAGCGATTGCGCTAAAAGGTGTTTTAGAAATTCTTCGCAACTTACGAGTTTTATCCTTGTTCCAAGCGTGGCACGTTATAGGAGCTATTAGGTTACCAAACCTGTGTACTTCAGTCATGTTAACCTAGAAAGTCGTTGTAAATTATTCAGCAATTTTAATTCTACGGAAATTGTACAAATTCGATTCGTGGACTCTGGTCAGTCTACACGAATTCGGCGTTTAATGTTTCAAATTGTTGGGCGGAGGCTCCCGCAAGAATGGATGATTAATGACAACTGCGGCATTACACATACCGGACATTTACCACACCCAAGTGAAATTATCAAAATGTTAATATTTATTCAATTATTTGAAAGAATTTCTTTCATCAATCCTCATTATTGTGGTCCTATTGATTGTTTCACAGATTTTAAATAAAATTTATCGTATTGGTCACTAGTTATACTGGTTTTGAATTATTGAGGTCACGAAAAATAATTTAAAACGTAGCGAGTACAAAAAAAGTTTTAAATAATAATTTTAACCGTTTTTGATAATATTCGTTGTATTTAGAATTTTTTTAGATTTATTCAATATATCAGTAATAAATCATTTGAACTAAAATTGATTGATCAAATACACCAACATTTTCGAATAATACAAATTCGACCAATCGAATTGAGCAAATTATATTTACAAGAAATAGAAGAAGAATAAGAATTTAGAATTCCCAAACTGACCATTGTTTGTAAAATTTATTAAAATGGACAGAGATTGCCAGTACTCGTTAACATGGGACGACCACATGTACCACATCAAAAAATCTTTAAATTCTATATTACGACTCGAAGAATTCGTCGACGTGACCATCAGCTGCGAAGGTAAAAGACTAAGCGCGCATAAAATAATCTTGTCGGCTTGCAGTACGTATTTTCACAACGTCCTGCGCAAAAATCCCTGCCAACATCCCATAATAATACTACGAGGCATCGAATACAAGCACATGGCAAGCATACTGCAGTTTATGTATAAAGGAGAAGTGCATGTGCCAAACGAGGATTTGAATTCATTCCTAGCGACTGCCGAATTACTGGAGGTGTCAGGACTGACGGGCGACTTAAAAATCAAAGATGATACACACACAGATACAGAGGTAGAGAAACGTACAGACGAAAAGAAAGCTGCACGGAAAAAATTCAAGAAACGGCATGTAACCAAGCAACTGTTTGATGAACAAGTGCACGAGTTGGCGATAAAGAGAGGACCAAGCGTGAAAGATGCTGAACCAAGCGTTAAACTCGAATTGTTAATCTCTGATTCCTCTGACCAATCGGATTGTAACAACGAAGGCGACGACGTTTCTATTAAGCGGCGAGTAAAACCTCGTAAGTTTCTACGTTGCCTAAGCTAACGTCGAATAATTAACATGTTTCAGCGAATAAAGAGCAGTTGGAAAACATTAGGAAGGTGCTAAGCGGTAAATTCAAGGTTATTCGATCGCAGGTTGATCAGTTAGTTTGTTTCAGACAAATCGTACCTGATTCGACGAATAAATCCACGTAACCAGTGTCCATTGTGCAAACGGAAATTCGTAAACATGGTGAAATTAAGAAGGCACATTCCGTATCATTTGGGTGAAACGAGATGCAATATGTGTGGTAAAGTGTTCAGTCGCGTCGAAACATTACTGAAACATAAGGTCGTGGTACATGAGAGCGATAAAAAATTATAATTTTGTATTTGTGCGTATTTTTTAGAAATTTTATTTCTGTACTATGTTATTACCATAATTTTTTTATTGTATTTCGTTGATTTATTTTACGTTCGTTTAATGATCGCAATGATGTGTTTCGGTAGGATATTAAATTTTCGTTGAATGTTGAAGCTCATTCAGCTTACGTCGTGTACATTAGTTTAGTTCTTGTTACAAATTTAAAATGTTTTCTTTACTTGCAGCTCATGGTGCATTTTTCCTTTATAATTTTTTTGCAATTATCTTTATTCATAATACATGCATATATAAATATAGTGTTACTTGATGCAGCTATGTCCCTTTAAATTTGCCTTGGGGTTTATGGAAATTACTTTCTCGGGGTAATGGTATCAAGAGCACCTATATTTCTAATAATTTTTCTTAAGTTCTTATTGCACTCTTCGTTAATTTAAAATGTTTTTTGTAGTGGATGGATATAATTGGTTATACTCTCAACTTGAAAATTGTTGTAGCCATATCTTTGTAGTGTTCATTCGTGATATTTTTTGTTATTGCCTCCCTTTATTTAATTAATCACAATTTTTTCAGGACCACATTTGTTGTTTTATTTATCGTTAGCACAGAATGGGGAATACCCCAAGTTTGTATTTGTGCGTATTTTTGAGATTTTATTTCCATACTGTGTTTATTTATCGTTAGCACAAAATGGAGAACACTCCAAGTTTGAGGAAGACTTCGGCGAAAAATATTTTATCTAGGCTATTCCCACAATTTTTCTTTGAAAATTAAGAAATATATTTTAAAGAGATGTCTATAAAATATGCATTTTATCAGGTAAGATTTTAGAATACACAATAATTATGTAATAATATATTTTTGTTTATTTTGTTAACTAATAAGGCCATCAAGTAAAATAAAATATTTAGTTTCAGATATCACGATCAGTGCTACTTCTTAACATCGCCTCCTGTACCATCACCATCAGAATTATCAGGTATAAATCTATTTATATGTATGTTTAGAATAAATGGAATATTTTGCGATAATTATGAAATTACCTTTTTTTTATTTATTTACCTGGGCTTGATAATAAATCTTTACAGCACCCGGAAAATCAAGGGAGATTTAATGAAAATAAAAAAGATAAGTTGTATTTTGACTGTTGATGAGATGGATTTGAAAGCAAATTGGTAGAGATGAAACATTCCCACCATCGGAACTTATTATATTGCAAGAATGCATAAAAAATTATCAAAAGTAGTCATAATAATCGACACTTTGTTAAGTGATCAACTTTTAAATAGTACCACATAGGTTTGCCAGCAACGATGTTGAAAAAACTTGTCACTCATGTTTTAATTAACACACTCTCAAGTATTATGAATCCTGAAGGGACAATGATGATAACAATATCACACTTAATAATGGTGATAGTGGGGAGCCCATCGGTATACCAACCAGTTGCTGGTTGATTTGGTTGTTGAATTTAAAATAACTTTGCTTCAGATACACTATGGTCGCGAGGTGTAACTCCTCCTTTTGATCTTGGCCGAGATGGTGAATGCCAAGGGTGTGTTAAAAAGGTCCGGGATAGTTTTATTCAATTGTTTACACAAATTATAGGCTGAGTCATTAATGTAGGATACAATGGGACGCATGGGACAATCACTTTTGTGAATTCTGGGTAGACTATATAGCATAGGTGGATTGGGATTCATCATGGATAAGCGATAACTTTAATTTTTTCCGAATATGTTTGCGCATTTCTTGAGTGTGGCTTTTATTTCTGTCTGGAATTTAGGCGTCGGATCAGTTTTAACACAATGAAGTTCTCATTTTCGATTAATGCCAATGTTTTCTGGATATAGTCAGGTTTCTTGAGGATAGTAATCGTGTTACCTTTGTTTGCATAAAATTAAGTCATTCTCCTGTAGTTTTTGTTTAATATTTTTTGTAGTACGTTGTTCTTCAGATTTGGCTTGCTGTCTTGCACTTACTTATGAGACTATCACAGAGTGTTTTTTCAATGAATTTTACCTCTTCGTTGTTGAGTATATTCATGGCCAGTTTGGTGTTTAAAAATTCCTATTAGTCTGTTAGTAATTTTTACATTTGATATTGTCTTCATTTTCAATTCTGTCTGTTAAAATGAATCCTAGATGTCACATGGAAATTGGATTCATAAAGAAATCATTATTTTCATCTCGTATGAAATTTTTTAAATTTTTGCCCAGTGTTATAGAATGCTATGTCGTTAATATTCGTTTATTACCTTTATTTGCATAGAAAACTGCTGGAACCAAATATCCCGTTTCAATTTCGAATCAATAAACGAAACGATTCGTCATACTGAATGGATTATAGAATTTTAGTGTCCGATCTCTTTCTTTATTTTGTGCATGAAATCAGGTGGCTACCCTTATTTATTTACCAACGTCACTTTCGTAATGGAATAACCTGTTTTACGCATACTACATAACCTCAATTTTATATATTTGCAAATCGCGAGTCAAAACTCTTTATTTTAAAAATGGACGAGCAATACTCCCTAAATTGGCGCGACTATTTGCGCCACATTAAGAAATCGTTCGACTCGCTCCTCCGCGACAACGACTTCGCTGACGTGACGTTAAGCTGCCAAGGTAAGACATTCAAAGCCCACAAGATGATCTTATCCGCCTGCAGCGCGTACTTCCACGACCTCCTGCGCGACAATCCCTGCCAGCATCCCATCATAATACTGCAAGGCACCGAACACGAACACATCGCGAACATACTGCAGTTCATGTACAAAGGTGAGGTGCAAGTTCCATCGGAGGGCTTCAAAAAATTCCTGAAGACCGCGGAACTGTTGGAAATATCTGGTCTGATCAACGAGTCGAAAACCGACGATGCTGTCGCGGCAACGCGAGACGAAACGAGTAAAGTCGAAACGGAAAAATCTCCGATTCAGAGGTTGAGGCCCGGACCCGCCTCCAAGAAATTAGAGTGGCTGAAACGTCTGGAGATGAAGAAAGCGCTCGAGGAAACGTCGGTGGTTGGCGCAAAACGACCGAGTGATGTGGACTCGGACGACGAACGACACAAAAAGAAATTTGTCGGGAATGGTGAGGATGATTTGAAGGATCTATCGTCAAAAACAGGTATGTTTTATTTTCGTTTGTGTTATGTTTAATTCCTTCATCTATGAACCTTGTTTCAGCCGATGTAAGTGGATCATCGATTCATAAAAAACTATCAAGTGGTAAGTAGTTGCGACATTATGAGTTAAAACATTGTTCAATATATAAAGTAAATTATTGTATATTGAAACCCACAACTATCTACACCTACAATGTTATTCAGTGCTATGCCACGGTAATGGGACAGTTTTTTTTGCTTTAGTAATTTATATTCAATAAAAGTGAATTCCTTATCCGCCTTCAAACTGTTCGAAAATAAAGTATGCACTGATACTTTACCATTCACCATTATACAGGAATATCCAACTGGATCAGTCATAGGTGATCTGGTCCAACTAAAAGTTCTTTCAAAAAATTTAATTGCAGTATTTGACTGTTTTTAATCAAAAGGTTGTGGCAAACATCTTTGTAAAATTTCATTTTAAGCTTTTAATAATAATTAAACTAACACAAACTGGAATTAAAATCAATGGAATTGTTATAGATATCAATTTTAATATAACAATTATTTTATTTCGAACAATTTAAAGGTGAATCGTCTGGGTCAGGAACGTCAGATATTCGAAATAATTGCGCCGAAAGGAAAAGGTCGAAGCCTGGTCCCGCCTCCAAAAAATTGGAATGGAAGAAACGCGAGGAAGTCAAAGAATGGTTGAGTCGAACGGAGAAGCTACTACCGCTCCAAACCAAGTCCCCAGTTAACGATCATCGAGATGACTTGAAGAAAGTCGACGTCATGGAGGTGAACATTGCGTGTGCAATCGACCCTGAGGACAAGGACGAAGAAGACGAGAAACGAACCGAAGCTGATAACAAACGTGCAATCGAAGCAGAAAGTGAAGACAACCGTAAGTCGTTATCCAGCACTGTTCGTTTTAATTACTCACAATTTATTTTCAGTGAACGAGGATCAACTATCAAATCCTGGAACTGCGTTGAATGGTGAGTGCCTCTGGTTACTTTGTCCGCATTGACTCTTGTTTGCGTTTGTTCCAGACGATTACCTGAACGAGAAGTTCAATCCGAATTACGAGTGTCCCGTGTGCGGTTGGAAATGTGTGGACATGCAAAAGTTAAAACAGCACGTTCGGTATCACTCACGGGAAACGAAATGTCGGTTATGCGGGAAAGTGTTCAGTCGGATCGAATTATTGCATCAGCACGAGATGATCGTGCACGAAGTATTTTAACTGTCGATTTATTGTCTCGATTATTTTATACTACAATTTGTATTTCTACATTATTAATTTTTATTAATTGTTTTTTGGCAACTTGCCAGAAGTAAATAAAATTATCTTTACCTATAATAAATCGTATAAAAGTTTACATGGATAAACCTACTCATATCATGATATATCATATAAAAGTTTCGTTCAAATATCGAAGTTTATTTTGGTGATAAAAAATTGCAGTGGTCCGCACTGAAATTTCTTATACCTGGGAACTTGTCATTTTTTCTTGACTTGATTTATATGATTATTGAAGTAATCAAAGGTGTACACAAATGCTTTGAATGCTTATATGGCAGTTCCTGTAAACTGTTCTTGAATATAGAGGAATTGTTGAAATAAAATAACAATTTAAACACAAGACAGAGGTTTATTATTTAATAAGTCAGATTACAAACAATTCATCTTGCATCTAACAAGGTCGTCAAATATATATTTTTTATATCAAACCTGTCAGAAAACGTAATATATGCGACAATATAAAAATTGACGAAACTATCAAAACATGTAAAAAAAATTCTGAACTTATCTGAACCCAACTCAACCCAATTTCACGGGTTGGGTTGGGTAAAAAGTAAAACTGTCAAAAAACGTACAAAATATCTGAACTGTTGTTCAAATGGTCTGGTTGTCGAAAGCAACTGCTTAATTCTCTTTCTGTGGGCTTACAACAAATATCCCATTTACATTTAATTTATTGTATTATGTTGCTAAGTTTCAATTTTCGAATTCTACATTACTGGTGTTTTTCTTTGAGATTGGCAATGATGTCGCTCTGCCGGTAAAACGGTCACTCTCATTCTGTTATTGTTGAAAATTTGTATACATACAAAGTTTTACCATTAAATTTTTCCACTAAATTAATCGAAATAATGGGCGTAGAGGATCAGTACTCTTTGAATTGGGGCAACCACACGCACCACATAAAGAAATCCTTCGACACTCTCCTGCGAGACAACGACTTCGTGGACGTGACCATCAGTTGCCAGGGCAAAAAGCTCAAAGCCCACCGGATGATCCTATCCGCCTGCAGCACGTACTTCCACGACGTCCTCCGCGACAATCCCTGCTCGCACCCCATCATAATACTCCGTGACATCGAATACGAAAACATCGCAGGAATACTACAGTTCATGTACAAAGGCGAGGTGCAAGTCCCCATGGTCAACTTCAGCTCGTTCCTGAAAACCGCCGAGCTGTTGGAAGTGTCCGGCCTGGTGAGTCCGGAATCTTCGAACAATTCAATCTCCGAAACGAACGTTTCCAAGGACAAAAACGAAATAAAAGACGTGAAGGAACCAAAAGAAGACAAGCAGGACGATGTAGTCGAGGAATTCGAGCGGTCGAAACCGGCGCCCGCCTCGAAGAAATTGGAGAGAAAGAAACTCCTCGAGGCGAGGAAGCGATCCAGTGAAATTGTGGCTGCGGAAGTCGAACAACAGAAAAAGAGGCCCGAACCAAAGAAACGACCCAGTGAAGCGGAGGAACCGCAGCAGAAAAAGAAAAAGGAGAAAGCAGAGGTCGATGAAAGCGTCAAATGCTCTGAAGTTATTGCTACGAAGTCAACCGAAGAGCCTGTTGATGATGAACCAATAGACGTTGTAAATGATCCCAGTATGTTAACAATCGTTTTTATTGATTTGCTTTAATGTAAGTTTTGTTGCAGTTACTGCCCAGAAACTCGCCAATTACCAAGACTTATTAAGTGGTTAGTATTTAGTTAGTCTAAATGTATCGTAAGATTCACAGTTACGAAGATAGACGAATAACATAAATAAAAGAAGTAGAAGCTTTGTTACTAAACAAAGCTACGTACGGTTTAGGTTTAAGCGGTATAGTGGTGGCAAGTTCTATATGGCGATGCCTAACATTAGTCAATGATTGAAGATATTATGCTGTGAGATATCAGGAACAGACAAATCTAATTTTCTATTTTTTTTTGTTCATTTTCTATTTAAGAGAGTGATGTTATGCTAATATAACAACGTTGTTCGTCACGAACGAACTGTAATGAATTTATTGAATCGTATACTTGCAGACGATTCTTATCTGACGAAGGAGGCGAACCCGGAATGCGAATGCCCAGTTTGTGCTCAGAAATTCGCCTCGATATATCATTTGAAACAGCACATTCCGTTCCACATGGGAGACACCAAATGCAAGATATGCGGGAACGTGTTCAGTCGCATGGATCTCCTCCGTCGACATCAACAATCCGTGCATAAGAAATGAGAAAGAGACTGATTTTAAAAGACATGTGCATGATACGAGATCTCTTTCAATATGTGTGTTTGAAGTTTTCGAATAAATTGTATTTTATGCAGTGCATGCGCAGAATATCTTAATGTATTGATTTTTTTTTATTATCGTTGGAAAGAAATCACTTTTGTAGAAAAGTTCTAGTACATTATCTTGGAGCAGAAAAAAAACAGGCAAGATATTTTTCTTCTCCCTAGATTAATAACCAAGACGAAAATTAAAACAAATTATAAACATTGCAAGTTAAATTTTGTGTCATCCATCATTATTTTCATCCCTCCTTGCTTGTTTTTACTGATTGAAAAACTTGGGTTACATCGTTGAATTTTTGATAGAAGCAGAAATTGTCTGCAATTTTTCCAAGAAATGAAAATAAAAAAAATCCATATGTGAAAATATTCTGCGTAGATGCTGAATATATTTTTTTTATATCCTTGTTCCAATGTTTAAGTATTTTTCATTCCTAAATAATACACTTTCATAATAGAAGATGTATTTTCTTAAGATCGTAGTTGAGTAACCACATATCTTAATTACGTCTTCAGTTTCTTGTCGATAATCTTAATTGAAACGTTAACTACAATCATGTAAGGCTTCTACACCTCTGCAGTGCAGATTATTTATACTAGATGAATGCACATTTTAATCTCATTTTTCTTGCACAATATAATATGATAAATTCATTTCGAGATCTAGTTTTCTAGCATGACCAGGCAGCATCGGTGATTTGCTATTATGTCTAGGGAATGATGCAAATGTCGCAAAGTTCTTCGTGGACGAAGTGTAATGAATTTGAATTGTATTCTTGCAGACGATTCGTATCTGACGAAGGAGGTGAACCCGGATTGCGAATGCCCAGTTTGCGCTCAGACGTTCGCCTCGATATATTACCTGAAACAGCACATTCCGTTTCACACGGGAGAGACCAAATGCAAGATTTGCGGGAACGTGTTCAGTCGCATGGATCGCCTCCGTCGGCACCACCAAAATGTGCACAAGAAATGACGAAAAGTCTAATTTTAAAAGACACGTGTTATGAAAGCTCTTAACAATTTGCGTGTGTGGGTGTGTTTGTTTCTAGTGTTTGAAGAAACAATTTGTATTTATAAATTTTTTCTATATCCTTGTTGAACATGCATTGTTGTGTATGTGTTTTTAATTCTCAAATAGTAGAATTTTATAATAGTTGTATTTTCTTAAAATCCTAGTTAGTTTCTTGCAGATGGACATATTCATAGTTTTAAGGAGAATCGCACAACTCTGTAGTAACATTGGCTTGATAAAGTGTAAATTCTTTGAACTAGACGTGTACACGCACTGTTTAGTCACATTTATCTTGCCCAAAGAATTGTTGATGAAAGGCGGGGCAGGCACACATGACGTGCTCTGCTGTCTCCTCAGTTTCAAGGCATAGTTGGCATTCAGTTGCCTTAGCCACTCCCAGCCTATGCATGTGATGCCTTAGTCGGCTATGACCAGTAGCCAGGGCTGTTAGAGTGCGCAGTCTTTCCTGCCCCGACCCAACAGTGTCCTGGTACGTGCAGCAGATGGGCCCTTCAGTACTATCTTGGAATGTCTCATTCCCTGGCACTCCTGCCAGTATTCAAGTACCTTGTGCTCCATCCAGCTCTTATTTGAGCTTCTGGCCAGGGTTCTTGTAATCTCAAGCCAATAAATTCCCGGCTATCTCCGCTCTTTGCCAGGGAATCGACTGCTTCGTTTCCCTCTATTCCAAATATTATCAATAGTTTTATGTAAAATTTTGTGACAAGTTATTTTACAATTTGAGAGGTACGTATGTAACATCATATGATACATTTTATAATATAAATAAATATTTGAGTGTACTCGTTTGAGTACAGCGGGATCATGGCGTCGTTTTTACTTTTTATATTTTGTTACTGCAGGCAAGAAAATTGACTCGAATCAAATAAGCTCTGTTGTCTTTTATGGTAGCAGATATAAAAATTTGCAGTCTGCATTAGAAGATTTAAATAAAGAAAGTGCTGATATTGTAATTATTCCACCGAACCCCGACTATCAAAGGGATGTCGATGCAATTGATGAGGATGAAATTCAAGCAGAAACTTTACCTACTGCTGTTCCTCGAGAAATTGAAGTTTTTGCAGAAGAAGAATCTGATGATGAGGGCAACGTGCCTTTGACGGAACGTCAATCTAAAATCAAAAAATCGAAGAACAGGAACCAAACTGGACGACTCGGCTCAAACGGCTCTGAGGATCGACGAAATCTATAATATAATAAGATCTTTTAAACTAATGGGTTAAACAATTGAATAACGAAGAAATTGAAAAATACAAATCAAGTTGTAAATAATTTATATAATGTAATTGTGCACATTAACGCAAATAAAATAACATTTTCTCTTATACAAATCGACGTACATCGTCTCAATTAATTTAATTATGATTTTCATTCTTATATCACAGCTAATTCTATACGTACAAAATAAATTCAGATGGCCATAGCTAGCGTGTCCTTTTTGTTCCTTTTTCAGAATATACATATATCATATATAAATATAAAACAAAACATGTATATACAAACAATACTTTAAAATTATCATGGAAGTGATGATTTAATTAATATAATTATCTACGTAAATTAAAACCAAAGGCCCGTCATCGTATAAGCAATTCATTTTTGATATATATCACATTATTTTTTGTCTAGGCTTGTGGTCGTTTTTTGGTGCTTAATATGCAGTCGTTTCGTAAAGACTAGACTACTTAGGGGGTAAAGCTTACTACCGATATGTTTATTATTAAAGGAAGATGTACACTTAATTGCAAAATGATTATTTGAAGATCAGGAATAAAGATAAATTAATTAACATTGAGCTTACAAAACGTCAATTATTAACAATGCTCTCGACTGGATATTAATTACCAATTTACGACCTTAAATTTTCAGTTGCGAGTATTCAAGGCGGTTTACTGCCCCACAGCGAGTCATATACAAAAACAGGCCCGCGCTAAAAACGAAATTGACTAAAAAAAGGTATGGGGCCACAAATCACCACTATTCAAACTTTGTCCACTGGTTCTGCGAGTTGACTTTGTTCGACGGGTCAAACTTGGAGCTCTGAAAACCGGAAAAGTCCAACCCGTACTCCTGCAGCAAGTCCACGGTCTCCCTGTCACTGTTAGGTCGCATTGCTTTGCTAGGCACGCTGCCGTTCGGCTTGTCGCCGGCCGCTCGGTTCTCGTAGTTGTAGAGGGGGTTCGTGACGCTCATCGGCACCTGGCTCTGCGACGACGGCACGCCGTAGTTCAGCTTTTCTAGGAAGGAGCTGTTAGGCAGGGACCTCGATGCGCTCGACTTTAACGGGTCGAAATCGTCCACGTCCGACGACGACGAGTCTAAACGTATGAGGTCTTCGGTGTCTTCGTCTTTCTAAATTTGCAAATGAAATGATTAGACATCGAATAGAATAGTAATGTCATATTAGGCAGATTATTTGTGATTTACTGGTAGAAATTTACCATGAATCACAAATAATCTGCATCCATTTTAAAAATAATAAAATTGGGTTTATTTTAAACAAAACGAATATGGGATTCATTAACTAATAAATTGATTGGGTTGACATACATTGTGTTCATAAATTATAATTATGAATCATAAAAGCACCCGGGCGGGCTTCGTGTCTTTTAATCAATACAAGGTTTTCAGATCTTCACAAATCACAATCACAATCAAAATAAAAAAATCTATTAATTTAATTAAAAACTGAAAAGTAAATACGACACAAAAAAAACAATAGCAAAAGACAAACATTTTACAGCACCTACGTACAAACAACGATCCATCAAATCTACGAAATAAGTTAACGAATCCCATACATTACCTTCACAGTTAAATTACCTAGATGTGTTTGTGTGAACGACTAAAGCATGCGAAAAGGTTACCTTTCGTCTGGGTGAACTCGAGGGCGGGGATAACCTAACAACGTCGACAGTGTGTTGATTAGCGATGAGGAATACGGGATGGCCGTTTTCGCTGTGCCCTCCACCAACCACATAAGGTGCTGTCCCGAAGAGGTCGCGGCACTTCGACGGACGGGGGGGAACCGGGGGAGTGGTGAAAACGTCGTCGGGCGACTGCAGGAGGTTTTGGGTCTCCTGGGACTTGGGATGGGGCAGGAAGAAACGCGACGGAGGCGAGGCGGCGGGAGCGCCGGTGCGGGACGGAAAAACCCAGCGTTCGGGGCTCGACGTGGGCGAGGAATTTTTGAAGTTCTCTAGACTCCTAACGGGTTTTAGCTGAAAGAGACCGCCGTTAGACACACACGCAAGCCACAGAGTTACGCACAACAAGCAAATTAAAGACGAGATAAACGACGGCAGCCATCAACGAGACAATTCAAAATCGTTCGCAAGCGAATTCGAAATAAGTTCCTGTGATTTATAATTGCATCGTAATCTCAAAGTCTGTCATTATGAATAAAAATTAGGCCCGCAAAAAGAAAATTGAAAATGTAGGAACACAAAGCACACAAAAACCGAATGACAAAAAAAAATTAAAACATTTGTTTAAAGCAACGCCCACCCATGTGCACGGTGATCGAGACTCTGAAATGCTTACAGATCTGTCCACCGGTGGTGTGTCCAACCGAAATTTTAGTATGTCCTTCATTTCGTCCATGAGGTCTATCCTCGGGATTTCTAGGCTTGGTGAGCCGGTTTGGGAATGGTCGGGTGCGTCTGGTGACATCGGTTGGGAAACCGGACTAAGGGGACTGTACGGCCTAAAAATAAATTGTATTGAATTTAACGCCTTCACTTCTAATATTTTTATTTGTATACTCTAATTGTAGTCTTCCATCAATATGGAGGAGCCTATGTTACTCTATGTTAAAATTGCTTAAACTGTCAAAAATGTTGCGGGCCGCAAAAATTGCAAAAAAAGATAACATTGTTAGAAAAGTAAAAATGTAAAATTTGTTAGAAGATCGAAATGCGAAAAACATCAAAGTTGTTAAAATGCGAAATGAAAAAATCTAAATTCCCGAAAATGATAAAAAAAAACCAATTACTGAACATTATCAAAATTTTAATTCAAATTGGAAAATTGTTAAAAACGAAAAATGTAGAAATATTTTAATTTGCCTAAAATGTCAAAATGCCAAATTTGTCAAATGAATATAATGGCCATAAACGAAAATAAATTAAAAATGACAAAAAAGGTGAAAAACCCGCAAAATTGTCAAATATTACCAAAAATAAAAAATTAGGACAAAAAATCTAAAATGGTGTGCAACTAATAATATAATGTAATGTAATATGTCCAAATTGTCTAAAATGAAAAAAAGGCAAAAATCACATTGACATTTGTTAAAGGGCAACAATGTAAAATTTTACAAAAGCGCAAAAAAATTCCTAAAAAGACAATTATTATAGAAGTAAAAATTTTAAATATCAAATTACAATTATCAAATTATATCAAATTACATTTTCGGTATTGGAAATGTTAAACAAACAAAATTGTAAAGTAAAACCTCGGATGTCAAAAATGATATGATATTTTTGACGTATTCGTATTTGTGATATTTTTTCACTTACTATTTTGAAAAAAATGCCTGATTTTTGAAATTTCCCACAAATTATTTTACAATTGCAAGGGCACGCAACTTTCGGCATTATCAATTTAATTTTGTAATATTTTCATTTCCTTTTAGACCTAGAAGTTTTATATTATTTTGACGATTTGGTATTATTGTCAAAATTTACGCATTTCTACCATTTTGACATTTTTTGGATTTATGATTTTGCAGTTTTACAATTTTAACGGTTTCTTGGAATTTTCGACACATAATTTCGATTTATTTTCTTCATAATTTTTGACTATTTGCAATTTCCCCGTTTTCTTTAAATTTGTATTTTGACAAATAATCACAATTTATTACCTTTTTTTAATATTATGATGAGATTTTAACGAATACTTTGATATTATTTGCATTTACAATTTTCAACAGTTTGACAATTTTACGACATTTTAATTAATCAGTTATTGTTACTATAATGTTTAACAAATGAAAAAAAATGTTTTAATAGAAATATTCAAAAATTACTATACTGACGTTGAGCATGCATTAAAATACAATGAACATTAATTAGGTTGGATCTTTTAAAGTACGTCATATCGCTAATGAACTGATAATAAAAGCGAAACGATTTTGTTTGTACAGTTGCGATTATTCAGTAGATAATTCCTTAAAAATCCAGTAGTTCGTTGTGATTGTGGATTCAATGATTATATATAAAAATAATAAAAAATCTCCTGTAATTTATATAGTAATTTTTACACATACAAATTTTGTCATTATTCACATGATTTAGAATTTAATAATTTAATGATACAGTAGTAGTAAAGATTTAACAAAAATAACACATTTATTTAACCAAAATTTCATATAAACTAAAAATATAAAAATCTACAATAACTGGTACGTTGTTCGATTTCAAACTAGGAACAAACAACGATAAAAAAGCAATTCCAAAGTAAAGCTTCCGGTACATCGGTATCAATTGAAAAGATTACGATTCACTACCCAGGAAGCAACGCATAAAATCGTCAGCGTTTACGAAATGTCGACATATCGGAATAAATCAAACTTCGTAACTTAAATCACCTTTCTAATCCAGTACCCTTGAAAGAGTGCGACGTCTCTTTCCTGTACGTCGTCGTGGGCACTGTGAATCCGAGCGATCTCCTCTTTCCTGTGGGTGAATTTGGTGCAGATCGGGGTTTGTCGTGCGACGCGTTGAGCCCGTTCTCGAACTGCCGGGGTTGCTGGTTGTCTTTCAGCTTAGATCTCAGTCCCTTGTATGCACTTTTCATGCCTTTTCCGCCGTCTTTCACCTACGAGTCGGCGAACGATAAACCACATAATATAAAAAAATTAAATGTTCAAATCATGAGTTGAATGATTGGTGCGTACAAAATATGTGAAGATAGGAATAGCAGGTTCTGGGGCCTTATTAGGGCGTGCTCTTGTGATTTCGAGTGGTCAAGGATGGGATTCCCACTTAAAACTATTTGTGTACTGAGAAATAATATTTAAAATTGACTTGATGAAAAATATGAAAAAGATAAATGTTCTTGTCCTAATACTGACCAGAAGAGAGATATAATGGAGAAACTTCTGCACCTCTATGTCAAGATGATGGACGAACTCGATACCTATACTGCGAAAGCTCTACTAACGTAAGGGGTTGCATTTGTGCTTTTTGTTTGTTTAAATTTTTTTTCTCATTTTTTAGCCTTGTTTCTGGTTTAATTTCATTTAGTTATTTTACGTTGTTCATACATTGGTCCAATAACAAACAAAGAAAACTTAAAACGATTTTAATCACCGAAATTGAAATTAACAGTACACAGTAATTTTAGGGGAGGAAAGCTTCAAGCATGCGAGAAACGTCACGTACCGTTTTTACTGCCGACTTGACGGCCGGATTCGCCTGCAAATGAAAAATGCTTTCTTTTCCTGACGGTCAACACGAACGAATTTACCTTGTCCTTGACGTTCTTGAAAAACGCGGTGCCCTCCTTTTTCATCGTCGACGTCCACTCCTTGTACTGCTGCTTCAGCTTCGAACTCGACTTTTCCGAGTAGACCGACACCTCGGTCTCGAACTGGTCGGTGAAGCCTAGGCCGGCGCCCAATATTTGAAGGCGCTCTTCAATAAACTGAAAAAAAAACAAACGCGTTTTTACCATGCAGCGATGCAATTATGCAACGAGTCGAATTTAAATCTTGATCAGGATAAGTTGGGTTTTAAATTGTTTATAAATTAATTATAAGTTAGATTGTTGAAGTTGTGAAAAACGACAAGGGGAATTATTTATAAGTTTGGTTGGTTAAATCGTGAAATTAAATTGCAAGGAAAGGATAACGATCACAAAATAAGTTTTCGTTACTATTACAGTGGGGTAAGTGTAAAGAACGTCGTCATAGAAATTTCTAGATGCAACTATGCGCCGACTACGTTGTTAACGTGGACGCATACCACAACACACACGCATGTTATACGTCATGATGGAGTCGAATGTTACGAAGCTATTCCATTTGAAAACCCAGGGATGAACACGACCTGTTCAAGTGTGCGTTAATTTAAGGGGAAGCGTACGAGATATTCACGGGAATCAATAGAGAAATAAGCATGCACGAACACTGTAGTTAAATTGACAAAAAGTTTCAAAACTTATGAATAATCAAAATGCCAAAATTGTGTGAATTGATAAAATGACAACGAACCAAAAATATTTGGCAAGATGAAATAAAAGTCAAAAATTACAAAATTCAAGAAATTGTATAAAATCCCCCCCCCCCCCCCCAAAGAAATTACAGCCAAAAATTGAAAAAATAAACAAAGGGAGTCCTCTAAAAAAGAGGATATCTTTATGGGACCTAGTAAACAAAATTTGCAAAAAAATATGTAAAATGAAACAACTGTGAACTAAAACTAGCAATTCTTAAGCCCTTTAAGAAAATAATTTCCAAAAATTGCAATAATTGTAAATTCGAAACATGCCAAAATTCATATTCGCAGCTATCCCTGCCAACTGGCCTTTTTCTTAATTTAGGATCTTCCAAGCTCCAAAGCGTTATTTATTTTTTTTATGTAACCCCTCTTGTAATTGTATATAATATTTATTTCTCGTTTTTTTTTTTTTTTTGTAAAACAGGCTTTTTATTCAAATTGTAATTAACATTTTAATATTATTATTAATTATTTATTAGGGGGTTGCATTGTTTCAATTAAACTTAAACTTTTAAACTTATTTGATATCATGTTTATATAATTTTTGTATAACTTTTGTATGCAATTGTCATCTTTTAACGAAACATTTTGATTTTTTTCCTTTGTTAATTTGAGTAACGCTGAAGATGTTTCCATTTTTGTTCTTTCTTTTGAAAATTTGTTGGAATTTTTATTAAAATCTTTTGTATATTTAGAATTTTGACATTTTTGTAATTGTTTTGTAGTTTTTGAATTTTGACATATTTGTTGTTTCTTGTTTGCATTTTTTAATTTTAGGATTTCAATTTTTACTGCAATATCAGTTTTTCTTTGATTACACTTACTTTTATATGAATAAATAACTGGCGTGACATTGATTACACCATGACCTTCGCTAAATTCGTTACATCGGCGTACTTTGAATGTGAACTGTTTATTCTGATAATGACTAGTAACGTTTGCATAACCATTCTGCTGATGCTGTGTAATCCCTCTTTGCTTATTCCGCATAGGTAATCTAGATGGCGTACTAGTTTCGCAAACTAACTATGGCGTGTTACATTTGACCATGAACTACAGCATTCGCGCATGCTTATTTTTCTATTGATTCCCGTGAATATCTCGTACGCTCTCCGTTAAAATAGATCGCTCGTACACATGTCACGTTCACCCATGGCTACTCAAATCTGTAAATGGGCACAAGAACAACTTCGTGAAATTCGAAGCGAGACTCTATATTAAGCATCTGAGTGAACAACGTTGTCGGCGACCAGTGGCATCTGGAAACTCCTGTGGCGACGCGTGCTCTTGGCACATTAGTAAGAAAGAAAAAAAATGACTTCACACTTTTTATATACATTATAAAGTAAATTCAGTTTTGGTGATTAAACTGTTATTTATTTATTGTACAAATAGTTAAACGTACGTGCCATATTTAGTCATATGTGTTTATTTTCAATTTGGTACTTAGGTTGGGTTGGGTTGGTATGTTGCATGCACATTAATTTAAGCCTAATTCTGGAAATTGTGCTTACATCGATCTATGCGTGGTAAGAGAACGCAATGTTGCATATAATAAACTAAAGTACATAACTAGTTCATTGTATGTAGGTCGCATTATTATGTATTACAAATGCAATGTCAAACTTAACGAGACCATAAGGGATGTAATACAATACAACATCTTTATAGCTGCACCACAATGATTATATAAATAGAATATAAGAAATGTAAGGAGAGTTCATTTAATGAGTTCGATTAATGTCACATCACATTTTGAAGAAAATTTATTCGAGGTCTCTAAAGTATGTCGCTTACATCGGCCAAAAGTCTAGGAACATAGCTAAAAGAATCTAAAATAATCATCTGACTAAAATTGTCCATGGAATAGTTTAATTCATGGCGATCCTGGACAAGAGAATCAAATAGAAGCGAAGATCAGTTTGCTTCAAGGACCGACTTTGTCATGTCAGACTTTAGTCCTTTCGTCAGACAGCCAAAGCTCTTTTTCTAAGTTCCAAACCACCAAGTGCCTAGGCTTTAAGGCGTCAATTAAGATCTTTATAACAACCACCCCACCTACATTGAGAGGTCCAGCCACTTGGATGCATTTCATCGCGACACAATTCTTAAACGAGTCCGAAAAATTTCACAGAGGCTCAACCAGCCAGAAAATCAAAGGAACATCAGATAAACACTGCTTCATACAACTTATAACCAAACTTATAGTTACGAAGATGACATTTGTCAATTTATTAAATTTATGAAATCGGATGGACTCTTTGACTTTTCAATAATTTTATTCGTGGCTTCATATATTAGTGAGTAAATGTGTATAAATGCTTTTGTGTCGAAACAAAGTAAATTTATCTGTCTAATCGCTGTGTTAATATGTATGAGTTATCAAATAAAAAAAATACACTTGTTTATAACTTTAGAAAAAAACAATAACTTTCAGAAACATTTTATTTCAGAGTTTGTAGCCTGGAAACTTTTTGATTTAATGATAATTTGCAAAATTTATAACAAATGTAATTTCTCATATAATTCATAAAATAATAGTGTATACGAGGCGTACTCATATAGTCGCCGTCTAGTACAGTAGGTTCAGTTATGCAGCGATGTGCAAAATATTAACGAATTACGAGTTCTTTCACATTTCTGGAGTTTAAGCTAACTAACGCGGTACGTATTGATAATTTAGCACATTCCAATTAAAATGACGCATAACTTGGCCTTTCGAGTACGAATTATGTTACCTAATTTTTACGTGGACGAACAGTCGAATCATAAAACGACCATAAATTTCTGAGCTTAACAAGTATAATTGTTAATTATTAGATAATTAGTTTCTAAATTATACGAAAGAATGGAATTGTTATGACTTTTAATTAGATCATGTTATACTAGTATTAAAGTTTAAATGATGTTTAGAGCATCAGCGTAATTAGAAATCATCGCGCCAGCAATTGAGCGCGTTTTTGCGTCGGCATATTAATTGCCGTTGTGTCGGCAACAAATTACACGTTACGGTGTCTTCGCTCCGGCGGCGCAAAGTGCGCTTTAATTCAACTACGCGATGCGAATTCAAGTCCCGAATGGGCGTTAATTCCTCCGAGCGACCGACCGCCCACCGTAATTCTACGTGCGCTCGACCGCTGGTCTCTCATCGCGTTTGCTGGACCCAACACGACCAAACAAATTAAAATTACTGCGCAAAGCCCGACGCCGGTTGCTTCTGATTTCAACGTAATTATTTATTTGTCGTTAGTAATAACGTTCTTTGACGGATCCGCTGGTGTGTTATTAGTTTCGAAATTAATTAAGTCGAGTGCGCGTCGACTAAAACAGAGGAAGTAGAATAACATGGTGTCCGATGTCAACGCCAGGTGGCGCCATTTCGCTGATCTCGTAGTTACTCGAGACTTGTCGCTTTGAACTTGTTATGTACGAAAAATATCGCAAGTCGAAAAGGCGACGATTGTAACGTCCCAAGAGATATTGTATTTTTTAATGCGTAGCGTTAAGAGAAAATAGTGTCTTAATTGATTTTTTTGTCTTCTTCTCGAGTGTTTCGCTTAAACATTATTTTCTTTATTTTTTGTTTGTTTAATCTTCATTATTTTGTTACTGTTTTTTATGTTATTTTTTTTTTTGTAATAGCCTCGAACTTGTTACTGTACAGAGTTCCTGCATTGACTGCGATGTGAAATTCTAGTTGTAAGTCGACATACAGAGTCGTACCTAGCTCAGCATTGTTGAAATTGTCTGATATTGGTATTGGATTTGAACAAATCAGTTGACTCTGCAGACTTCTTTAGTTCTTAATACTTCGTTTCGACTTATTTATCGTTGATTGTAAATTAGTAAGTCTGTTTCTGGGACTCTGATGAATTATTTTTAAAAAAAATCTTTATTGGCATGTCTATACATTACAAAAATAATTATCCTTCAGATTTACTTTCCCTTTACATCAATTTGCTCCTTATCTAGGTATGTGATTTTCCCTGGTTTTGTCCCTTGTTGCTCCCTCTTTCCTTTCTGCCTTTTGTCTCATTCCCTCTCCTTCACTTCTCCGCGCCCCTATCTCCGAACACTTCTCTCTCCTATTCCCCATAACCTGTAACAAGCAAATTTCATTATTTGCTGTCATCATCCTCCTTTTCCTCCCTTCTTCTCAGTTAGTTTTTGCAGTGACTCCACCCATGCCCTTCTTTCCTAACACCTTACTCTCTCTTGGCACTCCTCCCACCAATGTTTCCACTCATCCCTTCCTTTACCACATATCTCGCACCTTTGTTGTCCTATCCCATCCAATATTTGTTATTCTCCTCGTTTCCGCTTCTGTCCCAAATATGCCCTCTCTAACCTTTCTCTTTTACTCCCCATAACCCATACATCATTACGATCCTTGCGCAAACGTCACAAATCTTCATTGACTCCTGAATTCCCTTTCCTATTTCCCCCACAGACCCTTTTTCAATCGCTCTTCTCACCTTTTTGCATACGTGGATCATCTGCTCGTCCCAACTATTATTCTCCTTTAACATCACTACCAAGTACGTCCATTCTCTCACATGTTCAATAGGTCTCCTCTTCCAACTCATTCGTACCTATTTTCTTTTACCTTTAATTTCTTGAACACAATAACTTTCGTCTTCCTAGTTGTCAGTTTCAATCTTATTTTTTCTAGGAATCCTTCCAGCTTAGGTGACATTTATCTCAGTCCTTTTTCGGTCTCAGCCACCAGGACGATGTCGTATGTGTAAGCTATGGATCAAATCATGTCCTCCCCCCATCTTGTCTATTTCTCAGAACGTCTTCGAATTTCGCAATATCAACATTAAACAATTGGGGGCCTAAGTGGCACCTCTTGACGTCCTAGATTTCTCCGTATTCTAATTTCCTGCTCTATATGCATATTTCATATTTCAGCCAAAAATGCAAAAAATGCTAAACATTGTTTAAGACAATGGGTTACATGTAATGATTATTATTATCGTCGACCTACAAATACGCGTAGTATCTCGAAGTATTTATATAATGTTTGCCTTTTTAAGGTAAGAAGAGAAACATAGTTTTATTCTGCCCAACAAATAAACTATTACAATAATCGGCGACCTACGACCTTCTGGTTATGGTTAATGGATACAATATTAACATACAGTCAGAATTGATAACAAATAAAACAAGTTATTGATAAAATGATTAAAACGTAATTTGCTCACAAAAATTCAATATTCAAAATCAATAATGACTAATGTGGAAAAAATTGCCTTTTAGCGGCAAATACCGATTGTAACATCGACAGACATTAGCACGTATATTTATTCAAAGCAAACCCGGTCGATTTCCCCGATCCCCATTCATGAATGCGGTTGAGATGGGGTGCGATAGTAAATCATAATCACAATCCTGCATCGCAAACTCAAGGGAGGCCACTCATGCGAAGAAAATGCAATGACCCGTACCGATCCACTGAAAGCTAAATTCCCGCGGGACGTCTCCGCCCATCTCGGAGTTTGATTGTCAACATCGACGTGTCCACAACGGGGTGATTAATACTAGACGCCCCGACTTTTACTGCACGAAGCATGTCAACAGCGACGAATTAAATTTTCAAACGCTCCGGCATTGGCACCGCCTGCAATATGCACCGCACGTAGCGTCGGAACCCCTTTTGTCCTAATAAGTTTCCTGATTTATCTACCGCCGTACATCTGCACTAGATTGCAGCACGACGTGTGTTACTGCGTCGGGGGATGAAGAATGGTCGTGAATTATGGCGCAACCGCCTTAAATTTATCGACAGGCGGTCGCTATTAATGGATAAATGTGAATTAAAAATCGTTAGCGTTATAAATAAATTATACATACACACACATTGTTTAAAACTTTAACATTCTTTTTTATTTAATCATACCAAGAAATAGAATAAAAATATTTGCAAATAAATTTAGGCTTAAGACGTAAGTGAAGGCAATTGTAAACTAAGCACATACACTTGTAATCGTTATTAGCGCTGGTCGCAGCACATACATATGCTATATAATTTAATACGTACCCACCATATACTGCTATATGAATCTGCTGAGCCATGTGTTATGCGAGTGAAAATCACACGACGAACATCATGTAGTACGGATTGATTTGATTAGAATATGTGAGGAATTCTTTATTACGAGGAAATCCTGCCGGGATCATGATTAATATCCGAAGAGATCCATTCACAACAACAGCCGAGAAGAATGAATCCGTCTAGTAGAAATATTTCATTGCGAACTTGTGCGTAACAATAGGATAGTTTCCGTTGATTCGCATGTCAGGCAATTTGAAATACGAAAATAGCCAACGAAAGGTTATTTTTAGATAAGTTAAACAGTTTATTGATTGTTCAATTCGTTGTGAAATGGGGTAAAGTAAATTACTACTTTTTAACTGGTAATAGAACTCACCAAGTACAACAAATACTAAATACTATTTTTGGAAAAAACGGTGAAGCGAGACGACGTAATTATTTTCAAGGGACTTCATAAAAATATTTTTAAAAAATGCTTCACTTGATGAGTACTGTTACCAATTATAATTAAGGCATTCATTTCGGTTATATCAAGGGGACTTAAGATCGCAGCCTTGGGATGTGCACCGCTGAAGCAATCAATTCTTTCTAAATATTGAGCGAGTGTAACAAATTGAATGGAAAATAAATTATTTCATTTTTGTTCATTTTCAATTTATTTTACTGCCGTTGATTTTCATTTGCGTATTTTTAATGGAATTTGTCATTTCAGTTGACGTTTTTGTTTCCTTTGTTATTCGTTTACTTTTTCATGTTTGTTCAGTGTAATTTTAGATAACAGTCGTCTGATTTCCATTTGTCACCTAATTTCTTTTAACTGTCATTTTCTCTTATTATTTAATTAGTATTTTTATTCAGTTATTTTTGTTCACTTTCTATGTCGTAACATTTTTGTTTGTTTTTTTTTTAATTTAATCATAGTAATGAGGTTTCAATTTGTTCAATATGAAAATTATTTCTTCTATTCTTTAAAAAAATGATTGTTTAATTGTTTCGTGTACTTTATGCAGCTTTCGTTTTATTAATTTCCATTTGATTGATTTTACACGTTACGTTGTATATCTTTTTTATTCAAACAAACACAACACAAAAATACATAAAAAATGTCAAATTTATTAAATGCGAATTAAAATTGCCGATAGCGTCTAAAATGTCAAAATTGTATGATTCAAAACTTGTCAAAATCGTCTATAAAAGTTTTTATAGTGGCAACGTTGTTGGTAGAAAAGATCTGTGTAAATATATAGCAGTAAAAGTGTGTGGTTATACGTCTAGATAGTAATATTCACACACAAACTGATTGTCACTCATATTGGATGAGTTGACGCAAGTTCAGCGAATGTATGTGTGGCGGTCTGATGTGTCCATATAGGGCGAAACGTCTGTCATACCCTTACTACATTCGCTGATATTTATTTTCAACAAGACAATAAAGACCGCTTTATTGTCTTCACACATAACACACATAAACCCCATTGTGACACTGATCAGGTTCCATTTACAATTACATTTATATTTAAAAATTAACCGATTATGCAGTGCAGACTTATAGCATTTTGCTTCATCTGCAATCATTCTAAATCGCAAAAAATGAAACGTCAAAAAAATGTTATATCGAAAATTGTTAAAAATCTCAAAAATTATGCAAAAATTCAAAATTGAAAAATGAATATAAAAAATTATTAAAATTGTTAAAAACCATAAAAAATTAAGAAATCATTATTGTAAAAAAAAATTTATGAAAATGTGAAAAAAATTTCAAAATAATTAAAATCGTAATACCGAAAATATAGTATAAATCGAATTAAATTCATTATTAAAAAATCGCAAAAATCGATTTTTTGAAAAAGTGTAAAAAAACGTTGAAAAAGTATGTGTAACTTGTGCAATCATTAAAAACTAAATAATCAATAAAAATTGTAAAATAGTTATAATTGTAAAAATTCAAAAAAGTTAATTTCATTAAAATTGTTAAAAATTAAAAATAGTTTCAATAAAAAATCGCAAAAATGATATAAATTAAAAACAAAGTGAATGGAAAAGTGGAAATGTATAAAATTACTATAAATCGAATTATATGGAAGAAAATTGTAAAAAATTGCAAATAGGAAAAAAATCGTTAAAGATGTTTAAATTTTTTATAGTTAACGTATAAGGAAATTTATGACAGTATAAGAAAGTCCAGTGCGGAACACACATAATAAACCACATTTTTGCGATGATTTTCGAAAAATAATAGTAAATTAAATTAAATTAAATTAAGAAAATTAAGTAACAATCAAATTAAAGTAGAAATCCTTAATCACTAATTTTTTTACAATTTTTAAAGAAATTTGCGATTTTCTCCAACCCAACCCAACCCAGCCCAACCCAATCCAACCCAATCAAACCCAACTCAACCCAGACCTCAATGTTAATCAGTAATTTTTATGTACTACTGTTTATTGCGATCGTTTCGAGATTTTTTGTCTTCAGAATCTACAAAATATTTACAAAATCAATATATTAATTATAGTCGTATTTATGAAAAAAAATAATTTTCTCTTTTTGTCATTAAAACTAATGTTAAAAATAATCACATAACCCCAATTGATAGTACATCATATTAATTTGAATTAAGGAACATTTATTATATGTTTTAAATAAACAAAAACTTACGTGCGTACATGATCGATAACACTACATGTTGAACTGACACGTTTGCAAATGCAAGGTTACCGAAAAACGCAGGTGAAAGTTCAGATGCCAGAAACATTGATACGTCTAATTAAATTTTAATATTCGAAATAATATTATATATTACTTAGATGCACCATTATTCAACCAAAAAAAAAAAATAACAACACATCAACTCTCAAATTTTAAATATTTTTTAATGAAACTATATAAAATAAATATATTATTTGAAATTTATATTATTTGCTAGCAGATGGAAAAAACTGTTGATGTCAGTTTTATCGTTAATATTATGTTTTTTTTTATTTCTAACATTTCGTGCGTTATCCTTTCTTTGTACTTGATATATTTTTATTATTTTTTCAAAATAATTGTGTTTTTTTTTAAATCAATTATGGTCATTTTATATACACAATATGAAGTTTTGTGGTTTCGAACTGATGATTTAATGAGTGGGAAAAAATCGAACGATGTAAATTTGCGGCAGTCAATTTATGACGTGCCTAGGTTGCCTAAGGTAATCTCGAAATGTACGTAAATCTTAAATGAGGAAATAAACTTTCGTTACAGTTCCTAAAACGCAGAGATATACACCTGCGAAATTTTCTTCCCATAATTGTTTTATGTCATTTTTGTTAAACGCATGTTTCATTTTTATCTTAAAATAATTATATTAAAAATGTTCTTCATTTCTAACTTAAGCTCCGAATAACATTGATAAAGACACTTTTCCAGTCGTAAATGCTAAATCTAAACATCCACGTTTATCTGGTGGCAGTGATAAAAATTAAAATTGTCAAGTGCACCTGTAATACTTCCAAATACTGAGAGAGAAACTTACCTGCTGAAAAATTTGCAGATGGAGCATCTCCCTGAGGAAAGGCTGCAACGATGGCGGCCGAGTCTCAATGAACTTCTGCTCATCGAAGGTCGGCTTATCCTCGAATGACAAGGCGTCCCGGTATCCCCCGATCAGCTGCACCAAAGCGCGCAGGAACGCCCTGGACACTCCGTCCCCCAACAGCGCGGACTTGTTCTTCAGCTGCTTCTTCAAGGAGCTGACCTAGGCGAAAGTCTATGTGAACGGCATTCCTCCGAGAGGCGCGCTGGTGACAACTTACAACTTCCGACGGCAGGTTGTTCAAGTCGTCGAAGGGCGTCGTTACCGTGTTCGAGTCGGCGTCGAGGACCACCACGTCCCCCATGTCCTGTTTGTTGACCTTCTGTAAAGACGAAAATATTTCTTTGTTGGTTATTTGCGATGAATTTTTTGAACGACTTCCAATACGTTCGTCACGCATCGCAGAGATGGCAGGATGTCAACTATTCCCAAGCGTTGAACGCTCACCTTTAGGACTTCGTCGGGGACGCCGATTAGGAATGGAATGGGCGCCAATAAATAGTCGACGAAGGCCATGGGCAGGACGGGAATAAATATGTGCTGCCAGATCATTGGGTACAGAACGTCGTTCGCCGACTGGACGCAGGCGCTCAGTCTGGTCAGCTTCTTCGACGTGAAAATGACCCGCCTTTCATACAGCATCGATGCGAATACAATCATCATGTTCGTTGCGTCTACGGCGTTGTAGTATTCGGTGAGATTTCTCTGTAATAAAACGAAATGATAACATCAATAACAGTCTATTTTCTAGAACATTCGAGGCGATGTTTTGGACATTGTTACGTAATTGGGATGTTTGCAAATTTGCCGAATAACCCGCACGCGATACGAATCCATTTATTTCATTACACAAATTCTTTAATTTTTTTTTCATTCTCGCCCTCTAATATGTAGTTTCGTATATTAATTCTCTTCTTACGTATTTTCTACGTATTGATTTGTATGCTTGCCTCGCCCACTCATGCAAAAATAAATGGAACTTCGTGTTCCTGAATATCTGACACCGCTGTCAATAAAGCGAAGACATTCCGTCCTTCGTTTTATTTATTGATAAAACGCCAACACATATAACGCGAACAATATGCCTGCAGAATCCTTTGTCTAGATTGTAAACAGCTGATAATGTTATAGGAATGTCAGTTCGCACTCCCACATTCGAATCGTTACAAAACAAAGTGACGTAACCCATCGTTCCAGTCGTTCATCCGCAGATTAACTACTCACGCGAGACAAACTGCGAGTAAAATCAAACTACGGCTGAATTGAATCGGCGATCCCGCCACCTTATTGAAACCTCGACCGATAAGTACAAAGCATTTCGTCAATGCACCACCCTACATGGTGCGTTGTCAATAAAAGGCAGAACATATTGCCACAGTTTATAAATATGTAACACGTGTTTCGCACCCAATGACTCCACTTGGCCACCGAGTTCATAAAGAGCCTCTATTTTCATTTGGTTTATTTTCATTTCCATTGCGGTTTGTTTCATTTATTTAAAGCAGTTCGGAACATCCAATCGATGAAACGCCGGTGGTATATAAATAACTTAAAAATGTAGAAGAACTTTGCCGCACACTCGCTTATTAAAAGCCGTTTTATGTCTACGCCCCCGTGATTCTAAAAACAATGTAGTTTATGTTTTACAAAACAAGGGAAACAAAACATTTTATTTGAATAACAAGTTTGACAAAAATGGTAAATGTTCACTTTGTTCTTGAATTTAATTTGTTGACTTTAATTTTATTTCTATTAGGTTGTTTTTTTATGTACTTTGTTTATTTTCGTAGTATTTTCGAACTTTTGCAAAATATTTTGAACGAAACGCAGAGCCCTTCTTGTTCAATTTTATGGACCAAATTATAGTCTAGTTACCGTTAGAATGGTATTCGTTGTTTT
The DNA here is from genome assembly GCA_959613385.1 of Geotrupes spiniger. NCBI lineage: Eukaryota > Metazoa > Arthropoda > Insecta > Coleoptera > Geotrupidae > Geotrupes > Geotrupes spiniger. Next base: position 30,229,946 of record OY390736.1, on the reverse strand, counting down.
TATGTACAATTAAGTTGTGAGATCCTTACGTTTTACAAAAGTCTATGGAGATAAATATTTCGAACTTTGTTCCACGGGTCGTTGTTTAAATTAGAGATGTAATCAATTTTGAATAAAGCACCACTTGCGATTTTAAATATCCAAGAACGGACCTGTAATCTTCGTTTGACGTTTCAAGAATGTGCAGGTTAACATCGATTTCACGTTTCACCAATCACGCAGTACTAATTAACTTTTAGGTTATGCAATGAAGAGAGGATCCGACGTCGGTACACGAAAATGTACTGAATCCTTTAGCAAGGCTAGGAACTTACATTTACAACAATCTCGAGTCTCATTGGTCAAAAGCGATTACCACATTTTTCAACGCTATTTTAAAAAGAACAAGGAATCTGAAATACCCTAGTTATATAAATTTCACCGTTTTCAACTTGATTAAATCGTGTTGAATGTCTTCTTTGTTACATCTCCTTCCATATCTAATAGACTATATATCCATATTTATAGACTTTTATTGCAATGGCATCAATAAATAAATAATAATAATAAATAAAATTGTGCCGAGTGTTATTGTGAAGCGGCAAAGCATATCCTAGTCAATTTAGAAACGTCAAAACGAAGATTACAAAATCTGTTGTTGGGCATAAAAGATTTGTTTCTCAATTCAATTCGATTGCATCTAGAAATACACGCATATCCAAAATATAAATACCTCCAGTTAATTTTCAAAACTTCAGAACATAATTAATAGTAAATTAAGACAATTTGAAAATATCATAGTTGAACTGAAACAAAGTCCAGCCCAACCCAACCTAACTCAGCTTAACCTAACCCAACCCAACCCAACTCAACCTGAAATTAAAGCGACGGAAACAAATCAACGCGACTATCGAATACAAGTAAAATCAATCAAAACTGACTAAATAAATACTGATCTGATCATTATAAATTATAATCAAATTATAATGTGCAGAATCATTTAAAAAGAAAATAAAAAAACCGAAAACAAAACTGATTTCTCCCCTCGCATAACGCAAGGTCAGCTCGTATCAGACTCCAATAGCACTTTATTAATTAGTGCACATACACTAACATGTTCGATTTTTACTGTTTGTTTAATATAGAAACTAGAAAATTATATAGAAAACAATGTATGATACCTACCTACCCATAGTTCTAATGTTAATCTAGGCCATACATTGTAAAACCACCAAGTTCGTGAGAAATGAACTAACTCAAAATTTATGCAGGAAAAGCACGTCGTTTTGTGTCGGAAGTTAATCACGTCATAATCTCTATATTTAATAAAAACGAAAAGTGGAAATTGTGAAGTGGTGAAAATCACAAAGTTTAAGCCTTAGCACGAAAAGGAACTTTCTCACTTTCTTGAAAATTTCTCCACTCTCATCGACAAAATTCTCGATTTAATTCGTTCGTAAAAGTTTAATTCCATAATTTTTTTTGTATAGCAAAAATATTAATCGAGATTGACGTTACAGAGCGGACCCTGAAGGAACTACATCGAGAAGATGTAGGAGAATGTACTCGCGAGATAAAACCACAATGACGTTTGATTTACTACACATTTAATGAAGCAAAATCATTTATTTACGAGAATTTATTGCATCAAGGGACTCAATCGAAATTAAATTGCAAAACTGCAAGAAAATGTCTATATGTTTAATATTAAAACTACTTCATGATAAAATAAATAATGGAATACAAAAACAAAAGTAACTAAAGCAATGAAAATATATAGTTTGTTATTTAAAAGTTATAATGAACATATTTTACTTTCCATTTTATTTGTAATAATTGCAGTAATAACCACAATTTTCGATATTGTTTTGGTGTGATTCACCAAGATTACGTATTTCCAATTTCTATTGCAATTCGTGAAGCTAATATTTGACCTACACGTGTATTTCGTATCAAATTATTCGTTATGGTGCCCCCTCCCCTCCTTAAATGCATAATTTAATATCAATCAAATATTTGCAATATAAAATTGTAACATTTTGACATGTTCTCGTCAAGGTAATTCGTTTTTCAACTTTATTGCTCGAAATTTGTTCTAGAATCATGATACGATGCGTTGTATAACTCCTTTGATTCAAATTTATCGTTACAAGTTTTTATATACCTGAAATTTTGATCTTATGCTCAATGGCATGTCGTCGGTACTTTTACAAGTTTTAATTTAATTCTAAACCTGGATAGTATACGTTATTATAATTCTTTTTATCGTTATCCCAATTACATGTATTTTTTATTAAATAATTAGTCAAAATCATAAATTAATCAATTTCGATACGGTTGTTAAGATTTTAGATGATTTTAATTGTACAAAAATGTAAATTTAGTGAGATTAATGTAAAATAACAATTAATTTTTTTATTAAAAATCCTAATAAAAAATTCTAAATAAAATTCTATAAAAATATCACCCTGGATCATTAAAATAAATGTGGGGGGATTCTGGAACTGCAGTGTTTTAGCTTCTAAATTAATTCCTTTTTCACATACAATTTTTGGTATTTTTCTCCCATTGAAAATACAAATGATTGAAAAAAAAATAAAATTTTAATATATTAAAAAAATGTCCAATTATCTTAACTAACCCTCCCCCCCCAATTCATAAATACCGCTCAATCACCATCGTGCATCACCTATTTAATTAACTACACTAACCCCTAGTATAATATGCAAACCTATATAGCTTCATATTGCACTTCATATTATTTTTTAAATACCACGTCGACGTTGCATGCAAAAAAACGTCTATAATAATCCGTGCTTAATTATTAGCTCCCTTGGTGGTGGAGGCAAAACTTGGTTGCTGCATTTGGGCAATTAAAATTATCTTGCACTTTCGATTGAAAAGTTTTTATATAAAATTCTATAAAATTGAAATAATAGTCAACGATAACGTGGAAAAAACGTTCAATTATTTTTATTGCCCACTCCAAAATATTATATGAGTCATCGAGCACCATAAACATTGGTTTTAGCACGAGGGGCAATTGCAATTATTTTGCATTTTTTACGCCATTAAAAATCAATTTGATTGAAAAATCTTAATAATTTAATTATATTCGTATTACACAACGTTGAAATATTAATCAGCGATAAGGTGAAAAAAATGAATTCTCATCTTCTTTAAATACAGCAGGATTTTTTTAGGGCGAGAGTTCGTCAAGTTTACCTACGTCTAGTTTTATCTCACCAAAGATTGGCTGTTAATCGGCTGTGTCCAGTAACCAGAGATGGGCCCTTCAATACAGAGTTGGAATGTTCCATTCCATGGCACTCCTGTGCTAACATTTTCTTGTGTTTTGCATTCGTTTGCCTCGTCTGGTTCATTCGTTTATTTTTTTACGTTTTCATATATTTTTTCCACTACGATTGCACCTCTTACTCTTTTAATGCCTTCTCGTATCTTCGATAGTATTAACATTTTTCTATAATTCATATATTTTAACACTATTCCGTTTACATATTTCTTTATTGACGTATTTTCTTATTTAGATTTGGATATGTGGTATTTTATCGGCTATACATTTACTGTTATAACTATTTATTTTTATGACTCTTCTTTATCTTTTCCAATAAGTGTCTTTATTATTGTTATCTTTTATTTAAAATCATCTGCTTATCGAAATCGTGTTTTCCTGTCCTGCAAGGTCTATTAATACCGTCAATTTATTATTGTTTGCTGAAATTTCTCTTCCACCAACCCGCAACAGAAGTTTTATTTTGCCCACTGAGTGTTTATTTATAGCGGAGGATTTCTGATCTTTATGCAGCATATTCTACCTTTACTATCAATTAAAGCCGCCGCCATGTTCATAACCAACTAGAGTATATTTTGAGAGATTCTCTTTTCACGATCTGTTCGATTGCATCGGGTCGCAGGAAGACGTAAAGTCAATGACAATCGCGCTGGCGATGCACTGCCATTGAACCGCAACGCTTTTTGCTTTTTGTACCGCAAAAGAAAAACAAACCGATGAACTATCGAAAATCCATAACAACACACAACACGTAAATATTCCAAATCCAATTTGTTCTGCGTACTTACGTTCTCCGGTATGCTGGGCAGTTGGTGCGCTTGGGGCTGAGGGCAATCGACGGTGAAAGTCTGGAACGAAATAGATATTAGTCTCAGATGGCGGGCGTGCCAAAGTGCTTACGCTTTCTCCCCGGTTGAAAGGAACGACGAATTTTTTGCCAGGGCTCGCCAATCTGCCCTTGTAGACGGCGGACAGGAATTCGTTCAGGCTTTCGGTGTCCCTGCTGTGCATCAGCACCGCTATGTTGTCTAAAAATCTGCAGACGTTCCGAGAGCACGCGAGAAATATTATTAGGGCGAGACATCGATCCGCAACGCCGATACTTATTCAGATAATCAAAGAAACGAACGCGGCCCACCCCGCCCCCAAGGAATCGAAATAAGTTGGGGTTAGATTCGCACGTCGATAGCAAAAGCCCCAATGTTTACTTAGAGTTGGTTGCAAAGTTAAAGTAGCAATGTAGTAAAAGAAGTATAAAACTTTGTTAGCAACCATTTAATCGCAATCGATTAAAAAGTTTAAACCAACTGTAATTGAAAGTAAATTCAATGCATTTATTTTCATTATAAATACTGTTAGTAATTAGTTCAATTAGTGATGTGGAACGAGACTTAACCACAATACGTTACATTTACGCAACAAAAATGCGAGTGATTTGTGGCTTTTCTGAGAAATTTGTTGAAATATTTAAAATTATGAAATTGTATTTATCAGCAATGCATTTATCAATGAAAATTCACAAACTTGAAATGAAACTAGGTATTGAAACTTCGCTGGACGATAGAGGGCGAGCTGTGCTGTAGTCCTTAGGGAATTAGTGTTTTTTTATATATTTGTCATGTTTATGACTTCCTCGGAGACTTCTTGGACATAAAGGGAACACTAGATGTCAACAATGATTTTAAAAAGTGGAAATCTTCGACGAAGTGCGTGATGTACATGGGCTTGGAACAACAGGCGAACCTGGAGCCATAATTTTTAAGATCACCGAATTTCTAGGTTTTAGACAGTCATCAATCATCCAACGAAGTCTCGAATGAATTACACATATATCTAGTGAAATTTCTATCATAAAGCCGTAAAACATGCCTTGGTATTTACGACCACATTAATAAGAAAGTAAAAATAAGCGCACAGTTGGCGCTTCGCTGTGTAAAGCAGACTTTATTCACAATGCACACTCGGTTCAAGACTTCTCCCAATATATGGTATAGCAACCAGGCCATCGTTTGGTCGGCCATTTTTTGGGGTCGAATGTAAGTACTTAAAAATCGTTAAAAAGTACACTTCTAACACCGCTCGCGTAAAGATAATTGAAGATGACGTACTACTCGTTGTTGGGTACGTAAACTTAACAGATTTTTTCGAAACGAGTTGTCACTGAATGGGACCCAAATTAAAAATACTTGTACATTTCAAAATTACCGCAAAGCATGAGCGATCTTAAATATTCATAATGGGGGACGACTAGATATTGGATTAAGTAAAAATATGTTTATATAAAATGAATTGGGTTCATTTTAAAAGTCGAGGTAAACGCTTAAGGAACAATGGCGATTAATTTAAATTCTATTTATAAATAATTTCGAACTAAAATTTAAGTTTAAAACCCACGTACAACACAGCGTCAAATATCCTGTTTTATGTTCAATTTTTGCGACATTTGGTTTGCCTTTCGTTGTTTTTCTTCTTCGGAGGGCTTTTGTAAAACGTTTATAACTTGGTTATTGTTCTTGGATTTGGTTAATTTTTCGGTAGTTGGGTCAGGTTGGGTTCGATTTTAATCATCAATGGTCAATTTTATAAATTTTTTTAACCTTGATATTTCTTATTTTTATCTTTATTTTATTGAATTTGTGGTAATTTTGACATTTTTGACATTTTTTACTTTCTTCAATTTCTGTTTGTTGCATTTTATTTTCTTATACTATATGATTTTTTTCATTTTCAATTTTCATAAATTTATACAATTTTCATTTTTTTTTTCATTTCATAAATTATTGCTATTGCGCTCTTGAATTCTTCCGATGGCATCTTGTGAGTCCATGTTGGCACATTTTTTTCATTGTGCCATTATTGCCTGCTCCTGAACTCTGCTGCTCGCCCCTTGTAGAACAATGCTGAGAAACGCTTTTCCAGAACACCATTTTTTCTGATTCAATTCGATGCAATTTGTTACGGGTCATTTATTATTTTTGAAAATTGCTTTTGTATTTCAGAAAACTGATACTGATGGAAATCTCGATAAATTTTGTTTTTTTAGTGTGTTCTAGATAGATTTTTTTAAAGTTATAATCAAAATTTTTGCAATTTTTGGATAATTATAACATATTGAAAAATTTTTGACAGTGAAAATATTTGTCAACGACATCGTAAAGCAATAATTATGACGCAATTATATTTCATTATTTAATTATGTTACTATTCATTTAACTGGCACACGGGTTAATATGAGGCGTTATAAAATACGTGACAAACATTGCCACGTCAGCTCAATGCAGGTATTTTCAACGTATGCACACTTTGCAGCGTAGAGTTACAGACGATCTAGCAATGCGTCGACTTGTCGTACATCAGGCGACCTCTATATTTATCACACGTGCTACGTTTGCTTATGTTGCAAATGAACTACATCACATTTTGCATTAAGTGTTTTAGTTCAATTAGCTCAACACGAGTTCGTAAGGCACCCCTAAAAGAACCTAACGATCTTACACAGTTATCCTAGTCAAGGAGCCGAAAAAACCTTTTTATTTTTTTGCAATTTTGATTTTATTTGTATTTATACTATTTCACTTAATCCTGCAAATTTATTTTTAAGGCATTTTTGTTTTCTTCAATTTTATCGCATTCATCAATGAAACTATTTTGAATTTTTTTGTAATTCTACCAATTGTTGATTTATTCCATTTTTTAAACTTTTTTCAATTTTGATCGTTTTGACAAAATATTTAATAATTTTGACAATTTTGACGCTTTGGACAATAAATAGCAAAAAAGATCAAAGAACCAACCCAACAAAAAACAACTCAACCCAACCCAATCCAATCACAATTTTAAAATTTTGATCGTTTTGCATTTTAAACAATATTGACATTTGTCAATTGACATATTTCCGTAATTTTTACATTATTTTCTGTTTGAAAATTATTTAAGACAATTTTGACATAATTTTGCTAATTTTGAGATTTTTTCGATTTTTGGAACAATGACATGACTTTTCATAATTATTACAATTTTGACAATTAAGAATTTTTATTTTATGATAATTGTCAGTTTTCATTCGAGACAGTTTTATTTTTGAATTTTTGAACCATTTTATAATATTGCCAATGTGTAACAATGGCATTTTTGATCTTATATGTTTTACAATTTTAGATTGAGGCTGAGTTGGGTTGGATTGGGTTGGGTTGATTTGAGTTGGATTGGGTTGATAATTAGGCCCAGCCTAATTGTAGAAAATTGTGACATGTTAAATTTTATAAAAATGTTGATTCTTGCATTTTATTTCATTCTTATCAATTTTTACATATTTTACTTTGTGGTTTTTGCATTTTTTGGAAATTTCGACAAGTTTGACAATTTGAAATTTGTATAATGCATTTTATATTATTTTGTACTTGATCATGGATTCTTCTTCAGCCCTTCAGTTCCTTGCATTCGTGTTGATACATTTGTAATATTTAGTAAATGTTTATATTTTTACATTTCTTGCATGTCATATAATGTTGACAATTTTAGCGAATTTGCATTTTGACTATTATCAGAAAGTTTAGGCATTCTCGGCAGTTCAACTCAACAATTTGAATGTAATGAAAGATTTGGAATAAAACTCGATTATCTGTGATTGGAGAATTTTTCGTATTACCAAAGCAGACGACGGCGGCGGCGCTTCGCCCCCTCTTCAGTATCTATCACCCACTCTTCATCGGCAATGATTGATAGCCACGATTAGAAAATTACAGGAATTGATTTAAAATACAAACATTTAATAGGAAATCTTACGTAATCTACAATTATTTACTACTCGTATTGCGATACCCGAATCTAAAGATTACGCGAACAGAGCATTCATGAAAGTCAACAACTTTGTGCGTGAGTCAGCGTTACGTCAGTGTTACTTTTCATTGCTAAAATTTTAAGTGAATTGTCACCAGGCCATTTTTTCTTTCAACTTTCAACTAGTTTTTTTAAATTGTGCCAATTTGAATATAGCAAGAGATTGAATCTAATCAGAATTTTCTTAGACAGGGGATTTTCAAACCACAATTTTTATGATCGTACAAATCAATATTCCATTATCCATTGGATGATACTTCCGAGTACAAAACATCGATTTTTACCACCCGAGGAAGTTGATGGGACTTCGCCACGCCTCCCCGTTACTATTTGCACTGCAATCGCCTGAAAAGTATCGCAATTTAAACAACCGATTCCGATACAACCGTCGAACGCACCAAGCCCCGGTTAAGACACCCGTGCAAACAGATCTGTTTCGAAATGGATCTCCATCTCGCGTATATTGTTGCTCGAGGAAACGAAATCTAATCCGTCGGCGAAACACGAGCCTGTGCGAGACGCGCGATTGACGTCGAAATTTCACGTACTTGCCGTCCCATGACGGAAATAACCGCACGTCGACGACGTCGCCTCAAACGAAAAAAAGTAAATCTTTTATATCCACTTGCGTTTAAAAATAGTGGGCCGCAAGTGAAGCCCACTCGCTCCTGTCATCGAAGGAGTGAAATAAAAGCGGTAACTAACGTCAGCATCCTCGTTAAATATTACGTTGAAGTTTCTATGAGAAAAGTAGTAAATTTGTTTGCTCGGCGTCATTAAAATTTCAACTTTGAACACGAATTTCATTAACTTTCACATCCACTTGACTTGTAAGGAAAACTGAAGTTCTTTGGTGACACTTGCTTTTATTTAATTTGCGTAACGCTTCGCGTACCATTGGATTTAACGAAGCAGATATTTGTACATTCTACTAATTTTTTGTGGAAAAATTTTAAAGAATTAATCACCAGAATTAGTAGTAGTTTTAGAACCTACAATAATTTCTCCATATAATTTAGTAACGGTAAGTAACGGTTATGTTCCGTTGCTTAAGTGTGTGCTGTTGATGCTTTCGATTGGACCCACTTAAATAAATAAAAACCCCGCAGTCTGTCCATTATACGCGAATTTAATCGTCCATTATCTGAATAATTATCCGCACAAAGCGATGTGTCACAACCTACTTGTAAAACGCCTGATGCCATGGCAGATAACTCAAAACGACTATCGCAGTTTCAGAGCGCGGATCGTGCCTACAGAATCCAAACGTCCACTTGGACTCGATGTCGGTGAGGACGAACGAATAATGCTGTATGACGACACTGTGAAAAAAACCCCCATCAGCCCAAAACGTCACAGATTCTACGAAACGACTGACTTTTCGAACGTGTACGGGTACGCGAACTTCGACACCGACTTGAGCACTTCCTCGTCTTTGTAACTGTACGGGTACTGCTGGATGATCCATGCGTCCTTCTTGTCGGCGGGAGGCACGACTTCGCAGAAGCACTCGAAGAAATGCTGCACGTTCTCCCTGCGGACCAAAACATGTGCCGATGAAATTTATCGGCGACGGCACGCGCCCGATACTGTTATGCGACGTTTCCGGTGGAGTTGCGGCGACGACGACGCGGTTTTCATTCAGAAAACGATAAAGGTTAATGCCTCTGCCCCCGCACACTGTCAATTTTTAAACGATAACGAAAATCACTCACCGTATTCTGGAGCCCATGGTCGCGGCCGATTCGTTGTTAATCCATGGCGCGTCGACGTGAACACAAATAAACACTGTGTGACGACACGGAACACATTTTCACTTCACATATTGGTGCAACTCGGCGACAGACAAATCGTACTCCCCGATCACTGACAACGAACTGACACTTGACAGATTAAACATATGGTTTGTGTTTGTATGCATATCGCATAGATGGCGAAATGTTCTACGTGTAAATATTGCAAATATTCCAAATAATTAGCATTTTGTTAGTTTGAATACGTATTTCTTTGACAATATATACGTACTATGATTTTACGTAATAATCAATGCATTTGGTAAATTATATTTCATCAGCGGTCACAATACATTGATAGCGAATCAAGGACGTTACACAGTAGACGTGGTAAACGGTCAACTTATTTTAATTCATGCAATTATCTCCGAATTGTATTGCATTTTGCTTGTAATTGTATGGGAAAAACGAACTTAAATATACTTAAATGCATTCTAAGAATATAATCCCATTATCATAGACGCACTCCACAATATTTCTACGATTTAATCATAATTCAACAAACTGTTCTCAACACTAATAGGTTTGGAATGGTATGATTCGAAGTATATATTTGCTTATGCATGATATTATTTGTCCATAAACATGTAGCATGTGCATGTCATTTAAACTTGTTGTCCTAGAAATAAGATATATTTATGCATCGTAATTTCAACGCATACGTGCGAGATATTCGCGAGAATCAAAATAGAATGAGGCTTGCAAGAAAGTTACCATTACCTGAGTTATTTTCAGGCGTAGCTCCTTACGATCTATTGCGAAATTATAAATTACTATACGATGGGCATATTTCCGAAACAATCACGAATGGAATCAAAGAATGGATTTCGCTGAAGGTCTACGATCTTATACGATGTTTTCTTAGGTATCAGTACCCAGTCAATGTTTTCTTATGTTATGGAGTGGGAGTCCTTGTTTAAATCGCGATGTCTAAAATTCTTTGTCGAATACTGAAAATAATTATCTAATGTTTCCTTTTTATGTCTTATCGCTAGTTTCGTTCATTTCTTATTGTGTAGTCCTGGTGGTTGTTGATGTCAATTATGTTGTATTTCGTGCTCCACAGTTGGCAGCTTGGTTCACCTATTGAATAATAAATGAGCCAACGACTACATTACTTCATTTTTCATTTTGCATTACATTTTTTCTAAATTTGGTTTTTGAGTCTAACGTCAAATGAATTTGACTGATTGAGAAACGATTATCTCGGTCATAATATTAATAATATTATAATATTAATTAATTAATCGTGGTTATGTCAGATTGTCTCGGTCAATATTAATTGTAGCAAATAACGAACCACACATAAAAACCTAATAATTACATACCCAAATATATCTATATACCGTGATATCAAAAATTATCTTGGTCGAAGGTTGCCATTGTCATTGTTAAGCTATATCACTGACATCTGACAGCTGACAGCATCTGACCGCTGACATCACCAATAACTTTCAAATGTGTTACCTACTTATTTCAGCTGTAAAATAGTAATGAGCTACAAGTAATGAAATACTACTAGCGTTTTTATCAACAAGAAAAACTAAATTACAGTAATTGTTGGAAATGTCACAATGACCTGACAGATTTTGACACTCAAAAAATGATTGACATAAATGAACGATGGGAGCTGCGACAATCATTTTAAAATCCATGACCACCCTTGACCAAGGTAATTTTTGATATGAAGGTATAATGAGACTAACTTTACCACATGATGGGGCAACGTATTTATTATTATTATTATTAATTCCGTCAGGGTTGAAGTATTTTCAGACCAAAATAAATCAATATCGGCGTCTTCAAATTGATCTTTAATGATTTTATTACTTACACTTTTGTATAAAAAAAAACCTTGGTATCTCTGCACTAATCTCGTTTCTGTCACGTATCGGCTCGCTTGCGTTTGTTTTCCGTTCCTGTACTCGCTCTTTCCAACTGCTAAACTTAGTGTCACCCATAAAATTTTAGTGTGGCTAGCCATATCGTGGCGTACGTTAATAACTGTCAAGTGAGTTCCCAAATAAAATCGGTAGCCATGTAATATAATTACAATATCAAATATATAAACAACTATGTTAACCTTTATTTGGAATATAAAACATTATAAGTAAGAAGGTTTGATGGACTTTGACTTTGACTGTCAAAATAAAGTTTTATAAATTTGCAAAACGTTCTCGAAATTATTCGCACACAATAACAAAATTCCCACCTTTATAGTTTAACGGCATTTCTGGTTTTATTCATTTGTATGTAGCGTGCGTAGCTGACTTTTACGCCCATAAATTCGAGAGGCGTGGCCTCTCGATTTCTCTTCGCCGGACTGAATATATATTTGATTTAATGGTTTACGGTCTACTAACATATCGTCCTTTGTTGACATCGCGAACATGACGTAACATAGTTCTTCTTATGCCGATAAATTATTAACTTCGTACAGAAATCTTTATTCAATTTACTGTACATTTGCGTTGAACGCCAACAATTTTTAACTTTTCAAAACCAAGTAAACATAACCCAACATTCTAAAAATGTCAATCGCAAGTATAAAACTGCGCCAAACTGTCGTACCCAAAACTTGGTACGATCGATCCGTAACTCTGTTCGTTTTAACGATAATTCCCACCGTGTATTGGTTCGAGCTGTGGATAGTGCTGCCGAAATTCTACGACGGTTACGACCCAAGATATTTATTTCATTTCATCACCGGCAACTTTATCATGTTCAACGTCGTCGCCAATTACGCCGGCTTGTTGCTGGTTGACACGAGCATCCTAGGAATGGTGTTGAAACCTTCACCCGACTGGCGCCTTTGTGCAGTGTGCGAAGTTCTGGCGCCGCCGCGATCCTGGCACTGCGACATCTGCAACACCTGCATACTGAAACGGGACCACCACTGCGTGTTCAGCGGCTGCTGTGTGGGACACAACAACCTCCGCTACTTCATCTACTTCGTGCTTTATTTATTCGTCGCGACTTTGTATTCGTGCTGCTTTAACTTGTACTTTGTTTTAGAGATAACGCAGTTCGGCTCGTGGACGTCCCTGTTGAAGGTTGTGTTCCCGTTGGCTGCGTTAATGCTGGATTACGACAACGTGGAGCAGTTGTATCTTTTCCTTGCGTTGGTCGTCGCCATCGCTTGTGCGTTCACGGGCGTCTTGGCGTATTATCATCTGGAATTGATGGTGAGCGGTGCTGTTACGCACGAACGCAGGCGAAAATCCAGTGATTATGATCTGGGTTGGTTGGATAACGTGAGGGAAGTTTTGGGGACAAGGTGGTACTTGACGTGGGTGTCGCCATTCACGTCGAGTCCTTTGCCCCATGACGGACAAAGTTTTGCTAAGTCGGAGTCGTCTAAAATTGAATGAATTGCAGATCAACGCGTCGAACGAACATTTATAATTTTTAATTAGATATAAGGAACATTATTGAGGAACAATGTGAAGGGCCGATTGTTTTTTGACTGAAAACTATTAGTAATTAATATTGTAATATTTATATTTAAATAAAATGATTTATTGTTGGGATGTGCAACATATTGCTCGCCCCTGTGTTTAAGCTTAAAGGGACCAAGGAAATCTTCATTGAAAATCATCCAAGCTCTCGTTTTAATAGCTGGTAAGTTTTATGCTTTTGAGAATCTAAATTGTAATTAATATTTAGATTTCTAAAGCATTGAACTAAATATTTCTCAGGTAATAATTTATAAAAGAAATGAAATAAGTCGTAATAGTATTTAGGTAATTGTGATATTGTAAATAGTAGTTTTAAGTTATTTGCTATTAGTATATATAATAATGTTGTAATATCTTACATATCTACACTTGAATTCAATACATGTGGTATAGTAAATTTATAAATATCGTAAGTCCCAATGTGAGTCACACTGAGTTATGTAAAACTATAAACAATTTTACAAATCTATTTGGTTATTGTTTAAATGTTACGAGACTTCGGTCGTTGCTCGGAATAAAACACTCTCCGTCTTGTGATGTATTTAATTGGTTTATTTTACACTAAAACATTGATATGTTCGTCGGGTAGGTTGCGGATGCATCGGACACGGCTCGTGCTACTTTGCTGATAATTCCCATCGTCGACTACTGTCGCATTAAACTAATTGACTTATTTTATATTAGAATAAATGATCAATTCGGCAATTCCCTGACGAGCGTGAATATCCTTATTTGGATATTCGTATTTGTCGTTAATGCCGAATAATCAAACTTGGTAATGTGTTGATGCAATGCTTGGTGTTGTACTTTAAAACTGCGCCCCGCTGAATTGCATTATACGCAACGGAAATAATACGCTACGCTTTTTTCTCACAAAATGACATAATCCTCACTAACAGTGCATTAAATTAGTTAATTATTATTGCATCAGTGACCAGTCGCAAAAATAACGAATCATCATTGCTTGATATTTATGAACAAAATCTTCCAGTTTCGGAACCTTCTTCTGCATTTCATCTTCAATTTTAGTAAAGTATTTGTATTTTATGTAAATGTAAAATTTTTTGGCTAATCGAGTCAACAAGTTGGGTGCCATTTATGAGAGAGAATTTATTATATATTATTTTGGGAATAAATATAAAAATAAAATTTGAACAATTACCCAATTTATAAACTTACAGGGGAGTTAAAAATGGTATATGCACAGTAAATACAAATTTTTTTATTTAATAAAATTAAATTCAATGGACGCTGAAAATTAACATTTATTTTGATTTTTAATAAAGCTAAGTAATTTAACTATAATGAACATAAAAAACAACTGAGTGATTTAGCCATTGAAATATAATAATAAATCGGAGACTTTGGTTGGAAAAATAAAATGAAATAAATATTCCCCTGTGTGTGTGTGTGGTAAGGGGAATATTTATTTTATTTCATTTCCAAATGAGGGTGGATTTAGTGGTTTAGATTATGTGAGTGTCGAGATTAATTGAGGTCCCGGATGCAATAAGTTGGAAATAAGTATTGTCCAACCGATCGATATTTTGGGGAAAATTTTTTTTCGGAAAATGGATTAAACAAAAATACTATCTTGTGTAACTTTCCGCATCTTTTTTACCCGAACTATTTTTTGATCCGTCAATTAATTTGTCCAGAAAAAAATAAAATAGTGAATTTTTTTCGTTCGACAATTCAATTAATTTCAATGCTTTTTAAAACTCGAATCGCGAAATCTCGGGAACTATTCGACCAAACTAGTTGAAATTTTTAATGGAATACTGTGACACTTCACTGTCGCGAATAAAGTTATTGCAATTGTAGAAATAATCATTTGTTGGATAATATTCAATAAATAATCAGTTGCGCTATGAAACCATGTTCTTTTTTTTCGACTAGCGAGGAAGTTTTTCGCTATTGGTCTTGCGGCATTCTTTTTGCGATATCATTGTTCCTTAGACTGTAACGTAAATTTTGATGTATCACTTGGCGTGATAAGTTTAAAACCTGGAAAGTTGTTGCTTTGTAAACAAAAGGTTCGTTTACCGCGCACGACGCGTCAAGCTCTTCCGATCCATTCGCGCTACTTTACTGCGTTTTATTCTTGCAAGCATAGATTAATGCCCAAATTACTTAAGTGTTTATGTGATAATCGTGATTGAAGCATACATTTATTCTTCTATGCAAGTACGCAATCAAACATACAGCGCATAAAAATGAAAAAATTGCAATACGATTACCGGCTGTAAACAAAAGATTATTTTGGTCACACTCGCGATCGTATAAGGAAAAGTCGAATAATTATTATTGTTTTTATGGACATTTTTTCTAACAACGAAAGAAATACAATGAATAGTATTAACTTGTAATTATTACATCACTAAAATATTAAAAACATCTTTCATAACGCAACTGATTATTTATTGAATATTATCCAACAAATGATTATTTCGACGATTGCAATAACTTTATTAGCGACAGTGAAGTGTCACAGTGTTCCATTCAACTAGTTTGGTCGAATAGTTCCCGAGATTTCGCGATTCGAGTTTTAAAAAGCATTGAAATTAATTGAATTGTCGAACGAAAAAATTTCACTATTTTATTTTTTTCTGGACAAATTAATTGACGGATCAAAAAATAGTTCGGGTAAAAAAGATGCGGAAAGTTACACAAGATAGTATTTTTGTTTAATCCATTTTCCGAAAAAAAAATTTCCCCAAAATATCGATCGGTTGGACAATACTTATTTCCAGCTTCGCGCGCTCCTTGCGTTATTGCATCCGGGACCTCAATTGTCATATACAAATATTATTTTTACAGTTGGAATAAATAGTTGCGCATTTTACATTTTGTTAGATTTTTATGTTTAATATATACGAATCAATGTAATTGCTACGAAAATCACAGAGACCCTAACTTTATATATTTACAGGTAAATCCCCCCAGTCTTATTAAATTCGTCTAAATTGTCTTCTACCGTCAAAGTACCAAGTATCAAGTGCAGTTCGTACTTTTATAAGTTGTGTCATATATTTACATTAAAATTATGAAATTGCAGGATTTTATAACTTCTTACATTCTATGTAAGTTATTATAATAATTCGACTAGAAAGTGTTTATATGAATCATTAATCCAAAATAGCTTTTACATCGACTGCATGTTAACGACAAATCTTGCTTTTTGAAGTAATTGTAAATTTAAACCATGTAAAGCAATGTATTATAAAAATTTAACTTATTTAATATTAGTAAGGATTTCTTATATTTTGGTTTTGATGTTGACGTTTTAATTTCGCCTCTCAAGGTCTCACTTGATGCATTTCCCCTGCAATCTTGGCAGACAAGTCAATTATCACAACCAAGACATTGGGTAAGGTATATATTTAGTTAATTTTGTGTTGATAAACATGGACGTTAAAATTTCTACTGGGTTTCGTTGGGTTGGGTTGCTGTTACCAAATTTTTTGTAATCTACTAAAATTCTTTCTTTACACGAAAATTCTTATTTGTATTAAAAGATAGGCGCTTGAGACCAGGAAGTCTAAAAGTAAAAACGCACCATCCACGTCATATAATAACTGCGTGAACTATAAAAAACCTTAATATATTTTAGGAAAAAGTTGACGCATTTCATAATTTAAATGACTTCAATGATTTATTCTCCAAAATATAGCATCTAACCAGATGCTATCTTTTAATAAAAAACAACATAGACAACAACGTTATATCTTTCAAACTTGTGACTGTTTAAGGCATTACACACTACATTGGTTCTAGTGAATAAAAATTTTTTGTTTTGGTTTTATTTTCTCTTTCTATTTCTTCCATTTCATTCT
Organism: Geotrupes spiniger; assembly: GCA_959613385.1. NCBI lineage: Eukaryota > Metazoa > Arthropoda > Insecta > Coleoptera > Geotrupidae > Geotrupes > Geotrupes spiniger. Next base: position 30,212,728 of record OY390736.1, on the reverse strand, counting down.
TGTATTGCTGTTTTTGGTTTTCCTGCTTCTTTATTCGTTTCGAATTTTTCTTGTATTCCCTTTGCATTGCTTAAATTCTCCTTTTTGTAGTACAGTTTTGTGTGTTTAATTATCAGGTTATTAACTTTTTTTGATTTTTAATATTATTTTTAATAATTCGTTGTTTGCATTTTTTCTTCTGTCTTTTGTAGAGTTTATTTCTTGCCTTAAGGTGTTCTAGCAATTCATGGCATACTCTTTTCTTCTTTTTATTTTTGTTTTTGTCTGATTTGTTCGTTATTTTTGCATTTATTTTTATATTTCTAATGTTTTGTGATATCTTCTTATAGTCACATTTTGTGGTTTTATAAGCTTTATACTCTGGTTTGTTTTTGCTTTCGTTTTACTTCTGTTAATATTGCATTATGATCTGATATATTGGTGTGTATTATTTTAATTTTTTATCACATGGTGTTTTTTCCTGTTAGTTATATTATTTTATAATACATGTTTTAGATTGACGGTACTTACTTTCGGTTGTGAGTATGTATTTCATGTTTTATTGCATCCCCTAAATAGCAGGGATGTAAAAAAGTGCTGATATAACTGTATCAAAAATATAACAAATATATTTTTGATACTTCCAAAAGTATTCTCTCTCTTTCTTCGTTCCATTTTCATTTATTTGATAAATTGGAATTTTTTTCTTTTCATCTTGGGATACCTAATTGAATAATTTAACTTGGAAATTGTTTATGCATTCACCTGGTAGTAAATAAATGTATACTTTTCACAACACTGCACTATTCACAAATGTATTTTTATTGTGAACATGGTGATTTCGTCTAATACAATTTTCGAGGGATGCGCCAGATGTTTCCCAACTTTGTAAAATTATTCATTATGCAAGGAAGTAACACATATTTTTGTAAATAAAATCAAACAGTTGTTACATTTTAAATAGAAATAAATGAAATAAAATAACGAGTTACTGAAAATTAAATCTTTATTTCGAAATTTGTCACCAATCGTACATTTGCAACTAATCATATACGCATACAAAAAAAACTATACAAATATTTACAATCCAATTATGTATGTACATAATAATCAACGCATTGTACTATATATACTGTCATTATCTTATTCCTACGGTAACGCATTTGCATTTTCTCGTTCGTAAATATGACTCGCGTGACTAAAACACCGCCTCTTCTTGACTCGAACTCCTGTTGGGCGGGTTTCGCATCTGTATCACTTCCCTTATCAAGCTCGCCTTTTCGCGCTCCAGGACGGATATTCGCTCGCTCTTCTTGCTGACCTCCTGCAAAAAATCGATTAAGACACCGTTCGATCGGCTACTGCGATGTTTGCGGTTACCTCGGTGAGGAGGTGATTCTGCTGCTTGAATCGTTCGGCCAAATCCTGCGGCGGTTGAGGGTAATGATGCACCGCCAAGTTCATGTGGAGGGGCAGGCCGCCCCTTTCCCAGCTGTCGGTCAGAGCCGCGAGGTGCCGGTTGACTTCGAGGACGCGCGCCCTCTGAAGTTCTAGTCGTTCTTGTTGTGCTTCGGACCAGTGTTCCTGCGTATCATTAATTTTGAAAATGGGTGATATATATGATTAATTAATATGATTTTAATGAATGAAACATAGAGACAAATGAAAATGGTCGAAAATTAAAATTGAATAAATGGCAATGGGAGAAATGGCAGTGAATGAAATTGAGTAAAATAAAATAAATGAAAAAATAGTTCTTGATTTGTCTATTTTTGTTTATTTAGTTTTTCGTATATTTTTAAATTTTGTGCGTTTTTGTTTTAAGCTAGATTCGTTGCATTTTGTATTTTGTTCGTTTTTACTTTCTATTTTTATTAGGTAAAATAGCGTTAAATTTAAAGAAATTTTTACGGTCAGGAAATAGTTTTAATTTCATCATTAAATTATGTCATAGAAAGTAGAGAAAAAACTACTTTCTTCCTCATTTCCACTAAATAATTACATTAGAATCTCTTTATTTTTGTATTTTGTGGATGTTTTTTTTTTTCATTTTATGTTGGTAGACTTTCAGATCTTTCCCTTATTTTGCGGTTTTCTATTGCGATTTTTATTTTAAAATTTTAGCTTTGTTTTCTGTTTTCATTGATTATGATTCTTGTGTCCTGTTACATATTTTATTTTATTAATTCTAAAGTAATTTTGTTCTGCCTTCGATTTATTTTTTAATCTTAGGGATTTATTTTGTTTTCAGTAATTTTATTTGATTTTCGGGTTAAGTTGTTTTTATTTCGATTCAAGAAACTGAATCGAAATCGAAATCGATTTTTATTTATATTTATATTTTATATAGATGTCGATTTTAAAACCTAAAAGTTGATGAATTTGAAAATTTGTCACCACACTTAAGGGGGGATCCTGCTTTAGGAGGACTTAAAAATATCGTTTTTGGGGGAATTTTTTTAGGACAGAAAAAAATGAGCCAGTCTAGTGAACTTTTTAGAGCATTTTATTACACATTTGAGCATTAAAGAAAAAATATTTCAAGAGAAAAATATTTAAACGGAACCGATTTTTATGCACATTTGTGCAACACCTTTCAATTGCAGTCTACAATCGGTGGGAAAGATGTAGCTCGTAATTTTTGTCTGAAACAAAAAAAACCAAAGAAAATTGTAATTCTCATATATTTTCTTCTATGTGAACTAAAAAAAACCCAAAATTTTGAAATTCAAGATTTTTCTCAGGTTTGAAAATAAATGTGCTCTTTGCAGGAAGAGAAAATCATTTCAACTTGCTAAAAAAGTTATTTAGAATGTTTTTTTCATTAATGTTTTTAGTTCAAATCGAAGAGAATGCTACTAAAGCTAAGAAAAGTTTTGTTTCGTTTTGATTGCTTGTCTAGTTTTCTCGCAATCACGCCCACCAGTTTAGAAAAATCGTAAAAACGAAAACTCGAGAAAACGCGCTCTAAAGTTTACGATCAGGAAAAATGTCGATGTAATTGTCGATTACTTACGGAATATCTCGTTATAATCCTACTATAGCTCTTACGAATTCAAAATATTATTGTTTCGAACGACCGATTGAACTTCTTTCAGTACATAGTTCGGTCTTATGTGTCTGCGGGAAGGGGGGCGCGCTTCGTTTGTCCGAGCGTTCATGCGTTCGTATATTTTTTTCTCAACACCTCACTGTTTAGTGCTGTAACTTTTTATACATATTCTTAGATATATTAGGCATAGATTTGAGCAATAAATTTTTTTTTGAGCCTTCTAAAGCAGAATCCCCCTTAATGTAGATGAGGGCTGACGAAGCTAACATAAACTAGAAATTGGTCCATGCAGACGGCAGTTGAAGACAACAAACCGAAGAAGAATATCTGTCACCGCCCCCATATAAACCAGATGCTCCAGAACAATCAGCAGCTAATCAACAAATGCTAATTGTTTGTTTGTTTACTGATATATTTAATAGTAACTAATTAGCAACACGATCAAGGAGGGCCAAATCTATGCCAATTTTACCTCCTATAGCGACAAAATCTGTTTGGTGATAAAATCGGAAGTTTAAAGAGTAACTGCAATTCATATATTTTGGAATTTATACATTTTTTTGGACTCGGCTCTGTAATCATTAGCACTCAACCCATCCCAACCCATCGACATTAATTCGACGAATCCCTTTTTTAAAGTCAAAATTTTATAATTTTTTTATGCCACAACAAATAGGGCTTTTGCAGCTCGCCCTGTAGTAATTGGCACCCAACCGAACCCAGCCCTGTTCCATTATAAGGAAAGGTAAAAAACAGTCCTGACTGATATTAGTACAATATGGGATTTGTTCCTTAATGGTAATGCAAACGTCTGTGTTTTAATTTCTTTGATTTATCATAAATAAAAATGTAAGAGTAAGAAGAACTAGGAAACAAATCAGGTGTAGTCTAATCACGAAAGTAAAACCGAAAACGCGAAAATGGTAAATTTAATTGGAATATGAACAACGTTTTGTTATAACAGCTACAAACAACAAAGAACAAAAATCAAGGCATTGGTGAAAATAGAAAAACAATAATCTTGAGAAGAGTTCGGAAACAAGAAAAGTAGATAAAAGCCAAGTATGGATGAATATTGTGAGAACAAGAAATAATGGAGCGGTAAACAAACGAACAATCAAAAGGAATACAAGAAATCGAAGAAGATAACATGGACGAGGAACTTTTAGAATAAGGTGAAATGTAGATAGAAAAAGTAGTAGCAAAAGGTGTAGAAGTGACGAAATATTGTAAAGCAACGTGAAGTTGTGGAATATCAGTAAAAATTATAAAAAAACCTGGGAAATGTTGTAGACAACTTATCGAAAGAATTGATGAAATAATTAAAGGAATGAATTAGCTACTAGCTTACTAGTGACAAGTTTCATGTTCTATGCAGATATTTAAATATTCGGAAAGATTGAAAACAATACTTTTACTGAAAATAGTTAGAAAATTGTCCACAGCTATGAAATCCTATTAGTTCATAATTTTGAACAAAATTCTGGATACTAATCGTAAAACTAAAGTATATTTGACACCTGTTGCATCCTTGGCATTTAAATTCGAATATTTAAATTTGACCAATGAGAGTGGAGAATGATATCAAATAGTGTATGTTGACTAGTCGTTTCTAATACAAGTTCCTGGCGTCAATTGGTCTCCTGAATAACATAACAATCAATTAGTGCTGTGTGATTGGTGAATCGTAAAACTGATATTCAATGAAAATATATTCAAATTCAAAAATGTATTACATTATTTAGAAAATAATATAAAGAGTAATAACAACGTGTAAGGTAATGCATTTAGTATAAATATGACGTATAATTTAGGTCGATAAATAAATTTGATAATTGTTCAGACAAAAAATGATGAAAGAAACTAGAGCAACGAATCAAATTATTGCAAAACATTTTCGTGTACGTCGGTAAATAAATTATATGCATATAATTTGTAATTAAATTCGGGCATTTTTAAAAGCGAACTACCAGAGAATTGTATAGGGAGGTGGTCGCTCAAAATGACGGTATTATCCAATCAGAATGGGGGGTAAGGGTTTACTAATGGAATTCGAGTAGATGTTGTTGTTTAAAACCGTTTTCTTAGTGTAGACCGACGCTAAATCGGTTATAGTTTCTAATAATTTAATTAACGAACAATTTCAGTCATTCCGGCCCTGTTACATAAATTATATTTCCCGAACGAAATCAAATTATAAAATAACCTAGCGCGTATTTTCTAATATAAACGCTGACGCTACCAACCCTCACGAAAATACGGCAGACCTGATAAACAATCGATGAATTGCCGATTTGAAAACGAAAAAAGAACCGCATACGATAATGTTTCCCGACAGGAAGAAAATTAACTAAAGTGTTTACTTCTATTAGCAGAAGTCATTTTTTTTATAAATTGGCGAGTAATGTGCAGATTAAAGTGCGCAAAGAAATATCGAACAGAGACGAGTTAAACCCTTTTACCGCCAATTTTGGGATTAGAAAGAGCAAGGATTGAGTAAGAAATGAATTTTTGCGTTGTGATAATATTGGAGTGATGTTGGTTGGGTACGTTCATTTTTGTTCACACGTTCAATTTAACGGGAAACTGATATTTAAAAAAGAAATCAATTGCAATTTTACTTTTCTTCTTCCCTTTTAGTTTTATGATTAAAAGTGTAAGTTTCTAAAAATGTTGATTTTAAGTTCCGCAGGAATAATCACGTTCGATTTGTAACCTTCTATATAATTATGTATATTTTATATAACCATATTTAATGCAACTGAAAAAGTTTAATTTTATGATAAACTTAAATAATCTTTGCCTAATTGTTTTATTGGATCTATCAACTTATTAACTTCAAATCTAACTTGACGAACTACGTGCTTGCTTCCAACTGGTGGCAGCTTAAATTCATAAATATTGTTCGAATTAAACGCTGAGAGCTTTGAGGCGATTTAACCACCAAACTCTCTAATCGACTACGTTACGCTCATGGAAAAAAAATCCTAGGATCTGAAAGGAATCCCCTCGGTTTTTCGTCATTCCGTTTACTTTACGCGGATTCACGACCCCATCGGAGGTAATTCAGCTGTTTAATAAGTACCACAGCGCCTATTTCCTTATTAATTCCATTCCATTTTGGTAATCCGAACTCTGTTGGCTTACGTTGAGAGCATGGTCTATGATCACAACTTTTGAATGATCACAACTATTGGAGTTGACCGAATTTAATGTCAATTGGGATAAAATGATATAGAAATCATGGCCATCCAAACTAAGAACGTGCAAAAAGGATACAGTAGTATTTATATGAAAATTTAGCTCCTCAGTGACCATGTAAGAAACTATGAAATAGTTAAATAAGAGATGTTTAAAAAAATTGTTCGATATTTTTCCTTTCAGACCACAGAACTTACTAGGATTCATTTTGTCCTTTCAGCTGTGGTCTTGTCTTCCATAAAATATGAAGAATGGTTTATGGTTATTGACTTTGTTAGTGGACTTTTGTTATAACAATATGAAGAATTTTGGGATTCATGCTCCTCCTGGTATTAGTTGGTGTTTAGTAGCAGGAGTGAGTGATTAGATTCGATGTCCTGAAACTTCATCGTGGAGAGTTAAAGTTGTGATTGGATTGGATTGGGTTAGGTTGGGTTGAATTGGATTGGGTTGTGTTGAGTTGGGTTGAGTTGGATTGGGTTGGGAATTATCCACGATGAACTTTCCAGACGACGAATGTTCCCACGATAAGAGCGCTAATTCACAGTGCAGTGAATGACGGATTTTTAAGCACAGTCAATATTTATAGCAAATCAATGAGGTAATCGACTTTCCTCGAAATTGCTCAAGTTTGCATAAATCGTAACCATTCTCAATCTGTGTATTACCTCCACCACACTTGCTTAAGCGTAGCGCCCCGCAAAATTAATATGAAAGGTAAAGGGGTACAGTCAACACAAGGTCGGGCGGTCCCAGATATTTTCCTGCTAGAAAATATTATGCAGCCCTAGCCAGATGATGACAGTGTGCCTCGTATCTGAACGAGTTCCTTCTTCTAGTCCTTCCCGCTTATTACCTGAAGTAATATCAGGAGCTTTCACAAGAAACATTTTTTTTGATTATTTTGTTTTATAGCCGGCTGACTGTAGTTAAGTTCCCTTAATAATTTGTTGCGTTTAGAAATAAAAAATAAGCGTTAATTTTTTACTTTACATTAATTTTAAATTATTCTATATCAGAGACCATTTGTAGCCGTGGATACACCGTCGTTTTCCTCCATAAAAATATATGTGTTTTTTACAAAATGTTTTAGGCAAGTTACAATTACATTATTTTCAACGACAAATATATTGATAATAAATTAAAAAAAGTTGCCAACATACTAAATTTTAACAATTTTAGATTACTAAACATTTGAATTATTAATATTATTGTACGATTTACAAATCTAAATATGTTAACGTTCAATTTTCAATAAGCTATGATTCAACAGAAGTTCAACGGAAGTTTTTTTTTGACCCAGTGCCCGATAAGATTCAGTTTGTAAAAAATGCAACACCTGGGATTACGTCGTGTTACTTATTATTACAATTAATTTTCGAATTAAAAGCGTGTGTTGAAACAGTGGTAATGAATGAAATCATCCAATGTCAATATGTGTTTCATCAACGAAAAATTTTTTTTGAGAATAATTGCGAAAGAAAGTTTAATGTGGTTAATAAGTTAGTAAGCTAGTTTTTGGTGGTGGTAGACACAATTGTTTTGAGTATTGTGTGTTAATGATGCCCACTTAGCTATAATTTTGAGAGAAGTAACAAACAATTCCTGAAAAAAAACTTTTATTTATTATCGACGTGAATGAATAAAAAGTTATCATAGTCATGTTTTTGCAGCGAGTGTATATTTAATAGACTAAATGTGATAAGAAGGTTTATTTGCTCACAAAGGCAAGCAAATTTTTTGCAAATCTATTACACTTTTTAAATCGTTTCAGATTGTTTACAGCACACTGATTGAGAGGACCTATCATTCAATTAGAGCTTTTGGCAAACACTGGCAATGTTCGCTTTCAGTGGTTCAGTAGTTTCATAGGAGGTCCAGAAGTTGGAGGTCCAAACAGAAAGCTATAGTGCTGTCAGTAGACATCCACAGTTAGGAAATGAAAAAAAATATCGTAGATTATATATTTTGAAATCTATCGAATCACACTATCAAAACAAAATGATTTCTTCTATACATACACTTCCTCCTGTTTTGCGTTTTTTTCCGATTTATTTTTCGTTATTTAAATTAAGCTTTGTTTATTATTTTGTTTTTAATTTTATTAACTATCGTTTATCTCTAGATATCTCATTGGTTTCAGTTTTAATTTTTTTATACGTAGATTTTATATATTTTTCTGATGGAGAGGATACACATAGGGCAAATAAAAATGACTTTGAATCTGGAGAGATCGACTCCAGATTACATAGTTAGGCAGGAGTCCGGGAGTGAAAGGTTGGGTGTAGAGGCAGGGAAAAGGGCAGTGCGGTATGAGATGATAGCGAGGGGCGGGCCAGAACAGAGACTAGTGAGATTGGTAATAGAGGAGATATGTAAAAGGGGAAGTAAGGGAACGGGACTATCAAACTGGGAGGAGTGCAGACGTAAAATGTACGAAAAGGCAGGATTAGCTACAGAAGAGGCAGAAAGGAGGAGACGAGAAGGGAAGCAAATAGAGAGGGAGATAGTGGAGAGATGGAAGATGGTAGAAGCGCAGGAACGGGAAAGTAAAATCAAGAGTGCAAAATACAACACAAAATACAATATTCTAAAAGTACAGTGGAGGTTACCAGCATACCTAGGGGGCGGGAGATCGTTAGAGGAAGAAAGGACAATAGCAAGGTTCAGGTGCGGAAGTGAGGAGAAAGCGAACAAGTACTGGATGGAGGAAAGCTACAGGCGGTGTGATTTTTGTGGAGAAGGATGGGACGAATGGGATCATTGGGTAGGAAAGTGCAAAGAGAACTGAACGAGGAAGAAAAGAAGAAAGGAAAAGACTGGAGAAGGAATATGGGAGAAGACGGAAGGGGACTAGAGATGTTGGATAAAATACTGGTGAAGAAGGGAGAGAGAAGGAAAAATATGGTATTGGTACATCAGGAGGATGAAGGAACCAAGAAAACAGAAAGCGGCGGTAGGAGCAGGCGGAAGGAGACAGGGATGGAGGCGAAGGGGGGGGGGGGGTATAGAGGAACAAAATGTAAGAAAGTGAACATGCCAATAAAGGTTTTTTTTTAACATTTTTCTGGTTTTATTTCGTTAGGTATTTATTTCAGTTTATTGTTGTCCTTGGCCACCAGTAGAAGTTTAATGAAATTCAACGTTGCCAGTACGTGTTTGCTATAATATTTTACTGCGTCACAGCTTACGTGCAGTTCCTTAAGCCAATTATTAAAATTTTTGTATTTCTTTTAATCGAATACTGATATAGTTCACATTATCAATTGGCAATAGCTATGTCCACAACAGACTTAAAGATTAATAAAATATTATTAAATTTGTTATTAAATAGTTATAATCTGAAAAGAAACCAATCGTACATGACTTTCGTGCACGTCTCACACGAAACTAAACCCATGTCGCAACAACAAAGTGAATCATACTTTAAAAAATTTAATGACCCCATGCATGCCTTTCCAACCCATTACCGTTAATACAACTTATTACCACACGGATAACATTAATCGTTTAAATGTCGTCGTGAAAGACGCCGTCTTTCGAATCGTTCTCTTGATTAGCCAAGCGTTTTCGACCGAGCGCACACGCGCTCTTGCAAAAGTAATATTCTCATTTTTTTTCGCACGGCTCGCAACGGGAAATCCACAACAATCCCGCGGAAAAATTGTGCACGTATGTAGGTCACCAGAGCGACAGTTCGACGAGACCGACGGTCGTAATCATAACACAACAGAGACGTTTGCGTTTCTAACGAATGAACGTTCGCACCGCTCGATTGTGAAACTCGCGTGCGAACGTTTCGCTCGACGCAGACGTCGATTTTAATTAACTTCAGCTCGGACGAGCGGAGCGGTCGAAATTCTACGATCGACCAGTAGATTTTATCGCCTCGCGCGCTCGGGCTATCGTATTTTCGTTGCTGACGCATTTTTAAACTATGTCGGTGAGAGGTTTCGTAATGAAGTTTTTAAATGTGGAATTTGTGGCGTCGTGTTGCATACGAAACTGGTCAATTCGAGCCGAGTCGTTTGGGCGAGACGCGATGGGTTTTGGAATTGGCGTTTTGATTATTTGTGTATTTTAATTAAATTGTATGTGTGCTCGTTATAAGAAACCACGACATATTTGTGTGTTACTTAAAACTTGGCGTTTAAATTCAGAACACAGGATGTAGCATTAGGGCGTGTCGAATTTTTTAAATTACTTTTTCTAAAAATAAGGGGTGTCAAAAAGTTGTGTTTTGGTTAGTTTCACAATTATACAGAATACAGAATACAAGACCTGGCAATTATATTGGTTTGCTTGGTAAATAGCTACTTCAAAGTTTTCAAATTTTCACGTTTCATGTAAAAAATCGCAGCAAACTGTTTTCTCATAAGAAGTTCAAAAGTGCTGGAAAAGTAGGAGTTAGCAAACAGTTGTTTTAAAGATGATAGAGGAAAACTGGGAGAAGGCCAAAAACATATCACTTGGCAGAGGAAAACTGGAAGTGAAAGAGTATTTCATAGCAACGTTAGACAAGCTATTTGACATACTCAATTGCAAGTAGGAGATTAAGCTATGTTCAGAGTTTGAGGGTGCATGTGCAGGTCGAGCTGGCTGTAAACATGTCTACATCTCCTGTTCTTGTTGTAAGGATATGTAGATCCCTGTCAACGAACTAGTGTTTGTTAAGAGTCAAAGAGAGAAGGTTGGATCTGTTGGACAGCATCAAATTGGATTCCCAGATCTACGTGACCACGTGTCTACGTGCTACAGCTGCCATTACAACAGTTGCTTTTTTTGATGATGGATTAATTACAGAAGGTGATATGAGACTTGTGGTTGATCACAATAATGTAAAGAGGGCACAAGTTATAAAATTACTCGATGAAGAATTTCATGATCGATGCCAAACAGGCAATATTGAATGTATCTCCTTGGATGTACGCAAAGATTCAACAAAAATTCTGTTAAAAGCAACTCAAGTCATCAGTTTCCAAGTATTGTGGAAGAAGAGCATTCCACTGTTTGTAGTGAGCTAGGTAGAAGGTATCCATTTTACTCCAGAGAAAGACTTAACGAAAAAAAAAAAAAACCTGCTGAAGTTATTGCTAACCATCTTGTCGATTTCTTAAAGAAAAACAGCATTGATAAAAGTTTGCAGGCTATTGGTGGTGACTCAACCAATGTAAACACTGGTTGCCAAGGAAGAGTCATGCATTGGGTTGAGGCAAAACTGAATCGTAAACTCATCTGGCTGGTTTGTGCTCTTCATTGTAATAAGCTGAAACTTTGTCCAACAACAAGTGGTGTGGAATGATTGGCAACATGCTTGGCTGAACTTGAACTGAACTTGAAATCAATCCCTCATTTGTCAGATTATTCCTTCCAGAGCCTTTGGCTCCATTGTGACGATATTGTCAAAGATCTCTCTACAGATCAGGATTACGGTTACAGGATAACTCAGGCCATAAGGACTGGTGCACTTCCAACTGATCTGGCACTATTAGAAATTGGTCAAGTAAGCCACACTAGGTGGTTAACAACTGCAAATAGGATTTGTCGCATATGGGTCTCAAAACATGGCCTTAAAGGCAACAACTTGAACACGTTACAACTTCTCGTGGAATACATTGTTGGCGTTTACTATCCCTGCTGGTTTAAAATTAAATCGAAATTCTCTTTCGGTGTAAGGCAATTTATTTTCCATAAAACATGATCATAGCGAAATAAATTAAATTATGGATATGTAAAGACACAATGAAAAAAAGTGGGCAGTATAGAAATAGTGGAAAAATAACATCATTACACAAAAAGGTAATATCAGTGGATAGAAAAAATAATACAGACAGTAATCGCGAAGAGAAACTAAGAACAATAGTGCAGTTTAGTTAGAAGAGGAACACGCAATATAGAAGATACATATACGATTATAACTGCACATTAAGGAAATTTTTAATTCGTTACTTTACTTTGAAGAAAACCTTATGGTCATTGTTAGATGAAGATCAAACATTATTATTGAAATGTTGCTTCAAAGATACAGAAGTGTGGAAGATCTTGCCTGGGAAGTATCACCCGTTGTATTCACCAGACTTTGCTGCTTCAGATTATAACTTGTTTAGATCGATTACACAAGCACTTGTAATAGTATGGTGTAATTGTTTTATGAACTAATCCACAATCTACCGAATTACAACACTCGCCGATTAATAATTCGCATTGTTTTGATTTCATTTGTTACACTTGCCGTTAGCAAGAATAAAAATAATAGTTCGTATGGAGGACAATTGATTTGGAAAGCAGGACTCGAGGAGGAGTGATACATAGTTAGTCGTGTATAGATAGTCGATAGACAATCATCGACAGAGATCCGTTGATACGTAGTGCGAATAGTAGTACGTGCATAGTTTGCAAAGCGCAACGACAACGCTCGGCAATAGGGTAGGTCAGTACCCACCTGAAGACGCTGCGAAACGAACAACTTTGCAAACGATTAATTATGTAGAGTGTTAATAAATACATACATTACAACTGCCGACGAGTTCATTACTTATCATTTACGCAAGCCCTAACTAGTAATATTTCATGGCGATCTTGATCTAACCAGTAATATTTCACACTTTCTGAGAACAACAATTCAAAGTACGAATAGAGCAAAATTGGGTCTGAATGGTTTGTCTTAATACAAGAAAAGTTCTATTGGAACGGTTTGCACAAATTACTTTGAATAAAGCACTTTAAATTAACGTGTTTCGTTTGATAAATACACATACATGAATATTAAATAGGCACTGGTAAAAAAAAGCCATTTAGTGTACTTTAATGACAGACCAACATCGTACAGAAAAGGGTTACGTCCTATCCGTGGAACTTATACTCAATTTTTCGAAGGACTTTAGAAATAAAAAATTCAATATCTTTAACTTTCGTAAGTACAATTTTTTCTGGTTGAGATATTGGTCTCAAAATATGATGTTTTCTTCCTTGCTATGTGCAAATCTAAAATTTAAACTGTCATAGCCAATATTTTGGGCGCTAGACCACGTGCAGACATACATTCTGGCAGCGATCACGATAGAAAAAAAATCTGCCGTGGTCTGTGGGCCATTACTGCATTAATGACAGTTGCAGATACTTCTTGATTGCAAACGATTCCTCAGAGCTTCGTTAATGGACATGGATTTTAATCAGTTCCATTGCTTACAATACTGACACGATGTCACGTAGAGCATTGTTCATCGTGTCAGGAGCATTGTTAAACTTAATACTCTAGAATAACTTTCAGAATTGTTGTAGTACTGATTACGCATTACTGAGAGCCAGATTAATTGCAGTTGTTCGATGTGTTAGGAAATTTGTATAATTTGGTCTTACTATCTCTGCCTAAATTCACAAGTGAACAAACGTGAAATGGTAAATATTTTGAACTTGTCAAAAATGAAATGGCACAGTGTTAAAGTTATAAATATCCAATAAAAAATTTAAGTTACAAATCTTAACTTTAAAGTTTCGTAGCTCTAGCTTTCATCGTTTTGGCGGTAGAGCGCGCACAGACAGATACACAGACACACGACAGACACACATAAATCGTGTTTTTAGTTAGAAAACGTCAATTATCTAATGTAGGGTAATTTAGTGACGTACATAAAATCGTATAGAAAGTAATAAATTTTATTCAGTGGCTTTATTGATGATGAGGTACTGAGCTACAGAAATAAATTTTAATTTGATATTAATGAGACAAACATTAATAATTTAGTGCAATTTAGTTACAAAAAAAATGTACATACTATAAATACTTAAAATAACGTCAATTGTATACCGAGAGAAGAAAATCCCCCAAATGTTCCTCAAAGTCGACCATTAGAAGAATGTTGGTCATCAGTGAGTCGAAAGTGTATGAAAATGGTTGAGGGAGGGCAAAATGAACAACAAAAGAAGATGAGACAAGTCAAAGACAAGTCAAATTACGTGCATTTTGTAGATTAGTTAAAAATTGTTAAACATTTAACCCTCAATATTTATGTTTGAAAATAAAATTTCATTATTTGGCTGATTAAGATTTTTTTCCCAAACTCGTGCCCCATGCGTTAGTAATAACTGTACAGATGACGTTGGGCAATTAATATAAATTAGCATAAATGAAATTGAAAAATACTATGAAATACCAAAATTTGAACGTCGGAATATATATTATTTTAGTATATTATCGCTACGCGAAGCGAATCTAAAGGAGGTTTGAAGATCACTTAGTTTCGCTCCGCTCGCTGAACTAATTGACATTGTTTTATTCCGTTACTTAAAATCGATCTTTTGGTAATTTTTCATTATAACTTGTTTTCGTGTTCGTCTTTTTGGTGGCCAAAATAAATAATCGAATATTTAATTTGTAGTTGGTAATTTTTACAAGAAAGTTACTTTATAGTAACTAATAGATTTTTTCAGTTTCAGTTTCAGTTTCAGTTTAATGTTTGATTGCAATTCGAGTCAATGATCACAACTTGTATGTAGATATTTCTCATTATAATAAAAAAGATCACAATGAGCTTTGTTAAAACCGTGGATAATTAAAAAGCAATATGTTTGCAAAAGGAAATACACTAGATGGGATTTTAAACAATGTTCGGGTTAATGCAATATAAAGAACGTGTAAACCGTTTAACTAGCGGGAAATTTATTGTCCCACTACAATGTCTTGTTATTTCTTTACTCGTAGGATACGTCTTATTATGTTTGTCGAAGTCAGCTAGTAAACGTTGTCGTAAATAATGAATTACTTTGCTTTATTTTCGTTACTCACCACGTGCCCCATTCGTCCTAGGTACTTCATTTTTTCTTGTACGGCGGCGATCTGCTTCAGGTACCAGTCTCTCGCCTTCTCTATCGCGCCCAACCCTTGCATGAGAACGTCTTTCTCCTGTTCGATCTGTTTCATCCGCTTGAGCATGTTGTAGTCGATGCCGTTTTGCAACGTGTGCCGCCTGGGTTCCCGTCGTCGCACGTTCGACTTCTTCTGGTAGATTCCTACGGGTGGATCCGTTTGGGCGGACGCTTTGCCGTCACCCAGGCTCCTTCCGCCCGTCCGCAGCATCCCGTTGTTGTATTGCGCGGGTCGTTTCTCGTTCTTGCCGTCCTGGTCGTTCATCATCAATCCGATCTGCCAGTTCTGCAGCGCGTTTCGTATCTCCGCCCGGTCCATGTTGCTCGCGGGCACTGATCCTCTCTCGACCGCCAGGGCGGTCCGCGGGGGCTTCGGGGGCCCGTATAGCGTGGGTTTGTTTACGTTCGGAACCGGTTTCTCGAAGGCGGCGGCGGCGTGCACGTCGACCGTCGTCGTTTCCGCCGCGTTTTCTTTGCGTTCGGGCAGCAGCTGCGGCATGCTGAGCGTTCTCTGTTGAGAGATCACGTTGTTGGGCCGGATCGCGGCCGTGTTCGACGTCCAAGACTGCTTCGCCGGCGGACACTCGACGTCTAGGAGGGGCGCCGAAGGGGGGCGACTCGTCTGATTCGCCTCGGGCGATCGTTGCTTCAGGGGGCTTTGGTTTCGCTGCTCGACTTGGTTTCGCAGCAGGCATATCTTCAAGCCGGCGCAGAAACGTTCGAACGTGAGGAGGCCGTTCGGCGGCGTGACTTTGCGCAGGCTCTCGATGACGCCCTTCGGCAGACCTTTCGAACCGTCGTCCTGCCATCTGTTTTCGATGTCGGCGAAGTTCACGTGTCCGGTTCGCTTGTCGTCCATTATGTCGAAGAGGGTACGCATCGCGGAGACGAATTGTTTCGGTAGGCCGTCGAGGGTCGAAGACGGTGACGTCATATTTCGTACGCGGAACGCGACGTCTTATTCGCGCGCACTCGCACTGTCTACTGCGTACTGGGCCCGTGCAAACGAACGAGATCGTTCGGTACACGTTCGACGGGTACCAGCGGCGGACACTAACATCGATCGACCGTACGGTTCACTCGACCTTGTCTCACTGACGGCCGACTCGCTTCGAATCTCGAATACTAGAAGAACAGCATCCTTCTATGCGAACCTTTTGCGCGACCCCGTTTTACACCTACCATTTCGTCTGCACGACGGAGCTTCGTTTAAACCGATGAATGCGTGCGCGAGACAGAGCCGGCGTACTTTTTCGCGACACCGAAGACGGGGCCTCTCAACACTTTTTGAAGAAACCAATTAGGTAGGCTTATATTTCGATTACTTGAATAGTATTAATATTCAAAGGATTGTGCGGAATATATCTCACATTTCATCGCCAAATTGATATCTTCACAAATAAAGCGCTGCAGAGGCGATCCTACACCAACTCATGTTTGGACATCTTTACAATTACTTGATATCTTCACATATCCCTAAAATTGTGTACTTCTCGTACTCGGCGCTCTCCTGTTGAGTTAGATGTCAACTCCCATCTATAATTAAATATTGAAAATATCTAACTCTATAAAAATATCCGAGCCATATTCGGTCATCGCGCAACATTCTCGCTCTCGAGAATGAACTCCTTTTCAGCGATCCAGAAAAAGTATGGTTCAGACCTTATGTTCAACTACCTTCTGATGCCTAACGGTATTTGCCGCCATTGATGAAATCATTTATGGCCCCTCGCACTTGTGCATATTTTTCAAGATTAATAACTTGGATCTCTTGAATGTACGTTACAATAAACGAGATGTTTATGTACCTAAACGTATGATCAACATATAATGGCGAATTCAACCGAACGAAAACTTTTTATTTTAATACGTGGCAATCCTGTCAGCGAACTTAATCGGCGATATGCTGCGTCCACGTCCGGGCTTAGGAGATCGATCATTATACAAACGATTGCCGGGTCTTGTTGGACACTAAAAGTGGAAAATAAAACAATTAGCGCACCATAACCATATCGGACCCTACCAGCTGACAAAGTCGTAAGAAACGACTAGACCACCGAAAAATAAACTCTAAAGTAGTAATTTATGTCTAAATAAATGTTGGTCATAATGGTTTAACTCAAATAAAATATAAATAAAAATACTAAGTATGAACTTCTTGGGAAGAAATACATTGCGTTGTAGAATTATGTTGTTAAAGACAGTTTGAGAAAAATTAGTCAGAAACTAATATTTCGAATAATTCGAATAGTTCGTCACTCATAACAATCATAATAACAGCCAAATAATTGTTCATCATTCCGAACCGAACGATGTAGTATTTTTTATATATTACATATTTGTGTCGTCGTGAAGAATGTAGGATATGTAGGGCGTAAATAATTACGAAATAAGTTATTGTAAAAAAGTAATAAATATGACATGTACTTCGCAATGTAAACTGCCAAAGTATATCCCTAACTGTTGTTATTCTATTAATATAAATATGCAACATGATGTAAGGAAACAGAAGTATAAGCAGAGTCAACAGCGCGTAAAGGCATTGTCGATGCAAGCAACTCGCCTTGCACCAGGACTAAATAAAGTCTGTCCAAAGCAAATTACATAAAAACTACGAAAATCGAGACCCAACCCAACCCAACCCAACCAATCCTTAGCCAACGATCCCTTACATGGTACATGTCCCACATAAAAATTAGCTAAAGTGACAACGAATGCCAAAAATCAAAAAGTCGTCTACGATGCAAAACGCAAATACAACAATAAATCATCCCAAAATGTTAGTATTTATTTTTACTTATTATACAATTTTATATAAAGTGCCATTTTAATTTACACATTTTTAAAATTTTCGCAGTTTTAAACATTACCCCACTTTTGACAATTTTGTGGATTGTTGCAATTGAGACATTTTTTAAAAATATTTTCCTAATTGTGGCATTTTTTTCAATTTTTGCACTTTGTATGAAACAATCTGCAGTGGTCCGCACTTAACAACTTTCTTATATTTACTTATACTCCATTTTTCGAAAGTACTTTCCAAATAAAAGTTATTTAGAATTATCTTTAACTTTCATAAGAACATTTTTTATTTTATTTGTTGAGGAAAATTAAAATATTTGATATTACAGATTTGAATTGGACACGTGGTAAAATGTGCCTTGAACAGTTTTCACATCTAGTGATAAAAAGCCCTACCACTTGATACATAAATAATGATATCATCGTCAGTTGCCAAAATGGTGACGTGTCGTAACGCCGACTCACTTTGCACAAATTTGAAAAAATGTGGAATATTAATTGAACACAGTCATTTTGCAAGTATTTTTTTACAATGTTTTCTCGTAAAATTTTGTCGTTAAAGCATGCGAGCTAAGCCCTTCTTAACTTTACAGGAAGATTTCACGTATATTAGATTATTTATGATGGCTTAGGCATGATCGGAATAAGGGAAACCATTGAACTAGTCCGAAAACCCAAATTAATTGTTTTGAAAAATATGCAAAGAATGTATACCAGTTATCATGGAGAACAGCATCACCAAGGAGAAGTAATCCACAGTGAAAAGTTTCCTCAGTTATGGTCAGCTGTCAAGATTACAATATGAAAATCGCTTTTCTCCTCAACACGCCCTTAAAAAGACGATTACCTTCACCAACTGAAA
Organism: Geotrupes spiniger; assembly: GCA_959613385.1. NCBI lineage: Eukaryota > Metazoa > Arthropoda > Insecta > Coleoptera > Geotrupidae > Geotrupes > Geotrupes spiniger. Next base: position 30,193,967 of record OY390736.1, on the reverse strand, counting down.
CATATTTTAGAAAAATTCATTCTTGGAGAACTTCTTCTAAATATTAAACACATCTATTATGGATCACGTTTGGTCACCTCAAAGGGAAGAGAAGTGCACCAAGCTGCTAATGAACTTCAGTGGAACCACTAAGATTATGATCATTCGTCAATAATAATGACTTCATGAAAGTCACAATTAAAGAAGGATTACGAAGGATTACCAACATTAGCCGAAAATGGTCCCTTTTAGAGCAAACCTGGAAGAAAAAGTTCAACTAAGCGTCAGACTTGAAACACCTGAAGAATTAGACGTTGAAGCAGAAAAATTGTCAGTGGGTTGGGTTAGGTTGGGTTTGGTTGGGTTGGGTTTCATATACTTTCGAAAAGGGGCAAAAACTATTAGCGACAGCCTTACTGGATTACATAAGTATTTCGAGCGACATTCATTGGTGAGTATGGCAGAAATCAATTACTAAAAGTTCAAGCTGATTTAGTAACAAATGAACGAAGATCAGTAATTGCAACAATTCTACGTCCAAGATTTGAAAATGGAGATTTTAGAAGTGTAGATAATTCTATTCAAGCTGCAGTCCTTTTAAAAAATTAAATGTCTGATGTGGCCAGAAATGTTGGTAACATTGGAATTGATCACCTGAAGAATTAGACGTTGAAGCAGAAAAACTGTCAGTGGGTTGGGTTGGGTTGTGTTTGGTTGGGTTGGGTTGGGTTGGGTTTCATGTACTTTCAAAAAGGGGCCAAAATTATTATCGCCAGCCTTGCTGGCTTACATAAGTCTTTCGAGCGACAGAAAAGCAGAAATCAATTACTAAAAATTCAAGCCGATTTAGTAACAAATGAACGAAGATCTGTAACTGCAACAATTCTGTGTCCAAGATTTGAAAATGGAGATTTTAGAAGTGTAGATAATTCCATTCAAGCTGCAATCCTTTTAGAAAATTAAATGTTCGATGTTGCCAGAAATGTTGGTAACAATGTTGGAATTGATCAAAGGAGACAAGACAGTTTCCTTAGATGTAATTAGAACACAATAAAAAGAATTAAAACAACGTGTTAGCTCTAGGTTTTTGGGGAAAATTGGTATATTGATTGTTATGATTATATTGTAAAAAGTTTCGGGAATTTCATGATGTATCTCAAGTTTGTGTAATTATGATTTACATATAAGATAATATGACGATTAAATATCGAAAATTTTACTTAGAAATATTTTCGAATAATTAAAATTTTATACACATTTCGGATCTGGCGTTTGTACAATAGCATCTTGTAATGGCAACTGTAAAAGGAATAACAATAATAAACGTACAATTTATCACTGCCAATGGCATGAAATGCAGTCAAGCAGGGGACATCTAACAAGACGGATGTGAGTAAATAAACAAAGCGTTCTACGAATGCGGAGAACTTATTAGCAAGTTATTATAAATTGAAGTACATTTTATTGAGAGTGTTGGGCATTGCTTACTTTGGTGCATAAAATATGATAAGTGTTTACCTAGTTTTGTTAATTTTGTACAGCTCTCTATTCAAAAACCAAAAAAAAATAACATTGATTCTCTATTTAAAGGCAGAATGAACGATAAAATGTGCTAATAAACGATTCTTTGAAACCCTTTGAATAAAATAACTCATTTTCGTAAGATACATTTCCAAGAATTTGGTTTATATTTTAATTCAACGAACCGTATAATCTTTATTTTGCACTTAAGCGAAACGGGAACCATAAAAGCCATAACGACGATAAAATTCGCGCATCAATTAAACATTAATGCCCAAATTTATGGAACGTAATTATTTTAATCTCCCATAATTCTACATTCGAACATTTTTTGCAATAATAGGATATTAAATTCACGACGACGTATTTTTCTTATTTAAATTTCTTTCCATGTAAATGTCACGTACTAAAACACCAAATAGTAAAAGTTAAGTGCCAGAAAAATAGCGATTAAATGTCACCTACTCGAAATAATTAATGCCAATTAAGAGAAAGTTAATTTAGTTAATGATGTTATTTATGCTTAGCTCGTCGTTGGGAATTTATATATTTTGTTGAACTTTGTGGGCTCGTTGCGTAAATAACGTGATATTCAAACTACGTATGCAACCTAAGGTGCACTTATGCAAAATATTGCAGTGGTATTCATTGCAATATATAATAAATAAATGGTCGGGTTGGTTGATTTTGTATATTTTTTTTACAAATGAATTCGTCTGGAATGGATCATGAAAAACAACTCTGGTTAAATATTTTGTGCAGAATTAATAATTATAATAATTAATAATATTCGCGAAAAATTATTGGAACTTCAACTTCAACTTCAACATCGCGACGAAAACGATCTGTTAGCCGTCAAGTGAAAGTGCGCACACATTTCCTTTGACTTCTTCTGTGCTTGCAATATTTCGTCGATCATTTTACTAAACGTACAAACAGTTAGTCCTCACGGACGAAAAAAAAAAACAACAGATCTGATAAAAATTTAATTTATTGTATGTACATACAATAGAATAATAATATAAACTATATTGATCTATAACAACGATATATACAAGAGTATTAAACACATCAAAAATATACGAATAAATTAATTGAGTGGGGGATCGGGTCGAGAATTTTGGACGCGGCTGACCTGCAGCAATTTTTCACTTTTGAGTGCGACGGGGAGGAGGAGGTACTTCTAAGTTGCTCGACTGCTCAGCATTCCGACTCAGTCCTTGGAGTGCCCAGCTGCTGGAGGACTCGCTGCTCTATTTGCTGGAAAAATTCAAAGACACGTTAGTCTCGAGGTGTCGGGTCGGCGAGCGGGCGACGACTCGACCGTTATCCCTTACGCTAGAGAGACGAGGAAAATAGGGATTAAGAGAAGACGAAAGTGTTAGTGTAAGCAAAACGCAGTTTAAACGCGAACTGGTCGAAAATAATTTAAAATAGTGAAAAGAATAAATACATTGAGGTTGGACTTTAAATCTAAACTAATTATCTCGTCATTACAAACGAGTGTAGAATATTTTTTCGCAGAATGAGGAAGAGGTTTTCTGATTATGTTTCTGGCTTTGATGAAGAAGAACACCATATTCTTTGCAATAATTTTGTGTTCCTTCTTTGTTTATCTTCATTAAAGCCACAACATAATTAGTGACCATAAGGGTTTAATTCTGTGAAAGCTTTACTTAAACTTTTGTGCGAGTTCTTAGAAGCTTGATTACAAAAGTAGAGAATTGCAAATGACCACTCAGAGAAGAAATAAATTGCAGAATTATCCGATAGAAATATTTTTTTTAATTTTGAGGAGGATCGAGATTGGTATAATATGATTTGAACTTGACAATCCAGATGGACTAACAATCGCTTCATCTAAATTAGAAGTAAATGCTTAAGTGGTCTCGATTTGCTGCCGAAAATAAAATGATGATCGATTTGTATTGGGATGAACTCTGGAAGAAGGAAAGAAGAAATTCGATTACTAAATGTACAATCCGTCATGTTGCTTAGTTAATGTTTGTATAACCTGTAAAAATTACTACCACGTGGTGTAGGTATCGAAACGCTTCTTCAATGGTGTTGATCGATATATCGGATATATTGCGTATGGATTAATTAATTCGGTAAAATAAACTACATATTCGTTAGTAAGCCTTCACCAGTTAGTAAAAACCCTCGTTGTCCAGCACCAGCTTTATCTCTTACCCGTTGTATGTCTTTGTTGCGCTGGTGCCGCGCAAGCAACTCGAGTTCAGAGAGGTACGCTAAGCTCTCGGATTTAATGATGGCGCCCTCTAGTTCGGGGCACAGATTCGGGACGTTCTTCTTTTTGCGCAGCATCGATTTGACGTTCCACAGGTTCGCCGAACCGATCGACGAGTTTCTATGCGTCGGCGACTTCGAAACGTCGCCGCCGCCGCATCTGGAATTGTTAGTTTCGAAATCGTGTTCGGCGAGGAAGGTGGAGTTATGGATGGGTTCGCAGACGGGATCGGTGTTTCCGGTAATATTGACTAGCGTGACATTTTTGGCTTTCGACTGGTGCGAATCTTCGTACAGCGAGATAACGGCTGTCGATTTGGTGTTGTGTATTGTGTACGACAGGGTCTTACCCAGGTCGTTATTGCTACTACTAACCGATGAGGCCGTCGACCAATTGGGCGTGTGGCTATTGGTCTTGTGAGTGGGCGAACTGTAACCGGACGTGCTTTGCGATTCGCTGTACTGGACTACGACACACGCACCCTTACCGTTCAGCGAGGGCTTGAACGTGCTGAGCTCCGGCTGGCATTCGTTCAGCGGCGACGCCATCTCAGCCAGCGAGCCGACGGCGCTCAGCGTCTTTTCGCTTTCGCTGGCGTCGCTGTTTCGCCAGACGGCCAACGGCCGGCCTTCTTTCTCGCCGAAAATCTTCGACTCGGAGGGCGTTTCGACGGTGTTGGGACTTTCGAGGTCTTGGATCAGTTGGAGCGCGGCCTCCAACTCTTTGGAAAATTCCGCGTCGCTGTTTTTGGCGTCGGAACGCGAAGAATCGTGGCGGCTGCTGCTTTTTGTCGAGTTCGTCTGGGTCTTCTCTGAAGCGGTAGCGCTTGCGCTATTGCTGGGAGGAGACGTCGGACTGGGTTCCTTCTTGCCGACGATCGCCTTCTGCAGTTCCTTCATCAGCGAAGCGTACTGGACCTTCTCGACGTTCGGGCTCATGGGTTCGGACCGTCTGACCATCGCCTGAGGCGCTTGGTAATGCGAACAGTCCTCGGACCGGTTGCTGAGGGCGCTGTTCAATCGCGAACGGTAAATTTCCGGTTCCGTTAGTTTCTGTAGACATTCGTATATCGGCGGGTTGTTTAGGCTCATCTGGGAGGAGCTGGCGGACATGATGACCGGCGACGCGGACCGCGAGAAGCTTTTCATGTAGCACAGTTTCCTGTCGCTGTTGCTGGTGCTGTCGTCGGACGCCTCTTCGATGTGGACGACCGGGTTGTCGATTAAGTGGGCCGTGTCGTTGATGATGCCGTTTTCTAACGCGCTCCGGCGACGTTCGTGCTCAGCTTTCGGGGTTACCTCTTGGGGCAACTGCAGGTATGGGGAGGTTTCAGTGTGATTGGCGCAACCAGCCGTTTCGGCGTCGTACACCCAACTTTGTGAGTACGCGTTGTAAACGGTGTTTGGTTTTGACGACTTTCGCTGAAACGTAAAATATATTAAACGAGGCAAGACTCGAAAATCTTATAATGTTACGCACACTACGCATACGCAGTTGCACAAAGCGATATGCTAACAGAAACTAATATGCAAGGGGTAAGTAAGGGGTCAAGCTTCCTAGTAAATATTGTGAAACGCAGATATTTTTATAGAAATACAAATGAATTGTGCGAAACGGTAGTAAGGCAAATCTTGGTGAACAATATTATGACAAATGCAGAGTTGGTGAGATAGTGTTGACTGTCTGTTATTGATGTGGTACCTATTTTATTGTTATATGCAATGTTGTGAGGTAGTCATCTTTGTGGTGGCTATGACGAGTCGGGTACTGAGGGCCGTCTCGCATGGCGTGGGGGTGGGCTGATCATTTAGTCAGAATCGAATGTCATTGTTCCTGATGAACCGATAACATGCAAGCCTTGACCTGTCCCCGAAGTAGTGGGTGAACAGTGATTCAGATCGATTAACCCATCCTAATGGGTGATCGATCATTTTTTGTATTATTTGGCATGATTATCATTCTATTTTGCTAGTAATCAAATGACGAGCATCGTTAATCATATGTGTGGGCACTGGAAGAGGTGCAAATTACGATTCAGGCCATCGTATGGTACATGCAATGATAAGATAGCGAACTAGCAATATAAGAATCAAACACAGATATTGCATTAAGAAGAACGAAAAATGGTTTAATGAAAACTACAGAAATGTCATAAGATTGAAGAACCAAGCTAGGTAGAGGTTACTATAAAGAATCACCCGATCAGTGATGGAAGATTATATAAGAAGAAAAACAGAAGAAAACAAAATTAGAGTAAACAGCAAGACATTTTTTTATGCTGGCCATTTTTATTTTGATTGGAATATATATATAATCCAAAGGTGATCCAAAGGTATAATCCAAAGGTGACTATGAAATTCTATAAGCGGGCAAGTGGAGCAACGACGACACAAATCGGTAGAAATGATAGATTGCATAATAAAGAAGGACATATAGTAACATAGGTTTGCACAGTTTCTGGAATAAACATTTTCAGGATATATGGGAGTCGAATTAAGAAGAAAATGCAATATTATAAAAGAACAAGAGAAAACGTTAAGGAGTGGCCAAGTAAGTGGTATTATCTAAAACCATTAAACGAGAAATTTTTATATATACAGGACGTCCCAAAAAGTTTTATACAAACTCAACTCAACCCAACTTAACTCAAGTCATCGACTACTGGAGGTCAAAGCTTGTGAAGCTTTTAAAATTTAATAGATTGATTGGTTTATAACTTTGGCCTCCCAACCCAGGTCAATGCAAATCAATCCCAAACCAAATCATCAAATCATCATAATCAAAGATAGTTGATATATAATTTTAACCTGTCAACCCAATCCAATGCAAATTAAATCAACTAAAATCATCGACGTTTCGAACAGTTTTTCAAATTTAATTTATTTGGGTATTTTGTTTTACCCTCTTAGTTCAAATTATTACTTTGTGTCGTCCAAGTCAATTCAACCCACCCAAACGTCGTCAACCATTCGAAGCCAAAATTTGTGGAGCAAAGTCCTCAATCCCAACTCAACGGAATCAAATTTTATGAGTCAAAGCCAGCTTCCCAAACTTGATTAAGTCGAAATTTTGCTCTTTTCCAAAGTCAACTAGGCTACTGGAAGCGTTTATAACTCTAGTCTTTGGTTTCATTACTTGCTTTGGTTCATTTTATTTTTCTTTATATTCTTTTACTTGTGGTTTTATTTTCGTTTCGTTCTTACATTTATTGTTTGTTATTAGTTCGATTCAGTTAATCGTTTTTATGAATTTTATTTTTTAGTGGCAATCTACTACAATCTCGTTCAGTTAAATTTTAACTTACATTTTTTTCTGTATACCATTTTTACTTTCTTATACTTCGTGTTATAATTAAGTATAGTTTTGAGGTCCCCTGTATCGATTATGATCACCTTTTTCCGCACCTCGAAAACGGTGTTCGAAAAATTAAGAAAAAATGTAGATATTGAAATTTTAACCAACTTTAATTTGGAAAGTTTTTTGGAGAAACGTAGTATAACTAAATATAAGAAAGTTCAGTGCGGACCACTGCAGATTTTTTTTCTAAATCCTAATATGAAAAATTTGAGGAGTACAATAATGTCATATGTCATCTTTGAATGACTAATATGTCTGCAACTTGATAGTTGTGTTCAGTAAAATTTTATTATTAATAATTTTCTTCGACCATAGAGCAAAAACTATAACGATGAAGTGAAATATCGTCTAGATTGAATCGAACTACAAGTGCATCGCTGGAAATGAAGTCAACGACGACTTCTTTGTAGCTGCCCAACACATCTGCATCTGACTTTCAGTGTACCTGAATCGTCTATCGAAATTATTCTTATTGGGTTATATACGGTATATTTTAGGTAGTTTTAAGTAATTGGAACGAATAACCTGGACGTTATATATTATTAGCTACACTGATAATTGTTTTAATTGCAATACGATATTTTACCAAAAACATTTTTGAACTGGTTGACGTTGTTAACACAAACAAACCACACAATCACCAAAGAGTGACTACGACAAGATTTCGTTGACAGTTTAGCCATCGCGAAGGAAACATTTGAATGTTAAATTTAAAATAAAACGATTGCAATGAGTCACGTTGGGTCGGGTTGGGTTGGATTTGGTTTGGTTGGGTTAGGCTGGGTTAAGTTTGGTTGGGTTAGGTTGGATTCTGTACCGTCACTGCTTATCATTTATATTGAAAATTTTGTTGAATAGTATTATCAAAATATTGGGTATTGTTGAATTGCAATTAAGTGTGTGAGCATGAAGGTGGACAACCTTGTAGTGCATTTGAGATATTTAACAAAAAATTTAATTTATTAAATCTTAACAAAATATGGAGAATTAGAATTGGCATTAGATCTAAAAGTGGAAATTCCAAGGAAATGTTTGAGTTTGATGATTTAATTGTGACGGTAGGAAAGTTGTTTCATGGCAATGTGAACGATCGGAGTTTTCCGAGCCATTTTTATTGTTATGTAAAGTAAAGGGTTCATTGCGACCGTCGATGGTTTGTCGCACACACAAACCAGAACGACTTGAATCGGTTAATTAAAATTTTTCTGGGTTAATTACAAGTCTCGGAACAAACGTGTAGTATATCCGCGTCGCGGTGTGCGTAACAATTGAAACGATCCCGCGCTGCATTTTTTTACGTAACGTTAAGAAATCGCACTTACCCTGGGAATGATGTACTCGATGTCGGAGACCTGCTCGTGGGAACCGCGCGCCTTCTTCTTCTTTCCCTGTTTGGGCAGCGTCTGCATCGAGCAGAACGCCAGCTGGCTGTCGACGAACGCGATGATAATTACCGTCGCGGCGGACACGCGAGTCGCCAGACACGCTGAAATGGAAATATTAATGAGCGACGGCGGTTCGAGCGGCCTGCAATTACCGTCTCGTTACCGTAGTTGATGAGAGTGTGGTACTGGTGGGTGGAAAGCAGGCTGGGCATGTCGGCGACGTAGTAGCCCCACTCGCTCAGCACGGCGTTGACGGCGTTCACCATCAGGATGGAGACGGCCATGTATAGGAGGATCTCCTGCCGACGCGGAGACACTCGGCTGAAACAGGCCAGCATCCCCGAACCGATTCCGACGAATATGTTCTGTAAAAGGAAGTTGATTTCAAACCGGGTTATTTGACCTATCGAAGAAAAAACGATCGGCGAAATATTTTGTTGTGTGCAGTCGCTTGAACGACAGGCAACGATATAATATTCTGCGAAATGTTTGTCCTCAGTGAACGTACCACTGTTGCTCAGATTATTTTATGTCGCGCATATACGCTATAAAAATTTTAGCAACGCGAATCTTTGAACGTAGTTTACATTTAGTAATTGATCCAATGATCTATCAGCAAAATAAGTGAGCTAGAGCTGATCGGGTGCGATGTTTTACCCCAACACCACACATTGCTCCTTTTGATTTCCACTTGTTTCGATCATTCAGAACCATCTTTCTGGTCAGATGTATGATGACTGGCAAGGAAAACATGAACATATAAAAATACCTAGAACGGCAACATTTTCGCGAGTTTCCAACACATAAGTATATAAAAATAAACTTGAAAGGGCAACGAGCATGTATATGCCAGAAAAAAATTAAAGGATTTTAAGAAAAGAGAAGAGAACAGAAAAGAGGAATCTGTAGATGTCGATAAAAATATATTGCAAACATGTAAATGTTAATGTAAATAAATTACATTTTCTGCAATAGTACCTCAAGGATAATTACAAAATTGCTGTTGCAAGCATGCAACGTGATTGACAAAATTATCATTGTCCTTGGGTTGGGCGTATAATTAAAAAAAATCAAATAAATTTCAATTTAGCGATTTTAGCGATTTTAAACCTGGCAGTCAGTCACCGGAAAGTTTGACTTATCCTGGCAGTCGTATTTGGCGACCAGTATGAATTACGTCGTTGTTCAAGGATTGAAGATTCCAAGGAGAAAAGATGAGGCGCGAAATCTTAAACAAGTATCTACTTTAGATCACAGAATTGGTTCTACTGATGTTCACGACCAATTGGCAGATTTCACGTACGTTCTTGTGTATCATCTTCATCTGTTAGGATTTAATGTCATCGCTTTGGACTTTTTTGCGACATTTCGTTATAACCAATTCAATTGCAGCAATTGTCCCTCATCGTAATCTTACAACCTACAAGTTTTTTTCAGAAGAATCGCTGTTGCGATATCAAGCCATATTGCACTAGATTGCAATAGTTTGTTTCGTTCCTCAATGGAACCTAAAATTTTAACAAAAATTTGCTTTGGAAGTTTGGATCATTGTAGAGCAGCAGTTTTAGAATGAGTTTCGTTTAGTAAGTCGACACTCAAAATTACATCGCATACACATTTTAAAATAAATATGGACGACTATCTAAAATGCCAACGTGTTGGAGATTGACAATGAAAATAGTTTATGATAAAAATTGACGTATCATTGTATTTGGGCTAAGAAATTCAAGGAAACGATGACATGGAAATGTAGTGGGTTATGGCACAATGCAAAAAAATATTCAATGCTATATAGATATTTTAATTTAGGTAATGATTTCAACATGTTAACAAATTATTGTTAACTGTTGAGCCTGTTTCGATTTTGTGTTTTTGAAAAAAATGTGGTCATAATTAAAATCGTAGACATGAGTGGTAGGAATAGTAATATCATTTACATCTATTACGTCTGACTGCTCCAATGTCCAAGTTGGAACCATCTGCCAACACTACAACCTCGATCTCTGGATCCAATGAAAAAATCTTCCTGGCCTTTGCAGCTTCTTGACTATCTACGAACCAATTTAACATCGAGTTCGTTTTGAGTAATTCATTAGCAGGATTATTTAATGCACTCATTACGGTTCTACAACTAACTTAAAAATGAAAACCTTGGTGGTTATGCTGATTACTTGGTGGTTGTGCTGAACGCCGTTCCATATAGGAGTAGCAGTTATAATGATATATGGTATTTAAATATTTCATTTTTCATTAGTATACATATTGATATTCATTGGAAAGGAAAAATGAGCATTTGGCTATGATTATTGGTTACATACCAATAACCACTAGGTTCTAGTGGAGCTACTACTAGCTCCTAAATTCTTTTAATGATCCTATTATCTGAGTTTAACTCTTTTATGATTAATTGTAAAATTGTGTAGATTTAGTTACATTCACAGGTATTGAATATGCCCTATTAGAAAGCCCAGGCTGTTCAGGTCCTCTTTTCAAAACATGGCCATATCCTGATTTGTGCTCCTTTTGTTGGCATCATGAACAAATGTAGTGTCTAAAAGGGCAATTTGCAATAAAATTCATCTGGCTTACGTTTGCAAAAATCATGTCGTTCGTTGTCAATGCGATTTCAGGAATAGTTGATGATTCTACTAATAGCATATCTTCTATCCCCTGCCAGCAAGGTGTCCAACATAATTCATTTGGCGTCACCAGTTTCTAATAAGTTTAAAATTCTGGATTTAACATCGGACTCACTAGATGACTGTAACCCTATTGCAAAAATCACGCCCTTAACTGAATCCACTGTGATATCACGTGGCTTAAGACGTTCAAATTTCTCTTTCCTCTACCTACATACGACACATAACCTTCTGACACTGAATGCAGATTACGAAACTCACAAAATGTGTAGAGTTAGAAGCAGTTAATATTAGCACACTACGTGCCATTGCATTTATGCATTATGAGCCTAATTGTTTATTCGACAATTTTTTGTTGCGCGATCCACAATCATCTCTATGGTCACACCCACGTCCTTTCCTCCATTTCGCGTTTAACGATCGGGTTCGTTTTTGTCTCTGGACGCGATCATCCGCCGGGCGAGTTTTAACGACTTCCACGATGAAATAAACAAGTGAGACGTATCAATCACTCTATTAAAATTACGGGTCATATTATATCTGCGAGATAAGAGCCTGGTAATTATTCCTCAACCGTTGTAAACGTCGTTAAGAAGACTCGTCGCGAAAAATCTACTGCGGGAGAGGCTTTCTTTGAGGAAGCCCAAGTAAGCGCCCACACTTGATTCGGTCAGGTGACGCGTACCAGTCGGCTTACCGACCTGGCGTTGAAATGTCTTCCGCATCTTGATAATTACTTCAATTTGTTTACATAAAATTGCTAAATAATTAAAACTAAAAAAAAAAAAATCGCGCCGCTTTGAATAAGGTCAGTAGCTTTATCAGCAGTTATTTGATACGTTGTTAAGGTTTTCGGTTTAAAGATAACGTTAGCGTTACCAAAGCTGCGAATATAAACACTGCAAGTATAGATTTAAGTTATTCAACTTTGTGTGCATTGTATCGAATAATTCTGGATCTTATCGAGCTACCTTTTGCCATAAATAACACGTAATTGTGATTTCTTTCTTATCTGACCCTTAACTACGACATTAATTCATGCGTATTTCTTTGTTGATTCTCGGGAATATTTCGTACTCTTTCTACATACGATTAAAAAAATAAATAAAATAAAAATCGAAAATGTATATAAAATTAACTAAATTGTAACAAAACGTTAAATAATACAATATTTTTTATATCTTTGAAACGTGAACAAAATTGAATTCAACTATCTTTAACAATAAAAGATAAAAACATGTAATACTTAACTTTATATATAAATTCACATATAATTTATATAAAATGTATAGATAATATTACGCATTTCTCTTCTCTTTTATTGTTTCAAATTACTGAATTGGATTTTGATGTGTGAATTTTTGACATTTGAATGCATTTGATGAGTCGGTATATGTACAGTTAACGATATTTTACCCTATGTAAATTTAAATATTTGACATAACAACTAATTAATGCTGGTCAGTGACAGATTCGATTAAGCTGAGATTTTGCACTGGCATAGCTGGAGCACGGACTTGGCACATATGCTATGACAAAATGTCCGCCACGTTGAAATAAAATCACGACATTCTCAATCAGGAACGCGTGCACTGATTAATATGAAAATACGAACTGTGTTCATTGAAACACTGGGAACAACTGCTTACTCACTAATAAAAACTACCAAAAACTGATAACTCATTCATAAAAATAGTTCATGATAGAATGATCGATTTATTTATCTCGTGAAAAATGTTGTAAGAATATGTAGTTTTAATTGTTCAATTTGGAAAATGTAATTATATCAATAATTTTTTATTGTTCGATGTATTATAGCCACGCACATTTGTTTGTTTTTAACGAGGGAACATAGTGTATTACGGTGTATTTCATACTCATTGCATTTAACTTAATTTACTTATATATTTTTTATTTTCTTATGATTGCGATTTAAAATTATGTAACATAATTGGATGACATAGAACGTAACTAAAATTCGTATACATGATGATGAAGATAAATCTAATGAAACTGCACCCTAATCTTCATTGTAGTTATGGTCAACGTTTTTAGTTTCCTAGTTCCTGTTCTCCGACCAGTGTTTGCAAATGTTCACTTCAAGTATTTCTGTGAAGGTCGGGCAGAATTCAGTATTTTTGACAGCTTGGTATTTTGTCTGTGCCTGGTACCCACTCTATGGCGACGTTTTTCGCTCATAGTATAGGACATTGTCAGACCAAACCAACAACACAATTTATTTGCTTTGGCGAGTCAGTATTCTCGCGTAGTAATTCGTAAGCTTACTTAACTCTGTGGCGCCCTAATACACGTAAGCGAATCGTGCAACCATCTTCACTGAACTGAGCTACCAGCTCAATGTATTACGCATACTATAGGTGACGTAAATATATGACTCATATCGGACTCGATAAATAAATATAATAAATAATAAATAAGTAAGACAACTCAATATTTATTGTTTATTCAACAAATAAATGGGTTAATGCGATTTGGGAGGAGAATTACAAATCGTTTTCGGTCGCTTTTTCCAACTCCAGATATTCCTGGAAATATTCGTGGCAGGCGATCCCATAAATGTTCGTCACGTTGTATCTGGCCGACGTGTATTTAATCACGTCAATGTGGTGACTCTGCAAGTATGCAATCGTTTTGAACAAATCGTCGCACTGCCAATAGTTGTCATTCAAGACCAAGTAGACCGACGACCGAGTTATGAAGGGGACCCTTTTGAAGTATTCTGGACCCAAACTGTTTTCGGAGACGTCCAGCGTCGTAATCTGGGTTTCTAGCAATACATTCATATCAAAGTTATAAAACAGTTTGTTTGAAGATACATTTAAATTCTTCAAATGATTCGTAAATGAAAATATCCCCAATGGTAGCCCACGTAAGTCGTTGCCCGAGAGATTCAGGTTCGCTAGGTCAGTTGTGTGCTTGAAGATGGTTAGTGGCAGCGCAAGCAACTTGTTATACATAAGATTCAGCGTTTCCAATTTGCTCTGGGTTTGAAATAGGTCCGCGTGCAGGAACCTGATCTTGTTATTGGATAAATCTAAATCCACTAGGTTAGGCATGTGCTTGAAAACGCCAGATGGCAATAACATCAACTTATTATGCTGAAGATATAAGTTCGGTAATGTGGTCAGGTGTCGAAACGAATCCGTGTACAAAGATTCGATCTCGTTGAACGATAAGTCGATTGAGGAGGCGTAGATAATACCGCGGAAAACGTCTTCTGGTATATGACGCAGTTTGTTACTGTACATAGTAACAACATTTGCTCTAAGATGGTTCATGAAGCCGGGTGTCAGTTCGACTAATTTATTATGATGGAGGTGTAGTTCATCTAGTTCGCTTCCGTAGAAGGCGTCGGCCGATACATTTACTATATCATTATCATGTAAATATATAATGCCACTGGTAAATTTGGAAAATGCCATGCTAGTGACGTTTTCGATATGACTCGCGCTGACGTCGAAATATTCAAAGGTGCGGAAGGGAAAGGGAAAAGTATTGCTGGAAAATACTTTAATGGAGCAATTGTTGCACACTATCGGGTCACCGTATCTGTAGGCCGCCTCCGGAAAGACCGTCTTTATATTAGCACAGATAAGTCGACTATTGAGAGTTTCGCACGTTTCAGGTATTAATACTTGGGACATGTCTGCCCCAACGGCGAAGGTCAACAATACTCCAATTAATATCTTCATAATCTAAAAAATACAAAATGTCACAGTTACTTTTTATATTTTTGTCGTTTTTATATTTTCATTTAATTATGGATCTCCGTATTTTTGATTTGATATTTTTCATTGGTCGCTATTTTGCTTTCATTATTTTTATTCTGATTAAATTTTACCTAGCATGAATAACTTGAAACGGCATTTATTTAACGTGAAATATTCAGTATTTTGATATAAATATTTTTGTTCCGAGTAATTTATTTTAGCTCATATAAATAATTCGAAAAAATGTTACGTCTATTGTGAACCTCGCTTCCA
Organism: Geotrupes spiniger; assembly: GCA_959613385.1. Classification (NCBI taxonomy): domain Eukaryota; kingdom Metazoa; phylum Arthropoda; class Insecta; order Coleoptera; family Geotrupidae; genus Geotrupes; species Geotrupes spiniger. The sequence continues at coordinate 30,178,831 of OY390736.1, read as the reverse complement.
ACTGTTATCGCATTTTCCTGAAACATGTATTAAATTTAATTGTTTGAGTTTTACTCTAAGTTTACCTTTGTTCTTCATTGAATGTCACCATTTATTTATTTTAGAGAAATTTTATTACTATTATTCTATTCGCACATTTTTTTTCTACATGTAATTCTACCATATATTATTTAATTTTGCATAATTTCGCTTTTATTTCATTTATTTTTGTACAACAATTTTCATGTTTGTGTTTCATCTCTTTGTGTTTAATGAAGCTGCCAATAGTTATCTTCGTGTGATTTGTTCTAGATAGGTTTTGGTATCTTTCGTTCGTTTTTTAACTACCATAGCTGAATATGTACTATGTAATAATATATTTTCCAGTCATATTACGACAGGACAAAATTTTCCAAAGACCAAGTCGAATAGTAGAGGATTTTATTTCTTATATTTTGAAATTCGGACGACCGTAGCTATTCTAGAATATCAGTTTATAGAAATAAATTAATGGACTTACCACAGTAGCTTTCGTTCACATCGAGAATTAAATATCAACTGTTCACTTGGATCGATTTTCGATACATATGTAACGAATAGAAAAATTTGAATACAAAGTGTAATTTTCATAAAAGTATGCATTGATGACCACGATATTTTTAAGGATTCAAAGCTGTTGGCTCGTCAATCTAAATTTTTAATTAGTTTTATAGTTGAACATGCATAATTTCATGCATAATTTTATTATAAAAAATTTCCGACGAAATACATAGAAAATTATAATAATTGCATTTTTCCATTATATAAATATTATATAAAGAATAAAACAGTGCATAATTTGGCAATTTTCTAAATTAGATTCGCAGGTCAATTAGATAGGAATATGAAGACTAAATAATAATATAATAATATAATGCACATACTGTCTTTGACAATCGTTTTTGAATAAGAACAATTGAACATTTTATTAGATTGGAAATATTTCTTTATTGCATTATTTAGTTGTCGCAATTTTAATAATATGGGTTAACTTTTATCGACACTAGAAGATAATTTGCAAAATATGTAATTTTATTTAAATTATTCGGAATGTTGTGGAAATTTTCGTGACGATGTTGTATTGAAATTGTTGTTTAACATGATGTAGAATTAGAGTGGGCATTTAAAATAGTTTGAACCATGAATTACTGTGTTTATAGATCTGGCGATAAAAATGTAACATGCAGTATTTATGTGTCAAGCCAGGACATAAATCAAACTATTTATTTATGGCCAAATATGCGTTTGAAATCTTAAATGTGGAACATCTGCATAACAATGCAAAGCGTTAGAAGCAGATCTTTGTCGATGTTTATTTCAAAGGGAGAGATTAGAGACTAAAACATGAACATGGGAATAATTCGAAGTTAATTACATATTCTATGACCCGAGACAGTACTTCATTGTCACAAGACACGATCGACAAATCGACATAGTTAATTTTATTTTATATGATTTAATTGCCTGTGGTATAAGCATTACATTTCTTTTCACGAACAAATATTTATGGCGATCTGCATCAAACGAACAACAGCCATAGAGAACGTCAGATTGTAACCATCGTTCTTCCAAAAAGGAATCAATTGATGTCATCTAGGACGTCATTCGCACGAAGAATGTGTACAAGTTTAAGAGAATCACTTAACCCTTTACTTAATTCTTAGAATCAAAGTGCCTCTTGACTATTTATCTTTTTCGTGTGTTTGTTTGCATACATAGTAAAAGCTCGTTAATGTGGGGCATTTTTTAAAAGTATTTGCGAACAGAGTCTAGCAAAAATGCCCAATTTGCAACAAGTGGACCATCATGTAGTGAACTACATTCCTAAAGGTGGAATTTCGTCGAATTGGGGAACAATCGTGCAGTTCTCACAATCGAAATGAACCGAATATTGCGAATTCAACAAAGTAACCAAGAGAGCCATACGAAAGGATATCAGAAAAGCAATACTGGTAACAATACAAGAAATTACAGAATCACAAATACAAAAATCTGAAATAAGAGAAGCAATAAAGAAATTAAAAAATCAAAAAACGAAATGACAACATTTGAAATGAAATCTTAAAAGCGAGATCTGAAGAAATAATAGATCAGCTTCATTGGCTATTCAACAAAATAGTGGAACTAGAATACATCCCAAAACAGCGGACAAACTCGGAGGATATCCTATTACACAAAAAAGGAGATAGTGATAAAATATCTAACTATCGACCTGTAAATCTCATGTCAAATGTATACAAAGTATTTGCATTTATGATATATCAGAATTTACAAAACACTTACGTAAACCAACCATACGAACAAGCAGGATTCAGAAGAACATATTCAACCATAGATCACCTTCATAGCATCAACCAAATGAAGGAGAAACATAACGAATATAACGTTCCCCTATTTATACGATTCGTTGACTATGCCAAAGCTTTTGATTTTCTGGAACACCAAGATACTCATATATGGCAGGCTTTGAGTTAATCAAAGGTTGAAAGCAAATATATAAATATAATAAGAATGTCATGTAGCCAGGATGGAGAGAAGATGGACGAAAACTATGATGGAATAGTATCCAAAGGTGAGGAAAAGGAGAAGAGGGAGATCAAAGATCAGATGGGAGGATTGTATCAGAGAAACGGCGGTGAACAATAGATGACGCTGACCAAGATGGGGAAAATTGGGTCATTGGGGCCTTTGCCCGTTCGCGGAATGTCTAGAGGATATTATTATTAATATTATTAGTAACATTTTTAGTTGTATGAAAGTGTGAGTCAATATATTTATATATTGTTTGAATTTACAAATTAACAACAAGGCTGTAAGGGATATTCGGATTCTTAATAATGAAAAATAATAACCAAAAATAATAAGTACCTGCAGCTTAGTGAATAATAGGGACTATAAGACAACGAGTCATATACACATGCCCAAGAAAGCTGAAAATGTCTACGGAAAAAATCTAATACTTTTGTATCTATTTTCAAAATCGAGATCCTGTTCTGTTATAATGACTGAAAATATTTTAAAAATGTAAAACAAGTTCAACAATCTAACACTTTGTAATGCTGATTAAAATTTTCGTCATTGTGGGCCAAAAATATATTAATTTAATAGTATATTAAAAAACAAGCTGCAGAAGGCACTCTTTCACGCATGAGTCCTGAACGGGTGAATGCCCTGAATAGCCTTCTGTACGAGTGTTTTATACTATTCTTTCTACTTTGTGCCCTTTTTACGTGAAAACTTAAACTTTGTTAAGTATTTCAACATTTAGGGATATTTGTGTACTGTGTACTGTAGAAAAAATAATATAAAATACTCGTAGAGAACGTTATTCAGGGCATTCGTCCGTTCAGGACCAACATAAAGAAAAAATTATACCAGACTCATTTTAACAATTTTCATTTTAGCACTGTTTTGGGTTGGGTTGGGTTCATCGATTTTTAGTCAATATATTAAACGGAAAATATGGGTGAGTGTACTAATGTCATTTAGACATCAATACGCTTACACTCGTGCTGCTATGTGATCGTAGGGGACTAAGTCGGTATCGTCAAGACTTGTAACTACGTCGCAGGCATCGGCGCGGAAGGCTGCTTTGTTGAAAATATGCGTTAGTACACTCACGCAAACCATTCGCAACTTATGTTTGCACACAGTACTTTATTGAATCTAAATGTACATTTCGACAACTATGTTGCGGTCTATGATAGAAATACAAACCCAACCCAACCCAACCCAACCCAACCCAATCCTACCCAAGAAAACCCCATCCCAACACAACCCGACCCTACCCAACCCAACCCAACAAATTTCAAAATTTTGTCAATTTTCTTACTTTTGGAAATTTTGATCATGTAGCATCTCCGATACAACAATTTTAACAATTTTAAAATTTTGTTTGCGTTTTAGATAAGTTTTTCGTTTTACAAAATTATTTGGTATGTCATGATTTTACCTGTTCTTTTATCACATTAGACAATATTTTGAACAACGTTGACGTCTCAGCTTTAAGAAGTGATAATTTGGTATGACACTAAAAAAAATATGTACAAGTAAAGTAAAAAATGCCAAAAAATCAAAATGTACAAACTTCAAACAAATATCAAAATTGAAATTTGAATTTTAATTGTTACAATTAAATTATCGATAAAATTGTCAAAAATGCAAGAATCGAAACAAAAAATTCATTGAAATACATTTTTGAAATGGTAAGTAATGGTGAAAATACAAAATGTCCACCAAATTGAGAAAATTATCTAAAATTCAAGAGAAAAAATTTCAAATTTAAAATAATCCACCTCCAACCCAACCCAACCCAACCCAACAAGCATCTAAATTTTCGAATAAAGTCCCAAACGAAGTCAACGTGCGCATGAAGTTGACAACGAAATTTGGTTCACCAGATAGAAATTGAATGACAGAACAATCGTTTCCTGGTAAAAATTACAATAAATAGACATGCAATGAAGTTCTTGTTAGACACTGGTATAACCGGTGGCTTAGAAGGTTATCAACTCCCAGTGATCAATTAAAAAGTTAAGGAAAAACCCATCTACCGCTGAACGGCTGGACCACTGTTGAGGTTAAGATAGACAATATGAAGTGAATTCTACAGTCTACACCCTCAATGGTGCGAATTTATTTGCAGTATCTAGATTCAAAATATTTGGGCTTAATAAAATCTCCACCAGAAATTGCTTATCAAGTCGAACCAACACTATTCACATTATTAATTAATGCCAAGTACATTACAATGCATTGTGATGTATTTCGATACGTTGCAAAATTGTACATAACTTAACTACTATTACTAACTGAATGTTATAGTCGGTTAAAAACTTAATATTGCCCATTGTATATATGAAGTTTCTAATATTTATTGCACTGTTCTGACTGGCTGTTGGCCTTCTCCAAAAATTCGTCAATTGTATAGACTCTTGTAGACTTGTGTAGATAATTATAGCAGCCATCAAATGTTAAGCAAGCAATTCCGTATATATTCGACACGTCGTATCTACCCGGCGTGTAACTAGAAACGTCGATGTTGAACTTCAGTAGGTACTTAATTATTGATATGAAAAAGCGACAACAAAAAAAGTTGTCATCCAATGTTAAGTAGCGTAAGGATGGCGCATTAAGGTGTATGTTATCGAAGTGAAGTTCATTTAAACCAAGTGCCGATACGTCGAGCTTATTAACACTGGTTGGCACCAAAATATTGGAGTCGAACTCGAAGTAAAGTACGTTATGAGAAATATTCAAAATAGTCAGATGTTTCACTGGTGAGAATATCCCCAATGGAAGCTCTTTCAACTGGTTTCCCGCCAAATTTAATTGCGTTAGACCCATTGTATGTTTGAAGACGCCAGATGGTAAGCAGCTTAAATTATTATACTGAAGATCTAAAGATCGCAAATCGCCCAGGCCTCGAAATGAATCCGTGTACAAGGACCCGATCTCATTGAACGATAAGTCGATGGACTCGGCCCCGTATATGCCATGAAAAACGTCCTGGGGAATTCGACGAAGTTTATTGCCTTTCATGATAATGACACTGGCCTTCAGATGGTGCAAGAAACCTGGCGTCAACTCCACTAATTTGTTGTACTCCAAGTGGAGCTCGTCGACTCGCGTTAGTCCGGAGAAAGCGCCCGCTGATATGTTCACCACGTCGTTGTGTTCTAGGTGTATGAACCTCGCCCAGATCAAATTGGAAAAGGCCCTGACGGTTATGTTCTGTATGTGGCTCCCGTTGACGTAGAAATTCAATAGACTGTTCTTGTGGTGGAACGTTTCCGCGGAAAACACGATGATGGAGCAATTGATGCACTCGAGTGTAACAAGGCGATTGTAGGAGTGCGCCGGGAAGGCGTCCGTGATGTTACTGCACTGATATCGATTTAACGATGAATTGGAGAAGCATTTTCCGTCTGTAAATAGTTGGGTCGGCTCGACTCCCACAATGGAAAGCGACAATATTCCAATTAAAACAATGTTCATGATCTAAAATTAAAAAAAATAAATTTATATTGTTCGCTTTGGTATTAATTGTTTTTTTGTGGTAGAATTTGGACATTTCGTATGAAATAAAATGTGTAACAATGGCAATAGGCAATTCATCGGCTTACCTTAGATACACTTTCAACCACGATCGAACTACAATTTGAAATGCGCTCCGATTGCCATTGTATATTTATGATGACCCTAGGAAAATTTGAATACAAACGTGAATTTCCATAATGGAATGTATTGTCTACAATGAATATCTAACGCGTCGGTAAACGCAAACATAATTAATATGAAATTCAATTATCGTTATCGTGAAGGTATCATTTTTGGCCAAATGATACATTTATTTACTAATAGATATTATTTAACCAGTTAAGTTTGAAGAGGGTCGCAGTTAATGAATTTTATTATTATTGTTTATATGTCTAACCAATTATTACTTTTGCACAAAGAATTCAATAATAGTAACAAAAAATACTAACACTGTCTTTAGATATAACGTGCGGACAAGTCGTTAAAAAATTCCAATGTATTGGTTCGGCCACTCCTAATTTGAAGTATTCGTCCTGTCGTAGAGGAGAAGGAGAGTAGATGTTTAAAATCAACACTGCTGTTGGTCTTAAAGTCTTATAATTTAAATATCCAGAGTGGCTTAAGTTTAAGTTATTGTCAATATGTTTTCCAATGACAGTTGGTATCGAGGACCAATAAGAAACATTGCTGGCCTTCATCAAAATATATTTCTTCTACCTTAGGCGATTGTCTAAAATAATTGATATATTCTTGTGGCAGTTGCTGATTATTAAATATAACAGCGGAGCAATGACGCACGTGCCTGTGACATAGGTAGATTTAGAATCGTTACCGATATTTTCCATTATGTATCTAAGCCTTGGAGACATGTCAAGGACTTGGAGTTGGTCAGGAACCACTGTTGGGTCTTTACTTGTAACTATTATGCTGTGTAATCAGCGATTATAGCGTTTATTGTAGTTGTCGAGGTTTATATCTATCTGCTTGATAGAGCACAATACCAAAGACACATTATATTTTCTTCTTGATACTTAACTTCATTGAAGAATTTAGTAATAAGTAGTGGAAGTGTAGGCTTCAGCTTAAATAATCCATGGTAGCAGATTTTATTGAAAGCTATGCAAAAATAACCCCAATCAAGTATTGCCGACTAACTAACTAACGATGAATCTAGTCAATGGCGTTGTCGAAACCTGAATTGTTCTTCTGGGTTCTATCTCAGAGGGTTTCATCGGATGAAGAAAGATATTAATGATAATATAATTATATATATCAAGTTTCTTCAACTAACCAATCTATTACTTAATATAATCTCTCCTAATAAATTTAAAGAGGGAGGAGCAGCTATATTAGAAGCGTTTTTAATAAAATGGTTAATATTGTCGATCTTATGTTCCTCAGCTGCTTTGAATAGCTTTGGAATGAGGAATATGTGAGGCTAAAAACCTGTCTTTAATATCTGCACGATTCTTCAACATTGTTTCAGTAAAGATCATACCCCGGCGCCTTCTTCGACATATGACGTTTTAATTAGGTTCCTGACTTGACTTTCTTTTGTGGGTTTGATGGATTGTGACATTTGTTTTTCTGAAGTTACGATTTCCTCGTTTACTTCCGGCGTTGATTCGGAGGGATGCGAATTGAAAACATTTGTAATGTGCCCTGCAAATGTTTCTTTTGCTTTGTCCCTCGTGTTTTATTGCCTAATTGAATAGATCGTTTAAATGGTTCGATCTTTAGGTTTTTAGTGGCCTTCCATAGTAGTTTATCTTCGTTAGGTTTTTAGTGGCCTTCCATAGTAGTTTATCTTCGTTCTATCGTTTAGCATGTTAATTAAAAGACCTTTTAGCCACACCTACAACTTAACGCTTATGATTGCTTATATTGTTTTTGTGTCTAAATCTATTTACACGAAAGATGGACGAATCTTACACCTCAATGGTGTAGTGAACATTAATTAAAACAGGTCCATGAAGACTAACTGGTGGATCGCTAGACAATATTGTTTTTGGGTTATTACCCTTCGTCAGTACCGATTACCAAGAACCTATTTTAATTAATGTTCACTACACCATTGAGGTGTAAGATTCGTCCATCTTTGGTGTAAATTTTACATTTTTCTGTCATATTTGACAAGACACATTTTCAATTTAAATCTATTTATATACAAAAAATCTCCCCATTCGTCACGTAGCGCTCGACTACGCATAATCCGTATCAATTATTTGTTTGGGCCACCATCGTCACGATCTTCGGAACTCTATTGATGGAAACAACGAACACCAATTTAACATCGTAAAATATTGGCCACATTTAAAGTTAACGCGAATATTTCTTGTTGTGTGAAGCTATGTGTTTTTCGTTTATATCTACTGTGGTTTGCAAAACCAAATAGAATGGTGTGGTGTAATGAACACGTTTCAATAACATGGATATTTAACGATTTATTAATGGATAATTTAAGTTTGCGTAACTTAGTAACGTCTTACAATGGGGAATGGTATGCATTATTATGATTTATCTCTCGACCTAACTCATTTTTCTTTCATACAATTGGTAACAATAATTGTGATTTAAGCAACGGCCTTATTTTTATCATCTACCATAGAAAACTCCATAAATTGGAATATTAGTGGCATTGGGACTCCTTTTAATATTTATAACAATCTTGAATTGTGTTAATAACAGCTTATTAGATAAATCTACGAAGAGCTTTCCCATATAGGAAAGAGTTTTTGCCATACAGAAAGAAGTATTTAGTTCGATAAAAGGAGAAATTGTATTTTTATATGGTGTTTATAGATTACATTCAACATCATGCCATATTAAAATATATAAAATAAAATTTTGTTCTTGTCGAGAAAAAATTAGTTTTGTTAAAATGTCATGTTTTGAGCTTAAATTAGAGATCTAAAAACAATTCTAATGTATTGTAGAATATTTTTTTCTTACCTTTCTACCATACAACCTTTATGCACTTCCAAAATCTGATTTTTCCTTAAAATTATTTATACAACTAATTCTATACCTATTTACACATATTCTAATTAATGGCGACCCATTTGTACCCCTTTTTATAACTTCGCACTTTTTAATAACTTATCATTAAAACTCTTTCCTCCCTTTATCATTCTTTTATTAGTTGTCATACATTTTTTATGTGACATTCGTTTAATAAATTATTATGTATAAAAACCAAACCGAATTCGGGGTAAAACTTAAAATTACATGGAAATGTTAATTTTATTTACTACAAGCACTTAAGTACAATACAGCATTGTCGTCTTATATTTAAAAATATCAAAGATGGAAAGCCTGGTGATATCAACTTTTAGATTTTTGGCTTGGTCAGGGGTACGATTAAAGGAAACTATCATTTTATTATCTTAGTTCATATACATCCGACACCTTGACGATCTTCAGATACATGGGCTACGCCTCTATTCGAGAATTACGTTTTCTTCTTTCGTTCTGTAACTGTGAAGCGTGGATGTGCTTTAAAAATTTCGTGGGCCACGACCACAAATGCAAGACGATTGAACTGATTTGATTATTACATCAACAGGAATATTGTCAATACATAGATAATTTATAGCCCACTTACTTTTCCTCAACTGTCATGTCTTAATTAGAGCCCACATCTATGGATGTATTATTTTTCTTTGGTGCAACATACATCTTATGATATATGCATCCCACGTTTTAAACTAACATATAAGTGACATTAGATGGTTTTGGCTGATTGCCTTAATATTTTTTTTCCAATTTTTGTTTGTTTAACACATCAACAAAATTGACAATGACTGCTGGGTTAAATTAAAAAAATCAACAAAAAAAGAAGAATGCGCATAACAGTACGAACAGGCAATTCCGTTAACATTCATCGTGTCGTACCTTCCGAAAGTGTATCGATTTACATCTACGTTCACATCTTTTAGGTACGCGATAGTTGCTATTAACCTATTGCAACCCCAGAGGTTGTCATTCGAGGCCACATATTGCAACGAAGGAGCATAAGTGTGTACATCATCCAAGTGTCCGCTGCTTAAACCGTTTCTCGACACGTCAAGTGTGGTAATCGACATAGGAAGCAAGATGTTCGAATTGAATACATTCAATTTGTTATTTGATACGTTGAAAACTCTCAGAAGGTTTAACGGCGAAAATATTTCTATTCCAAGCGACGACAATTTGTTACCGGACAGATTCAACTCTACCAGAGACCGAATGTGCTTGAAAACTCCCATCGGCACATTCATCAAATTGTTAAACTGAAGATTTAACTTCTCCAAACCATCCAGATGTTGAAAGGCATCAGTATACAAGAACTTGATGTCGTTGAATGACAAATCGATGGATCGAATGCCGTAAACACCGCGGAAGCAGTCTATGGGTATTTGTTGTATTTCATTATTTCGTAGTATAATTACGCCTGCTTCTAGATTGTTCAGAAAACCGGGCGTCAGATCGACTAATTTGTTGTGTTCTAGATGGAGTTCTTTCACAGATCTCAGCCCGAAGAAGGCATCTGCTGATATATTTACGATCTGATTATGTTCCAAATGGATATCATCTACATGTAATTTAGAAAAAGCTCTGCTGCTAATGTTCTGTATTTGACTAGCGTTAACATAGAAGTTTAAAATATGCGTCTCGTAAGGAATAGTTTTTTCGGAAAAAATCTTTATGGAGCAATTCTTGCAAGTTAAGGACACAACTCTGTCCATGAAAACTTTTGGAAGGATGTCCTTAATATTTTTACAGATATAAGTGTAGTGCAGTGTAGTGTAGTTAAATAGGCTTGAGCATTTGCCGGGCATTAATATTGGTGTTAGCTTTACGCTAACGACGAAAGTCAGCAATACTGCAGCTACAATAATCTTCATGACCCAAAACAATTCAAAATTTCAATGTTATTACTATTATTATGATTTTTGCTGATTGCAATACATGTTCTTGAATTGAATGATTAGACATTTCAAGCTGGTTTCAACAACGTGGTGACTGGTAATAAGGCAAATACAACTTAGAACGAAAATAATTGACGTACAAATGCAAATTGAACAATTTGCATTCGTAGCGCAACTGGTAAATTGGGGTGTTGGATAAATTACAGGTACGTCACATATTTTTAGGCCTCGACTTGAGGCAGGGTAAACTAGAAAGCCTTGCATATAGCCAGAAGCTTAAAAAAACTTGATCTTTAAGAAAATTATACAATAAAAAATCCCTAAATGATTTTCGACAGATAATCGGTCACAGGACACAGAAGTTGGATAGAAACTGTTAAAACTAAGAAAAATAATATGAAAATATTTAATGAAGATTCAAATGAACGTTTTTGATGAAAAAAATATCGGCATGAATAATCAAAATTAGGACAAATGTGCCGCACACATACATAATTTGTTCGACTTACCTCTACAAATTCACTTTCAGTAATATACAAAGACGTAATGTATCTATACGTTGAAATTTCTCTAAGCACTGCCCAACAATGAGAGTTTATAGTTTATATGGTTTAAATGGCCATCGGAACGATTGTACATTTATGATGACACGAGGAAAATTTGAATACAAACGTGAATTTTCATAATGGAATGTATTGCCTACAATGAATATCTGACGCTTAACTAAACGCAAACATAATTAATATGAAAATCAATTATGGTTATCGTGAAGACATCATTTTTGACCAAATGATACATTTATTTACTAATAGATATTATTTAACCCGGTAAGTTTGAAAAGGGTCGCAGTTAAGGAATTTTATTACTATTGTTTATATAATAGTAACAAAAAATACCAACACTGTCTTTAGACATAACGTGTGGACAAGCCGTTAAAAAATTCCAATGTATTGGTTCGGCCGCTCGCAGTTCGAAGCATAACTCGCCCTGTCGTAGAGGAGAAGCAGAGTAGATGTTTGAAATCAACGCTGTTGTTGGTTTTAAAGTCTTATATTTAAATGTCCAGAATGGCCTAAGTTTAAGCCATTGTCAATATGTTTTCCAATGACAGTTGGTATCGAGGGCCAATAAGAAAAATTGCTGCCCTTCATGAAAATATGTTTCTTTCACCTTAGGCGACTGTCTAAAATAATTGGTACTTTCTCGTGGCAGTTGCTGATTATTAAATCAACAGCGGAGCAATGACGCAATGCTTGTGCCATAGGTAGATTTGGAATCCTTTACCGTTATTCTCCATTATGTACCTAAGCCTTGTAGGCATGTCAATGATTTGGAGTTGGTCAGGAACCACTGTTGGGTCTTTACTTATAGCTATTATGCTGGGTAATCAGCGGATATAACACCAAAGACACATTGTATTTTCGTCTTGATACTTAACTTGATTGAAGAATTTAATAATAAGCTGTGAGAGTTTAGGCTTCGGCTTAAATAATCCATGGTGCTAGAATGTATCGAAAGCTATAATCACCCCGATCAATTTTCTTCTTGAAAAGTATTGCCTATCCTATGCATCTATGGTTTTCTCGCAACCTGAATTTTTCTTCTGGGTTATATCTCAGGCAGAAGGTTTCATCGCATGAAGAACAGATTTTCGAGCGTTTTTTTTAAAGAGGAATACGTTCGATATTATGTTCCTCAGCTGCTTTGATTAACTTTGGAATGAGGAACATGTGAGGTTAAATGGCCTGTCTTTAATATCTGCACGATTCTTCAACATTGTTGCAGTAAAGATCATACCCGGCGCCTTCTTCGATATATAAAGTTTTAATTAGGTTCCTGACTTGACTTTCTTTTGTGGGTTTGATGGATGGTGACATTTGATGTGGAGTTTCATGGAATTACGATTTCCTCGATTACTTCACGGGTTGATTAGGACAGATGGGATTTGAAAATATATGTAGAGTGTACTGCAAATGTTTCTTTTCTTCTGTCCATTGTTTTTATGTCGGAATCCAATGGATTCTGTGGTTCGATTTTTAGGTACTTAGTGGCCTTCCATAGTAGTTGTTTCGTTGCCGATAAATTTCTCGTGTTCCTGAGAAGCCCTGTTAACGTTCCTAACTTCCTCGTTAACTATTGCTTTATTTTTGTTTTATCGTTCGCATCCAGATTTGTGTTACCTTCCTCGTTTCAATAATCGCCTCTTTGACAATATTTTGAATATTGAAATATTAGTGTATGTGGTTAAAGGTGGTTAGCGAGAGGCACCGATTTATATATACAGAATACATAATGAGTGATCCGATGACAAGTCCTTCTGCGATAGTATTTTCAATATTGAGACCCTTGGTGGTGCTGATAGAAGTCTCCTCTAGCTGATAATCTATTAGCAACTTTTTTAATCGTCCGTCTTTCATGATCACTGCCGCTTGAATTGTTTGTACGATATATTGAGTAAGTGTTCTTAAAGAAAAGTTCTGTGAAACGAAAATGCTCTAAAGATCTACAGCTCTACAGTAAAACATGATCATATAATGATTCGAATTCAAGATTCGATGAAGAACGTGTACCTATTCTATAACTTTTCCAGACGATCGTTAGCATAGAGTCTTTCAATAAAATACTATTTTTTATTAAAACAATTTATTACGTAGCGGTAGATAATAACTGACTTCACAACTTTTATTTGAATAACTCCTTACAAGAAGGAGTGTTTTGTTTTCAACTAGTTAACGAGTTTATAGTTCCTAAGATTATGGATGATATAAAAGTAAATGCAGAGAAATAACGTTTTCGACCATTGTAACGGAATCACGACTCGCCTGTGAACAGGAACACGTTCCCATTGTAGACGTTGCTACAAAATTAAGAATACCATTTTGGATGGTCATTTTCACAATGTTTGCAGATTTTCGTCTTATACAGACCTATCTTTCTGTAGCAATTCCATAAACGCTGACCAATGGGCTGACGTTAGCAGTTGTTGGGATATGTTGAATTATTCCATGTTCAATCAAGCCAATAGGACGAACAACTTACACCTCATTAAGACGTAGCTTATTTCAATAGGTCATTTAGAATAATGTATTCATGTATAAACTAAATCTCTAAACTAAACTGTAAGTAACATTACATTCACATTGTTTTTCGTAGTTTCTTTAAACTATTAATTTTTTCGGTTTTATTAGTTTATTATAATAAAATGTGTATGCCATAGAAAATTAATGTTCAATCTTCATACCGGTTCCATTTAAAAATGTATGCATTATACGCCACGAATTTTCGTTTCCCTGAAGTAATTTCGTCCTCTTAATTGCACATTGTATATCAGTTCGTAGTACACGGCGCTAATAGGAAAACTTTTTTTTTGTACCAGTACTTCTTCAGCACGGTTAGAAAATAATGATTGCGTACATACTATAATACTTACTATATAAATTAATTTTCAAAATAGCGTAAAGAATTTACGTGTTATTTCGGATTATAGCTCGATATTTAGCAAATGTATTCAACAAGCATACGTTATATAAGCAACGTATGTGGAACAACCATAACACGATGCAATAATAAATTTAACATCCTTAGGCTAGGCTAAGATATCTTAGGTTATCTTAAGTCAAGGTAAGTGTGGTTAGGCTAGGTTAAGGTTGTACAAATTGCATCTCAAACACCGCCATTTTCACTATCTAACTTTACATGTACAATATATTTTTTAAATGAGGCTTGTTTTAATAATATATCTATATACTACAAAAAGAACATTAGTTAATATTTCATTGCAATATAATCTTAATAATGATTGCGTTCGGCGAACTTCAATTTCAACAAATATTTCCTCGCGTGGTGTTTGTAAATTCTAAGAATCTAGCAGTAGAAGAACCTTCAAACGTACAGTGGGAACAAGCAATTCCGCCAATGTTCATCGTGTCGTACCTTCCGAAAGTGTACCGAAGCAGATCTACTTTGAGACCTTTAAGGCGCTTGATTGTTTCCAGTAAGTCATAACAGTTCCAAATGTTGTCATTCGACGCCACATATCGCAACGTGGGCGCAAAAATGTTTATATCACACAAGTGACCGCTACGTAAACCATTTGTCGATAGGTCAAGTGTGCTAATCGACATGGCCGGCAAGATGTTCCGTTCGAATTCTTTCAATTCGTTACTGGATACGTTTAAAGTTGTCAGATAGTTTAGCGCCGAAAATGTTGTTATGCGAAGTGACTTCAATTTGTTTCCGGACAGGTTCAAGTGTAACAGAGACTGAATGTGCTTGAAAACTCCCATCGGCAAATTCATCAAATTGTTAAACTGAAGATTTAACTTTTCCAAACCATCCAGGTGTTGAAAGGCATCCGTATCCAAGAACTTGATGTCGTTGAATGACAAATCGATGGATCGAATGCCGCTAACACCGCGAAAAGAGTCTTTAGGTATTTGTTGTATTTCATTATTTCGTAGTATAATTACGCCTGCTTCTAGATTGTTCAGAAAACCGGGCGTCAGATCGACTAATTTGTTGTGTTCTAAGTGGAGCTCTTTCACAGCTGTCAGTCCGTAGAAGGCGTCTGCTGATACATTTACGATTTGATTATGTTCCAAATGGATATAATCTACATGCGTCAATGTGGAAAAAGCTCCGTTGGTTATGTTCTCTATTTGACTCGCGTTAACATAGAAATGACTTATACGGTACACGTAAGGAAAAGTTTTTTCGGAAAAAATCTTTATGGAGCAATTCATGCATGTTAAGGCATATATGTATGTATAGTATGAAACACGCGGAAATATGTCCTTAATATTTTTGCAGATACGATCGCCGTCATTCCATTCTGAGCATTCACCGGGCATTAATATTTGTGTTAGCTTTACGCCAACGACCAAAGTCACCAATAATGCAACTACAATAATCTTCATGACCTAAAACAATTGAAAATTTCAATGCTATTACTAGTATTATAGTTTTTGCTTATTGTAATATATGTTCTTCAATCGAATGATTAGACATTGCAAGCAGGTTTTCAACAATGTGCTGTCGTAGCTGAACTGTTAAATTGGGATGTTGGATAAATTATAGGTGCGCCACTTATTTTTAGGCCGCGACTTGGGGCAGGGAAAACTAGAAAGCCTTGCATATAGCCAGAAGCTTAAAAAAATCTTGATGTTTAAGAAAATTATACAATAAAAATTCCCTAAATGGTCTGTCATATATAAGCTTAGAATGATAATATCAATATGTAGTAAATGCTTCATTAAAGTAAACCTCCCAACGTCTCAAGTGAGACAAGCTTATGTGACGAAAGTAGCTTAAAATTCGACGAGATGGTAAGCTCACACAGTTGGATACTTTTATTGTAAATCTTTTATTCTTTAATAGGGTGTACATAGTGTTGGTTTTAGTATCATGCGTGAGACAAAGTATCCAAAACATTGACTAGGCGGTGTAGTACCTTGGGTAAAAGAGAAATGACACAATAGCCTTGAAAATGTGAACAAGATAATGCGTGTCTACCTTAAATGTTGGGGGAGTTGCTCTTCGATTTTAGAAATATGGTATAGTTGTGATACCATCTAAGGTTTATTCGGAGATCAACCACAGTGTCGCAATTTCATGTGAAGCTCGACTATCTTTAAAGCAAACTACAAAGAATATCACTCATTGCGAGATTATCTGGGGTAGTGGGCTATGGGTTTGGAATTAAGATAATGCAAGAAAATTTTATGAGAAGGCAGAAGTGAAGTGTTTAAAGATGAAACCTTAAAAGGGAGAAGACTAGGATCAAAACAATGTCTTAGATTCTAGTTTTGCATGAAATTTAGGACACAATATCTAAAAGACGACTGAATTTTCGACTGCTAATCGGTCACCGGACACAGAAGTTAGGTAGAAACTGTTAAAACGCAGAAAAATCATATGAAAATATTTAATGAAGATTCAAATGAACGTTGTTGATGAAAGAATATCGGGATGAATAATCAAAATTAGGACAAATGTGCCGCACATATACATACATACATACATAATTTGTTCGACTTACCTCTGCAAATTCACTTTCAGTAATATACAAAGACGTAATGTATCTATACGTGGAAATTTCTCTAACCACTGCTCAACAATGAGAGTTTGTAGTCAATTCATCGATTTACCTTAAATACACTTTCAATAGCGTTGCAATTTTAAATGGCCATCGGAATGATTGTATATTTATGATGACCCGAGGAAAATTTGAATACAAACGTGAATTTCCATAATGAAATGTATTGTCTACAATGAATATCTAACGTGTCGGCAAACGCAAACATAATTAATATGAAATTTAATTGTGGTTATCATTTTTGGCCAAATGATACATCGCAGAGGGTTTCATCGCATGAAGCACAGATTTTCGAGCGTTTTTAATAAAATGATTAATACTGTCGATGTTATGTTCCTCAGCTGCTTTGAATAGCTTTGGAATGAAGAATATGTTAAGCTAAATGGCTTTTAATATCTGCACGATTCTTCAACATTGTTGCAAAAAAGATCATACCCTGCCGCCTTCAACATATAATTTTTTAATTTGGTTCCTGGTTTGATTTTCTTTTGTGGGTTTGATGGATGGTGACATTTGTTTTTCTGAACGAGTTCGACGTTTACTTCCGGCGTTGATTCGGAGGGATGCGAATTGAAAACATTTGTAATGTGCCCTGCAAATTTTTCTTTTGTTTTGTCCCTCGTGTTTTATTGCCTAATTGAATAGATCGTTTGAATGGTTCGATCTTTAGGTCCTTAGTGGCCTTCCACATTAGTTGTTTTGTTCCAAATTCCACGTGTAATTCCACACATATTGCTTTATCTTCGTTATATCGTTCAGATCCAAATACGATAATTGAATACCCCCCATTGCGGTAGCTCTGATGTTGATCCATAGGTTTTCCACAGCTGTGTCGATTTCCTTAGCCATTTTAAGGGATACGTCCGTATCGAGTCTCGATATACCGTTAGGTCCCATTGATATTGTTATTTCGTCTAAACAATTTACCGAGTCGTAAAGAAATGTTTAACATGCGATCACATTACTGACACATCAAAGCATGTTAATTAAAAGACCTTTTAGCCACACCTACAACTTAACGCTTATGATTGCTTATATTGTTTTTGTGTCCACATTTATTTACACGAAAGATGGACGAATCTTACACCCCAATGGTGTAGTGAACATTAATTAAAATTAAAAATGAAGACTAACTGGTGGATCGCTAGACAATATTGTTTTTGGGTTATTACCCTTCGTCAGTAGCGATTACCAAGAACCTATTTTAATTAATGTTCACTACACCACCTCAATGGTGTAGATTCGTGTAAGATTCGTCCATCTTTCGTGTAAATTTTACATTTTTCTGTCATATTTGACAAGACACATTTTCGATTTAAATCTATTTATATACAAAAAATCTCCCCATTCGTCACGTAGCGCTCGACCCCGCATAATCCGTATCAATTATGTGTTTGGGCCACCATCGACACGATCTTCGGAACTCTATTGATGGAAACAACGAACACCACGCAATTTAACATAGTAAAATATTGGCCAAATTTAAAGCTAACGCGAATATTTCTTGTTGTATGAAGCTATGTGTTTTTCGTTTATATCTACTGTTGTTGCAAAACCAAATAGAATGGTGTGGTGTAATGAACACGTTTCAATAACATAGATATTTAACGATTTATTAATGGATAATTTAAGTTTACGTAACTTACAATGGGGAATGGTATGAATTATTATGATTTATCTCTCGACCTAACTCATTTTTCTTTCATACAATTGGCAACAATAATTGTGATTTAAGCAACGACCTTATTTTTATCCTCTACCATAGAAAACTCCATAAATTGGAATATTAGTGGCATTGGGACTCCTTTTAATATTTATAACAATCTTGAATTGTGTTAATAACAGCTTATTAGATAAATCTACGAAGAGCTTTCCCATATAGGGAAGAGTTTTTGCCATACAGAAAGAAGTATTTAGTTCGATAAAAGGAGAAATTGTATTTTTATATGGTGTTTATAGATTACATTCAACATCATGCCATATTAAAATATATAAAATAAAATTTTGTTCTTGTCGAGAAAAAATTAGTTTTATTAAAATGTCATGTTTTGAGCTTAAATTAGAGATCTAAAAACAATTCTAATGTATTGTAGAATATTTCTTTCTTACCTTTCTACCATACAACCTTTATGTACTTCCAAAATCTGATTTTTCCTTAAAATCATTGTAATAATTTTCTAATTAATGGCCACCCATTTGTACCCCTTTTTATAACTTCGCACTTTTTAATAACTTATCATTAAAACTCTTTCCTCCCTTTATCATTCTTTTATTACTTGTCATACATTTTTTATGTGACATTCGTTTAATAAATTATTATGTATAAAAACCAAACCGAATTCGGGGTAAAACTGGAAATTACATGGAAATGTTAATTTTATTTAGTACAAGCACTTAAGTACACTACAGCATTGTCGTCTTATATTTAAAAATATTCAAAGATGGAAAGCCTGGTGATATCAACTTTTAGATTTTTGGCTTGGTCAGGGGTACGATTAAAGGAAACTATCATTTTATTATCTCAGTTCATATACATCCGACACCTTGACGATCTTCAGATACATGGGTTGCGCCTCTATTCGAGAATTACGTTTTCTTCTTTCGTGCTGTAACTGGGAAGCGTGGATGTGCTTTAAAAATTTCGTGGGCCACGACCACAAATGCAAGACGATTGAATTGATTTGATTATTACATCATTTGAATGTTAATTAAATAACAGGAATATTGTCAATACATAGATAATTTATAGCCCACTTACTTTTCCTCAACTGTCATGTCTTAATTAGAGCCCACATCTATGGATGTATTATTTTTCTTTGGTGCAACATACATCTTATGATATATGCAACCCACGTTTTAAACTAACATATAAGTGACATTAGATGGTTTTGGCTGATTGTCTTAATAAATTTTTTTCCAATTTTTGTTTGTTTAACACATCAACAAAATTGACAATGACTGCTGGGTTAAATTAAAAAAATCAACAAAAAAAGAAGAATGCGCATAACAGTACGAACAGGCAATTCCGTTAACATTCATCGTGTCGTACCTTCCGAAAGTGTATCGATTTACATCTACGTTCACATCTTTTAGGTACGCGATCGTTGCTATTAACCTATTGCAACCCCAGAGGTTGTCATTCGAGGCCACATATTGCAACGAAGGAGCATAAGTGTGTACATCATCCAAGTGTCCGCTGCTTAAACCGTTTCTCGACACGTCAAGTGTGGTAATCGACATAGGAAGTAAGATGTTCGAATTGAATACGTTCAATTTGTTATTTGATACGTTGAAAACTCTCAGAAGGTTTAACGGCGAAAATATTTCTATTCCAAGCGACGACAATTTGTTACCGGACAGATTCAACTCTACCAGAGACCGAATGTGCTTGAAAACTCCCATCGGCATATTCATCAAATTGTTAAACTGAAGATTTAACTTCTCCAAACCATCCAGATGTTGAAAGGCATCAGTATACAAGAACTTGATTTCGTTGAATGACAAATCGATGGATCGAATGCCGTAAACACCGCGAAAGCAGTCTATGGGTATTTGTTGTATTTCATTATTTCGTAGTATAATTACGCCTGCTTCTAGATTGTTCAGAAAACCGGGCGTCAGGTCGACTAATTTGTTGTGTTCTAGGTGGAGCTCTTTCACAGCTGTCAGTCCGAAGAAGGCGTCTGCTGATACATTTACGATTTGATTATGTTCCAAATGGATATAATATACATGTTGCAATGTGGAAAAAGCGCCGCTGGTTATGGTCTCTATTTTACTAGCGTTAACATACAAGTTATGTATATATTGCGCGTAGGGAAAAGTTTTTTCGGAAAAAACCTTTATGGAGCAATTCTTACATATTAAGGAATCAACTGTTTTCCTGGAAACCACTGGAAAGATGTCCATAATATTTTTACAGATATATGTGCGGTAGTAACTCATATATAAGCATTCACCGGGCATTAATATTGGTGTTAGCTTTACGCCAACGACGAAAGTCAGCAATACTGCAACTAAAATAATCTTCATGACCTAAAACAATTGAAAATTTCAATGTTTATTTACTTTTTTATATTATTATAATTTTTGCTGATTGTAATATATGTTCTTGAATCGAATGATTAGACATTGCAAGCAGGTTTTCAACAATGTGATAACTTGGGGCAGGGAAAACTAGAAAGCCTTGCATATAGCCAGAAGCTTAAAAAACATTTGATGTTTAAGAATATCTAGTATAGAATAGTATAGTATAGAATATCTAGTAAATGCTTAATTAAAGTTAACCTCCCAACGTCTCAATTGAGACAAGCTTATGTGACGAAAGTAGCTTAAAATTCGAGATGGCAAGCTCACACAGTTGGATACTCATTGTAAATCTTTTATTCTCTAATAGGGTGTACATAGTATTGGTTTTAGTATCAAGCGTCAGACAAAGTATCCAAAATATTAACTAGGCGATGTGGTAGCTTGGGTGAAAGGGAAGTGACACAATAGCCTTGAAAATGTGAACAAGATAAATGCGTTTCTACCTTAAATGTTGGGGTGTTGCTCTTCGATTTTAGAAATGTTATAGTCGGGACAGCTAAGGATCAACCACAGTGTCGCAATCCTATGTGAAACTCGACTATCTGTAAAGCTGACTTTCGAGTAGTGGTTGGAGGGACAAGTCAATACAGACTAGGGGTTATTCTCCAAAGGAACCCAGGCTAGAGACTTTGAACTAGCGTGTCGAAACAAAATTAGACGAAATTGTCTCATTATTGTAATTTTGAATAATCGTTTAATAATCCCATCAAATTGTGAAACACAACTCAAGTCAACTCTACGCAATCTAATTAATGAATTTACGAAATAAAATTGTTGAAATATCTTCAAATATTTTGGATTTCTGTTTGAATTGAACTGACAACGTAATATGCTGCAAGTTCTTGCAAGGCTGTGTAAGTGCTGTTTGGAAGGCGACCGTTGCTTCAACATGGTTTCAGTGAATTGTTGGTAACTTCGGAGTCGTTACCACTGGAATTTCAAACTAAAAGAATAATTTGCGTAGCAGGAATTGCCATTGCATTTAAAACGGTATCAACAAAGAATATCACTCATTGCGAGTCTATCGGGGTCACTGGGCTATGGGTTTGGAATAAAGATAATGCAAGGATATTTTATGAGAAGGCAGAAGTGAAAATTTGAAAGCTAAATATTTTCGATTAGAAAAGGCGTTTAGACATGAAATCTTAACCCAAAAATGGCGAAGACAAGAATCAAAACTCTGTCTTAGATTTTAGTTTTTAATTAAATTTAGGACACAATGTCCAAAAGGAAATTACTTTTGCAGCTAATGGGTCACCGGCCACGGAAATTGGATATAACCCTAACAAGTGTTTGATGAAAATCTGGATGGAATAAATTTTGCACTTCGACTTACCTCTGCAAACTCACTTTCAGTAATATACAAAGACAAGCTTTAAAACAATCATCGTGGCGATTGTTTACCACGACGGATGTGACTCGAAGATAATTTGAATACAAAGTGTATTTTTCATACATTTTCGGCATAACAAACGAGATATAAAATTATACATTGCATATCAGGCCTAAGTTTACACGCATCGTTCACAATCAACAATGGATTAAAAGGTTAATAAAAACGCTGACCGAAAAAGACGAGAAATTTAAATGCATGAAACGAAAACAAATTCTGCAATTCAAACGAACGATGCGTAATGAAAGAAATCAAAAGTAAATGAGAAATCGAACGAAACCATTAAAAAAACTATCGAATTCCAATCAATGAAATAACAATTAAATGCCTCAGATATTTGAAATGTTCTAAGTAATATGTATGAGTAGGCTAGATTATTAAAAAGTGTATCGAACAATGTTTGGTTTAACGGCTTAAAATCCGTCGTAAACATATTATACATGGTCTTCTAACAGTCCCTGAAAAATATGTGTAATTATCTTATAAATGAGGAATACATCATTTCACTCTATTGTGTAAAACCGGAAGGCGTCAATAAAATAAAACCTATGTCGTACACTGGCTAGTCACTACAAGACTGGATTAAAAATATTTGTATTTCATTAAATATTTAATATGTGTAATTTATGATAATAATTTGAGAAATAATATGTTTTTAATCCGGATCAACTTTTTAATAATTGTAAGTTTAATATTGCGATAGTTAACTTTTGTTTTTTCAATTACAAATTTCGTATTGTGTAATTTTAGTTTGACTACAGCGTTGCATCATTTGAAAATATTATATATACAAATATAACACTTTGAAACTACCATGTATTATAAATTTTGTTGAAGCTACTTTTAATAATAGAATTTAGTTTCAAATTGTAAACAATTTGAATGTTGTGTACGTTCAAATATTTTGCTTCAAAGCTTTTAATAAATATCACAAATTAATAACAGATGCTGGTGAGCGTTTAATTGAAAATGTTCAGTTGTGATATTTGATTCTAAAGTGGTTGCAAATTTGCGTAAAACAATTGATACTTTGACAACAATTATAAATGTAGAGGCGCAATTTTAATATATTTGTTAATATGAATTTATTATAAATTCCGGTAAACATACAAGTTCAGTGAAAATAAGTATACCCATGTGGGGATTAATTCGTTGTAAACTTCGTGTGGAAAATACTAAACTAAAACTTTTCATCGCCGCTGGTCTTAAACTGCGTCGGTCGTCGCCCTGATGAGATTGATTCTGACTAATTCTCGATTGGCGCGTCCACAGCGGTATGTTTACTATACTTACTATACCATAATATATCACAAGAGATTTACGATGCATTTGTAGTTTCTCGACTTTTATGGTTTAATTGCCCCTAACAATAGACAAGAATGCGATTGGAAATGGAAATGAGTTCGCAATCGATTGTGGTTCGTTTCAAGACGTCCGGTCCTGTCCCGTCCATCGGCATCGTTAACCATCGAACCAAAGGTCTGTACTTTCGATCGATTTCGCGAAGCAAATCGGATGTGGGGTAACTACGTGTCTGCGGTAATCCATGGTAATGCGGTATCTATTTGCCAACGACACATTGATAGTTTGATAGTTTGGGCAATATTCTTTATGAATTTATTTGCACTCGATTATGTGCGATTCCCCGCGCGCACAAGGCAACGCCTTTCCGTACAGTTCTAATTCATCGACCCGGCTGTTTGATTGGTTCAGACAACTCCTGTCAGATAAACGTCAACGTTCGAAGTTCGAAATTCGACGTCAAACGTCAAACAGCCACAAAAGTGCAGTGGAAGCAGCAGAAAACTAATAATCGGCAAGTGTTACTAGTAAATGTACGACCAGATTAGCCGTGTCTTGCGCATTGTAAATATTCGGTGAGCAATTTGTTAATCACATGACATTTTAAATGGCATACGCACCTTTCACGTTGAAAGGTGTAGGTTGAGTAACAGTTTTGGAAAGTGTAGTGGACTCGAAAAACTGGAAAATATATTTCGTTAACGTTCATTGATTAGAGGCTCCTGGCAATTCGCGATCGATCGCGACTGGTTGTGTTGCATGACCATTACTGTCACTAATATGTCCATAATTCCCAAATAATTTCCAAATTTCAAAAAATGTAAAAGCTTCAAAAATTTAAACTAAAACGTCAAGACATTAAAAGAAAACACATCAATTGTAATGTAAATAAAACTAATTGTAACAAAACGTTAAACCATTAAAATGTCATTTGGCACAGACGTGAAAAATATCAAAATTGCAAAAACCCTAAGAATGCAAATTCGAAAAATATAGGACAATTAAGAGGAATAAAAAATGCTTCAAAATATAACGTGAAAAAAATTAACAAATCGAAAAAAATTTAAATATTGTCAAGTATATGTTAAAATTGTAAAAAAATTAAAAGAAAACCTATTTCAAATACATTAAAAAAAGATGGAAAAATTTTAATAAAATTCCAAATTTTCAAAAACGAAAAAATCACAACAAACATTCAATTTTTCAAAAAAAAAAAAAATAAACGGTAAAATCTATAACTTGAATGCTTGTCAAGTGACAAGTAAGCTGACACTTTGTAGTGGCATAGCTGGAACACGAAGTTGGTACATGGGCTATAACAAAATGTCCGCCATCTTGAAATAAAATCGCGGCATTCTTTCTAGCGAAGGCGTGCACCGATCAAGGTGAAATTTTGCACTGCCAGATGAAACAAACTTTGAATATTAAATCATTGGAAAAAAGTACCACAAGCGGACTACTCATTCATAAAAACTAAGTCTAACTATCTACTCAGTATTATAATATCGTAAAGCACAGCAAAAGTTGCCAGTTGGGTACTGTAATAGTTCAAAAATGGCAATCGTTCAAAATTTGGACTTCTGCTTTTTGTTAAGTTACTTATAATAAACACAACTTAGTTCAAATTAATTGTACTTCCAAATTGTTAACTTAATATGACACATTAGCAGATAATTAAATTTTGTTCAAATTTATTTAATTGTAAAAAAATTAAAATTGATAAAAACTATTCATTAACTTAGTTAGGGATTCTGTTTCAGAAAGGCGTGCTTCGATTATGTTAAAATTTAGCATTGACATAGCTGGAACAAGGATTCGGCACATGGACTATGAAAAAATGCCCGTCATCTTGAAACAAAATGGCGGTATTCTGTCTCGGGAATTTAACATCAATGTAGTTGAAAATTTCTGTTGACATAGATAGAAGATGGATTTTGTAAATTAAATTAGTGTAAATTAACTACCACAAACGGGCTACTCATTCATAAAAAACTTAATTACCTAGTTCTTGATGGGTAATAAAATAATAAATCTTCGACATGGTTTCAAGACTAATGGAGCTCAGTTTGGAATTCTTGAGTCGAATTTCGTCAACTCAACTTAATTTTAATGATAATAAAAAATTTTATTTTTCCTCAAAATTTCTTAATTTTTTTATCAAAAACAAGTTTGTAGTTTAATATTTAACAATTTCAGTATATTTGTACTCCGATAATCGATTGTCTTTTATCATAAAATTTAGTAATCTTAAAAAAGAAATTTCGTAAATTTACCCTATAATTTTTTTTTATAAAACTACTAAATTTTATGAATACAAGAAATTTGTCAACCTATTGTTACCCATAGCTGCTTGCTTACATAAATTTTAAGGTTATGATTCAAGTGCAACTAAACTCCAAAATTTGACAAAATCATCGAATAAACGATTACACAGCGCTTCTCAAAATGTTCAAGTCTAATTGACCGCCGGTTACGTCGTCTGTCCTAGCCAACATCGACTTATCATTCTTCCTGAATAAATGCAATTTTTGCTCACTTTTCCTCTATCGTTAGTTTCTCATTTATAAAAAAAAACGTTAAAGGTGTGAAAGAATTAAAAAAGAAGTAACAATATAATACAAAAAATTACGTTTAACTTATTGGTAAGAGGTATAAGAATGTACAAACATATACATTTATATTTATATTTTATTAATAACGCATTAATAATGACATAATATGACAAGATATGACTTATTTAAGTAATTGTCGACTAATTATCCTTTAGCGACACTACTGATGTGACGTGGAGTAAACGAAACTAAATTCTGATCTAATACGACTACCTTGGAAATTCTTTAACCCAAATGAATGAATATCGTCCTGAAAGAATTTGAAAATACAACGTGATTACGTGCAATAGGTTTGCTTCAGAGTGATATTTTCGACCATCTCCAAAAATTTATCGACGGAAATCTTTGGGATAAAGTCCAAATCAGCACAGGCAATGCCGTTAACGTTCATAACGTTGTATCGCCTTAAACTGTACTTCAACACGTCTATGTTGTTAACTTTCAGGTACTTGATTACTCGTGCCAAGTCTCCACACGTCCAAAGATTGTCGTTGATCGCCAGATGTCGAAGGGTGGGAGCACAGTGATCTATTCCCTCCAAGTTCAATAAACGTAGCCCGTTGGCGGACACGTCGAAATTGACGAGCTGCGTCGGCAGAATCATGCTCCAGTCAAATTTCGTGATCCCGTTATTGCTATCGGAGATGTTCAATGTATGGAGGTTATTCAATGGCGAAAATATTCCTATGGGAAACGTGAAAAATTTATTGCCCGACAAGTTCAAGTCCTTCAGGGACCCAACGTGCTTGAACACGTCCACCGGCAAACTGCACAACTTGTTATACTGCAGATCCAGCACTTCGAGTCCGTCCAGATGTCGAAATGAATCCGTGTACAAGGACTCGATCTCGTTGAAGGACAGATCCATGGACGTGGCGCCTAAGATGCCGCGGAAAACATCGCCGGGCACCCGGCGCAGTTTGTTGCTTCGCATGGTGATTGCGCTGGCTTCAAGGCCGTTCATAAAGCCGGGCGTCAGTTCCGCCAACTGGTTGTTTTCCAGGTGAAGTTCGTAGACGTGTCGCATGCCGAAGAAGGCGTCTGCCGATATGTTTGCTATGTCGTTGTTGGCTAAATTCAAGTAGTTGGCGCTCGTTAGTTTGGAGAAGGCCCTGCTGGTTATGGTTCTGATTCCGCTGGCGTTGACGTTGAAACGCGCTATGCTGTTATCGTGAGGGAAAGTGGCAGCTGAAAATTCTTTGATGGTGCAGTGGACGCACTGCAAGTTGTATCTTCCGTAGTAAATCGCCGGGAAGACGCCTTTGATGGCTGTGCACCGGTAGAAGCCGAGGTCGTCTTCATATGTGCACTTCTCTGGGGATACGAACTCGTACAGGCCACCCAGGACGATGAGTGGCATCGATAAGGAAATTAATGCAATTTTCATGATCTACAAATCAGAGATATCGCGTCGTTATTGTTATTAGTGTTTACTTTGTTTTTTGTCTTTAATCGAAACCAACTAATCTTTAAAAAATATAAGAATTTATCTCTTATCATGAGCGGATTAGTCGTCTAATAAAACACAATTGAAAAAATAAAAAAATAATAATTAGAAACATAGTTGACACTTATATTATAATTTAACATAGTGTTAACTAACAAAGAAAAATCAAGTTTAAAAAATTATCAAATGTAATTAATTTCCCATAAAAGTAAACGCGAGCATGCACTAGAATTAAATCAAGTGTGAAACTCAAACATTAAGTGGAAAATGAAATCAAAATTTTGAATTCTTCGAAATTCTACGTTAACTTCATGGGCATTTTTGACAATGAAATAATTTTCCGAAAAATAGAATTCTGTTCAAACTTATTTGTATCAGATATAAGAAAGATCCAAGTTCAATTTTTGATAATTTCGATATTGGGACGTCTTAAAATATCATCACAGCGTTTGAAGTACTGGTTAGTTGATTTCGGTTGGGTTGGGTTGGGTTGGGTTGGGTTGGGTTGGGTTGGGTTGGGTTGGGTTGGGTTGGGTTGGGTTGGGTTGGGTTGGGTTGGGTTGGTTATGTTTATCAAAAAATACTCGCCGTCAACTTCACGAACATGCAGAACGTGCAGAAATAGTGCAATAGGGCAGAAACTTTATTGTGTACTATTAAAAAAATTAACAGTTATTGATCGTTTCTAGCTTTTTTTACTTCTTGAAGATTTATGTTTTCATTCTGTTGTTTCGTTTATTTTTATTATCTCATCTCCCCTCATCTCATCTCCCCTTAGTTTCATTCCACTTCATATGTAACAAAACAAAGAAATATTGGCTTGTTTTGTTGTAGTTTATTTGAATGCAATATTTTTTAGTAAAAGCCCCCATTACCATAAACTACAACGAAACAAACTAATAATTCTTTATTTTGTTACACACGAAGTGGACTCAAACTAAGGGGAGAAGACTGATGAGAAAATAAATTTATGGAAAATAAACGAAACAAGAATAAAAACATAAATCACAACACACACAAATTTGTGAGATGGGTTTGTATCAATCAACTTATTATAATATACTATTTTTACACATTCAGCACGTTCGAGAAGTTGGTGCTGAATAGTTTTTGAAAAACATACACAACCCAACCCAATCCAACCCAACTCAAATAGAAATACCTTTGCACCAAATTGTAAAGTCGTGATAATTTTTTGGAAAATTATTTCATTATCATAAATACCTGCAAAGTTAACAGATTTTTGGAAAATAATTTTATTTTTTAGAATAAAATTACTAATTGATCTAGAAAACGAGTAAGGAAAAGTACTCAGTAAGTAAACTCGATGTGTTATACAACTCTTCCAAATTTCTTTTTTCGAAAAACGTATCTGTAATAATTTTTAATTAAATTGGGACAAACTGGGTACAAACTTTAAATACAATTAAGAGCAAGGAAGAAAAAATAATTTTGTTCATGATGCCAGTAAAATAAAATAAAGTGCATAGCTTCACAATTCAGGTACAAATTGGGAACGAAAAATTGCGAACTAATTGGTGATTTTCTCGGCGTGGAATTCAGAACATTTGATTCGATTACTGAACTTACATAATCGCTTGAAACGTTTGGCAAAACTGTGTGGGAATCAACAAGCATTTTCTAAAATATTCGACATTGTGTTTCCCGACCACTAACTAACGCTATAAAATACTTACGGATCCGGTAAGCTCCACTTTCTGTCACAAACGAAGTAACTCAAATGGCCATAGCTGGAAGTTTACTTTGTCCGGCCTGTGCAACGACAGGCAGAGAATTTGAATACAAAGCCTAATTTTCATAAACGAACTTACGAACGTTAGGTCGCCCTATTTACGATCCAGACCGTAAACGTCGGTAAATGAAACAAAATCGATTCCGCAATCCAATTAGTCGGCGCTAAAGAAGTTGCTAAGATTATCGACGCGGTCGATTATTGTTTAAATAATTGGTTGCACGAACGACGTAATAAAATTAATTGTTACGGATTAATTTTCAAGCCCAGTATTTAACTGCGTTCGAAAAATTTGAAAGAAATCTGTAATTAAACGAGTGTAGTTGAGGCGTTTGTCGTGCGATGTCGCCACCTGTACTAATATTTAATATTTAAATAATCCAAGAAAAAAAATTGCAAATGAATTAAATAAAATTTTTTTTTTTTAATTATTTAACGAATGATTCTGAGACTATTAAAAATCACAACCATTTTAATTATAATTCGCATTCATCAGACGTAATTACAATTACCATTCGTCCTCTTCGTTCTGTTCATTAATATTCATACAATTTATCTCGCGCATTGTCTTCTGTGTATTGTTCGATAGAAAACCGTGAGAGCGCGCGCCAATTCGGTTTTAATGTCAATGATCGTAATTCGTAATTTTCACAAAACTGTGATAAACAGTTCTTGGGAAAATTGTACATATGTTACAGTTATTAAAATATGCAATAACAAGATAAATTAGAGTATTAAAAAAATAAACAATCGAACGAAAGCAGTTACAAAGCGTTTTATAATAAACTAAATAAATAAACAAAAATGTACGTAGCCCCAATGCAAGGATGAAGTAAAGAATCGCACAAATATAAAAAAAACACAAAATAATACACAAGAATAAGAAGGATTAGAAAAAGAAGAAGAAGGAGCAGAAGAACCTTTGTAAATGTAAAAATCATCTTCATATCGTTAAAATAATGTAAAAATACTCTTCATATCGTTAAAATAATGCAAATTTTTGTGAATTGTATATAACCTTATAATAATTAAATAATTTTTGTACAATGTAAATATGTATATGATACGTATTTAAAATCTTGATATGTTTGGGTTAGTTAGTAGCGGTGTTAATACGAAACGACAGGATTACGTTTGACCAATGCAGGTGGAGAATCGCGAAATTCAGTCAGTCCATTTCCTAAGGTCCTACATACAAATATATCGTTTAAACCACAATAGACGTAGGTTTATTTTTTCGTCTTCCAAGTGTTTCGTCTAAAAAAAGTTAATTGCAGAGCAATTTTGATATTTACTATGGTGGAAGCTAAATTAATAAAATCACCTTGTAGATACTCGACGAATTGAGAAGGTGAGTTGTATCTGGAATATAATTAGATTCTGGTAATAGGGGACAATATTGCTTATAGTAACCTAGGGTACATAAACTAGTTCACCTCATCGATGCAAGACAGAAAGAGAGATTCGTAACACGAGTTGATTTCGATCGCGACGACGAGTGCCAATCACGCTGGCGATGCACTGCGATTGAATCGCGTGCTAATACAACACAAGTACACGCCCATGTGCTTATTTAATTATGTTGATATATACTAAACTACATTTTGTCGAAAAAGTTTTATTCGACCTCGCACAGTTTCATAGTTTATTTCAAAAGCTATTGGTAAATAAAAGACCAAGCAATACTTAAAACTTGGAAATTTATATCGAACACAATGAGGGGAGCTAAAACAATGCATTAGTTCTCGGTTTTAATGCAAATTTAAGGCGCAATACCAACGACTTGACACACTTGGCGAATATGTCGTCCTTAATGACGAGTCCCAGTTTTGCTTGGCCATGCATGATGGTCGGGTAAGGGTCAGAAGACGAAGAGGAGGACGCCGCAATATGGAGTTTGCGATAGAACGGCATGTGCACTAATGGGGTAATGGTATGGGGTGCCATTGCCTATGGAAGCAGGTCACCTGTATTTTTTGTTAGAGGCAATATGAATGCTCAGCGCTACATCCATGACATTGTAGAGCGCCATCTGCTACCTTATTTTGCGACCGTGTCAAATCCCATATTCCAGCAAGATAACGCTCGTCGTCACGTAGCTCGCGTCAGTCTAGACGTTAATCTTTTGCCATGGCCCGCCCTCCCGTTCACCTGGCTCTAACCAATTGAGCATGTTTGGGATGTGATGGCTGGCGACTCCCCAATTTAGCCAATTCTCTGCAGACGTTAGATGCTCTAAGACATGAGGTACAAGTAACCTGGGATGATGTGCCTCAAGCAGATATCGACCACCTGGTTAGATCCATGCCTAGACAGTTCAAGGAGTGTACGCGGCTTCGATGTTGTCAAACACACTATTCATAAAAACTCGTTTGTCTTTTGCTTTTTATCTTGAATTTTTCATCGATTGTTCCTCTATGATAGCCGTCCATGTGGTGTTAAAATTATTAAAAAATTCCAACTCTTTCTTGGTGTTCGGATTTCTATGTAACAGTAGCAAATTGTTGCTAACCGAGTCGAAAGCGTTGTATGATAAAGATTACAAAGCATTCACTTTGGGGTGTGCCAAAAATGCAATTGAAAATATTTTTGAAAACCTTGTTCTTGCATATTATGATGTAATGAGCAAATCAAAAAAAAACAGTTTAATAATAGTCTCTATTATTAAACTGTTTTGAGGCCATTTCAGTATCATAATGGACCAGTTGTTAGCGCAAACTAGATAATAGTATATTATTATACGAGTTTAGTAAGGCAGCATATTGTCGCACGAGTAATTTGCGATACTGAAATGGGCTAAAAACAGTTTAATAATAGAGGCTATTATTAAACTGTTTTTGGTAACTATTTGTTCTGTAAGATTGGTGACATTTCATTCCACTGCTTATAACACGACACGCGTCAAATATCTATTTTGCTCTACTAATTCTTGAAATTTCGCCTGTTCAAGTTTTCGTATTAGACTAGGAACTTTTGCGTAGGTTGGGTTCACTGATATTGACACTTTGTATTTTGAGGCTTACCTTTTTTACCGAAGCACACGACATATATACAACAAATTATGATAAACTGCCTTAAATTTAAATATGTGCCAGTACATTATGCAGGCGAACTTGAACTCACTAGCGATGTGCGAATTCAAGTTAAAAAAATAACGTTAACATTTACCGATGTTTCGTTTCCTGGATGGAGGTGCGGCGCTGAAAATTTTTAACCAGCGCAATTTTACGCAAACCATGATTGAAACAAACAATCCCGTGTTCGAACGCACGCCGAATCCAATTCCAAACGAAAATATACACAAATCACCGTTTACCCGTCTAAACCATTCATCACTGAATAGGAATTCGCTGCATACCTCCGACGCCCTCGAACGCAATTATAATAACGTCCGAACACGGCGCAGCTTTATCAACGAGTTGTTTACATCACATGCGGTAATATAGTTAATGGTATGTTTATTCATCGACTTACCCATGTTCCCGCCCATAGATTAGAGCTGAGATGGAGGGATGGAATGGAGATAAGGAAGAAAATTCCCGCGACCAGCTGGGCGGCGCCGCAGGACACGTAGATCGAGCTCCATAGCACGTGCAGGATCGACCACACGCGCTCGCAGGCCAGGCACATCACGCCCTGCAAAACGCGAACATTGTTCAACTCTCGTTACTCAAATGAACATTAACGGTAAATGCCAAATCGTGAACGAGCCGGCGTTCACCGCCGATGGAAGTATTTTCGATGGGTTGGGCGACGGTCTTCCGTGCGTGCGAACGCGAAATGTTGAACGTTTTATTCTAAACGGAGTCATTAGAGGTCTTCGTGTCGGTGCGAATGTGCAAGCGACGCACCGCAGCGAAATGTTACGCAATCGGGTTTTGTTTGTGTTAAATAATAGCTACGTGACAGTTTGTGAGAAGTCGAGGTGCACGCGAGGTTACCGCAACGGGACTCGGCCAGTAAATTTAAATTAAAATTAATGTTTGTTTTACTGTAAAATTGCAATAACCCCCAACAAACGGTAGGCAAATGTCATTGTCATGAAATTTGCCTACCGTTCGTTCGTCGTCGCAACTATAAAACATAATCAAATTATCTAATAAACAAATTAAGCTTTTTTTAAATTTTACAGATTACCTTACGCATGAAAAAATCTTTATGAAATTCGTTTTCCTAATTAACCTAATTAATTAATTTTGCTAAAACTCGTTGTTCTTTGCATAATTTCGTCGTATTATACGAAAAATATAATCGAATTTTAAACATTTTAACTTTTACTAATTATTTTCATACTTATGGTTATGATTTATAAGCTACTCACGTACATATTTAATGGGCATATAAATTCCATTCTTCGTGAAAATGAAACTAACAAATCATTTATTAGTTATTTTCATAAAATAAATATTCATTTTACGTTTACAAAGTAAAGTAATTCTAAGAAAAATATTGAGGACGTAAATATATATATTTTAAGATAAAATCGATTAAAACAGGCTTAGTACAAACGACAAAGGACTGAGATTAGGTCACTAATTTTCTCGATTGATTAATTTGTTACTCATATTAAAGAATTTGTCATTGGGTTATTAATTGTTATTTGAATCGCGTTCAAGAACTCACTTAAACTTGCCAAAAATGTATTATTAAATTAATGGAAATCAATTATTTAATTTATATTAAAATAGGGATAATAAACTTAAATCGTGCTGTTAAGATATACAAACATCGTATGTAAACAAATAGTAAAAAAATAAGGCCACCGTTGTTTAACAAACGATGACAACGATTGCCATACAAATAAAAGATGTAAGTTATTGATAACGACGAGAAAAATAACTGACGTGTTTATTGAGAAAAGAAAATATGTTATTACAAGAATTTCCAGATATAAAACTAATACAAATACTTACTACAAAGAATAACAATACGGCATTGAATTAACAGTAAATATCAATTAAATATTACTATCTACAAAGAATTGTATGTTTTAACAAGGGGTTTCGGTTATATATCGCAGAGGGCATAAATTTAAAAGAACGACGAAACTAGTGATACGTTAAAGACAATTTTGGTCGAAACGCAATTAAAGACCCAGAAGAAACGACCGGGACCGAGAAAAAAACTATAACTAAGGTATCTTGGAAAACGTAATAGATATTAATGTTCGATTAAGGACACAACTATCATGAAACTGAGAAAGAATAGTTTTATTTAATCAAATTCTGAATATTCTTTGAAAATGTTATTTGTTTAAATCTGTTGCGTGCAAATACGTGATTTTAGTTAAAAAGCCGTTCGCATAAAATTACAATTAGTTAAGTTAATTAATATTAATTTTATTTATAATATTGCTTGATTATTTTATTGGTTGCTTTGCAAATGTAGCTTATTTTTTTGATGCGCCTATTTATTTTTATTCGAAAAATGTAGCGAAATATAGAGCAGATTGAATTTGCCAAAGAACACAGCTTATAATGTGCAAACTAAGCAAGAAATGGTAAAGATTTGTTGATAGATATGACAGTAGCACGTGACTAACCACCAACCAACACTATAATGAACCATTAACTCAATATATCTTCATGTCGCTATGGCAGAAATGCTCATCGTTAACATACTTATCAAGTTCAAATAATCAAAATTAATCATATATGTCATTTATCTCTGTTTATGATTAGCATCCAATTTAGTTACATCATAGAACTACGTGAGTGGTGAGGTATCGTGCAAAACACCGCTGCTTTTGTCACGGAACCGTACATAGACGACGGCGCATGTACTTCCAGTAAAACACTTATCAATAAGTGGGATACATTGAAAATACAATTTATAATAATAGACATTATCTTACTAATTGAATTTTACGTATATGAATATTGAACACTAGCATTCATATAAATACCATTGACTCTTATTAACAACTAACACAATCGAACGAAAGTTCATTTCTCCAATTAAATTTACTTATTTACGTAACTAGAAATATTTGAACGTTCTTTTCTAAAGATTAATTGCCGAGTTCACAATGTACCATACACCAATTGATAAAATTACCTATTTCATATCTAATGATGTTAGTCATGCATCACAAAATGCAATAAACTCGAAAAGTGAAGGTCGTGTGTTTGCAAAAAGGATGCAGGTTATATTGTCTTTTATCTATACATTAATGAAATTGCGCCAGAATATTAAAAAAGGGTTGAAAGAAAATTAGTTTTTGATAAAATGGGGGGGGGGGGGGGGGCAAACACAGGACAAAAAGGGAAGATATATGGAAAATATTAAGAAAAAGGGGAACATCTAAATCACAAGGAAAATGAAAAACAACCATGGGCAAGGAGGTATCCTGAGCCCACTACTGTTTACATTAGTCCTAGACGAAGCAATTAAAGAAGGAAAAAGAAACCAAACCATACGAAATTCTGAGATGAAAAATAGAAATAAATGAACTCTGTTTGGCTGATGATATGGTCGTATATGGTCATATAGATATACAAAAGAATTTTAGAAATAATCAAATAAAATGAGCAAATAAAAGACAAAAACCATGACAATACGGGGACACAACAACAAAATATAGTACAAATAGAAGAAAGCAGACTAGAATAAGTACGGAAATTTAAATATTTGGGATCAATGATGTCAGATTTGGGAACCAAATAATTGAATGAATGAATGAAAAAATGTTCAACACCATAAAATATACGTGGACAATCACTAAATGGAGGAACAATAACGCCATCACAAAAAAGAGAATACAAGAATTATGAATACAACTATGGGGAGTATTAAAATAAATATAAAACCCATAATGGAAGTTATCGAAGAGGCACAAATGAGATGCCTATGTGAAAAGAATGCAAGACAAAGAGGGAGGGGAGACACAACAGGCAACAGAAGACAAGAGAGACGGCGAAATATATGTAAGAGAACTTCAAATTCAACTTCATACTGCCGTATGCTTAATAGGATAGATAAGGAAAAGGCTTAAATAAGTAAGTATGCGTTAACGAAAGTTTATTTCCCCAGTTACATTTTTGCATAACGTACGTAAATATCCTCTTCTCAGTATTCTTCTTGTTTCCATTTTTATTTTATTATCTTTCATTATTTTCACTAGAAATAATCAAAGTTCTTTTTTAATGCATAACTTTACCCAGTTTACGATAACACTACATACCAGTTGACAGAATTTATACTGAAATGTATGCAGTTTTTAAACATCAGTTTAAATCATGAGCCACAACTATCAAGAGTCGCAAATTAAAATTGTGACTATAGTAAAATACTAATATGATAATCAACTCACTATTAACGCCATATAAAGAAGAAGAACTCACTGTCACAGCCATCAGGTGTTATATCCATAATCACCATTCAACAATCCAAGCTGTTTCCTTTTGGTTTTTTCACAATTTTTTTGGATCGCACATTTTTTAATTTGTATTCCAATTAGTAATACATTAGGAGGGAGGTCCTTCCACGAGCATTTTACTCATTAATTATTACCAGCTATTAACAATACGTTTGTTGTTTACTGGTATTTAGTTCACTTAGGTTTCCTTGTTGCTTACTCTTTCTCTGTTTGCGCAGCTCGTTATTTAATTCAGAGTCGATTTATAATATTTTCTCAATAGGATTGGGTTAGTAATTAGGGTTAGAAATTAAATTACTACGATCTGTGTACCGAGAGTAACTTCCTGTTGATCACACCAATTTTCAATCCGGAAGATTGAGTTTGTTGGATTTTTAATTAGTTTATTCTTAAGTGTTGACGATGCCCATTATGAGCTATTAGGTATGCAATTTTATAGAAAGAGTGTTTATTAATGTAAACGATGTCTTGTATCGCATTCATTGGAAAATGGTTTTAACTTCGCTGCTTGAAATTTATTGTTGTTGCTAAAAAAAAAACACAATTACTCATAAGTAATGCAATTCAAACTGCGAACAAATAATTATATCTTGTTCATTTGCAGTTGATTTGTATTTTAATTTGCAGAGCTTAATTTATTTATTTATTTAAACTGTTGATAATTTCAAAAACGTCAAGTGATATAGTAAAGCATTCTATTGGAAAAAATAATTAAGATTGTGAAGGCATACTTGTCAATGAAGTTTTAACTACTTCTTGGTCCATTAACGGACGGAAATTAATTAATTTTATTAATGTGGCAAGATCTGAAAAGAGGTCGTTCCATCGCTACATTAATGGACTTGACGTAGATGGAAGAATAAACGTAGAATGAAAATGTCGTAAGTTACAGAATGAATTTTCGAAACTTATTGGAATCAGAGACGGGAAATTACTTACGTTTCACTGCTTCAAACTGGAGCGAATCGTTTTTAGAATAAAAAACAATAAATTATTTTTGCCATTATACAAAAAGTTGGCCAATTTAAGTTATCTAGCTACGAGAGGAGATCATTATTTAGCGTCCCTGACATAGTAGGAGGTGAGTGACGTTTCAATTTGGCACATTAGAATATTAACCATTTGTTGTTACGTTGGTTCAATTGTAGTTTTGTCACTTGTTACCTGTTCAAATAATTTAGAATTTTAGTAGACAAGTTTAGTGAAATTCCAAAAATGGAAAAATCAGAAGTTCGTGCAGTTATAAAGAAAGGGTTGTCACCAAAACAAATTCATGAAGACATGGTGCATTAGGTGAGAGTGCTGTGTCTTACCAAGTGTTGAAAAACATGACAAACATGTGAACATGCGAAGTGTGCTGGACGACCAGTGACTGTCACTAGCCAAGAAACTGTTAACTGTATACACGATATGGTAATGGCAGATTTTTTCTTATGGTACTATAGAAAATATTTTATCAAATATTTTGGGGCTAAAAAAGTTGGACCCCACGAATGTTGACACCTGATCAGAAACGATCTACAGTATTGCATTCTGAAGCCAGTTTGGCAAAGTTTAAAGCAGATGCGGATGCATTTCATTCTCGATTCGGCACTGTTGATGAAATGTGGGTTCACCACTTCGATCCTGAGTCGAAGCAACAAAGTATGGAGTGGCATCGCCCAGGTTCTTCGCCACCCCAGCAAATTTCGTGTTTTGCGATTCGCTGGTAAAGTTATGGCCACATTTTTTTTGGGACGCAGAAGGAATTTTGATGCCTGATTTTATGGAACGTGGACATACAATAACAGGCTCGTACTATGCCAACTTAATTTCAAGATTGACAAGACGGGGAAAATTGAGCAAAGGAATTCTGTTTCATCAAAACAATGCTGATGTCAACTAACGCCATGTTGCCATGAGCGCTATTCTGAACGCAGGATTTGAATTGTTTGAACAAACCGCATATTCACCAGACCTGCCTATAGTTCTTTTTATTTCCAAAGTTAAAAGAATATCTTCGCGGAACCAGATATTACGACGATAAGAATATGAGCAACCGAAAGAATTTTTTTCCAGAGGAATCAAAGGTTTGGAGCATCGTTGGACC
The DNA here is from genome assembly GCA_959613385.1 of Geotrupes spiniger. NCBI lineage: Eukaryota > Metazoa > Arthropoda > Insecta > Coleoptera > Geotrupidae > Geotrupes > Geotrupes spiniger. The sequence continues at coordinate 30,139,707 of OY390736.1, read as the reverse complement.
AAATGCATCGACGTTCAGGCAGATTATGTAGAAAAATAAACAATTCAATTCAATTGTTCTTTCTATGTTAGGGAACGTAAATACTGATCTCCCCTCGTAGTAGTGCTTCCATAATTTATATGAGAATAATATGTTTGTTGAATCACCATTGACTAGTTCACGCGTCGATCACAAATATCACGCCAGGGCATCCGCAACGTTATCGCCATTTAAACATCGTAAAAATAAAATAAAGAGGTTGCCAACGCTGTCGGTGTCTTCGATCCGAATGCTCGGCGATCGTGACGACCGACGGACGGTCCTCGCCGCCGCATAACGCGGCTAATTGATTGGAGATTATGGCATCAGGTGCATGACTTATAAAAGTGAAAAGGCAGGCAGTTTACGTAAGAGAAACATGCGCGCGGTCCGGAGCACCGGATCATTACATTCATTACTCGAGACGGTCGGACGTCGTTTCGATTTTTGCCGCTGCGCGCGCGTACGGAATCCTTATTTATTGCGTACGTTTGATATTTATCTGCTTAATGTGATTTTTACTGCATTAAAATGCGACCTAATTAGAACCGGTGCGAATAATTCACTCGTCGGGCGCGCGCGAATGCCGGTCGTTTTTTCCTCCGCTCGTTCGCGCTTGTTTTATAAACACACATGCATGCGCCGCGCAGTGACGTTTCGAGTTTTCCTTTTGTTATTTATGATATCAGACGTCGCGGACGCGCGAATCGCGAGCGTGTGAACGAACGCCGGTGCGAGTCAAATTTGAATATGCCGAGTGCAGGGATGAATCGAGGCTTTTTAAACGGCCTTTCAAAATAATTATAGTGTATAAGCTGCAGTGGCAGTAAACGAACTTGATGATGCAATTAATAATAAAATATATTCATATATTTCTACGAAAATAAATCATCTACCGCACTCCACCGATCCTACCCGGAGATATTACTTTGTACTTTTATTCAATAGACTTCTCCGAACATATAAAGTTTAACTCCAAGAAAAATATCGCTAAAATTGTGGCTGGTTCAAGCTTCTGAAAGCGGAAAACTGAAAACATCCGATCGTCTAAAATAACAAGAAATATCCACGTCACCACAAAACATCGTGTGGGCACGACATATTTAGGAGGGTGGTAACACTGTTTTGCATTAATGATATCTGAATAAAAATTAATTAATTGTCATGTTGTAACATTGACTAGTAGTACAATGAAAAGGTAAAGAAAACTCTGAAATAAAAATAAGAAGCCGAACATTTCATTAGAACTATTCCAGAGGTAAACAGGTTACAGGTGGAAAGGCATGTTTAAGAGAATTAGAAAATGAAAGATATACTGAAAATTATTGCTATTGTAGACAACCTCTAACTAGTTCGCCATAAAACGTTAAATGAAATATTATTAATTCCGGCCCTGTTTATATAAATTATATTTGCCAAACGAAAGCAGGTTACAAAGTAACCTAGCGAATATTTTAGTAATATATTTGCCCACGCAATAGACATCCGTTCACAAACTAACTTTGGTGGTCCATTGATATAGAATGTGCTGACAATTACAACTACAGATTTGATTAAAGTAGATTCTTCTTCCTATGGCACTACAGCCCTCCTTGGGCCTTGGCCTCCTGTAACTTCTGCCTCCACGATGCTCAATCTGTCGTCGCTCTCCTCCAGGATCGGATTCCCATAAGTTCATACGCATCTGCCTGTATCTCGTACTCCCATCGTTTTCGGGGTCTCCCGACTGGATTTTTCCCGTGCATTCGGCTGTTTAGGGTTCTCTTTGGAATTCTATCATCCTCCATTCTTGACACATGCCCTGCACACCTAAACCGTTGTAACCTAATGACTTCTCATAGATGGGGTTCTTTATAGGTGTGTACAGGTCATTGTTAAATCTAGACCTCCAGATGTTATCCGTTCCAACGGGTCCTAGTATCCTTCTTAATACTTTCCTTTCGAAGATGTTAAGTATGTTTTTTGTTTTCTGTGTCATTATCCATGCTTCGCATCCATAACTCACAATGGGTCTTATTATTGTCTTGTACACTCTCGTTTCTTTGTTATGGTGTTGGATTGTTAGTTCAAGCTGTATTTGATACAGTCTATTTCTGTCTTCTATCTTTGGTTCTTCGAACCATACTTTTGTGACCAGTGCGTGGATATGTTCCCCTAAGTGATTCTCACCTAGTTTATATACTTGAGTGGATTCCATCGATTCCTGGCGCTTTGTTGTTTTTTGCGAATTGATTGCTTCGTTGACTCCCTCTACTGTTGAGGGGTCTACCCTTACTTCTCCTTCTGCTCGCATGTTCTTGTCTGGTTCCGTCTACCTCCTGCTTCCCCAGTATGATCTGGAAATATCCTTTCCAGATATTGTTAACGCTCTGAGGGTCGCTTTCCAATTGCTCGTTTTCATTTCTACAGAAGCTCGTTCGGGGTTTGTATCATTCTCTTATTTTTTAGATATCTATACGCCCCTCTTCAATCATTCTCCGTGAAGTTTTCTTCCATAAGGTCGTTTTCGTATTTTCTCTTCTTTCTTCCGCATGTCTTATCTGCTGTCTTTATAGCCGTCTCGAACTCCTGTCGTCTTTCTCACGTTCTTCTTTCTATATAGATCTTATATTTTTTTATTCCTTTCTTATATCTCTCTTTTGCATTCTTCATCAAACCAGGTTGCTTTTTCTTTTGCTTCCTATTGCCATTGTTGCCTATTTAATTGCTGTTTTGATTGTGTTCGAGTGATTTTCCACTGATTGCGATGGTTGGCTTTCTTGCGTTAGTTTCTGCGTGCATATTTGTTCAAAGATTTTTCTTATTTCGGATAACTTCAGTTGTCCTTTTTTTCACTAGATATCCTGCATATAAATTTCATTTGAACTAGATGATGGTCCGATCCATAGCATGCCCCTCTTCTTGACTTGACATCCAGTATGCTACTAGTTGCTCATCAGAATGTGGTCTATTTGGTTGATTTTTATTTCCATACGGTGACACCCAGGTGCCCTTATGAATGTATCGGTGTGGGAAACATGTAGAGCTTATATCCATATTCTTGTTAGTGGTAAGTTAATTAAGAATTTCCCATTTCCATTCGTTTGGTTATGTAATGAGTGCATTCATATTGTTACTACAAACTCTTTCTATTTGCCTACCTTGGCATTCATATCTCCCAGAACAAGTTTGATATAATTTTTTGGCGAGTTGTTAGAAGTTTTCTTTTGTTTCTTCTTCCTGCTCCTCTGTAGGGCAGGATTAAAGTGGATTGGGCGTTTAAATTAGACAGCAAGGGTTTCGCACAGTAAGGGTCGAATCGAATATCGAAGGGAACGCATAAAAAAAATTTTGGATGGTCTGAGCAAAAAGCTCCCACACAAACTTATGAAAAATAATTACAGTTAACGTCGGGCGATCGAACGTAAAGTTTCAACCATTCAGGAAGCCAGCCTCGGGCTCGTCAAGGGTGACGAGTTAACGTCGGAGAGTTCTAATAATAAGTCGGCGTCAAAACCTAATAAGTAACGTAGCCGGTGGTGTTAAAAATAAATAAGTTGAAACTTCTATTATAAGTCAATAGTATTTTGTTTCCTCGAGGCGTGTCATAAAATAATTTGTGCAAGGAAAATCGAATAGAGACGTTCATACCCCTTACCTCTTAATTTAAGGTAAAGGTAGTTAAATTCAAAAGTCTGTTAACGATGCCAAAGATGAAGAGGGCAGCTCTTACTAAAACTGACAATTTTTGGCAATCTATCAAAAAGATTTTAATGTTATAATAAAACAGGTATAAACTTATTTTAAAAATTATTCCTTCATATACATATTTTCATTTTTTTATGTTCATATTGTTTTTTGATTTCGTTCGATTCTTTCTTTGAGTTCAGTTAGCTTGCATTTTATTAATATGATAGCTTTTTTTTAGTGGCAGTTAATTTTTCTTCTTCTTTGTACCCCTTTGTAAATGTGCCAGTAATGGTTAAAAAAATTCGCTTGTCGAAATGCAGTATAAAATATAAATATAAACCAAACTGAACAAAAATTATGGAAAATAAAACAATGCAGGTTTGAAAGCGGGGCAGAATATAGAATTCAAAGTATCACGAAATATAAAATTTCCCCAACTGTCGCATTTGTCCAACGGCAAATAGACCGTACGAGCAATCGAATAGTTCGCAGCGAGAAAATAACGCAAATTGCACGCGGGATGAATAGGCGAGAAATAGCCTTGGCCTTGAAGACGAACAATATTTATTTTCAGCAATGCAGCGCAAAAGTGTATTATTTTCCGAACGACCAAGTCTAATTATTGGAGGGGGCGGCGGCGGGGGGCTTCTGCGTAATTTCTCATCGCAAATAACACTCGACATCACGCGCACCCAGCTTGCGTTTTATATCAGCGGTGGCGAGCTATTTTCGATTATGTAAATGACAATTATTGCGACGAAAACAACAAAGTTGCGGTAAATTTACGTGATTATTATCATATTGTTTTAACACACAGAAGTAAATACAATATTTTATTATCATTTGCTTCACATCTAACTACTTGAATTATTTTGATCAATTTGTTTTTGTTTCCAATTAGTATTCATGGGGTTTAAGAGAGTTTCCAATTTAGACTACGCTCATCCACTGGATCGATTTTATTGAAGTTTACACGGTTGGCAATAATCACATATTATTATCGGATTAATTTAGTATAGATTACATCTCTAATCGTAATCCTTGAATGTTAATAGCAATGCATGTTATTTGCGCCAACGTAACCCGTTTAATTCTCCTGTGTCGAGTTTCATAAAATTATCAACGTTGGATGTTGACCCAGTACAGTGTGGGAATAACAAAATCCATTGGCTGTATTGATTTTGATGCAATTCGCACACTTGGTTATTCGGCATAGGAGCATGTGCCCCCACGCTCATTGCCAAAATTAATTCACATATGAATATGCAACAAATTTTTATAATACATTTATTTAGGTCACGCCATATAATTAAATTGGTAAATTGTTGTGCATTTTCAACCACTCGTACAATTGACATACAATATGTCGTGGAAATGCAGTTTAATAACTTTTAAAATATGCAACTGTTGCGCCAACGCATGACAAACCCAACGCAGCCCAACCCAGCTAATATTGCGAATTATACACTAAGGCTAACCACTGAAAAAATATTGAAACAACTAAAATTATAAAAGAAAAATCGTCAAATAAATCGAATTATACAAAAAAAGAAAATTAAACGAAATGAAAGGCAGAAGTAAATAATATCATTAGTAAAGAAAATAATAAACAATATATCAAATAAAATATAGAATCGAAAGTGGTAAGCAGAACTTGGCTGGAAGGACTCTATCAACATCATAAAAAATACAATAAAAATGTCGATGTATTTTGTTGGGGTATTACAAGAAATAATTTGAAATGAAATACATCAAGAAAAGAAATTAGAAAAGACGAAGAAAGGAACAGATGCTTTGATAGAATCGTAAATGGTAAGCAGAACTTGGCCGGAAGGACTCTATCAACATCATACAAAAATACAATAAAAATGTCGATGTATTTTGTTGGGGTATTACAAAAAATAATTTGAAATGAAATACATCACGAAAAGAAAATTGAAAAAGCGAAGAAAGGAACAGATGCTTTGATAGCATCGTAAGTGGTAAGCAGAACTTGGCTGGAAGGACTCTATCAACATCATAAAAAAATACAACAAAAATGTCAATGTATTTTGTTGTGGTATTGCAAGAAATAATTTGAAATGAAACACATCAAGAAAAGAAATTAGATAAGACGAAGAAAGGAACAGATGCTTTGATAGAATCGTAAGTGGTAAGCAGAACTTGGCTGAAAGGACTCTATCAACATCATAAAAAAATACAATAAACATGTCGATGTATTTTGTTGGGGTATTACAAGAAATAATTTGAAATGAAACACATCAACAAAAGAAATTAGAAAAGACGAAGAAAGGAACAGATGCTTTGATAGAATCGTAAGTGGTAAGCAGAACTTGGCTGGAAGGACTCTATCAACACATAAAAAAATACAACAAAAATGTAAATATTTTGTTGGGGTATTACAAGAAATAATTTGAAATGAAACACATCAAGAAAAGAAATTAGAAAAGACGAAGAAAAGAACAGATGCTTTGATAGAATCGTAAGTGGTAAGCAGAACTTGGCTGGAAGGACTCAACCAACATCATAAAAAATACAACAAAAATGTCAATGTATTTTGTTGGGGTATTACAAAAAATAATTTGAAATGAAACACATCACGAAAAGAAATTAGAAAAGCCGAAGAAAGGAACAGATGCTTTGATAGAATCGCAAGTGGTAAGCAGAACTTGGCTGGAAGGACTCTATCAACATCATAAAAAAATACAATAAAAATGTCAATGTATTTTGTTGGGGTATTACAAGAAATAATTTGAAATGAAACACATCAAGAAAAGAAATTGGAAAAGACGAAGAAAGGAACAGATGCTTTGATAGAATCGTAAGTGGTAAGCAGAACTTGGCTGGAAGGACTCTATCAACACATAAAAAAATACAACAAATAATATCAATGTATTTTGTTGGGGTATTACAAGAAATAATTTGAAATGAAACACATCACGAAAAGAAATTAGAAAAGACGAAGAAAGGAACAGATGCTTTGATAGAATCGTAAGTGATAAGCAGAACTTGGCTGGAAGAACTCTATCAACATCATAAAAAATACAATAAAAATGTCGATGTATTTTGTTGGGGTATTACAAGAAATAATTTGAAATGAAATACATCAAGAAAAGAAATTAGAAAAGACGAAATGCTTTGTACATATGAAGGAATTTGAAATGGAAAAAATAAATAAAAAATGAGGTACGGGGAAGAAATATTCAATGGTTGTGGATGCACAGCTATAGGGTGAGTTGTGTAACAAAGTTTTTTAGTTTTTTTTTAGGTTTTTACTGAATATTGCAACTTAGTAGCCGAAATGTGTATTTAGATTTGTTAAAATCAAGTGTGGTAGGGCTTCATATTTAAAAAACTCAGTCAAATTGTTATTATTATTATGGTGTATGGTGTATTATTATTTTTTTAAATCTATTTTTTAAATCTTTAAATCTAATAATAATAACGTGAAAAATGTCGAAGTTAAAAAAAGTTACAATGAAAATTTAAAAATATGTAAGAATGAAGAAAAGCCAAAAATTCTAAATATAAAATGTAAATAATGCAATTCAAAAAATACTTAAAAAATTGAAAAAATTAAATATAGTCAAAATGTATAAAAACTTTTTAATTTAATTTAATTTAACACGTCACATTTTCGCTCGTGCTCAATTTTTTTAAGATTTTTCCAATTTTCATTTTGTCCTTTTTAATTACCATTTGTGTTACCATTTATGTCAATTTCAACACAACGTTCTTGAGAAAATAAATCTTTGACCGACCCCAATCCAAGAATTTTTGTACTTAAATTGTAGGTTGGTTGGGCTGGGTTGAATTGCGTTGGGTTGGACTGGATTGGGTTTATGTTGGGTTGGATTGCCCAATTTGCCGCCAAAAAATGGCAAAATTCGCAAAAATGCAAAAATTAATTACGTTGAGGTGGGTTGGGTTGGGTTGGTTTGCTGAAAAATTATAAAATTTATAAATCGACAAAATAGAAAAACATGAAAACGTAAAATTTTCGCATTTTTTTATTTAGTTTAACTTGCTTTACTGACAAAATATTGGTTCTAAATTAACAAAATATTCAAACATCCACAGACTGCGACAAATTCTTGAACAATTTGACTTAATTATTTATAAATTGAAATATTTGACAACATACAAAAAAAATCATTTTATTTTGGTTAATTTATTTCGAGATTAATTGATTTTTCACTTCAGTAGTGAAATTATTGTTATTATTAAAGAAATAATGATAGCAGCCGAAAAAATGCAATGCAATGAAAAAGTGCTACGATACTGGATTATGTCCTAATAAACGACGAGCAGGATTGTACGTGCAAATGTTGACTACGAAGGATTAGACAATGCAGGCCTATATCATAATTGGGGTCGCGTTAACACCACGGTACGGTGGGCATTCAGTTTACAACCTACAAAGTCATTTTTGGCAACATTAATAACTTTAATATTTTACTCCACTTGAGATATCAACCTATATGCATGTGAGTCCCACCTGATACAAAATCTAGAAATTCATTTTCAAATACTCAACCTTCCTACCCCTGATATAACGTCGTGAAAGCATTTTTTTCTCAATTTCGCGAAAACTGGTACACGTTAACATCCTTGTGTTTATGACGTCCGACAAAAGTTTACCCCCAACAAATATTTTACTCCAAACGCATTGTCTACCTCCTTGTGTTTATAGCCCCCTAATACCAAATCACGAAAATCCATTTTGTTGTTGATTTTGGCAACAATATTAGTGGTAGGTAGCAACGAGGTTAATATTAAAACTGCAGTGCATAATACGTTTACGTTCGACAATTGCATTCATACGTGTACATTGTAGGCACGTTACGAGCATATACTTCTAAACGGGAAATCTTGCAGCAGCTCGATAAACTGTATGGCTCGAGTTTGGACATTGTTTCGTTTCTTAGCATTACGTTTTAACGGCACACGAGTTCTTTACTCGGTGTCATTATTTATGACGTTTAAAAAAATTGATGTTAGCAATTTTGAAAATGTTTACTATTTTGACGATTTCATATAACATAATATTTCAGCAATTTTGGTCTAGTTTACGATCTGGCCACAAATATTTTTTGAATTTTAGATAATTCTCAACTTTTTACGTCAACTTTACTTATGTAGCCATTACACAATTTATTATTTTTTCATTATTTTGACAATTTATGCATTATTTCGTGTTTTCGAATTTAGGCAATTTTTGCTTTTACACATTTTCATTATTTTTATTAACTTTTATTTATTGCTATATATTTAACAAATTTTAAAATATTTGGCAATTTGTACAATTTTGACACCAACACTTTTCATAATATAGTCAATTTTGACATTTGTTTACTTCTAACAATTCTTAATTATTTTTCGAGCATTTTGTAAGCTTGGATCTTCATTTTCTTTACACTTTGAATTTTTGACAGTTATAGCATTTTGCACGATTTATAATTTGGCTGTTTGTTGTGGTTGAATTGGGTTGCGATGGTAACTTTTTACCCCACTAACGGAATTTGCTATAAAAATTAACCAACAATTATCGTCAAAATTATCCTAGCCGCGAAATTGTGCCGTGACCGTTTCACGGTAACTGGGGCGGGACCCCGCACTTCCACTAGGAATTTCGCGAATTAAAACAATCGAGTTGCACATAACGACGCAATTAATAACGAGCGTACTGCGAACTGCGACCGTTCGTTGGTTTCGAGGTCCCGGTTCCGGTTTCGCGGATGAATTAAGAAATTGGTCGCGGCGCTCGTCCCAGGTGTGACGCAATTCTTTTGTTCGCGTAATGAGAATTCGAGAATCACCTTTGTTTACTATCTTGCGTCATCGGTGCAACGAAGACGTTAAATATTTACAATGGATGACAAATTTGTTTGCGAGTAACATGTAATTTTTTTTAATTCTTCGTGTTTTGCAATAAAAAATATATCCTGGCAAACTGAAATGTTCAGAATATAATCGAATTGAAAATGTGGAACATTAATAGCCCAGATAAGCCACAATAAGGTACCCAGATAATAGAAGTTAGCTGCAAGTTGGTTGGATCAGAAATTAATTGTAGGAGGAAAACTAAAATATAATCATGTTGGAGAAATATTGATGAATAATTTTGTACCAAATACAAAGGGCAGGTACACAACGAGCATAATGATGAGTGTTTGAAACTCACTTTCAACTTTCAATTTCAGAAAAAATCATAACATCAAATTTTAAATTAAAGTTCGAAAGGCATAAATTATTCCTCGTACATTGCGTATCGTTCTTCGTAACCTCAAACTTAAAAATTAAGTGTAATTTGTAAATTCATCTGCGTACCGTGCGTGTTGTTATTAGTAACCCCAAAATTGAAATTAAAGTTTAAAACTCAGTGAAATTTTGTGATTAACCAAAAAGCGTTTTAAAAAGTCACGTGATCAGTCATAATTACACAACGCCTGTAAAAGTTCTAATTGTCAAAGGGTAAAATATTCGTCAGGAGTATTCAAGTATACACATACAAAACCATTGTGCTTTTTGTGCTTCATAGTTTTTATTCAACAAACTTTGTACAAGTTCCGACGGTAAATGAAATAGAAGCAAACTTATTAGATTTAATTTCCTTGCCACACAATTTAATAAAAATGAAAAGTGTAATAAAGTTTAATGAAAAAAGCTTCAAAAGGAAGTAAAGAAATCGAAGTGGGTGCTTTTATATGAAAAACGTACGAAAAAAACGCGTAAAAAGCTAAACTATTTGTCAAAGTTTCTTAACCGAAGCAAAATAAAGAACATAAATAAATTGCACGAGCAAACCAAATGAATAACCACGAGATGAAAGGCAACGAAAGAAGAACAAATAAAAAGAAGAAAGTAAATAAAAATATAAATAAATCCAACAATAGAAAACTCAGTCAAATATTTTAGAAAAAATTACATTTGTTCGTTTTAGTTATTTTTTTCTCTTTTCTTATGACGTCTCATAAAAATAATATGCAATCATCACTAAATGAAAATTCTGTTTGTTCTAAATAACTTTGTTTCCTGTTGTCTTTGTTACAATTATTTGTCGTTTCATAATCATATTAAGTTATTTCAATTGGTTTGTTTTAGCTCTTCCTCGTTTATATTCTTACGTTTTTCGTTCATTTGTTTAATTTTCTTTTCTTTATTTTATTTTTGATTACCATTTTATTTTTACTTGTTTGATTTTTCTTTCATCCGTGTTATTTGTTTTAGTTTCATTAATTTGTTTCAATTATGTTTAATTTCGTTGCATTATTTAATTTACATTAAATTTTATCATTTGTTTTCCTTTCACTTTTTCGTCTCCTAACGTGAATTTTACTTCTATTTGCAAGATTTAATGTGTGCGGCTGAGAATCTCAATTTTTGCTGCTTTATGTCATTAATATTAGTTTCATTCTCACGTGTCTTGATTTTAGCAGTTGATTTTTTTTTGGTTTTCATGTTGCACTTTTCAGTTTTCTGTTTAATCGTTTCAAATTTTATTCTTCTTATTAAGTCCATTTACGTTTTTATTTTATATCCGAAAATATCAGCGAATATATCAATTGATGACAGTTGTTTCGTCTTTCTGGACTCATCAGATCACCAATGATACATCTGCTGAGGTGTATGTAGCCATACAAACATGAGTTACGGAAGATTTGCACCCACACAGTGTAGGAGAACGAAACAGGCATCTTGTCCTGATACATTGATACTTGTCTGTCGTACAGTACCTGTGGAATTACACACATTGCACCTCTGGAATTACATGGCAGCACGCAATACCTTTCGTATTCTATATTCATTTAAGTTTTTTTTATTTGTGAATTATTTTCCATTTTTTAATTTTCACTTTTTTGCATTTATGATTTGGTTCATCATCAGTTTATTTTTAGTTTTGCTTGCTTTCACTTTCACCTTATTGTTATTTATTATTTTGTTTTTATTATCTTATTTTGTTTTCATTTTACTTTCACTTCTTGGAATTTTAATGTGGTTTCCTTTCCATTGGTTTTAGCCTAACTTCAGTTTTTTTGCCGTTTGTTTCATGCATTAAAATTTTTGACTTTCTTGTGCATGTGCTAATATAATTTAGTTTTCTTTTAATTTAATTCCATTTATGTTTATGTCATTATTAATTTCATTTTAGTTTAATTTGTTCTTACTGTTCTCTAGGTTAGCTTTCTTTGGATTCCGTTGGTATTTATATGTTACGATTATCGTTGTCGTGTATTTGCAATTTTCATTTGAATTTTTGTTGTTTCGGGTTTGTTAACTTCGCCGATAATGTTTCCTCGCTTCTTTAATTTCATTTTACTGCCAGTTTACTATTACTTACGATTATTTTTTCCATTGGTTTCGCGTGTTTTAGTTTTATTCGTCGGGTGTCCTTCGTTTGGTTTAAATTTGCTTTTACATTTTAATTTCATTCGGTGAAAGTTGGGTTAGGTTTGGTTGAGTTGGGTTGGGTTTTAATGTCACACGATTATTTTCGAATTTTTAATGTTCTGAATTTATGTTAAATTGTTGTAAATTTTCGAGTTAACGTTCATTTAATTTTGTTTAATTTTAGTTTGCTTCAGTTCCTTTCATTCTTTGGTTTGATTTTCATTGCAGTTCTACTCTAGTTTTCAATTTATTACCTTCTGGGTTTAATTTAACACAAAAGTGCGATTTTTGTGTTAAAATCAATCAAAATGCAAAACTATTATTATTGTTTTTAAGGCGTTACCTTAAAAAACACGAAGAACATAGGAATCCCACTAATATCACGTTTTAAATCCTTCACAAAGTATACACGAATTCAAAAAACAACATCACACCACAATCTAAAACTTTTTCAGCAATTATCCGCTGCGTTAACGAAAGTTTACTGAACGAGCGCAATCACTTCCTAAAATATATTTCCGGCTAGTCAATCGAGTTCGAAGTACCGCCGCAACAGTGCATTATTCATCAATGAAACAAAAACATATTAGTAATCAATGATAAGGTATTGCAAGATGGTACCGGGAAATTGCGTTTTATTCGTCGCGGTTTCATACAAAATTTCATTGAACGACAAGTTTGTCTCTCATAGTTAAAGAAAATTTGATAATATAATAAAGTAGATACGGACGAAGCGTGCCAGCAAAACGCATTGTGCGCGCAGTTAAACTTTCGTCGGCGAAACGCGTCGGAATCCAGACTCCGATAACGAACCGTAATTGCCCCAGTTATTGATTCGTCGCCGGAAATTGATGCGGAACGCCCGAGGTCAACGTTTGGCCAAATGACCCGCATTGCTCGCAGATCCAAGAACGCTGACTCGCGATGTTCAAGGTCACGTGTCCCAATTGCCTCGCGACAATGAGACGAAACGCGAAAAATCTCGTCTTCGCACAAGCTCAGTTTAGAATTTTTGCTGAAATTTTCCCTGAAAGAGTTAAACGATCCACTTTTGATTTCTTGTTGAAGTCGAACGATTTGTTTGTTTTACGTTACGAGTTTGTTTAACTTTTACTGTTACTTTCGTTGGAGTTATTGCAATGTTTGTTTCTTCCGTCAATAGTTTTCGTTTGCTACGTTTTTATGAATTTTATTTCTTCTATTTCGATTCTTTCATAAAGATTTTCGTTATTTTAACTTATTATTATTTTGCCATGATACAGTCTTTGTTTTTATTCGCTTTCGTTTTTTTTCTTTCATTTATTTCTGTGCCATTCTAATTTGCTTTCTAGTCAGTTGTAATTTTAATTGTTTATTTGTATATTTCAGCATTGGTTTATTTAATTGCGTTCAATGTGGTATTGACGTCACTGGTGTTATTTGATTCTGCTCTTCTTGTAATCTTCTTGTTTGGTTAACGTTATTGATTCGAAGTAAAGACGGATATTTATATTGAAGGTCTACGTCTATATTTATCGTACATGAATAAGATTGATTTCATAAATTGATCACAAAGTTAAATAATTAGAATACTTAATCAGCACGTTAGTTATTTTTAATTTGAATAGAACGTATGGAACTCACTTACGTACATTTCAGAGTCAATCAAAACCGTCGAAGGCATCCAAACGCCCTACGAATTAATACAGCGCGAAAAAAGATTAAAGGGCGGGCTCGGTATTTCAAAGGACGGAAGTGATTCCTTATGGCTGTGCAGGATATTGAACGCACCAAATGAATCTAAATCTAAAAATATTACTCCACAACATTTCGGTGAATTAATTTAACAAATCAAGTTCCGAAACGAACTAAACGATGATAAATATTAAAAGAATTTGAAATCGGACTATAAATAGTAAAAGAAACATGCAATAATAATATTCCATCTTAGATCATCGATTCATTATGAAAATCATTTGGCAAGGAACATCAAACGCGCCACATCAATGAAAAAAAAATCAGAGGGCACAGAATATTGCTCAAAGCGATCCACATGAAAAGACTTAATTTATGATATCAATCAAACCGTCTAATTTTCACACAATTTGTATAAATAAACATCGTTTTATTATACGGCCCAATTAATTCGATTTAATTCAATTTTTGCGCGTTATGTGTTGTGTACAATCTAAATGAATTTCAGCCTCCTTTCATGTCTGGTGGCAGCAACAAATCTTAAATTTGCGGCGAAATCATCATTAACGCCTAAACAATGTGAAGATCGGCGATGCATTTGGCGAAGAAGCCCCATCTAAGGCAACAAGTTATAATTGGTTCAGCGATTTCAAAAGAGATTGGTTTTTTCTTAGCGATGGCTTTCGTCGAGGACGTTAAATAACTGCTGTTACTGATGAGAATATTGCCGCTGTTTCGAGCAATGCTTGAGGAAGATCGACAGACATCTTATGAATTTATTCGGGCGACATGGGGCATTGGTATGAGTCAAATCAAAAACATTTTACATCAACAGTTAGACGTGAGAAAACTTTGTTGTCGATGGATTCCACATAAACATAGACTTAAATAAATTACAGGAAACACAAATAAAACTTTATTAATTCCGGCCCTGCTACTTCAATTATATTTGGCGAGCAAAAATTACAAAATAACCTAGCGAGTATTTTCGTAATAAAATTAACTCCAGGTATTAAATGTGTTGTTTAGACTGTCTGAAAAGAACAAAGAATAACAAACGATATTATTTTCAGGCAGGAAATGTAGTATTTATATGAGTTATAGTAAACAATTAAATATCGACATTCGTCCGTAGCTACAGCACAAATGGCGAAAACAATGATTACTACGTGAATGAATTGAATCGAATGATATGTTAACTAAAATCGGCGTTAAAGCCAGTTAAGTAACTTAGTTGGTGGTCGTTCATTAAAATAAAGTTTTCAAATGGAACAGATACGTTTTAAACCCTCTTACCACCAATTTGGGATTAGAGCGGATTCGTAGAGACGAAATTTTATTTATAATAATATCGGAGTTACGTCTAAACGTTTACATTTTGTTTGATAAGTTAAATTCGCTTATTAAAAAAAGGAATCAAGGGTTTTGTTTTTCTTCATCCCTTCAGTTTCATGTTTAAAAGTGTAATTTTTAATAATGATGGAGTTTCGCAAGAAAACCATATCAGAATATGGTCTCCTGATTGTTTTTGTTGGATCTAAAAGTGCATTCAAATTTTGAATCTAATCGAGCTTTCAAGCTGGTGGCACCAAAAGCAAATATATATTTTGCTCGAAAATAAACGTTCAGAGATTTTGAGCGATTATCAGCGATAATGGGAAAACCCAGGCTATGCTACCCCACTGGAAAAAAAATATTCCTATGTCTCTGAAAGGAAGATCTAATGACCGTGGAATTCTCGTCGGTTTCTATCTTTAGTTTGCGCGGATAGTTCGTATTCTGATTTGCAAATTTCAATGAAACTTATTTCAAATCCATTGTAGTTTCAACTTGATAACCTATAGTGACACAGTTACAACACGGAATTAAAAAAAAATATATATATTGAGTCAATAATCTGCTGTAGGTTATTTTTAAGTCTTGTTTTTCACTGTACCACTGACAGAATTATTAGACAGATTATGTAGTACGATTGAAATCGTTGAAATTCTATGGTTCCAGGTGTTTGTGAGATTGAGTTGAAGCGCTCATGGTGTATGAATGCGAGATCTGTTAAGACAGTAATTGTGTTATCGTTTTTCGTTGCCAGCTGCAGCTTATATTAGCGGATTCGTCGACGAATGTAATTGGGGAATCGCATGATAATAAGACACTTGTCGTTTTATTTATAACTGTCATAGAACGTGTTTGGGGGTGTGTTAGTATCTGTGTTTCTATGGATTTTTTAAGGATGGGTATTCTTTGGGGGTAGTAAAAGTAGGAGATTTGGTGCGGTAAATGTTGCTCCAATATACCCGTGCCCACCCTTTTTCGGTTAACCAACAACACTTCCAATCTACCAGTTGGCGTTTCGCGCGCCATTTGTGCGGCGCGAAAAATCGAATATGCAAACACGGCAATCAATAACGAGATGCAATTATCGAGAAAATTAACTAATACGCGTCGCGGACCGAGCGCTCGCAAACGAGCGTGTGCGTTTCTTATTATCGGCGGCCACTTCGTTTTAATAACGCATTTGCGAGCGCCCATCAATTCGCTCCGCGCGGCGATCGCATTTAACGATGGCTCCTCGGCTTTGTACTTGCGTATCGCGTCGCATTTTTGCAGCGAAAAATGATATCCATTAGGGCACCACCGGATCGGGTTTTTTTACGAAGTCCGGTCATATGTTGCGCGCTGTCGATTGGCATCGACGTGGTAATTAAACGCGTCGGTGCAATTCGCCGCGGCTGCGTAAAATCGCCGCGCAAACGGGTGGCTCGATTCGCGCGTTGCTGGAAATGGGGTGAAGGTGCGGTCTCGCAGTTTCCACTGCAGCCCCGCGAACGCAGTTAATGACGTCAGATGCAATTAAAACTGAATTCGGGTCAAAAAGTGCAGAATTATATAAGTAGTCAAGTTGAAATTCCACATAAATCCTAAATGTTTTCAAAATGATACACAAAGCAATTCCGCGCCACATAAAACAAATTAATACTCGTGAATTGCTTCGAATTTGCTGCTTGTATTACAATATAGTGAATTGGCTTGAATTCGCTTGTCTTGCATCTAATTCACTTGAATTCCATTGAATTTTGTAGAATCAGTTCACATAACTGAAAGTCAATTTAAAATCATTCAAAGCACTATTGACCTCAATTCAACGCAATTAAACGTTATTAACCAAAACAATTCAATCTGCCTCAACTATACTCACACTACTTCAAATCCGATGATAAATTCAATCAATTCAACACATACACACCAACTGAAGTAAATACCTGCCAATTCAAGTCAATTCAGCTGAAAAGCAAATTCAATTCTCATTTCCAAGGCAACTTTAATGTAATTGAACACAATTCAAGGTTCAATGCTACCAAAGAAATACCTTTGAATTGGATATAGCATATCTACGCAATTAAAGCTGCGTCAATACAATACAATACAAAGGACTTTAAGGCAATTCAATAAATTTCAAATCAAATTGGGCAAGTTTGAAGGACTATTCTTCAAGTCAGGCACATCCAAGCAAATTAATCCAAGTTCAGAGGACAACTCAATTAAATTCAAGTATCCACTCTAATTCAAAATCAATCAATGTCAACTAAATAAATTTAATTTAATTTAATTAAAGCCATTTTAAAGGCAAGCAATACAATTAAGCCATTTTGAGTAAATTATAATCAATTTAAGACCATTCCAAGCAATTCAATACGATTTAAAATTCAAAGCAATCCACTGATATTTTGTTAGGCTGGCCAAACCAATGTAACCCAACGAAACATAAATTATATCGAATTTGATTTCAAACGAACTTAATGCATTTAAATTCAAATTCAAATTCAAATTAATACGACCTAATGCAATGCACACACGACAATTCAAACTAAATTTAAATTAATGATTATTTTAAACGGAACGGAATAAAAGACCCAATTCAAAGCTCGACCAAATGAAGAACAGTCAGGTTGGATGTGTGAATTCAGAGTATTTTCAACGTAAGCAATGTTAACTGATGATAAACTAAATCAATTCGACATATTTCAATTTATCTCACGGAATTTCATATAAATATTTAGCTAATTCAACCCAATTCAAGAAATTGCAACCCAACTGAACTCACCCACGTCAGTTTAAACTTCACCCAAGCAAAGTTAAAATAAACCAATGCTATTTAAACGACAGCGCAATTTAAGATAAATCGATTTCTCTCCAAGCAATTTAAACCAATTTAAAATTCTGTTTGCTTGGACTCATGCAACCCAAAGCAATTCAGACAAATCTCACTTAAATTAACTGAATTCAATTCAAGGCAACCGAAACAATTCAAGTGATTTCAAACCAAGTAATTCAAGTCAATTAGTGTCAAGTTATTTTACATAAATGAAAGCCACTTCGAAACAATTCGGTGCATCAACATCAATTCAAATTCAAGTTGACACAAACTAAGTTTGAAATTAATTCGTTTCAAAGTTTGGAAAATATATAACACGGAATTAACTAATTTAGGTTACCGAACGCAATTTTTCAATCAACCCAATTCTACAAAGCTTTAAGAGGGATTCCTTGGGGTTAAGTTTAAGACAATTCAACTCAATTCGGTACAATTTTACGAAATAGAATTTTATGCAAGGCAATTTAATGCAACTTGCACATTCAAATCAATGAAGTTGGTTTGGAATGGCCAACTTAATCTAATTCAAGGTAATTAAAGTAATTCAAGGTAATTTCCTAATTGAATTCAATCCACGGCAACCCAAGGCAAATCCTTTCAATCATACTTTATAAGCAAATTTCATAGAAGACAACACAATTCAACAAAGTTTTATCGCAATACAGTTCAAAGAAGTTTAGTGCAAACTTAAACAAATTCAATTCAATTCAATGTATTTGAATGTAATTAAAATTTCCGACAATTGAATTCTTGATCACTGGAACTGAATTCGTGAGAATTGCTGAGAGTTGTCTTCGATCATTTGGCATTGCATTGAGGTGATGGTGTTGCGATATTTTTAATTTGCTTGAAATCTTTGAATCCCATTGGGTTGGGTTGGGTTGAAATGGAAAATATTCCATACATAGTCTCAATATAATATAATTGAAACCATTACGATTCAATTTAACGCAATTCAAAATAACTCGAAAAAATCCAGTTGGGTTGAGTTGACCTAACTCAATATATTCAGTACTACAGTAATGCAGTACAACTCATCACAAAAACCAAACCAAGACAATTTAACTCAACTGATTCCCAGTGCAACTCATCGCAAACTAAAGCAATTCAAGGCAATTTAAATACAATTCAACTTAATCCAATTCGAATCAATTCAACTTAAAGTAAATCAAGGTAATTTAACCAGCAAGGACTCTTATCGTAATTTAATACAATGGTAATACAAGGTAGTGCAATTTGAATGCAATGACATTCAGTTGAATTGAATTGACGAATTCAAATGAATCCAATGCAATTCCCACAAGTGAATTCAAGTGGCCCCAAAACAATTCAATACAATTTGACTTGACTCGCGCCAGTTGATAAAAGAAATTTAATTCAATTCAGGGCATTTCAAGTGTATTCGAGAAATTGCAATGGTTAAAGGAGACCTGAAGATAGTTCGTTGTGTGGATTGGCCAATTCAACATAATTTGTCGCAATTGAAGTCAACTTGATCCAATGTAAGACAACGCAAAATAATATACTTTAATTAAGGTCACTCAGACCAACAATTCAAGGTGTTTATTTAAGACAAATAGATCACTAATGCTGCAATTTACTATCATTCAACGAAACCAAACAAGTAAAAAAAAATGCATTGGGATTAAGATATTAATATTTGAAAAAATTAATTAGGATTTTTTTAATTGTAAAATATTGTATAAAAGTAAAATTGAAACATTTGTCAAAAATAGAAAATTGGAAAAAATTAGTAAATTGGAAATAATTTGGAAATTTTGAAAGAATGTTGTAAATTGTAAAATTGCAAAAATTAGAAAAATTAATAATAGTATTTCCAATCTTTTTCAAGTTTTACATTTTTTCAAAATTTATTTTTTTCAATTTTCGAATTTTACATTTCTTTCAAATTAATAATAATTAGGAAAAATGAAATTTGAAAAAATGTAAAACTTGATTTGTAAAATTTGAAAAAAATTAGAAAATTCAAACTATCTCGAAGCAATTCGAGATAATTTTACTTAATTAAACCTAACCAATGCAACTCTATTCTAGAGAACCCGGATTAATGAATGTCCAATTTAAAATAATTCGACGAAATTAAAGCTAATTCAGGTCAATTTAGGGCGAACCAAAGCAATTCAAATCAATGCTATTTTAAAGTTATCTACGGATTTTAAGACAATTCAGGATAAAAACCCAGCTGTCCAGTAAAAAATATCGAAAGAGATAAATATTATGTTAAAGAATGAATTTCCTGTTGCAGCAAGGAACATATCTTGCTAATCAGATTCTTGAGAAAAAATCACTATAAATGTTTTCAGTTACAGTTACAGTGATTTCATAGTTTTTATTCATTTATATTTTATTTTATTTTATTTTTCACTAGTCCCGTTTGTTCAATCTATTTTTTTATTCGCATTTAGTTTGCGATTTTCAATTTGGCGCAATCAACGTCGAATCACGACATCAAGGCCAATTTAAGCCAATAATATCGAAGCAAATCCCGGATTAATTACCTCGCCTCGTCCCAAAACTGCATACGAGAGAGTTCGCAGTCAAAGCCGCGTTACCGTGTCAGGGCGCAAATTAAATTTTAATTGCCTGCAAAGCGGCGCGGTTAAGACCCGAACGCGTGACTAAGCCAAACCGTGGATTTAATTTCGGTCTCCATTCATTATTTATCACGCACTGCCGGGTCGAGGCTGTGCAAGATCAACGGAGGTTAATTGGCGTTACTTTAATGTGCGCGGGGCGACGAGACTACGAAAAATTCCGTAACAACGTTGAACTTTGCCGTAGTGAAGTTAAATGGTGAATTTTGACTGGGAGCACTTCACCTGATCCACATCCCCATGACAGCTTCTAATTTAACATTAACAAAATTCTTGTTTAAAGGAATTGGGAAACATGAAAATAAATTCCATTAGAAGTGTTGTTACCATATAATAAGAGTTGTGTCGAGTTATTTCACTTGGGGGTTCATTGTCACCGTCCATGCGCATAATAAATTGGGAACCACTGGTTCAGAACAAATTTTCTTGCATATGTATTACCATTTATGTCGCAAATTTATGCATGATTAACATTTGGAAATTTTTTTAAATGAGATCCACAATTTTCAGGTCATTCTGTGGCTCGAATAATGTCACAAGCAAATGAAAGGGAAACAGAAAATAATGTTTAAAAAAATCGAAAATAATGAAAACGAAGAAAATACATAAAACATCTTTGAAAAATAAAGAAACCGATAATGATAATGAAACTAAAATGCAAACACATTAAACCTATAATTTAATGGCAATGGGAAGTAAACAAAATGAAATAATAATCGAAAACAAACCCAATGAAGATAATCAAGTTATGTGCACTCTGATAAAATTATCAGTTAGTGGTATTAAGGGTGCGTATCCCCCGGGCACTAGAATAATCGGTGCTCAACTGGAGATGACGTGGCGAACCGTTATACATCCGAACCCCTCCCCCAGACCGACGCTGTTGACCCAACTCCAACACAACGTGTATGTGCAATAACATTGTTGTGGTCATAACGGGTCGAGCGATAAACTGTAACGAGAAAAATCCCCAATAAAATTTTATGAAGAGGCAGTAAAGTGCGCTTGATGTCGGATAAGGGAAATCGATAAATACTTCAGCGCGCATTTTCTCGAATCCTCCGATGCCGTTGCTGTTTTACGTCGAGCGAATTTTACTTTTATTGGCACTCGAGCGCCTTAAACTTCGTTGCTTTCATCACGTTAAACGGCGCGTCCGAAAATAAAGAAGTAGTAGCACGTGATTAGATTTTTGAGCAATTCTGTATTTTCTCTGGATCGATAAGATATGAACAAAAATGACAGAGCATAAACATTTTAATTGACTAACATTCAAGCATGACATGCCAATTGAAAACAATCCCATGCAGAAATTTCAAAATATTGAATAAGTTAAAATTGCAAAAAATGCACATTTGGAACAGCTTTGGCAATTTTTATCAAAAATTTTAATCGTTGCAACACTGATAATCGATTAGTATTATCGACAACTGATTTTAAACAAATGATTTCATTCGACAAAAACTTTTGCCGAATGATTTCAGTCAACTAATATTTTTTTCAATTAATTCCATCGACTACTCTTTGATATGCATATCTTGTGGTAAAACAGGGTTCGAACCTGTTACAGTTCTATTATAAAAATGCTAATATTTTGCACTGCCCAAAATGTAAATATTATAGAACACCAGAACGCTTGAATATAAAAAATCTGAAAATTGTTTATATTCTTTGGATTCTCAAAAAAGTCAAAAAACTACATTGCAAAAAATGTAAATATTTGGAAAGAATTTCGTCAAAGTATTGACGTCTAGATGGCATTAGCACACTCACAAACTTTTCATAACTCCAGCGGATATATCGTTGGTGATCTGATGAGTCCTAACAAACGAAAAAGTTGTCGTCACCTGATATATCTGCTGATGTATTTATTTTCAACAAGCAGCCTTACAAGGAGATTATATTGAAAATGAAAATAATTTTATTGTGTTTAACTCCTTCCTAGTCACGTGCCGTTTTTTACCAGTTTGCTCTCGTATGATGGCAAGAAGCAATAATTGTAAAAATAAATATTTTTCAATCGAGACTTTTTTAAAAGTTATAATTGGTTTAATTTAGTTTTGCTGAACTGTGGGCAATTTCGTTGAATTTAAACACTTTTTGCTTGTACAAATGAATTGGCTTGACTTTTATTAAATTGTGGTCTATTTCGTTCAATTTAATCTTTTGTGTTGGATTGTAGATCATTTCGTTCATTTTCTTATTCAAATTGAATTTGGTTTACTTTCCTTAATTGTTGTTCTTTTCTATGACTTCAATCTATTCTTTATTAATTCGATTAGGTTTACTTTTTGTAAACCTTTAGTTAATTATTTTTTTTTGGTTCAGTGTCATCAGCATCAAACCACCCTTACATTTTCATGTAATTTCAATTCATCCTTGTTTACTTCTTTCAGCTCGGTTGATTTGAGGTAAAGACCTATTGAAGTTCTTAATGCACATTTATGCCTATTAGGTTGGATAAAATTTACAAGTGACTGCTAAATTAAAATCTGATTAACACATCGGCATTCGTTTCATTCCATTTAGATTTCGGTCGAGTAGGGTTTACGTTTCTTGGTTCAGATCTGTTATTTTGGTTAGGTTGAGTTGGATCGAGTAGGGTTTATTTGGTTGGGTTTACTTTTGGTGATTTTTGCATCATTTCGTTCAATGTAATCAGTTTTTTTTGTACAATTGCCTAGGATATAGTTTTGCTGAATTGCTCGTTTCCTTAAATTTAATGCTGTGCTGGGTTGGATTGGGTTGGATTAGATTGGATCAGGTTGGGTTGGATTAGGTCGGGCTGTGTTGAATTAGGTTGGGTTGGCTGGGTTTACTTTAGTTGACTTCTGGATCATATCGTAAAATTTAATCAGTTTTCTTGTTCAATTGACTATGGTTTACTTAACATATCTAGCCTAACCCAACCTAACACAACCTACGTGTAATTCTATTAACTGTCCAGGAAAAAATGTATGTCGCTCGATACAAAAAAAACTACAGACAACAATTTAACTGTCTAGAAGAAAACAAATCCTAGAATCTGTCCAAAAGTAAATCCCACTAACCTGTACGTCACAACAAACTAAATCACTTAGAGACAAACTGCTGTCTTTCTGCAGGTTTAAAAACAGTTTAAAATAATTTCAGAAATACGGACATCTTCAACACAATTGTTCGTCCACGCTAACAGCGTGAAAGTTAGTCTTAGATCTAAAAAAGAATTTAAAAAATCTTATAAACTGTCCAGAAGAAATATAAATCGTAAAAGCTATCAACACTCAATTCACTGGTGTCTAAAATGAGGGTAACATTTCGAAGGTGCAAGGACCGTTTGAAACAGTTTTGAAATTCCAGAAATCTCGGGCAACTACAACTTAATTGTTCGAGGTTAAGATAACTAAGCGCGAATATTAACCTATTACTTGCTTCGAACCTGAAATCTAATTAACTCAATATTAGCCCAAGACAAACTAACAATTAATCTATGCAGAAAAACTAAAACTATCTGAAAACAATTCGTAGAAATGTGGATAAAGTCACTCGGGAAAAGGTTTTGTTTGAAAATAGGTTGGAGCAAGTTAGCAACCTCATAAACTGTCTCGGATAGCTAACGCACAATGGTACAGGCATAGTAAACTAAGAGCTATTAAGATGGTGTCTGCCTGGAAACTAAAATTACAGTATCGAACCTAAAAACTGTCTAATAACAATAAATAAATCCTAGAAACTGTCTATAAAAATAAACATTCCCGAAATTGTCTAAAAACCTACAAACACAACAATCTAATGATGGTAACTTTCATTGCCACCTAACATAATACAAAAGATTTCAGTTAGAAACAGTTTGAAACAGTACAGTGGTCCTTACAACTGTCTCTTCAGCAATTCTGTCCATAGCATGGGCTAATGAATTCAAAAAAAAACGTCTTAAAGTAGTTAAAAAAACATTGAACTGTTTAGAAAGAAATGTATATCATAGAAATGGGAGAACGAAATCAGCCTAAAAAATCCTAGAGGCGAGAAAGCGTACAAATTGTCTAGTGGGTTATTAAATCCTAGAATGTAGATAATATAAATTTTTGGCCTGTTTCCTTACGTCACTTTTCCTAAAAAATATTTTATTCAACTGGTAGTATCTCTTGTTGCTTTCGTGATTGTTTGTCACGTTCAAATTTATTTTCCTAGTATTTGTTTTCTATTATAGTCAGATATTCAAACGCTGTCACGTTTTTCTGTAGTTCCCCTGCTGCCTGGTTTTCCTTCCATCAAGATAATATTCCTCCAAATGAATTTCCATTTATTTCCCTCAATTCATACTCTTCTGATTAGGCTTATAATTTTATCTGGAACGCCTTGTCTCTTTAGTATTAGTGCTCTATAAATGTTATGTATAAACATTCTCCCTTTTCTATTCGTTTCGCCATTAAATTTCGTAATGTACTCATATGAT